>CM051835.1:25554504-26781403 GCA_028451465.1 Erethizon dorsatum | reverse complement strand
ATCGAAGCACAGTCCTCTCTCTGGTGTGGGGTGTGGTGCCCCCTCCCCGGAGCTCACCTCCCAAATTGTCTGGAGTCAGGAATACGAGGACATCACCAGCCAGCTGAATTCAGATGTCTTTGGACCACAGCTGGAATTTGAATGCTCACGTTGACCTCCAAATTAGCCTGGTGCTGTTTTTCCCTGGTTCAGCCAAATGCCTCTTCGATGAAATCTCCGTGTGCTGCTGCAGGTTGACAGATGGCTCTCGGCAGGTGGACTCTGGGATCTTAGTGAATGAAATGCTTTCTTTCTCTGGCACAGTCGTTCTCAAAGACACCCTATGTCTTAAGGACTTACAAGAGCATTGGATTTTGAGCGAAACTAAAAAGATTTGCTGTAGCTAAGAAACCACAGATCAGTGTGAACAGAGGGTTTCTGCTCAAGCAGATGCATCCTCTCTTCACGAGAACGTGCAGTAGTGCTAAGTGGAGAGGAAATGCTGCTTGAAGACTGATAACGACACTACACTTTTCCGCAATTCTCAAAGTGCTTTTCTAAGCACGTGATTTAATTTAATTTTTGCAATAACTGTGTAAAGTCTCATGAATAATCTTCATTTTATTGCTAACACTGAAGATCCAGAAAACTAGAAGTTCTACCTGGCATGACACAGCTAGTAAGTGATGAGCCATGGTTCCAACACAGTTTGCATATCCAGAGTTTGAGAGGTTTATTTTTTAACTTAAACAGTGAGTTTAATTTCTAATCAGAGTAGTTAAGAAAATAAACTACCATCTTTCCTATTCATCGGACATTTACTAATCCACTTACTTATAAAACAGGGAAGCATTAAGCCGGGCATAAGGAGATTCCATTGCTTATAATGGAAGAGTTGATACGCACAAAGTTAACCAGTGCCAAGCCTATCTTTCCACTTCCTGACACACACCTCATTCACTGTTCATTCATTGCTGAATAGTTGCTGAGCAAGCGTTTGCTACTAGACCAGAGTTGTAGTGTGGTAAATGAGAAAGAGGGTACAGATTAGTTGGGGTGGAGTGGGGCAGACATAAATATAAACTCTACACATTGGTGATAGTGTCTAAAAGGCGATGATGGTAGGGGTGTGGATTACTCCACTTGGGTTCTCATAAAAGAGTACCACAGACTAGGTGGTTTATACAACAGAAATTTACTTTATTAGAGTTCTGGAGGCTACAAATCTAGGATTTAGTTACCATTTGGGTTGGATGCTGGTGAGGCACATCCTCCTGGCACATGAATGGCCACCTCGTCCCTATATGTTGTAATAGGGAAAGAATTTGAGTTCAACTCTCAAATAGAGCAAAGACTGTTGTAGATTTATACCTGATGAGCAGGGTGAAGGATTAGTGCGCAGAAATTACTTAGAGAAGATATCAAGCATAGGGTGCTTCTTGCTAAACCTACTGAACTGGATTCTTGCTGAAGGCAGGTCAACAGCTTAGACTGGTGAGGCACCAGGAACTTGATCAGCTATCCAGCGTCAGCAGATACCAATAGTGTGAGATTCTCTCTAAATGGACTTAGCAGGATTCTTGCTAAAATTGGATTTATAAGGACAGGAGCTAGTCAAGTACTAGTCAAGAAGAGAACTCAGAGGCCCCTGAAGTTTGGTCAAGGAAAGACCTTATTTCTTTGTGTTCATGGACAGAAAGAGAATGCTGCAGTGCCTCTTCCTCATCTTATAAGAACTTAATCCTGTGGGATTAAAGCCCACCCTTATGACTTCATTTAACTTTTCCCCTTAAAGGCCTTATCTCTGGTACAGTCACACTGGAGATTAGAATGTTCAGGTGGGGACACACACACTTCATTCCATAAGAAGATGTAAATTAATTATCTCATCAGGGAAAGTTTCCTAGTATGGCGGCATAGTTTGAAGTTCCTTGCGTATTCATATGGCTTAATATTTTTATCCTGTATGTACAGTATACATTTTTAAAAATTCAAACTATTATAAAAAAATTTATATATTTCACAGACACTAATGGCTTCTGAGATTGACCTAAAGCATAGAAAGTGGTGGTGGCAGGGAATTCTTTCAGTTTCTAGGAGCCTTAATTAGCAATGTAAGGTAGTTCAAATGAAATGCAAGTAAGTCTAAGAAACCACAGTCATAAGGTAGTGGATGGAGAAGGGCCTGGTGGGCGAGTTTCCACAGAGAAGAGCTGCAGCTGAATGAGAAGCTGGCAAACTTGGAGAAAGGAAAGAAGGAAAGGAAGGGAGGAAAGAGGGAGGAAGTGAATGGAGGAGTCAGGAAGATAGAAATAAATGAAGAAAAAGAAAGGACTGTACAGAAGGAGAAAAAAGGTGTGGTGGTGCATGCCTGTAATCCCAGCACTTGGGAGGTTGAGGCAGGAGGATCACTGCAAGTTTGAGCCCAGCCTGGGCTACATAGTGAGACTCTGCCTCAAAAAGAGGAAAAAAAGGGGCTGGTGAGATGGCTCAGCGGCTTAAGCGCCTGCCTGGCAAGCGCGAGGGCCCGAGTTCGACTCCCGGAACCCACATACGAAAAAGGGGCCGGTGATATCGCTCAGTGGCACGGGTGCCTGCTGGCGCGTGAGGTCCTGAGGTCGACCCCCCGGTACCCACAAAAAAAAAAAAAAAAAAAAAAAAAAAATTAAATTAAAAAAAAAAAGGAGGAAAAAAAAAAAGGAAGGAGAAAGAAATATACAGATGGAATGCAAAAAGGTAACTAACAGGTCTACAAAAAACAAAAACAAAACAACAAAACTAGTCTAAGAAGATGTGAGTTTCTGACAGTAGAAAATTGGGTCTAAAATTGAAAAAGCCAGTGTGGTCAAAACATAAAAGCCTGAGAGGCTAAGTCTAAAAATTTAGCACCATTTCAAAAGAGGAGGCGTGAAGTTTAAAGTGAAGGATCCTGGCAAGATAAATTTTCTGTGTGCTTGCTCAGTTTCTTTTGAGTCTTTTCTTCTTATACTAATAATCCCGTCTATCTGAATTAATGCATTGCTTTATTTTAAATAGCTTTGAGTTCTGTTATTATGTTTGGTATCAAAAGGACAAAAGAGAGCAATTTTGTGGCAGATGTGGAGAAAAGGGAACATACTGATGGAATATGAATTAATATAGCCATTATGGAAAACAATATAGAGGTTACTCAAAAAATTAAAACTAGAACTACCATATGTTCCAGCAATCCCTGTACTGGCTGTATATCCAAAGGAAATGAAATCAATCTGCCAGAATCTGCACACCTGTGTTTATTGCAACAGTGCTTGCAATAGCCAAGATATAAAATTAACCTAAGCATTCAACAAATAAACAGATAAAGAAAAATATACACAATGGAATACTATTCATCCAGAAAAAATGAAATCCTGGTTTCTGTGACTACACAGAGGGACCTGGAGAACATTATGTTAAGTGAAGTTACCAAGGCATACCCCCCAAATCTCATGATCTTACTCATATAGAGAATCTAAAAAAGGGTATTTTCTAGAAGCTGAGAGTAGAGTGATGGTCACCAGAGATTTGAGTGGCATGAGGGAGGATATTGAGATGTTGAATGAAAGTTACAAAAAGAAGGAGGTAATTAAAAAGATCTGTTGTACAATATGATGACTTTAGTTAATAATGATATATTGTATTCTTAAAAAAATACTAGGCCAGACGTGGTGGCACATGCCTGCTATCCCAGAGCTCTGGAAGACTGGGGCAGGAGGATCACAAGTTTAAGCCCAACCTGGGCAACTGAGCAAGACTCTGTCTCAAAATAAAATTTAAAAAGGGGATGTAACTCAGTGTGAAGGCCCTGGGTTGAGTCCCCTTAACTGCAGAAAAGAAAAAATGAAGGGGGGAGAGAGAGAGAGAGAGAGAGAGAGAGAAATACTGAGAGAAAATTTTGTGTTCTCAACACAAAAATGACAACTATGTGAAGTAATATATATTAATTAGTTTTGCTTAGCTATTCCACAATATATGTTTCAATCACTATGTTGCATATGAGAAATATACACAATTTTAGGTCACTTTAAATGGATTCACCTTGAGACCATACTTTTAAATGAAATAAGTCAGTCACATATGTTTAAACATAGCATTGTTTCTCTTATGTGAGAAACTGAAATGGTAAATAAGGATCAAAATGGACGATAGATATTGGTAAATAGGAAGAAAATGTTTCAATGGGAAGGGGAACAAGGGAGGGATGGAAAAGGAAAAAGAGAATAGAAGGAAAAAATGGAAACAAAGCTTTTGTAAATAAGGAGGGAAAGAAGGGTTGAAGGGTGCGGAAGGAAAGGGGGAGAAAAGAAGAATCAAGGTATATTATGTACAGGTACAAATTCCCTGTGATGATTGTGATCATTACGTATATCAAAAGTATACCAATAAAATTAATTTTAAAAATAAAAAATAAAAATAGCTGATGAAGTAAAAAAAGGTGGTTTTTGTGTGAAAATTAGAAACAAAAGAACAAATGGCTTTCTACTAAGCAAAGAAATGTTATAATTCTTCAGATGTATCCTGATTCTGAGCAGAAAATGAAAATGTGATATAAAAATAAGCAAAAATACTGATGTAGGTGCTCCATTGCTGCCCTGCATATCACAGTGCAAGTTCATATTTTATTTATAAAGTAAAATATTTATCTTTACAAGAGTCATATGATAAAAATTTAGCAAGCTAAGTTTGAAGCTAATATCACTGGGTATTATTATTTCTTTTCAAGAAGGAAAAAATCTAAAGTTGCTACTGCACCAGTCTCACCATGCCTTATTCACCCTTGCGATAGACGTATTTACTTCTCTCCAAATAGCCCCTTATCCTCCGTGTCTCTCAACTGTGTGCATTGAAGCAAAGTCAAATTCAGTCTAATGGGCTATGAGAGGAAGTGGTCACTTCCTCATTAAAAGCCAGTGTTCAGCCCTGCCTTTTTACCTTCTGTAATCCCGAAGGCCCTGAGTTAGATTCAGTCACTGCATGGGAGAGAGGGTGTTATGGTTTATATCTGGATGTCACCCCAAAGCTGCATGTTCTCAAAGGTAAAGCTTTTGAAGGGTGATTGAATCATGGGGACACTCTAGCTAAATGTGATGTTAGGAGGTGGGGCCTGGTCAAAAGAGGTGGGTTGTTGGGGGTGTCTTGGTAGAGTACATCTCCTTCCGTGTTTCTCCTCTCACCGTTTGCTTCCTGGCCACCATAATATGAGCAGCTTTCCTCCAAGGCAGGCCCAATCTCCATGTCACTTCTTTTTTTTTTTTTTTTTGTGGGTACCGGGGGTCGACCTCAGGACCTCGCGCGCCAGCAGGCGCCCGTGCCACTGAGCGATATCACCAGCCCTTTTTTCGTATGTGGGTTCCGGGAGTCGAACTCAGGCCCTCGCGCTTGCCAGGCAGGCGCTTACACCACTGAGCCATCTCACCGGCCCTCCATGTCACTTCTGCCTTGGAGCCTGCTGACTATGGACTGACCTCTGAACAATGTAAGCCAAAATAAACCTCTCCATCTCTAAATTGCTGCTGTCAGGTATTCGTCCCAGTGAAGAGAATGTGAGGAAGACAGAGGGGAACCTGAAAGTCACTTTACTACTCTCAGAATTTGTGTGAACAGGTTATAAACTTTCATTGTGAAAAGCCTCAGCAATTTAAGCCTGGCTTTTCTAACTAATCCGTCCTTTATCCTTCACCTCTTTTTATATTATTTTTACTACTTTGAATTATATTGAGATGCTTGGACAAAATAAGATCATTTCTACTAAATCAGCTTACTTTGCCTGCTAGTTCTTAGCAGTAGCCTGGAGTATCAGATCTGGGAGTGAAAGGCTATGTTATTTTTTATCTTACTTAGAGTCTCTTACTCAACTAAGGTCTTATGTTTTTAAGTAAGGATCCTGTTAACAAGTCTTAATATTTTTATGTGTATATTTTATGTGTATATTTCCTTTCCAAAAAACATAATGTTCTTCTAAAAGGAATTTTCACAGTACCTCTAAAAAAGATCATTTTCTGACCTATTCAGCTATGAGTGACTTTGGTTCGCTGTAACTTTCTTCCACTCATAATAATGAACTGATTCTAAACATATTAGCAATTAGAAATGACTTAGTAGCATTTAGACTGAATGACTTCATGTTGTCTCGCTGCTGTTCTATCTAATGACTGTTTGGATAATAGATACGTTCCCAAACGTATTGGCAATGCCCTCGATAGCTGAAATCTTGTCATTCTGGACCAATGCACTGAATTACATGAACTGTTCAAGCTCTCATAGAGCTAATTGTTGAGTGAGGTGGAGAATAATGTTATTGTTTATTTGAGAGCTGACTGAATAACCAAATGCTAGTCATTGAGCTTATTCTGAGCCTTCAGAAACACTATTCAGGCTCCCAGCAACTCCAAGCATTTCATTGTTTTGCTTATCTGACAAAGCCTATCAAAACATGAAATTAAATAACTAAACAATACTTGGACTAAAATGTGTTTTGAAAGAAAATGAAGAGTATATCCTGGCCAAAAAATCCCCAGATCTTATCTTGATGATGTTGTTGTTTAAGAAAACATGAATTCTAACATCAGTTGAGAAAACCACATCTTGACATTATTTTTTTCAGGTGAGTCTAAAAGCTTGCACTAATTTATCATTCTAACTTCAGTGCTATAAGTGGCACATAACTTGCCTATAAATATGCCTACAGCCAAACATGTATTTCTGTGTAGCCTCAGTGCACTGCAAGAACATCCATTTATCTGAATAACCAGCTGAGAAAAGCTAACTTGGTTTATACCCAAACATGTGTTTATTTCTTAGGTTCCTCTTCAGGTGATTTACTCACCTTACTTTGTGATGCCAACATACAAGGTACACCCTGTTCTCTATCTTGTGCGGCCTTACTGTTAGATGTCATTATTCACTGATTGGCTTTGTCAGGGGTTGCCATTCATGATTCTCAACAGCATTCATACCTGGTCCTAACAGCTTCTGGAAAGGCTTCGTAAGCCAACCTGACAGAGATAATAGAAAAAATAATAGGCAGAATGACAGAGGAGTAAATTTCAATTTGTTCAGGAAGCCGAATATGCTGAATAACAAGTATGCATAGCATGTATTCCTAGTAAATTGAAAGTTGCCTTTAGTGCAGTAAGGTTACTGGGAAAAGCCATGAGCTTTTTTACTTGAAATTATCTTTACCCAGAGTCAAAGACCTAAAGCCAATTCTCAGTGTCTGTTTAGAGCGGTACAGTTTTTATGGTTAAAGGGTTGGCACTTTACAGCGGCATGATGCTGGACACGCAGCACTACGCAGACTACGCTTGCCTGTTTCCCTACCTGTAAGGTAGGGATGATGGTAAAGGGTGATGGTGAGGAATAAATGAATTCATATGTAGGAAGTACACAGAACACTGGCACACAAAAAATGCTATATAAATGTTGACTAATAGTGTTCTATAACATATCTAATACTAAAAATGTGTCGTGATATTCATAACAATAACTATGTTAATGTAATTTAATCCTTTTAAAGTGTGTTGAAAATTATCAACTCTAACTGCACTGTGTTAATTGAAAATAGTGATTCAATTTTATGCACCTTATGGAATAGTTCATGATTTTAAAAATAAATCCCAGATGGCATTTATCTCTCAGAAAGTAAACCCTAGGATAAAAAAGATGGTAATTTTCATTTTATAACAAAGAAGAAAACCCATGGAAGTCAAAATATAGAATAAATGGGTATTCTTTATGACTCGTAGGTACTGGGTACACTGAGTTTTCTAATAATAATCTTATCTTTAGGCCAGTGATTTCCCAGTGTTTGGGAGGGCATGGAATTGGCTTTTGTTTGAAGCTGGAATTTCACTTTCCCTTGCATATAACTACTGAGTTGATTTTGGGAAAGATTAAAAGAGGGATTTTTTTAAGCATTGTTTTTAATATTAATCAGATGACATCAGGTATATTAGCAAACATTCAGCAAAAGGTCCAGACAGGAAGCGTTTTGAACTTCGCCAGACTCGGTCTTCGTGGCAGTACACACAGTTCTGGCATTACGGCATAAAACCTGCCCAGACACGCGGAAATGATTAGGTGGCAGCTGATACTGTACTTAGAAAAGTAGGCAGGAATGGGATGAATCTAGCCGTAGATCGGAGTTTGTTGACCCCTACTCTACAAAATTATTTTTTGTTCTCATATTTATATTAGACACATATACACATTCGCACTGTATACTTGCAACTTAACACATGCAGGCGTGCTCGCTTGAAAATCAATAAATTGCCTAAAAAAATGCTCTATAAGGTGTTTAAGGAAAATACAGAATTTAAAGAGAAATAACTCATGTTATTCTATAGAGCCTTCATGTATTAAATACCCACGTCTCTTTCCATCTGACCAAGGTCCAGCACTGGTCTAACATTTTATATTTATCCTAAAATCACTCTACAAAGTTTAATTTGTCTAATCAAACTATTCCTAAGAATTCTTTAAATGTTCTTAAGTTACTTATGATAATGTTATGTATATTTTAAATTTGAGAACCAGGGAGCTGTATTAAAGGAAAAAAATCGGTGTGTGTAGATTTGGGCAGTCAAATCTTTTTGATTAAATAATTACCAAGTCATTACAGGAAATTCAGGTTTTCTTTATGCTTATTTTAAGGTCAAGCCTTTGTGCCTTTAATATTTGTTAGCAGACTTGTTTACTGTGTGTGAAGGCTCACAGATTAAATGAGCTAATACATATCAAAACACTTAATACAGGACCCGGCCCAGTCACTATTTGTTGCATGACACCTGAATGTTTTCTGGGATAGAAAAGAAGCCTTATGCCTTCTAAGCAATTCTGTTTATTCTAGGTACCACATCAGTAAGGAGATTTCTGTATTGTTTTAGGTGGCATTTCTAAGCAGAACAACAATGCAGAATGCCTTGTAGGATTTTGAATGTCAAAATAAGTTTAGTACTCCATAGAGAATATTTAATTAGTTGTCAAAAAAATTACTCTCTCCATCCTGTGCTGGGAAAGTCAATGCAGACTGGGCTAGAGGCCCAGACTTTTAAAGCTTATTGGATATAATTGACGGTTTACTAGAATGAATGTATTCTTTTGGGAGAGAGTATGATTGTCTACTATTTATTAGCTGAAAACAATTAAAAAATGTACTCTTCCTTGGATATAATACTTATGAAGCACTATTGGAATGAAGCAAAAAAAAGAGAAAAAGCATGCAGAGTTAGCATTTTTACTACTCTATCCTATTCATCTGAGATAATACCTAGCATGTTCTAAATCCTCCACATTTGAGGACTATAAAGAACCATTATGATATCCATCTAAAAGAAAGCTGTGAGTTAAAGTTTATAATGAGCTAATGAGCTACATGATGTAATCAATGTGTGGATCTGAAATGGAATTATTAATTTTCTGATTTTTTGCAGAAAGAAGCCAGAACATATTACCAGCCCTTTGATAACACACCATAAGAAACTTTACTATTCTACCACTTCCTTATATAGGTAAGACCCTACCTTCTCTACTCTGAGTTACCCACAATTGTGAAAAATAGCTCTCTGGTTTTGTTTTTGTTTTTTAATTCTTAAGTAAATATCAATTCATTTTGGTAAAGAAGAAATACGTGAATTGTATAGCTACAGGATTCAGAATTATTAAGGCAGCGCATATAGTGTTTGGACTGACAGTATTAACGAATACAAAGATGTTTCTGTGAAATGATGATTATACCAAGCCTGTCTTTCTTGCTATAGTTAACAATACCAGTAATATTTTCTCGGCACCTTCCACTTGCCAAACATGTTCCTATGTGTTTGACTTTAAATATATTAATTTATTTTTACAAAAACTATGAGACTGTAAGGGGAATACCAGGATCATGCCATTTTACGTATCAGGGGCATGAGGCAAGCAGCAGTTAGTTTATTGCCTTTATTATTTCATTATTTTCATTTTAAGCAGCAAAATTTATAAAGTTTCAAAGCAAAATATTTTCAAAATTATACTAAATACCCAAATACCTGCCACATGGATTAAATAAATGCTGATATCCAGCTGTATTAAAATCTTGCCTAAAGAAATAAACTGTCGCAGAAAGAAGAAAAGCTTTTCTTGCTGTCTCACTTTCCTCTTTTCTTCCTAAGAAGTGTCATGATGTTTCCTATGTGTCATCTAATATGTGTGCGACATGTGTATGAAATAAATAGCATGTGATTATTTACATCTTAAAAGTATACATAAATATATATCTGGCTGAGGATGTCCTCTGCAGCTTGTCTTCACCTACCATTATATTTATATCCATCCAAAGTGGTGCATGAAGATCTGGTTGGCTCGTTCTAACTGATAAAAGGTGATTCATTCAAATATTTTTATATTCTGGTGCTTACTGTTGTTTCTAAATTACTTTCATTATTTGACATATTTAATGCTAAAAAGCTTTAAATAAGACTTGCAAAAACATTTAGAATTCGTGTATAAGAAATCTTAGGTTCTTTGTATATGATAACCTGCCAGTCCTGCTTGCATATGTTTTGTTTTCCACAAGAAACACATTTTTTTAAATTGGCTTGTAAAATCTTGCTGATCTAATGGGAACCATGATTTTTACTGTTTTGCCATAACATAGTAATTGAAATCTGTGTTATTTCCCTATAGATGAAATACCGACTTTTCCAAAATACACTGGAAATACTATTTTTGAAATTTAAGATATTTAAAAAAAAATACTTTAGGGGGGCCCATGTTAATTTCTTTATTCTCTTAAAACATCAAGGGAAAAATAAAAAAAAAGATTCTCTACAAATTGTTTTCTGCAGTTAATTTACAAGTTGTTTTGTACAGTTAATTCTAGAATTGGTTTGCACATAAATGGAACTTGCATTTATTCCTACAATATTTATTGGGATCCATGTAGGCACACTGAAGACTGATATTTAAAAGGCAAAGCAGACACAACATCGACCTAAAATGAGAAAACAGGCTATTGGTAAATGTGAAGATTCGTTCAGTGATTCTAAAATGTGGCCATTTAAGTAATTTTTATTCGTAACATCGTTACTCATGTGACGACATTTGATATCAC
Source organism: Erethizon dorsatum (assembly GCA_028451465.1). Lineage (NCBI taxonomy): Eukaryota > Metazoa > Chordata > Mammalia > Rodentia > Erethizontidae > Erethizon > Erethizon dorsatum. Next base: position 26,770,317 of record CM051835.1, on the reverse strand, counting down.
CTAACCATGCCAATTTCATTAAACTGAATAGGATAATAGGAATAAAAATGCTTGGTAAATAAAGTCCTTTGCAACCACTTGCTAATATTGCTAATTACTATATTGTATAAAATTTGGGGTTGGATTCTTCCAACATAACAAATGTAATTCTACACATAAAGATTGATTTGTTTCTGAAGTTTAAGTCTCAGTAATTCACATAAAAACTCCCTTTAATATTACAGTGCAGTAGTTAACAGCTCTGAATATTGTTTTGTCTCCAGCCTCCACCTCCTACTAGAGGCATATTAATTAACTTCTTTAAGCCTCATAAATCATAGTACCAAGCTTATTCCTGTCCAGAACATTATCATGTCTCAGCATCTCCATTTATCATTTAAATCTGCTTCCACTTTTACAACTATGCTAGCCCTCTTTACTCAACCTTTATCTCTGTAGTCCATTGTCGTCACGGAAGCGAGAATGGTCTTTTTAAAAATATTAATCAATTGATATGATTCTCTCGTTCAAAACCCACTAGTGGTTACTTAGAATAACCCACAGCCCTACTGTGACCAACAAGGTGCTACATAAACTGGCTTCTTCTTCCTCCCGAGTCATCTCCATGTCATTTCCTACTGAGGGCAAAGACGGTGTCAAATTCTAATCTGTCCCCAAACAAAACCTGTGTTGTTGACCTTTATTTGTGGAAAGATAAGAAGGGATGCAAGCGTTGCTGTGAAACGGTGCTGGTAGATGCCCTGAACACACACTTTATTCAGCGCACGTCAGTGACTGTTGCTGCCCATTCAAGGATTTCTTTTTTACTTTTGTCTTAACAGTGACCATCACTTCTGCAGTGCTAAGGGTCGTGTTTTTGACCCATGATTTTATAGCATTATGAAAACCTTTATGTTGCTGATTTATAACCTCAAGTCTTTATTTATACAACCCAAAACCTCACATAGACAAATTTCAGGCTAAATTTCAGACAAATTTCAGGCATGGACATGAGAATAAATATTTGGAGAGCAGAAAATGTGTATTATTCCTTGCAGTCTTTTAACTAAACTTTTATTAATAAGATTTGCCACAACCCAATATTATTTAGATTGTATTTTACCTACAGGATAGATTTAAATGTTTTCTTATTCATAGATGAAGTTTATCCATCAAGACATTTTTTTGTAAAACAGGCTGATTTTTTTGTTTGTTTGTTTGTTTCATTTTCACAATATTCTCAGGAAGCAGCACTTAATGATTATTTATATTTTTGAGAACATTTGGCAAGAAAAAAACGAACAGTAGGACCATAATACTGCAACCGTGATGGGAAAGAGAGTGCACACCTCATGTTTTCACCTCTCTTTTTGGTGAAATGAATACCTTGACTTGTGCTGATTACAACCCCATAGCATTGAGCCCTGGTCTGCTGCACTCTGGGTGAATAATTTTAAATGCAGATTAAGCATTCTATAAATGAAGTCTATGGGAAAATTAGGATACCAGACGGTGCCTTTCTGAAAGGCTGTCCTACTCTGTCCATACTGTACCATCAGCTGGCAGGCCTAGCCAGGCCCCAAGCTACTCTGGCTTTAAATGATCAAATACCTATTCCAAGGCTTAGGTGCTAAATAGAGACCTCTCATGGTTGACTAGAGACAAAAAGAGAAAGAAATACCCACATACTCTGGCAGGAGTTAACAATAACAGTCCTCCTACTTAACAGGCTGAGTCATGAGCACATTCTACTGGTTTCTCAGCAATTCTGAGCAGATTGTTTGGGCTGCAGTTCTGTAGGCAGAGGTGGGTACACCTGCTACAAAAACCCCTAGCTCTTGCTAGGAGGGCCCTGTTATTAAATCTTGTCTTTTAACAGTTTGACCAAATGGAAATAGGAAAAGGAAACATTTGGTGCTGACAAGCATTTTTGCTAATGCTTTCAATACAAGAATGGTGGTCTAAGCATAAGTATTTATTGGCCATCAGTGTAGGTCACTTCAAAAGGGATGCTTACTTTAGAAGTTTTTGACCATCAAATCTTACAAGCTTTTGGAAATCAATAGCAGTAGCTTTGTCCCAGTCAATTTGAAGAAAAGGTCAAAATTGATAGAAATCTACTTTTGCTTAAACAGGAGAGAGATTATTATATGGTTCCTAAAATACCCTGAATTAGAGCATGTTTTGTTAGTATAGCACAATACCTGAGACTGGGTAACTTTATAAGGAAAAGAGGTTTATTTTGGCCTTTTTGGTCCAAGGAAAGGAGCCTAGGGTCTAGTGATGGCCCTGGCTGGCAGGGACCCAAGACACTGCAGGGGCTCACATGGCAGTGGATAGTACACATATGTATCTCCTCTTACATCTTAGAAAGCCACTAATAATTCAGGTATGGGGAGTTCACCCTGATGATCTTATCTAATCTTAATCATGGCCCAATGCCCTACCTCTAAATACCACAGTTGGATTAAGGGTCCACCCTTATAATACTTCACAATAGGGGTTAAATTTCAACACACGAACCCTTAAGCAACGTACTGAAGCCATATCCAAATGATAGTATTCTTTGTGATACAAGGATTGAGAAAGGGGTACCAAGAGCAGCTAGAACTAGGAAGTAAACAGGAGCCCAAGCCATCATCCTCCCAGTCTCTCTCACTCCTCTCTGCCTTCTTGATTCCACATGACTGTCCATAAATCTTTCTATACACAGAGACGCGATAGCTCTACTGCTCTTTATCCCAGCACGGCTCTTGAGTTTGCTTGCATGTCAGTGTCAAGCTTATACAGTAGTTGTACATCAATTTTTAATTACCTGAACTTTTTACCAAATAAGCTATGACCATTGCAGTAGAACAGTTGGTGCATACATGGTTGCTAGCATCCTACAGCTTTGGTTGGGAAAAAAGGAAGAAGGAAACCAGGGTCTTGGTCATAAGTTAATACCCTCAAAAGCTATTGGAAACCTCACAGTGCAGTTTATTTGCTCCCGCCCTCTTACTTTGTTGGGAACTGGCATGTCTTCCGGTCATTCACAAACACGTGTATTTTATGGTTGTCAGGTCATGAAAGCTCAGTTAGTAGATTTATTAAGAATCTTTTCTATACTCTGATCGAAACTCTGAAACTAAGGACACCTAGAATCCTTTAAGGGTCATGGTCATTCTCTCCTTGCCCTTTGGGACAGAAATTGGCACTTTTCAAAATGAAAAGGAGTTGCAAGCAAACAAAAGAAAACAAGTAAAGCGCAAAATGACCGGCTGAGACAAATTGGGAAATGGAACAAGGAGCTTGCGCGAGCCCTTCAAGTGTGAAGTTAGCATTCCATCTTTAGTTTGACACACATTTCTGCAAAAATATAGCCCTTCGTAGGGTATATTTATTTGGCCCTCCTGCCCCAGTGGGGCAGCTTGAAATAAAAGGACTTAGCGGGAGGCATGTGAGTGTATGTGTGTGTCACACGCATACTTTAAACCAACTTAGCATCTCAATACAGATAGTTCCAAAGATCACATTTCTACAAAGCTGAGCACATATGTGATCATACGTTTAGGATACTTTAAACCATGGATATGGTAGTATGTTAATGAAAACCAATTTAATGGGAATAAACTATGATACGAGGAACTGTGCAAGCAGACAATTCAGCTATCGTCATGTGGACCCGATTGTTTCCTAAGGAGATGAGTGGCCGTATCGCTGCAGTGGTGTGATTGCCATGTCTCTCCTTCACCCCTTAGGCTTCTACTCCTGTCAGACAAACAAACACCCCAAAAGTGAACAAAACATCTTTTCTATGGTCATGATCTAACCTCAGCAATAATACCTGCTTAGCAATGTATTTTCATTGAAATATATAAATTGTTTCTCAAATCAATCATCTTTTAATACGAGATAGATGATGAAGCAGGCAGTGATCTTTTCATTTACTCATTAAAATATTTTGTTTCATACCTTTCCAAGTCTCAGTTCTATAAAGCATGGAAAATCAAATAACGAATTGTGCAGGAGACTGGAACGTGGGTTTACAAAGAGATAGCAAGTCCATTTTAATTAGGTTTTGTAGGGTAGGAGAAGGATTTGAGTCAGGAGACTTAAGCTGGAATAAGAGAATGGAGGGGCTACAATGTCAAACTGAGGAGTTTGTATATTATTTATTAGACAGTAGGAATTCAGTCTGCAGCAAGTTTTCTGAGCAAGAGAATTAATGCAATCAAATTGGATTATGAAGCTTTATTATCCTGGCAAAGATGTACAGAATGGATTAGGAAGTCAATTCTGAAACACAAAAATTGGCTAGCATGTGTCTACATTTTCAAGACATGTGGTAGTATTGAAAAATTTAGTGGACAAGAAATTTGTAGTTAAAGATAATGGTCAGTGGGCTGGTGATTTAGCTCAGTGGCACAGCACCTGCCTGGCAAGTGCAAGGTCCTGAGTTTGATTCCCAGTCCAAAAAAAAAAAAAAAAGATAATGGTCAGAACTGGAATTACAGACTTTGTATTCATGATATGAAATATTAGGTATAAAAGGCCATAGAGAAGAGGATAATGCCAAAAAATGGCAAAGAGCATTTTGGGACATTCATATTCACATTAGTGAGAAGGAGTAGAAAAACACAGAAAAATCAGAAAGGTGTAGAAGGAAGATTCAAGCCAACGTAAACCAAGAGCATTATTACACAGAATGACATGTTATCCCGTGTCAGGGAAAATAGAGAGGACAACAGTAAGTGTTCTACTTCGCACTTAATAGATTGTTAGTAGTTAGTGCACCAGTAACCACAAAATCTTTATCTCTAGATCTACCTCTCCATCCACCAAACATGAATTTTCTACCTTGCCCTGGACATACTTATCCAGACATGCTACAGACAGGCATCTCAGATTCCATTTGTCCAAATAGAAGCCATCAGTTTCCCTCTGTGCTCTCCCTGGCCCCCAAAATCTTATGTATCTTCGTTGCCCCCTACCAAGGCATGCACTAGAAATCTAAGGTTCTCCCTTGCCCCAGGTCTGCTATACCTCTGCCTAGAACTTCCCATGGCCTTGACTAGTGTCCCTTTTCTAGTCTCTTATAACTACACACTCCTCTCAGCGCTCGTTGTATATGAGATTATGTCTTCACCTACTTAAACTTTTCCTGTAGTATAAAACTTGAAATTTATTAAAGACCCTTCAAAACAAGGCTGAAAGCATCTATTTCTGGAAAATCTCCACTCCCTCCCTACTATTACCTGTCCCTCTTTCTACCAGCAGCAGGTACTTATTGTTTCCGCAACTTCATTGTCTCTCTTAGGATGCCACGTTATTTTCCTGTGATCATTGCATTTGTTAATTCTGCTACTCTGGCATACAAACCTATGTTCCCCCATCTGTCTTACCAAAGTCCATGTCTAATCAATTCAAATATTATTTCTTCTGTGAAGCTTTTTTCTAAGTCACTGGTATTAATTGTTCCTTTAGGTAATGTCTTAGTTACTTGTCTTGTTACTGAGACAAAATACCCAACACCCAAAGTTAAAGGAGGAAAGGTTTATTGTGGCTCACAGTTTGTAAAGGTTTCTGTTCATAGTTGGCTGGCTCTGAGGCAAGGTGGCATGGCAGAGGGGTATGGCAGAGGAGAAACAGTCCATGGCAAAGCAGGGCAGGCAGAAGGCAGCTAGCAGCAATCGACAAGCAAAGACCCTCTTTCTGTCCCTTATATCCTATCCAGGCTACCCACCCTTAGGGCGGGTAGCACCCACACCCAGAGTGGGGCAACCTTAATTTCAGCACTGCACTGTGATCAATCCCAGCATCCCATCCTTGATCCCAGCATCACACATTCTAGATCCAGCCACCTCCAAAAAGCCCCACCTGTGACATAAGGCTTTGGGGGCACTTAGATATAAACTATAAGCCATAACAAGTGATAAGAGGCATCCATAGTCTTTTAAACATCTTTAGGCTAGAGAAAAATCATTTTGGTGTGTTATTATTCCCATCTCTGTCTTTCTCCCTGGCTTTGTGAAGTCTCCAAAAGCAAAAGTTTTACCTGTTCCCTATTTATGCTTCTAAAGCCATATCATTCGATTTGAAGCAAAGTAATTCAATAAATTTTTAATAGTTATGACTAAGTAAAGTATGACTAAGTGGATGATCAATAAATGAGGGATTCAAGGATACGTTCCTAGTCATAACAGGAGAGGAGGAAAGATGAGCTGGCACTGCGAGATCATGAAGAGATAATAAAACAAAGTTTTGGAGGAGGCAGGGCAAGATTCGTGAAAGATACGTTGAATAAAATTGAGGGCCACCTATTTCTCTAAAAGTGATGACAACAGTGAGAGCAGAGAAAGAGGGACCAGGCAGGCTTCTATCCTTTACCACCTCAGGAAAGACAGTGCTTACACTTTGCCCTTCCAAGATGGAAAACGGTTCTGAGATCCTCAGAAAGGATTGCAAATTCAGGCCCCAGAAGGCAGGTGTTACAGAAGGACTCCCCTAAAGGCTGAAGCGTCTGCACTGGCGCCCACTAGGAAGGAGAGGGCCGTGCAAAGGGGATTTGGGAAGAGCAGCAGGAAGTTCTCCTTGTTCCAGTTTGCTTCTCCTTTCTCCCACTCTAGCACCCACAGCCTGTTCTAGTTGCTGTCCGGATTTGCTGTGTAGGCAATAAATTGATGATAGTTACTTAAATGTGTTTCACTGAGTCTTGTTACTTCCATCAGTCTCATCCTTTAAAACATCCTATTATATGTTTTCTTCAAAGCAAATATGTTAATTAGGGTTAGCTAATTGTTAGAACAAGCAGATCTAAAAATGTGTCGTAACATTGATTCTTGCTCAGTCAGCAGTCTTGGTTGGCTGTTTGGATTGGGAGTTCAACCAGGGATCTAGTGTCTTTCCATATGTGGCTTTGCTTTGTCATACTCTGCATCCAGCTGGCGCAAGGGAAGAGACCAAGGAAGAGCATATGGCAGTTGTGTAGGAGCCAGACCTGGGAGCGTAGGTATATACCACTTCTGGTCACGTGCCTTTTGCTGAAATGCAGTCATACCAGCACACCTGATTGCAAGGAAATGTAGTCTACTCATGTCTCAGAAAAAAGAAGACAGAAGCTTTGGGAAACTCCTAGCAGCATCTGTTACACTAAGGGAAAAATCAATCTATGAATGAATACATTTGAACATTTGCATCTAATAGCTTTTTGTAGCATCAGTCATACCACAGAGACAAAATTGAGAATCATAATTTCAGCATCATATTTAAAAAATAAATAGATATATCAGTTTGTCAAAGTTAATCTTCACAGCAGAACCTAAAAAAGATTTTTTTTTAAACCTTGGTTATAAGGTAATCAGTTTCCAAAATAATTGCTAACAAAACATGATGCCTAGTGTTGCTCTTGATTTTCTTCAGTAACTTTTTGATTAAAGGAATTAATGGATTGATAGGTTCAAAAAGACTTCATTGTGGAATGACATAAATATTCTTACTTCAATAAATATCTAAAATTCATTACTATAGAACATGAATTGGGATGGTCAAATAAAAACTAATTTTGAACTGAGGAAGGATGTGCCCTTTTAAGAGAAAATAGAGTAAAGGTAGAACCTAAATACTTTGTGGTACTGTTTTTAATTATATAAGCAATTTTGATATTTAATAAACTCACAAATAATCACATATAGCCTTTCCACCATAGTTTTCCTTTGCTGCATCAATGCTGTTTATTTGGGTGTTGGTAAATGTTGTCTTTTATGTGAAGTGTAGCCGCACATCTGATTATTGCTTGTGGGAATATTATGTCACAGTGTTATATAAAAGCCATTTTATCGGCTAAATATTCTTCAAAATTAACTTACATGGTATGTAATTCTGCCACAGAGTTTTTGTTTCCAGTGACCTTGGAATGTCTGGGTTTGTGTGAAAAAGGAGCAATACAATCTGTATGATCGATGTCTTTTCCTTGAAAACTTCTCTTGGCTTTGAGAGTTGGTTGCAAGTTAATCACATCCTCTTGGCATCAGAGAGCACTTTAAAATAAAGAAATCTGAAGAAAACTGGACTTTTCCATGAGGATTCGAGGAAAGGCAGTTTGATGCTTCGGAAGAATGAGATGCAGTGGTTGAAAACACACTTGGTTGACTTGGAGGTTGATTCCTTCTGAGTGTGTCTGTTACGTCTTTCCTTCTAAGAAGCGTAATGATTTATGGAAATCTGATCATTTCTTCTGATTTTTTATCCTTTACTCACCCACCTGCACTATTTAATGAATGTCAAGGATTCCAGCTGTACCATGTGCTCAGTAGTTACTACAGAAGGCAATTTGATTCCGAGACAGTTGTAGTCTCTTCAAGAGAAATTTAAAATTCACTAAAGCAGCTACTCTAGTGGGGAGTGCCGGAACTTGAGTCATGTGAAATCACTGCACACAGAGTTCTAAGAAAGATCCATCAGGACTCAATCCTGAATGAAGAGAAAAGGACCAAACAGTCAAAACGACTTTTCTTTCTACAACACACTGCTGTGGCACTAGTAAGTTTTTGCTTCTGAGAAGCAATGTGTATTCCTTTTTAGCATATGTTTAGAATTAAAGGAGTCTTGTTTCTGGAACCTAAAGAATTTTAAAGAAAACTCTGTCTTAAAGGCAAGAGGAATTAAAAATACAGTAATATAATATGATGTAAGTACACATAGCATACATATATAGTACACCTATGCACAAATACATCTATGGATAAATTAAATATACACTGCAAATATTATTTGACTGGATAAAGTATAAAGTGTTATTTGACTGGAACAAGAGAACAGGAAATCATTTGGTGAAGCTCTGTAGGGAAATACTAGTGTATATTTTTTACATAATTTTCTTATGGTAGACCTGCATAACCATATTACATAGTTTGAAATATTCATAGTTTGAAATACATAGGAAAATACATAGGAGGACCTTCTAACTTTATTGTTTCCACTGTATTTTAAATCACAGCAAGCCTATCCTGCACCAGCTTCTCATCCTGTTCTTTAGCATCCCTGTCATCCTCACTGCATCCTCCAGTGACAGCTGCAGCCCAGCTCCTCATTTCCACCCCTGCCTCAGTGTGTTCTCCCCGCCCATTAGCAGCCATATAACTTTTTGAAATGGCCTTTACTGCCTGCTTAAAATCCTTCAAAGACTTCCCATTATACTCGAAATAATCCAGTCACTTACTGAGTTCTGCAGGACCCTGCACAATATGGCTCGCATAGCTCTCTTTCTGTGTCTTAGTCCAGGTTGGTTTCAGACATGCCAGGCTCATTCATAGGGCCTCTGTTCGTACTGCACCTTGCCCTACTTTGTGAACATCATTGCCCTGGTTCTTTGCGTAGATGACACCTCCATCTCATTTAAATCTCTCCTTTGAGGTCACCTCTTCAATATAGCCTTAAAAATAGAGACTGTTTAGAAATAGCCTATATCTTTGCCCATTCCCCGGGAGACAGTCCTTGGTCTCTGGATTTCCTTCTGGTACCCAAATTCTGTGGCATGGAATTGAAAAGATTTTAGAAATTGACAGTGGCAGAACAGGAATCAAGATTTTTCTATTTGTTGCTTCTACAAAAATCATAAGACACATACTTAGATTTGTACATCAAAAGTGTAAGAATCACAAAATTCCAAATAAAAGCTCAGCATTTGTCTGCGTGAAGATCCTGTGGTAGTTGTGCAAGCAGGTTTACCGCTGCCGCGTTCTGCTGTCCTCCGTTCGTCTGGAATCCTGGAAAGGAAAGGAGCAGCTGCTTCTCCCTTTCCTTTTCAAGAATTCTTTTACCACCCATACCTCTAACTTGCCAGAGGTATCCTACCAGCCTCACCGTCACCTTTGCGTCCCACTTCCTACCGTCATTAAACAAATACAAACTTCCTGTCCTTTGTCATTTTAGTGGCCATGATGAAATGTTTAATGTGTTGGGTTTAACAGAAAACGAATGCCACACAATTAGTGTATTAAAAATTAATATGCTTCCTTAAAGCTTTTGCTATATTCCTGGAAATGTGTTTCATTTTAAAATTAACTTTGTCCTATGTTTCACATTTTTCTTTATTTGCTTTTGGTCAGGTCCCATTTGCCTGACTTGCAGATTTATATTGAATATTGTTTTGCCCATGGGTTCACCATATCATATTGCCACATCTGTGCCTATACGTACATTGAGACCTTTGGCAATAAGACTGGAATATTTGTCTTGGTAGAGAAATTAATTATGATGTACATTGGTTTACTTGAGTACTTTTTCCAGGTTCATTTGTGTGTGTGTGTGTGTGTGTGTGTGTGTGCGTGTGTGTGTGTACCGGGGGTCAACCTCAGGACCTCACGTGCCAGGAGGCGCCTGTGCCACTGAGCGATATCACCGGCCCTTTTCTCGTATGTGGGTTCCGGGAGTCGAACTCGGGCCCTCACGCTTGCCAGGCAGGTGCTTACGCCGCAGCCCATCCAGGTTAATTTTTAAGTATCTCACTAATTATATACAAATTAGACTAATTATATACAGTTCAGGGTTGGGGAGTTTAATGGATTTATGCCATACCTTATTGCTCCAGAACTTTGGCAAAACCCAGGTTGCAAGCATAGAAATTGACCTTATTTCTAGAAATCACTCCAGGTACAAAAACATGTCTGTTCAAAAAGAAAAGTTGAAGTGTATGTGAAGGCTGACCCAGTTGGACCAGACCTGAGTTGTGAGGGAATTCCAGATGAGGATTCTGCATGCTTCCTTTCTGGCTCAGCTCCACTGAGGCAGTGAATAAGGCTACTTTCAACTTCACTGAGAAGTCCTGTGAGTCACAGTTACAGCCAGTAGTGAGCACAGGACACAGCTGTCCTGAATTCAGAAAGTAAAAAGAAAGAAAAGAATTTGCAGATTTATATAACACATACTTTACTTTTATATGACTGATATTTACCTTTCTCTAGAAAAAAAGTGCTTAATATAATTAGATTTTCAATGATCCATAGATGTAGTAATTTAGCACATTTTAAAATGCATATATAATACAAATATTTTGCATCTATCCACTTACCTTATAAAATAGGTGTGACTCAGGTTTATACTCACAGGGCACCTATGTCATCTGCTATTACTGTTTCTACTGTGTTAGCGTGTAAAAAGATTCTCAAACACTTCTGCTTTTCTCAATAGAGTGTGAGCTGTTTGTGGTCAGAGTCCATATCTTTATCATCATTGTGTTCCCAGTGCCTAGCAAAATTTCTGGTATAAAGCTGGCAGTCAATAAATGTTTATTGAAGTAAATGCTACAAAGTATAAAAATGAATTGATAATGATCTTAAAATTAAATGAAAGCTCGACATGATCTTGTGAAAGCGATTAAATAAATCAGTGGCCCTCAGAGAAAGACTCCACTTTCTGGTCACTCCAGCTGTCTCTTATATTCTTGGCAGTCTCTGTTCCTCCCTCCACATCTCTTCATATAAGTGCAGTCATAAACGGTTCATGGGCAACTCTAACCAGCTGTCACATCTGGAAAGAAAAGTGGCATCCAGAAGAACTTAATGAGGCTTACACTGAAGAACAACCAAAACATGAAATTCCATCTTACACTGCTCATTAAAAAGCAAGCATAATGTTCCCTAATAATGCAAATTTTAAGAAAAGTAGCTCTTTGTAACATGGTATATAACTGAACCACAGACTGAACTTAAAATAAGATTATCACCTGTTAAAAGAGAATGAAACGTGATATTTTTATCATTCCCTTCCATTAAAAGATGAATGGTAAGGTATATAATTAGATAGATGAAAAAATAGATAAATATAGAGACACTAATTATAAAATAAATTAAAATTATAGAAGCAGCTTGTTAAGACAAGTTTATTAATAGACTGTATTAGTTTGAGGGTCAGGTTTTGTCTTGCGTTAGATAATTATTTTTTTAAATATAAAATCTAGCCCCTTGTTTCAATCCCAAATATACTAACATAGCTCAAAGCCACAAGCTCATGACTTCTTCTAATCCGTTGATCATGGATCAGTCATCCTGAAAAAATAAACTGAAGTGAAGTACTCCCTTCTCTCGTGGCTTTCCCAGTGCTGCCGCGTGACCTTCAAGGCAGAGCCCAGGCTTAGCCTGTTACATCCCTTTCTGATCGTGTCCTTGCGTGCCTGTCAGCCTCATTTCCTGTCCACTTCACTCCTGGCCCGTGACACGAATAATCTCCAGTCCTCCCTCTCGAAGCTCACAGCCTTACGAGGTGAACAGGCAGAAGAGTGAGGCCGTTCTAGTCCAGCATGAAGGCTGGAGTGATAGGGTAAAGGCCGGAAGAGTGCCCAGCGTGGTATCTCTCCCAAAGGTGATTGTAAAAAACAGAACAAAAACGGGCTTCGGACATTCTAGAAAGCTTCCCACCCTTTTTTTTTTTTTTTTTTTTTTTTTTTTTTTGCTAACTCCTACTTATTTTTTAGACTCTTTTACCTTCTCCAGAAAGTGTTGACTTTCTTGCGCGGTAGGAGCTGTCTACGCGCTTCCCCAACTCCCTGCCTTGTCTCCATCACATGTGTATTTGCTGGTGGTTTGTTTGTGACCTCCTTCAACATCAGGGCTGTATTTTTTTTTCTTTGATTCACAGGGTCTTTCCCATTGCATGATATATAGAAGCCTTACCCTTAATGTTTGGAGACATTTAAAAAATAATCATTTCATGAATTGAGGTATGTTGTTGTAGAGTTGGATACCATCTTATCAGGCATACACTCCAGGCCTCCATCAGTCAAAACCAGAATTGATTTTGTAATGTTCAGGACAAGATGACCATTCAGCTTTTGCTTGAATATACCCACTGAGAAGGAGTGCATAAATTTCAAAGATAGGTGAAAAACAGATGTGATTGATGATGTTCTGTGCTTGCATATGCTCCCTAAATTTGAGATAAGAATTGAATCCGAGTGCATTAGTGGCAAAGCTCTAGTCATATAGCTTTTATTTGGCAAGGGATAATTGCCCACCAAGAGGTAAAGTGACCTGCTGGGCATGTGGTGAACACCTCTAATCCTTGTACTCTGGGAGGCTGAGACAGGAGGATTGCAAGGTTGAGCCCAGCCTAGGTAATTTAGTGGCTTAATGAGACCCTGTCTGTAAACACATAAATAGGGATAGGAGTGTAGTGCAGTGTTCAATCCCCCATACCAGGTAGAGAAAGGCAGACAGACAGATGGGGAAAGAGGAAATATGAGATAAAGAGCAGGAAACAAAATAAATACTTTCTTGCCTGTAATCCCAGGACTTTTTTTTTTTTGTCTGTTTTTGTTTGTGTGTTTGTTTGCTTGTTTTTAAATAGCCAAAAGCAGATTCCTTTCATAGAAAACCAAAATGCATTCAGTTTTTGAATTTATGCCCTAATATATTCTCCACTTTCAAGTTTCCATCTTTTTATTTTATACAACTGTTGTTTTCTTCTCCAGCTTTTAGGGTTTCATTTTCTTTTTGTTCTTAATTGTAGCATCCTATTTTGTAATATAGTTCTCAGCCTCCAAGTTCATGTGGGTCATGACCTTCTTACAATGTTGAATAGAGAAATCTCGGATGCATCTTGTCTTCAAGAGCTGATCATTATATTCATGTTACAGTATTTAATAGGGAAATCTCTGATCGTCTTGTGCCCAAGGGCTGGGCTTTAGATTGTAGGTATGGGAACCTTGCCAGTGTCTCCCCAAAATGTGGCTCTCAGGTTCTGGAACCAAAGGTCTTTCACTCTGTTGGGATGCAAATAAATACTTAAGGGCTGAAATTCCCTTTCAAGTATCTGTAACTCTATAAAATACTCCTCAGATTTGTGCCCAGAGATTTTAGTTTATGGTGTTTTATTATATGACACTAAACAAAATCTGTATGGTGTTTTATTATGTAACACCAAACAAAATTTGACAGGTTTTGGATCAGATTTCGAGCTGGAAAAAGTTTAAAACAAAATCATTCATTGTCAATATCCACGTAACAACTTCCCTCTTATGCTTTTTTCTTGGTAGTTAAATTTATGCATAAGAAAAACGTTATTAAAATTGTTATGATTGAATTTCTCCTCACACATTAAAAGAAAAATACTAATGTCTGGGCCAGATTTATCTGTTTGAGGGTTCAGTAGTTACCTGCTTATGAAATTAACACTCAGGTTTATCACCCTAAGTTTACATATTTTCTGGTTGGAAATGTATTATGTATTCCACTATGTCTCCAGGACCAAAGTGCAGGTCTTTAAATACCATCAGTAGCGCTAAAACTCTAGAGCATTTTAAATACTATTCTTTTCTGATATGTATATGACACACTTACTTGTCCTTTTATGTAACATAAAGAAAGATGGATGATAATAGATTTGGCTTCTCATTCCAGATCTCCCCGGCAATTTCTAATTGTGTCAATTAGTTTACTCTTTCTTAATTTACTCATTTTTTCCATATGGGACAGCCATGCATGCACTGGCTTCTATTGCTGAAAATGTTCTTAAAGGCCATAAAAATAAATAAACAACAGGTAGCATTATTGAGCATGTAAGACTTTCTTGGAATTATGCCTTATTGTACTATCCGATTCTAACAGTAACCTAGCACTGGTTTGTTTTGTATTGTATGTACCTCACCACAGAAATAATATATATCCACTAGCTTTCTTCATTTAGTGAGCTGTACTGTGTGATAAAGAATGTATCATCATATATTGCAGGCATTTTACAGTCAGCCTGAAAAAAGCTGAGAAGTCATGAAACAAATATCTGGATTTTCAGGTGCAGTTTTTCATGTCTTGAACTTTTCTCCACATTTTGCATAGAAAACAAAGAGGAGGGATACAGGATTGTAGGTAGTTTATCAACAAATACTGAAGCTTAGAACTCCTCAGTATTTATACGCAAATACACCGATCATACATAAAATTCTGCTACTTTTAGGGACCAAAACTAGTTGCTGTTGTGTGGCTCTGATAAGATATTAATTGTACAAGGCACAATTGGGCCTCCGTAGAAAAAAGAAACAATGTTCATGTGTTTGATTCCATTATATAATTGGTTATTTTATTATTTCATTCCTCTTTGGATATGGAGCCACACAAAATTATAATCCCAGTGTTTTGACTGAATTAGCACATTACAGTGATGATAGGACAGAACAGATCAGAGAAAACATTCTAGAACTGTCCCGCTAAGTGCGTTATAAAAGTGGGGACATGCCTACCTGGCACACACGTGTTTTTCATTTAGATTTCCAAACCTTCATTAGTTCTCCTCTTGCCAGCTTTTGACTGTGTTTAATGCCCACTAGTAATAACTGTAATCAGTGGATATTCCCATGCTCTGTGATCATTCTAATATTGTAGTCCAAAGAAAAACAGTGAGGTTGCTGGTTATATGGGAATCCCAGTAGAAAAAATTCTACTCCACTCGATGATATTTTCAGCACATACATCTGAATTGGCTAGACATAAATCATTCAGTTATTTTTTGGAGAGTTTATGAGTTCAGAATTACTTACCATGCATTCACACTTTGCCTATTACACCACATCTCCACAATGGCCTAACAAGTAAAGAAAACAAACAAGTATATGTCTATCATAAACCATTAATGAATGCCAAGAAGGAATCTAAAATAAATATTCTGAAGGCGATTTGAAGATGTTGATAGACTGTCCAGGGACTAGTCATAGTTTTCACAGCAGAATTTTGTTTAGCTACAGAATGGATAACATTAAACATTCTTTTGAGAATTTGTGCCTCTTTTCAGTGATAAGGAATACCTCATTCCCTGCAAGGTAGCATAAAAGCAGTCTGTCTCATATTTGGACTCCACCAACTCTTTGTAAACATCCTGGACAGAGGGAATGAAAGGATCAGCTTCTGTTTGTGAAAATGGCCACGCGACCTATCCACATACCCACCGTAACCATTACTTTAGCCACTCGTCAGTGGCGTTTCTTGTGCCCATTTCCATCAGTTGTTCTTTTCTGAAGTCTTACGCACCAGGGTTGGGTGCATGTGCTAATCTTCAAACTTTAGTGTATCAGAGTCGCCTATTAGACTACTACTTTGCAAGCCCCAAACCTAAAATTTTAATTTTATTGTATATAGTCAGAAGTAATTGATTGAAAATACTTTAATATGCATGACTTTAAAGGAAACATAAAAAACTCCAAAGTTTAAAGTACATGGAAAATTAGGAAATGGTTTCTTCTTTAGTAAAATGTGTCTCAGATTTGTATTGGTAATTCTGGATTTGCTTAGAGAAAAATCAGTTTATCAGTAGCTCAGAAAGACAGCAGAACTGTCAGGGATATTTTCTTCTGCTTACTTCTTATTTCTTCTCTTTAATGGAGGGAATGTGACAGCTGTACCTGATTTTCTCATATCTACAATCCCTAAAAGCATATGTGTTCAAGAACCACTTTTTGGTACATTTAAAACATTATGTCCATTTGTTACTTGCTGTAAAGAACAGAAAATGCAAGAATGTCCGGGTATATCAAACTTTTTTCATGTGCACTATTCAGGCAACCCAGTGATAGATGGAGGTCAGAAAAAAATACTTCTTTTTCTAAACCAGCAGATAAGTGCATTGTGTTTTAATGTGCGCACACAGTTTAATAATCTTTAAAGGAAACCAACATAAGTGTGTGAGTTAGCTACTTCCAACGTAAGTCATAGTCACTTTAAAGTTATCATTTGCTTATTATCAACATTTGCCTGGATGGTAATTAAGATTATTATTCCAAGGAAGATGGACAAAGGAGAAATACATTTTTAAAAAATCTAGGGCCAGTGAGATGGCTCAGCGGCACAAGCACCTGCCTGGCAAGCGTGAGGTCCTGAGTTCGACTCCCGGTACCCACATAACGAGAAAAAAAAAATCTAAGTAATGTTATTTATTTCAAGAAATCAAAATTTTCTGCTGTTTGTTAGCCTGTAACCTATCAGAAAGGTCCAAAATATTCGTTAATGCTTTCTAAAACATTTTGTGATGATGTCTATGTATATATTATTCACATGAATGTTTATGTACATGAATAGAATGAGCTATTGGATGTTAAATAATGTATACTACTTTCAAAATAAACAGGCCAAAAAGTTGGAAAGCAGTATGTACAGTATTGATTTATTTATTTGTTTATGATATAAAGTTTAGTTTCAGAAAAGATGTTTCATAATTAATTATAATAAAGAACAGAACACAGTAATAATAACTTAAAATGACATAAATACTTATTAAATTATTATTAACACTAGTAATAGTAATTAATTTAGTATCTGGTAATTAAGGAGAAATGTGAGAAAAGATAGTGCCTGATATTCTAAGGAGTATAAGAAATAAGCAAAATATATGTGATCTTATTTTCTTTCTCAATTCCAGCATAAATTAATTTACTATGTAGATTCTTAATGCAAGGGACAATGATATCACAAAAGACAATGTTTCAATAGAGGTTTTATAGATTTGGAGGCCGACTTTTGAGCTGCCTTTGGGAAAGTAAATTTTTTCTCTCATACCCACAAAAAACTGTGTTAACTGCAAACTAATCCACATGCCATTTCAACTTGGAATTTATTTTATTTCCTTAGTTGTATTTATTTTTACGGTGCTCTGGATCGAACCCAGGACTTGGTGGATGGTAGGCTAGCATGCTGCCACTAAGCTACATCCCCAGCCCTCGAGTTGGAATTTAATCTGTAGAAACCATGTTATAGTCTGGTTGTAGCAGTTTTATTATGCTGATATAAAATGATATAGATTGGACTTTCAGTGGGTTAGAAATCTGATCAATCTGAAGTTTTATAGTTTGCCTCACATCACTGGAAAGGTTAATGACAAATCCACAGGCACTAAAGAATCATACTTTTCATTATCATCCATCACTGAAATGAATGGAAGTGTAGTGGTCCGGAAGTTGAGACAGATGCATGCCTACTCTTGCCTAGGACATTAGTATGGGCGAACAAGATCTGAGGTTTACTGAGGCAAAGTGCTGCATTTTAAGGACTGAAGGTTTAGCTTTTAATGAAGTCTATCCTTAAAGAACTTTCAAATATCAAGAAGAAATTGTTTAACAATAAAGTTTGAAGCTCACTGAACACATCTACAACTAACATTTCTAGTAGCACAAGATCTTCTCTTACCTGTTGTTCCAACTGTACACTGTAATTGGAAAGAATACTGGGGCCCTGTAATAAGTAATGGTGTGATAAAGCCAAGCAATATATCTCATCCTGACATAAGTAGAAGCTTGAACTTCTTAGATTTCTTCATGTAAATCCATATAACAGATAACTGTGTCCTCACGTTGGCATTTCTGTTCAATTCTAACAGCTAAGATCTCATTGCAGTATGTTATAAATTATAAATCAGTGTCTTGGACCTACATGTCCTGTCCACGTTATCAAGCTAGGCTTTGTGGGGGAGATAGGGAAGAAGTTTCTCAGTTTGCTTTATCAAACCAGAGATTATGGGGCCAATGCCCAGCTGCTTGGCAGCTTTGCTCAGTGAGACTCTGTATTTGGAAAGAGAAGAGTCTTTCCCCTTCAGAGTCAGAAATAGAGTGTTACAGTTCCTGGTACCTCACAAATTTCCTTTTACCGATTCATGGAGAACTTGCCTGTGTCTCAACTTTATCTTCTATAATTCTGCATTCACACAGGTTCCAAAGAAATTAAATAAAAATAATAATCCATTGGGAAGAACAAATTAAAAGAGGCTGTGATCACTTTTAATTATGTTATGAACAATGGAGATAATATGTGACTCCAAAACTTTCATTACCAAGTGAAGCAAAATTTACTATTCTATGGGTGATACTTTTAAGAAGTTGTGACTACACATAAGCATGACCATATAGTGTCTCCTTTAATTCAAGAAGCTTTCCCTTTAGAAAAGAGACAATCTGTTTAAATAATATTTTCTGTCAAAGTAGTTTTGTCAAAGCAATATGGATTGTATCTCGAAATTTCTCTAAAATGATTGTCATCTCACAGATGGTTATACTGTGTACTTTTTTGTTGGTACCAGGAATCGAACTTACGACGTCATGCTTGCCAGGCCAGCACTGTGCCACTGAGCTATACCCCCAGCCCACTATGTACATTTTAAAAGTCCAACAAATTAGGAAGTGGTATCTGATTAAACTACACCCATTTAAAGGAGTATTATCTAATAGTCTTATCAGGATATTAGATGATGCTTTTCAGCTAATTTTTGTGTGATGGTGGTATTAAGTGAAATCAGTGTGGCTAGCTATCCTTCTTCTAAAAGTAGTTTTTATTGATTAATTAGGAGGAAAATAATCCAAGACACTTACACATTAAACACTAAAGGAATTTACTTTATAAATGCCTGGTTTCTTGAAAACTAATTATCTCACAATTGTCAATGGATGATGACAAAGTACAGCTCTCTCTGTTTAGGTATTGGTTTATTAAGGTCAAGATGAGGATTTGTTTTTGTTTTTCCCAGTACTAGGATTGAACCTAGGGCCTGGTATATGCGAGGCAAATGCTTTCTACCACTGAACTACACTCCCAGCTCCAAGATGAGGATTTTTGTTTCTAGAGAAATTTGTTACCAAGAGCCCTCAGGATGAGGAAAGACGCAGCCAAATTTAGAGGAGAGTTATAAGTGTCTACATTGTTCTGTTTACTATGAATATCTAGTGGCTAAAACCCCCAGTGTTAAGCATGGGCTAAAGTACAAATCTAAATGTGTCCCAGATATTTTCAGAGATGTTAATAAGTACGTTATCAGTAAAAATTTTAAAAATGGCTCTGTGGCCAGTGGTTTGAGAGACTTGGCACGCAACCCTTGTTTCCAAGATTGAAATGTCTAGAAGCAAAACAAAAGCTCTCAAAAAGTTCACAGTATACATTACCTGTATAGCTGAAGTGTCTCTCAAGCTTATTTGAGCACTACCTCTTTGATTTTCCCTTCCAAAACATTTAACCTAAGACTAATCATGAAAAAAAAAAAAAAAAAAAAAAAACAGGCAAATTTCAGCAGAGTGATGTCCTACAATTTATTTGACCTGCATCCCTCAAGACTGAAAGTCAAAGTCATAGTAGAACTAAAAGAGACATGAAAACTAAAGGTAAAGTGGTAACCTAAATGAAATCCTAAAATAAATCAGAGGAACATTAGGTTAAAAACTAAGGCGATCTAAATAAATAATAAGTGTTAGCTAATAATAGTTAATAATAATATATCCATATTGGTTCATTAATTATAATAAGTGTACCACTTATTATATTGTATGCAGTGGGAAATTGTATGCAGTAGATTCATGGAAACTCTTTAGTATTTGCTCAGTAACAAGATGTGTGCTTGTATGAAAACTTTCCTATTTAAAATGGGAGATTGGACCATATAAGAATATGGAAATCCTAATTCTGGTTAAAGAGTAGTAAAGAAATTGAGGCATGTAATGGTTTGGATGCTGGAGGCAAATCTATCAAAATATTGTGATCCAGAGGTCACACTTCGAATCTGGGTTGTTTCTTCCATTCCCTAGACATAAAAAGATACTAACAGCTCAAGAAATGTAATGTTTAGGGGGCCGGTGAGATGGCTCAGCGGCTTAAGCGCCTGCCTGGCAAGCGCGAGGGCCCGAGTTCGACTCCCGGAACCCACATACGAAAAAGGGGCCGGTGATATCGCTCAGCGGCACGGGCGCCTGCTGGCACGCGAGGTCCTGAGGTCGACCGCCCGGTACCCACAAAAAAAAAAAAAAAAAGAAATTAATGTTTAGACTCTCATGTTAGGTCTTCTAGTATTTGACTAAAGACAATGGAGAATGTGTTGATGAACATTGCAGAATTGTCTTTAGAAAAGATGGAGTGGGGTTGGTGAGATGACTCAGCGGTGTAAGCGCCTGCCTTGCAAGCACGAGGGCCGGAGTTCGACTCCCGGATCCCACATACAAAAAAAGGGCCGGTGATATCGCTCAGCGGCACGGGCGCCTGCTGGCATGCGAGGTCCTGAGGTCGACCCCCGGTACCCACACAAAAAAAAAAAAAAAAAAGATGGAGCGCAGTTTTCATAGGTATACATGAAGCGGTAGATTCTGAAGATCCATTCTTTCGCTCAGGCTCTTTTTCTGAGACACGTGCCAGGGCTGTCTTGGAATGTTTATTCAGGGTGTTTGTGTAATATCTGGGGACAAATTTATAAGTAACTTTCACTATTGTACTTGACCAAGTTTTCAAGCTCCTATTACTATGTTAACAAATCCAGAAAAACTACTTACATGTTTTATAGGTAATGATTGGTGGTATCATAACTAGCAGTGTAATTGTAAAAACAACAGCAAATGTAATAAATATCATTTATTGAGCATGGTAGGGGCTGTGTTGTTTTAACTTTATAACAACCTGTCTTAGTCACTTTTTCATTGTTGGGACAAAATACCAGACACTGGCAACTTACAGGCGGAGGGGTTATTCTCGCTCGTATCTTAGGAGTTTCAGTTCTTGTGTGGTCAGTGACTTGGTGGAAGGCCCTGGGTAGGGAAAAGCTGCTCAAGGCCTAGCAGCCAAGAGGCAGAGAGAGAAGGCGGGAGTGGGGAGGAGATGGACCCTTCCAGGCCACACCCAGTGACCTGTATCTTCTGACCAGACCCCACCTCCCAATAGGAAATCACTTGTGAGCCCTCATAATCCAATCACCTTCCCAAAGTCCCACCTATGAACACATGAGCTCACGGGGGACTTGTAGATATAAACCATGATACAAGCCAACAAACTAAGAATTATTGTCCTGGTTTTACAGATAAGAGAGCAACTCTGTGTATACAGTTCTTTGCCCATAGTTGGTGAGGCAGGGATGTTCCTTGTCTTATTCACAAGCCCTTCAATCAATATTTGAAGAACTAACTTCACATCTTATGTAAGTATGTTTTTACAAAGGATTCCATAGAATCCTTTTGGTAAAGAGTTTTGGGGGCAGTTTGGTGTTGAAACTGAATTAGTTAAATGAATGAATTCATCTAGCTCTTCTTGGTATGACTAGGAGGCAGACGGAGGTGAGGACTGTTTTGAAATTCAGTAAGAAACAAACAGGTGCTCTTGGGAACATGGTAGAAGAGCTTACTTTCATAACAGCTGAATTTATTTGCAGTGTTTCTACACAGAGCTTGGCAATAAGTAGATTCGCCTTAATGTAGTTTTTGTTTGCTTGTTTGGAGGTCTTTGCTTCGATTACATTTTTGAAAATAGGAAGGTGTTCTCAGTTTCCATCAGAAACATTCATCTCATGTTTTCATTCTTACTGAGGGGACCATAAGCCAACAATGAGGCTACAACACTGGCAACAGCTTTCCAAACCGAATGGTCAATCACCTCTCATCAGTTACATCTCCAAACTTGACAACGTCCACATAGAAGGTCATGCAGTAGCTGCCACTCAACATTTATAGAACATCTGCTCTTCAGATAGTTCATTCTTTGCTCTCTTACAGCTTCCTAATACATGTCAATGATTCAACTTTTTCAGATCTTATTTAACTCAATTGTGAAATAATGCCATAAGATTAGATGTAGGCCTAATACTATATCTTTATCCTTTCTCTGTGTAAATTGTATAGTAATAGAAAATATCATTCCTTCTTAAGCTATAGATAGGGATAAAAAGAGTCTGTAGGAAAGTTAAGTCAGAACTGTCTTAATTTACAGTATTCAGAAAAGCATGTCTGTCTGTGGCTTAAATTGAACTTTGAAACTGAAAGGTTGGCCTTCGTCTTTCCAAGGTTCCCCTGAAGGTTGTAATTTTAAGAGAGTTCTGGGAGTGATTTGCAATGACCTTTGTCATTCCTCTCTCACTCTTTTCTATCCAGTTTTTTTTATACTGCAGATTCCCTTCCTTCCTTGCCTTAACGGGCAGTCAACATTCAAGACCTTAAGTCAATGAAAATGAGTTAAGATATGTCCTTAAATGTCACACATTAGTTTTCTTAAGAACATATGTAGAATGATGGTCCTCATTCTAGAAACTGTATTACACAAGGAGTCAACAATGGCTAGTTCTTGATGTTAAAAGAGGATTACTGAGCCAGGTGCAGTGGCACATGCCTGGGATCCCAGCTACTCGGAGGGAGCAGGCTGAGGCAGGAAGATTGCAAGTTTGAGGTCAATATGGCACCTTAGCAAGACCCTGTCTCAAAGTAAAGAGGGCAAAGATATAGTTCAATGGTAGGATGCTTGTGCAAGACCCTGGGTTCAATTCCCAGCACCAAAAAAATAAAATTGAAAATAAAGAAGAAAAAAAAAGAGGGTTATTGAAATGCCTTTTTGATTGTAGCAAACCACTGATTATGTGACTAAGTTTTCCCCATCTTGGTACTACTGGTCTAGATCACATTTCCCCAAAGTGATGGGTGGTTACTGTTTTTCCTGTTCCAATTGCAGAAATTACACAGCTTTGAAGAATGGCAGACGAACGGAAAGATGAAGCTAAGGCGCCACACTGGACCTCAGCTCAGTTAACAGAGGCTTCTGCACACCCACATCCACCTGAAATTAAGGACCAAGCTGGGGCAGGGGAAGGGCTTGTCCGAAGCGCCAATGGATTCCCATACAGAGAGGATGAAGAGGGTGCCTACGGAGAGCGTGGGCCACAGGGCCCCTATTCAGATACCAAAGAGAATGGGATCAACGGAGAGCTGACGTCAGCTGACAGAGAAACAGCAGGTAACTAAGGGGCCACTGTCGCTAGTGCTCGCTCTGTGCTTTGTAGTCAGTTTAGTCTGAAAGTTTAGCCTGAATTAACTTACCATGCTTATCTTCTTTCACTAGGGCCAGGGCTGAAAATCCAGTTGGTCAGGAGAAATAGACACCAAAGAGAGAGAAAAAACATGGTCACTAGTCTGACTTTCCCCCAAATTAGTTGTATTTCAATTCCATTTCCCTGTTTAATTTTTATTGCTTTGATTTGTACAGACAAATGACTCCTTGTGTGTGTGTTTTGCTAGAAATTATCACTAAAATGATGAAAATCATTTTTTAATCCATTAAAAACAAAAACTTGGGCCGGAGAGATAGCTCAGCAGCATAAGCGACTGCCTGGCAAGCGCATGGTCCTGAGTTCAACTCCCGGAACCCACATACGAAAAAAGGGCCGGTGATATCGCTCAGCGGCACGGGCGCCTGCTGGCACGTGAGGTCCTGAGGTCGACCCCCAGTACCCACACACAAAAAAAAATCTTCAGAGTTTTCTTTTTGATTCTCATGAATGACGGTGGACCTAAAGTTAATGATTGATTAGAAATCTGTTTACTTTATAGAAAGATATGTAAAATCCATCTCCACAACCTTCAAAAGAAAAATAGAAAAAACAAAGAAAACAAACATACATGTACAGATATAGGAACCATTTTAAACTTTCTCAGACAGCTATTTAAAAAATGATGTACAGGTGCTTGAAGGAGAACATAATTTAGTTTACTTTCTTTTCAAAATATGACTTCTGCCAGCAGTTTCCTCTACTCTATCACTGATAATATTATCTCTAATGGCAGTTATTATGCAACATTAATGGCATAGAGGAATACTAGCCTCTGCTATATTATTTTTCACCATCATTTTCCTTTATAATTCAGAACTTAATATATTTAAACTCATTAACTTGCATACAGAAACTTACCACCCAAAAGAGTGAGCAAATCATAAGAAGAAAAGCTATGTTGCCTTCAAAATCACCCCTTCCTTGTTTGAGGATTAGTTTTCTATTCTCCATCAGTTAGTCTGAAACACTTACGGATAGTACACTCTATTAAAAAATATATTAAGGTGCGTAAAAGTGGTAAAGAGTGTCCTTAGCATGAGTAAGGTCCTGAGTTTCATCCCTAGCACCAACCTCTCCCCCATAAACATACACAACATAGGTACACATGTATGCATATGTAAATTTTAATATGAAATTGTGGAAAGCATTTGAAATGACAAAGAAAGTACATGAGTACACAGGGAAAATTTTAAAAATCTCACACAAAACAATACTGTGGAGAATTTTCTATGTACGAAGTGCCACGTCAGCTTCTGTGCAGGGGTGTGTACAAGAAATAGGCCCTGAACTTCATGGATCAGATGCTGTTATAGCACATGAAACCTGTGCATGAAATGAATTAAGATACGAAGAACAATGTCTGCGGGGTCAAATGAGAAGTATAGAAAGTCAGATTTGAAGAGGGATTGTTTATACTAAAAGCCAATATTCTCAAACTGGGCATAGATACTTCTTGCCATGGCAACCAAACTTACAGCGCTACAGCAAGGTATTTTAAATATTTAATGAAAACACCACTACACTCAATCTCTGTGAAGCACTGCCTGGGCCATTAACTCAAGAACACTCAAGTTGCAACAGTAGATAACGCTGATTCCTTTCGAGGATGACATATCTTTGAAAGCTGAACTTTCAGCCTGTACCTTGCAGAAATCCGTGCAGAATAGGAAAGGAAGGTGGCAACATCCAATATGATTCGAGGCATTCAGAAGCTGTGCACAGCCTTATACAACTTGTTAGTAAGAAAAACTCTAGTTTAGAATGAAACTAAAATATTTTCTCACCTCTCAGTTACAGTGAGGACTAAAGTAAGATTGTAACATGTATAAAATGAGTAGTTCAAGAAGTAATAGCTGTTATTGATTGGTTAAATGCTGGTGGCAATGAGGCAATGAGGACAATAGCTACTCTTGATCAAGGAATGTTTTTCTACAGCTGGCATAACGTAATTTCAAGAGGATGGGGCTCGCATGTCAGGAGTGTTAACTAAGAGGATTTTGAAGGAGTTGAGGCTCGAGCGGTTGAGGGCACGTTAAGAGTACAATGGTTAAGAGAGAAAATAAATCAAAAAGAGACTAACAGATGTTTCTCTTACGTGATGGTTTCAGGAGTATCCTGAGTTAATTTTGAAGTCAGCTCAACTTGTTATCAGTGAGTCTTATGTTACCTTTGGGAGATGGATTGCAGAGGTTTCACGTGTATGTTCATAGTGACAGAGCTGGTAAATAATAAGCTATCGGCTACCACGGTGGTATTTTCAATCCAAACTGTACTATAATTTTAAACTAACTCTCTCTCCAAAGGAATAGGTCAAATATTGAAACCCTAAAATATCTCAATGTGGAAAGTTATAAGTAAAGGAAAATGTAAAATTTTTGTTTCCTCACACAAAGAATATTTCAATGTTAAATTTGCGTGAAATTAAATTTCTCTCCAAACACTAGCTTAATAAATGATAACTTTTATCATTGTTGATTTAAGGATAACTTTAATAAATTATGTAATGAAAATCATCTCCAGTAACAGAAGTGCTCTTAAATCTCAAATATGGTCTTTAAAAATGCTATTCTTTGATGATGGAGACCATGGATATGAGATGGCAATATATTTTGAGATCCTTGTTTGTTTTAAAGAGCATCAAGAAGCTACATGCCTGCTTGTTCTTCTATCGTTCAGACACAGTCCGTCCGCGTGTTGCAGGTTTTCCCCGTAAAAGGTAACCCAGGCTGGGCATGGTGCCACATGCTTACAGTCCCAGCTCCTTGGGAGACTGAGATAGAAGAATCACCTGAGCCCATGAGTTCAAGACTAACCTGAGCAACATAGCAAGACCCTGACTCAGAAAAATAATAACAACAACAAACCAACAAAGAAAGAAAGATACTTCTTAAAACAGTTCACGTGAAGCATTTCTCAGGGACATCAAGTTGTCAGCTCTGTGTCATGCTTGAGTCCCAAAATCTTTATTTTCTTTCTTTCTATAGTTCTCTTTTCATTTTTAGACATAAATTATCTGCAAAGTTATCTATTTTCATTCATCTCTATAAGCAAGATTTTGTAATCAATGGCTTGCACCCATCAAGTCTTCCACCCCTTCCTTCCTTCTTAAGATTGGGCCTACTTCAACCTCTTACTCTATTCTCCATAGCCCACCCTTCGTAGAGTTCATTTTCACTTATGGGCTGTAATAATTTTTAAAATGACATTCCATAGTAAAATTATCTTTTGATCTTCTGCACTAAGACCAAAGGCTGGGAGAATAGGGGCTATTAGAAGGAAATAATATTTTAAATTACACTTCTTTACAAAGTACTCTTCAAGGTTTTATCTCCTTCCATACAATTTAAAGCCAGGCCATAGAAAGACAGGTAAAATTATTTTCTCAACTGTAATCTTTGATACTTCGAGATTTTTTCTCATCACTGAAGTATTCTTGTTCAAAACTATGCCACAGAAGCATTAAAAAAAAAAAAAAAAAAGGGATGGTATTGAGAATCTAGCCACTAAAGAAAACTCATATTAAGATGATAGCAACATTTTAAAATTGTTTTTCAAAATGTGAATAAGAAAGGTAATGGCTTGTGATAATCTCTTCCTTCCACTCTTTTCCACTTTATTGAGCAAAGCAAAGGAATGCATTTTGGTCCGTACGAATATCTCACTCAGTGACAAAAGAACACCTCATCTTTACGCTTCTCATCCTGGAGCAGGGTCCAACTCACGTTAGACTTCGTATCGAAATAACATAGCGCCCCTTGTGATAGGACAGAAGGGCTGACAGGTAAACGCTGTAATCCTCTGACAGGAAACTCATTCAAGAAAGTGGCAAGTTGAAAAAAGTAACCCTTCAAGTGGCATTTTGAGAACACGATGAGCAATTAGTTTCTGTGATCTTGTACATGTGACTTGGCGGGGTAGCTGGTTGGCGTTCACGTTATTTACTCCCCCATCATCCACAAGTCGAATCCTAGCCTGTGTCTATTCATAGGATCATCAGCAAACACCAGTGTCTGCAAAGTAGTAGTTTCCTGATTCTTAACCTGTTCTGCCATCACTTCAGCATTAGTTACTTTTCATCAATAGAGAGGAAGAGATTTTCTAATTCCCTATTTGTCCCTTGAGAATTGCTTAAAGAGCTATTATGAAAATACAATCTGCCCTCGATATCGATAGGTTCCACATCCATAGGTAAAACCAGTTGTGGATCAAAAATATTTGGAAAAAGTGCTGCACCTATACTGAAAATGTGCAGACTTTTGTCATTATTCTGTAACCAATACAGTATAACAACTGTAAACTGCATACTTTTATATTGTATTAGGTATTCTATGCAATCCAGAGATCATTTGAAGTATATGGAAAGACGTACACAGGTTCTGCGCAAATAGTATGCCATTTTATATAAGGAATTTGGATATCCACAGATTTTGGTACCAGTTATTAGTGTCTTCATTTACAATTAAGAAGGTTAAGGCAATGAATGGTTAAATGACTCGCCCAAGGTTGCACAGAAACAAAATTGGGAACTACATTATGAACATAGTGCTTGGGAATCCAGTATGATTCTTGTCCTGTGGAACTGTCCCCCACGCAAGAAGTAATGTGGGGGCCGGTGAGATGGCTCAGCGGTTTAAGCGCCTGCCTTGCAAGCGCGAGGGCCCGAGTTCGACTCCCGGAACCCACATACAAAAAAGGGGCCGGTGATATCGCTCAGCGGCACGGGCGCCTGTTGGCGTGCGAGGTCCTGAGGTCGACCCCCTGGTACCCACAAAAAAAAAAAAAAAAAAAGAAGTAATGTGGGATTTTTCCTATAGTTTATAATGTACCTTGCTATATGGACATGCAGCTGGCTGTGAAAGATTTCAAAGCTCTTTTCAATGGGAGGCAGTTTGTTTGTTTGTTTTTATCTTTTCTGGTTCTCAGGACTACAGTACTTCTGTAAATTTTATTTTATTTTATTTTATTTGTGTGTGTGTGTGGGTGTGGGTGTGGGTACCGGGGGTCGAACTCAGGACCTCGCGCGCCAGCAGGCGCCCGTGCCGCTGAGCAATATCACTGGCCCTTTTCTCGTATGTGGGTTCCGGGAGTCGAACTCAGGCCCTTGCGTTTGCCAGGCAGGCGCTTATGCCGCTGAGCCATCTCACCGGCCCCTTCTGTAAATTTTAGAATGTGCCCTTTATTAGACAACACTAATAGATCTGCTAATTTTCTATCATAGTTACGGATAAGACAGAAAGCCAGGAGGAACCTGCACAGTGACCTTTCACACTCTTTTATTTGCAGCTTTAGTCACCCATCTAAGATCGCATGACAGTCCCAAAACACAGGTCTCTTGTCTCCTAGATTAATGCTCTTTCTGCTGTCCCCTCTGCCAGGCTGGGGCTAGAACAGCCAATCGCAGCACTCATTATAGGCAAAGGGGCCATTTTCCTTCTGTTACAGAACTCTCACATTCACGTACCTTTATGCATGACATAAAATCATAAGTTTATTCCCAGTTTTCTGCCTGAGTGAAGAAAGAGACAGTTCTATGATGTTGATAAATAGC
This sequence comes from Erethizon dorsatum, assembly GCA_028451465.1. Lineage (NCBI taxonomy): Eukaryota > Metazoa > Chordata > Mammalia > Rodentia > Erethizontidae > Erethizon > Erethizon dorsatum. Next base: position 26,741,003 of record CM051835.1, on the reverse strand, counting down.
AAAACATTGAGGTATTTGAAGTCCAGCTTTAGGGATTATGATTACCTAAGGTTATGGGGCTTTGAGCACTGGTCAGAAACAGTAGCTGTGGTCTAAAGTGGCACTGTGATCATCAAAGGCCAGCATCAGGTGTTTCTTGGGGGTAAATGTAAAGATTTACATTTCTTCACTTTACTCCCTAAGATTTCTCTGGATCCCTTTGTTTCCCCAGCATTTCAGGGCATGCTTTTCAGTCTACTCCCAGCCTAGGCAGGGAGCGCTGTCGCCTTTCCAGAGCTTACCCAGGGAGCTGGGTCTTTCAAAGCCTTGCCCTGCACTTTAACATCCGCGTGACTCAAGTAGCCCGATGGGCAGACTCAGATATCTACGCTTGTCGTTGCTGCGATTCTAAATCAAAGCCTGAAAACATGCGATGGGGGAAAACATCAGTACCTCTACATGCAAAAAGCAGAGCATGCTTTATGCTTCTCTCTGCCCCTTTTTTTCAATCTTTGAAAATTCCAACCTGCCTTTTCTTACTCTCCTGCTCACCTCTGCCTCCATTTCTAGTTTTGAGATTTACCAGGAGGAGCCAGCATCTCATTTAAATATGACCCTTTGTACATCATACTGCATTAATTTATGGAGAGCAAAATAGCATACAACCATTTCTTCTGAAAAATGACTAAAGCCTATGGCACCACCTCCTGAAGCAAATAAATAAGCTGGCCTAACAATACAAGAGGTTGCAGAATTTTTCTTTTCCTTGTTGCCATGCCAACCACTCATTGCTGTGGCTGCCATTTCCCTGAGCTCTGCAGAGCAGTTATTTAGCATTCAAGGGTGGATCTGCAGAAATCTACACGGCTTCCCTGCAAAGCATCTGGGCCTGGCGGCACCCATGGATCAGGACAGAAAATGAGCACCTTTGCAGTGTTTTCCTTCTGAAGGTTAGGCATTTGGGCCTGAAAAGAAAGACAAGGGCCGACTTCTTTTTTTCTTTAAGGCAGTTCCATGAGGTTTGTATTTGTCACATTTGCTTTGTCCTGCGTGGTCTGTCAGATGAAGCAGGTGGTGGGTTTTAGCTTCTGTCGTAATATGTCATTTGTCATGTTGAACTATAGCAGGACCTGGACCTAGTTCAAGACAGCTTACACGGACGTTGTTGTAAAGGGTGTCTCCTGCTCTGGGTAAGGTGTGAGCTTGCCTGCTGCAGGTATTAGCAGCCATTGCTTTGGATGTTTTACAAATTGGAGGAAAGGATGGGCACGGAATAAGGTTTTTTGTTTAAATATAAAGTTATACAGTAGTGTGTCCTGTAAGAATCATTTTTTGTTCTCAGTCAGAGTCAGTAGGACATTGTCTTAAGCCAGTAATTTTGAATCAAAATATAAGGAAAACTTGGTTTCTCAAGACTTGTTTCAGTGAAGCCCAGTGACTCAACAAATTGAGGTATGATTTTATTGCTTAGAATTTTAACTGCCTGTGGACTCTTAAAGTTGTGGAGAGAAAGGCTCTGCCGAACACAATGTAACATAATACTTTAAAACTAAGACTAATTCGTATATACATTTCCTTCTGTGTATGTTCGTGAAGAAAATAACCCAGGCACTGTGGAACTCAGTTTTAAGTTCTTGTCTTCTTTTATATTAAATAACAGAACTATTTCACAAGCACTAGGAAAAGTATTTTATCAGACTCTATGACCCACTGACACTTTGAAAATTTGTTTTGTTGAGTTTGTGTTCTTAACAATGCAACAGATTTGCACTGAGTAGAATTCAGAACCATTTGTAAAAATTATTCTGTGTACGTTGTTTTTAAGTATAAATCTAATTTCATTCTCATTGTATTTTGTACCTGACCTTTCACTCAGTTCTGTATTTTCCAAAATCTTGCCACGCTTCCTCCTTTCTAATTTGCTGTCATGTTTTATTATCATATTTTTCTTTTAATGTCTTCCAGTTGAGAGGGGGCATTAGAAACTCCATGTAGAAAAAAATTCTCAACAGTTCATAAAATTTTTTAAATTTGTAATGAGCAGATGAAAATTATCAGTAATGGAAATGAGTCGTCTGGGCTCGTTTCTAGACTGAGCCTTTGTTTCCGTCAGGGTGAGGCACAGTCTGTATCTGTCGCTTGTTGTATTTCTAGGTAATCCCTCCCCACAAAAGAGAAAAGAAAAACATAAGAGAGGAAATTTGACTGAAGTTTGAACAAAATAAATTGCTCAAGTATCTTGAGAATATATTCGTCATTAAGCAATAATGTGTTTTTTGAAAAGTCTATATACAAATATATGTGTTTGTATGTTTACAGACATACATATACAAACACTTGTACAGTATCGGAAGTTTATGTCTGAGAAAGATATTGCTACTTTATGGCAAATGCCACCCTGAGGCATGGCTTTGGGTTTGATTTTATTGTGTCTGAGAGGTTGCTAAGTAGATGGGGGGTCCCTCACAGCCATCACACCCCTCTTTTTCCTCCTCAAGCTGCTGACCTGCGTTGACACTTCAGTCAAGCCTTTCTCTCTTCCTCGCTGTCCCTCACATTTCACTGCCCCTTGTCACATTGCAGAGAGCACATGGTCTGCCTGTCAGAAAGCTTGGAAATTCCTATCAGGAGCAGATGACAGAACAACTGGTGCTGCCCTGCAGACCTGGCCGTTTCACCCTTATCTGAGCTGGCATCGTGTGGCCCGGTGGGGGGGGAGACGGTGGACTGCGAGCTGCCTGCTCTCTGCGGGGCTTGGTCTCACAGATGAGTCACCACTCAGCAACACTCATAAGAAACCCAATTCAAACCCAGCCAGGCTGACGAGCAGAGAAAGAGAAAACCACATGTCCCTTGCCACCATGCAACTTTTAACAAGTCCTGAGTGGTTATCAGAACCTAGAAATGAGAGCAAATTATTGTGATTTGCCTTCGATTTCAGGAATTCTCAGAACTTCAGAAGGCAGTAGGCAAAGGTAGATAAGAAGGGAGGAATCAAGAGCAGAGAAGAAAAATCATCTTTGCTAAAGGTGATTCATCTTCAGCAGACTGAAAAATTAGACTCACATTCTCTGGCCAGATTTTCTGTTTGAAAGCGCAGGTCAAGGCTGTGCGTGGGCCTGAGCTCTTGATTCTCACAGGAGCGTCTTCAGCATGAATCGGCAGTCCTCTGACCGAACTGAAGAGCTTCTCTTCTGTGAAACAGTGACTTTCTGCCCCTCAGCCTGCGATGGTTTCATTCACACGCACATTGGGCAAGGAGGGATGGAAGACATTGTGGGAAGGCACCGTTTTAAGAGAAAGGTCCTCAAATTCCACCTTGGTCAGAGTCTGAGAAGATACTGACTTTGTTCTTTCTACTAAGGCTTTTCTTGTCTGAACACTCGCAAGTCCCATGTTTGTATCTTGCTGCAAGTATTGATCTTAGTCACAATATTGCAAGTGCTTTGAGGTAGAAACTGCTTTATCCATTTTTTGGTCCTTGTGGCATATAACACAGTACTTACTTTCTATAATAGGTCCTAGTAAATAGTTTTGAATTAAGATAGAAAGATACTTAGAATTCATTTACAGTTTTGAGGGTGAAAATCACATAGACAAAATGGTGCTACAAAAATTATACCCCAAGCCAGGTGTGGTGGCGCACACCTGTGATCCCAGCCCTTGGGAGGATGAGGCAGGAGGATTACCTGTTGTTCAAGTACAACTTGGGGCTATAAAGTGAGATCAAGGCCAGCCTGAACTACATAGTGAGACCCTGTCTCAAGAAAACAAACAGAGGAGGAGGAGAGTAGAATCAGTATAGAACTTTAAGGTTGGAACAGAAAGGAATTAAGCAGGAATTCCAGAGTACTGCAGTGAAAAGACATCACAGAGATGGTCTAAAATTGGGAAGAAAGGTTGGGAGTTAGGAAAATACATTGCTGACTGAAGACATCAGTAAGACATTTTCTTGATGATGAAAGTTATTAAACTGGAGAGAATGTGAGAAGTCAGGATAAGTGAACTTTCTGAGAGACATTTACAATCAATAGCTAAGAAGCACATGGGTGCTGAATAACTTTCCACACTCATTCCTGCGAAATTCAGCCAACGTCATACTTGGCCTGAATTAAAAATGCTACTGAAACACCATGCAAATGGAGCTCTGAACTGCATGTCCTTTTATGTTCTCTGGCTATAAGTGTGGCTTTGCTGCTCTAAATCAGAAGCTCAACAATCTCATTTCTGACAAACGGATAATCTGAACCTGGGGCAAATAGGTGTCGTATGTCATCCACTTAATTATACTCGTTTAAAAACATCTTATACCAGTGTTACACTGGAGAGATGCTGTCTACACTATTATTGAATTCACCCTGAACTCAATACCACCATTTTTTTCTATTTCATCTTGGAGTCTATCAAATCATTTGTAAACAGTAAGTTTTGGGGCAATAAATAGTATTTCCATATTGAGTTAATGGAGGACATTTTTACATTAACTAGAGGAAAATGTTTCAATTTAATTAGACATACTAATTTTTTCTTTTGAAAAGCTTCAGTGACCCATCATTTTCTTCTTGTCATATTTGAATTAAAAATGCTTCTATTTACATTTTCTAATTATAATACATAGGAATTTCAATATTTAAACCTTTTTTCTCCAAAGAGAAGACCAATAGAAATAATAAGATAAAGAAATGATTATTTTATAAAGCAATTTACAAGGTAAATCAATTCATTAGATACTTTTTCTCCTCATTCCATTTTACATCTTAATGTCCGACTTCCTTTTTTTAATCTTTCTTTAAAAAAATGGCTGCTGGCTAACATTAGCTTGAAAAATAGAGACTTGCATTGTGATGAAAAGATTGGACAAGGGTGGAGGTGTAGTCTAGCGCAGTAGTAGGGCACTTACAAACCATGTGCAAGGACCTGGGTTTGATCCTCAGCACAGAAAGAAAGAAAGAAAAAAGATCAGAATAATAAAATTCCTAACTTTGGAGCTCTTCTGGGATACCACACAAATACTGCCACAGGGAAAATGACTTTTTCTTATTTTCTTTTATTCTATTTTTATTTTATTTTAGACCAGACCTTGCTATGTTGCCCAGGCTGGCCTCAAATTTCTAATCAGTGAAGCCATTTTAGGCATATTCTTAGAAACAGGGATTAGTCTTTTGCTTCATGGTCAGGGCTACTCTGTATGAAATACTGAAATTGCAATTTCATTTTGGAAAACAGAGGTACAAATTCTGATTTAGAAGTTTTTCTTATATGTCAGGGAGAAAAGAAAATGGGTTCTCATATATTATCATTGACATATTTCCCAGTGAAAATTTTAAGACCTTTTTATGAAAGCTGATATTCCATATCCTCAAGAATCCCCATATATCTCTTCAGTAGGTGTGCTTTTCGGGCCAAGTGAAGCTTTACAGATGGGAGATTTACTATAGCATCTGCCTGTCTGGGGCCAACGCTAAGCAAAATTAGGAAGAGAATAAAACGTGTCTTGAACACTCTTCCTTCTGCTTCCTCAATCCTGTTTCTGTGTTTTCTTCAGGTTGTTAGTGTCACAGGCTCGTACCCCTGGTTCCCCACCTTCAACCGTACTGTAAATCTCAGTCTTCTCCTCCTACAGCCTGTGTACTAGATGCCATCCTGTTTTCCCAGTTTTAACTCCACCACTCCATCAGCATGTTACTAACTCCCTCTGTATGTTGGGCTCCTACAACAGAATAACCAGAGCTATTTCAGAAATGAGTTATAGTTTTATAGAAACCATTGCATCTGGTAAAAAACTTGACTCTCTTCACGTAAAGTGTGAATACTTGGGCCACTGTAGTTGTGAAATAGATGGCACCTACAATTGGAAAGCATTTCTAGAAGTGTGCTTGGTATCAGTGAGAGCCAGTATACAGAGGAGAAATACAGCAACAGAGATTAAAATAGTAAACATTGCAGCAGAATCATCATTATAAATTTATTTATTTTTTATGAGTACATGTTGGCAGTAATGTTTACAGTCTTTGTGGGGACTTTGTACATGTGCATAACACAGGTTAATTCCTTTTTTATCTCTGCCCTCCATCTCTTGATCCCCTTTCCATTTGAGAAAGATCTATTTCCCTACTTCCTATTGTCTATCTTATTTTTCTCTTTATTTATATTTTGGGTTTCTCACAAAAGAGGAACCATACAATATTTAAGCTTGTGTGTCTGATTTGCTTTATTTAACATTATGGCCTCAAGGTGCATCCATTTTCTTACAAAGGACTCAAGTTTATCTTTCTTTATGGCAGAGTAGTACTCCATTGTATGTAAATATCATATTTTCTTTGTCCATTCATCTGTTGATGGATGTATATGGTGAAAAGATATCATAAGTTAAAGATACTATATTATGGAGTCAAAAGTAATTAAAAGCATAGATTAGAAATAGTAACTACTGAGAAATTTTGCTTCTAAATCTAAGAAATAGAAAACACAATCAGGCAGAAGAAATATAGTAAGTATATATAGTCCTCATATAGCATTGTACATACCATGTTCTAGTTAAAAGTTTTTGGCTGCCAGTGATGCTGGAGTTGCTAATATAGGAATGTGTGTGTGTGTATATATATATTTATGCTGTAGTTTGTAGCCCATATATAAAACATTTACTAATGAAGTCAGCTTATAATATCTTATTGCTCAATATTAACTTGAAAATGATAAGTTTCATGGGAAATTTACTCCCTCCAATTTTCTATTAGATTCACTATCGATAAATTTAATGCAATCATTTAGGCAGTGAGAGAATTGATAATGCTTTTGGAATCTTAGATGCTCTGTTTTGCATCTTACAACTATTACAATTGCACTATTTTTTGTAAACTCATAAGAAACTGTATTATCTTCTCCACTAAGTATTAAACATATCCCACTGTCAAAGGATTATAGTATGAGACATTGTTAGAAACAGTGAGGAGACCTGCAATAAATCTACCCTTAGAAAAGGTCCCTGGAGGATGAAAAAGTGTAATGCATGTGCATCCGTGTGAATAGGCACATATATAAAGGTCTCTCCCTGCTCGTCAAGCTCTGTGTGCTTTGGATACCGCAAAGGACTTGGACACCAGGACTGAGATTAGAGTTTCTTATGAAGAAATTAATGTTTTGGTGGGATGGATATGAGTTCATATGTTGAGGTGCAGGACAAAGGTAGAGAAGGTCTATAATGCTGCACTCAAAATCCTAGCTCACTAGTTTGCAGATACATTTCAGAATACTGAGGTATGAATAACTATGGAAAGATCAATCAAACTCTGACCATTACTGGAAAATCTTAAAGAACAAAAATAAAACACATCCTCCAACAAGATACCTCTACCTTCAAACACGGTTTCAGTGTAAGGGCACTGAGTCTTACTCATCTCACATCCTCCCATGATGCTTAGCATAGTTTCATTGTGTAACATGAATTCTCTCAATTTAAGAACATACCAGAACTAAACTTTGTAAAATCACGATTTCTTATCTTGAATGCATTCATTTCCACAAGCTAGTTTTACCTCAAATGCATTTTCCCTCTTGAATTAAATGGATCCTTCTTTCAGTCGCTCACTATGTAGAAGAAATCTTGGGCAGTAAAAGTTTGTAGGCAAAGATATGGAGCTGCAGTGTTGCCCGTGTGACTCTCTGAGATCGATCCGAGTCTGACTCGGGTGGGATCTGCCAATGCTGGCCTCTTTGATTAATGCAAGGTGCCAGGGAACAAACAAGCAAAAACCCCAACCATCTGCTCTTTTAGTTTCTTTCATCACCAGTTGATTACAGGAAAGAGTTGCAGAGGGGCCATTCACTCTCCAAATTAAGCAAGGAGTACAAGCCAGGAACTTTTCTTCTCTCCCTTTTTTTATGAATTTATCTAGGGTATTTGTTTAGCAGAGCACTTCAAACTACACAGTGCTTTCCTTGTGGACTAGTTTCCAGCAGCAGCAGCAATTAGCATGGGTTTCCATGGCAACCATCCTGTACCCTACTGAGAAAAATCTTTTCTTAACAGGAGCATTCTGTCTTAAATTGTTTTGTTTTCCCTTTTTCCACAATTGTACAGTAGGCTTGTCATTTCTTTTAACACAGCATTATTATGTCTGAGATTTTTAAAAGCAGAAACATTTACTAGCTTTTGTATTCATATGGTTGAATTTACTGTCAAGTATTTTACTTCTCTCTTAAAAACCTGAAAAAAAATCGACAAAAATATGTTCTCAGGCATATGCCAACCTGCTTAGCCTTTGTGTTCGTAGTCTAATTGGTAAACCTTTTCATGTTCAAGTCATCGCAGCTGGTCTGATAAAAATCCAAAGGGTTCATGTTCAAAAACAAATTTCTTGACCTACTAACAATGTCATATATCACTCAGAAACAAATTAGAATTTTCAAGGCTATTGAGAGTTTCAACCCCATTGATTTTGTTATTAATCAACCAAGCAATATTGATTCATTAATGTAACAAAGTAACTAAACTAAAAAAATGCGTGCTAAAAACAGGACCTGACCCTGTCTTTAAAAATTTGATGACAAATGATAAATACTGTGACCAGAAGGGCATCATGTATGTCATGAATCAGCTTCATGGCAAAAAATAGAGGGCTACAATGGTTACAAACGCTGAGTAGTACAGTAACCAGTTGGGCAATATTTAATTTATGTGCATTTTACCTTTGTGATTTAAATAATAAATGGTAGCAGCCTTTTTTGCATTGTCTGTTAGGCAGAGGATGGACATTCAACCAAGGAGGTATTGATTGGGAAAAATTATAGAATCATCTCAATACATGACAAAAATTTAAGTCTTACCTATGTTTTATTGATCATATGCATAATTTAAGTAAGCACTCAACATATGATATTTCATGTAATTGCCACAACACACCACAAGAAGAATAACACTTATTTCCAGAATCTGAAGCTTAGAGAGATGGTCCCTTAACCAGTGTCTGGGGTTTTTTAAAAGTTGGAGGCAGAATTTGATCCCAGGTTTTCTGAAACTAGAAATTACTCTTATAAAAAATATTTTTACTACAATTATGTCAATCAAAATGAGATCTAAAGAGGGCAATAACTTGCTTTTATTCATTATTTTGCCAGTTTTTCTCGTTGAAAATTGTGTGGACTAAGTAATATCAACAAGAAAGAAAAGGGCCTAGTAAGAGCTTATTTAATATCTTCGTATACAGTATGATGTTTATTCATTACTTTAGGTGAATGTAAATAACTTAGTGTGATACCTTTTGGGTACTGTTAAGTAGCTTTTGTGGTTGAAAACATGTCTCAAATAGCTTCTTGTACCTATTTACCTCCAGTATATGTTTTACTAATATCAACAAAAAATAATATTTCCTTCCAGAATTTAACTTATCTACCAAGGACTGCTCTGCTCCTGACCCCCATCTTCGCCTGCCCAGAATAAGTCTTCAAAAGAGATTTCACCTTTTCTTTTTAAATGTCTGTCTATATGGTGACAATGTTATTACCTATTACTCTGCTCCTTGCATTTTATCTTTATTTGTTCTTCTATCAGCCTCTAACCAATAATATTTTAGAAGTTATCAGATGAACTTACTTCAAAGAAGTTACTTTGCATATTTTCTTTCCAAATGGCTTATAGGCAGATCTGTTTACTAAGATTAAATCCAAGTCATCATTCACTTTCTTTAGCTGTGACATTTATTATCATGGTATGAAATACTCTTGCATTACTTGTGGAAAGTGACTCATTACCATCACAATACTAAAGATAAGGTAATAAATATAACAAATTAATATTGAAACACTAGTTATAAGGTTTTTACTACAATACAAAAACTATAGGTAGCTAATCAAAATACCAACATTCACAAAAGAGAAAATAAAAATATTACACACCCTCTTTAAGATAATTTCTAATGTAAACCAAAAAATGTTCATTTCAAAAAAAATTTTAGAAGTTCATTGAACCCTTCAAAACATCAGACTGGAATAGGCAGTGTTATGTTTTCAGCTATGAAAATCAATATTAACTTTCAATTATTTATAATGAATAATTCCCCAAATTACATATAATATAGAGTCATTTCTAATCTTCTCGATAACTAAGTCCTATGTACAACTTTGTACATGTGTTTGGAAGGTAAAGCAAAAAAAATTAAAATGGAAAGTAGAAAAGAGGACAGAAGGTAGAGAAAATATGCAATGAACAATTAAAATGTATTCTAATATCTTATCTCCCAGAGTTCTTTTCCTGGTGCTGATTTTCCTTAGAAGTTGACAGGGTTACCGTGCCTTCTGGGGACCATCTAGAAGATGGTCCCGAATTGAGACTTGCTGGCAAGAATCTTGAGCAGCTGGTACCCCAAAACCTACACCAAGGAAATGGTATGAAGCCAGAAAATATAAAACAAAGACAATATTTACTTCTCTCATAGCTTTGTTTTGGAAAAAAATTCTTCCCTTGGCCATCAACATAGCCATCAACATCAGTGATAGTGGGTTAACAGTACTGTCAGATGGTCATAAAAATAACAGCCTCGCTGGCCTGGACACTGTTGCTCTTTCTTTAAAGTAGAAATGTAAAGGTAGAAGAATATATGACCAGAGCAAAATAAAAACACACTTTGATGAAGAACTGTCGGAAAGTCTTCCTTTTATTTGAACTCCTTGATGTGCCAAGTCCATTATCTAATTATGTAATAGAAACCATACGATACTATACAGTACTGTAAGACAGATACAGTGCTGTACTATTGCTAGTTCTGTTTTATTTTATTTATTTATTTATTTTTTAGTGTGGGTACCGGGAATCGACCTCAGGGCCTCGCACTTGCCAGCAAGCGCTTGTGCTGCTGAGCGATATCACCGGCCCTTTTTTTCCTTTATGTGGGTACCGGGAGTCGAACTCAGGACCTCGCACTTGCTGGGCAGGCGCTTATGCCACTGAGCTATCTCACTGGCCCGCTAGTTCTGTTTTACAAGTGAGGCTTGAGGCACAGTGAGTTTAAGTAAATCTCTTAAGATGAAATAGCTAGAAAGTAGCAATGGCAGAGCTCTACCCATATTTCTCTGAATTAAAGTCCATACCATTTCTTCTAATTTACCCTAAGAAATCAGTTATCTCCTACATACCTAAAGGTATGATGGCTGGCTGGATGGATGAATGAGTGGATAATGAAGGCAAGCATTTATTTGATCTGATCTGTGTAGGGTGAATGAAGACTTTAAGATATACATCATGACTTTTACATTTTAAAGCTTTAATTATTATGTTTGTGTCCAGTGCTGGGGATTGTACCCAAGGCTTCATGTATGCTGGACAAACACTGCTACTGAGCTACATCCCCAACCCACATTTTTTTTATAGGTCTGATTCTGTTACTGCCTTCCATTCTCTTACATGTTTGTTTGGCAAATTTACCCTTAACCTTCCCTGAATTTACCCAAATCATGAATGAATTTCTCCTGTCCCAGGAATCAGACTATAAAGATGAAATTCAGCCAGAAGATCAGCTGACTAGGTCGTTTGGGGAAGGCCACTTCTCACTCTTTAAGGAAAATGCACGCCATCGAGGTGTTTTTGATAGCTCTTGCTTAGAGGAACTTGCAGTGGACAAACCAGTTGAAATCCACAGAATGATCTTACACGGTTTCCCTAAATCCACTATGAATTTTTATTAGAAAATGTACTATTTCCTATTTGAAAAGATTTAACAATATCATTCTTCCAAAGAACACGAAGACGTCAATTAAGCCAGTGTGAACTAACCTCCCACACAGCCTGTTAGCTTATTCTTAACATACAATTTCTCAAAATCTGTTAAATTCTTTTTTTTTTTTTTTTTTTTTATATGCGGGTAGTGGGAGTCAAACTCAGGACCTTGCACTTGCCAGGCAGGTGCTTATGCCGCTGAGCTATATCACCGGCCCCTAAATTCTTTTAAAGAAAAAAATTTACCAATTCTCCCAAGATTGGGTTAAATTACTTTCTGACAATTTTGCTAAAACACGTGCAAAAATAAAATTAACTTATTTATAAGCTCTTACTAAATATAAACCTAAAATATATTAGTTTTCTCTTAGACAAAAATAAAATTCAAATTTCCTGCAATTATCCATCTAAAATAAACAGTATTACTCTGATGAAGCTAATTTAGTTCTCACAACTGAAATGTGATAACTGGCAGGAACTCTACATTTTGTTTCAATTGGACTTGCCTATACTAATCAGATGTAAGTAATAATGTAATTTTTTCCTTTACTTGCCTTTTTTAGGCTATTTAAAAAGCCCATTTATACAGCCCTCCATGATATTATTTGGCCTGCACTTGAACGAATGCATCTTTTATGTGTTTCTTCTCTTTTACTATTCTTCAACATTTAAAATAATTCTTGATGATGTCAGAACTAAATATAACCGCAAGCAGAAAGACTGAAATAATGTAACATTGTTCAGTTATAATTTGTTCATATGAACCAATAGATTCCTGTATTATTTTTACTAGATGATCTTCCTAGCCTAAAAAAAAAAAAAAAAAATCTTTGAGTTATGTAATATATCTTAGACCCTAACAAATACTGTTCTAAAACATATCAAATTCTTTTTTTTTTTTTTTTTTTGTGGGTACCGGGGGGACGACCTCAGGACCTCGCGCGCCAACAGGCACCCGTGCCGCTGAGCGATATCACCGGCCCCTTTTTCGTATGTGGGATCCGGGAGTCGAACTCGGGCCTTCGCGCTTGCAAGGCAGGCGCTTAAGCCGCTGAGCCGTCTCACCGGCCCCATATCAAATTCTTAAACAGTAATACAGTAAATGAGATAATTTGGGGGCTTTAAAGGTAGTAAACATAGCATGAATTATTTCTGATGTGTAAATATTGTGAATAAATTTTTCAAGTTAATTTTTCATCCTTTCAAAAATGATGTTGGGCATCTAATCTGAGTTAAGCTCAGTGAGGGAAATGTAAACATAGGAAAGAACAGGCCTTGACATGGGAACTTACATAGTAGTGGAGATGAGCCTTGGGTACAATTTTGTGTAAGTGTTACTAGGAAGATGCAGGAATGACCCGGAGGACAGGAAGTTTCTGTATCTGCCCAATTCTACTGTGCTTGCTTCACCTCTCAGTACTCTCAACTTTCTGTAAGATACTGGGCTGTTAGAAGAAGCTACTTCAGTTGCATTGAAAATTAATAAGTGTAACAATTCTCAAAACCCCAAATAATTCTTTAGGTAATATCATTAAGCAATTTAGACCTCTAAGAGCTGCTTTGAAAGTTAATTCGCTGTAGCCACTCAGTTCACTTTATTTTTAGTGCACATTCACTGTACAGAATAGTAGATTTCATTTGAGTGTATTCATACACACAGAGAATGCTTTCCTCATCCCCACTACCCACTCTACCCTTTCTTGCCCTCCCTTTTACTCTCCTCCTGGTTCCATGCCTCTGCCCTCAGAATCTCCCTTCTTCTGTAGCCCCTTTGACAGTGTTCATTCCCATCGAAAGTGTCACTTAAGGGGCCCATCCTTCTGGGGAATATTCAGAGGATGCCACCCAGCATCCTGGCCTCACGACCGCCCACAGCCCTTGCTCCTCCTCTGCGGCTGCCTCCCCAAATGGTGGAACTGTTCATCTTCCTTGCAGTGCTGTGGTGACTGTTAATGTTATTTTCTTGGAGTAACTGTGAAAATATCTGCTCAAATACTAAAATCAAAACTACCCCAAAAAATAGCACTGTCTAAGAAATAAAATTTTCATCTTTTCCAGTGTAACCCTCCTCATCCATGGTTTTCTCATTTGTCAAATGGGAACAATAATAGTAAATGATTCATTAAAACAATGAGGACAGGGGCCGGTGAGATGGCTCAACGGCTTAAGTGCCTGCCTGGCAAGCGCGAGGGCCCGAGTTCGACTCCCGGAACCCACATACAAAAAAGGGGCCGGTGAAATCACTCAGCGGCACGGGCGCCTGCTGGCGCACGAGGTCCTGAGGTCGACCCTCCGGTACCCACAAAAAAAAAAAAAAAAAACAATGAGGACAAACATCTTAGCAGAGCATTTGAGACACAGTGAGCACTTTGATACTTTTAAAATATTGCTTCTGCCATTAGTAGTACCTATTCTATGTTCACAGTTCATCCCTTAAGAATATGCATGGTCAAGTGGCTAAAAAAAGTAAGGAGGTTAAACATAAGGGCAAAATTATTTAATCCGGTAATCTAGCTTTTAAAATTCATAAAAATTCTATCCAACTGGATTCCTACTCCCAAAAGCCTAGTAGGTTCACTGTACTTTCTGTCACACTGGGTGGTGTGAAAAAGACTCTCCAGAGGAGACAAAATCTAAATTAGGTTAAAAACAAACAGAAATCTGCAAATCTGCTTATGAATATGCACATTTGGATCATGGGTGTCTCAATTACTTTTCTCGCTGCTGAGAAAATACCCAATGCCTAAAGTTAAAGGAGAAAAGGTTTATTTGGCTTACAGTTTGTAGAGGTTTCAGTCCACAGTCGGCTGGCTCCAAGGCAGGGTGGCATGGCAGAGAGGAATCGCAAAGGAGAAACAGTCCATGGCAAAGCAGGGCAGGCAGAAGGCAGCAAGCAGCAAGCAAGCAACAAGCAACAGATTCTTTTTGGCACTTTACATTGTATCCAGGCTACCCCCCAAAAGGTGGATAGCACTCACACCCTTAATCCTGGCATCATTGCACTGTGAGTCAATCCCAGCCTCACACCCTTGATCCCAGCAGCACACAGCCCAGATCCAGCCACTTCCAAAAAGCCCCACCTCTGACCACATGAGGCTTTGGAGAGACAAGCTATAACAATGGATTATAATAAAATTTCAATAAAGAATTTATTCTAATATCTTGACCTTTTGAAAGCATTTCCAGCCCCAAACTAGTTATTTTAGCAACTCACTAATGATTTTAGTGATCAGCCTTCTGGTTTTTGATGGAACTACTGTGGCTACAGGGTGATTATATGCCATATGGCCTTAAAAATCTTTAAAATATCTACTACCTAGAAAAGAAATATTTCTTTAGAAAGATATATCATTGTATTTCCTTGAAATGTTATGGTCCCAGTTTTTCATAATTTATCTTATTCACATCGATCCTTTTAATCATGGATATACATTTATGAGGTATCTTCTTCAGGTTTTAAATCATGTTTCTATAAGTAAGCGTAGTAACTTACTTGAATGATGTTGTTAGATCAGTGTAAGCAGACTATAAATACACTTAATTAAATCCAAAATGAATCCTCTTTTCTCTTCAAATTTGTTTTATTAGGTGTAAAGAAATTAAATTGTTTCAGTTTATGTAAATAACTTTTGAAAAATAAAATGCCGTCCAAGTTAATTCCAATTTTCTTTCTTTTCTCAGTCTTCTTGTGTGTGTGTGTGTGTGTGTGTGTGCATTTTAACTGCAATTTAAAAATTATGTAGTACTGTTTTTGGTGAGAAGACAGCAAAAGGAAGTTCTAATGCGTCCTGCTGTTTGGTTGCCTTTCCTCGTCACCACCTGCTTCCGACTTCTCACTACAGTTTCTTCTGTTATGTTTGTTACAGAGGAGGTGTCAGCACGGATAGTTCAAGTAGTCACAGCTGAGGCTGTAGCGGTCCTGAAAGGCGAACAAGAGAAGGAAGCTCAGCACAAAGATCAACCCACAGCTCTGCCTTTAGGTAAATGGAGAAGAGCCTCAGGTCCGGGGCTGGGTCTGCCGCACCCTGATCAAGCCCTCATGTTAAAGACAGCTTAAATCTTGCACGGTGTCTTACGTGTGATGCTCGCTGATGATCTACCAAGACGCACTGGGACCTGGTTCCACCCTCCTCCCCTGGACCACTGTGGGATGTTGGTAGTTTTTAGAATGATAAACTTACAGTTAGATGTTCCCCTAAGTAGCCTGTAATTTTTCATTTTCTAGACCATTAGAGGATTGCATGGCCACTAACACATAAGGAAAATGTACTGAAATTTCCAGTTAGAGACAGTTATTTCCCTTTATGGGTTTTGGTAAATGATTAACTATACCATAGTCTTGTTTCTGTCTTCCTAAGCTGGCTACACAAAAGCTGGAGCTAGAGCTTTGTTAGAACCCTCAGTGACTCCATCACATATGAAGTACTGAGCACTTGGCTCATCTCAGGGCAGTGGTAGCCCTGCCTTCTTTCTTGGTAACAAATCAAATGCCCTCCAGTGACAGAGAGGTAATATGGCACACGCTTTTCAGAAAACACCCAGCTACAGGCTTGCTGCCCCCACTCATTCATAGATACATAGAAATAAGTAGATCAACATACATGAAAACTTACAAGGAAAAACATATGTGTTTATTTCACAAATACATGTACCTGATCTGTAGAAAGGTATGGCTTCTAAGCCCTAAAAAAGAGTACATATCCATTTTTCTCTCTTATAGTCTAATGTGTCCTTAACATTTGATTTTCTTATTAGTACTTCTTCAAGCCTCTACTAAAATGTAAAGACTAAAAATATTTTGCTCTCCCAAAATATAGAATATACACAGTATTCTCTGAGTGGTTTATCAAGGACTATTTTTCTCTTAAAATGGAGAGAGGAAATATATCTAATCTAAAACATTCCTTTTCAGTCTATTGTTTACTTCTCTGAAATAAAAGAAAACCCATTTTTTTAAATTTTGAAATCTTAAAATAACGCCACGTAAAACCCACAGAGTCAGGAAAATGAAAAAGTCATCTGTCACCCAAAGCTGCCTCTACTAACTGTTTATAAAACTGAAATTTGGGTGATTTTTAAAATAGAGTGAACCACTGGCCTTAGGTGAGAAATAGTTCCTTTAGGACTTTCACGTCCTCATCTGAGGGGTCCTAAGGCAGGTCAGTATCCTAAGGAGCAAATGGTAGTGTTCACTGTCGATGACTTACGTCTTCTGAAGCCTTTCTCTCTGTCCTTCGGGTGCGAGGCTAAGGCCAGAAGAGGACTAGGCTCCCACCAGAGCTTGGTTTCTGTCTGAAAGTTGCCCCAGGCCATACAGCTTCCATTTCTGAGAATACCTAGAGAAGATGGTTTTGACATTAGACTTAGTGGGCAAAGTGTTATTTTAAAAAGATGACAGCTTATGTAACTATCAAGGATCAAAGTCACATTTATTTCCAGATAAACCATTTGGACAACAAAGCCTTTTTAATTTTTTTTTTTTTTTTTTTTTGTGGGTACCAGGGGTTGACCTCGGGACCTCGCGTGCCAGTAGGCGCCCGTGCCACTGAGCAATATCACCGGCCCCTTTTTCATATGTGGGTTCTGGGAGTCAAACTCGGGCCCTCACGCTTGCCGGGCAGGTGCTTACACCACTGAACCATCTCACCGGCCCATTAATTTTTTTTTTTTTTTCATTCAGACTAGCTTAATCCAAACTAAAATGCCTGTGGGCTAGTGTTTTTATTTATTACATCATGACTAAATAAAATGTATTATTAATTAAGTAGACAGAAATCAATGAGATGAATGATAGAATTTTAGCATCCATCTCCACTCAATTTTTTTTTTTTTTTTGGTGGGTACCGGGGGGTCAACCTCAGGACCTCGCGCGCCAACAGGCACCCGTGCCGCTGAGCGATATCACCGGCCCCTTTTTCGTATGTGGGTTCCGGGAGTCAAACTCGGGCCTTCGCGCTTGCAAGGCAGGCGCTTACGCCGCTGAGCCATCTCACCGGCCCTCCACTCCATTTTTATTTATTTTTTTTTTTTTTGTGGGTACCGGGGGGTCGACCTCAGGACCTCGCGCGCCAGCAGGCGCCCGTGCCGCTGAGCGATATCACCGGCCCCTTTTTCATATGTGGGTTCCGGGAGTCGAACTCGGGCCCTCGCGCTTGCCGGGCAGGCGCTTAAGCCGCTGAGCCATCTCACCGGCCCTCCACTCCATTTTTATAGGGAAATCAAAACAACTTTTTAGAAAAATTGTAAATGCTTACCTTACTTTTTAGGTTATTAAATATGCGAACCAGGTAATGGGGCTAAAAGTAGGTTAAATGCAGGTTATTATTGAATCTTTCCCTGAATTTCCTAGAGGGGCCTTTTTACAGATGGAAAAACTTCTCCACACGTCCACTCACCTAATAGGATTAATTGTTGTTATCTTATTTCTCCATTGTTTGATCTGTAGCAGCTGAAGAGACAGCTAATCTGCCTCCCTCTCCACCCCCCTCGCCAGCTTCAGAACAGACCATCCCCTTGGAGGAAGGTAAGCCCCGCTGGACCCTCCAGGGTTTGTCTTCTCAAAAAGGGTAAATAATAAACAAAAAGCCAAAAGCCACGGACTTCGGTATTGGCCAGATGTCATTCAACTTTGGAACTTTCTATTTCAAACAGTGAAGAAATAAAGCCCTTAAATATATAATCACTTTATTGCAGTAAAATCAAAAGAATACGGTAAATAAAAGAGGAAACATCTACTGGATAAAGGAAAGGATAATTTCATCTTTAAGTTGCTAGAACTATAGAGAATCAGTTTACTTAATGTTCTGCTTGACGGAGAAGCTACAGTCCTGTCTTAGAAACGACTGAACACAAATAAAAGCAATGTAATCCCCAGTACAGCAGGAGTTGTATTTATGGATGAAGTCAACACTTGCTTATGGAAGCATCAGGAATTGTCCTGTTTTGTTCACCATTATATTGTCAAGAACGTCCCCAGGGCCAGATCCACAGCAAATTCTCAATAAATATTAATGAATAAATGAAGAAGTTAATGCAGGGCTGTGATACTGAGAGCAGTGAACTAAGAGCTGAGACCAGGGCTGCTTTCCTGCTGAGACCTGTTATCGCCATGAATATATTCATGCCCTTCCTCAACATGGGGTGCTGTGTCAGCTTTTCTGTCCTCATTGATAAAACAGAGGGGTGCTTTTGAAGAAGACCCATTCACAGTCTCAGAAGAAAAGCACTAACCTAAATTATGTTGAAATAGCGGGCCAGTGAGATGGCTCAGCGGCGTAAGCGCCTGCCTGGCAAGCGCGAGGGCCTGAGTTCGACTCCCGGAACCCACGTACGAAAAAGGGGCCAGTGATATCGCTCAGTGGCACGGGTTCCTGCTGGCGCAGGAGGTCCTGAGGTCGACCCCCGGTACCCATTAAAAAAAAAAAAAAAATAGCAACCGGGCATGAGCTCATTTCTGACTTATCTTGGAACTCTAAATGATGCCCAAGTTAACCGACCTAAGTCAGAGGAACAACAGTGGTCTCTTTGTACAGTACTTTTCACGCACTGAAACCAACATTTTAGAACTATTTTATTCACGTACTTCCTTTGTTTTTCATTTTCGCATCACTTTAGGGATCACTTTATTGTGTTAGAAACTGAACACTGTTTTTCACAGAAGACTCATCTTTTTATAATTAGCAACCATGTTCATTTAAAATATTCCCTGATTTCCTAAATACAAAAATCTAAATAACTGAACTACATATAATGAATTGCAATATAATTTTTTTTTTTTGTCACAGATGTATAAACCTAAACATTTTTACCAAGTTTTGTCTTTCAGTAATGGAAGCTTTTTTCCTAATTCAATGCCTGAAATAATGTTAAAAAAACAAAATTATTCTAAGGAGGAAAAACCATTAGGGACAGTAATCAGTGCATACCGGCCACTGACTATTAGTAAACCTCTTTAATGTGATTTAATTTTTTAATTTATGTATTCAGAAGATTCTTTTTGACCTTTTGTTTATCCATTCATCCACACACCACGTACAACGTCCTGGGAACGCTGCAAACTCTGAGTGTGTGCTAATGAACAAAACAGACATGAGCCTTGATTTTAAGGAGCACATGGTCCCCTGAAGAAGGGAAATCTGGTAAATAAACTTTCAAATAATTTCAAATTGAATTGGCACTAGGAAGGAAAAGATGAGGGAGTTGTAAGACAGAATAGAAAGGGAAGCTTTATTTTATTGAATGGGTAAAGGGAGAGGTGAGAGGCTGAGCCCAGAAGTGTGAGGAAGTGTTGGCCAAGCGAAGATGGAGGAAAGGGCCATTTGGGGCAGAGGGACCAGGGTGCAAAACTTCTCAGATGGGCAGGAAGAACCAGTGTTCCAGGAGAGGGGAACGTGGCTAGTGGGTGTGAACGTGGCTGGAGGAGTGAAGGAAAGGGAGAGCAAGAGCAGCCAGCTGGGTCGGGGGCCTGGATTTCGTCCCAAGTGCAGCAGGAATCCTGAAGTGACAGTTGTACTCCCCAGGCCACTGACAATGTTTCTGAGCTCCTGCTTAAAGCCATTCAAGTGTCAGAGAATCCTCTTAACCCAGTAAGGGATGTGATGTCCACACAGCTGGCCTCTTTCAAAAGTCTTCTTGAGGTCAAGTCATTGGCTCCTACTTCCAATGAAAGCTCCAACCAAAAAGGAAGGCAAGCCCTCGCATCAATCTGGGAATTTACCCAGCCTGCTTTCAGAAGTGTAACATAATGGATAAAATGAAAATATAAATAAACAAAATACAGAAGCAATTTCACATTTTGGTTACTTATGTGTCACAGTAAACTGTTCTCCTTGCATTTCAGAATTGCTTGCTCCAAGTGGTTTCAGTATATTCAGAGGAAATGCCAACTTAGTTATCACTGAAAGTAATTCAGAGTTATTTTCAAGCCTAACTGGTATTTTTTTTAGAAAAGAAATAAACTGTATGAAGCCCTGATGATTTACTTTTGAAAGTATAACCATTTTTTAGTTATATGATAAAATATAAGAGTATATTTTATAAAATTTCCCTCATTGAACACCATATAATATTATCACTTTAAATATGTTAAAGAAATGAGGTCCTGACAAAGTATTACCTTTTTTAATTTTAAATCCCAATTATGTATAGCAAATAATAGGTTTTGCTTCCAAGTTTAGTTTTGTCAGAAAATAAATTAATGCCCAGTCAGTCACACCACTATTCCATTTTTTATCACATTAGTTTGTAAAGATCCATTCCAATTTCTGTCAGTGTCCTGCTTACAGCAGGTGTGGTAGAAAGGGACCAGGTGAGTTCCTCTGCTTTGTGTAGGGGATTATTTTTCTTCTTTGACATACCTTTAAAGCAACTGCCACAGTCTGATCCTTTTGTACAAAAGGAAAAGAGCTCTTGGATTAAATTGAGTATTCAGTGACTTTGGGGATACATTAACTTTTTATTAACTATCAAACATTTTTAAAACTGTTCTTTCCCAAAGGGAAAGCCTGAACGCTTCCATGGAATATAATTTAATATATTAATTACCATAATTTATAAATATTCATTTATTGTAATTAATGTAACATTGATAATTCCCAGGATATATGGTTATTCTGGGAAACATTTACAAGGGATTTTGATGAAAAAATTTAACAAGTAACGCACTTAGAAAGGAAACCATGGTACAGTTTTCCAATACTGTACTAGTTATGATGTTTTCCAATTTACCTCCTTTTACTTTTTGACCCAATCTTAATAATTGTCATTTGAACTGAGCTAGTAGAATTTGAAAGTCTGTGCAAGTACAATGGGATCATCTGAAAACAGAACCAGGAATTCTGCTGCCCTCTGAGGTTCATTCCAGAGTTCTAGAGCGATGTTTTTCTGTGCCATAGATGTGGTGATAGTAATTGCTAGTTTAAAACCAGTTTCCCTCTATATCATTCTGGAGCAGCATTGATAGTCAGAAAACGTAGACACCCTAAGGCAAAAGCTTGCAGGATGGAAAGGGCTTAGAGATGGTGAAGAGCCGTGTGACTGGGGCCAGTTGCCTTCAGCTATCTACTGGGGACACGAGGTAAAGCCACAGGAAGCAGAAACCAGAATCTCCGATCCTCTATGAAGTGAAGTCTCTTGTGACAGTGACCGCATATTTGCACTCCAGGGGCTGCTGACCAACTAAGACTGGACTTGAAGTAGCAATGCTTACTTTAACCCAGTATAAATCTTCAAGTGCTTCTTAAAAATAAAAAGTTTGGATGAAAGCAAGCTAGAGGACATTTATTCCTCCATGGAAACCAGATATGCTTCAGTTTTGAAGATAATTAGGCAAAAGGACTCTGTGAAAGGTCACAGTTCACTAAGTTACCCTGACCTTTTATGTATCCCATTATTAAATGAAATTGAATATTTTGTGGCAATTACAGAGGCTCAAAAGCATACCTACTTATAGTAAAAGACTGAATGCATTCAATCATTAAGTCAAACAGCAAAACTAATGGTTAAAAATGAATTCAATTATTTATAACTCTCTTAAATCCAACTTTGATGTGTCAAATGAAGGGAAAGAGCAGAAGTACTTGAAAATGTGTCCAGGTACACAGAAAATGCTAACGTGTGTGAGTCAAACACTGTTTGGTTCTTTCACATATATCTTCTCATTTAGTCTTCCTAACAATGCATAGAGATAGATTACATTCATTTCTACTTTTTTGGCTTGTGTCTGGGTAAGTGATTTATCCAGAATTCAAATCTAAATCTAAATCCTACAACCCATAATTGCACTACATCCCTAATTCTGCCTCTTGTCAGATTTCTTACTGTGGGATTATGGGAGTAAATGATCTTCAGATGGGAGTTCCTTGTCACAAGCTACTATGCAAATGTCCTTTTTCTAAAACCACCCCCAAATAAATATTCCAATTATTTTTAATTATTATGCATCCTACTCCTACTGAGAGTGATCCAGCAGCACCTACCATGCACAACTTCATAGCAAATAAGAGCCTGTGTCTCTAGTCGTTATCATTAGAACCAAATGTGTTGTTGGGACTTAGCTAGCTCCCTAAGCATAGTTTGCCTGGCTTATCTCTTGAGCTTGTATTGTAGATGGATTTCATTCACAGGTCCTAAACAGAGACTTGGAGTACATATAGCACACAATACCAGGAGAGGACTGGTGTTTTCCAGACACTCCTCTGAAAGTAGTCTTGGCTCAGTGCCTGAAAAATACAAAGAGAAGCTACTTTTCCACTAGGGTCTTTAAAATTCTGTTGTTGACTGGTTACAGTCAACAGAATAGAAAACATTGCCTCTTTTGAGAGGTTACAGATCTGAAGCAAAGCTGTGGGCTGTTTTTACATTTGGGAACTTACAAAAAGAGCATCAATGACCAGAAAGCGGGAGCCAAAATCTTCAGAAGCTTAATAACATCTTTTGAGTATGGCCTCCAACTGACAGCTCTCAGTTTTCAGCTCTTCAGTTTTATACATAGTCTTCTCTACTTCCCTTCCCCCAAAACTGTTGAAAAGCAGAGAGACAAATACCCTTTTTTCACTTCTTGACTCCCCACACAATCTATTGAACATACCCAAAGTATCAACAGTAACTTACATAGCTGGGACGTTTATAGGCTCAGAGAGCTGCTGGAGGAAACAGGAATGGCTGGGATAAGTGGCCAGCTGAGGGCCATGCTTCAGTCAGTGTTGTAGACCAGATCTTGAACAATTACCTACTCAGCTGAGAGACAGAGCTGAGTTGAACTAAGAATATCCAACATTATTTTAGGCATCTGCTAGCCCATGATATAACAAGTACAATGGCTGAGAAAATGCCGAGCATCCATCCAGAAGCAACTTCCGTGGAATAATCAGTACATAACATGCTCAAAGATTAAAAGTAATCTATCCACACAGTGTTATTTTTAGTATCCTTATGATTTCAGACTTATTTCCAGTTGTCAGCACTTGGTTCCTGAAAATAGTTTACTGCCCTAAAAATGCACTGCATTTGCAAACTAATGCTAAAATTTTGTCACTTAAATCCTGATAGAAATAAAAATTATACAGAGGGATACTATAGATTTTGTTATTATTATTGGGGGTTATAAAATTTTAAAATTATTTCTAGTTATAGGTACATAGTGATTAGCAAATATAGTAAAACGCCCCTACGAGATGTGGTGCCCAAACCAAATCCAAAGCCGCCTGGTGTCATTCTCATGGTCCTTAAACCTCATTGAATTTACCAGGTCCAAATGCTAAACAGACTGGTTTATGGTTGTAAGTTTGAGGAAATAAGTTTAAATAAGTCAGACTTCTATGCCAATCACATAAAAGGACAGAAATGGGAGCAGTTTCAGTAAGAAACATGCAGTAAGACATTTGAAACAAAAAACAGCCAAGAGTCAGTGGTACAAATGGAACTGTGTGGAATGAAGTGTTCTCATCAAACTGAAGCCAACCCTGGAAAAGCTAATAGTATCTTCATTAGGCTTTCAAAAGAGAAGCAAAACATAAGAAAACAAATTTGTTATATTAAGAGCTTCCTAAAATAGTATACTGTACGTTTCCAATCCTGCAGAACTACATCAGCCTTAGCATCTGATGAAAGAGCTATGATGACCGCTTTCAGCTTATCAAAACAGGAAAGAGAACTCTTGGTAGATTTTTGTTAACACAATTGAAATTTAAAATTACTTACTGGCTAAAGTCATTAACTCAAATTGAATTAACCAAAATGTTATTTGTGCATCCTAGATAATTGAAGTTGTATTCCATACAGAAACTATTTTTCCTTACAGTCATATAGGCATGCTATCCTGACAACTTTTTTTTCTCCTTTAACTTACAAATATATTCATAGAAGAATAAGAAGAATTGATCTCCTCAAAAGGATTTCCTGCAAAGAATGCATTTGTTTTATAATGCTTCATTTTATTGCAGTGTTTCCTTGGTTATTCTGCCTCACTTGAGAGGAATGTACAGATAATTTCTATTTTGCAGCAGGGGTGTCAATACTTTTGATTTACTTAGATCAATGGTAGATTTTCCTAAAGGACGGTTTAATGCAGTGGCTCCCGAAGCATGCAGCATTCCCTGTAACCCATCCTCCATCTGCTTGGTCATGCTGATTCCTTCCATCCTCTCGTGCCGCTGCCACAGCTCTTCGTGTCCTTGTGCAGGTGTCTCGTCTCGTCCGTCTGATCTGGTGTCTGTCTTGTCCCGTTCACCCTGCAGTTTCTTCCTGTGTGTCTGTTTGTAGATGAAGGGGCTGAGGATCAAGTGGGTCCTCTACACGGGTTCCCCAGCCACGAACCTGCCACCAGCGGGGAGAGGCGTAGACTCCTAGCCCCCTCCATCTCGGTGTCTGTGCCTGATGATGACCCTTACAATTCTGAGGAGGAGTACTATGAGCATCCCTTGTTCAGCTCAGAACGGACCACCTCTAGTGTGCCCCCCAGTGGCCCAGCGCAGAATGCAGAGGCCCTCTTAGGCCATGAGAAAGGTGAACCAAGCATGGTGCCCTTTTGCTCCTCCTCCCCAGCCTGCAGCTTTGGCTACTTGCATCCTGTTCATTGTGCCTTCCTGTGGGGGCGGGGGGACAAGAGGCTGTTTTTTCCATATGAATGCGAAGTCGCTATATAGGCTGCATAGATCCAAATGCTTCAAAAAAGTTATAGAAGAAGCCTTACTTGAGGCATGTGTACACTTCCTTTTTTATATCATTGCTTCTGAGAAGATGCAGAGAGAAACAGAACAAAAAAGTTTAACAAACATGACCCATTTCTACCACTTGCAAATAAATCAGTAAGGAAAAACATATTTTTTCACTCAAACCATAAAAGATGACGCTGAAAAATTTTATCCACCTTGGATCCACAGTGTTACTAAGACCAGCCTTAAACAGAATTAGTTTTCTTTTTAGTGCTATGTTAACACAATCACTCTTTAAAAGAGAAAAGGTGAAGGATCTGTTTGGAGCAGAATAAATGTTATGGTAGGAATTTGCTTCCCCTTGCCATTGTCGGCAAAAACTACAGAGGCTTCCCCAGGTAACTAAATCTTGGCTCACATCAGGAGTGCTGGGCTAAAGGTAAGGAAATGATGCACGCCCTTTCAGTCTCCTGAAGCCGGGAGGCCCTCGTACATAACTGGCTGTGGTGAGGATGAAATGATTGGATGCTGGCTTACATCCTGTGTCATGCTAACTAGCAATTTTATAACAAAAAAGAAAAGAAAGCTCAAAGTAATCTTGCTTAGGTGAAGCCATTATTTTCAAATGGTCAAAATAACCTGCTTAGAGAAAGTCTTGCAGAAATTTTTCATATGAGACAATATTTAATGTAAGACAGATAATCCAAAGGCAATGACCAGTAAGCTCACAGCTCACCAACTACATTCATGACAATAAACTTCTTCAAGGGATGTTTTGGAAACAAACAGTTCTAATGGCTCAGATACTCTGATGAAGAAGTATAACCTAAACTGAGTGAAAACTAAGCTCTTCTAACAGTGTGAACTGAAAACAACTAACAACCACGGAAGAATTTTTGAATGAGGAATAGAGGCAGTGGAAATAAACATGATTTATACAAACAGAAAATGTAAAGCTAAAAAAGTTATGTGGATTTGGAAACTTAAATTGACTTGATTAGAGTTTATTCAAAAAGGCAAACACTAGTAAAACACTTATATTAAAATTAAATTATAACCAAAATCTATGCATTATAAAAACTTCCTCAGTAATAAATGAGAACTGGAATTTGTTAAGTGTTATTTACACAGTTAAATTGAAAGACTGTAAGTGTCTGAGTGCCAGATGTGAAGACATGAAGTAGTTCTCCCCATCCTCCAAGGGGTTAGTATTTATTTCTTAAAACAGAAAATTGCTTTTCTTTTCATCTGTAGTCTTTCTCAGAGGACCATTTACACAATGTGCAGTTGTTTCATAGAAATTTCATAACAATTCTCGTTTGCAGCACTACAATGTATATATTTCCCTCTAATTTCTTAAGGGATAAAATTGGGTTTATTTACTTTTTTTTCTGGTACTTGAAGTGTAAATGAAGAACAAATGAATACAGTAACTTAAAACTTTGGTAAGTTCATCGTTTATGTTTAAAGGCTAAATTTCCCCTGTGATGTATATTTTGGGGGATATTTTGGTAATTTGGCCACCACTCAATTATCCTTCCTGAGTGATTTTGTTATGAATTGCAGAAACAAAGATTTTATTGCTAATATGTACATTTTCTTTGTTAGTGTCAAAGAGAACTATACAGGAACTATATTATTGATTAAACAGTATTGTAACAATTATGCCCCAGAAGAAGACTTTTGTAAATTAAATTTAAATTTCACCTTGACCTGGGCTTTCAAAATATTTTACCTGCTCCTTCAAATTCTTCATTTTCTAAGGTATTATCTCATTCGATGACGATAATACAAATTGAGTTAGGTAGTCTTTTATCTAGGCTAGTTAGGTAGCCTATTACCTTGGGAATATTGAATAGATTATATTTTAAAATTTCAATGGATTTTCTGATAAAGCTGTTACAGTAATTGGTTGCCTATTACTTAGAAGGAAGGACTTTT
This sequence comes from Erethizon dorsatum, assembly GCA_028451465.1. Lineage (NCBI taxonomy): Eukaryota > Metazoa > Chordata > Mammalia > Rodentia > Erethizontidae > Erethizon > Erethizon dorsatum. The sequence continues at coordinate 26,713,721 of CM051835.1, read as the reverse complement.
TTTTATTCCCAAGACTCCTCTGTGACATTTGCTCATTTTAAACAAAGCAAGCAGGAGGGCCAGGAATATAGCTCACTGGCCCAGCGCCTGCCTGGCAAGTGTGAGGTCCTGAGTTCGATTCCCGGTACCAAAAAAAAAAAAAGCAAGCAGGAATTCTTATGTAGGGGCTTCCTACATTGGAGAAAACGGCACATGTCTAACAAATGTTAAGGGTTTTTTTCACTGCATCAATACATCTCTCCTTTCACAACCATCTGTTACCTGGCAGCACCATCTCTTATTCCCAGCAAGCTTTCCACATGTGTGCAGCTTACTGCCATTTCCACTAAGGGTAATCTATCAGTAAAACCCTTTCAGCTCTCGAGTTTTAAAATAAATAGCCTTTTAATGAGACCTTAAAGGGCATCACTATTAGCAGACTCTACATCATAATTTTCCAACCAGTGTATCTTGTATGTTGCATGAGACTATCAATTTGCTGATCCAAATGGTAAAACATACCTGAGGTCCTGATGAATCTTCCCGATGGAGCTGAAAGTGTTCCTTTCAGAATAATATTTCTGGCTTTCTGTGTATTGTTGTGTGGTCATGATGTCAACATCTTTTTCATCCCTGAGAAGAAGAAACTCTAGAGGGTCCGATGGCTGAGGAAGAGAAACCTGCTGCTCTTCCTGGGAAAGAGTGTGGGGCTGCTAAGTCCTCAGACCAAGCCCAGGGCCCCAGTGAGGGCCCAGTGGAGTCTAGTACGGAGGCACAGATAGTTCCGGAAGAGAGTGCACCCCCTGGGGCTCTGCATGAGAAAAGTGTAGAAGAGGTCACAGAGTTGTCTCCGGAAGTACAAACCCCTTCCTCTGGCAAGGAAGGTGTGTTTCTCTCAGGATTTGCATGTGTTTTGTTGCAAATGATCTCTCCAGCGGCTTACAAACCTGGCGCCTTTCGAAAGCTGTTTCATCTCTGGGTCTTCTCATAATCATGAGACCACCGTTTCAGCCTCCATGTGCAGAGAGTGTGGCTTGCGCAGATGCTGTGTGGCAGCTTGGTTGTCCCCTGCTGCAGCTGATTCTTGGTTTTCCTTTGCCATGATCCGAGACGCTTTGCAGCAGGCTGATGGTGCCGTGCGAGCTTCTGAGTTTCCCTCCCTCCTCATCTCGAATGTTTGCCAGTCACATTGCTAATACATGTATATTTTTGTTTTGGTTTTTTTGGGACAGCAACCCATGTGCTTTTCTTTTAAATTCTCCAATTGGACTTTGGCATATAGAAGCTTAAATACTGGAATCGCTTTTATTTGCAATTGCAACCTGCTATATTTTTTATGCTTCAACAAATACTGGTTTGGTTCCTTTAAAGCTCCTGTTGATGCTTCTCGTATCATTTTCTTTCCATGGCAGCCAACCCCTTCAGTCACCCCCATAACTCTTGAGTTTTCATCCATCTAACCTTTATTACAAGTTCATAAAATATCTCTTTTCTATTATTACAACAGGATACACAAGCGTATAAGGTAATGATGATCCATACACTTGCTCTTCAAGAGATGGTTGAAATTTGTGATTTTCCCCCAAATCTTCTCCGCATAACTACACTTAGCTCTAATGACTACTGTGAAATATTTTGATCCTAGAACATGAGTGTGGCTTTAAAGCCTTTCGGATTGGTGAATAAATGAAAATAAGAATGTGTCACTTGTTTTCTGTGAAGCATCTCTAAAGCCAGTACTGGTCAGTACCTCTCCAGTTGGTCATGCTTACAGGGAATGAGGTCATGACCCTAAGGAGAAAGGTATTTTAATAGTTGACTCTTTTAAAAAGTTTATTACTCATGTGACTTCCCCATATTAATAATATAATTCAGATATTATTATATCTATGAGACAGATTAAGCAATGATTAAGTAATAATATTCAATATGTGGTACAAATTCCCTTGTTGATTCTTAAATTTATCATACAAAATTGAGACCAAATATTTACTTATATTCCTGAAATTTAATCTCAGATGACTTCTAAAAATTTATGCTAGTAACCTTTCAGTGGCCCTCAAATTGGTCCAGGCCTCTATTGATCAGGTTATCTAAAACTATTATATCTTGTATCATTATTAATTACTTGACATTCTGCCCTGGCCTACCAATTCATTTTCAAAGGAGAAAGCTTGTGAATAAAATTCAATAGAAATCAATCTTTATCCATATATAGTCCTTAATATATATTTTATATCTTAACATTAACCACTTACTCAATATGCATTATTATATAGAAGATACATTAAGTTTCTTTTCTACTATGATACACATCACATAATGTTTAGGATGTGCCAGACAAACAAACAAAAACTCTTCTTATAATTCCTGTACACATTAATTTACAACAGTTCGTTTTAGTAACAGTGCATATGTATCTCAGCCCTGACATTTTCATATTGATTTTTAGATGAGTAGCATGCTTGCATGTTCCATATTTTTTCATTTCTCTACCATTCGTTTATCATTTCAAAATATAATTTTAAGCTTACTGCCTGAAAGCACTTGCCTATGATTTGTTTAAAAATCAACCCAATTACTTCAGATTTACTTACAGCCTCGAAGATGGAGTTCCGTGATCAGCAGGAATTGACTCCCTCAACAGCTGAGCCTTTAGACAAGAAAGAAATGGAGTCAAAAATGGAAGTGAAGCCTGGTGAAGACCTTAAACATGCTGCCTTAGTTCCTCAGCCTGACGCAACTCAAACTTCCCTTGAAAGAAAGGACACACAAGGTGCAGAAGGAGAAAATGCACCTCCCACTCTGTTTGGGCATGCTGTTGGTGCCACCCTCGAAGACATGAAACCGAAGGCAGAACCAGGCTTTGTAGTGCCTGGCATTGGCCTCCTTGCACAGCCTCCAGCCTCCAAAGAGCAAAAAGACTGGTTCATTGAAATGCCAGTGGAAACAAAGAAAGATGAGTGGGGTTTAGCTGCTCCAGTGTCTCCTGGCCCCTTGACACCCATGAGGGAAAAAGACGTCCTAGAGGATATCCCAAGGTGGGAAGGGAAGCAGTTTGATTCTCCTATGCCAAGTCCCTTTCAAGCTGGAAGCTTTACTCTTCCTGTAGATATCATGAAGAATGAAATCGTAACAGAAGCATCACCCTTTGACCCTGGCTTCTTACAACCAGATGAAAATTCACTGCAAGAAATCAGTGGCCCAGTGACTGCCAAAGATAGTTCTAAAGTTGAAGACCCACAAAAAGATAATAAACCCGATAAAGTGGCCGAAACAGCAGCCTCAGAGGCAATTACCTTACCCAAGGATGCCCATGTTCCAGTTGTAGAAGGATATGTCACTGAAAAAGTTTCAGGGGAAGAAAGAGGGGTCATACATGAAGAGAAAAAAGAGATTTCTGCCCCCACTGGACAGGAACCTACACTTACTGAAAAGGAATTTCAGCCAAAGCTTGAAGAAAAAACATCTATTTCTGACAAAGAAGCTGAACCAAAAGAGCATGAACCCTCAAAATTGAGAGATGAAGAAACGGGCATAATTCAGACTGCCACTGAGCACACTTTCTTGAAAGAAGAACCTGAAGGCCAAGAACATACTACAGATATGTTAAAACAGGGCTCCTTCCCTGCAGGTTTGGAGCAAGCAATGACAGATTCAACCATGACCTTGAACACCCTGGAAAAAGTCTCGATTGAACCAGCTGCACTCCATGAAAAGAGTACATTACAGGAACTTTTTCAGGAGAAAGTTGCTGACAAAGACAGTAAAGTGGAAGCAGTTGGGGCTGCACCATCAACAGAAATTGGCATGTCATTTTATGAAGATAAGTCAGGAATGTCCAAGTACTTTGAAACATCTGCCTTGAAAGAAGAAGTGACGAAAAGCATTCAGCTGGCCAGTGACTACTATGAACTAAGTGACACAAGAGAAAGTGCCCCTGAGTCTGTTGATACCATATCTGCCATGCATGAAAATGGTGACAAGGGATTCCAAGCCGGGAAAGAATCCCAGCCCAGTGCCCCAGCACAGGAAGCCGGGTACAGCACTCTTGCACAGAGTTATCCATCTGATCTACCCGAAGAACCCAGTTCTCCTCAAGAAAGAATGTTCACCATTGATCCAAAAGTGTATGGGGAGAAAAGAGACCTCCACAGTAAGAATAAGGATGATTTGACACTCAGCAGAAGTTTAGGACTTGGTGGGAGGTCTGCAATAGAACAAAGAAGCATGTCAATCAATTTGCCCATGTCTTGTCTGGATTCCATAGCTCTTGGATTTAACTTTGGCCGTGGCCATGATCTCTCTCCTCTGGCTTCTGATATTCTCACCAACACTAGTGGAAGTATGGATGAAGGTGATGACTATCTTCCAGCCACCACACCTGCAGTGGAAAAAGCCCCTTGCTTTCCAACAGGAAGCAAAGAGGAAGAAGAAAAGATAGAGGAAGGAAAAGCTACTGGAGAGGAAAATACGCAAGTCGAGGCACCTTGTGAGTCGCCTTTTGTGGCCAAAGATTATTACAAAAACGGCACCGTCATGGCCCCTGACTTGCCTGAAATGCTCGATCTGGCAGGCACAAGGTCAAGATTAGCTTCTGTGAGTGCAGATGCCGAGGTCACCAGAAGGAAATCTGTCCCCTCAGAGACTGTGATTGAGGAGAGTAGTACTGGCTTGCCACCTGTAACTGATGAGAACCATGTCATTGTGAAAACAGATAGTCAGCTAGAAGACCTAGGCTACTGTGTGTTCAATAAATACACAGTTCCACTTCCATCGCCTGTTCAAGACAGTGAGAATTTATCAGGAGAAAGTGGTTCCTTTTATGAGGGAAGTGATGATAAGGTTCGAAGAGATTTGGCTACAGACCTGTCGTTGATTGAAGTAAAGCTGGCAGCTGCTGGAAGAGTCAAAGATGAGTTCAGTGCCGAGAAAGAAACGTCTCCTACCTCTGGTCTCCTTAGGGAGTTTGATCAGGAGAGGAAAGCAAATGATAAGCTGGATACTGTACTAGAAAAAAGTGAAGAACATACTGATTCAAAAGAACATGTTGAGGAAACAGAAGAGGCTGGTGCTAAAGCGGATGCCTTTGGGTTAGGAGTAAGGCATGAACCAACTTCTGCCAAAGAACTGACAGTGTCAAAAGATGCAGCATCTGAGAAAGCAGAGAAAGGTCTTAGTTCAGTGCCAGAGGTAGCTGAGGTAGAACCACCCAAAACTGAACAGGGACTGGATTTTGCTGCAACTAAAGATGACCAGGGTCAATTAGATGTTAAAATCAGTGACTTTGGGCAGATAACGGCAAGGCTGAGTGTAGACACTGGAAAGGCAGCGGAGCTTAAACTGGAGGCTGTGCAGGAAGTGGCGCCCTCGTCTGAAGCACCTCAGGAGGCAGACATGTTCCTGGGGGTTGAGGCTGGCCACGTGAAGGAAGGTGCCCGAGTCAGTGAGACAGAAGTCAAAGAGAAGGTGGCTAAGCCCGACTTGGTGCACCAGGAGGCTGTAGACAAGGAGGAGTCCTATGAGTCTAGTGGCGAGCATGAAAGCCTCACCATGGAGTCCTTGAAACCTGATGAGGGCAAGAAGGAAATGTCCCCAGAATCGTCTCTGATCCAAGATGAAATTGCCGTTAAACCGGCTGTGGAAATCCCTTGCCCACCTGCTGTTTCGGAGGCTGACTTAGCTGCAGATGAGCTAGCCGATGTCCAGATGGAATTTATCCAGATGCCAAAAGAAGAAAGCAAAGAGACCCCAGATATATCCGTCACACCCTCCGACCTCACTGAGCTGCCGCTTGAAGCGGTCGTCTCCGAGCCAGCAGAAGCTCAGAGTGAGGAGGAAGAGATAGAGGCCCAGGGAGAGTATGATAAACTGCTCTTCCGCTCGGACACCCTCCAGATCACCGACCTGGGGGTGCCAGGTGTCAGGGAGGAATTCGTGGAGACCTGCCCAGGCGAACGCAAAGGAGTCATTGAGTCCGTGGTGACCATTGAGGATGACTTCATCACTGTGGTGCAGACGACGACCGACGAAGGGGAATCCGGGTCCCACAGCGTGCGCTTTGCAGCCCTAGAGCAGCCAGCGGTGGAAAGGAGACCCTCCCCTCACGAGGAAGCAGAGCTGGAAGTGGCGGTGGCAGCCGAAGCCCAGGCAGAACCGAAGGATGGCTCCCCCGAGGCTCCGGCTTCCCCCGAGAGAGAAGCTGCGCTCTCAGAATATAAGACAGAAACCTATGACGATTACAAAGACGAGACCACGATGGACGACTCCGTCATGGATGCTGACAGTCTCTGGGTGGACACTCAAGGTGTGCTCTTTTTTTTTTTTTCCCCTATCCCAAATCCAACCCAGTAACCTAATGAGCATTTTCTAAAAACATGTAAAAATATCCCTTTAAGTCTTTCTTTTGCATTTTGGGAAGTATGCAAAGGATTCTGTACACTCGTTACTAATGTTTTTGCTGTTGTTGTTGTCATGGTTTGCTTTGATCCACAGATGATGATAGAAGCATCATGACAGAGCAGTTAGAAACTATTCCTAAAGAGGAGAAAGCTGAAAAGGAAGCTCGGAGACCATCTCTTGAGAAACATAGAAAAGAAAAGCCTTTTAAAACCGGGAGAGGCAGAATTTCCACTCCTGAAAGAAAAATAGCTAAAAAGGAACCTAGCACGGTCTCCAGGGATGAAGTGAGAAGGAAAAAAGGTTCATTTAACGATCACTTCTTTAACAATGTTTTTGAAGTCATTCATTTTACTTGTGTGTAGAAGAAATTGCCTAACAGTGGTAACTGATTATTTACAAAATTTTCATTTTGGTTTTGTTCCAACTGTTTCTTTTTTTTTTTTTTTCCTGATGGTATGCTCTTTGTGTTTTCTTATTCATAGCAGTTTATAAGAAGGCTGAACTTGCTAAAAAAACAGAAGTTCAGGCCCACTCTCCCTCCCGGAAATTCATTTTAAAACCTGCTATCAAATACACTAGACCAACTCATCTCTCCTGTGTTAAGCGGAAAACGACAGGTGACTGCTCGGTTCTGCAATGTGGCTGGCAAACATAGACATGTATTTCTTTTTTTTTTTTTATCTCATTACCGTAGCAGCTTCTTCATTTTGCTTTTCTTCCAAGAATCTCAGCAGTCATGAACAATTTTGCTATTAAGTGTCTTGTGTCATTATTCTTTTTTTTCCCTCCCTGCAGAAGAGCTCATGACCATCTGTCTCTTTGTCATGCTAAGACATAGCAGTGCGTGATTGTATATTGGCACTGTGTTCTCATGTCACGTTCTGGGGATTCCTAGTTTCATTCTGTGTGTTTGGTTAGACGGTGGCGATGAATTTTACCATGGTATGCATTCTCATTATTTTGCTTATTTATCTCCCTCATGCTTAAATCCATATATAAACTTGTCTTATTTTCTACATTGTCACTGCCAAATCTGTTACTGATGTTGATGAATTTACTGAACACCACCAAGAATGCATAGTGATTTAGACACTGAGAATGAAAAGCAAACTGAGGTAAAATTGTGCTTTGCAAAAAAAAATTTTTTTTTGAATGTAAAAAGAAGCAAAAATTGTGTGGCAATTCCATCAAATTGTATTACTGGTATCCATGATTAGCAGTACTTTCAATCTACTACTGTACTATATCTTTTGACATTTTGTCATAGGGATTGTCTTAAATGTGTTGAACTAGACAGCTTAATTTTCTGTCATAATTCAGATTGCAGAATTCTAAGATGAAATTCTTTCCCCTTTAAGAGAAACTTAAGTTAGAAATAAATTTAGGTTTATTTCAATTTTGCTGCCTACCTATTCCTCTACATTCTCCAAATATACACATTTATTTACCAAGTTTTAAAAGGTGGTGGAACAAAAGAATGAAGCATGTTAGAAATCATTATAAAACCCCTACAGATATCTATAGTGCAAACTTTATTTTTAAATTTCAATTCAAAGTATTTTTGTAAGTGTAATTACAGTAGGATAATCTTAATGTTTACAGTAGTACAATATGTTTTATTTTAGCATTTAGATGGCATGCTTGTAGCCTACAAAACATCAGATTGCTAAGTCAAAAAGGAATATTTTCCTTTTCTTTATGCATCACACATGTCTCTATATTCACCTTTGGATGGTTTTAATGGTTAAGAACAGCATCGCATTTGTGAGAAAAAGAAAATCAAGGCAATCAATGGTTTTATGATAGACACTAAGAATTTCAAGTCTTGTGTATTTGTGCTCTTCAGATAGGAAACATCTCCTATGTTTTCCTCTCAGAACAAGTATCTGAGGCAGGATTTGAAAATAGAAGGCTTGGGGCCAGTGAGATAGCTCAGCGGCATAAGCGCCTGCCTTGCAAGCGCGAGGTCCTGAGTTCAACTCCCGGAACCCACATAAAGAAAAAAAAGGGCCAGTGATATCGCTCAGCGGCACAAGCGCTTGCTGGCAAGCGCAAGGTCCTGAGTTTGACTCCCAGTACCCATATAAAAAAAAAAAAGAAAGAAAATAGAAGGCTTATCTATACATGCAGAGCTGGATAAAGATTGAGGAGGAGGAATACCTCTAAAATAGGAGTTAGGAATTAACATGACATCTCCAAATCTTACATATTAGTTCATTTTTTTTAGGTTTTTAGCCTCATTAAACTTGACTTCTTCCCCTAGTTAGATTAAAGCTTGGGCAAGCAGAATCTTCTGGCTCAAGCATTTAAAATCCTCTAGCTTATCTTGAATGATTAAAGATATTATCAGGATTGTGGAATTTCAGAAGAAATGTGAGATGTCTTAGTAGTGTCCGCGTGTCCACGGGTGTTCAGTTTACCACGCTGAAACTGTTACTGTTTGAAGGATATTCAGACTCTTTGAAACAGTTTGACTCTTCCCTTATTCTAGTCAAATATTAAGATATTCTGGCAGAAAACATATACTAAGCGTAGGTGTCCTTGGTTTGAAACAAACTACATGCGTATGTCACAGAAATTTGAGGTATGTTACGTAAGTGGTAGGAAGGCATCCTTTTCACTGCTTCTTCAAAAACTCAGTTCTAGAATCTGCACAATATTACCAACCAGTCCTACCTACCCCAAAGCATATTGTAGACAGCTATTATTTCGGTGTTAGAGCTGTCCGTGGCATAAGAAACCTTTGAAACTCATTTGGAGGGCTTGTGAGGATAAATATTTGTTTCCTTGAGGATCTGTCTCTTACCAAAGAAAATTAAGGAGGAAGTAAACACACAAGCTTGCATATTTTATTTTCTGAACATAACTTTTAAATATGGATGGTTTTTCCAAAACAAAAGGATTGGCTTAGATTGTGAAATGCATCAGGTAAGTCATCAACAGAAAATACACTCAAGATGATGGAGTTTAAAATTATAACCGGAAGTCTAAAACAGCAAGAGAAACAACAGTAACAGATGTGGTAATAATTTCATGCAGGAAGTGCATGTATAGAACATGATCTGTATTTGCTGAACTTGATATTCCTCTCATGTTTTCTGTCCTTGAAAAGCTATTTTTCTCCCCTTCTCATGTGGTGCATTTCACATCAATCAAACAAGTGTATCTTATTCTAGAGGGTGCAGAGAGATCATGACCGTTTGGAATGTAGAATGCAGAAATAACTGTAGGTATGCCAGTAGCTTCTAGCAAAACAGGAGGGTTTGGAAATCTCAGTGAGCACCTCTATGTAATACCAACCCTTGAAACCAATCAGTTTCCTTTTCCTTAAATTCTGCAGCGCTCACATTGCTATTCTGTGACTTCTATTCTAAAGAGTCTAACTTCATGTAGTAGTGTTTCTAAGGTATATTGTGAACCCATAGAATATGACTGGTGTCCCTGTCTGTGCTTTGATAGACATGGAAATACCATAAGTAGCACACACTCTAGATAGAGTCTCATGTCATGAGATTCAGGTTTCTTCAGTTAACTGAATTTGAGCCTCGGAACAAACAAAATTTTGCTTTGCTTCAGTCTGTTGACACAATAGAATATCCAAAAGGCATTGAAAAATTGCATTTGTGTGGTTGTTGGCCACTAAGTTTGAGGCTGTTTATGTCTTTTCTTTTCAACAGCAACAGGTGGTGAATCAACTCAGGTTCCCAGTGTATTTAAGCAGGCAAAGGATAAAGTTTCTGTGAGTAAAAGAAGTTTTACCTTGTTTTTCATTTGAAGCTCCTTTTGGTGTTCATTGCAATGTCTTAATGAAATTTAGATATTCTTTGCATTTTTAGATATTTACCCTTAAATGTCATTTTAAGCAGTTCACCCACCCAGGTTGATTCTCAAAAGCAGCTAAGCAGTGATTAACATCCTCTGGAATGACATGAGATGGTAGCTGGTGGGATACGGCTGGACTTTCTCTTTATTAGTAAGATAAAACCATGAAGCAGTGCAGTGATTTGGCAAAAGTGGGGAAGACCAATTCATTTGCTTTATACAGAATCAAATTTACCATTACAATCAGCATAACTATTTTATAATATATTAGAGATAATGTTGGCTAAGCTCATCAGTGCTTTCCTTAGGATAACTTACTAGTACAAAAATCGGTGTTTCAAGGAAAATGTCTGTGTTGAAAGTTTTTACTACATGTTACCAAACTTACATTTGCCAAATTCTGAGATAAATATATTTTTTTAATGTGGTTCTAGTAATAGGATTTAACTTTTTCATATGTTTGTAAATATTTTCTACTTTCTCTTTTTCAGTTTTATTTTTTATATTATTAACTATATTTTAAAGACCAAAGCCAACATGAAATACTTTTGCTTCTTTACAATTAGAAGAAAAAAGTTAAAGAACTGTTCATTAAATACAGACTTTACAATAAATAATTTGAATGATGTTAATTAATAACTTATCGCAACATTCTGGGTCTCCATAATTATATGTGATATTTGAAGTCATAATACACAATTTAACCTTCTAATAACTGATAGGTTTTTGAACTTCTGCTTTTATTTATTGTGAAAACAATGATTCATTTCCATTGATGACCAAACTTTTGATAATCATCTTGACCTTGAAGGGCTTCACTTTGATCAAGGAAAATATTTGACTTTTATACAAATGTTTTCAGACATATTCCTGAATATATGACAGGTAATAGAATTCATTTATTGCTTTGGTCCGTATTAGGTTTTATTTTGAGAACAATGGATTCCAAGCTTTGTATCTCTTTACCCTCTGTTTCCAACTGGGAACTAGTTAGTGACTTGTCATGTTCAAATCTTGCACATTTATTATTTAAATGATCTTTCTTTTCATGTCTTAATTGTCTAAAAATAAGGGAGGATGATAAAAATTCCTAAATTATAATTTAATTATGAAGATTACAGTAATTTTATACAACAATACACAGTATAATGACTAGAAAATAGCATTCATTTAATAAATAATAACAGTTGTTAGTTGTTATTATTATTTTTATTGCTATTTAGAAAGTACACGTTTTTAAGACCAGATACCAAAAGTAAGTCTTGAGTTTGTCCCCTTTAGGAAAAAATTTTAAATATACATCTTTCAGAAAACCCATAGGAAATACTCAAGTCTTTAGTCTGTTAAGGACATTGTGTGACATAAAACTAACTTTTTACTTTGTAAATGTCCATTGCATCTTTGTGAAGAAGAGATAAGGCCAACATTCTTAGCTTTTGTTATTATCATCCCTTTTTTCTTCCCAATACCTCACCTTCTCTTTATGTTTCCTAAAATCCCTAGACTAACACTTACTTGATTTATCTCTGAATTTCAGGACATGCATGAAAACAGTTCTCTGATTTTTGTCTTATTCTTTATTATGAAAATTACCCACCCATAATCCTTCCTTAATTTGGGTTTCTGGTGGTGATGGCAGTTTGCTTAGCATTAGCCCTTGTCTTTCTTAATTAGAGCCAATCCAGTTACTTCATTCTTCTCTCTTAGAACACATTTTTGAAATTCATTCTTTTGTGGGTAGGATCAATCAAAAAAGAGCAACTGTGCTGACCCAGTTAGGCTTCCCACTCATGGCCCCAGGTCTGCAAAGAAGCGGTTTGCACAACCTGTACATGCTTATGTCCCCGCTGAAGTGGCTGTGGAGGTGAAACCTTGAGATAAAATTCTCATTTTCATCCACTATTTTTTTTTTTTTTTTTTTTTGTGGGTACTGGGGGTTCGACCTCAGGACCTCGCGCGCCAGCAGGCGCCCAGGCCGCTGAGCGATATCACCGGCCCCTTTTTCGTATGTGGGTTCCGGGAGTCGAACTCGGGCCCTTGCGCTTGCAAGGCAGGCGCTTACGCCGCTGAGCCATCTCACCGGCCCCTCATCCACTATTTTTGAAATAGATAAATCCAATTAATTATTAGAAGACAATAGTCTCCTTGGCTTTGTCATTCTTGTCTGTGTTTTTAACAAAATCTTCCAGGAGACATTGTGAGATGCCAGCATAGCTTTCTCCAAAAGCCACTTACACTTGCAGTTTCCCCAGGAGTTATCAACGTTTGTAAATTAAGTCTGGTGATTTTTATGGGGAATCGGTTTGGGGCTCTCCTTCTCAGGTTTTATAACACATCATACAGACAGTCATCTGTGCATAAAAAGATCTCACTCATTCTACAGTGTAAGTCCCCAGTTGTGTTTTATTCATGTAATGAACTTATTACATGTAACTGCACGTTTCGTAAGGCAGTCAGTATAGATTGTCTGAAAAATAGCTTTCTCGATCTTAAAATAATATTTTCTATTACTAGGTCTATACATTGTCTAAAGTTCTTTAAAATGTGATCAAGATATGGATTTTGTATACACTTTAAAGGCTGTACTTATGTATTAGGAGAACATTAGACTATAAAGACATTTTCCAAAAATGGCATCATTTTGGGGCCTATGGATTAGAGATCTTATATATAGCGCCCATGAAGAATATTTTATCTATGTTTTCTTTAAATGGGAACTATAGATAAAATTATTTTTAAAATTCCAAAATTTAGCCACTTAGCATCATCCTTTAAACCAACAAAAAGACTATTTTGCTAATTTCCGTTGTGATATTCTGCCTATCTTAACACTTATATTTTTAAGGTATTTTTATTAGCAATGCATCCTTAAAGAGTGGAATTCATGATTTGAAGATCTTATTGCAATCTCTGATAGTAGAATGATTTCATTTATAAGAATACTAGCAAAGTTTATAATTTCCAAGGAGTTGGCAGTTGTGTCATCCCTCATTCCCTTATCAGATAATGACCCCATTAGGGACCATATTCCTCCAATACCCCAGAAAGCAGAAGTAACTGTAATGCTCATTTTAAAACTATATTCACTGAAAATAATATTCATTGTGACTATGGATCTAAATATGACTATTGATATAAATGTACAATAGGAATTGCTTCCACAAACATTGTACAGTTGGCTCCTCAGAATAATCCAAGTCTATTGCAGAGATAAGAAAATCTTGAAATTGTGTTCTTTTTCTAAAAAATTCACTCCAGAAGCTGGTGGGGGGGCAACCACAGGTGCAGAGCGCTTCCTGTGTCTCTGCCAGCTGAAGTGATCCGCACCAAAGAGGTGTGCATGTGTCTTTTTCTGCTTCAGAACCAAACATTAGCCTTGAACTTGAATAGTGGGAGATTTCAGCACCTGCCTACTTCTTCCCAGAAAGGCTCTTTCTTACCTCCCTTTTACAAGGTTAATTAGAGCATTTCTACTTTCAACCATATCTTCTGGTTCTCTGGGTAGAGTTGGGTGATTACAATTCCTACATCAAACCATGCATAATGCTTTGGTCTCAATTTCACAAATCTAATTCCTCCAAGATTGAGCAATACTATCCTTTTTTTTCCATCCTTCCATCAATCTACCACTCACTATTTACTCAACAATTATTCATTGTTTCTATACTATATACTAAGCATAAATAATCACAATATTTGAAAGGAAAGGAGAGCAAATAGTATAGATTTCTGTTGTAGACCTGATGTATACAAGGTTTAATGGGTTAGTGTTGTGTTTGTTCAGATACAGTAGGTATAAGTATTGCTAAGTTAGTTCCAGCTAAAAAGAAGCATTTAATGAAAATCTCTTATTCTCACATGAATACACATTTTCATCATTGATTACAATCATTGTATCATGTGTTCTTATTAAAAGTATACATTTAATTTATTATATGTTTGTAGTTTTTGATTTTCCCTTTTACTTCATAGTTTGGTTTATTTTGTACTTTTGTTTGTTTTCTTTCATGGCTAGAATCCTACCTTGTCAAAGATTCCTGCTTTACAGGGTAGCACAAAGTCTCCACGATACAGCTCAGCCTACTCTAGCACGACTAAAAGGGGTACCTTTTCTGACAGTTTTTTAACACAGCCCACCTCAGCAGGCTCCACAGAGCGTTTCCCAAACTCAAAATCAGGGAACAAGGTAAGGCTGTAGGTCAATGAAAGGTGCAGAAAGGAATATAATCTGGGAGACAGTTATATGGTATAATTCAGGATTTACATAAAAGCAAGGATATAAACTACTAAATTATTTGACATATAAATAACAGAGCCTATTAAGAACAAATACAATTGGAAAATTTTAATAGTCTCCTAGTAATAAGTATAGAAAATATTTTTTCTAGATATATTATCCATTATCAATTTTTTTCTTGTAAAATATCAAATAAAACCTGAAAAAAACATAATATATTCTATTATATATAATAACATATGCAATAGATAGTTACAATATAGTAACAACAAACTCTATTGTACATAATATAGTACACAATTTAGAGTCACCTTCAGATACATCAGTGTTTAAATAGCACCTCTGCCCACTCTGTGAATTTGAAGGAAAGTACATTAACTCATTAAACCAGTTTCCTCAGATTTAAAATGTGCATAATATTTTGTGGGGAGAGTGAAATCATGAATGGATGTAGTGGGCTTACAGTTCCTGTCACAAAGGTGTATATTACATGGTAGTGGTCATTCTCGGGAATATTATTCATGCAATGCCCTTTGGCCATTTCTTGCTGATTAATAAATTATCATGCTAATGAAGGCTTTTCAGTAGAATTAGCAATTTGTTGAAGATGGCTTTAGTAAATTAATTTTCAGAACTAACTTCAGAATAATATAATTGTATAAAATATCTAGGTAAATATGAACTCTTCCTGAGTTATTTGAAGTAGAAATGATTGTAAGTGTATGAAATTTGGTAGTGTACATTAAAATAAATTTGTCAGCACAGGAAAAAACTAACCAGCACAATGTACTCACTTTGTATAATTAAAATAAAGCTTGACAAGAACCCAGTGTCTTTTGGTTTTCCCAAATCAGGATGGCATAACCAAGAGCCCGGAAAAGCGCTCTTCTCTTCCAAGGCCGTCCTCCATCCTTCCTCCTCGCCGAGGTGTATCAGGAGACAGAGATGAAAATTCCTTCTCCCTCAACAGCTCCATCTCCTCTTCAGCAAGAAGGACCACCAGTAGGTTTCTTTTGGTTTCGCTTCCTTTTTAATTATTTTAAAAAATCTCTTATTTGAAAAGAGCTTATTCTATGTTTCTGTTTTACATTTTTCAAATAAAGCATGTATTAAGAACCGATTACCTTTGTCCTAAGAATCACAGAATACCGGCTATAGGTGGTTCTAAAATAGCTCTCTGAGTAAAAACAATTAATGGAGGAAATAGGACCAATGTTACCTTATTGTCTACTAAATAAGACTGTGATAAAGTCATTTTTCTAAGTATATGTTTTCTTTCTTGTTTCAAGTTTAGGACAAAATATTCTTTAAAAAAAGAAATTAATTGAGAAAACCAACAGTCAGGGATTTTTAAAACATGCATCTATATAAACTTAAGACTTATTAGAATTCCAACTCCTAAAATCTAAATGGAAAAAATTCAAAATCTAAAATCCTGCTTCATTTGTTGAGAATTTGCGTTCCAAATGAGCCATAAAGATAGTACGAGCTGAGCAATAGCTTCTCCTCTGATTGACGGCCCCTAAGGAACTGATTGGCAATTATAACGATTTATGTAACGTTCCTGTCATTGCACTCTTACAGATTGTATGCTGCTGAAACCATCCAGTAAAAGATGGATTCGAAATATTTTCCCAAGTATTTTTCTGTCGCAACAAAAATGGCTACCATTTATTGAATATATAGATACAAAACTCTTAAGATATATTTTTTACTTAGCTTAACTCACAGTGCTGATAGGTATTAATAGCTGAAATTAGGTTGATTAAAAAACTGACCTTAGAGAGAAGATGACTTGTCCCATACTATATAGCTAGTGGGTGGTTGAATTTGATTGTCACCCACTGTTCACTTCACAGGCTGTCCTCTTAATGTCTTCTCTATGTTTATTTGTAGGAAATAGTATTTGAGAACTGCTCTGTAGAATTACTTGGAAAATAATACCTCTGTGATTTAGAAACTGTTACACACTGGTGGAAATTGCTATCGCTATCACATTATACTTGATTAAAAACATTTCATAATAATTGGCCCACTTCAAATATGACTATTTTGCAAGATACTTACGGAATGCTTTTGCCTACGTGAAAATGTTTATTATAATTATAGCAGTTGTGCTCAACAACATTTAGTTTTGTGAACTATTAGTGTCTTATAAAATCTGTACTAGGAACACTTTGAAATCACCAATTTTTTTTAATAATAGGAAAAATAAATTATTCTATTACACTAGAAAGGAGGGCATTTAAGAATTAGTAATCTCCAGGCAAGCGACTTTAACTCCAAATATCTGGATTTGGAATTGAACATAACAGCAACCCAAGGATGATGAGACGAAACAAAGGCGCCATGTTCCCAAATGGACATCTTGATTGATGCATGTATGTGTTGCTATGGAAGCAAAATGGCACTGCCGCCGTAAATCCACGTCTCCATGCCACTGGGTTCTGCCTTTTAACTTGGATCTGTGTATAAATTGCTTTTTAAAATGTTCTGAGCCAATGCTATTTTGACATTGTAGTTTTATTTATGTTTGCAAACATTTTATCACATTGTTTGGCAATAAGCATAACTGATACTCTGATCATCTAAGACCCTGAGGCCTGTTTTGGCTCTACATAGCAATGTCTAAAAGGCATAAAGACAACCAGAAAGCAGTACATTTGCCACTTTCATTCTACCATTTCCTTACCTGAACACAGGACTATCCTGGCCTTTCATAAAACTAATGAAAGGATTTGAAGGAAACAGTGCTATGCAGGAAGTTCGTTTAGCCCACGAAGAGGGAAAGGCTTTGTCATTGAGTTAAGAAGATAAATAAGGGCACAGTTTAATAAGCTCACAAATATTTTAAAGATCATATTAGTTTTAACTTTACCTCTTTAATTTCAGAATAAGAAATACTCAAACTTACTGTTTTGGTGACTACAACAATCTATTACAATAAAATTTGGTCGTATGTATTGCACAGCAATATGAAGGCCTTAATATTCATGGTTTATCTTCATTCCTCAGATCTAACACAAAACTCTTCCCTTTTCTGAAGCCTAAAATCATTTTCTACCAGTAATGACCCATACTTTAGAAAAAATTATTATAATAAAAATGGTTGGTAATATCCAGTATATTGCTTCAGCTCAGTCTCCATACAGTAAAGAGCACATTAGCACATTTTGATAAATTTTGAATCCAATTCATTCCTTTTTTAAAAAAAATGAACCTGCTGTGTTTAGCCCTCATGAAAGTTACCAAGATAGGTACAGTGGCAAATTACATGGAGAAGATTTTTTTCCAGAATAGCAGATCTCTTTCACTTCAGAGATACTCAAAGCTGGTGAAATCGTGGAGAAAACACTTGAGGAAGAAATAAAATTTATGGAGAAATTTTTCAGAAGGACATGGTAACACGATTAAGCCTACATTTAAAACTTATTTGACAAGGAAGCTACAAAATGCAATACTTGTGGTCCTATCATCCTGGTCTTGAAATACAATCTTTGTGGAAAGCAATAAATAAAAATAAAAACACAGGATGCACACTAATCCTACACTTCAGCTTCCTTGTATCCCATTTCTGTTATCATTTGAAAAGTGTGACTATTTTGTGCCCTTTTGTTAAAAGCCAAAGGGAACCCAGGGCAGTTTTCTCTTAGTACATGAAAACTGTTCACAGAAAGAGGAAGTAAAATTGTTCTATTTCTCCAGGAAATTAAACCCAGACCCATGGGCAGATCTCAGCTTTCTGTAGATCACAATAATCTAAGAATCTCTCTCAAGCTCATTCCTTAAAATGTTAAGCAATGACCACAGTAAATGTCCCCTTCCCAGGAAGAACTTCCCACACTGATTATTGGCTACATTGGTTGGCCTGTCAGATCTCCTCACTTCAGTGATTTTAAAATTGAGTCCTATTTTAATCCCCTGCAAAATTTCAGAGAATCTTTTGGTTTTACATAGTGTATAGTGACCAGTAAAAAATACAGGTCATGTCTTTCCTTATCAAATACAAGTTATAAATGAAACCTGAATGCTTGAAAAGGTGATTTTCAGACACTAAATAGTGTATCTGGCTTAGAATTTAATAGTATCTGAGTAAATGAGCTTCAATGTCCTCATTTTTTAATTAACAGTAATAAGAGCTGCCTATTATGCATGTTTGTTTGCTTCAAATTGTTCGGTATTTACAGAAGTGCTTTGAAATCTACATAGCGTATACTTATTTCTACTATTCCTCTTTCAGAAGAGCATTTGAAATGGCATTAAAAATACATTCAAAAAGAATCTGAGAGAAACCAAGTATCAGGAAGAAAACAGAAGGGAAGGAGTAAACTACAAAGGGTGATCAAAATACACAGCAAACATTTAAATTTTAAAAATTATTACAATAAAAGACATATTGCATTAATCCTCCCCAAAATATTCCCCTTCCCTTCACACACACTTATCTCCCTGTTCTTGCCACTCTTTGAAGCAGTTCTGGAAGTCCTCTTTTGTGATTGTCTTTATGAATTGTAAATATGGTGCCATCCAACAGAATGGCAAGCTCCTCACCTTACTTCATGTCCTCATCCATCTTATTCACTGGGTCTGGCACCATGCAACTTCTGGCTCTTCCCCAGAGTCAAAGTTACCATGGAAGATAAATGTGTGGAATTGATTCAGAACATTGAGGCAGTCAGCACAGAGCAATTAAGCATGAAATACTTCCAGAACTGCTTCAGAAAATGTCAAGAACGATGGGATAAGTGTGTTCAAACAAAGGGGAGTACTTTGAGGAGAATTAATAGCAATGTGTCTTCTACTCTAATAATTTTTGTAATTTAAACATTCACCGTATTTTTTAATAAAACAAGGTCGGGCTGAAGTGGCAGCAAAAAAATTGATCTCTGAAGATCCTGTATAAGTAACAATCAACTACAAGTTTCACCATGAATATTTTGTGATAACATCCCAATTTTCTACAGAAAGAAATAGATCTCTTTAGTATAAAGCACTAGGATAAGTTTCCTTATAAAGGGAATAAATGGTACCGTATAGTAGAATAATGCCTGCTAGCTTCCAATAAACATGTGTGCATCCCCCAGGGCTTCTCAGTATAAGCAGAAGGACTAACATGAGGCATGATTCAGTTCTTTTCTACATAGGCTAGCGCCATGTGATGTAAATTCACAGATCTGTGTTGTGTGTACACCTGGAGTTCAGAATGAATAGACTCCACAGAGGAATGAATGCTCAGCAGCATGTCATTCAGAAACCTTCAAAAAATGGACATCCGCTTTTTCCCAGCTAAAGGCAGCCTACGTGCCTTAATGATCATGCAAGTAGAAAATCGTTATCGACACATTCACAATGAGAACCCAGGAGAATAAATCAAGAAAAATCCAGTTTTATCCTCATGTTGATAACGATTTTCAAAAGAATGTCACTAGATTATGAACCTAAAGGAGGAGGTTCTGGCATATTTTTAGCATTTTTGTGATAATTCATAAATATTTCAGAAATTTAATATGAGTCCTAGCAGTCCACGGGTAGAATGGTACCTTAAGGAGAACTCTCTAATGCTGTTGTTTGGTGTTTGTCTTACTCCTTTATTAATATAGGGTCAGAGCCAATTCGCAGAGCAGGAAAAAGTGGCACCTCAACACCTACTACACCTGGATCAACTGCCATCACTCCTGGCACCCCACCGAGTTATTCTTCACGTACCCCAGGCACTCCTGGAACCCCCAGCTTCCCTAGGACCCCTCACACACCAGGAACCCCCAAATCTGCCATCTTGGTGCCCAGTGAGAAGAAAGTCGCCATCATTCGTACTCCTCCCAAATCACCTGCTACTCCCAAGCAGCTTCGGCTTATTAACCAACCACTGCCAGACCTGAAGAATGTCAAATCCAAAATTGGATCAACAGACAACATTAAATACCAGCCTAAAGGGGGACAGGTAAGAATCCCATGACCATCTATTTGCTGCCAGAAATAACATCCTACTCATTATTATGCTGCCTTCCTCAGCTAACAGTTCTTAAAATGCAAGGGAGATGGAAGTGTTACCAAGTTACTGGTGAGTCTAGTCCTTATCTGAAGAACCAAGCTTATCAAATGTAATGAAAATCACATAATTCCTCCTTTCCTTCTGGTCATTTTTGGATAACAACTGGTTTAGTCGTGTAGGAGGATGTTTCAGGTGATTTCCTGATAGATCTTTTCTGAAGTATCTCTACAGATTTGTGGATTTTAACTTGAGATTAAAGTTACTCTCCTGGTGTCAATTTGAGTTTTCTATTTTAGACCTTCACCATGAGTTTAATTTGACTTTCAGTGATTCCAATTTTGTTTCCTTCCTTTTCCTATAACATCTTTTACCATTTTCCCATGTTTACTCTAAAATCAGAGCATGGTTTACCAAGTTACTTCTCTGGCTACTATTCTGAAACTAAATATTGTGAAGGGCAAGGATTTATGTTAATAATAAGTAAACCACTCTAGATGATTTTTATGAAGTTATAGCCTTGGAATGTCTACTTAATAATAACTGTATTGAATAGAATTATTAGAAAAGGTTTAAATTCCAATTCTAGAGCAAATATTTATGTCTTTTCCAACTAAGGGGCGTGGAGTTCTGCTTTGATCTGAATCTTGCTCATTCACTGTACATTTTGGGCAAAGCCAAGAAGGAAATAATAGAAATATTATGTAATGTTTCTCTTACAACTTGATCACCTTTTGGGTAATTTCACTTTCTCTTGAAGAGAGCTGAAAGAAAACATCCATCTTTGTAAGGACAAAAGCAGTAATTCTCTTTGTTTATGAACAAACTTGTAATAACAAACTTTCACATATTCTTAGGAATACTTTCCCTTTTAACCTTAGCATTTTTTCTACCACTCTTTTTCTTGTTTCTTACACTTTCTGCCACTGATTTCTAGTATCCCTCCTTCAAGCCAAAGAAAGTGTATTTTAGAGGTTTAGAGGGAAGATCTTGCCAAAATGTGAAGCTGCCAAGGACTCCTGCTCACATTGAAATCACAATTCCATGTTGCTTCTTCTCTAGCAGGGAACTTTCTTCCATCTCATTGTAATTCTGTTTAAGAAAGCCTGTGGTGTTAAGAAAAATCAACTAAGGGGCTGAGGGGGGAGATAGCCCTGTTTTAGGACAACTATAACATCATTTAATGTAGTCATAGTAAGATACTTTTTCATAGAAAGACATTATGAAAAATATGAACTATAAGAAACTTCTGTAAGCAAAAAAAAAAAAAAATCACAAATTCTAACAAATTTAAGCCTATAATTCCAAAAAAAAAATTTATACTATCCTTATATTCATCAGTTCTATGAATCCAAGAGAAGGAAATATTTTGGACCTTTTAGAAATATCCAAATGTTGCACTATTTTTATATTTATGCATAAATAATTAAAAGAGTAATTTGAATTAAATCAGTTTAGTGCCACTAAGAAAATTCTCATTATGACTTGATGAGAGAGATCTCTTAAATAACTATTGTCTATATTTTATATTTAAATTGATTCTCTTTTTATGAATATTTTCCTATTCTGGTATTCTTAACTAGCACCCCCTTGCTTATGTTAAAATATTGCTATATAAAAGAGTCTATTTCCTCTTAGAATCACAAGAAATATAAATCATTTTTTGAGATTTTTATTGACACTAAAAAGAAAATATAACAAAAGGGGAAAAGTATCACTATGATTTGTGTCTTACTTTTCTCATTGCTGAGACAAAATAACCGATACTCAAAGTTGAAGAAGGAAAGGTTTATTTCAGCTCACAGTTTGTAAAGGTTTCAGTCCATAGTTGGCTGGCTCCAAGGCGGGGTGGCGTGGCAGACAAGCATCATAAAGGAGGATCAGTTCATGGTAGGCAGAAGGCAGCAAGCAGAAGCTTTCTCTCTCTCCGTTTATATCTCATCCAGGCTGTAAGCCTATTGATTGATGTCACCCAGGGCCAGGGTGGGGCTTCCATTATCCACCCCTTAACTCCAGCATCACACCTTTAATCCACATTCACACACCCTAATCCAGCCACCTTCAAAACTCCCCACCTATGATCCCATAAGGCTTGGTGGGGAGCATTTAGATACAAGCTATAACATTTGACATAGAAATGTTAAATTATATTGTTGTGTTCAAAGGACTCCTTAAAATGAGGAGTTGAGAAGAACAGCTTAGCTTAATTTTGCAGGAATCTCTAAAATTAAATCAATCCAAAAAAAAGTGAGTAGATCTATTTTCTTTTTCTTCTTTATTGTATCTGGTTGGATTTCCATGTCTAATTTTAATTGACTTCCACTGTATCTGGTAATTCATAAAGTTGATACGAAAATGTCTTATTCTTTGGACCTGAACTAGAATTGCTCTAGAAATTATGGTAGTTAGCAATTCTTTTTCTAATCATATCAAACTGGTGGGTTTGACTGGATTTTTTTGAAGTAGACTTTATTTTATAGAGCAATTTCAGGTTCACAGCCGAATTAAGCGGAGGGTACAGATTTCTCTGCCCCCCACATAGCCTCCTCCATTATCAACATCCACCATCAAACTGATAGATTGTTACAATCGATGAAAACATATTGCGTTCAAATGCTTATCTGAATTACTAAGGTTTTGGTGACTCTAAATTTTGTGTCTGAGGCAAATGCCTCATTGGCCTCTGCTTGGACCTACACTGCCATCCCTTAATATTTTCCCTCATAATAAATACTATATTTCCCAGCTTCTCTTGTAATTAGGTGTAGCCATGCTACCAATTTTTTAGAGTTCATACTTTATATAAACACTAGGAAACTTATTAAGACCTCATAGAAATTATCAGAATATGTTATAAACCTTTATTATCTGATTGAATGCCAATAAATGTACACTACTGAAGAAATGAAAGCCTCTCGCATGTCATTCCCAATTGTAAATTGATTATCCTAGACTATTTTAATGGGCAAGAGTCAACCAAGAATCATTAAAGAGAACTGTAATAAATTAAACTGTAATAAGTTAACTATAATAAATTAACTGTAATCATTAAAGAGGGCAATAACTGTACTTTTGGCAGGAGGAAGATTTGTAATAGTGATATGTGTGAACTCACAACTTCCCAATTTGAATTTTTGTTGCTCTTCTGAATATAGAGGGCTTGTGCTTCTAGCCCTCGTCTCTTTTGTTAAAGTCCAATTTTCTATTGCTGGAGAGGCTTGGCTCAGTGGTTCAGCTCAGTGAGGCAAATTATTATCTAATGGAATAGATAAGCTAGGTGAAGATATGATGAGCTTTACAGAAAGCACTGTAGTTAATCTTGTCAGCTAAAACATAAATTCATTCTACTGGAAAGAACATGTGCAATACTGGGCTCACCCTAGATAATGAGCTTGGTCCATTTAACTAAGGTATAGATAAAAGCTATCTTGTTAAGTCTCTTACTTGAAACTGTCTCTGTGTAGTTAGAGCCTCAATTTATGTGCAATCTGAACTTTAAACTAACATTAGCTTTTGAAGCATATAGCTGCTCAAATTAAACAAAAGCTGTGAAAATAAACTTTTTCTCTATAACACATAGATTTTAAAAATTAGACAACTTGCTGAATAGTGCTTTTTTACCTTTTCTGTTTATGAATCGGGTTTTTTAGAGGGACTTTGTTTATACTCTGATGTTTTGACAAGTTTCTTGTATTTCTCCATCAGCGTTATGAAGATCACTATTAAAAGTACTAGTTATGTGCCTTTCTCATAGTTGAACATTACTGACGAGGCCATTTCCTAGAGCAAGTGTTCATTGATTGCTCATTGAACTGTGTGGTTCCTGAGACAGTGAGCTCGGCCAGGCCACATCTGTGGATTTGACTGATTGCTGGGTGAATGATGTACTCTCGTTTCATTAATGGCCACAGCCATCCATTCTCAGGTCAGCTAAGCTAAAGATAATGGCATCTTCAAGAAATACACTCCCATTTCAGGAAAGAGTAGTGTTCATCTTTTATATAATGAACCTTTTAGAATCTGTCAGCCTATTATCTTCCCAGTCAGTGTGGCTGTGGCATCTTTAAAAAAAAAAATTATTTAGGTAAATCCACTACACTAGAACCTATGAAGTAATTATACTACAGTATAGTATAGTGTATTCAAAAGTAACACAGTCTAATTTCTATCTCCCAATTTTATATGGGTTCACTGAATTCAAGGGCATTGGAGGTGAAGGATATTCATCCCCTAGTTCAGCCCTCACATTTTTACAAAATAAGAAACACAAGTCTGCACATTAGCCACATTTTGTACATAGAACTGCGGATGTCATCTTTAGTGTTTGACCTGTAAACTCAGAGAATGTAATTTGTATTTAAGGAGTAATTAATCATATCAACAAAATATTTTAATTTTGTGTGCCGTAGTCATTTTTGTTTGCTTGCACTTTTGTTGCATGACGTGAAAATGGTAATTTTATTTAATAGGACCTTCCATGCCAAGGCTGCTTTTTGAAATCATGTAAGGATTGAAATTTGAGGCTTCTGAAACATGAATTCATAACATTTTCGTGAAATAATTTAATGCAACCAAAGTGTTAGATTGCTATGCTTTTGAAAATATGTCATATTACTACATTGCATTGCCTTTGGAAAGTTATATTCCATTTTCATCATATTTTTTCTCTTATATTTGAGAGGGTCTTTTTTTGTGTGTGTGTGGGTACGGAGAGTCGAACTCAGGACCTCGTGCGCCAGCAGGCACCCATGTCGCTGAGCGATATCACCGGCCCTTTTTTCGTATGTGGGTTCCGGGAGTCGAACTTGGGCCCTCACGCTTGCCAGGCAGGTGCTTACGCTGCTGAGCCATCTCACCAGCCCCGTGAGCCATCTCACCAGCCCCTATTTTTTAAATAATTATAAAAATGGGCATTTTAAAATAGAGTCTAGTTAAATTTGAATTTCTATAGATAATGTCAAGGATCAATAATAAAATATTAATTTTATCATCAACTTCACCATCTTAAAAATAACATGGAGAATTGTCTTCTGTTTCCTTTAAAATTCTGAAAACTCAAAGTTTTCAATTCATTTACTCAGTTATTTATTCACCAAGTATTTGTGAGCCCCTACTATGTGCCACGCAGTGTTTCAGGTTCTGGGAATGTAACAATGAACAAAACAGTCGAAATTCCTGAAATTCTTGCCTTCATGAAATGTAGATTCTAAGAGGAAACACAAGCAAAGAAAAATGACGTAGAAAATGCATTTAAGAGAATGTGTAGGGCTGGTGAGATGGCTCAGCGGCATAAGCGCCTGCCTGGCAAGCACGAGGTCCTGGGTTCGACTCCCAGTACCCACATATGAAAAAAGGGCCAGTGATATCGCTTAGCGGCGCGGGCGCCTGCTGACACATGAGGTCCTGAGTTCGACCCCCAGTACCCACAAAAAAAAAAAAAAAAAGAATGTGTAGGAGAAAAATAAAGATAAAAATGAACAATTTATGGTATGTTGAGGGGAAATTGCATTTCTGGCAGAGTGGCAAGGAAAGGCCTGAAAAGATGATATTTGAATAGAAAGGCTGAAGAAGTAAAAGAGTAAGCTCCGTTGATAACTAGGAAGAGGATTTCAAGGCCTTGCGGTAGAAGCAGCTCCAGCATCTGCAGCAGCACAGACATCAGTGTAACTGAAGGCTAGAAAGTTCACACTACATTATTTTTAATATTTTTACATCTATTCAAATGACTTCAATATCTGAAATCAATCTGAGTCTTATTTTCGCCTCCTTTCTCTATATCCCATATCTTGAACATCGTTAAGTGTTACTAATTTTGTAGTCCCCAGTAGCTTCACATTTGCCCATTTTTCTCAGTATAATCTGCACCGCCCTAGTTCAGGGTAGATTATCTCCTGTTAATACCACTGCAGTATTTCATACCTGGTCTACCTGCACCTGCTTTTTTCTCCATCTTTTATACTCTACTGGAGGCAGAGGTTCTCACATTCACAATTAAACAGTACATTGTATAGCTATTCAGTGTCTATCTTATCTCACCTGGTAGACCATGGCCACCAAACAATCAGAAATGAGTTCCTTCATATCTTCAGAGTCTCACACTGAGTTAGGTACTCAAAGAATCCTTATCTAGTGATGATTGAGTGTAGTATGCCATATTTATGGAGCGATGCATTCTTTCCAACAACATTAATGAATAAGTGTGAATGTCTTATGCCGTTGCAATTACTACCTAAAGAAACACTCCATATGTAGACCACAGAGAATTTCACAAAAAGAATGTTGGACTAGGATTTAAGAATTGAATTATTGGTCCAGCTCTTCCATCAGAGTTTTATATGGTATTGGGTGCTAATCTCTCTTGTCCTTGGGTTTCTTATTTGTAGAACACAGCAGCAAAATAATACTTGTTTTGTGTATAGTACCATTTTGTTTAAATAGACTATGAGGTTGCTTAAAGCTCTTAAATGCATGGTTCTACGTAGAGTGTGAAGGAGTTTTGCATTACTGCTACTCAGAAAACATGCGTTTAGGCATTCTGATAGATTCCATGTGTGTTTGTGCCACAAAGGACAAGCTGTAAAAAGTGGTGTTCCCGAGAGGGGAGTTGTACATGGGGAAGAGGGAGTGACGAAGAAGGACGAAGGAGGGAACAAAATCAGTGAAGTGGAGACCAGGATGTCTTATACTTTTGTGGAAAGTTTAGACAATATCCTGAGGCAGTTTTAGGTCTTTTGTATGCTACTGAATAATATACTTTCAATTTTATACTCAAGAAAATGGAATTAATTCTGTAGAGAACCAATAAATTATAGTAAATCAGGATGTTTACCCACTGTATCAAAATATGATAATTATCACTGTGAAGGTCTATCTACTACTGGGTGGTATTAACATATAGACATGTTTAAAAAATATAAGACCATAAGAAAAAGACTGAATGGGACTGCTTTCTCATTCACGTATTTAATCTTTTATCAAACATTTATTGAGACTGCTAGATACTCTGTGACAAAAGAGAAATGGGAGACAGAAAGGTAAGTCAAGGCTCTACAATCTAGGCAGACAGGAGGGGTTTTGTTTTGTTTTGTTCTTTGTCCTTCCTACAGTCTTGCCCTTATTTGATTTTAAATTCTTTCCAACTCAAGTCTTTCCATCACAATAGAGGTATAATAAATGCTAAATAAGAGAAGTAATAAAATATCCTATGAAGTTGAAAATACTATCAGTCAACCCAGTATACGGGAAAAAATCTGTTCACTAAAATTTAGTAATTATGTTTATAAGGTTTGCTTTATTCTATTTATTTTTTCTTTATGGCAAAAGTGATTATTATAAAAGGTCCCTAAGTTTAGGGACTTTGTCTTTATGCAATAGAAATTTTATAACTATAATTCAAACGTTTTTTCTAGGGTAGTAAGATGTTTTAGAGCTCAGATTTGTAAATACCAATTGTTAAAATCTGAGAAAAGTATGGCTTTGAGTTCACGAAGCTGAGGCTGTAGGACTCCTCTTTGTTTGCTCCATTCATGAGCCAAGCAAAGACATAGAAATAAACCTTGAATTTCAGATTATTTTCAGGTAACTGAATAGACTACATCAAGTTATTTTCTTCACCAAATCCTTAAAGTTTCCTAAATTTTAAAGGAAAAAATAACAAGAAATTGTTGCCTTTGAATTTGAAAGAGCTCATTATCTGTTCATTTTCATAAGTCACAATGACTATTGTGCTTAAAATATTCTTTCCAATCTTGAGAGACCATCTTTAACAGTGGGTTTAATGGCAAAACTCATTAAGGTCTCTTCCGCCAAAATGTTCTTTCCAAACTCTTTCTGAGACAACCTCCCACCGAAGAAGAAAGAAATGATTTTGCAACTGAGTTTTATCCCTAGAGCATGCCTCCGGGTCTAGACAGAATCCAATCTTTTGGACACCCAGTTACTGTCCATACCTCAGCATCTTGACTGACATGTGGATCTTTGAATAAAGAAACCAGCACCAGAGTGTCAAACTAAAACAAATTAAAGTCAGAATCCCACTGCACAAGATACTCAACTTGATGTTGGAATGAATGCCTCTGGCTTTTATGTTGTTTTACTAAAAACTGTACTTTAGAAGTGTATCTTCTTTCATTCCATGTGTTTCATATTTCCAACTAACTAGTACGAGAAATTTATTCTTGCCTGCATATCTTGTATATTTTTGTCTTCCTAGTCTTTCCTAGAGTGACCTAATTTTAAGGGGAAAATGTTAGTTTCTCTGGAACAATTAGACATCGTAGAGCGCAAGTACAGTGATAGAACATTTCAATTAGATCATTGTGATAAAATCCCACTGGAGTCACATGAATATCCAGAAAGTGACTCTAATGTTCTCTACCGTGTTGGAAAAATAGATAGAATTAGTAAAAATCTAAATAATTCTGATTTATGTTTTTCACTTGCATTAACCTATACTTATACAGCTCTTCATGTGTGAGTGAAAAGTCAAGTCTTTATCCAAGTGAACTACCAACTTTTTATAAAACCCACAAGATTATATGGCTCAGCAGCTCAAGCGCTTGCCTGGCAAGCGCAAGGTCCTGAGTTCAATACTCGGTACCAAAAGAAAAAGAAAAACCCATAAGACTAATACCCATTTTGGCCACAGACACACACACCCCCCCGCCAGGTGTTCCTGATTGGGCTCAGCCTAAATGGTCTGTTAGACTCCACTTGGAGTTCAGGCAGTCTAGAGAGAATTAACAAAAACAAACAAACAAACAAAAATGGAAATAAAGTCGAAAGTGTAAATGAGGTCCTTAAACTATGGGGTATATGGGCCAGTGAGACGGCTCAGCGGCTTAAGCGCCTGCCTTGCAAGCGCGAAGGCCCGAGTTCGACTCCCGGAACCCACATACGAAAAAGGGGCCGGTGATATCGCTCAGCGGCACAGGTGCCTGTTGGCGCGTGAGGTCCTGAGGTCGTCCCCCCGGTACCCACAAAAAAAAAAAAAAAAAAAAAAAAACTATGGGGTATAATGTAGTCTAAACAAAATGTGAAGTATAAAGAGGATAACAGAAGAAAAGTCTAGAAAAACAAAGTTGCTGAGAATTCTGGTTGCCTCTCTAAGAAGTCTTGATGCATTTAATGAGCAGTAAGAAGTCTGGAGGAGGGGCCGGTGAGATGGCTCAGCGGCATAAGCGCCTGCCTGGCAAGCGTGAGGTCCTGAGGTCGACCCCCGGTACCCACAAAAAAAGAAAAAAAAAAAAAGAAGTCTGGAGGAATTTGAAACAGGGTGGAGCCTTAGGAAGATGATCCAGTTGGTTGATATATTTTTCACTTCAGCTGTGAAGTAAGCAGAAAAAAAGATTATCGTATATTTCCAAGTCATTCCATGTTATACTAGTAATGCAAGTGCTTTTTTTTTTTTTTTTTTTTTTTTTTGTGGGTACTGGGGGGTCGACCTCAGGACCTCGCGCGCCAGCAGGCGCCCGTGCCGCTGAGCGATATCACCGGCCCCTTTTTCGTATGTGGGATCCGGGAGTCGAACTCGGGCCCTCGCGCTTGCAAGGCAGGCGCTTATGCCGCTGAGCCATCTCACCTGCCCCGCAAGTGCTTTTTTTGGTTGAAATAAATTCATGAAGATTAAAATATAGCTTAGAGAGTAAAAATGATTGAGATGCAAAATGTGTATGTACCAATTCCCCAAGATGAATTATTATGTATCACTAACATATACTAATAAAGAAAAATGTAGTTCATGGATAATCTTAGATACTCATTATTCAGTTTTTCCCTCCATTCCATAAACATAGAAAATTGGTCTTTTGTTAAATAAAAGTTTGTTGTATTTTTCCTAGACAATCTCTATCTAAGATGTTTAAAATAATTTTCCTTTAACATAGACTTTTCAGAAAACAAAAGTTTTCCTGAAACTGAAAATTCGTTAAAAAAAAAAAAAAAAAAAAAGCAAAGACTTTTTTTAGATGCATCCATAAAACCCAGGGACTTAAAACTCAGTTCTTTGATTAAAAAAAAATAATAATAACCTGGAATATGACTCTATCTCACAGCACCCATGTCTATTTTTCTGTTTTGTGGAATGGTTTCTGAAGGTAGCTATTATTTGTGGAATTAACGCTGAAGTGTTCATTATTTATGAATGACCCTACAGACCTCTGGCATGAAATAATTTGCATTTTGCTAATACAGAAGGGTAAGTCACAGTGATGAAGTGGACACCCAGGCATCAACTGTCAAGCTAGGGCATCAGTCTTACTAAACATTCAACATCCTCTGTCCAAAGTAGTTTTGTTTCTCTCTACTCAACCATTAGGCAAGGTGAAGAACAAAGGTGGAAGAGGCTTTTATATTCATGCTTTCATACTTGGCCTTATTTTAGATAAAAAACAATGACTATGAAGCCATTGCAATGTAAAAATAAGTAAAAGATGAGCCACTAACGACGTCAAAGTCTGCTTTACATAGGTTGAGAAAGCACCATCGAAAAAGTCAGCTAGCTGTTTCACTGGAAAAATCTACAACTAGAAAAACTGGGGAAATCAGTAAGAGGTTGGCTTTTAATTTCTAGAGTTTTAAGATTTTAAATCATTTCTAAGTGCTGGCAATGAGACCTTTTGAGATCGAATCATTTGTTTTGGAGATGATAAAAATTGTCAAACAGTTGATTAAATTTTAAGGTCAAACAGATTTATGCAAGTGAAATTAGAATTTTCATTTTTGCAGTGACTGAATCAGATTCAATGTTTGGCTTTTTGATCACTTGGTACTGAGTCATTTGATTGGTATTCTGATGATTTCTAAATTAAAATTTATAAATGAAATATGAAACATTTTATGTCCCCAAGGTTTGGTGAAATGGCTCACATAAATTCTATTTCATTTCCAAAATAATTAGATATTCATGGAGAATAATTTAAAGTATTATTACTAGACATAATAAATCAAAATCATTTGCCTTGCGAAAATAACTTATCTATGTAAGAGGTTTTGAAAATAATGGTGTTTGTTGGTTTAAAACTGTCTGCATCTGCAGTTTATGTGAAACTCTTACAGTGCAGCTATACTTATTATTAGATGTAGACTCTGTGATGTCCTTCACCCTTTCTAAGTTGGAATTTTTATTATGCCTTAGAGAGTAGCCTAGTCATCATGTCTCCTGAATTCAAATTTTGACAACAGGCCCTTCCCTTGGTCTGCTAATGAGAGCTGTCAGTGATATTTCCCTGCAAGGGACAAGCTATCTTGTCCGTGTTAGACAGGCACTGTGATTTAAGGTTTGCCTAGTTAAAAATAGTCAAGAGTCAGTGTCCTTTTGAATTTTGGATTCTTTTCTGCAAATACCAAAAGACACGCTAACATTCTCAGTGATGGCCATACATCGAGGGCAAATTTATTTAGTTTTTTAATAAGAAGCTAAACTTCTCCCTAAATCATTGAAAATGTGATTTCTCCTTCATTTTGGGGTGGGGGGGAGTAGTAGTAGAAAAGAAAACAAGTCATAACAACAACAAAAATAAACCTTTTTTTCTGTTCTTCCATTGTTTATCTGTCCTCTAAACCATTTGAAGTTCAAAAGACACATGCAAGAAGTCCCAAGAGTTATGACTTTGTACATTAGATTACACTAGCATGATGTCTCTCCACATACAGATTTGCTGTTTCCAGATGAGTGTTTGACTTTCTGAAAATATAAACAAAACGCCTAACTTCAAGTCTGCTGCACCCAACCACGGCCTAGACTATGTCTGTGTGACCTCATGCAAGTCACCTATGTCCCTTCACTTTTCTACCTCTAAAAACGGGTGACCATCTCTGGGTAGCGGCCATTCCTGAGCAGCTGCCAGAGGGAGGCCTTCTGAAGGCCACAGAGCCATGCCTGCAAGAAAATTGTAAAGCTCTTTTTGGCAAAGTAGGTCCAGAGTCTCTTCGTTGACATTCCTAGGAAACAAGGAGTTTTCCCTTGGACAAAAGGGAATCTTGACCGGAAGCTTTCAGCCAGGCCATTTGTGAGCCTCCTCTGTGGTGCGCGGACTAATGAAACAGTCGAGGCAGGCGTAGGAGGGGATTAATAACTGTAATGGCTGACACTGTTGGGATGAGCGGGAACGGGTGCATGCTCCAGACCCCTGGGCCAAACCACGGTGAACTCCATTACCGAGTCCTCGTGTCATCTACAACATTGCCAGCCTCCCTGCCACAGATGACCCAAGTTTTATTTTTCAACCCCTCCACGTGTTTCTAGATTTTACCTGGGTACAGGTAGCATACCTAAGGCTCTCAAGCATTTGTCCCTTGGGGGACAGGGTATAAAAGTTCATATTTACATGACATAACTGCTCTTCAGTTCCACTTTTTTCTCCTAAATAAGTAGGGAGGTGCAAGGGGTCTGCAGTCTCTTGGTTCCCTGTACCCAGCATCTTGAAAGAAAAACGCACGGTGAAGTTACCTCCGATTCCTTTTAGGTTAGGATTTTAAACAAGAAGACCGATTTTAGCAAAGTTCAGTCAAGATGTGGTTCCAAGGATAACATCAAACATTCTGCTGGGGGTGGAAATGTAAGTAGAAGCTTCTACCAGAAAGCTGTTCTGATTGTGTAGAATCAGCTGCACAGCCAGCACCCTGTCTCCTTTCCTGCCTCCCTCCCGGCGCACTCCTCCCCTCTTACCGCTGTCCCACGTTTCACCTGGAGTGGTCGCTTATCAGCCTTGCGTTTGGGGTGAGGGGCTTCCCTTCCTGTCCTATACAATCACCAGTGAACTTCTCACTTTCAGCTGGGAAGGAAAACCCTTCTTGGGATGCACCATGGTTTTCCTGAGGATGGCAAACCCACCTCACCTACCAGCTTTGTTTGCTGGCTATTTTGTCTTCAAGCTGTTCCCTCACGCTGTCTCTATTTTCCTGTAACAGTTAGCTGGGCTCATGCTTTTCTAGCTGCATTTGAATTACCCTTGGGGCAATTCAAATGATATACTTGAAATGCCCAACATGTTTAATGTCAATCTTCAGCAGTTCATTATTCATGAAAGTTAGGATATCATTTAGAATAATACCAAACTGCTGAAGCATGCTTCCTCTATAATTTAAAGAGAGAGGATTCAAGTTCTAGTGCACATGTTGTCTTGATGGGATTTTTCCTGTCCCTTTCATTTAGTGGAAATAATATCTCATGAGAAGAAGTGGAGGACGAATCCACGTTTCGTAAGTGTGGTTGAGGCACAGTTGAAACGGTCAGACAAAGTCAAGCTAAAGGAATCATGATTCTTGATAAAATAGGAATAATGTTTAAAAGGCGAATCATGTCGACTGTTCTACAGATCCTGTATCTAAACCAGGGTCCGATAATCCATGACTCAAGTAACTTGCAGGGTATCAAACCCAGATTCCGCAGGAATCACAGATAGCTCTTGGCTGCTTGTTCCTCAACTGTGCAAATTTGAGTCAAGCAGTGAGAAGAAAGAGATAAGCAAGTGCCTGTGCTACCTGATAATCTAAGAAGCTCCACTGAGCATAAAAATATCATTGTCAGGGGAAGTCCTTAGCAGCGTTTGCTGGGCTCCTTCAAGGATGCTGCGCTAAGCTGAGGGTTAATATTCACACTGACACAATCGCCCTCCTCCACGTTCCCCTGACTGTAAGCACAGCACGCACTGCTCTCGCATACACAGTCCCAGGCCTAGTAATTGTCTTGAGGGTATCAGAGGGTGGTCATGCTGTCCTGCACTGCAGATGCTGCTGGTCAAAACACAGTGGACAACGGATCAATTGGGGTAACTAAAGATCATAAAACTAATAAAAGCTTCCAACCCACAAAACAATAGTCTTAAACTTTCCTCTAGGGAAGAATTGTTTATTTAAATATGTGGGTATCCTGGCTTCATCCCTTTGTCATCTAATTTCCATGTACTTCTCATGCAGATGGACAATCTACATTTTTCAGAAGCATTGCTTCAAACATTAGGAGAGAAAACATGTTCACTGAAATACTAAAAAAGAAAAAATGTTGCTATCACTTTATAATCTGGTATGCAAGAAATATTCCATTTAGCCTAGATATTACAATTTGATAACAGTTTAGGAAAGCACATCTTAGAACTTTTTTCTTCTTGTGTCTTAAAGCAATGTTGGTCTTCTTGTAACTATAAGCAACGTTGGTCACCGCTATGTAAAAATCACTTTATAAAAAGTAATCCATTACTTCTCTTGGCTTTTTGCT
The DNA here is from genome assembly GCA_028451465.1 of Erethizon dorsatum. Classification (NCBI taxonomy): domain Eukaryota; kingdom Metazoa; phylum Chordata; class Mammalia; order Rodentia; family Erethizontidae; genus Erethizon; species Erethizon dorsatum. Next base: position 26,679,077 of record CM051835.1, on the reverse strand, counting down.
TATGAAAAGATTTAACATGGTGTGGCTTAGTTCTCCCAGTGGAAGCTTGCCTCATTAATGCAAGTATTCCTTCGCTCCTTTTATCTGTTTTCTACTAATAAAATCTTCTGTTCCAGGATTTTTACTCACATCAGTTCTTCTTTCCAGCCCAAATGGGAAGGGGGGATATATAGGAAATTATGTTTTCCTGTGTGTGTTAGTATCCATATGTGTGTGTGTTGGGGGGGGAGAGAGACAAGAGTGTGTGCGGGCGTTTCTGGACATGTGATTCGTTGTGATTGTATGTTACTAGATTTCATGTATGAGCTTGAAGGTTTTTCCATGCCTAAACTGTTTTGGCTCACACAGGTACAGATTGTTACCAAGAAGATAGACTTAAGCCATGTGACATCCAAATGTGGCTCTCTGAAGAACATTCGCCACAGGCCAGGTAAATAAATGAGATTTAGTAGTTTGACAGTTATTTAGTTGGATTCAGGAAATTGACAAGCACACTTTTTGTTGCTGTTGTGAAATACTGAATTGGAAGAGTGTTTCAAAATCCTAATACTTCATGTATTCATTCATAGAAACTTAAGTGAAAAATCTCAAAGCATCTTCGTTTGAGACAAGTGCCCTCAGTTACCATGAATAAGCTGCATATCATGAAACAGGCTAAAAATTAAAAGGAATGTAAGATGCATGTATTTCTGTGTATGCAACATGCTTATTGGAGTGCTTTCAAAATACATTCCTTGTAAAATATGTCAGGTCATGTATTCATGTATAACTTTGACTAAAAGAATTACTTCTCAACATTTTTCCTGAAATCATTTTTCTACATTATGTAAAATAAGGATTGTGTTTACCACAGCTGAACAAACTGTGTAGCTGATGAATTTCTCAGATCCTTTATTAAGTCAGTAAGTGCTGTAGGCCTCAGGAGAACACAATACTTCCCCAATTTATGTAACCATAGACCCCATCTTTTAAAAAATACCTCATAGGACTTGTGCTCTAAAGTAGAATTTACAGTCATATTTAATGGGTGTTTACCCCTTTAAAATACAAATCTAACATGTTAGGAGCCATTTTTTCTGAGTATCATAAAATACTTTTGCGGAATTCTACCCACACTCATATGTAAAAATGCATAATTGTGAAATCTGTAATTTCATTGACAATATTTTGACGTAATTTGTATATCCAGTTGTATGCTGCAAGGACAGAAGGAAAGTAACCATGATTGTAACCACCTGTGCTTGGAATCTTAACATATAGCCAGATAACACCTTATTCCCATTCATCATTTTCACAAAATTTATCAGAAACAAAGTATAAAAATAATCGAGCTGAATAAGATTTCTGGCCAGAAGAAGATTAATAAGAATTTATTGGTTGAAAATGAAGATGGGCAAGATAAATTCATGGTAGAAAAACAAATTAGAAACTTCCGGAAGCCAGGCATCATTTTGTCGAAGATGCTCAGACAGGAGCCAAGGAGGTGGTGAACACACGTGTGCGCCTCTGTGACTGGTTCCAGATCGCTGCTGTGCAAGGAAGTAGCTTCTGCGCCACACGTGAAGCAGCAGCAGCGTGTCCATGCTGCGCATCTTCACAACTTCCCCATCCACAGCCGAACTTCACACTTAATTAGCTTTGTACTGCTCTGGCCACGTATGTCTGAGGTATCTGGCCACAATGCTGCTTTTCTTGCAGAACGCAAAAGAAAATGCTAGGTTCTTTCAGTCTGGGTGATAACAATAGAGTTAGTCACATTTACCTAGGACTTGGATACACAGAAAAATAAGGAAATATTCTGTGTATGATTTTTTCGGTCCTAAAAGACTATTGTCATAGGCTCCCACTTATTTCTAAATCTAGCTCTTGCTTCTATTATGACTGAGTCAGATAACTCAATTCATAAAGAAGTGTAGCGTGGTGATCATTGACAACAGCGAGCTTTCCACCAAGTTACTTTGGAACATAGAAGATCTAAGGAAAAAATAAAATAGTCCAGCACCCGGAGGCACAAATTGAAATATCTGAACTTCACTTCTGAAGCTTCATAAAAATTGCACTCTTTCAAAATTACTGCTTCTGATGGGTGCCAGAGTTCTTCAACACTGAAAGTATAGATGTCTGAATTCAAATGGGTTTCTCTAAGAATTACATGAGAATTTCATCAGAAATTCTCTTCCAGCAGAAACAGACTACACAAGCCTGATTTCCTAAAAGTATTTTGGGTCAATATTACATTATTATTTTTTTCCTCTTTAAAGACTGTTCAAAGAAAACGTAGCAAATTTATGTTGATAGAACACATAATCAGAAAAAAAAGCTTAAGAAAGTAAATTCTATAAAGGCTGTCACAAAAAATTCCAAAATAAGATACCAAAAAAGTTGATCCCATCTAGTTGAAAGCCCAACATCCTCTAACCTCTATTGAAGATAATTATGTTTTTATGAGTCATTATGAGCCATGCTAATCCCATCATAGCCCACAAGTGAGACCCACAAGGCAGGTAAAAATGTGGGAAAAATGACACTCCATGGAAGGCTCCATACTTTGAGAGAAGAATAACTACATGTCCCTTAGAAGCATGAGTTACCTAACAGTGTGCCCGTCCTAAGTCTTCAGGAGAGTGAATATATGTTTCTCCAAAATATAAATCAATAATTCTTTATAATTTCAAGAGGCCCCTGCCGGGTAGTTGGGTGTTAACATAAATATCTGCGTGGTGCATGAGAAAAACACAGCAAGGTTTAAGAGACCTGTGTAGCCTTAACAGACTTCACTCTGTGGTCTACAGAGAAATGCAAATATCAAGAGTCCAAAATCGAGCAGTCTTATCTGTGTTTCCAGACATCCCCTCAGACATTTTTCCTAAATCAAAACCCCAGTGAAATGCAAATAATAGAAGGTCATCATCCACTGCTAGCCTCCTAGAAGAATGCGTATGGTTGAAACCAAGTTGCTGATGAAAATGAACCAAATCTCTTCGGTGCATATGGGTAAAGAGGAGTCTAATGCAGCTTCTTTTCCGGGCAAAGACATCACCAACACTCAACAGTAGTCAAGGGGAGGGCTAAAGGACAGTAGAAACCTGCCCAATGTAGAAGATCCCCTACAGTTGGAAGCCTGAGAAAGGCACGCAGAAATGGGAAAGGCCACACCAAAAGGTGGAGTGCTGATTGAAGGGGGTGCTGTATAAATCCTTCTTATATTGTTTAAGGACTGATGACAAGAAAAAGTCTGTACATGTTCAGTGCCAATGCAACTTTTTGCCTAAATATTACCCATCCAAGGGTGCAGAATCTGTGGTTACAAAGGGCCAGCTGCATGCTGTCAGTATGTGCACCATTCCAGCCTCAAAATTCTTTGGATAAATGGTTTGCTACCATGGAGAAGAATAAAAAAGTGTTTTATTTCAATTTAATTTAGTCCACTTAGTAATAAAAGACTACATGTTCAAAGTTTTAGACTGGATATAATTGAATATTTTTATTGTGTTACTTTTAGAGCCTTTGATGTACCAATAAGAAAAAATCTTCTGATTTCTAAAGTATACATAGGTTAAAAAGAAGATATTAACATATGATGCAATCTATATAATGGTATAATAATGATGTCATTATTTTGGATCATTGGGGAAAATCATACGGACTACAAAATCTACAAGAATCCTTTCACATCTGTGTTCAAAAGGATAGTAGAGTTAATGCCTGTAGCCTTCCCTAATCTATTTGCTGTACTCATTTTAGGGAAACAGTCATCACAAATATTAGCTTTAATTTTAGCAAGGCATTTAAAAGCCTTTCTCCTCTCAAAGGTGGTGGACGAGTGAAAATTGAGAGTGTAAAACTGGATTTCAAAGAAAAAGCCCAAGCTAAAGTTGGTTCACTGGACAATGCTCACCACGTACCAGGAGGGGGTAATGTCAAGGTAAGCCAGACGTGTTCTTGGAAAAAAAAAGAAAAAAAAATTGTGAAGTACTCTTTAGCAAAATAAGTCCCAGGTGGAAGATCTAGACAAACAGAAAGGAGGGATGGCAGAGCTGGGTAGAAATCACATTTACACCAGCTTGGGGAAGCAGGGAGAGAGCTAGGAACCAGTTAAGGCATTTGAGTTAATGAGGACTGTGCTTGTCTTGAACAGATTGACAGCCAAAAGTTGAACTTCAGAGAGCACGCGAAGGCCCGTGTGGACCACGGGGCCGAGATCATCACACAGTCCCCAGGCAGATCCAGTGTGGCATCGCCCCGACGACTCAGCAACGTCTCCTCTTCTGGAAGCATCAACCTGCTCGAATCTCCTCAGCTTGCCACATTGGCTGAGGACGTCACTGCTGCACTGGCCAAGCAAGGCTTATGAATCCTCATTTAGCATTGGAGTTGTAATACTTAGGCATGAGCTCCTGGCAGGAGTGGGTTCTGAGCAGGTGTTACATTCATTCCTTACAAACCATAAGATAAATAATCTCTTCCCCAAACTGTAGTCATTGTGACAATTTTATATAAAAATGAATAGTATATGCAGAAATCAACTTCTGTTTGCAACAGGAACACACTGGCTTTACATGGGTACAATTGGACAGTTTTTTTTCGCTCTGCTCTGTTTTGCATGGAGTATTATTATTATTTTTTAAAATGCATTTTTACCTTTCATGTGCCTGAAGGCTACCCACTACCTTCTGAAAGGCCTTGTTAAAATCCAAGCTGTTCATTTCACTATTCTGTTTCTGGGTGGAAAGGTAAAAACTGCCCATCGTAACTTATTACAGGTTAAATAAAACCAAGGAGTCTGATTGCAGGAAGGGAAGAGCATGTAAGAAATAAGTTTTTTTAAAGTGTTATTTTGTATAAATGGGAAGAAAGATTCAGTTAAGTTATTAACATTTGGGACCTGGATAATTATATCAGAGTATCAATCCAGTAAATTATTTAACTAACTAAAAATGTTACAAAGCATTTGAGCTGCGGTTGAGGAAGTGGTATAAAAGTGCATCTTCTAGCAATGATGCACTTTCATTAGGATGGATTCATGTCTGATTAGAATGTCAGTGGATCAGCTAGATTTATGTCCACACTACCAGTTCCACGCCTCCTTTCCATCTGTTTGATACAGTATTATAGATATAAATATATATATATATTTCTCCGTGGCCATTTGTGATACTTCCTCATATACTTGAATATTATACTTCTTTATTCACAGTATCTGTGTCTCCTGCACCCTTTGGTGTTGCAATTTTAGGTATGTGAAAGTAGATGTTAGCAGGGTTCTCTCCCTATTTAAAAAATACATGAAAAAAGACAAAAAGTTTTAGCATGAAGTTGCTTTCTGTAACAACTCAAAGCTGTAACCCTGTTTTAGTGCCAGATACAAGTCTCTCCCGTGATGCTAGAAAAAATATTTTTCTTGGCTTTCACCAATATGGAGTTTGTGGGGGTGGGTGCAGTTATACATAAAAGGGTTTACAGATTGTTGGTTTAAGATTATGGATTTCTCTCATTTTAAATCACAGAATAGTTTTGGTTTTATTCCTACAATCATTCATGAGATGAACCTCTTAAGATTCTTTTTCTTTTTTCTTCATTTGCTAAAGTTGAAAATAAGAGTGGTAATTTGGGACATGTTTTCCCATTCTTCCAAGTAGTACCTGTTCATTAGATTCTCTAATAGAAGATGTTTGGCCTCCTAACCCAAAGTAAAGATCATTCAATCAAAAAGGAAAAACACAACATTTTGAGAAACTATCATTATAAAACATTTGAGACACAGATATCTAAATCAGTTTTTTCTATAGGACTGTGACATTGCACTCTGTAAAGGAACTTGGTGTGACTTATTTATTTATCAGTTGGTAATATTGTTCTGACTTAATATACAGGGTAGAAATCATAAGTCAATTAATTAATTCCACTTGCAAATCATTCATCTTAGCAATGAAATAGTAAATGGTCTGAATAGGGCAGGGTTACCAAACTGGATGGACAGTTTTCAGCATTTTATCTGTTCTTTCTCTTGCTCAGGGCTGGTAGGCTGGATCTAAACAGTTAAAGACAAGGTCTGCTGGGTCTTTGATCCCTGTGGGACAAATCAGTTCCTGAATGTAAAGGATGAGATGTAAGCATAGACTAGACAGTAAAGAAGTAGAGAAACATCTAAGACACGAAACCAAGGAATGTGAAGACAGAGGACATCAGGTGCCATTTCAATGAGTCATTGGATACAGCAAGAACTTGACTGCCACAAAAAAACCCTAGGAACAAACTTCACTCTTTCTCAGCTAGGAGATTTAAACAGGCAACTATGTCTTGGGCCTTTTCTAAATAGGTTATTTTTGAAAAACTTAGCAACTACTGAGAATGAGGAATATGACATTTTCAGCCTAGTAAATGCTGTGAGACTCGATTTGATCAATCTTGGCAATGTATTCATCACCTTCCCTTGAAATGCACCAGGAAATAGGAGAAAGAATAGTTGTGTAGAGAGTTAGATACTTTCTTACATGTTTTTATAGTTAGATAGTGATCAACGTTCTCTAGAAAAAAGTTAACAGCTGCTTAGAACAGCTTTAACCTGTGAACAAAACTTTTCACCTGGTTTAATTTTATTTTTTATAAAAATGAAGACTAAGTAAACATGTTCTACCTATTAAAATTCAATTTTTCCAAATACATATCCAAAATAAAAGTTACATAAGGCACTAAGTTAATAGATTTGGCATTAAAACAAGTATTCCTAATCACAACAAAATTATAATGAGTAAGAACCCTTGTTTTGCATAAAAATGTTATTGTTTATAAAATTAGTAAAAATTAACTGAAAGTTTGCACCAGTAAAGCAAGAGAAACACAGGCTAAAAATGTCTTTTTGTGGGGATATGAGGCAGATCCCATCTTGCCTTCACTCTCAAGCTAACGACTTAAATTAAGCTTTTTGAACACCACTTTTGTGGGGACACACATACGCTGATCTAGAAATGAAAGCTTCCTAGTTCCATTTCTAGATCCACTAATGCCAGTTTCTCTCTGGCTTTAGCCTTTGAGAACCTGTTTAAGAATACATAAGTAATCCAGAGCTGTGAAGAGTTAAAAGGCCAACTTCTCCAATGAACTCACTCTCTCCGGGTCACCTGCAACTAAAAATTGGATACCGTGCACCAGTGCAGGGAAGATCCGAGATCCTGATGAGTTTCAGAGGCCAGGTTCATTGAGGAACCAATGAACCAGCTCTCTCTGGATTCACCTGCTGAGTTCCAGCAGGGTGATGGGCTGAAGCCCCACCCATAAGCAAGACACCTGTGTAGCATCAGGTAGATATGGCTGAAGAAGCTAAAACTAGAGTGCCATTACATAGAGAATACACTGATGGTAGCTGGCCTCCACACACTCACAGTGAACTGCAGAAGTGGGGTCATCAGCCAAAATATAACATCATGTCAGTATTGTTAAAGAAATAGCCTGAATGTGGTTGCTTCTGCCACATCTACAATTACTGTTTTTTTCCTATTAGGCCACAAAAAGGAAAATAAATGGTTCATAGTCTAAGTAGCAAAGATAAAGTAGATTCATGGTTTGGGAAGGCAAATTCCAGGCATTCCTTCTAAGATTGATGTGCTAAAATCAGCACAGATGTTTGTTTTTTGTTTTTCTTTTTACATCTAGAATTTTTAGCCTGGGTGCGTAGGTTGAGGCCAAGTCCCTCTGCAAGAAAAAGATTATTTTCAAACTCAAAAAAATGTCAATCATAAACGTCCACTTCAACTTTAGCAAAAAGAAAAAAAATCAACAAAAAAGTTTACTCTGTATGCTGGTATTCCAGGGTTCCAACAAGCCACTACAGATCTGTGGGGGGTTTCTTTCTTCTGATACTTCTAGAGCCTGTTACCATAGAAAGGCATTTCTTCAATGGCTGGTTGTAGTTAGTTCATGTTTTTCAATCAAATTTGCAAATGTATTTGTTGCTGTATAGTGATTGTTTTGCAAAATAAAATTGCTTGTCACCTCATGGCTAGTTTCAGTTTTTTTGTTTCTTCATTTTGGAGGAGTGTATGTGTGTGTATGTATATTCAAGCCAATTAAAGAAAAATTGTGAAAAGAAGGTTACCATCTGCCGAATTCCTACTATGTGTTAGCCCCGATGCTAGGTAGTATTATATTAACTCATCTGATTGATAAGGGAATTTGTCTTTTGTGACTACTGTATTCACAGGATGCTGTTGCCAGTGACAGAAACTCAAATTAAACTGGCTTATGCATAAAGTTGAATTTATTGCATGAAGCAGCCAGTTAGTTGGGTGTGTCTGCCTCAGGCATTGTTGGATCGAAGCACTGGAGAGATGTTATCAAAAACCTTTCTTTTTCCAACTCTGGATCCAGGCCACTCAAAAGATGCTATCAAGAAACTTTCTTTTCCCAACTGTCGGTTCTGCTTCCTCGGTGCTTCAATCTCAAGCAGCCACTGCCTCCGTGATAGCACCAGAAACCCCCAACTTTGCATCCTGCCAAAGAGAGCCTCTTTCTCAGTAGCACCAGCCAAAATGCAGGATCTGAAAATCATTGAACTACTTGGATCACCTGCCCAGTTGTGCTCATGGACCAGGCTTGGGTTACAGGACCAACTGTATTATGGGTGGATGGAGCAGGAGGAGCTAAGGGGAGAAGGGGCCTCATCTGAACTGCATGAACTAAGCATGAATGGGAAGTGATTTTTCCAAAGTGAAGTCAGGCTGCTTCTGCTGGAAGAGTGAGGAAATGATGTGTGTAGGTCATAAAAACAAAAACCCCCCCATATCCACACAACCTATTTTCTATCTTTATTCACCTTCTAGTTCCTAGGGCCACGGGGTCCTGGGAAAAACAATATTTAATAGATTTCATCCTGTCTCAATTGGAAAAAAACTTTGAGAAAGCATATTTATTTGAAATTTGACAGTAGCAACTGGTCATTTTCATGCACCTTATAAAAACATTTAAGATCCACTTACGTTTATCATTAAATCAAGATACAATGAAAATTGCACAGGAGTTTCTCCCTGTTTTGCCATATTATGATAACAAAACTTTGTTGCCAAGTGAGAAATGACAGAATTGTCTTATTTAGTAGCCTTGAATTTATATAATACTTTCCAGTTGCTTTTAATAGCAAAGGAAAAAAAAAAAAAAACACATAGAAAATGCTCCAGCCTAGTCAAGTGAGTGCGATGTTAAACTCAGGGCTGATCCGCAGGCAGCAGAGCCTTACTCAGCTAAGTTGCTGATCGAAGGACTTGCTCTCCACGCTCCTTCCCCTTACCATTGCCTGCTTTGACCACTCAGCGCTGTTACACTGAGCTCTGTGGTCATCCTCTAGTCCGTCACAGTGCAGAGCCTCCAAGATCCCGCTCCAGTCCTACAAAGATCTCCCCTCCAGGCTTCCCCAGGGGCTACTTCCCTCACTGGCGGGCTCTGGAGAACTGGCCTGCGTCTCACCACCTGTTTCGGGAAGCTCAGATGGGCACTAGAGGTCTTTGTTGGCACCTAACAGCCTGCTGACCTGCCAGCCATGGCTCCTCCTTGCCTATTTCTGTCCCTGCCTTGCCCTCCCTAGACTCCTGCCAAGCCAGAAGACCGGAACCTCAGGAGGCAGTAGTGCTTTGGTGACACCTGGCACTCATATAATCATATCTTAACTATGATCACCTGTTACCAGTCTCCACCTCTCCCAGACCCCTCATGTGGTTGCTGATGGAAACTGCCATGACCGCAGGACTTGAACTCTTGGTTGTGAGATGCACACCGGGTACCACAAAGGGGACTTGGGATCCTGAGGCCAATGGCAATAGGAGGTTATGAGCAGTTGATGATCCCCATGGTGATTTGTAGCTAACAAGTGCCTAAGGTAAGGACTCTATATTCTGAGAATTCATCCCCATTTTAAACTCTACCCAAAGCCCAACTGATATGGACATTAACAACGTATGCTTATTTGATGATTATAAGCAGGCATCCTTTTAACATATGTTGACCCCTAAGAGTACTGCATTTATCAACATTCCCATTTTATAAAGTGAAAAAGTTTCTTTAAAATTTAATAGCATAGACAGAATTCAAACTCAAGTGGCTAAACAGATGTTTCATCTAATGTACAGTATTAGGTTTGACCTAATTGAATACTCTAATAAACAATTTGTATATTGGTCAATAATAAAGATATCAAACACATACATAAAATCTCAGTATTTCAAAGTCTAGAAAAAATCATGAGCTTGCTGTTAATTCAGAAATTGATGCTATAGAATGATAAAAATATCTATGTATAGAGAAATTCTATTTTTAAAGGATATCCCATGACAACTGATTAAATGAGAAGACACTGGAAAAATTTCCTGTGGTTCTCTATCAAATATGGCTCATACAAGGCATCATTTAATAAGTGACATCTTTATCAAGTAAAAACCAACAATTTCTAAAACAATAATTTATTTGGAAATTATTAAGAAAATTGGATAAAATATTTGTACTACAACCACTCAACAAGCAGTTTCATTTCTCACATAGAGGATAAAGGTTTCTAATTTGTCATGTTAATTTGTCATGTACTTGTCACTGAATATATTAACATCATCCTTGCTTCCAACACTATATAGCTTTCTCAGAGGCTATTTTTTTCTTTCTGTATTATGACAAATAAAAAATTTCTTGCTTTCATTACAAATATGGCATGTTACTTAGATTTTCATTATGAAAACAAAGCTCTACCGTTCACTACATCAGATATGAAAATGTCTGAACATGCATTTAAATGGTCTTATTTGATTTCAAATATTAATAAAAAAGGCTGATTTTCACTAGAATTAGAAAAGTAAGACACAAATACCACCAAAGAGACTTCTCAGCCATTTTTCTGGGTCAAATGTAGAAAAAGCAGAAAGTGCGCATTATATGGATAGGAGAATACCGACACAGTATTTGTCTTATCCTGTGTAACCAGGGTGGTGATCCAGTATGACTCATATTAATTGTCATCGAAATGCAAATTTAATTTTTGTCTGTCATAGACCTTTACATATTATTCAGTGGGAGAAGAATCTTCCCCTGCCTCAAGCTAAAGACTTGGGCAAACCCATGACTTTTAAATCACTTTCAGATAATAAAATTCTGTGGGTAGTATGAAGAGTCTTTAAAGAGTTTCAATTCAGAAATTAAAAATTCCAGCCCATGGAATAGTTCGAATTCTGATCCTGATGGTATAAGACCTGCGTCATGGATTTGCCTATAGCCTGCAAATCTATGGGCTTGGGGTAATGTCCTTCTGTTTTCTTCTCTGCAGACTCGCACTCTTTTTTCTGAGGATACTGGTTATGCACATTCTAGGGATTAAATTTGGCAAGTATGGAGCCGTTACTTGATTGGAGACAGGGTATTCTGTGACCAAGATGGTTTCAACAGATCTTTTCTCTTTCTCAGTGGACACCCAGTATCCACCTTTCTGCTGAGACTTCTTTCCCATCCAGGCAGGCCTGTTGGACAGGACCCATGACATCTCTCTCCAGCTTCCTCCCCTTCACCTGCCTTGCATGTATTACCCACCCAATAACTCTAGCCGTGGAGGCAGAGCCTCACTCAGTAGCGCGCCTCAGACCCCAGACCAGAGCTGTCAGCCCTCCTCTGGCTACTAGATTTCCCCGGTTTGTCAGGTCTCCCAACACCTTAGAACACATTTCAGGGCTCTCCAAGTAGCCCCTTTGAATCTTCTTTTTATTAAACTAAGGGTAAGAAGTTAGCACATTTCCACATCTCCCTTGAAGTGTGACCCCCGCAGAGAGCATGGTAGTTCTGTCCAAAGAAATCCCTTTTTGATCTCCTCTTACCCATTTCCTCTCTATGTTTCCCATTTTTGTGTCCTTGACTATATGACAGGAACAAGTCTTCAATATAATTTCCATTGTAAATCTGCACCTGGGAGGGGGCAAGTTTTTACTTTCAGTTTCATAACCCGCCACCAATCAAGCTAGCCCCTTAGTAAATTCTCAGGCCTACAGAATAGCATTTTAACCAATTGTCTTTTCTACACTTTTGGCTAGTTTCATAATGCCTGTACTCTTTTAAACAGAAAATTAAAGAATGCCACAAACACTTCTTGAGTACTACAAATTCCTCATCTTCCCCAGCGCCCTGGAGGCATTGTGTTCGGTGTGGCTGTTGCCCTGGAGGCATTCAGAATGAAGGAAGGAAACATTCTCCCCAACCCACCACCCAGATAAACAGTGATCAGGGGTGGAAATTCAAGTTTGCATGAAGACCCAGGGAAAAAGGGGTATCCAGGGAGGTAAGGGGACTGGAGGGGATTTCTAAAGAAAAAGCATCGTCATTAATGAAGGATACATTCTAGACAGAAAATCATAAGTGGGTGAAATGAAATGAGGCCAGATTTGAAAAGAAAAGACACAGAGACAGAAAGAAAGAGAACCAGACAGAGAAAGAAAGAGGGAGAGAGAGAGAGGCAATTAAACATTTTGAGGAAGGGAAATGACATGATCAGATCAGAATTTTAGAAGCGTGGTTTTTGGCAACATGAGATTAGATTAGAAGAGACTGGTGCTGAGAAAACCAGGGCAAAGTGACTGGAGCCCACCCAGGCCAGAACGCCAGTGAATATCTGGAGGAAAGAACAATTTTAAAACACTTTAGGGCCAGTTGTGTTAGTGTACACCTGTAATCCCAGCACGTGAGAGGCTGAGACAGGAGAATTGCCATGAGTTCAAGGCCAGCCTGGGATACATAGTGAGTTCAAGGCCAGCCTGGACTATATAGCGAGAACTTGTCTCAAAAAACCAAAAACCAAACAAACAAACAAAAAACATTTTGGGAATAAAAGAGACTGAACTTAGAGACCATGAGATATGAGTTAATTAATAGAGAAAGAAAAATAAACCTGAGGCTTTAAACTTGGGTAACCAAGTATATGATGACGCTATTGACTAAGATAAAACATTAAAGAGGAGAAGATAATGTATGATTAGAATATCCATAGGGAAAAGTCAGAAAATTGCTAATTCCCATCTGGATATTAGAAGTAGAACAATGACCAAAGGTGGATATATGGTACTGGACCAGATTCTGGATGGTCGTAAGCCAGGGAAAGTAAGTAGGAAGAGTGGCTGGTCCCAATAATCTCTAACCTAACTACATTGGTTAATAATGACCATTGCTAAAACCGGGCTTTTAAAATAGAAAAATCCTATCTATTGAATGAAATGCATGAAGTAGGAAATAACAGCTACTATGACGTGTCTCAAAATTCATTTCAAAATTCAGATTTTATCCTTCAGGATGGGTCTGGCTGACAATGAATGCAATGTGGGTGACCAGTTGGAGTCCATGGTTTGCATGTTCTAGGTTCCTATAACTGTTGCTTGCTTTAAAGAAAGTTAGAGGCACTAAATTTTAAAACATTAAGTTAGTAGATTGAAAGCTGCATCGGTCCTTCCTCACATTGGTTATGTTATTTTACACTGATTCCTCCTATGTTACCAGCTGTACTGGTCTTTATTCATCCACTGTCTCAAGATTGTATATATGAAGTTGGGAGAGGGGCTTCTTTTCCCAACTGTCCTATTTTTTCTTCATTTTCACTCATTAGACACAAGGTATCTTGGTTCTATTTATTATTTTAGGAATGAAATATCTGGCTAATTAAGAATAATATTCTAAGCCAGAAATGGCCAGAACAAAGTTTTTAATTTTGCTATAGTATCATAATACTTAAAATGTGTTATTAACAAGACTTATAATCTTAAACAGAACTTCAAATAATTCCTAATCTAAGCAATGACCATTGGCCCTAAGGAATGGATGGGCTCATTCAGCCCGTCTTGTGTGTAGTCACAAAAGAGGAAAGTTGCTAAGTCCCAAATGAGACAGTGTAATTTATAGGCCAAGCAGAAAAAAAGGAAGGTGACCAGAAAAACTGAGCACTAGCCATCGAGGGATGACACTACAAGGAAATGTCATGGAAGTCACCAGAGTGGACATTGCACAGGGATAGACATTTACAGAATCTGCCCAAAGTGAGAAATGAGCCCTTGAGTTTTTGAATAGACCACACAGTGACTTTGCCGTGCAACAGTGACGCTGCAAATAGAATAAGTTTACTAGAGCTGCACTTTTTCATTTCACTTATATATAACCTGGGGCCAATTACATAAGTCAGTCATTTGCAACAAAATATCTTCTGCAACCCTGGAAGGGCACTGTGAAGTAAGTTTCCCCACACATAGCTTGAGCAATTTTGGATTATAAATGTTTTCCTCCAGAAACGTCTTTCATCTAGGGCACACAGTGTTTGTCAGCACTGTCAATGGTAGAAAGACATCCCTCTGTGCTTTCATAGCTCACTTGATCATCCTAATGATTATATATTTTTCAGACTAGTTTCTGTTTTCATTGTTTCACCACCATTTCCATTTGCTGTCTTGCTGGCATGGGGCTGCTAACTCCATAACTGGCTTCTGAATGAATATAAGTAAATTTACTTACGTAATAAAAAGCACAAATAAAAGTGTGCAGAGGGGTAAACAAGCCTTGCTAAGTACATGAAGCAGCTTCAGCTCAATGGAATATCAGGGGTTAAAAGAAAGTGATTAAAATCCCTTTCATTACTGATCCATTTCTTGGTCTTAGAGTAAATCCTTAAACTGACCCTTCCAGCTGCAAAAAATGACCATAGTAATTCTTGCTTATATCTTTGTGAATTAGTCAATTAGATGTGCAGAGTAATTTTGATTCTCCAATGAAAATTATTGGGTTTTCTCATTTATACATTAGTGGATGATGAGTTGATGGATTTAAAACTACTGTGCTTTGGGACCAGTCTAAAAAGCCACAGTAGATTAATTTCGGTTACATAATTTATTGTGTTTCTTCTCTAGATAAACTTAAATACATTATATGTTCACGTAATCACTGGTGCGTAATCACCTTTGAATTATTTTCTATTTTGATCTGACTCTTTGCATGTACATGGTTGTGAATATAATATAAATATTCTACATTTTAGGGCATGCCCATTCTAAAATTGAGTTAGTTTTTCATGTCTTGGTAAGTGAGAGAAATGTTTTTGACGGCTCCAACACGAAAAGGGAGGAGGCCGAGTCTGAAAGCTACTGTAGCTCTTAGGGAGGGCTCTTTCTTGCTAATTACATCGCTCCCGGTGCCAAGGCAACAATCCCACTTGGGTGGAGAAGCTGGTTCCCAGCAACACAATTCATGCAAAGCAGGAAAAATCCAACAGAAGATGGAAAACTTGCCTTTGTTTAGGAAAGAAGTTTTTCATCAATATAAATGCATAATATGTTAATTAATAGCACATAAATTGTTGGCATCCATTCTTTTTAGAACAATGATTAAATACGAAAACAAGTAGAATGCTTCTTCCTGAATCTCAGATCTATATCCCATGTCATTTTCTCTCCATGGCCAAATTTTTCACCAGTCTTTTCTAGAAAGACATCAAAGTTTAATACAATCAATTTTATAAAGAGGAAGGGCTTAACCATGATATAAGTAAAAGAAGTAAACATAAAAAAGAAATCTGTTTGGCTCGTTTAAAACTATTCTAGAAAAATACATTAAAATTACTCACTGTGATGCAGCACAACTTATGAAACAAGATTAGACAAATTGTGGTTTCAAAGCATGTCCATCACAGCATGTTATTCACACGCACTTGCTTGATCTGTTTTCTTGTTTAAATCAATGGCAACAGGTGTACTCAGCTATTTCTGGTACCCTGGCCATGAAACCTATAAACAACCATTTCTTGCTCGCTAGCATTTTTTAAAACGTATAAAGCTATAATCCTAACTCTATCAGAAAGGAAATTATCAATTCCTTCTTTCGAATAATTTTATATTTTCTGGCCAGCTAGCATATTTTCTTCATCATCGATATATTATTCTGGATATATTCTACCCAGATGTAGAGAATGCTTGTCTGTAACGAGAGGACGACATAAATGTTACAGAGAATGATTGGTAGGGATTACGGGCCAATCTTTTCCTCCAACATCATGTCCTTGGAAATACATCAAAGAAAAGAATGACCTCTTACATAATCACTAGTTCAAAACTGACAGTAACCAGTCTTAAAAATATAATTAAGGGCCGGTGAGATGGCTCAGCGGCTTAAGCGCCTGCCCGGCAAGCGCGAGGGCCCGAGTTCGACTCCCGGATCCCACATACGCAAAAGGGGCCGGTGATATCGCTCAGCGGCACAGGCGCCTGCTGGCACGCGAGGTCCTGAGGTCGACCCCCGGAACCCACAAAAAAAAAAAATATATATATATATATATAATTAAATTGCCTCTTGCAATAGCTCTCAGTTAGTACAGTATTTTCAGTAATAGGCAGACGCATAAGGGTAAATTATGGTCCTCTTTGTTTATGACATACTTAAGGGAATCAAAGTTTATTGCCTTTAAGCTACGCCTTACATGCTTTGGTACATGCCTCTTTTAATCTTCACAATAACTCTAGGAGGTAAATGTCATTATCTCCATTTCATGTTAAGAAAATGAGAGCTCACAAGGTTAAATAAATTGTCCGTGAACACACAGACAAGAAATGGCTGAGCAGTGAGTGCCTTAATCTCTGATGTAAAAAGCCATCTAAACAGTACCCGGTCTCAGGAAGGGTATTCACTTTTTATAATAAAAAACATACTATGTTTTACTGTTAAATTTTTATTCAAATAAGACATAACTCAATCTTTTTCTTTAAATTTTAGTTTCTTAGTACATGTGTGTAGTACATAATGTTTGTGCTCCTTGCTGGGAGTTGGCACATGGACAAAACACATCTTCATTCCTTTTCATCTCTTTTCTTTCCCTCCCTCCCCTACTCATCCCTTGATCCACTTCCTTTTTTTTTTTGTACATGTTTGCAATACATGATGTTTACATTCCTTGTGGGGAGTTGGTACATGCACATAACGGTCTTCTTACTGAGCTACATCGCCAGCCTTTTTTTATTTCATATTTTTAATTATGAGACAGTGTTTCACTAACTCAATAAATTGCACAGACTGGGCTGAAACTTTTGATCCCCCTGCGTCAACTTCCCAGAGTCTTGGGATCACAGATGTGCCCACCGTGCCCAGCTCAACCCAGTCTTCCAAGGAGAAACCATGTTGTAGGATAGAAAGAACCTGAGATTTTCCATCCTGACCTCACTGCTTCCTAGTTACGTAACGGGGAAATCAACTTTCTGTGCCTCCATTTCCACACCTATGAGATGAAGAAAATGCAAAGTATGCTAAAAATTAAAAATGAGCGGATTGGGGCTGGTGAGATGGCTCAGCGGCTTAAGCGCCTGCCCGGCAAGCGCGAGGGCCCGAGTTCGACTCCCGGATCCCACATACGAAAAAAGGGCCGGTGATATCGCTCAGTGGCACGGGCGCCTGCTGGCATGCGAGGTCCTGAGGTCGACCCCCGGTACCCACCAAAAAAAAAAAAAAAAAAAAAAATGAGCGGATAATGCACGATTGTCAGGAATTTTAAGTAAAATAATATGCAGGTGTATCTGGTAGAGTATTTGATAGTAAAAGCTACATTTCCTGCTGTTCCACTTTTTACATTTAAAAAATAATATTTAATAAAATATCACATCTTATAATTTTGCCAAAAGAATATATTGTACATATTCTTCTATTTCATACTGCTCCCTTAACCCTCTTTCAATTCAGTAACTGTAGGTTTGCATTATCCTTTTTATGACTTTAGTGCATTCCATTTTGTGAATACAGTATAACTTCTTTAACTAATTATTTGTGTTTGAACACTTCATTTATTTTCAGATTTTCACTAGTATAAGTAGTTTTCTTTTCTCATATTTCTGCACGTATTTTTAATTATGTCCTTAATGAAAATTCCCGAGTGTGAAATTGATGAGTCGAAGGGCATATAGATTTATAAAGGGTTTTTATACCCATATAAATGTGGCCAAATTACTTCCAGAAGCTATGTGCTATTTTTATTCCCAAATAAAAGGTCTTTCCCCAATTTTTTCCTTGCCAACTTGTTAAATATACATTTAATTTTTAATTCAAGTGCACTTGATAACAATAGATGAAACATTATTAAGTCTCAAGAAAATGTCTTAAAACAACCAATGATTTAGATCGTGACTTTGCAAAATTGTTCTGAAAGGAGCCAGATGGTACATTTTTTACATTTTGCTTGCCACACCCTTTCCGTCTACTCATCTCAGCTGTCAAAATAAATAAGTGCCACTGGATAACATGTGAATAAATGAGTTTGGATGTTCCAATAGCAATTTCTACATGGATACTGAAATCCAAATATCATGTACTTTTCACGTGCCTCAAAATTTTTTTCTTCTTTTGATTTTTTTCATTTTAAAATATAAAAATCCAGTTTTTTTAATTGGCAGCCTTTTCTAAAATTCATATGAAAATTCGAAAGACTTGAAATCATTAAAACAATTTTGAAAAGGAAGAAAAACTTTGGAAGGCTAACATGACATTATTTCCAGAATTAATATACATTTATAATATCTTATTTACTCTTTCAGCTTCTCACATTAGGGGGACAATACAATGCTTACACATATGAGTCCGATTTATTTTACTTATGAGTATGGACTCAAGCTGCATCTATTTACCTATAAAAGTCTCCAGTTTATCCTTTTTTATGACTGAATAGTACTCCATTGTATAAAAGTACCACATCTTTTTTATCCATTCCTCAGTTGATGGCCATTTGGGTTGTTCCCAAGATTTAGCTATTACAAATTGTGCTACTACAAACATGGGTGCACATATATTGCTGTGGTATGATCTTTTTAATTCTTATGGGGAAATACCCAGAAGGAGAATAGCTGGGTCAAGTGGGACCTCTAATCCTAGTTTTTTTTTTAAGGAATCTTCACACTGATTTCCACAGTGGCTGCACCAGTCGACACTCCCACCAACAGTGGAGAAGGGTTCTTTTTTCCCCACAGCCCCTCCAGCATTTGTTATTGGTTGATTTCTTGATAATAGCCATTCTTTCTGGGGTGAGATGGAATCTCAGTGTTGTCTTAATTTGCATCTCTCAAATGACCAGTGATATTGGACATTTCTTCATATATTTGTTTGCTGTTTGTATTTCCTCATCTGAGAAATGTGTATTCATCTCAGATGCCCATTTTTGGATTGGATCTCTTAATTTGGGAGGTCTGATTTTTTTTGAGTTCTTTATATGTTCTCAATAGTAATCCTTTGTCTGAGGAACAGCTGGCAAACATTTTTTTTCCCACATTGTGGGTTGTCTCTTCACTCTGTTGGTGGTTTCTCTTGCTGTGCAAAAGCTTTTAAATAAGATGATACCCCAGTTGTTGATTATTTGTGATAGTTCCTGTGCAATCAGGGTTTTATTTATAAAGTCTTTGCCTACACCAATGTCTTCAAGAGTTTTACCGATTCTATCTTCTAGCAGATTTAATGTTTCTGTTTTAATATTTAGATCTTTGACCCATTTCGAATTTAGCTTAGTGCATAGTGATAGATATGGGTCTAGTTTTAATCTTCAGCATGTGCAAAGCCAGCTTTTCCAGCACCATTTATTAAAAAGGCTATATTTCTTCCAGGGAATATGTTTGATACCTTTGTCAAAGGTAAGGTGGTGGAGTATGTCTAGAGTTGTTTCTGTATCTTCTAATCTGTTCCATTGATCCTCAGGTCTTTTTTTTTTTTTTTTTTTTTTTGCCAGTACCATGATGTTTTTATCACAGTAGCTTTATAGTATAATTTATAGTGGGATTGTGATGCCCACTGCCTTGCCTCTGTTACCCAGATTTGCGTTTGCTATTCTAGGTCTCTTCTGGCTCCAAATGAATTTTAGGATTGTTTTCTCCAATTCTGTGAGATATGCTGTTGGAATTTTAATCAGAATTGCATTAAATCTGTATAACAGTTTTGGAAGTATGGCCATTTTCACTACATTGGTTCTTCCTACCTAAGATCAAGGGATATGGAAACTGGAATTTTCATTAGAATTATATTCTTAGATCAGTTTTTGGAAAATTGTTATCTTCAAGTGTTTCACCTTAAAATGTTTCTTGAAATCTTTAATTTCTCTGTAATGTTTTCTAGTTTTCTGTATATAGGTCTTGTAAATTTTGTGGTGAGATTTATCACTATTTCATATTTTAATACTCTTGTAAATGATGTGTTTTGTTTTTGTTTGTCACCATGAAGTGGAAGTACAGTTGCTTTTCAATAAACATTTATTTAAAAAAATAAAAAATAAAATATTTATTAACCCACAGAGACAAAGGAACTTATTTACCCCAGGCTGTAATGGGCTGAACCCTGATTTGTATGGAGGTAATGGGATTGATATCACATGGTTCACATGCCCTGATTTCTACCACAGCGCAACCAAGGAGAAGATAGAATAGGTAAAGAGGTCTGCCATTGAGTGGTGCCCTTTAGCCAATGGAAAGAGTTATAAATTTCACAATCCAAAATGACTTCAGATCTTGTCCTCCAATTTCATACCAGTGTGGCTTTTTAAAAATTAGTCTCTCGGGCCGGTGAGATGGCTCAGCGGCTTAAGCGCCTGCCCGGCAAGCGCGAGGGCCCTAGTTCGACTCCTGGAACCCACATACGAAAAAAGGTCCGGTGATATCGCTCAGCGGCACGGGCACCTCCTGGCACATGAGGTCCTGAGGTCGACCCCTGGTACCCACAAAAAAAAAAAAAAAAAAAAATAAAATAAAATAAAAATTAGCCTCTTTAAAACTTCATTTTGGGGCGGTGATATGGCTCAGCAGCATAAGCGCCTGCCGGGCAAGCGCGAGGTCCTGAGTTCAACTCCCAGTACCCACGTATAAAAAAAACAAAAACAAAAAACTTCAGTTTTTCCTTAATGATAATAACGCTGCAATTATGCATATGGCTTCCCTAATTCATATGGAAGTAGTTAACCAGCATTCTTCCGCATTCTGGAAAACTCCTGCATGAGATGCTACACTAGTATGTTGTATATATCTGTGAAAATGAACAGCCAAGGGCCGGTGAGATGGCTCAGCGGCTTAAGCGCCTGCCCGACAAGCGCGAGGGCCCGAGTTTGACTCCCGGAACCCACATACGAAAAAGGGGCCGGTGATATCGCTCAGCGGCACGGGCGCCTGCTGGCGCATGAGGTCCTGAGGTCGACCCCCCGGTACCCACAAAAAAAAAAAAAAAAAAAAAAGAAAATGAACAGCCAAGCCGATATTTATTCTCAAGCATTAATGTATTGCATTCCTTACAATTTGCCTGATGCTCTGGTACTTAGAGATAATGGTTCTTTGCATTTGTCTGGTAATTTTAAACATTTTTAATGTTTTATTTATTTAATCCTGCAGGGTGCATATTTTTGTCACATTTATAAAGGAAAAATTGATATGAAATAATTCTCCAAGATCATACAAAATGTGGCCTCTTAACAAAAGAGCCATGAGTTGAACACAGGTCTTCTAACTGCAAGTTTACGTGGTTTTTTTTTTTTTCTTTCCTACACTCACGTGGATATTCTCATATTTGAAAAGAGTGGACAGCGGCCTTTTCCGCTTTCCCTTGTCTTGGAACTGTCACTCATGGTAGGACTCACACAGCGATGCATAATGGGTCTACTCCTGTCCGTGATGTCTGCAGCCATGAATAGTCAGGGCTCACAGCATGACTTGTCTACTTCCTACCCCTTCACAACTTAACAAGCCACGGAGGATTCTGTGAGTCAAAGGACAAAGACCCCGGGCTGGGCAATATGGAGGCCAAGAGAGCGAGAAGGGCAGGCCCAAAGTGTAGCTGATTTACAGGAATTGGGGCGTTTTGGCCAGGTCTGCAGCTGCGGGCCTTACTGCCCGCTGTCTCATCTGCCTTCAGTCTCGGGGGAGTGAGCGCACAGCTTGCACGCGGGTGAGGCCACTCTCCTCACAGGAGTAAATAAGTCTGAACGAGTGCTTTCTCCTTTCAAACACTTAAGCTCTACATAAGACACCATGGCTGGTCCGTTAAACAACATTCCCTTTGTGCAATATGTAAAAACCTGTATAGGTTCGTAGGATTTGGAGAATGAATATTAGAATAACTAAATATATTCACACGTAAGATTGTGCAAATAATAGTCAAATAAACTAGTAAGGACTGAAGCATCAAAAGCTACCTACCTATGTAAGTACGGAGCACATGGAAAATATGATTAAAGTTAATGAAAAACGCACGATTGTTGGGAATTTTAAATGAAGTAATGTGCAAATTTATCCAATGGGGTTTTGAATCACTTCTCAAAGGAGTTACAGAACACTAATTATTGTGAACTATGAAATGTATTTGGGTTCTAGATAACATTTGTATTACAATGTGTTTGGGATGTATAATAATTTAACTAATCTTGGTGGATTGGTACATACAAATAACACATCTGATCTTTATGACCTTCCCTTACCTCCCTTCCCTCTCCTTCTCCAGATCACCTTCTTATCTTCAGAATCTGCCTCTGTTTCCTACCACTGTCTTTTATTTTGCTCTTGAAGTTATTTATAGTTTGTGTTTCTCATATTAGAGAAACCAAGTGATATTTAACCTTCTAGATAGATTTATTTCTCTTAGCATTATGGTCTCAAGATCCATCCACCCTCCTACAAATGACTCAAATTTGTTCTTACTTATGGTTGGAGATATATATTATCTGTTCTTCATCCATTCATCTTTTGATGGGCATTTAGGCCACTTCTATAATTTAGCAGTTATATGGCTCGTGCTGCTACAAACGTGGAAGTGAATGTGTCACTGTAATATGATGACTTTAGCTCTTTTGGGGCAGATACCTTAGATCAAATGGAATTTCTGTTTTTTGTTTGTTGAGGAATCTACATACTGCTTTCCATAGTGGTTCCTACTAACAATGAAGAAATATCCTTTTTCTTCACAACCTGGCCAGCTTTTATTGTTTTTGAGTCCTTGATGCTAGACATTCTTAATAGAATAAGAAGGAATCTGGGTGTTTTGATTTACATTTCTCTAATAGTCAAAGATACTGAATATTTTTTCATGTACTTATTGGTTATTTGTACTTCTGATTTTGAGATATGTCTATTCATTTTAATTGCCTACTTTTTGGTTGGACCTTTTATATTTTGAGGAGGTTTTTTTTTTTTTTTTTTTTTTTAAGATAGGGTCTTGCTATGTAGTTTAGGTTGGCCTTAAACTCATTATGTGCCCCAGGCTAGCCTCAGACTCACAGCAGTCTTCCTGCCTCAGCCTCCCAAGTGCTGGGATTATAAGCACGTGCCACCATGCCCAGCTTGTTTTGTATCCTTTATGTATTCTAGATAGTTCTCTGTCGAAGGAGTAGCTGGCAAAATTTTTTCCCATTCCGTAGGTTGTCTCTTCATGTTGTTGGCTGTTTCCTTTGTTGTGCAGAAGATTTTTAATTTGATATAATCCCATGTTTAAAATTATGGGTATTATTTCTTGTGCAACTGTGATTCTGATCAGAAAGTCCTTGCCTATGCTTATGTGTAAAAGAGTTTTACTGAATTTTCTTTCAGCAGATTGAATGTTTCTGATTTTTCTATCTAGGTCTTTGACTCACTTTGATTTATTTTAGGACAGGTGAGAAATATGGATCTAGATTCATTCTTCTGTGCATGCATAACTAGTTTTTCCCAGCACCACTTGTAAGAGATGTTTTCTCCAACATATTCTTGGCCTGTTGGTCAAAAATCAGATGGCTTGGAGTTGTTTCTGAATCCTTTATTCGATTCCATTGGTCAACTTGTCTGTTTTTGTGCCAGTACCATGCTGTTTTTGTTACTATAGCTTTGTAATATAACTTGAAATCCAGGATTGCGATGCTCCTTGCTTTGCTCTTGTTGCTCAGGATTGCTTTGGGTATTCTGGGTCTCTTCTGGTTCTATATAAATTTTACAATTGATTTTTCTAGTTCTGTGAAAAATGCTGCTGGCATTTTGATTGGAATTGTATTAAATCTATATATATCTCATTTTTGGGAATGTGGTAATTTTGACAATATTGGCTCTGCCTATCCAAACAGGGGATGTCTTTCTGCTTTCTGATGTCCTCTTCAACCCCTTTTTTCAGAGCACTATAGTTTTCCTTATAGAGGTCTTTCACTGCCTTGGTTAGTTTAATTCCTATGTATTTACTTTTTTTGAAGCTACTGTATTATAAATAGGATTGTTTTCCTGATTTTGTTGTTGATGTACAGTACAGAAACACTATTGATTTTTATGTGTTGATTTTGGGTCCTGCCACTGTGCTGAATTAGTTCATTAGTTCTAAGAATCTTCTGGTGGAGTTATTTGGATCTTCTGTGTAAAGGATTGTGTCATCTGCAAGTAAGGATAATTTGTCTTCTTCCTGTCCTATTCAAATCTCTTTCATTTCTTTCTCTTGCCTAATTGGTCTGGCTAAAGTTTCAAGTACTAAGTTGAACAGGAGTAGTGAAACTAGACACCCTTGGCTCATTCCTGATTTTAGATGGACAGCTTTCAGTTTTTCTCCATTTAGTGTGAGTTCAGTAGTGACACAAACCATGAAATCTATTTTGCAGATCAAATGCTAGATGTCAGGAATGAATAAAGTGCGTGCCTTTGGGGATATTTTTTTCTGCCCTCCCTGTTGATGCAATTCCAATTTCTTGGCTTACTTTTGTAATGCAAGTATTATAATTACTTAGTTTTATTTTTTAATCTTTCATGTAGGCACCTTTTTGTACCAAAACAATAAAAATTAAATCATTGTTATTTTGCTCCTTTAATACATTCAACTTTTACCTTTGGGCTGGGCTATTTATCTACATTTTTGTCCTGTACATTTATTTTTAATTCAGTTGGGTTAGGATAAAATGGTTCTTCATCTGTTTGCATAATAAATCTCCTGAAGACATTGACAAATATACTGAGAAGCTTGACCCTCCCACCAAAGATTCTTAGTTTATCAATGATACTACTTTGGTATTCATGTTTTTAAAGTTCCTTGGTAATATCTGGGTCACCAAGACTGAGAACTATAAATTTTAGGAAACTTGCCCAATCCATTCTAGAAACCCAGTTAATCAGCAGTATGATCAATAAATGTGTTGTTTATTTCTTTATCAGAGAGATATCAATGTAGGTGCTCAACACTTTGGACCAGGAAATGAGAGAAGGGAGAAGCTGATATATCTGTAACTTAGAGGTACAGGATTTGACAATATCAAAAGGAACAACTATGCTGAAAGTAAAGAAAAATCAAAGTATTTCAAAACTTAAACTTTCCTGTGTTATTAATGGACCTTAATTATAATTCGCCTCACTACTGTCCCTCTCTTAATGCTGGGCACCTCTATATATTTCTTTGCTTCTCTAAATAGTTATAGTCTGTCTTTCAAAAGAGAACACCGGGAGCCGTCAGAGCTTGAGGAACGTTAAAACAAGTTGCAAAGGCTTCTGCAGATCAAGTCTCCCTGCTTCAGGGCAGAAGTGTAACCCGTGTTCACACTGTTGGGTAACCCGGAAGAAAATTCCCAGATGCCATTTAAGGTGCAAGAAAAAATGAGCCATTTTCACTGTAGGACACCGAAAGCTCTCTCTAGTGGGGAAGTCAGGCTGGGGTATGAGCCGTTGCCCTAGATCTGCGACACGAATAGAGGCTGCCATGCTGTGAGAGGGCACATGTACTAGAGGACATAAGGGACAAGCCGACCTGCAGCAGGGGAAGTGTTACAGCCCCACGGCTTCTCCCCAGTGAATTCACAAGGCAGCCCGAGCATCACTGGCTCTCTTCATCAATTAAAGCATTTCTGAAATTTTAGCCAGTCCTACACAAACAAATCTTTCATGAATAGAAAATGTCAATAAAATACTTAAGTGCACATACTGCATTTGCACATTTAAAATGATAGACTTTCTAAAATAATTTTATTTTTTATAGAGTTGCCCTTGTGTAAAAGTATTTCAGACTCTAGGAAACCATCAGTCTCATCATTCCTGTGTAAAGCAATTTTTTAAAATACCATTTTTTACCAGACTGCTGGGAAAAAATTAAATTGAACTTAGAAGAGTTTTCTAAGGAATATTCAGCATTTACACCTTAGTAAAATAAAGTTGCCATTATCACACAGAGAATGAAGTGAAAAACTTACACACCTTCATCATCATAACAGCATGCATAACAAAGAAGGCTGAAGATTAAAAATATTTTAAGCTATGCCATCATTAATTGACAATGAATAGTAACTCAGCAAATATGGCTTCCAGCACTGTGAAACAGTCATACAATTTAAACACCGCAACAAATAATTGTTTCCAAAACACAAAACAACTAAAGTGGGCTTTAAGACATTAAGTCTACCCAAAACACAATACACACCCTTCTTTTTGTCTTCTTAAATCTCTATAGAAGAGAAAGATTTTTGTATTCCTGAAACATTACTGTAAGACAATTTATAAGAATCACAGGGCTGACACGGGTTCCTCTATGCAGCCATTAAAATTAAAGTTAGTGCGACTTATTCTGGGACCATTGTTCATTTTTAATGATTTCAGATAAGTGGTTTCTGAACAATGTCAAGAGCTAGCATCCATCCCTGCGCTCTGCTGGCGCTGGAGTACGATGCTGTGTCTTATGCTTCAGGGATGTGTTGACTAACAAGCCCTAACGAGATGTTAGCCGGAAAAAAAAAATTTAAAATGCTGTGTCCATCTTCTCCAAATAGCTACAGGATTTATATAACATGGGCTGTGACACTTACCTGCATTATTACTGGTCCATCTCCTCTCTGTGGAGGGAGCATTGTGGATTCAACGCTAAATCAAAGAGAAAAAGAAGACCAAGCTATGAAAGAGCTCATTTGAGAAACTATTATGTTACCAGGTCAAAAGAATAATACTAATGATTTAGATAGAGAAGGCACTGTTCAGAGTGATTTAAGTCATACCGTGGTTATTTTAAAGCCTGCCTGAAAATGATTTGACATTTTTCCTTTTGAGAGTGGGGTGTGTATTGCTTCCTCCTGACTTTGGAGCCACCCCAGTAACTTATAACCAATAGACTACAACTGAAATGTTGTTACAGGTCTTTGAAGCTAGGTTGGGAAAGACTATGCAGCTTCTACCAGGACTCTTGGAATGCCTACCGTGAGGCTGACACTCAGGAAAACACTTACATGTATTCATTCCAGGGGACAGTCCCGGCTGAGTGCCCATCTGTCAGCCAGAAGGAACCATCAGTCCCAACCACGTCTTACTGTCGCAGCATGAGGGACTCTAAATGAGAACTGTCCTGCCCACCTCTCAAATTCCTGACTCACAAATCGTGAGCAAGATAAAATGCTTGTTTTATGCTTCAAAATTTTAGCATGATCATTGGTTATGCAATAGTAGTAGCCAGAAAATATTTTGACTCATTTAATCCTCACGATAACCTTACAAAATGGCTACTTTTATTCTTGTTCTTCAGGTGATAAAACTGACTCAAAAGTATTATATGACAATCCCAACACTGCATAGTTTATGAGAACAAATGCCAGTTTTTTGAACCCAAGGAGTCAGGCTCCAGAGCCATTGTTCTTAAGTATCCTGAAATGAGTGTTATCATCTCTGAACTTCTTATGTGCCAATTCCAATCTTGTCCTCATTAGTCTCTAGAACCAGTGACATTTTCCAGCTCTAGGCCTCTCTGCAAAGATCAATACTTTGTGGACTTTTGCCAAATTCACCTTGCCTAATGCCCCTGCCACAAACTGGAATAGTTATCCAGAAATTCCTTACTGATGCTGAGGCATGAGATGCTGCAGGACACTCCGTGAGCCCACACATATGTGTGCAGGGTCGTGGAGGAGTTAACAAACCCACAAGGAAAACTGAACTTCCAAACTCTTCTCCTTTCCTTCTATAGGCACATTATGCTGAGAAGTGGGTTCTCAAAAGACAGTCTCCAGATCAAGCGATGGTTTGTGTTTACCAAGCCCAGTACTAAATGGTAACGCACCACCCTAACAGCTGTGCTTCTGTCCTCCCCTCTCTTTTATTTCACTCTCATTCACTCCCTACAGCAAGTAACACACAAGCCAATGTTTTGAGCTCTGCTTTCTGAGAAGCTGGGACCAAGACAATATCCAAGTATATTTTCACCAAATCATATATATATATATATATATATATACATATACATATATATATGTATATATATATACATATATATATATATAGTGCATATTTTAAACTTTAAAAATAAATAGCAGTTTATCATGAAATCATTCTGCATGCTGTTATGTCCACTCAATAGTATATTATGAAAATTATCCTATGTCAATGCATGGAGTTCTAATTCATATGTGTTAAATGTTAATATTATTCCTTTGTATGAATGTCATAGATAATTTTCAAATTTCTCATGTATGAATATGTTTAGGATCTTTAGAATCATTCCTAAAATGTTAGTATGATGAAACATTATTGTTCTTATCTTTTTGTGCACGTACGTGGTAAGTCCTCCAGGTTCTACTTATAAAGGAAATTATTAGATTGAAGTGAGCACATATTTCAATTTTATTAAATATTGCTAAATTAATTTCTGAGTCATTTTATAAACTAAATCCTCATTGGCAGTTCTACATATTCTTAACACAACTAGATGTTGTGAGGCTTTTAAAGTTGTTTAATCTTACAGAACTGGAAAAATATAAAATTGTTTTGATTTGCATCTTCAAGTTTATTGATCACACTGAACATATTAATTATCGAGCTTTGTGTTAAGATTTGAACTCATTTTTCAATTTTTCTTTCCTTTATTTTATAATAGTCTTTAATGTACTCTGGATCCTAATTCTTTGTTAATTGAGTGCCTTGCAAATATCTTTTCTCAGTCTAGGAGATATATTTTCATTTTTATGATTTTTCATTGTATAGAATATTTAATATTTTAAAATTATTTTTAGAAGTCTTTAATATTTTCAATCTTTTATAAGAAAGACTCAAAGAATCTACAGGAAATAGGCAGTAAAAAACTTATTTTCTTAAAAAAAAAATCTAATGATTTTACTTTTTATATGTAGCTCTTTAACCTTCTTGGATTTATTTTTTGGTAGGGTTTTAGGTATGAATTTCAATTTGCTCTTTTCTCAATAGAGACAATGTATCCTACTGTGTCATGTGATTTCCTTAATTGGACATTTTATCCTGTTTCATTAGTTACTGTTTCAATCACCATACTATTATCAATCACATTGCCTTAATTACTGTACAGTGTTATGTAGAATATAGTATATATACTATATACTATAGTATATAGGAATAAGTATATATAATCCCCAACCATTTCCTTCTTACTCATACCTATCTTGGCTAGTCTTAGCTCTTTGCTATTCTATATGAACTTGAGAAATAGCTTTTTAAGATTTTATGAAGAATCTTAAAATAAGATTGGATTCAAAGAATAAATAAGTGTCTTAATCAAAATGAGTCTCCCTACCAAGAACACAGTACCTTTGCAAATCTGTGTACCTTTATTTATTTATTTTTTTGTGGATACCGGGAATCGAACTCAGGATCTCATGCTTGCCAGGCAGGTGCTGTGCCACTGAGCTATATCCCCAGCCCTGTATACCTTTAGACAATTTGTTTTACTGTATTTTTCACACAGAGATCGTTAAGTACTTTTTATTGGACTTATTTCTAGATACTTAAGGAATTATCTTTCTATTCTTTAAGCTGAACACTGATAAACCTTAAAAGAAAAAAATATGGTATATTCAGAGTTACAAACTGTAAATTAAAAAACAGGAATGTACTAGAACATTTCTGAAACAGAGCAAGGAGGACTATTTTAGACAGGTTAATAAACAGTCTTATAAGAGGAGGGTACATTTGAGCTGGTACCCAAGCACATGATGACACGGAGGGAAAAAGACCACGAATACAACACGCTCAAAGGGCCAGTGCGTCTAGAGCGAAGTGGAGCAGGAAGAGCTATATGAAATGAAGTCAGATCTTGGTAAGCCGACAAAGTGTAGTAAGGAGCTTACGTGAGTGTAGACCATGGATCTGGAGCTTTGTTCTGGCCCCTCAGAGGTCTGTGCTCTTCGGACAGATCAGCTGTTTGGACTAAGGATGCTCAAGACACATGCGCTATATCCACTTCACATGGTGGGAATGATTTCTCCCTCCAGTCTCCAGAACTGCAGCTTCAATGTAATTATCATCCACTCCTGATTGATAGACACATGACATGGCAGTCACACTTCACCTTGAACTTAATGGATTGCCACTGAGTAACGGAGAGCTCTTTTCCAAAAACTGTTTTCATTAATTACTATGAGTGCTTATATTAGTGCTAGCTCTCATACACTTACACGGCATCCTAGATTCTGCTTACTGCAGCAATCTTTTGCAAAACTCAGCCAGAGTTCTCCTCTGCTCACCTTATCTACCAAGAATGTTTATTTTTGTACACATCTGGCAACGACATCTGGCCACTATCAAAATAGACACTTCCATTAGAAAGAGAAAACAACCTTCAAGGGTAATTTACATCTAGCTACAACTGTCTGAATCTTGTGGTTTCATGTTTCCTAAGATTTAGTAACCTGTTATCTCTTCTGGCCCAGGGTTATCCCATCACTGGGTACCATCCCTGGGAAAGCTCCACATCCAATCCAGTCTCTACACAGTGAGATGATTATAACATGCAGTGATTCAGATGGAGCTGGCTTATTGATTATAGTTGTGCAACTCACTAGATGGGCTGGTTCTTGATTTTACTCCAATGGTGTTCACTTAAATTGAAATGTATACAAGAAGGTAGTGTAGGTAAAGCATTTAGAGGGGAAGGTTTCTTTCTAAAGGATAAAATAAAAGATGAGGGGGTTTTGGTGAGTGTATGAAGAGTAAACCATAATGGCAATATTGATTCTCCCTTAAAATGTTACTTTGAAATCTGATCTGGACAGTTCTTATTATAGGTTTCTTCCACCCTCACATGACTCATTGCCTCAAGGGTACTCAGGAATGGAAAAGGACATTAGCTCTTTTTCCATCCCTACTATTAAGGGCACAATTCCTTTCTATAGTCCTTGAGCAGCTTCCATTCGCCTGAATCACAGCATTTCCAACTCTCACAATGTCATAATGCTGAGCACTGTAGTAGAGTTGGGATAGAACTTTAGAGCCTGACTTCCCTGCTTACTCCATCATTTACTGTGTACCTCAAGTAAGTTATGTAACCTTTCTATACCTCAGTTTTCTCCCTTTTAAATACAGATTTTCTCTCCACTGGTTGATGCACTTAAAACAGACCTGGACCCATAAAAAGTATTAAATATACTCTATCTACCATTAATGTTCTAACAAATACCCTACTCCTTTCCCATCAAATATCATCTTTAGGCAATGATCTCACCAATTACTTCACAGCTCATGTAGTCCAGCAAGGATGAATTCTCACATATTCTCTTTTCCTGCTAACTTCGTCTCTACTATTCTTTTTAAATCTCCCACCATAGGAATTATTTCTCCATCCAAAGATGATCAATCTAACTCTTCACCAGGAGTGTGTGCCCTACCATTTGCCCCAAGAATACTCCCCAGCCACGCTTGCAGCTGCAGTGTTTATGCAAGATAATTTATGGATTACAGTCCTAACCTTATCCCTATAGTTCCCCACAAAATATCTCACTTTTATTGTTATTTTAGCATCGCTCTAGTATATCGATAGCCTTTGGAAACAAACGACATCACTTCAAGGACAGTTTTTATAACTTATTTTCACTTTGAAAAGAGTCAGATTTGCTTCAGCCCTAACGACTGTGTTTATGAAAAAATTAAATGAACATTAGCACCAAGCTGCATTTTTTTCCTAAAGGGAAAATGTTAAGAATCTTGCTCATTAATTATCTCCCCTCTAAATATGTTCAGTGTTTTTTCTGTAATGACTTTTTAATTCTGGCCTGTAAGTATGGCTTTTTAAAAAAAAAATCTCATATTATACCCATTTTGCAAGACAGTTTGACAATTTCTTACAAAACTAATTATAGTCTTATCATACAATCCAGAAATCATATTTAACCGAATGAATTGAAAACTTATATGCACACAATAATAATGCACATGAATGTTTGTAGGGACTTTATTCATAGTTGTCAAAAATTGGAAGCCACTGAGATGTGCTTCAATAGGCAACTGGATAGACAAAAAGCAATACCTCCTATACAGTGAAATATGAATTCAGAAATAAACAGAAATGAGCTATTGAGCTACCAAAAGCACGGAGGAAAGTTAAATGGACATTGCTAAGTGTAAAAGCCTATCTGAAAAACTACAAATTGTATGATAATAAACACAGAATATTCTGGAGAAGGCAAAACACTTGAGAGAGTGAAAAGATCAGTGGTTGCCAAGGGTAGGAGAAGTGAGGGAAAGAGGGATGAACAGATTGGGTACTGGGGATTTTCAGGGCAGTGAAACTGTTCTGTATGATATCATAATGATGAATACAGGACGTTATTTGGCAAAACTTACAGAATTGTAAAACACAATGAACTCCAATGTAAACTATGAATTGTAGTTAATAATGTAAAGTATTGCTTCATCAATAACAACAAATTACCACACCATGAAAAATGTTCATAACAGGAGAAACTGTGGGTGGGGCAGAGGAGAGGGATTACATGGGAACTCAATTTCATCTGTTCAGTTTTCCTGGAAACCTAACACTGGTCTAAGAAATAAAATATATTATTATTATTTTTTAACTCTGGAAGAATTATATAAGTCACTTCGTAGCAGCACCCAGAGGAAGATTTTTTGAATAACTAGGAGGCGTGTGTGTGTGTGTGTGTGTGTGTCTACACCAAGAGGGTGGGACTATTGGGGGTTTTAGCATGCTTTTATTCTTTCTTTCTTCCATTCTTTCCTTATTATGATTTTTTAAAAAAATTTTGGGACAGGGTCTTGCTAAGTCACTACCTTAAATTTCCCAGGCTGGAAAAAAAAATTTCCCAGGCCAGGCTCAAACTTACATCTTTGTGCCTCATCCTCTGCGTGCCCTCTTGGCTATCAAGTCTTCCCAATTCTACCTCTGCCATATCCTTCAAACTCACATCCTTATTTGTATTCTACTATAATGACCTTGATTCAGGATCTCACAGAATATTTCTCTAGTCTCCAGAGTAGTGTTCCTATCCATAGCTCTTGCCTGTATTAAACAACCTCTTTATTCCTGGCACATGAATCACATTTAAATGAAATCACACTGGTTAGAAGCTTCCTATCCAAACTTCTTAGCTCATCTTTCTCTAAACCTTTTTTTAAAATTTGATTCCTGCCTATGTTTTCTGTCTTGTTCTTTTGCTCAAAACTGAGCACGTGTTCATGTTTCGCACAGAACCCTCCTCTTCATAAGTCTGCATTCCCTTCAGTATTATGAGTTCCTTATGAGAAATTAGTACAGCACAGTGCCTGCTACATAAAATGCGCTTCATAATTATGCATTGAAGATTGTATTTAGACTCTTTTTTGTTTCAAGATCCGTTTTAAAACCTCATATTAAAAGACTTCAAGAAAGTAAATGAAAAGTTTATTTAAATCGCAAAAAATATGAATATATACCACTGTTTCATTTATCTGGATGAGACTCACGCGTTGTTAATTATGCAGGGGATATTGTTTTCTACCCTTGAGATAAAAGCCGAGGGTCTGATTTTTCATTTCATGGATTACACCAATATCTGTTTAAAAGGTGCACTATATTTGTTTTGACTGATTGCATATAGATCCACAGCTTTGGTTTTCTAATGAGACAGCGTCACCCCACCTCACCTCATCATACCCTTCCTTGTTTTTTTGCTAGGCAATACATGTCAAAGTAATCCAACTGTAAACTACATAGGTATTTGATTATTACAACCAAAGGAAAACGGCAGAGATCACTGAAGTGAGCAGAATCACCTAAGTGCATTTAATGGACAATTGCAAACATTTCCCCAAGGCATCGTTCAAACGTCCTTCCTCAATTTGCAATTAACTGATACCCGCAATTGGTGAGTCTGGGGTCTTTGAGGTCCTGCTTTGGCAAACAAACAAGGTTAACTTCTCGTGGTTACCACTTTTTTTTTTTTTTGTGGGTACCGGGGGGTCGACCTCAGGACCTCGCGCGCCAGCAGGCGCCCGTGCCACTGAGCGATATCACCGGCCCCTTTTTTTGTATGTGGGTTCCGGGAGTCGAACTCGGGCCGTCGCGCTTGCAAGGCAGGCGCTTAAACCGCTGAGCCATCTCACCGGCCCGTGGTTACCACTTTTAAAACAAATTCTCACGCCAGAGGACTTTCAAACTTCCTCTCACTTGCCAAGCCTGCCTCGCTTCCCGGTTTGCACCGCTAATGGTCCTCGCGCGCTCCTCCGCTGGTCCCCGAGGGTGGACGCCTGACCTCCTCGCTGGAGGAGCGAAGGAGGCCCGGGTAGGGACCGCTCCGCGGCTCTCCAGAGCGCCTGCTCCCAGGCGGCGACCGCGCGTCCATGCAGAGCTTGGGAAGCGGGGCAGGGGACGCTCCCGGGGTGCCGCGGGCCGCGGAGGCCGCGCGGGGCCTGGCGCGCGTGCCGTGCGGAGCGGGGCCCCGTGGGCCACCGCCGGCCGCTCTGGGCGCCCCCGCCTCGGGCCTCGCGCGCGGCCGCCGGGCCCGGGCCGCTGTCCACCGCCGGCGGTGCTGACGGCGCGGAGCGCGCGGGGGCGCGGCGGCCTCTCCTCGGAGCGCGCCCCTGCCCGCGCGCGGCGCCGAGCCCGCCCCGCCGCGCAGCCGTGTTCCGCGCGCGGGGAGGGCCGGGGGCCGGAGCGAGGCGGCGGAGCGCGGAGGGCGCCGGCGGGGCCGCGGCGGGGATGAGAGCTGCGCGGGGCGGCGCGCGGCGGCGGCCGGCGGGGAGCCCGCGCTGGGTCCTGCCGTAGGACTCCCGGAGCCTCCATCATGGTGAAGCGGAAGAGCTCCGAGGGCCAGGAGCAGGACGGCGGCCGCGGCGTCCCCCTGCCCATCCAGACCTTCCTGTGGCGCCAGACCAGGTGAGGGGCGCTGCGGGCGCCGGGCTGGGGTCCCGGGTCCCGGGTCGCCGCCGCCGGCGAGGCCGCGCCGCAGTCCGCAGCGCCCTGCCTGGCTCTGCGTCCGCGGAAACACGCGCATTAGGAATATCTCGGCGAAGTTTGACGGCGAGCAGATTGGCGGTTCGGGAAGGAATATGTCCATTATTCCGGGGTGGGAGGGCAGAGAGCCCGGAGGGGGGGGCGGGGAGCCGGGGAAGATAATTGCGACCCGCGGGGCCCCTGCGTCCGGTTCCCGCGTCTCCTGCTGTAATTCCAGCCCGGTGACCTGTTGTTTTTGCAGCTCCCGTTCTGCGAATATCTGCAGTGCCCACTTGTTAACCATTTTTGCTCAGATTCGACCAGCGTAATCTCTCTGGCTAAAGCTCCTGAGGAGGATGTTTGATAAGGGATTTATGCTCCCAGACAAGCCTGAAACCTATTGCAATACACAGTGAAGATGATTTATTATTATCATTAATTTCAGAGATATATCACATAAGACATTAGATTCTGGAAATCACGATCCCCAGCCTTGTTTCTTTTCAGTTTTTCGTATGCATGTACATGAGTGATGCACCGCTTCTGACCATTGGTGATTTAGAGTCGGATTAGGTAAAAGTCTTCAGAATAAGAGTGGATATGAAAAATTATAGAGATCCACATCTTTTTTCATGTATGTAATTACACATGTAAAAGCAAATGTCGTCAGCTGTTCAACACCTGCTCTTTAACAAGCTATAATAAGGAAGCTTAACATTTGAGTTGCACAGTATCATGTCTTTTTCGTTGAAAAATATTTCCTAAGGATGCTTTAAAAGTAATTTTGCTCATGTTTGTAACAAATATTTCTTATTAATTTTTCAGTGCATTTTTGAGGCCTAAATTGGGGAAGCAATATGAAGCTTCTTGTGTGGTATGTGATTTTTACCATTTAATGATCATTTCCATATTCTCTGTTGTAACTTAAATCCAAAGAAAGACTAAATCACACTTACTGTACATATTAATCCACTCGACCGATATTATTGAACACCTACCATGTGCCATACACAATTGTGTTCTTGGAATAGAGCAAAGAAGAGACAAACTTGGTGTTTACATTCTAGTAAGAGGCACCCAGGCCACAAACAAATAGGTAAGTAAAATACAAAATGATCCAGATGGTGATAAGCACTACGTAGAAATATTAAGC
Source organism: Erethizon dorsatum (assembly GCA_028451465.1). Taxonomy (NCBI): domain Eukaryota; kingdom Metazoa; phylum Chordata; class Mammalia; order Rodentia; family Erethizontidae; genus Erethizon; species Erethizon dorsatum. Next base: position 26,642,800 of record CM051835.1, on the reverse strand, counting down.
AACAAACATTAAGAATCATTATGATGGGGGTTTTAATTTATAAGCACGGGGTGGATAAGGCTTAGTTCCTGAAATCAAGCTTGGGCAAAGATGAAAGAAAGGGCATTGGGAGTAGCTTGGCATGGGGATTGCAGAGAGAACTGCAAGTTAAAGGACTTATGTCCCCAGGGGGAAGAATGCTAACTGAATCAGGTGGTAGAGGACCTTTCAGGGCAGAGGTGGAAAGTCAAACCATTAATCAACAAAACTGAGTCCATTATATATTAGACATTTGGGTGATGCCTGCCTATGAACTATCTTAACAAATAATATACAATTCTGTACTTTTAGGTTTTGCATACATTTTTGAAGTCAGGAAATGAATGATATAAAATAACTGAGGAAACAGTGTTATTAATGTGTATACAAAATAAAGTAGATTTGTCCTGAGATTCTAAGTGAATCCCATATCCTTACAAATTCCCATTTTACTAATTGAGACAATAAGATACGAAATCATGAAGCGAAATTGGAATGAACTTTAACAGACTTCATTAAAATTTGGATCTCTCACAAATGTCTTTTCATTGTATGTATTATAATGTAAAAGTAGAAACCTACCTATTTAGGGATTTCTGGCTAGAGTCATAAGTTATGATGGAAGCCAGCTGGAGAGTTACACACACACACACACACACACACACACACACACACACACACACGCACTCAATTAGGAATTTGTTTTGAGTCTCCTGTCTTTCAAAGTTATCACAGAGATATTTTTAAAATATACATTTCTTGTGAGGACCTGTTAGTGGAATTTCTTGTTGTACCTAACTTGTTAGAATAATTTGGCACCTGAAATCTCTAAACCTTCTTTAAACTATGCTGACAATTACACTAGCTTAAAAATAATCATGGTTTTGGGCCAGTGAGATAGCTCAGTGGCATAAGTGCCTGCCTGGCAAGTGTGAGGTCCTGAGTTCGACTCCCGGTACCCACATAAAAAGGAAAAGGGCCAGTGATATCGCTCAGCGGCATGAACGCCTGCTCGCAAGCGCGAGGTCCTGAGTTTGATCCCCTGGTACCCACGTTAAAAAAAAAAATCATGGTTTTATTATATGTCTGATTTTTTAATGTAGTCACAAAATATCAAATTGTTAAGTTATATTTATGATAGGTAGATAGGGGTAAAGGTATGCAGATATCAATATAGAAAACAATTTCCTGGAATTAAAAATCATAAAAAGAAAACATCAGTAACATTTAAGAAGAAAATTACATCAACTTCCCAGAACTCCCTGAAAGTATGAAGTACAGAACTAATCCTCTTCACTGTATCCATTAGGTTGTATAAATTCTTTATAATCTATCAGTCACCCTTTATTTAGTAACACTTAGATATATGAGGACTGAGGAATTTAGACCCATTTGGATTTTACCAGCATATCTAAAGGCTTTTATTTAGTTTCTTAAAAGAAAAAGAAAGATTACATCTGAGTGTACTCCCTACCAAAACTTCAGTGTACCTTGCATTTATAAAGGTGAAATTTTTGAGTAAAAAGTAAATAATTTTCATTGGATAATCTCTTTTTTTTTTTTTTTTTTTTTTGTGGGTACCGGGGGGACGACCTCAGGACCTCGCGCACCAACAGGCACCCGTGCCGCTGAGCGATATCACCGGCCCCTTTTTCGTATGTGGGATCCGGGAGTCGAACTCGGGCCTTCGCGCTTGCAAGGCAGGCGCTTAAGCCGCTGAGCCGTCTCACCAGCCCTGGATAATCTCTTAATAAACCATTTCTGTTTCATAAATAGCCTAGTAATACATGATAAATGTCCAGTAATACCATTAGAACAATTAAGACTTGTAGTATTTTGATTTTTCTACAAGATAATTTTGCAAATTTCTTGATGATTTGGTACATCAAGCACCAATCATGTTCCTACTATTCTAATATATAATACCTTCACTTTCTCTAATACCTTGTAATGACATTCTTTTCCACCCTTAAAAAAAGAAAAAACTGAGTAGGACCAACTTATTTTTGTTCTAGGGTGCTTTCTCTCTGAAAAGCATCCCTGCCAAAAAAAGGAGACTTAGCAAGCAGCAAAACAAAGATGGCTCAATCCCTTCCCTCTTTCTCTCCCTTCCTCTTTATTCAACAGACAGTAAGTGTTCTTTGATTTTTACAGGCTTTAGGTTAAGGACTGTTCTGTGTCAGGCCATTGCTTGGGACATGGAATAAATCAGGAACCTCAAAATCAGATTTCTTGAAAGAGCCCGGTCTTAGTTAATACGTATTGAACAAACTGACACAAATTCCATCTCTTAAGACAGATTTGTGGATCACATTTCATTTTGGTCTGCAGTTGGGACAGCCCCTTTGGATGACTCAATAATGTTCTACAGAATATTATATTCAAAAATCTCATGGAGTTATAGCCTTTATAGTCTTTGTTAGAGGAAGCTTATTTTCACAGAAATAAGGATTGCTTAATAATTCAAGCCATGTACTTTGGATCAGAGGCCTGCAAATGGACCAAAACTAGGAAATTATAACAGACCCACTGAAGGTCAACATATACATGACATGCAATGTGAGTGCATTTTAAAGAATTTGATCCAGTGATTTGTATCATGTAGGGTTTATGGGACCTCGATGTATAATTTTTACCAATCAGAATCTCCAGTTCCTTATTTTACATGCCTTTTTTTAAACTTACAGTCCTTTGAACGAGTGTTGGTAGAAAACAAATTGCACGGCCTTTCTCCTGCCCTGTCTGAAGCCATCCAGAGCATTTCCAGATGGGAGCTGGTGCAAGCTGCTCTGCCGCACGTTCTCCACTGCACAGCAACCCTCCTTTCAAACAGGAACAAGCTAGGTGGGTGCTCCTGCATCGCTTTTTTATTGCACCATTGCCCTTTATATTAAAAAGCTCATGAGAACAGCGCGTACTGAGTGATTCCTGTCCTCCCAGGCACTGTGCACAGATTATCTCATTTAGTTCTCACATTTCCCTTGCATTGGTACCATCATAATTTCTATTTCACCAATGAGGGAACTGATTATCTTGTTTTTATTTCTTAACAAGCAAAGCTTGAATATATCCTTTTCTTAAAGATTAATATATTATAGGTAAACCAAAACCAGGGATTTTCTCTTTGTCATATCTCTTCTGACATTTCCCCAGCTGTGTAGTATAGTGTGTGAGTGAGTGTGCGTGTGTGTGTATGTTCGTGTACACATAAAGATTACTTTTCAAATTGTTTTTCTCACTGGCAGTATGTCCTTGCCATCTATCCTGTGTTAGAAGGCACACCCTTCTCCATTCCTTCCGCGCCCCTCATTAAGGTCTCTGCTCAAATATTACCTTTATAAAGGGACCTTTCCAGACTCTGTTGTCCAAAACAGAACAGAGCCTATACTTTTGCACCATGCTGCCTATTCAGTAATGTTTGGGTATCTGATTCTCATAGACCATACTGCAGGGATTGCAGCCAGTCAGAAAGCCCCCCAAAACAAGAATGAGCCCTGCCAGCAGTTGTTGCTAGTACTATAGGGAAATATAGTGGCTTCTGGGGAATTGGGGCCCAGAGCAAAGTTTTTTCCCAGATCAGAAGTTGAAATCCATTGTTCAGCTCACAGAGTTTGCCTTTACCTGGCTATGTGGTTGTTCCGTGCAGGCCATCAGGATAAACTGGGCGTTGCTGAGACAAAACTCCTGCACACCTTGCACTGGATGCTCCTGGAGGCCCCTCAGGACTGCAACAGCGAGCGGTTTGGGGGCACAGACCGAGGATCCAGCTGGGGTGGCAGCAGCAGTGCTTTCCTCCACCAGGTTGAAAACCAGGGTTCCCCAGGGCAGCCCTGCCAAAGCGGCTCCACTGATGAAGAAGAGAACAGCAGGAGGAAAATCTTCCAGAACTCCATGGCCACCGTGGAGCTCTTTGTGTTTCTGTTTGCTCCTCTGGTGCATAGGATCAAGGTACGCAGGAGGCTCGTGCTGGGCCTGGGTGGCATAGAGTTGAGGCTCCCAGGGATATTTCCGTATCCCTTTGTTCTTGACTTCGTATGATCTTATAATAAGCCAAGGTATTGAAAGTTTTATTTTTTACTAAACTGATAAACCATAAATTCTTACTTCAAAACCATAAATCTTCATATATCCTTTACTCACTTGAAAGTCAGTGATTCTTCACCTGCCTCAAAATAATGCCAAGCGTATTAAACATCGGGTATAAGGTCGAGCATGATTTAGGGCTTAAATTCTTTTCTTGATATGTCAACCGTTGATCTCTAATGACTACCTCATGATCCAGCCTTAGGGGCCATTTAGTATCCTAATATCTGTTGAGCACTTGTTCTTCCCCTCTTCTTTCAATGCCACATGTTGAAGTATGGAGAAAAGTTTGACTTGCGCGGTGATCCAGTTTGGAGCTATTCCCTGAGTACACTCTTGCTGCCTGCCATGCCCTCCTTTCTCTTCTGTCTTCCTCTCCCAGTCCTTCAGACTCCAGCTGCAATCTCATCATCTTCATGAAGGTTTTTCTCTCCCCTTCCCTACGTACACTTGGTCACTATCCCTTCCATATTCTATAGCATTTTCAACTACTCCCACCTTCTACCCCATATTTTCACATGACCGTGTCTTTCTTGTAAATTCCCTCACAACTCCAATGTCAACACCTTGGAAAGTTCTTCCCTAACTATTTTTGTGCCATGAGTATATTATTCCACTTCTTTTCTGTTTTTCTTAACACTTATCACATCCTGAATTATCATATTTTTGTCCTGGTTTATTGCCCATCACTCCCACCTGAACAGAGCTCCTGGAGTAAAGGGACACTGCTTGTGAAGGTCATGCTATATCCTTAGTGTGTTGACTAGTGTGTGGCATATATGATGCTCTCAGAAAGTTTTCAGTGACTCGCTCATTGAGAAAATCCAAGTTATTATCAGAAGCTGATCCAAGTGCTGAAAGCAGCAATTACATGTGGATACATAGTCCTTAAAATGGAGAGGATAGGAAAAAAAAATTCATCTTAGAAATAGCTCAGAAAGTTGTCTGTGTGTCAACAAATATCATCTGCACTGGAAAAATGTGGAAAAATAGGAATACTCAGAGTGGCTCTAGTTTTATTTGGAAGACGTGACTGGGGATTCAAGATTTGGAAACAGATTTAAATTCTGTATTTAAATTCAACACCTCCTGTTTCCTGCTGTATGACAGTGAGCAATTAATTTAAGCCTCAGTTTCCTCAAATATAAATTGGACATTAGAATAAGTTTATAGGATATTGTCAGGATTGAATGGGTTGTAGTACTCAGCCTGACACACAGAAAAGCATCAACAAAGGTTAGCTGGTTTTGAGGTTGATATTTTATTGCTATTGGTATTATGTAATATTGGTAGAAAAGCAGCTAGATCCTCTTTCAGGAGAAAATATAGATAGTTGAGAAAGCTCACCCAACACCGTCAAGTTTTACCTGTGGGCTGGAAATGGAACACTTACGAAGGAGTAAGAAAATGCATACAACACAGCACAGTGATTGGTAAATAGTAAATCGTAATTATTAGCTCTGTTTATATCATGCTTATTGTTTTGTCATTTTGTCTTTGTTATGAGGGAAGTATTGTTCTAGTTGCTACAAAGAATGAATAGTATTGACTCAGTACATTTCCCTGAGGTCTTTTCCATTTGAGAGCGGCATTTCCTTTTTCAGTGTTGCTAGGGAATATACAATCCTCAGATCAGGGTTTTTTAGCCTTGGCACTGTTGGCATTTGGGGCCAGATACTTAGGTGTGGTAGGATGCTTTTCTGTGTATTGTAGGATATTTGGTATCACCCTGGCCCCTATCCACAAGATGCCGGTAACGTGCCCTCTCTCCTTAGCTGTGAAAAAAATGAATGACTCCAGGGCTCACCAAGTGTCCCCAGGTAGTCGGGTGCAAATGAATCATCCCTGATTGAGAACTGGTGCCCTTGCTCTTCCTTAGTTTGCAGGTAATCAGGCTGCACCTGGACCTGTCTTTTCCTGTCCATCCTGCACCCATGTGCTCTGCCCTTCACCAGTACAAATAACATGCTTTTCCCTTCAACATTCCAACCCTAGATTGAAACCAAATTCCACCTTTTCTAGTCCTACCCCAGAGATCTACCTACTGTTGGGGAAACCACACGACCACCCAGACTGGTGCTTCTCCAAAGTTGTGATAGCTGAAGTGTGCCGCCAGCTTGTTGATCCTTTCCTTGGCTTTGCTCCCTGCAGTATTACAGGTTGAGCCTCGTGTAGGAGGACTGACTGAGAGGCCAGAGTTCGGTTCAGTGAAGGTGTGAGGCCACACTCCACAGCCTCACCTTCCATCGACTCCTAAGCCTCTTACTCTTGTTTCTGCTTTCTGCTATTGCATGGCAGATAATTTTCACACATCATTTCTAATTTTTACAACCACCCACATGGGTGGGTATCTCTGCTACTGTTTAACCAGAAAGGAAGCTGAGGTTTGGAGAGATAGTAGTTATGCTGGTTAATAATCAGAGTTAGATTCCAATCCAATTCCATCTGACTTTCTGCAAAATTTTGTTCAAGGTTCTGCACTGGAGCTATTTTCAGTAGCTCGTGAGTAAGCTCTGAGCTGTTGAACCTAATCTCTATTTTGCAGTACTCATTTCAGCTGTCTTTGAAACAGCATCAGGCCTTTCTCTTGAAATTTTCTGTTCTCTTGATGAAACCACATTCTGTCAGTTGTTCTTGTGTCTCTGATTATTTCTGCTACATCTCTTTTGCAAGCTCAACTTTTTTGCCCCATTGACCTTGATGTTCTCTAGAAATTCATCCTGGCCACTTTCATCTTCTTACTACATCTTTTCCTCAGAAGAACCCCTTCCCTGCCCCAGTTTCGTTTACTATTTCTGTTGTATAAGCTGAGATCACCTAATTCTGCGTCTCTAAAGCAGATACCTCTCTTGGAATCTAGACCAGATTTTCAACTGACTTCTCCAAATAGCTGACCCATGGCATGTCAAGTTCCCCTGGAGTGAGCCCTTGTCCCTGTGTTCTATATTTCAGATCACTCGCAGAAACTCAAATGACCTTTGCTTACTCTCTCATCCTTAGCTGCACAAGCCACGAATCACAGAATCCTACCCATTTTGTCTCCTAAATAATTCTCAAATTGAAACATTTTCTCATCTCTACTTACTACCTTAACTTAAGCTCTCACCATCTCTTCCTTGGACTTTTTTCTTCCTACCTAGATTCATAATCTCCTGGGTTCTCCCGTATAATCCAACATCAATTCCAAAATGATCTATGTAAAGCGTGGATCTGATCTGCATGTTTAAGATAATTTGTTGGTTTCTCATCGTACGAGGATGAAACTCCAGTTCCTAGGTCTAGTACACTCTGCTTTCCATATGCTTGACTATTTCTCCTGTGTATGAGAGCCAGATGTTTGGAGCCTCCTCAAGAATATATATATATATCTTTTTCAAGACATTTGCAAACAGGTCCTGCTCCCTGGAATGTTCTCATATTGATTCCTCTATCTAGAAAACTCCTATCTGTTCTTCAGGACTTCACTTGGAGTCCATCCTTGCTCCTTCTCTATTTCCATAATATTCTAGGGACATCTTTGTTGTTATACTCAGTGTATTGTCATTGTCATCTCTTCACGTGCTTTTCTCTCCCACTAGATTCTGCATGGTTTGAAGATACTAATTATCATTGTACAATTATCATTGTAGCTAACATAGTTCTGTGTTTAGGAGATCCTTAATATTCGTTGAATGGATGAATTCATTAATCAGCAGATAACTCTAATATAAATGACTCATTAATTTGTGAGACTATTATTTAATGTACATTCCTCTATTCTTTTAATTTATAATTAGCTCAAATATTTCATATGAAGTCAATAGTCTAAAAATTCTGTCAAATATACTATTTAAGGCTAAACTTAATCTTAAATAAGCTTAATCACAAATATTTATTAAACAGAAAACTTAAAATATGGTGTCATAATATTATAATTTTATAATCGTCATTTATTCCTTCGACAAGTACTCTGGGTGCTTACTGCATGCTAAACATTATTTAAAGTACTGGAGAAGCAACAGGAAACAAAACAAAATGCAAGACCCCAAGAGGATTTTAGCAAACTCCATATATGCAAAGTAAACAACTTTAAAATGGAATTTAAAATAATAGTTTTTGATTAAATCTAAGAGGCTGGTAAGTACACTTAAAATTGCTTTGAAATATCATGGGAACAGACCTTCAGTGAAAGCAAGAAAAGTACCTGAAATGTAGAAGCATGGATTCTACCAGTATTTACAACTTCTGGTTTTTCTCAGGACATTTTTAGACCATTTGCTCCACAACTGTCTAAATGATAAAATAGTGTCTTCACCAGCTGTCAGGTTGCTATTCGTATGTGTCATATAACACTGGGTGTTACGTAAAGGAGACTTTATAAGAGAAGTTAGGGCCGCAGAGTTTTTGCCTTTCATCAACTAAAAACACTCACACAAGAGCACAGCAACATAACAGGAGGAGCCCATGGGTGTTGCAGGTATTCAAGTCTGAAGAGGGATTGGATTTAGTGGGTGTTATTTGAAGAAAATGTAAATATGCCCATTTAATCAACAATAGTGCATTTATCCTCATGCATGGGGAAATGCTCAGAAATCAACTTGTCCTCAAAAATATATGTTTTATGTGGTGATATATCAAATTAAAAAATGATGACAGTAACTATCAGGGAGTGCCAAGTGTCACACTGATAGAGCAGATGTTAAAGGCCAGGATTTTAGTACAAGATCTTAGTATCTCCTATGGCAGTTTCCATGGGAGTTTTACTTGTGTCAAGATTACCTATGAGAATCATGGAAATGGATCGTGCTCAGAAAAACGAAGAGATAGTAAAGCCATGTCAATTGATATTTGACTTCTCGAACTTCTGGAGACAGATCTGCTAAGTTTTACTTACTGTTAATTCCCTGCTTGCTGGATAATGCTAGACTTTCCCATGCCCATTTTCGGGGAATTTGGGTTACTGTTCTCTAACCCCCAAACCTATCTGTCTAGCTTCTTTCTTAACATCTCTAGCTGAGTGTCTAATAAGTACCTCAAACCTAGTATGTCAGGCTTCTGAAATTCCTAAGTCTGCTCCTCCCCATCTTGCCCATTTTTATCAATGGCGAAGCCAAAAATCCTTTACACCCTTTTATTGCTCACATTTTACTTCCTACTAATTAGCAAATTCTATATCTCTAAAATATATTCAGAATCTACCACTTCTCATTTTTCCATTAGCACCCTCACCTCACCATTTTTCACCTAGATGATAAAAACAGCTTCCTAAATCATGTCCTTCCACCTTTGCCATTTCTCAAACTATTCCCAATAGTTTCGGTGAATCTATAAAAACATGTCCAGTCATGCCACTGCTACTCAGAATTCTCCAGTGTCTTCCCTTATTACTTAGTAATTGCTGAAGTCCTTCCTATGTCCTGTCAGACAATAAATTATGTGGCACTTCTCCGATCTTATTTTTTTCTAGTCTTTTCTTGTTCTCTTGATACCAGGCACAGAGTTTACTGCACGTTTCACTAGGCAAACTTAGAGCCTTTGCACTGTTGATTCTCTTTCATGGTATATTTTTCCTGGAGATACCTACATAGAAGCTCTTTTATTTAATTTAGATCTTTAGTCAGAAGACACCTACTCACTGCGCTTCCCTGACCTTCCTGTTCAAGATATCAGCTCCTTGCCTGACACATCCCTTGAAATGCTTTATTTCTCCTTTGTACAGCAAGAAGGGATTTCTGTATGCCTTGTTCTCTGTTGTATTCAAGAATCTAGAATAGTGCCAGGTATGTAGTATGTGTTCTATAAATATTTGTAGAATAAATGTGGAATGAATTTGACTAAATGCTTTGTGAGTTGCCCTAATACTTCCACAGGCACCCCTAGAGGCTTTTCTATTGTGGGTATTGCTGTGGCTGTGCTGCGAATGGGGCCAGGACCTAGCCTAGTTTTTAGCTTTGTGGAAGAACCATTGCTATACCAATGTGCGAATTTATTCAGGGATTATATCAGCCTTTTCAGCTGAAGATTGCTTGATATTAAGCTACATTGATTCACCATTTCAATCACTTTTTTTGTTTTTTTCTTTTTCCAGTTTCTTCCTAGCTCTTCTCCTTTTAGTTCAGTAGATTTCAGTGATGGCTGCTTTTAAGAATCACCGGGGGGAGTTTTAGAAATCCTCACAGGTTCTAATTTAATATGTCTGGGTAGGGGAAGGAAGTGAGACCTAGGCCTCCTGTGTTTTAAAAGCTCCATAATTGATTATAATATGCAAGTCAGAGTTGCGAAACTAAGTAAATTCCTGGGTCTCAGATGTGTTCATTAACCTGTGATCCCATTCTATGCTTCCATCTTTCTATGGTTTTGAGAGGCAAAGGTGTTTAAAATGTAATCTTACAATGCTATATATTTTGATTTATACAAGGTGAGATTGAATTTTAAATACCTCAGCCTCTCAAAAGAATGCAGTGATGAACTAGAGAACATGTTTCTGAAAGAGATCTTCAATTATAGATGAATTATGTGAGCATGGGTTGTAAAGTCAGCCCAATTCAGCCAGTATTTATTGAATATTACGCACACAGTTCTTAATGCTATATTAATGCTGTGATGATTCTCTGGGGCTGGGGAATGGGTGGTCTATCCCTGGCCTTAAGGAATTAAAGATTATTAAGAGAACCACATTACAAAATAATACACTATGAAGGGTCAAAATATATTTACCTGATCCATGAAATGTAGGACAGGTGGACTGTAAAATATGTAGAAAGTCCAAATAGATGGCATCTGGGGATATTGCCTATGAGGGAGAAATGAGGACAATTAAATAATGCAGAGGAATTATAGTGATAACCACAAGTGGAGAGATCTACCAAGACTCTTGAAATAAGCAACTCTCAATTACTGCAAGTACAAAACAATAATTTATGGGTTCCTATGCATTGCCCAAAGCTGCATTTTGATTAATTTTTTTTTTGCATGAAACAGACCACTATGTTTTCTGTAGTAATTACAGTGATAACTCAGAGTCATTGGTTTACCCTAGAAATACTCATCTGGGCATAAAAGGTTTGGTAGATCAACCACTCTGATAAATAATCTTATGAGTGATGCACACACTGATCCCTTCAATTAGTTCTTGGAGCCAGTTACTGCACACAGGTTTCCTCTGCCCCCAGGAGTCCGACCTCACCTTCCGACTGGCCAGTGGTCTTGTCATATGGCAGCCGATGTGGGAGCACAGACAGCCTGAGGTCTCTGGCTTCACGGCTCTGGTAAAGCCCATCAGGAGCATCATCACAGGTTTGTGACCTTCCTACCTAGTGAGATGGCAACGGTGGATCCCCTCACACATGGGAATGTAGTGGTGGTGGGATGAATCGCCCGTAAGAAGCTGAGAAGAAACGGATCTCTCTGGCAGCTTGTCTAGGTGTCCCAGGTACAGGGCTTATTCACAAAGGGGAAACGCTAAACTAAGGACATGTGCTTTTCTGTTATGTGACTTTGAGTAAGACAGTTAAATGTTTCATGCCTCAGTCCTCAGCTGTAAGATGTGATGTAAAGTATCAAGTGAACAGTACTTACAGGACTATTACGAGGAATAAATGAGTTAATACCTGTAAAAGTTTAGAAGAATGTCTGGCATGTGGTGAGTAAGCAGGAGCTATTATTATAATCAGTATCATCATCATCATCATCATCGTCATCATCGTAGATGGAGTAGAGGATCCTTAGCAATCTCGTCTTCGTGTTTTATTGCATCCAAGCATTCACTTCGGGAATTGTCCAGGGAGACAGTCTTACTGTTGAATTGGAGAACAAGCATAACATGATTACAAAGTTCACAGGCGGCTCCTACTACATATGTGCTACACATATGTCTCTTGCTATGGATATGTGACCTACCTCTCCTGAGTATTTCCATTCATGTACAAGAATGACAGTGCCACCCTGAAGAGTGTCTTGGTAAGCAGTAAATGAGAACGTACCTCAAGTGCCCATTTTATAGTAAGTGCCTTATAAATTCCATCCTTCTGTTTACAAAGTTTTCAACACAACAATAAAATTTAAAAAGACATTATGTGGAAAATCTACAGAAGTGTATACACACATATATCTTCAAATTTAAACATATATACATGCATATGTATGTATACAGTTTGCTTAACTTTGTAAGCTTTTTGTGCAGACAGTAGAAGATTATGCATGTAAGAAGGGCTCTATAAATGGAAGAAAACTATAAGCAAGTTCTTACATACTTTTCCGCCAAAACCTAACACAGTTGCACAAAGTATGTATTATGCTAAGGAATTATGTAACCAAGGAGTGCCATATTTACATGTTGGATAAGTTGCTTATAGTGACAAATACAGCCATTTTGAAAGGCAAATGCTATAGCAAAAGTAGATTAATTACACCATGTACATATGTAAAACATTAACTCTTGAAATATATCATAAATTCAAGAGTGATGCTCTGTCATAGTTACAGATATTAAGATCTAAGTAGGAGGGCCGGTGAGATGGCTCAGTGGCGTAAGCGCCTGCCTTGCAAGCGTGAGGGCCCGAGTTCGACTCCCGGATCCCACATACGAAAAAGGGGCCGGTGATATCGCTCAGCGGCACGGGCGCCTGCTGGCGCACGAGGTCCTGAGGTCGACCCCCCGGTACCCACAAAAAAAAAAAAAAAAAAAAAGATCTAAGTAGGAAAAGGTGTCATAGCCAGAAATCTACTTCAGATTCTGTGATGGAAGGGTTAATCACTTTGGATTTCAACAATTGGAGAGTTAACTATAGGACAGGTGTAAGACTAAAAAACCCCAAAACAATAGAAATATACAGGAGAAAAAGTATCTTAAGTATAACAAAAATTTTTAGTGAAAAAGCCATATATTCATGATATATTGGTTAAGGAAATTTAATTTTAAACAATGTTTTTAGTCTTTCTGTACTTTCCTATATGTATAGGGCAACGGTCACTTCGAAATTTGGGCTCGCCGTCCCTCCCTCTCTCCCTCCCTCCCTTCCTCTCTCCCTATCTCCCTCCCTCTCTCCCTTCCTCCCTCTCTCCCTCTCTCCCTCCTTCCCTCTCTCCCTCTCTCCCTCCCTCCCTCAGTGCTAGAGACAAAGCACAGGGCTTGCACATGCTAGGCAAGTCCTCTACCACTGCCTACACCCATAGCGCTCGCTCTCTCCCTCTCTCTCTCTCTAACACATAACTCTCATTTAACACAGATATAAAAACTGCTAAGAAATCATGTCCATCTATGCGAGCACCTGGATTGGCATCACACCCTGTCCTGGTTTCTGGATGATACTCATGGCTGGTTTCTTTCCCCTGTGACCCTGAAATGACGCCCAGCACCTGAGGGGGACTTAGTCTCAGCTTAGACCGTATAGCCAGAAAGAACAATGCCATGTGGTGACCTTGAAAATCCCTCTCCTCCTCAGCACCGCTTTACTCACCATTCGCGCGAGGCTTTGGCACCTTAGTTCCCCACAGTCCCTGATCCCAAGGTACAGATGTAACTAGCGTGACTCTTCGCTGAGGGATGACTTAATCTGCTGTTCAAAACACAGACTGTGGAGTCAGCCTGGACTGGGGTCTTCATGTAACTGTTAAGTGAGCTTGGGCAAGTTAAACAACTTGTACCTTAATTTCTTCACTGTAAAATGAGTGCAATAACCTATCACTATGATAGGGTTATTGAGAGGCTTGTTTTAATTTATGTAAGTGCTTAGAAGAGGACTTGGTGCATAGTAGTTTATAAATAAATGTTACCTAATTTTATTTTTAGTATTGCCAACTGTTTAGCACCTTAACCTACTGAATCAGGCTGAAGAGCCGGCTATCTACATTGACAACATGGATGTGTTAGGATTTTTGAATTGGGCATTTGATTTCTTTTACAGCATGTATCACGAAATGACAATGATCTGTTAACATGTGTTTTATTTTAAAATGACATGAATTTATGAAATAAGATGAACTTGTAATCTTACAAAATTCATGATGAAATTTCTTTTATCATTGCAGCCAAGAGAAGTTCTCCTATCAACAGTCAAAGTCAGACCTGCGAATCACCAAATCAACACACAGGACATGGAGAGGTTAGTTTATTGTAATTGGGAGAAGAAAGAAAGGAGTTCTTTGATATAGTACGGAGAAAAGGACACAAGTCTAGAATCACTACTGAGCTCAAAGCCCTCTCCTGTTTCCCGAATGTGCATCTGTTAACATCCTCAGGTTTGCTATCAGTTAAGTATGAAAATTAACCTTATACCTCTCCCAAAGTGTGGAGGTGCTGAACAAGACAATGCATGACTAGTATCTTATCTCAATTAGTATGTGGAAAATAGTGTTTTGTGTCAATGGCTAGCATGCAATACTCAATAAATGTTAGTTATCATTATTCATGTCACATTAAAGTATCATTGCTTTCTCAGTCATTATTAAATACTCTAATGTTTATTAAGCAACTCTAATATAGGTTGAAGAGTGTCTCAAGAAGCGAGGAGGAAGGAGTAGAAAGGAAGCATAAGATATATTCCTGTCTCTTAAGGAATCTAAAGTTTCATGAGAAGTCAGTATGCAACCCATAAAACAGAAGATGAAAGATAAAGCAATATAATTCAAGGCAAATTTGTCACATTTGATTCATGAAAGAAAGAAATGAAAGCCACACAGTAATATATATTGCTGTTAACTTAATATGTCATTAGATGACCAGTGTCCACTTTCAATCCAACATGTACAGATCAAAACTTGCTGCCTTCCATTAAAATAGGATCCTCTTTTCAATGATGTATTATTGTCAGGAATATCATACTCTTCCCTACTTGCTGGAAATTTTAGAGTCCTCCGTATCTACCATTTATTGAACAATTGCTTATGCTACCATTTATATGCTTTAAGCTGTGCATATTTTTCACATTTAATATCTAGCACTTGAGTGTGCTTGATAGTCTTTGGCCTCTTACAATCATCCTGCCTGATAGGAGTCTTCAGGTTGTAGTCTCTCTTGTGCAACATGAATTTGGTCATTTCCAGCCTTGAAATTTACTCCTAGGAGGTCGATGAGTTAGAAGGTCAGGGGGAGTAATGGGGCATTCTTTTTAAAAAATAAAAAAATAAAACTTATAAAAAAATAACACTTGGGACACAGAGGAAGTTATTATTTGGAGAAACTCAAATATTAACAATCCTGAATTGAAAATTCTAAATATACATAGGATAGATACATAATCAAAAGCCATGCCTAGATAAATCTAAAATAGCTGTTTTAAGAAGTATAAAATAAAGTCCTCATTGATAATACATCAAGCGCCCTAGTTTAATTAACAGAATCTTTTTTCCCTCAATGGGGCATATTTTAATGATAAGTTTTATAAGTGATAACATCTTAAGAACGATGAAATACATATGTAGATGTCATATTTTGTTAAGCTTAGTCCTCTCAATTTGATTTGTTGCTGAGTCATATTAATTTACATTATGTTCTAAGATGTGCTCTTTATTCTCTGTGCCCACTGCTACCCTTTAAATCTAGGACCTCATAATTTGGTTATCATGTAAACCATCTAATTGGATTTTCTGCTGCTAGTCTTTCTGGTTTGAAACGTAAATACCACTCGGTAATGCCTGAGTAGTCTTCTTAATGTGCCATTAATTAATTAACTCGTCATTCCACTGAGGCTGTTGTGTGCAAGGTGCCATTCTTTTATTGTGTCTCTTCCTCCTTGGGAACCACGGAAGGTCCTTGGCCATCATCTTCAGACCAAACTCTCCTCCTGGTCCACTGTGCCTTCCCCTGCCTGGCACCATCCTTCTAAGCGACCGTCTTTCTACTCACTCCTGCAGTTAGCTCAGCGTTGCCCCCATCATGTGGAGCATGCTCAGTTTAGGCTGAGGCTACTCATGCTTCTTCCTCCCCCTGGAATGATCTCTTGCCTCCTGTCTGTCTAAAGTTATCCTTTAAGAACCAGCGGAGAGCTGAGTTCTCCAGAAACTCTTGTCTAATTAAACTAAACCTTTAAGGTCCAATATAGTAACCTCTAGGCCCCGGTGTCTACTGAACACTGGGAATACTCCTAGTCGGAATCCATCGCGAGGCTGAAAGGCACACCAGAGTTTTGAAAACATGGTATGCAAAAAATGTAAACATTTTCTTAATAACTTTTAATATTGATTACATGTTGAAATGATAATTTAAAGTTAAAGAGAATGTATTATTAAGATTGATTTTAGCTGCTCCTTTTTAATGTTCCTTTCAGTATTTTTAATGTGGCTTCTAAAACATTAAATTCAGATATGCAGCTGTTTGTGGTTCGCATTATGGTTCTATCGGACGTGCTACTCTAGCCTGTACTCACTGGTCTTAAAACTTAACTGTAAACTCTTGAGGTCGAAGTTTAGGTTTATCCGATTTTCTTTTTTTGTTGGGGAGGAGGTGCAGTGCTGAGATCCGCTCCACATTCTCGCACATGCCAGACAAGTGCTCTGCTACTGAGGCACGCACCCCAGCTGTCTTAATTTTTTTAAATCTCCCAAATCATCTAACGTGACTCACGCGTAGTACACTCAACTTAAGGATTCTTTGATCACGCTCGGAAGAATTACTTTGTGAAATTTCTACCTACGATTGTTTTTCTATAAACCATGGTTGATGTATTCCTTACTTTGTGTATGAAAGTAGAAAATATAAGGACCAAAATTCTGTGATAGGTTTTTGGGGGTCTTTATACTTTAGTGAGGAATTTAATCTGTGATGTCTATGGAAAAATATCTCACTTTGCCTGGACAGTATTATATTTATCAGTTAAATATAATTAAAAAAAGCTACTCGGTAAGAGAATTGCTGAGTGTGTACTTATAAATCAGACTAAAGGTCATCGTGTCGCACTGAAAAATGTATTGTGTCCCCCCTCCAATGAATGATGAGAAAACGAGAACCTGGCCCTTCTGCTGTCGTGTGCTGGCCTCAATTTGATTACGTTCTTCTAGTCTTTAGCCTCCTGCCTCTAGGCAGTTCTCAGCATCAACATATCTTTGATGAATTGTTGGGCTTTTATTTATTTATTTATTTTTTTGTGGGTACCGGGGGTCGACCTCAGGACCTCGCGCACCAGCAGGTGACCATGCTGCTGAGCGATATCACCGGCCCTTTTTTCGTATGTGGGTTCCGGGAGTTGAACTCAGGACCTCGCACTTGCCAGGCAGGCGCTTATGCCGCTGAGCAATCTCACTGGCCTTGTTGGGCTTTTAATTTTCCTGGAGATACTGGATGTAGAAGTGAAAGAGAACAGAATTGAGGGCAAAATGAAGTAAGATTTAGGGAAGTACTCAGCTTAATGCTTGGAGGGACACAGGTGTGCTGTAGAAGTCTGTTTCCATTTCCTTTTAGGCAGAGTTAAAATTTGTGGGTCTAAGACATTGTAAGTATACTGCAAAAATTTCATGTATGTAACTGTGTGTGTAATCTAGGATCTAATTCCAGAGGATATACTGAAAGAGGAGAAAAACTAATCTACTGTCTCTACTTCTGGAAGGGACTTCAGGTGGTCTGTGAAACATCCCAGTCTGATTCCATCTCTCCCAAGGCCACCAGTTCAGGCTGCCACCGAGTCAACTCGTTTGATGGAAGCCTGTCCTCCCAGACTTCCCAGGAGAGAGGCCCATCCCATTCCAGGTACACAAAAGTAATGTCAGGGATTGAACTGGTACTCGCAGTTACCAAAATTAGATATGTATTTTGGCTACTTTCATAGTCCGTGTTCTTTAAAATATGCATGTGCATGATAAGTGTGTATATATTCTTGGCCACGGTGTAATTTGATAATTAATTGCAGAAATGCACTATAAATGTCTCTTATGTAAACTAATGAGGGTGGAAGTGGAAAGACTTGTCTGATTTAATGAATTGTCTGAGTCAGATACTATTTTAAATGTTTAAGTGCAGAAACCCTAATGATGCTACCAAGGGCTTATGTTGGAGATATGTTAAATATCTACTTTAACATATAAAGATACTTTATACCAGCACATCCTTGCACAGAAATGGCTGCTACCAAACGTGCTTGGGAATTGTAAAGTCTGCTCTTCATAAACGTCCTCCTCTTGTCCATGTTATTTCATGTACATAATGAATTTGCTTGCAAACACCTTCTCCAGGTAAAAGTGCTAGTCTACCTCTTCCTACTCCCTGCTGAAATTATGGACACTTGGATTCATAAAGCTTGTCACTCCACTGAAGGGGCAAGAGGCCCTGACATCATTTGTATATCTATACTTTCAAATGAAATTGCAGTCTAGTAGTTACTAATTCCAGTCTAGTAGGTAAAAGGAGCTTTATTGAGATATAATTTTTTTACTTAAAACATTTTTTTATTTATTAGTACATGTTCACAGTACATGAAGCTTACAATCAATTATCTTGGGAAGTGGGTACATATACATACTACAGTTTGTTTCTTGTTTTGATCCCCTTCCCTCCCCTATACACCATAAAATTCACCTGCATTAATTGTACAGTTGGAATGTCAGTAGTTTTACAAAATTGTGCAACTATCAACACAATCCAATTTTATTTTTTATTTTATGGAAAAAACCCAAAATTTCATAACACAGTAATAGGAGAATAACAATAGTTTATACATTACATATTGATATCTTCAAAGTAGTTACTCAGAGTATAAATATAGGCATAAAAAAATTCTTGAAACGATATTAGCACAAACCTTTCTTTTCAATGAACTAAGAGAAGCTAGTTGTATAACTATCTTGTATTTTTTTCCTTTTCCCTTCCTTCATTTTCCTCACCCTAGTTCCTCTTTACTTTTGAACAGTTTCTTCCAATTTCACAATATCTATTGTACATTTTGTTCCTTATTTACTCTCAATTTCTCACACCAGGGAGACAATATGATGTTCACACATGTGAGTCTGATTTATTTCAGTTATGAATATGGTCTCAAGTTGCATCCATTTACCTATAAATGTCTCAAGTTTATCCTTCTTTATGGCTGAGTTATACTCCATTGTATAAAAGGCCATATCTTTTTCATCCATTCCTCAATTGATGGGCATTTGGGTTGTTTCCAAGATTTAGCTATTACAAACTATGCTGCTATAAACATGGGTGCACATGTATCACTGTGGTATGATGTTTTTAATTCTTCTGGGAAGATATCCAGAAAGGGAATAGCTGGGTCAAATCGGACCACCAATCCTACTTTTCTGAGGAATCTCCACACTGATTTCCACAGTGGTTGCTCCAGTCTGCACTCCCACCAACAGTGGAGAAGGGTTCCTTTTTCCTCACAGCCCCTCTAGCATTTGTTATTGGTTGATTTCTTGATGCCAGCCATTCTTTCTGGGGTGAGATGGAATCTCAGAGTTGTTTTAATTTGCATCTCTTGAATGACCAATGATGTTGAACATTTTTTCATATATTTATTTGTCGTTTGTATTTCTTCATCTGAGAAGTGCGTATTCATCTCAGATGCCCATTTTTGGAACCACAATCCAATTTTAGAATTTGTTACCCCAGAATATCCCCTGTACCCACTCACAGTCATTCCTATTCCCACACCTCACCCCAGATAACTGCTAATACACTTTCTGTTTTAATTGGATTTTATTTCTGCACATTTCATATAAATGGAACTATGTAGTTTGTAGCTATCTAGGTTCTTTTACTTAGCTTAATGGTTTTTGAGGTTTATCCACACTGTAGCACAGCTCAGTAGTTTGTTCCTTGTGGTGACTAAATAGTATTCCATCGTATGGCTGTATCACATTATCTATTCATTGGTTGATGGATATTTTGTTTCTCCTTTTTTTCTGTTACTAATAATGCTGCTACACCATGCATTTAGCATTTTTCTTTGGGGGAATAGATTTTCACTTCTGTTGGGTAAATACCTAGGAATAGAATTGCTGGATTGTACAAGAAAATGTATGTTTAATTTTTTTACTGTTTAAAAAATAGTAACACCATTTTATAGTCTCCCAGCCACATATAAGTGTGTGTGCCTCTGTATATTCCAGAACATTCTTTTGTTGTCTTCTTTATTATAGTCATTCTGGTGGGTGTGGAATGAGATCTAATTGTGGTTTTCATTTACTTTTTCCTAATGACCAATCATGTTAAGTATATTTGATGTGTTTATTAGATGTTCAGAGATGTTCTTTAATGAGTATCTATTCAAATTTTTGCATACATTTTAACTGGATTGTCTTACTATTTAGTTGTAAGCATCTCCTTTCTGGACATTCTGGATAAAAATTCCTTATCAAAACCTGAGTCACAGCTTTTCCTCCTAGTATCTGATTTGCCCTTCTGTTTGATGATTTTTAAATCATCTACTTCCATCTGACACCCAAACCAGGCTATAATCTTTTTGAAAGATTTCATAGAATTGTGATAACATTATGCTGTATAAATACAATTGTTTTGAACCAAAAAATTATGCTCTTTAAAATAATAACTAAATAATGTGTTTATGTCTTTACTTGAACTTTAAAATCAAGTGATCTAGTTGAATAACCTATTGTTTGAGAATATGAAATTTGATAGCAACTTTGGTTGTATAAGGGAGATAGTTTGTTTTTAGCCACCATTGTATTACACCAGATCAGTGGTGATGATGAACAGTTAAAATCATATTATACATGTAGTATCTAAAAATGTTGAATTCATAGAACTACAGAGTAGAATTGCAGTTACTGGACACTGTTGCTGTTGGATGGCAAAAGAGAGATGTTGATCAAAAGGTACAAAATTTCAGTTAGATAAGAGAAATAAAGCTTTACTGATCTATTGCACCAAATTATGATCTGTCAATTAAAAATAAAATAAATTAATGTGGAAGGAGCCTTATGAGGATTAACCAATACAGTGTCCTATCATCTAGTTGATGGAATAACAGCATTTACTTAACTGCTTTATGTAATGGGGAATTTAATATTCCATAATGAAGTTCATTTTGTTTTTATTTTTATTTTTATTTTTATTTTTTTGTGGGTACCGGGGGGTCGACCTCAGGACCTCGCGCGCCAGCAGGCGCCCGTGCCGCTGAGCGTTATCACCGGCCCCTTTTTCGTATGTGGGATCCGGGAGTCGAACTCGGGCCCTCGCGCTTGCCGGGCAGGCGCTTAAGCCGCTGAGCCATCTCACCGGCCCTCATTTTGTTTTTAGATAGCTCTACTTAGTAAAATATCCCTCTTATATTTTATCAAAATTGGTATTTCTGTGACTTCTATGGTTCTTGTATGAATTTTTCATTTGTTTTTATTTTTACTGTGTAACAAATTACAACAAACTTAGTGGTGTAAAATAGCAAATATTTAGCATCTCACAATTTCTGTAGGGGTCCAGGCATAACTTAGCTGGATTCTCTGCTCCAGGGATCTCTGCTTACCAGGCCGATGTCTCCTCACAGACGTGAATGAGGATTGATCCACTTACAGACTCCTTCAGGATGTTGACAGATAGCATCTGCTTGTAGGTACAGGACTGAAGGTTCTGTGTTCTTGCTGAATACTGGTGGGGGCCTGTGCTCAGACCCCAGAGCCTGCCCATAGTTCACTTCCTCATGGTCCTCTCCATAGGCAACCTTTCAATATGGCAGCTTACTCTCTCACAATCAGCAAGGAACAGAAATTGGCTCTAATTCCAATCTGCTAATGCAGAGACTTTTTTTAAACATCATATAACCACAGGGGTGACTGCTCATCACCTTTGTCATATAAAGTACCCTCATTATGGGAATGAAATCTCATTACCTTTGTTGTATTCTATTGATTATGAGCAAGTCATAGGCTCTGCCTATATTCTGTTGTGCATCTTATCAGGGTCCACTAGAAAAGACAAAATTCACGTCACAAATCTCTTTGAGATAACTTCATTACAATTCACATCACAAATGTCTTTGGGATAACTTCATCAGTTCATCTCCACCTTGGGCTTCCAAATATATATACATACAGTAAAACCTTGGTTTGTGAGAATAATTCATTCTCATAATCAAAAGCACTTGTGCATCAAAGCAGCGAGAGAAAGAGAAACCAGTTGTCACCATGTGACATTTGGTGTGACATGCTACTTATATTGTATTGCTCATTTATCAAGTCGAAACTTAAAAATGTTTGCTCATCTTGTGGAACACTCTTGGACCAAGTTACTTGCAATACAAAGTTTGACTGTATGAGTATATATATTTGATTCATACTATCAAAGTCTCTAGAATATTTTTTATCTGATGAAAAAATATTATAAGGTATGATCTTATTCCTAACAAATGATTTTATAGCTTCACTCTTGGCTTTTTCTTTAGAGTATGTTTTCCCATTAGCTCTCCAGAATTTATGTTCATTTGGAAGCCATTTCTTAATTTTAGCATCATCTGTGCTCTGGAAAGGCTGAGAATTTTCAATATTACTGAATCCCATCTCTTTAGACTTTAATAGTTCTTCCTTTGGTTTGTATTTCCTCTTCTTCAACTTACTGTAATCAGCAAGAAGATATTAGAAGGCATCTTCACTATTTTATGTGTCAGTCTCCTTTGTTAGATCACCTAGTTTCCTGGGCACATCTTTGAACTTTCCACAGAACAGCAAGCAAATTTATACCGGCACATACTAAGGACCCTCCTCCTCCAGTGTTCAGTAGCGTGTTCCTTATTTCCCACTCAGCCCTGGCCAGCAGCATTCCTGATCCTCAAAGATCAGAAGTCCTAGGCACAATCTGAGCAAGGAAGTTTATACTTTCTTGAAAACCACATTCTTCAAGGTTCCACAGCCATTCCCAGAATTTAGTCTTCTTGATCCTGATATCTGTACTGGCTATCAATGGCTATATAACAAATTCTTACAAATCTTAGCAGTTTAAAGCCAACAACATTTGTTTTCCCACATAGTTTCTGGAGCCAGTCTAGCTAAGTGATTGTGGCTCAGTGTCCCTCAAGATGTTGGCCAGAGCTGCAGTTATCTGGAGGCTCAGCGGGGCTGGAGGACCTGCTTTCAAGTTCACTCAGAAAGCTGTGACCAGAGCCCTCGGTTCTTCAGCATCTGGGCCTCTCCTAAGGCTGCACATGACACAGAAGCCGGCTTTCCCTCAAACAAATTGTCCGAGAGAGAGAGAGAGAGAGAGAGAGAGAGTAACCGAAATGGAAGATTCAGTGCCTTTTACAGCGTACTCTCTGAAGGACATACTGCCACAGTACTTCTGCTACGTTCTGTAGATCACACCAACCAACTGGTGCAGTGTGGAAGACTACACTAGGTGTAAATATCAGGAGGTAGCGGTCATTGGGAGCCATCTTGGAGGCCAGCTACAAAAAATAATGATGATAAAGTTACCATATATATATATATTCATATCCATTATTAAACTTTCCTCCTCCACTAATTCTGTTTTATACAAATTCCAAAAATTTTAATTTTATTTTGGGTAAAAGTGAGTCATCTTTACTTCAACCCCCATGCTCATGCCTGACATTTAAAAAAAAAATTGTAAAAACAAATGTCAAGATAAAATCTATTTTTTTTTTATATGGGTACCGGGAGTTGACCTCAGGACTCACGCTTGCCAGCAAGCACTTGTGCCACTGAGCGATATCACTGGCCCCTTTTTTCCTTTATTTGGGTTCCGGGAGTCAAACTCAGGACCTCGTGCTTGCTAGGCAGGGCTTATGCCGCTGAGCTCTCTCACCAGCCCCAAGATAAAATCTTGAAGTCGTAAACTATCCATGACCTTATATTTCTTCAGTTTTTCTTATCAATTGTAAGCATTATAAAGTTACAAATATAAACAGGAAATGTTTTTTCTCTGACCAAAAAATACCCAAATATTAATGGTTCCAGCCTGATTTGCCTATAAAAACAAGCCAATTAAAATATCCAAAATTCATTTTGGGGAAGAACTTTGTTTTGTTTTTTCGTTCTGTGACATTACTACATTCGGGTGTCTACATGAATATGCACTTTTTGAAACACGTATGTGCACAACCACCCACAACATAAATACACCTACATGTATGATTAGACATGAATGAGTTGCACTTTGGAAAATGAGTTCAGTCTTCTCTCTGCCTAGCTACAGCAAATGGTTGCCATGGAAATTATGAGCAAACTAGACCTTTCAGAAAATGCTAATGTTAATGTGTCTTTATTGGAGGAGTTCTTGTATTAATCAGAAATGAGAACTGTAATAACAAAGCAGTACAAATATCCTAGCAACAAAAACTGTCTGCTTACATCAAACAAATCCAATTCAACATGTCTTTTACTCTGATCTTGCCTGAACTGAACATTATTCTTCCCTGTACTCTCCAGTCGATGAACAGGTAGCTAGTTTTTAAATTAATGTGAGATTTCATCTTTAATTACCATATGCGGAGACTTAATTTATGCTTCATTAAAAACTGCAGAGGGTCAAGACTGATTTCCACAGTTCCCTGCCTCCGCAGATTGTTATTTCCAGGGTTCTAATTCGCCTTTGATGTTCTTTACTGTCATCTTCTAATACTTGTAATAACTTTGTTTCCCAAAGACATCATTACTGGAAAATAGATTAAACTAATTCTTACCTTTTCTAAAAATCCTTTTCATCATAATATTGATTATTTTATGAATGTTATTTTGTATAATGCCAATTATAGAAAATATTTTTTTAAAACTAAGAGAAGACAATTTATTTGAAGGTGGAGAAAAAGGGAGAAGAGAGAGATAATAGATAGCTACTCTGGAAGGGTAGGAAGCCTTCAAAGGTGAAATACTCAGAAAATATTTTTAAATGTATCAAATACTGAGAAACAAGTAAAACCCATCCATTAATCCATCCGGTATATATAAACATCATTAACATTTTGTATATGTGTTTTTCTTTATTGTTTTTACATTTGTCATCTAGCAGAAAAACTATATTCAGATTCTTTCTTGAAATTTTCATTTTTTCTACTAAATAACTTATAGTATTATAGAATATTAGGGCTGGAAATAATTACTCTGTCATGTCATATACTGAGCTTTCCCTATTCCATTTTGATCCAGTTATGTAAATTTCTCTCACATGCTAATTAGTTTCCTAATTAAAATGGCTTTTATCAGTTAATGACTAGTTAATTATGTCTGATAAGGATGTACCAAAGGAAACCAAATTGATCATTCTTGCTTTTTAGTGACTATTCAAAACAGTGCAGCTTCAACTTAAAATAGGCTAGCGCCTGAGTAACAGTTTGACTGCAGGTACTTCCATTTGTAAATATTTGCTGTAGAGTGCCTTGTCAATTCAGTGTTCTTTAAACGGAGTTTCTTTCAATATTAAGCAGTTGAATGTGGACTTACTCAACGATTTTCAATTACACAGGCTACAGACTTGTTTTTGGTCTCTGATCACAGCCTTATTCATGAGTCGTGTTGTTCTGCACCCATCATCAGATGAACCCACAGGCTCTGTTAGAAAGTCATTAAGGCCTACAGGACTTAACTAGACAGTTTGTAATTATTTTCAAATAAACTGTGTGTGGAGACGTAGTCATCTGGTGCCCTCAGGAATGAACTTGTCAACATATACCAGTTATAGTGTTTCCACATAGGAATTGTTTGGGATGTGGACCTAAAAGAGCAGAAATTGTGAATTTCATGTGTCTCTAGGACCACTGTCTTCCAATCTTATCAGAATTATTTAAGGAATACGTTGGGGTGTTGTTTAACATAAAGATCTTGGGCTCCAGCCTCAGAAATTCTGTTTTAGGAAGCGTAGAGTGGGTGCGTTTTTACCTATCATCTCTTTTCTGTCCTTGGGGTAATCATGGAAGAGGGCCCCCGGCATCTCATATAGAACAGTGCTCTAGGGTTTTGAAATAATTTTTATAAGATTCTCTAAGTTAATAACTAAAAATACTTGGGTTCTCATATGGGCAGAAACTACAGGATAAATAAAACTACAACTAGTCTAAAGGAAGCAAAATAATTCTGTGAAACTACTAATATCTGCCTTAATCATAGAAGCCTCATCAAGGAAATAGCAGTCTTCGCAGGCTTTTATAAGTCAGATGCTTGTCATGAAGGTTTGAAGACCTAAAATTACACAGCTGGTAGCCAGCCAACCCCACACTTTGTCTTTTCTTTATAAATCTAGATTAAAAAAAGACAAAAGAAGACTTCCTATTATCTTTGGTATCAGTAACAGGCTTAGAGGAGTAGGTTAAGTAATGTTTTTTTTTAAAGAAAGAGAAATGAAACGGTCTTGAAGAAAGGAGTGAGTAGTGAAAGCTGCTTAGGAAATGTTAGAAATGTGAATAAATGGTATTACACTTCCTCAGACTGATCTTGGAAGTGTAATCAGTCAAGGTCTCAGAAGGGAACAGTAGCACACTGGAAGATTTGAAAGGATATTCAAACAGGCTTATTTACCAAAGAAAAGATGGATTTGAGCTGGAAGACAAAAAATTGATGACTTGCAGCAAACTAGAGCAAGCATGACAGGAAGCAAGATTGGAGTGATGGGCACATCCAGATTGTATGGCCTTGTTGACTACTGTAAGGAGCTTAAATTCTATTCTAAGGACTATTGAATAGTAATGTATTGGAAAGGGCTGAGCAAGGGAGTGGAAGAATAAGGAAGAAATAATCAACTTCAAGAAGTAATTGCAGAACCTCAAGATGGCGGATGAGTAAGAAGCAGGCAGCGAAACTCTCTCTAAAAGTTACCATTGGAACACGGGAATATAGCGACCCGGAAAGCGCAGGAGGGGGGGAGATGCCTCCCCGAAACCCAGAAAAGTTCTGAAGCGCAATCTGGGACCCCCGGCACCAGTGATGGGTGACTTCCAACAAAGAAGAAGGAAAGAAGGAGCAGACCGCGCCCGCGCACCTTCTACTATCCCGGGAGTTGCAGCGCCGCGGAGGCTCAATTCTATGGACACACGGTGGCAGCTGGCGCCCAGGGAGCCCCCACGGAGGATCCTGAGACAGCGGCAGGGCAGGGGAGCGGCGGAGAACAGCGCTGACCGGTGGTGAGTGTCTCTCAGCCACAGCTGCCCCGCGCCAGAGAGCGACCGGCCGGGCGCCATTGTGGGGGGTGTGGTGAAACTCAGAGCCGCTCGAAAACTGCTCTGGGAACTTGTGCTCCGGACAGGGCAGCGCGGGGCCTCTCAGGCCCACGAAGGTGT
Organism: Erethizon dorsatum; assembly: GCA_028451465.1. NCBI lineage: Eukaryota > Metazoa > Chordata > Mammalia > Rodentia > Erethizontidae > Erethizon > Erethizon dorsatum. Next base: position 26,615,552 of record CM051835.1, on the reverse strand, counting down.
GCTGAGGTCAGCAGGCGAACGAGACTGGACTCTCAGCCACACCTGTCCCGCGCCAGAGAGCGACTGGACCGGTGCCATTGTGGGGGGCGTGGCGAAAAACCAGAGCGGCGGGAACCAGTGCAGGGAACCCGCGCTCCGGACAGCGCGCTGAGCCTCTCAGGCCCAGGGATCGTGAAAGGGCGCTGAGAGCGGAGGTGAGCTAGACTGGTCTCTGCCTGAAAGTACGCGCCTCTGCTCACCGCCCGCCAGAGGGCGCTCCTGGCTTACTGGGACGGACCTGCACAGAACAGGACTTTGTCACCACAAGGTACCTGCCTACAGCAGAGTCAACACCTGGAACTGATTCTTTTTATTTTTTTTATTTTTTATTTTTATTTTTATTTTTATTTTTTTATTTTTTTCTCACTGATTTGTTTTTTGTTCTGGTGAAGGGTTTTTTTGTTTTTGTTTTGTTTTGTTTTGTTTTGTTTTTTGGTGGGGTTTTATTTTTGATCTGTCTGTTTTATTGTTTTTATCTTCGTTTTTGTTTCTGTATGTGTATTTGCTCTTTCCTTCATTATTCTCTCTGGTTTTTTATATGAGTGTAAACAGCGCCTCTAACTTCTTTGTGATTGTGGTTGTGATCTGTTCTTCCTTTTATCCCTTCCTTCTCTTTTTACCACCTGTCCTCTGCACTAGTGTCCCAATTTTAGTGGGATCCCTCTTGGTCCTCTAACCTTACATCTAATTCCTTCCTCTTCTCCCAATACTCTATTTCCTCCTTAACTCATTTTAAATTTAAACTCCTCAGGGAAAAATTGACATACATAGGACTTGTATACTGCATATAATTTTTCTGGTGTGTTTTAGATTTTGTTATATAACCGCAACTCTATACAGCTAAAAGTGGTAAATAACTGGTTAGCTCAGTCTGTCATTTTCTAGGCTGTGTTTGATGCTTTAGTTAACATTATAGCCAAATGTGAAATAATTGTTCTAAACATCTTTCCTTCCTGATATTTCATGATTGAGATTGACTAAGGGACACAGAAAATACAGTGGCACAGTACCAAAGAATCAAGGACTGGGCCAAACAGGTAGCAACTTCGCATACCCAACGAATTGAAGAGGTAGGATCTGGCAGAAAGCTCAAAACCTAAAAGCAAGCTCCACTTGGAAGATACTGCAGAGAAGTAGTCATCTTCTAAAGATCTTAAACACTAGCAATAAAGTAACCTACTATAGGTAATTTGCAAACATCACCCCAGGAATTAAAGAAAGAAAAAATGAGATGACACTTAAACAAGATGCAACCCCACACATCCAATTCACCAAAGGCAAACCTAGGGAGCAACGAGGTGGGACAATCCGAAAGCCACCCACCTGGCCTATCTGAAGTGGTAACAACAAAGCAACTGAATGAGGTTCTGGAAAAAATTAAAACAGAAATAATCTCACAGATAACTGCAGAGATAATGTCTACAATGAAGACCATGCTTAAGGACACTATAGCTGATACAGACAAAAAAATAGATGAACTTAAGAAAACTATAGAAACCATGAATGCTCAGCATAGGAAAGAAATGGAATCCATAAGGCAGATTCAAGCAGATATCCAAGAGATAAAAAATTCCATTGAAAGTATTTGTAGCAGAATAAGCCAATGCGAGGACAGGATCTCAGATATAGAAGACAGGCTTGCAATTAGTGATCATGAAATGGAAAAATTCTTAAAAATAGCAAGGGACCATGAAAAATCAATTCAGCAGCTGCTAGATGACTCAAAGATAAACAACTTAAGAATAATTGGAATAAATGAAAAAGCAGGAGATAGCATCAACGACATTAAAACCTTGTTCAAAGACATAATCAGGGAGAACTTTCCTGGAAGAGAAAAGGAATTTGACACCCCTATAAGTGAAGCTTTTAGAACACCAACTAGACATGATCAAAAAAAAACTTCAGCCAGACATATTATAGTCAAGATCCCAGAAATTCAACAGAAGGGCAGAATCTTAAAAGCTGTTAGGGAGAAGAGACAAATCACCTATGAAGGAAAACCCATCAGAATCACAGCTGACTTTTCAGCACAAACCCTCAATTCAAGAAGAGCTTGGAATGATGTATTGCAAGCTCTAAAGGAAAATAATTTTCAGCCCAGATTGATGTACCCTGCAAAACTATCTTTCAAAATTGATGGAGAAATAAAATACTTTCATGACAAAGAACATCTGAGAAAATTTATGACCACCAAACCAGCACTCCAAAACGTTCTGAAGGACATTCTAGAAAGAGATAGGAACCCCAACAGAAGGAATCCACCAGGCAGGGCAAATAATTAAATAGCCGGAAAGCGGAAAAACAAAGAGTGGGAACCAACAACAGGAAAATATCATGACAAGTCAATACATATCAGTTTTAACCATCAATGTTAACGGTCTCAATTCACCAATCAAAAGGCACAGACTGGCGAAATGGATCAAGAAGCAAGATCCAACAATATGCTGTATACAAGAAACACATTTAATTCAGAAAGAAATTCATAGACTGAAAGTCAAAGGATGGAAAACAATACTCCATGCCACAGGAACCCAGAAAAAAGCAGGGGTAGCTATTCTTTTTGCAGACAAAGTGAACTTCAAGCCAAGAAGGATTCAGAGAGATAAAGATGGTCATTACATCCTTGTAAAGGGAACAATCCAAGAGGAAGAGATAACGATCATAAATATATATGTGTCAAATACCAATGCACCCAGCTATATAAAACAAGTACTAAAGGACATGAAAAATCAAATAAGCACTAATACAATTATATTGGGAGATCTCAATACTCCACTGTCACAAAAAGATAGATCAACTGGACAGAAAATCAATAATGAAATAGTAGAACTGAACCAAACTTTTGAACAAATGGACTTAGTAGATGTCTACAAAGTGTTCCATCCCACAACATCAGAATACACATTTTTCTCAGCTGCACATGGGACGTTCTCCAAAATAGACCACATACTAGCTCATAAAACCTGCTTAAGTAAATGCAAAGGAATTGAAATTATCCCATGCATATTATCAGACCATAGTGCAATGAAATTGGAAATCAATGGCAAAAGATCCCACAAAAACTCCCTAAACACATGGAAATTAAACAGCATCCTCCTGAACAACCAATGGGTCACAGATGAAATTAAAGAAGAAATTAGTCACTTTCTACAACTGAATGATAATGACAGTACAACATACCGGAACTTATGGGATACAATGAAAGCAGTCCTAAGAGGGAAATTTATAGCATTAAATACTTATATCAGGAAAATAGAGCAAGCGCAAATAAACAACTTAAGGGTGAACCTCGAGCTTCTAGAAAAAGAAGAGCAGGTTAAGCCAAAAGCCTGTACAAGGGAGGAAATTATAAAGATCAGAGCAGAAATTAACGTATTGGAGAATAAAAAAACAATACAAAGAATCAATGAAGCAAAAAGTTGGTTCTTTGAAAGAATAAATAAGATTGACAAACCCTTATCCAACCTTATTAAAAAAAGAAAAGAAAAGACTCAAATCCATGCAGTTGAAAATGAAAAGGGTGATATCACGACGGACCCTGCAGAAATCCAGAAGATCATCTATACCTATTTTGAAAATTTATATTCTACTAAGATGGAAAATGCAGAAGAAATGGACAGATTCCTAGATTCGTATGAATTACCAAAGCTAAATCAAGAAGATTTAAAAATCCTAAATAAACCAATATCAACCAATGAAATTGAAGATGTAATTAAAAACCTCCCAACAAAGAAAAGTTCAGGCCCTGATGGATTCACTGCCGAATTCTACAAGAAATTTAGAGAAGACCTAACGCCACTACTTCTCAAACTTTTCAATGAAATTGAAAGGGAAGCAATACTCCCAAATTCATTCCTGGAAGCAAGCATTACCCTGATACCAAAACCAGAGAAGGACCCAACTAAGAAAGAGAACTACAGGCCAATCTCCCTAATGAACATAGATGCAAAAATCCTTAATAAGATACTGGCAAACAGAATCCAACAAATCATCAAGAAGATTATACACCATGACCAAGTTGGATTCATCCCAGGGATGCAGGGATGGTTCAACATACGTAAATCAATAAATGTAATACAGCATATTAACAGAACCAAAGACAAAAATCACATGATCATCTCAATAGATGCAGAAAAAGCTTTTGACAAAGTCCAGCACCTTTTCATGATAAAAACCCTACAGAAAATTGGAATAGAGGGTCTTTATCTCAATCTGGTAAAAGCTATCTATGACAAACCAACAGCCAATATTATACTAAATGGCCAAAAACTGAAAGCCTTCCCTCTAAAATCAGGAACAAGACAAGGATGTCCACTGTCCCCACTCTTATTCAACATAGTTCTGGAAACTTTAGCCAGAGCGATTAGACAAGAGAAAGAAATAAAAGGAATAATGATTGGAAAGGAAGAAGTTAAATTATCATTATTTGCAGATGACATGATACTCTACACAGAAGACCCCAAAAACTCCACTAAAAAACTGCTAGATTTAATAAGCAAATTCAGTAGTGTAGCTGGATACAAAGTCAATACTCAAAAGTCAATAGCCTTCCTGTACACAAATAACAAACTTACTGAAAGAGAAATTAGGGAAACAACACCTTTCACAATAACATCCAAAAAAATGAAATACCTAGGAATCAACCTCACGAAGGATGTAAAAGACCTCTATACTGAAAACTACAGTACTCTGAAAAAGGAGATTGAAGAGGATATCAGAAAATGGAAAGATATCCCTTGCTCCTGGATAGGAAGAACCAATATAGTGAAAATGGCCATACTTCCAAAATTGTTATACAGATTTAATGCAATTCCAATCAAAATTCCAACAGCATATCTCACATAATTAGAGAAAACAATCCTGAAATTCATTTGGAATCAGAAGAGACCTAGAATAGCAAAGGCAATTCTGGGCAACAAAGGCAAGGCAGGGGGCATCACTATCCCTGACTTGAAATTATACTATAAAGCTACTGTGATAAAAACAGTGTGGTACTGGCAAAAAAACAGACCTGAAGATCAATGGAACAGATTAGAAGATGCTGAAACAACCCCAGACATACTAAGCCACCTTATCTTTGACAAAGGTGCCAAACACATTCGCTGGAAGAAAGATAGCCTCTTTAATAAATGGTGCTGGAAAAACTGGCTCTACATATGCCGAAGATTAAAACTAGATCCATATCTTTCACCATGCACTAAACTAAATTCAAAATGGATCAGAGATCTAAATATTAAAACAGAAACATTAAATCTGCTGGAAGGTAGGATAGGTAAAACCCTTGGAGACATTGGTGTAGGCAAAGACTTTATGAATAAAAACTCAACCGCACGGGAACTATACCAAAGAATCAATAACTGGGATCTCATCTTATTAAAAAGCTTTTGCACAGCAAGAGAAACCACCAACAGAGTGAAGAGACAACCCACAATGTGGGAAAAAATGTTTGCCAGCTGTTCCTCAGACAAAGGATTACTATCGAGAACATATAAAGAACTCAAAAAAATCAGACCTCCCAAATTTAAAGACCCACTCCAAAAATGGGCATCTGAGATGAATACACATTTCTCAGATGAAGAAATACTAATGGCAAACAAATATACAAAAATATGTGCAACATCACTAGTCATTCGAGAGATGCAAATTAAAACAACACTGAGATACCATCTCACCCCAGAAAGAATGGCTACTATTAAGAAATCAACTAATAACAAATGCTGGAGGGGCTGTGGGGAAAAAGGAACCCTTCTTCACTGTTGGTGGGAGTGTCGACTGGTACAGCCACTGTGGAAGTCAGTGTGGAGATTCCTCAGAAAACTAGGGTTGGAGGTCCCATTTGACCCAGCTATTCCCCTTCTGGGCATCTTCCCAGAAGAATTAAAAACATCATACCACAGCGATATATGTGCACCCATGTTTATAGCAGCACAATTTGTAATAGCCAGATCTTGGAAACAACCCAAATGCCCATCAACTGAGGAATGGATAAGAAAGATGTGGTATTTTTATACAATGGAGTACTATTCAGCCATAAAGAAGGATAAACTGGAGACTTTTATAGGTAAATGGATGCAACTCGAGAAAATACTCATAAGTGAAATAAACCAGAAGCACATGTGTAAGCATCGTATTATCTCTCTAGTATGAGAAACTGAAAGAGTAAATAAGATCCAAAATGTACAATAGATATGGTGAATCAAAAAGAAACTGGTCAAAAGGAAAGAGAGACTGGAATAGGGAAAAGAAAGAAGGGAAAGGGAAAAAAAAATTGTATATATATATATAAGATGGTTAAGATAGATACACTACCATTTTTACTTACTTCATTGAAGAGTAAGGTTTGTGCCAATAATGTTTGGACAATTGAATGCTAATGTCTGGTGTCCTGAATAACTAACTTAAAGATAGTAATACGTAATGTATTAACCATTGTTACCCTCCTATTATGTTGTTTTGAAAATTTGTTCTTCTTTTGATTTGTTTTGTTTTTTCTTCTCTTTAAAAGAAAAAAAAAAAAAAAAAAAAAAGAAGTAATTGCAGGGGCCGGTGAGATGGCTCAGTGGTATAAGCGCCTGCCTTGCAAGCGCGAGGGCCCGAGTTTGACTCCCAGATCCCATATACGAAAAAGGGGCCGGTGATATCGCTCAGCAGCACGGGTGCCTGTTGGCGCACGAGGTCCTGAGGTCAACCCCCTGGTACCCACAAAAAAAAAAAAAAAAAAAAAAAAAGAAGTAATTGCAATATGCCTGATGAGAGATATTGGTGGCTAGAATTACGGTGGTATTCATAAGAAAAACTGATGAGAAGTGGTTGGCAGGAGAATCTATGGGACTCCGGGATGGATTAAAAGTTGGAGTGCACCTGATTCCCAAAGAGTATTCTGGTACTCTGGGGGGAAAAAAGGATAAACACTGGCATAGCATTACATAAAAATTAGGGTATTGAAGAAAGCTTCTCTGATATGACTGCCAACCCAGTTAAATAATTCAATATTATAGCACCAAATATGGTTGATCTTTAACCTATATTCAGCTTCCTACTTGTCAAATATTAAAATATTCAAAAATACTAGGCTATATGATAGCATTGAAATTTGAAACCATTGAGTATATGGACAATTGCCACTCCACACTCCAGACAGTGCTGTTGATGAGAAGAAAAAAATAAAGTGTGACATGCTTCAATAGGGAAGTAGAAACTGATGATGAAAATGATGGCCAGGGCACCAGACAGAACTTTTTCTGCAACTCACAGTAAGAAATGTTTTCAACTAATGGCTCTAGATAAACATGTGAGGTGAAACAAATGTTTCACGAAACATACAAGTCCTTACTCCCTGGTTTTTATTCCATTGAGCTTAATAGTAGCCATGTTCTATTGAATGGAACCACTAAGGAATCTTCAATTCAAAATATGGACCTGGAAAATTTAGGAGAATCTCACTCTCAGTGCTTGCATTTTTTTGGAAGAGGTATTTGTGTATGGTTCGTGTCATTTACTAGTTGATTCTGGGTACACAGATTTCTCCTTTGCATCATCTAACTTAGATGGAAATTATGCCTGAGTGTCAGGTTTCAATTTTAAATTCAAGATGCCATCTTGGATCTCAGAAATTATGTTTATATTTTGTCATTTATTGTCTGTGTTTCTTACTGGATCACATGATTTCCAAGATGAATCTTTATATCTACTAATAGTCATTTGGGGCTGCTGTAATAAGATACCATAAATTGGGTGGCTTATAAACAACAGATATTTATTTCTCACAGTTCTGGAGGCTAGAAATCCGAGATCAGAGTGCCAGAACTATCAGCTTCTGGTACTGATTACTGTCTTCTCATTATATCCTCGCATGGTAGGAAGAGAGTAGGAGGCTTTCTGAAGAACCTTTGGAAGGAGGGGTATTAATCTCATTCATGAAGACTCTACCTTCATGATTTTATTATCTGTCAAAGACCCCACACCCCTAAATCACTTTGAGGGTTAAAATGTTCTAATATGAATTTTGAACTATACAGAATTCATTCCTTCTATTAGGATATGTAAAATAATGTATTGTGCTGAATAATTGCTCAGAACTATTTTAATACCATTAAATTGAACACTAAGTACTGAATATGTCATGTGTCTTAATTGAATAGTATTCCAGATTTTTGAGATTTTTTAAAATTAGTTTTGCTATCTTATGTGGATATATAACTTTAGAATTTTCAAGATGATTTCATTTTCCTTATACTAAAACTTTTGTTTGCCTAGAATTTTGCAATTTCCTTAATTCTTTTACATAATTATTTTTCACAGTTGAAATTAAAATAGCCTAGTGCAGTAGACAAGATATATATCACTGGAGCCAAACTTGATAGCATAGTAATAAAAGAAACATCATGATGTGAACCTCATCTGCTTCTGTAAATCTGATGCTCATCAACCAAATTACTCACCAGCTATGCCAGTTACTTATGTTTCACCACTCCCAACTCGCAAGTTTTGAAATCTGCACCTTTTTTTTTTTTTTGGTACCAGGAATCAAATTCATGACCTCACATTTGCCAGGCAGACACTGTGCCATTGAGCTACATCCCCAGCCTGAAATCCGCACCTTTGCAGACATTGTTCTAAATGAAAAGCCAGTTTGCCTTCCTGCCCCAGCGTCACTTTTGCCTGGCTGATTCTTACCCATTCCTTCAAAACTTTCAAAGTCTCTGCTTCTAGGAAATGTTTTATGAAAGCGAGATGAGTGAGAGCAGTTAGGAGGATACCAGAGTGAAGCAGACGAAAGGTAAGTGAATGAGTACACGGATGAATGAGAGAAGCGGAGCCAGACGCACTGTGCTGCCCCAGGGAAGGGTGGACTGCCAGTATCATTCTCTCCTTTCTGTCGTTGGAATAGGGCCTCCCTTGTGATACCTCCATGCCAAAGGTCACGGTATGCCACCTACTTCGACGTTGCTGTTCTCCGCTGCCTACTCCAGCCCCACTGGTCTGAGGAAGGCACGCAGTGGTCCCTGATGTACTATCTTCAGAGGCTGCGACACATGTTGGAAGAGAAGCCAGAGAAGCCCCCAGAGCCGGATATCCCCCTGCTGCCCAGGCCCCGGAGTAGCTCCACGGTGGCTGCAGCACCCTCATTAGTGAACACCCACAAAACCCAAGTAAGACAGACTCAGTCCATTGTCATTTGAACTAACAATTTTGGCCATAACACGTGCTATTTTTGTCTTCCTTGCATCCAGCTCTTAAGTGTTCCAGAGCTGACTGGTTGGTGGATTATTCTATTGCCGTTATCCGTTCCCTACTATTTCTCACTGCTGGACCTTTTTGCTGCTTTTTCACTCTTAATTTACCGTGGGAGGAAGCACATTCACACACATGCTAATTTATTGTATTCATTTGTTTATCCAGAATAATGAAAATTGGATCTCCTGGCTAATCAAAGTGTTAGTAGAGTTCTGACCTGTAATATGTCAATTACTAATATAAAATATGTGACACTAGCATTTCACTGAATGTGATTTAACCTCTTTCTCATGACTCAAAATTTTCAGTGTCTCAGTATTGTCATTAGGAATCTTGCTTTTTGATACATAGTCTTGCTATTTATTCTGGATGTTTGGAGAAATACACTGGGTATTTGCTCATGGGTGACACCATATGAAAATTGCTTTTTGATAAATGAATGTCGTAATATCAGCTGAATACTTGTTCTTCCCCTATTTTTCATCAACAATATATGTTGAAGATGTAGAGAAAAATTCGACATGCAGGGTGTTCCAGTTTGGGGGTACACTTAAATTTGAGTCGCCAGGGTCTGAATGTTTTTTCTGCATGTTCTTAAACTAAGTATAAATATCAGATTCAGAAAGAAATACACTCTTGCTAGTAGATATTTTATCCAGAATGAGTATCTCTTGTAATGAGTTATTAAATGAAAAAACACTCTTTTTCATAAAAAAGAAAAGGTATCTGTTTCCCTCCTACTTTCTTATCATTCTGCCTCTGGGACTTACAAATGGGAGTTACAATTAATATAAAATATATCTTTCCAGCAGCAGAATTTGGATTCTTGAAGTCCAGATGTGCAAGTTAAATAATGCATAGATATCAAATCAGTGGGCTTCTCTCTATGAACAAGGTGACATTTCAATGAGAAAAGTACTCAGATGGACAGCCTGAAGTCCTAGATCATTGCCTACACTTACTTTTTGTTCAGGATCTTACACTGAAGTGTAACGAAGAGGAAAAATCTCTTAGCCCTGAGGCTTTTTCCAAGGTTTCACTGACCAATCTGCGAAGGTCTGCAGTCCCAGACCTTTCTTCAGACCTGGGCATGAACATTTTTAAAAAGGTGAGTAGAACCACTTAGGCGTTATGATAATGTAGTAACTAAGAGTCAGTGCACCCTGCTACAGGGGGTGGGAAAAAGAACCAAAGTTCATGAACAGTGATGGTAACCTACATTTGTATGGTTCAATTCATTGTATCAAGGATTTTATATGACTATTCTCACTTATTCCAATGAGATCCTTATTCTCCCTGGTTTGCAGAGGAGAAATTGACCCTTAGAAACTTTGGGTAGTTTGCCAAAGACTGAGCCCAAATTAAAAAAATAGGTCTTCTAGCTAAACAGTTCATGCTCTCCTGAATCCATTACCCTATCTATATTTTTATAGGTACATAGTTAATCAAATAGAAAATACTATACTATGTTTTGACTCATATATAAGTAGCAAGTTTGCTTTTTGTTTCTCAAAACTTTTAGCTTATGTCAGTGAATAACATGAACATATTTTTAACTTATAATCTATGGAATTCAACTTGTTTCTAAATAAGCAGTCGCGTCTGCCTTCATTAGTAATGCAACGGCAGGCAATAACCATTGTTTTTCTAAAAACATTGATTATTTGAGAAAAAACAGATATTTTAATACATGAGAATTTTTGAGGAGCTTTTAGAAATATAGGTGCTCCTGGCCTGATCCCAGGACTAATTAAATCAGAATTGCTGAAAGTTAGACACAGGCGTTAGTATATTTTAAAAGCTTTCTGAGGAATGCTGAACTCCTTGAATTTGTTTGGTAGAAGCAATCAGTTTGTACCAATGTGTGTACAAGGGATGACCAAAAATAGGATGAATGTTTAAACCCCTCAAATTACTTCCCCTTGCTTCGAACACACTTATCCCATTGTTCTTGCCACTTTCCAAAGCAGTTCTGAAAGTTCTCTTTGATGAGTGTCTTTACAAGATGTGATAAAAAGAAACAGTGAATGTTGCTGTCAAATGCCGTCCAGTGGAAAGGCAAGCTTGTAAAAACATTACAGCATGTCCTCATCCAGCTTATTCATCCACCTAGCAGCAGGTAACTTCTGGTTCTTCCAGTCCAAATGACCATGAAAGGTAAACATTTTTAATTGATTCAGGACTTTGAGGCATAAAGATATGAAAGAAGACTTCCATAACTGCTTCAAAAAGTGGCAAGAATGAGGCGATAAGTGTGCTCAAAGGGAGGGAAAATATTTTGAGGAGGATTAAAGGCAATGTATCTTTTACTGTAATACTTTTAAAAAATTAATTATTCACTGTATTTTTTGATCCTACTGCTACAATATGATGCTCCGAATCATCTTCAACTCTCCTTGTGAGCAGTGACACATATTTGAAGTTAGCTGACTGGAACGATTGGTTAAGTCTTGAAAAATGAAAGAGAAAAGAAAAGAGGCATCCCGGTCCAAGGGGTGACTCATGAATTCTATATTCAAATTTCAGCCTGCATCAAAATCACCTACAGAGCTCACTACATGCAACACGCATCTCTGAGCCTCCCCTTCTGAGTTTCTGATGCGGTGTGTCTGTGCTTGAACTTGGGAATCTGCATTTCAACAGTTACAAGGGATGCCAGTGATGCTGTTCCAGGGCCGACAATGAGAACCACTACTCCAGTCCACCCAGCAGAAATACCTATGGAATGTGGGACCTTTTACTTAGTTTCTTTTGCTCTTTTAACACATTAGGGAACTCTCTCCCTTTCATAGTGAGTGGTATTCAGTGCTCCCTGGAACATTTCCTGTGTTTCTCTATAGAACATGGAGCCCGCAGGGAAGCAAGCTATAACCTTCCCTTTGCCCTGTGCCTAACCCCTCATCTCTCACCACTGCAGTTCAAGAGCCGAAAAGAAGACCGGGAGAGGAAAGGCTCCATTCCATTCCACCACACAGGGAAGAGGAGACCGCGAAGAATGGGTGTGCCATTCCTGCTTCATGAGGACCATCTGGATGTGTCCCCTACCCGCAGCACGTTTTCCTTTGGCAGTTTCTCTGGGCTTGGAGAAGAAAGGCGAAGCATTGAAAAAGGAGGCTGGCAAACTACCATTTTAGGTGACTGCAAAGGCCTTCCAAAGTAGGCAGAGTTTGAGGGACCTGTGTAGCAATCTTTTTTTTTTTTATGTGGGTACCGGGAGTCGATCTCAGGACCTTGCGCTTGCCAGCAAGCGCTTGTGCCACTGAGTGAAGTGATGTCACTGGCCCTTTTTTTTCATTTATGTGAGTACCAGGAGTCGAACTCGGGACCTCGTGCTTGCCAGGCAGGCGCTTATGCCGCTGAGCTATCTCACCAGCCTGTGTGTAGCAATCTTAATCTAAGAATCCCTGGCAAAACTGGGTCTTTCTTGAATAGTTCAGCCAAGAAATCTGGGCCTATGTTCAGGTTTCTCAGTGGTTAAATAATGCAGTGTTTTCACAGCCAAACAAACACAGATAATTAAATTAATTATGCAGGAGTTCTGTATAATCAGCCAGGTAATGGTCCTGTTTCTTAAATCATGCAGAAACATGGCCTTAGAGGGTTCTGCACGTTAACTTTCATTTGTTAATCTAAAGACAGGCTTTTAATTTCACTTTGTTTAATAAAGAAAGAAGCTAAGCAAAGAAAAAGAAACGTCCTTTTCCCATTTTTGGATGGCATTTGAAGAGGGTCAGCTTAAAACCAGGAGCTGACAGCTAGCAGGGCCGCAGCAGATGGTGTCTGACATTTGGCTTAGATCGGGGCTGACCTTATCACAGGCATTTTCATCAATCACGTTGACCTTGAATATTCCTGAGGCAAGTTCCGTTCTTGCTAATTTGACTGTGCTTTATGCTTTCCCTAATAGTCCTCACTCGAGCTGCTGTCTTTTGGGAAGACAAAGTCTCTGCAGAGACTCTTTCAGATGTCAAAACCCTCTTGTGGTGCTCTCGTCCATTTCAGGGAAACTGACGCGGCGGGGCAGTTCGGATGCAGCCACGGAGATGGAGAGCCTGAGCGCCAGGCCCTCGCACTCGCACCACACGCTGGTGAGCGACCTGCCTGACCACTCCAACAGCCACGGCGAAAACACCGTCAAGGAAGGTGCGTCTCAGGTGGTGCTCGTGGGCAGAGCTTCACGTTTCCCTTTCCTCTTCTTACACCATTTCCGTTTTTGTTACACTCTGTTTCCTTATATTTTTTGAAAACTTGCATTTTCGCATTGTATCTTTCGGTAACTTGCTTGTTAGCCCTTCTTGGCATATCTTTGGTGTCCTTCTTGGCATATCTGTTGGATACCCCACCTTGTACACCACATTTCTCTCTAAATAGAGAGCAAGGAGGAGCAAATCATGTGTTCCTCAAATGATTACAGACCCACAGGGGTAGAAAGAGCTCTGGAAAACATGGCGATTCCGTGCTTCAGTTGCCTCTGTGATTTGTGTCAATGGGACTTGTACCCTTCTGCTGGGAGGGAAGTCACTGCCTTCCAAGCCCACCCAGCCCCTTCTCAGATAGCCTCTATTTGAGGTAAATACCTGTGTGCTTCAAGCAAAGCAAATACTTGTCTCTAGATGGAATCTAACTCAAGCTCTTATTCTTTACTCAACAGAGTAATTAATTCCTTTTCTTCTTCTTATGCTCTCATAGAAAAATAAATCTAATCCCTCTTTTCCCTGAACTGTATTGCAAATATTCAGTGACATCTCTTAGTTGGCACCGCAAATGTATGATCCATTACTTTTAACCAAAGAAGAATTCTTGTTTGTTGTTCTGAATATATTAGACCAAAACAAAATATTTTAATAGCCATAACCTTATGGGACAATATTTCAGTTAAGGTAGTTTATATCAATATATCTGTCATCTACAAGTCATTAAAAACTACCTATTATCGTCAATGAGGTCAGTTAGGCAAAAGTTAAATCCTAACATTAGCCTTAAGGAAGCCAGTGGCAATTCAGTTTTTCTGTGACTTTCATTATTCATCAGATATCACACGACCTTTACAGCTTACGCAGTTCCATGGGAATTGAGAATAGTTTGAGAGTGCAAGTCAAATGTCTATGAAAGCTACAGCTACGATCGTGATCATAATTTAAATAGTGGTGTAACTGTCTAACTGATGTAGCAGGGTAATAGGAGGAGAACTAAGATGTCGCTTTCATTTTATTAGTGCGATCTCAGATCTCCACCATCACAGTTGCAACCTTCAACACCACATTGGCATCATTCAATGTAGGCTACGCAGACTTTTTCAGCGAGCATATGAGGAAGCTCTGCAACCAAGTGCCTATCCCAGAGATGCCTCATGAGCCCCTGGCGTGTGCGAACCTGCCTCGCAGCCTCACAGACTCCTGCATCAACTACAGCTACTTGGAGGACACAGAGCACATTGATGGGACCAACAACTTTGTCCACAAGAACGGCATGCTGGATCTCTCCGTAAGAACCAAGAATTTTTCTTATGAAGCCCTGAAAGATATTGACCCCTTAGTTCAGTTTTTACAAGGTTGGGTAAAATGGCCATATGGATTCTTAGAAGTACTGAATCTTAAAATTAAAAAGCTGTCTAAAAAAAAAAAAGCACAAGGGTGTCAATTGTTCCAGGTGCATCTTTTGTTTTTTCCCAATCATTGCATTAGATTCCATCTCATCTTTGAAAATTTTGATAATCCAAAATTATGAGTGAATCCTGAATATACCAATCATATAAATATACATATGTTGACTTCTGCTAAACTCCTTTTATCAGAATGAGAATAAGAGGTTTATTTATTTATTTTTATTATGTAAGCAACAAGACTACATGCCTCCCGTGTAGCCAAAGAAATGAATACAAATCCTTAAAAGATTTAAGCTTGCATGCTTAAGAATGCATGTTTTGAATATAGTTATTAGCAAATGAAAGAGTTTTTATATCTTAAAATTACAGTTCACAAACACTATTATTACACATTAGGGAAGCAGGCTTAGCAAATAATTTAAAGTATTAAAATTAATGAAGACTCATAATTTAAACATGCAAATATTATGCATTTAAAATTGAAGGGTAAATAATGATATAATCATCAATGAACAAATGTTTCTCTATTATGAATGTAAGGCAATCGTTCTTTATTCATTTTATGGAAAGAGAAAGGTAGATAATGGAAACACTTTGATTTTAGAAATCGGTCAAACAAGTTTCCATTTGGGCAAATAATTGCTGTCTCTTTAACTCACTATGCTTCAGTATTCCCATAACTGTCTACATCATGGCAGGTTTTGGAAGACTTAAGTGAGATAGTACGTGTTTTTAATTCTTTTGATGATTTATACTCTATATTAAGCATGTACACAAGGTTCCAATGCAATGTGGATAAGGAAATCTGAAAATTGTCTGAATTATTTATGCCCAAATTCACAGCACAGCCTAAGGAAGTGGATTAAACGGAATAACCAAATCTATTAAGGAAGGAGTACAGGCAATTTAATCATCTTGTACTTATCTCTGTCTTTAACAGGTAGTTCTGAAGGCTGTTTATCTCGTCCTTAACCATGACATCAGCTCTCGCATCTGTGATGTGGCACTAAACATTGTGGAATGCTTGCTTCAACTTGGGGTTGTGCCCTGTGTAGAAAAGAACAGAAAGAAAAGTGGCAACAAGGAAAATGAGGCTGTGGAAAAGAGACCAAGTGAAGGAACTTTTCAGTTCAAAGGGGTACCTGGAAGTTCCACCTGTGGATTTGGGGGCCCTTCAGTTAGTGGAGCTGGAAATGGTGGAGGAGAAGAAGGAGGAAGTGGAGATGGAGGTGGAGGAGGTGACGGAGGAGGAGGTGGAGGTGGTGGAGGTGGTCCTTATGAGAAGAATGATAAGAACCAAGAAAAGGTATGACTGAACCTCCTTCTGTGTCCTCATGGAAAACTTTCTTTCCAATGCTTTCTTGCTCAGAATTTATTGACTCAAAACAGCAGCTAGTCACAAGAGCAAGAATGTTATGGTTGCATAAACCTCTTCATTAAGTTCTCAGCAGGCACAAGTAGAAATAATTCGTTGAGACTACGTTCTACATCAAAAAACCATCACCAGGCATCCAGCGTCAGAACTAATTCTTTGGTTATGTTATTTCTGCAGAATATCTCAGGTACATTACAGTACAATAATTCTAGGTAAGCCACCAAGGATGGCCTCCTTCTCAAGACACACAGGATCTAGTCTAATTGAGTTGTGTCTAAATCTGCTCAGGCTACCATACCAAAATGCTACAGACTGAGAGTTTAAACAGCAGAAATTTATTCCACACAGATTTGGATGCTTGAAGTCTAAGGTCCAGGTACAGCAGGGTAGGTTTCATTCCAGGGCCTCTTCTCTTGACTTCTAGGTGACTAGGAGACTGCAGCAGTATGTGTGCCTATGGCCTTTTCTTCGCATATGTGTGGGAGAAGAAGAGGAGGGAGGGAGGCAGAGAGAGAGAGAGCAAGAGAGAGTGAGAGAGAGACAGAGACAGAGGGAGAGAGAGAGAGATCGATCTAGTATCTAGTATTTTTTCTATGAGGCTAATCCCACTGGGCTGGGATCCCAACATCTGACCTCATTTAATTCTAATTACCTCCAAAGGCTGATTTCCAATATTTCCATCAGTTTGGGAATTAAGGCTTCAATATGGGAATTTTGGGAGGACACAAACAAGCAATACGATTTTCCTTAATATAAAGTTCTTCCTTGATTTAGGTAACACGTTTTCAGCAGGCAACTTTAACTGCAGTTAAGGAGAAAGCAGGGGAAGGGTTTTGCTTGATGAGCTTGTAGATCTGTTTGACGTGGGTTTGCACAAGAAAACTCTCCTAGCCTCAGTCCTCTTGTGCTTCCCTGTGCAGATGCCAGAGGCTTTCATCTTTTTGTCACTGATCATTTCTAAATGTCACTTCCTCTGCTTTGGCAGCACCAGTTACGATCTCTGTATGTAACATCAAGAATTCATTTTGTTCTTTGAGTTCCAATACGAATTACCACAGTTTAAATTCATATAACTTAATACTGATTTCAGTTAGAGGTTTTAGCTGGAAAATGCTGTTCAGAAATTGAAATGAAGAAGAAATTTGAATCTCTAATAGGTAGCAATTAAGTGTTTCTAAAAGTAGGATTGCACTGTATAGAATTCTATCATCTGTATACATTATATAAACTGTAAATTGCCTATTGTGTTCTTATAGGGTGTCATGTTTTTACATCTGAATAAGGATTGTAGAATTCCTTCCTCTTTTATAATTTCCTTTCTCTTTTCAGTCCCACTTGGCACATACTTAATTTGTATTTGTCATCTGAGTTTCTTCATTACGTGGCTTTCTTATATCTTCCCAATATCCATGGACTCTGATCCACATATTCCTGCTTCAGTATTGTTGGGTTCCTTATGCTTTCCTTTAGGATTTTCTTCTCCTGTCCTAATCATGTATCTATATATTATCCGAGACAGTATAGCTTGACACTATAAATGTTATTGGACCAAAATTGTCACTGTTGGTCAGTATGGGGTATTTGATGATGATGTAGTCTCCAAGAGTCACCAAGAGATAAATGTTGTGCACCTAGTTAGTTCTCAAAATAATGTTACATATTTTTAGTACAAAGAATTCATCAAATGAAACCTGATAGTAGGTCAAGTGCCTTGTGTTTGTAATTTACAAAGATCTGCTTTGCCCTAAAACCATCTGTTATTTTTGGCGGAATCAGAGAATTTATCTAATTTTGCAATCTAGTAGTACCAGAAGCTTGGGGAATTGATTAAAACCAAAAGGAAGATCAAATTTCTGTTTCTGTATTGGCTACTAACATAATGCTGAGAGCTTCAAATGTTTTCTGATATCTGTGATTTCTGCTTGTAGCTTTATATATCTTTCTGAACATCTCCTGTGAAAGCAACCTAAATCCCAAGGACATCTGAAGCAAATATTTACAAAGAGCTTTCAGAGCCAGAGAATTTTCAAAGGAGCATATAGTAATTTAAAAATATATAATTGGCGTATATATAATATATATTTCCAAATAAGCCCTGGCTTGGGTGACTTTTTCTGAGGCGCTGCTCATAAGACTGTTGTCTGTGCATTACCCGCAGGCTCTTGACTGTGGGAACCAGTGAGGACGAAATCTGATTCAAGCTCAGTTCACAGAGCCACTCGTCCGAGGTCCAGTCCACCCAGAGGGCCCTGCATTGTCTAATTCATCCACCCAGAGAGGATGACTTTTTTAATGTACATAATGATGCCCCCGAGGATAGCAGCGCCCCACACCTAGAAATAATAATTAACATTTGTTTTGCTTTTATTTTGCTTTACATGTTTTGACTGGACTCTCACATCTTCAGAGATAGGTATTATGGTGATTCCCACCCTGTACAGCAGAATGGCTAAGTAGCTTTCCCAAGCTTATATAGTAACTAGAGGTTGGCACTAAGACTTGACTCCAAACTAAAGATGATTTCTTGGTTGGTAAATATATCATGAAAGAGGGGGCTCTGGGTCTGGAATGGCTTTGCAAAGCAATCCTCAGGTGATGGGGACATGTAGCACCACCCTCCCCCCATTTATGCCACTGACTGGTTCATCAGAGGTAGGCTGCCTCCAGGGAAACAGCATAATGTTGGTCTGGCGGTGGCTGCAGCTGTCCAGCTGGAGGCAATCCTGGAGAGGCACTCAGCTAAGAGTTGTCAGCCATCAACACATCGGACAGCTCAGAGAAAAAATATTTTCTTCCTGCAGAGAGAATCTCTGGGGTCCAGCTGTCTCTCCAATATAGGAATTTGCAGATGAGCAAAGAAGGACCAATTATAGAACATTGGTGGAAAAAAGACTCTAACCTATCACATTAAGGCAAATGATAATGTCTAGATAGCTCCTTAACCCTTTCACACCCTGCTCACGTTGGAGTACCCCCTCCATAGGTGGTCCCAAAGTTTGTGTGTCAACCTGACCATATGACTAATGAAAAAATAATGGCTATTGTCCAGAAATCTTACAATTGCAGGGCAATTCTCATCTATTATTTCATTTACACTGTAAACCTATGAAGTAGAAAAAGCAGCTATTAGGGTCCTTAATTCACAGGCAAAGAAACTAAAATACAAAAAGACGAGTTAAATTATGTAATATCATACACAAGTAAGGACAAGAAGCTAGAAGCCCAGGGCCACGGCATGTGCTGAGGGCTGAATGTAGCTAGGAGGACTGAGGGTGTCTGCTGCTACCAAAGATAATGGCTCTCTCACACTGGCTCAGCATCTTTTCTTTCTTTTTTTTTTTTTTTTTTTGGTGGGTACCGGGGGTCGACCTCAGGACCTCACGTGCCAGCAGGCGCCCGTGCCGCTGAGCGATATCACCGGCCCCTTTTTCGTATGTGGGTTCCAGGAGTCGAACTCAGGCCCTCGCACTTGCCGGGCAGGCGCTTAAGCCGCTGAGCCATCTCACCGGCCCCGTCAGCATCTTTTCTTAGCAGCAGAGTCCTCATGCTTCTTTGGAAATACAGTAATTCAAGGAGGTTCCTTTTTGGGGAACTATGCTTTCCACTCACAAAAAAAGAGGATGAGAAAGAGAAAATGAGAGGATGATGACAATTCTCACAATTTTCTCAGGAAAGTTTCCTATCTAGCCTCAAGAGAAGAATCAAGTTGCATGTTTAGAAAGTTCTGTATAGTCTCACTTTGCTTGTGCATGTATCCTGTAGTACAGCAAGAGAATGCAACTAGAAAAATTCCTCAAAAATGTCAGAAATTGTCATGAAATTCCAAAGTTCCAGATATAGGTCAATTCCCAAAGTTGAGCAGTAATCCTTACCTGGTGGCATTATCAGAAGCCTTCTGACAAGGCTTTTATGGAAAGCTTTTTGCCTTCATCTCTGATAGTCCCACCATGTCTTTCTAGGTAGCTGTTCTGATAGTCTGTCTAAGATATAAAGCAGTGATGACGAACCTTTTAGAGCTTGCAATGGTAACAAACAGCCGACTGCAGCACGTGTGTCATAGGCTCACCACCACTGACACAAAGCATATCTTCTAATAAAGAAATTTGTGTTCATATCCTTTAGCACCAGAGGATGTTCAAAATGTGATTTCTTTCTTTTAATTCAAGTGCTAGATTTTAGAAAATTGAGTTTGTTTGTTGAGCCCTTGACAATTCTATTTCCCCATTTGCAGGTGCTTATTGCAAATCATATAAACTTTATTTAAATCATGAAATACATAGAATCTTAGTGGCAAAAGGATTTCATTGATAAAGTAAACTGACTGCTCCTTTTTTCTTGACCATGGGCACTAGGATGAAAGCACACCTGTAAGCAACCATAGGCTGGCCCTCACCATGCTCATCAAAATCGTGAAATCTTTGGGATGTGCCTATGGTTGTGGAGAAGGACATCGAGGGCTCTCTGGAGATCGTCTGAGACACCAGGTATTCCGAGAGAATGTAAGAGAATTAAAGTAGATTCCATTTCCTCTCCCTCTTCCCTCTCTCCAGTTGAGGAATGAGTCCTTTGACAATGAGGGTCAGTGTTCCCTAAAATATATTGTATTTCATGGAGATCATTAATGCCGTCTTGGGGTGGGAGTATTCCCACGAGATATCTCAAGACATCTAAAACTCAAGCTTAGGAAAGTTTAATTGGGAAAACTCTTCTGCCTCCTGCCTAAAGCGGACCAACCACCCACCAGTTGGTGAAAGAATGCATAATTGGAATGTGTGAATGGCAGTTTGAAAGAACTTTGCAGAGACGAGTACATTCAGCAAGCTCTTGATGGCCTGTGACTAATGATTTTTTAATCATCTGTCTGGGTACTGTAGAAGCATATTTTATATCAGAGAAAGGGATCGAAGTTTAGGACCTAGTTTCTTTTTCTTACTTAGATATGGAAAATGGCCCTTATTGGGACAAAACAGGACTATAAAAGTAGCCAGTCATTTTCTGGCTGCTTTACCTGAGAATGAACCTCGACTTCTAGATATTTGCGATCTTATCCCTCTGAACTGTGTGAAACCTGAAACTCTGCACTTACTCTTTCCCAAGCGTTGCTCTGTCGTGGAGCATGGTTTTGCTCTGGCTTATTTTTGGTTGCCTCCATTAATTGCTACCTTTCCCATCTGATTTGAGCAATAATCTACTTTTGCAGCAAGCCTGAGCTGGGACAGTTTCCTTACACATACATTTGAATTGAAATTGTAAGAAAATATTCTCTTAAAATTAAGGATTTGATGCAAATCTGAGTCCAGAAAACCCTTCAGCAGATCTTGGCAGAGATTTGGGGTCATGGCAAAGTCTGATACCAGACTGTTTTTCCTTGGTGTTAGGTTTTGTCATGAAATGTTCACACAGTATTAGCATGCTGGGTTTCTTGCTTAATGTATCATCTATCATCTATTTATTTATCCATCTTTCTTTTATATTTTGTTATGTTTTATTGTTTCAGTTTATTATATGTATATGGGGGGTTATATTCAAAGTAATTGATTTCAAAATTCTGAAATTCAAACATTCTGACCAAGATCAAGATTTTTGGGCCATAATTTAAAAGTCAAAATAATAATAAGGCAACAGAAAGCTTACATTGCTTCCATCTTTGCACATATGTATGCAATTTTTGAACTTTTAAATTCTGACACAGTATGAAATAAAGCCTAGGAGGTTAAATAAACAGCATCACTCCTCAGGCAGGAGACCAGTTTCATGAGATGAAGAGCTGAAATGTAATAAAAAGCGTCATGCTCTAGTGGCGGGTACAAACTGGCTCTGACAACTGTTTCTGGTCTTTCTGGATTCGCGGAAAGCAGGGCTGGTTGGATCAGGAGCGGCCATTGCTAGGATCTGTCCGCCATGCTTTCTCATCCAAGAGCATGGCATGCTTTGCTGAGGTCGCCCAGCTACTTTCATACCTGGCTTCCAGCTTAACCTAAAGGACAATCCCTCTATCATCTTTCAAGCCTGTTCCAGGCTCATTATAGAGGTCATGTGTGCTTGTCCTTGTTCAGTAAACGCACTGTCCGAGAGATACAAGTTTGAGAGATTCCTCTGAAAAATGTCTAGTTCAAAAAGTTAGTCACATATTTCTCTACTATTAGATTTTCAGAAGTTATCTTTTTTTAAAAGGTTAAGAATATTTATTTTTAGCAGATCCTAGTCTCTATACCTTTTTTAAAGAAACAGAATATTTAATGATATTCATTAAAATGCTTAGTGATTTAATCAAATAATCCTGCAATACCTCTTAGATCATGAATATAATCATTACCGGGTAGTACCAAATTATTGAAAAGGAATTCATTCTTTAACACTTTATATCTCTTGAAGAAGTTTAGGACATTCATTCAGAAGCCAAATATTTAAGGCTTGACAATCTTATTTTTAAACTTGAACTTCCCACTGAATTCATGCAGAACATGTAGACAGCCTAAGATCCTTAAAGAATATATTTGAAATTATGCCTGTTTGGTGTATTTTACAGAGAACATGAAATAATCTGTACCTAAGGATTTCCTAGTCCAGGATTTTAAAAGTTCTTTGTAAATATTAAAGTGAAATTCTCGGGCCGGTGAGATGGCTCAGCGGCGTAAGCGCCTGCCTTGCAAGCGCGAGGGCCCGAGTTCGACTCCCGGAACCCACATACGAAAAAGGGGCCGGTGATATCGCTCAGTGGCACGGGTGCCTGTTGGCGCGCGAGGTCCTGAGGTCGTCCCCCTGGTACCCACAAAAAAAAAAAAAAAAAAAAAAAAAAAAAAAAATAAAGTGAAATTCTTCATAAATTCTTTATGGAATAATAATTGAATTCTTTGTGTAGAACATATTTTACCTAAGTGCTTTGCAAACTTCACTTTATAACACAGCACGTATTTTGTAAGAAATAAATTAATAAGATATATGAATTTACTTGGGATCCGGGAACTAATAAATTCTCTGGGAATAAAAATACCTAATTTCAAATCTGCTAGTATATAGTAAAGGAAAAAATGTTTTTAAGTCCATCTGTCCATGATATAGTTAGAAAGATTAAACAAGATAATATCAAAATGGCTGCCAATAGTGTAGCTATTTCCAAGTTTCCTCCTTTTTTTCCTTTTGTCTTCCACTCTCAAAATTTCCAAGTATCTTTCCCTGGGGCTTTGTCAAAATTGTAGTGCAACTTAAGCTTTCTTCTGGGTCATCATTAAGAGCCCATCAGTAAAATTCTGCTTCTCAGGTACCGCCTTCCTAATCTGACTCCCATGCCTCTGCCTGGTTGGTGAAGTTCTCTATGCTCAATTATGGCGACCCTTCCCTAGGTAGCCCTCCTTTCTTTTTTTTTTTTTTTTTTTGTGGGTACCAGGGGGACGACCTCAGGACCTCGCGTGCCAACAGGCACCCGTGCCACTGAGCGATATCACCGGCCCCTTTTTCGTATGTGGGTTCTGGGAGTCGAACTCGGGCCCTCGCGCTTGCAAGGCAGGCGCTTACGCCGCTGAGCCATCTCACCGGCCCTAGCCCTCCTTTCTTGATACTTTGCCCTTTTATTTCAACCGAAAGACTTCTGCCATTTCCGCATTCCATTCCATTGTGATGGGTTTTCTTGTATCTCTTTTATTCACACATAGTTCCCCCCCCCCCCAGGATACCAACTAATCTGTTACCACTCATCCTAGGTCTTTTTTTTTTTTTTTTGAAATGGGTGGTATATAAACACATTTCCCAAAAACATCATTTTCTGAACTATTAATGAGATAAATATATATCACAGGAGAAATACCTATAGATTAGGAGACAAGGCCTTGACTTCTAGTTTTTGACTGTGCTGTGGAATTTGTGGTGTCAACTTGGAAAAAGTCGTTGGCTTCTTTGAGTTTCACTGCTCTTGACTGTAATAAAGGAATACTCAGCAAATCATGGAAGTGTAAAAGTCAAATGTGATGCATGCACATGCAAGAAATGTGTTTTAAACAGCAAAGCACCACACAAATGGAATTTTTCTTTTGATAGTAGAAGAGAGGTAGAAGGCCCCCAACACTCCCAGGCAGTATCAGCATTTTATTTGCTGACTTCTACAGCCAGTAATTGTCAGTTCATTGGTTCTGGTGGCAGGAACTATACCCTTTTCCTTTACCAGGTGGCAAAATTATCTGTTGGATCCTAAGACATGGACTGTTGTTTTGAGTAACAGTGTGTAGCCAATGATCACTTGTTTTTCATACTTACGAGGCTAACTTCTGTTTAAATATCATATTTTCAGAACCAAATTCAGACACATAAATAAACAAATTAGGCTTTATTTTATACTTCTTATGTGTTTCAGCAAACTTTTCCTCCCCACTGTGTAAGAGGACACTGGAACCTACTTCCTACCCTCTTTTCCCTCACTGCCTCCATTAAATCTACTTACTTTTAAGTGCTCCCTTGCACAAAGCCTCATGAATTGCTAATTCTATCACTCATCCCAATTTTACACTTTGTGTTATTTTCATTAAGATCTTAAAATCTTGATCTTGGTGAAAATACTGAACTCCTCCTGGGATCAGCATTAGACTTTAGCTTTGGGTTTTTCCTGAGGAGTGGTTCTTCTCTATACAAGCTCGCAGGGATTGCCTAGTCTATCTCTGCCCACTTCTTAGACAAGAGGGGCTAGCAGGGTTGGTTGGCACTAGCCAGTGGGGGTGGATGGAAGTCTTTTCTTTCTGAAGGCTTCTGTCTGAGACTAATGATATCTGTAGCTTAAGCTGGTACTTTTGACTTTTTCACTTTTCTTCCTTCATTGCAGGCCCAGAACTGCCTCACTAAGCTGTACAAGCTAGATAAGATGCAGTTCCGACAAACCATGAGGGACTATGTGAACAAGGATTCTCTCAATAATGTAGTGGACTTCTTGCATGCTTTGCTAGGATTTTGTATGGAGCCAGTCACTGACAGTAAGTAAAGCTGTCCCTGAGTACTAGGAGCAGTCGATGTGAGGTGAAGCAGGTAGTGTTTCAAGGGCATACTAAATCTGTGGGGATAGAATTTAAAGAAGAGATATGTATGCATGCATGCATGTGTGAGTGTGTGTGTAATAGAGTATAAGCAGAAAGCCCGCACATCATCTTTGGTGACACATTTTGTCCTCAGCGGACAACCTACCTCTGTGAATGAGAACTTGATAAAGCTTGTGGCATCCTCACCTTAATTCTCCAATCTTTACATTACTAGTCATAGGACTGCTGTATCTCACATGACTTTCTCTTATATGACTTCACTATAAATCGAGACAGGAAATACATTTATTAATTCAACAAATATGAAATGAGTATCTGTGATGTGTCAGCCACAGTGCCTGGCAATGTTTTCACAATATAAAACAGCAAAGAGAAAATAAATACATGTGGTTGCAGTAAATATAGGAATAACATGATTTTTATATATATGAATAGAATTAATTTTTTAAAAACTAAGCAAAAGAATTCATACATAGGCTTATAACCTATTTTATAGCTCCAATATAGAGACCTAAATTATTGTATTAGGTTTTTCATCATGAAGACACAATACCCAACACCTGCAACTTAAAGGAGGAGATTTTTAATTTGGCTCAATGTTCAAGGGGTTCAGTCCATGGTAGGCGGACTCCAAGGCAAAAATATCATGGTTGCACAATTCACTGTGGCCAGGAAGCAGAGCAGGGGAACAGTGCCAGAGAGAAGTGGGGAAGGGACCATGTACAGAACTCAAGGTTACACCTCCATGACTCACCCCAACTAACACAAGAGTGTGCTCTGCTGATCTGCTAGGAATTCCTTAATCTAATGAAGTTGACATATCAAGATTAATAGTCACAGTTACACTGCATTTATAATAAACTCAACCCCTTTTGTACCATTTGAATGCAAGTGCAGTAATCAGTTGAAAGCTTTATTCTTCATATTACATGTGAATGGTCATAGTTAATTAATTTATATTGAACACACACTTGATAGATTTTGGAGCATTTTTCCTGTTTGGATCCCAGGCTTTATTGTTTGATTATCACATTTAAAATTATTCCCCATCTACAGAAACATAATCTATGTTATCAGAATTACTTTAAGCGAAGTATATTATGAATTTAAAAAACAATGAACTGAGGATTATAGTTGAGATCTCCAAGAGAAATTCTTGCTTCCAAACTAATATTTTTTTAAGTTATATGAGATAGCAACTACAAGCATAGACTAAAATATTTCTTTTAGTAATGTAAAAATCTAAAATAACCCCATCATTTGGCACATACAGTGAGAGGTTGGTAATAAAATGTGTTGTTTTAAGGCAGTGTGCTCTTCCTGGGATTCTTGAGATGTGGAAGTGGGTCGCAGTGAATGGATCAGCCAGATGGGTCCCTGTGTGATAATGTTAGGCTGAATCTGCCCTTGCGCTGGTAGCTCACTCGCCACACCAAATTCTCTGCAAGGCTGTTGAATGCCTGTGGCCTGTGGGCCATGTGTGGATGTGTGAAACTCTGGTATAAAACACTGTGGAGATGGATGAGCTCAGTCCCTGGCACTGTACATGTGTATGAGTCGGAAGGGGGCTCTGTGAGGGGTGTTGTAGACTTTCCCTCTCCACATACCTAAGAAGCTCCTGGGAGCGTTCTTCAGCTGGAGGCAGGATGTTTTTTCCTCACTGTCTGTGTGAGTCCCCTCCTTGAGCTCTCTGCTTCTTCCTTTCTGCCCCCGGCTCAGCTGGCTGGCCCTGCCTCCCTCCACTTCTGACACACTGAGCAGTTTCCACTGAGTAGCCAGTTTCCTTCCTCCTCACCACAAAGACTGCATCAAATGGACTCTTTCTCCATTAAGGGGACATTTGGCAGATCATTTTTTAAAAGTGATCACCTACTTAAAAATTACTCTAACCCTGAAGTCATCAGTCAATCCCCTTTCCATTTGCTAAGACTTATCAGTCAGAATACTCTACCAATTCCATTGGAAATGCTGTAGGAAAGACAGTGAAGATTATGATTCATTTGTTTCCAAGTTTGCGTAGAGGTTGTTAAACTGGCCATCTGTAGTCCTCTGTTTCTGTATTTTGTGTACCTCTTCCCTATTTCCTGGGTGCAAAATATTTACTTCCTTACTCCTTCAGACTGTGTAGCTTAACAGAAACTTTGTCTGTAACTCGTGCCTTTGCATTCCAGACAAGGCTGGGTTTGGAAACAACTTCACCACGGTAGACAACAAATCCACAGCCCAAAATGTGGAAGGCATTATTGTCAGTGCCATGTTTAAGTCCCTCATCACACGCTGCGCTTCAACCACACATGAACTGCACAGCCCCGAGAATCTGGTGAGAAGCTCCCCTCTTCTTCCCACAGGAGTTCGGTGTCTGTGCTCACAGAGTGGGTCCTGGGCAAGACAAGCTGAAATCTTAAATATCGTTTCCCCCAAAGTCACCGTAACTCACGGTGAGGCCTTATCAGTGCCTTTCTCCTTGTTCCTCACTGTCCTCCTACAGGCTGAATTCTCTTTCATCTCAAAGGTTGTGTAGCATTTGGTGAAACCATTGCAAGGTATTTTGAGCCCTTCAGAAAGAAGGTGCTAGAGCACCATTTATTGGTTCATGAAATATTAAAGGATGTTATACCAGGCATTGTTTGAAACTGTATGTACTTTAAACATTAATGCACATGTACTGTTAAAACTGGTTTTTATTTTCTTCTATTGAGTGCTGTAATCTTTTAGCTATTCCTCTTAAAATACTGTGCTAACTAAACCACTGAAGTCCCAAGTAGTGTAATGGGAGAACCAGTCTGTAAAAGGTGAGTGCTTATTTGCTACCAAGGAGACTGTGTCCTGGAATACTAAATGGAGTTGAAGCCTGACAACTCTGTTGTCAGTAGATGAATTCAAGTTTCTTTGGGAAGCAAAGGAGCAGTCTCTAAACTACCAGTCTTTTAGGTATTATTACTTTCATGTAAAGTCCATTTGCACATATGGACACCATTTGCTAATCTGCCTAAATCAAGGGTGATATTTTAAATAATTCTAAACTATTGAAGTTACTCACTTTAGTTAAACAGAATAAAACCCTATACCAAAGAAAATTTATGATTGCTGATGGTCAAAGCCAATCCAACCAGGTTCTCTGTAACACAGGCATCATCCATTCATTTATTTTGGTCTTAGCTCTGAGTAATTTATCAAATGGGTTATAGTGTATGAATTATCAATCTTTATCCACAACCTCATGTACTAGAGAAATATTTTAAGCCTTAATTTTCTTTAAATCATTGTGAATTTGGTTTGATCCACCATTTCACAGGAATGACTGGAAATCAAAATTTAGTCATTCTTCACTTTCTCCACTTCACAGAGTGATACAAAGATCCCCCAAATTTTGGACAGCATCCGGGGCCTTGAGAGGCCCCTTAAGGCTCAGTCATGAGTTCATAGCTATTATTTCACATAGCGCTCTCTGGTGTGTGCGTAGTAGGGCTGTGTGCTCTCTGAGGAGTTTGGCGTCCTTGCTCTCTGGTGTCTTGCCCTTTTCCATGGAGCTCTTCCGTGGAGGAGCTACTGACGAGCACAGTGGTGTACACCGGGCCCTGCTCCTCACAGCCCCAGGGGACACTCTCACCATGTCATTCTCAAGGGTCATTTCTCCTGCTTTCCTAAAGATTTTAGTTAGGCATAATTGTCTCAGTGGCCTTAAAGTTTTGACAGCCAAAACTATAAAGGTAAGTATTTTTTTGTTTTTCTTTTTAGGTTTTTCATTCTGCCTTGCCATGAACAGGCAAAAATACATATGCACCTCTTTAAAGAAGAAAGACAGAGGAGGAAAAGCTGGTACAAAGCTTAGTTTCTAAAATACAAAGTCCTGTATATACTTTTGAATGGTGACTCACCAATATATTTGGTATTAATAGTTCTGTAGTCTAAACTTCATGATCAAGTTCAGGTTAAACTGGCCTACAATATACATATTACTTGCTAAGTGTGTCTAGCAAAATTCCACATCTTTTGAGTAACCGGGCTTTGTCTGACGTACACGGCGGATTTATCATTTTCATCATAGTAATGCATGAAATTTGGAGAAGCTGAACAGGGACTGAACTCTTTAGTCTAAATAAACTTGTATCTACCTTTTTCTGTAAGCATCATCATTAAGTCATAATTAAGTGGGAATCCAATGATGAAAAACATATATTAATGTCTTTCTAGCCATATGGGCAACTTTCTGAATATGAAGCTTGGTAACCATTCTTTGTCATACTAAGGATGACCGGCAATGTTCTTGGCATTGTTCTCCAGGAACAATAGTATACCATAAATTTCAACAGTAGTAGTTGACTTTCTTTTATGATTCCAATGCTTATCTAAAGCCAAGGAATTACCTGCTCCTTTTCTCCCTGTGAAACTAAACACAGCCATCTTTCTTTTCTCAAACTTTCCTCTTGCTTTCAAACAGGGGCTGTATTGTGACATCCGTCAGCTGGTCCAGTTTATCAAAGAAGCTCACGGGAACGTCTTCCGAAGAGTGGCTCTTAGTGCTTTGCTGGACAGTGCTGAGAAGTTAGCACCGGGGAAGAAAGTGGAGGACACCGAGCAGGAGCCGAAGCCTGCAGGCAGTAAAAGGTTGGAAGCTTGAGCTCCCCAAATATCCGCGATTTCCTTGTGTCAGTGTAGTATTATGTCCATAGGGTCCCGGATGTGGTTTGATTTTAGTAAAGATGTGCCAAGACTGTCTTGTATAAGTGGTGTCACTGATACGGTTGAACTGCAGCTTAGAAAAGGAATCAGTTTATTATTAAGTAAATACCACTTCTATAAGAATCAGAGCTCAGTTTTCCTCAAATTTTCATATATTTGAATTTTACTTCATAGCACTTAATAATATGGTAAAGTATGATCTGTATTTTATTCTCTTCCATATGAAATTTACATTTTTGGGGCCAGTGATATTGCTCAGCGGCACAGGCGCCTGCTGGCACGCAAGGTCCTGCAGTCGACCCCCGGTACCCACAAAAAAAAAAAAAAAAAGAAATTTACATTTTTATCCAGAAAGGAAAAGTAATTTCTGATACTACATCATTCTGCTCAGTAAGTGATATTCTACATGTGGCAGAAGACAAATTGCTATACAGCGCCATGTTAAATATTCTAGTAAACATAAATTTATTTTATGTTGATTGTATATTAAATACCACTTATGAGGATGAAAAGAAGCTCCTAAATTCACAGTTCTGCTTGCAGTCAAGGATTCTGCAGTAACAGTGGTATTGGTAAGCGAGAAGTCAGCATGAGTCAAATTGTAAGGTATAAATTCCATAAAACGTAGGCTCATGGCGACAGGGGCTTGTGAGCCATGCATGCTATGTATAACAGATGTTTTGCTGTATGGAACATGTGAAGTGTGAAGCAGTGGTGTCCCACTCTGTTGTGATGGGTACACCGCGCCATTTGCGTAGGTCAGAGGCCGGGAGCATTGTGGATAAAAGCCAGGTGTCCGTGGCAGCTGAGGAATGTCGCAGCTTCATGTCTGGTCGCCCCTCGCAGACTCCGGAGCAGTAAGTAGCGCTCATGTTACCCCCAGTGCAGAGGTCTGAGCACATCACACTGGAAAGAATTTCATTTTCTAAGCAGCTGCTTGGTGTTTTGTTGTTATTTTGTTATTTGGGTTTTTTGTTAGTTTTTCATTTTCTTTGATCTTTGCTGTGTTTTTACTTTTCATGCCCAGTGTCACCAACATCTCCAGACTAAGCCAAATAACCAGCCCGTGCCTTTAGAGAGCCACCTTAATTGCTTCTCTTACCTCATCTTGTCCCCACTTCTGCCTTTCATACACACTGCTGCAGACAAATCTTTAAAAATAGCACGAGAGGGCCGGGGGTATAGCTCAGCGGCACGGTGCCTGCCTGGCAAGTGTGAGGTCCTGAGTTCGATTTCCGTTTCCAAAAAAATAAATAAATAAAAACAAAAGTTGCATGGGTATCAGCCACTTTCTTGCTTAAAATCATTTACAATTTTTTCAATGCATGAATGACTGTCAGTATGTTCAATGAAGCTTTTCTAAACAGAAGTTAAATAAACTTGTCCAGTGCTCGGTTTTAGCTGAAATATAGATTCTACTCCAGTACACTGCGGTTCTCCCCTGAAGTCCATTCCACTGTCCTTTGACATCACATCCTCTCCACTTTTCATAGTGGCGAAAATCAAAGCCATCTTTAATTAGCGGCCTCAGGAAATGTGAGGGTTGAAGCAGTGTCAGGCGCTCTGCAGGCACTTAGGGGTCGCTCACAAGATGTTTGTAAGTCTGCAGAGGAAACAAGAAGCAGTCAGCGATCCATCTCGGCCTCCCAGCCCTTCACCCCGACAGGCAAGAGAGCAAGTCGTTGGAGCGGCGTCAGCTCAAGTAGCAGTTGACACACACAGCCCCTCCAGGTCACAACCACAGAGGACCGGAGCTCAGCACCCCACACGTTCTACGAGACGAAGTCTCTTCGTTTTTTGAACTAGAGGGGAAGAGCATATTGGTTGAAATCTGACTGTGGTATACACAGGACTGAGAGGAATATTTACTTCTACATTGCATGTGTATGTGTGTGTGTGCTTTCTTTTCGTCTGGTATTGCCTTCTGAAGAGGCTTGGGGAGCAGCGTGTGCTAGTAAGAGGACAGGAATCTGAACTATGGCTCTTACCAAGCTACACTAGGTTTTCTGTGCCAAGTATGGTTTCACGGGCATCACTAAATTAGCTGTTTGGCTTCGTCATAAATTGGTCTCAACTATTATGTATGCTCTATGATGTGGTGTTCAAACTCCTTCCTCCCTTCCTTTTTATTTACTCCTCCCCGACATCCTTTCAAACCCCCTTTCCTCCCCCTTCTTTTGCAGTACACCAGTGCTACCAACACAATGTATTTTTTCTTTTATTTCTTTCTCTCTTTCATGTGGTATTGCTTTTAATAAGAGGTAGGGGGCCGGCAATGTGCTAATAAGAGTGCGGGACTAAGAGTGGATGCTTTTATCGCTGTAGTTTGTTACCTAGTCACATTAGGTTCTTCCACACCAAGGGCTGTTTCTTGGGGTCAGCTAAGTTCCTTTTCTGGTTTGGTCATAAACCAGACACAGCTTCTTCTGCCCTCCTCTACTCTCCACTTAAACCTCTCTTCCCTCCTTCACTTGCTTTCCTCCCACTCCCAAGTCCCCCCCTCTCCCCTGCTTTTGTGTGACACAAATACCATCAGCAAAACATATTTTCCATCGTTTTTATTTATTTATTTTCCTTTAGTTTTTTGGGTCTTTCTTCCTCTCTTAGACCATATATGTGAGGGGTTTATAGATGTGAAATGGTGAGAATTAATTATTGCTTTAGTCCATACAGTATCTTCCACATACACGTCACATAAAATTGTGTATCAAGGGTTCAGATGCAAGTTTTCTGCCAGCACATTCTTTCCGAGCTTCTTACAGCATCCCTCAATCTCCAATTACACTTCTCTCTCTCTTCTTCCTTTTTCCTACCCTGAAAATAACCCCTAAACTCCCTCTCTCCCCGCCCTGCATTCCATATATAAAAATAATATCACCAAAATCCTATCACTTTTCTTTCTTTCATTTGTCCTTCTCTTTTTTTCTTCTTTTCAGACTATTTTCTTTTTCCTTTTTCCTTTCTTCGTCCTCTACCTCCCAATGTACTTGCCATCAGTACTACTTCATTGTTTTCCTGGGTTATCGAAAAAAGTGAAGATTTTTAAAAAATTTAAATTTTTAAATTTAAATCAATGTATGGTTGGTTCTGTAGATGCTGATAGAATCAGTAGTACTCTTCTTGCAATGCAGTGAACAGAACTGATCCTAACAGTTAAGTAGGTTGAACTGGTGCACAAACACCAAAAAATAATACAAGTCAAGGTTACGACACAGGGCGCCATAACTAAAGAGATGTCCAGAGAGCTAATAGACTTTTCTCCACTTACTGATCTTCAGCCTTCCACACAAAAACACTACAGACGTGAGAAAACAAGGCACCTCCAAAACCTCCTAACTCCCCCAAATCTGATCTCACAGGCAATGAAGTAGAGGAAGTTTTTCAGGCAGAGAACTCAAAAACCAAATGTTAAAATGTGGAAGAGGTCAAAGGAAGAATAAGCAAATGCATAAAGTATTCAGTGACCTCAAAGAGGATATAAACAGATACAGGATTTAATTAATAAGATGTTCATCAAGCTTAAAGAATATGCAACAGTTGATTGAACTAAAAAAGAAAATGCAGGATATGAATGACACTTCAGTAAAGAATTAGAGATTATGGAAAGGAATCAAGCAGAAATCCTGGATATAGAAACTTGAATTAAAAATATGGGCAGCAGGCACAACCAATCCGAGGAGAGATAATCAGGACTTGAAGAGCTGATGTAGTAGACCATATACCCAGTGACAGCCTAAAAACAGATACCACAAAAACTGTATCCAACAATTGCTAGATGACTGGGAAAAAAGTCCCTAAGCGTTATAGGAGTTAAGGAAAGATTAGATGACAACACGAAGCTATAAAAAATTTTTTTTTTACCAAAATCATAGTACAAAATTTTTGGGCCAGGGATATAGCTCAGTGGCACAGCACCTGCCTGGCAAGTGCAAGGTCCTGAGTTCAATTCCAGGTACCAAAAAAAAAAAAAAAAGGCATAGTACAAAATTTTACAGATTTAGGGAATGAAATGACTATCTAGATAAATGAGGGACTTAGAACCCCAAATACCCTCTTTTTCCAAAAAATAAGACCTCTCTATTTTCTTGCTCAGTGGCTGCTCT
Organism: Erethizon dorsatum; assembly: GCA_028451465.1. Classification (NCBI taxonomy): domain Eukaryota; kingdom Metazoa; phylum Chordata; class Mammalia; order Rodentia; family Erethizontidae; genus Erethizon; species Erethizon dorsatum. Next base: position 26,581,490 of record CM051835.1, on the reverse strand, counting down.
GTAAGGCAGGTAAGACAAGGATAGGCTTATTAGGGCTGCCATTTTTGATCTCGCGTCTTCAAGGCTGATTATTTTCCAGCTAGATATTATTTTTGGGGAAACACAGTAGTCATGAGCAAGAAAGAACCTTCCCACCACACATCATAGTCAAAATCCCAGATATTTAGCGCAAAGAGAATACTATAATGCTGTTTGAGAAAAATGACAATTTATAAAGGTCAGCCTATCACAAAAACAGTAGATTTCTCAATGTAAAACTTAATGGCCAGAGAGCTTGGAGAAAAGTTTTTCAGTCCCTGAAAGAAAATGATTGCCTAACAGATTACTATGTCCTGTAAAATTATCATTCAAAATTGACAGAGAGATGAAAACTTTCCACAATAAAGAGAATCTAAAGAAATTCATGGACCACTGTTATGGTTTATATCTAGATGTCCTCCCAAAGCCTGGTGCACTCATAGGCGGAACTTTTGGGAGGTGATTGGATCACGGAGGCATGATAGGCATCAATGGATTAGTTTACTGATGAGTTTTATAGTTAAATGTGATTTTTGAGGTGAAGCCTGGTTGGAGGAGGTTGGTCCCTGGGGGCGTGGCCTGGAAAGGTCTGTCTCCCTCTCTCCTCCCTTGATCTCTCTGCTTCCTGCCTGCCTTGCCATAGACTGTTTCTCCTTGGCTGTGCCCCTCTGCCGTGCTGCCCTGCCTTGGAGCCAGCCAACTGTGGACTGAAACCTCTACAAACTGTGAGCCAAAATAAATCTTTCCTCCTTTAAATTGTGGGTGTTGGGTACTATGTTTCAGTGACAAGAACGTAACCTAGACAACCACCTAGTTAGCACTGGAGAAAGTACGTAAGGGAATTCTAGACAGAGACAGCCAGGCCAACATTATCAGAGAGCCAAAGAAAAGAATTCATCTAACGGGGAGAGTAGTTTTAAAAAGGAAGACATAAAGGAATCATCACTGGAAAAATAATACAACGCAGGACTCAGCAAATACCTTTCGATAATAACACTCAATGTAAATGGTTTTAACTCCCCAGTCAAAGACACAGCCTGGCAGATTGGATGAAAAATAAAACCTAACTGTATGTTGCCTGCAAGAGACACATTTGACCAAAGCAAGCAAACACACACCCATAAACTGCAAGCGAAAGAATGGAAAATGAAACTTCTTGCAACCAGAGCCTGAAAGCATGCAGGAATAGCTGTCTTAACTTTAGAAAAGGAAAACTTGAAGCCAAACTGATCAGTACAGAAAAAGAAGGTCACTACATACTAGCAAAAGGAACAACTCAGCAGAAAGAAAGAACAATTGTAAGGGCATAAACTCCAAATGTCAGCACATACAGTTTCATAAAACAAAAACCACTGGACAGTAAAGGACAGATAGACACCATTACTATCATAGTGAGGGACTTCAATGCCCCACTCTCACAGACAGGTCAACCAGAAAAAAATCAACCAAGAAATATCAGAGTTTAACCACACCACCAAACAAACGGACTTAGCAGACGTCTACATTAGAGAAAAGACAGCCTTTTAACAAATAGAGCCGGGAAAACTAGTTATTCACATGTGGAAGAATTAATTTAGATTTTCACCCAACACTATAGTCAAATGAAAATGGATCAAAGAGCTATGAAAACAGGAGCACTGAATCTGTGGGAAGATAAAATAGGTAAAACTCTTAAGACAAAGGCATGGAATAGTACTATCTGAACAGAACCCCAGTTGTACAAGAAATAATACTAACAATCAACAAATAGGGTTATCTCAAATTAAAAAGTTGCTGCATAACAAAGGAAACCATAACAAAGGAGTGAAGAGACAACCTACAGAATGGGAAAAAATTTTTTGCCAGTTACTCCTTGGACAGAGGACTAAAATCTAGAGGATTTAAAGAACTCAAAAAAAGAATCTAAAAAACAAAAGACCCAAATCAAAAAATGGGCATTGAAGTCAGTAGACACTTCTCAAAAGAAGTATAAATGGCTGGTAGGTAGGTACTTGAACAAGTGTTCAGCATTTTTAGCCACTAAAGAAATGCAAATCAAAAGAACACTGAAATTCTGTCTTACTCCATTAAGAATGATTATCATCAAGGACTCAAAAAACAATGTGGGTAAAGAACCCTTGTACATTGTTGGTGGAATATAAACTAGTATGGTACAACCACTGTGGAAATCAATATGGAGATTACTCAAAAAACTAAAAATAGAAATTCTATTTCACCCAGCTATATATATCTCCTGGGTATCATCTCAAAAGGGTTAAGGTCTTAATATACTCATATTTATAGCAGCACAATGTACAATAGCAAAACTATGGAAGCAGTGTATGTGCCCGTCAGCAAGTGAATGGATAAATAAAATGTGGTATATGTACATAATAGAGTACTATTCCATTAAACAAGGGTAAATATAAATAATTTTCAGGAAAATAGATGGATCTGGAGGCCCTAAGTGAAATAAATGAGACACAGAAAGTTACGTATCACCTGACAAACCCAAAATATAAATAATTTTAACAGCAGAATAAAAGAGAGATGGTAGGAAACAGGGAGATAGGTTTTTTGGAGATGAGAAGGGGATCTGGGAAGGGGTAAGGGGAATGCTGGGGGGACAAGTATAAAAATGATCGAGGTGCCATATGCATATATGTCAATTCCCCAATACAAATGTAATTATTGTGTATTGTAAACATATACTTACGAGAAAGGATAGAAAAAGAAACAACCAATTTCTAAAGCTGGTTGAGCCTGACAATTTATCTCCTAAAATAAAATTTAAAAAAATGTAAAAAACAAAATGTGAGGGTTACTGTACACCTTCAGCTCACAACCCAGTTCTCAGCAAGGCTCATTTGTCTTGCGCTCTTCTTTTGGGAGCTGTTTACCCACGAGTGGAATGGTCAACATTTAAGACATGTACCTCTTTTTAGGTACACCATTGTGAGTCCCCAGACCATTATTTACTATAAATGATTGTTCTTCCAGTAATTCTGCAGGGTATGCTAGGTATTGTGGTGTCCTTTCTCCACAGTTAAGTAAATCAAAACTGAGAAGCAAACAGCCATTAGGCAGGATTTTGGTAATCCATACCAAGCAAATCGGAAAGTCCGTACAGTTCTTGGAGCACTTCAGAATCTTAGAGACGGTCACTGTTGAGTAGAGAAAGGTAAGGAGAAGTAGATCAAGCCCGTGGCTCTACAGGGCATATGAATATTTGTTTACTGTTTCAGCCTCGGTACAACGATAGAGCTTGGCTTATCATGTAATTCTGTTAAGAACGAACGAATGATTCATTATCGATGAAAGGGCAGAATTGTCACATTATCATTAAGCTTTTGCTTTCTTTAACATCCTTCCTCAAAATTCAAGCTCTATTAAAAAAAAAAACTCTAGCAAAAAAAAAGAAAGATTTTGAATATTTTGAATGACAAGTTCTATGACTGAATAAAATCAGTTAAAAGGCTTTATCCACATAACATGTACTCAAAAGAGGAAACAGGATTTTTTTCCTCCAAATTATACCGGCAATTAGTGAGCTAATCTGGTGAAAGAGAATGATATAAAAGGTAAATTAGATTCTAAAATAAAACCATCTATTTTCATAGGTGAATTTTTTAGATTATAAAATATTCTCTTTGTTCAGTGTTGTGTAATCATCACCTAAGTTCTAAGAATTTAGTACATGTCTGTTCTTGTACCGTGAATGAAGATGTATGTTTGAATATGCCTCTATGTAAATATCTTCACTTTGAGGAATGTCATAAAATGTTAAATATGGAACTTTTTCATGATCTAAGTGGGTTCAAGGGGCGAGCATTCCAAATATTGGCATGCTCTGGAGAAGGGTGAGTTGTCACTTGGAATGATTTTGGCTGTTTCTCTACCTTCTATTTCTCTTCCTGTACTTCCACGTCTTACTCTGTCTCTTCTCCTCCTTTCTTACATAAATAATCACATTAACTGAGCAATATTAAAAGTGCTTTTATGTCTCATTTCTCTGACACCCTTCGAGCAAAGCTGATGTAGCATTTTATTGAAAAGGTTGATAAAGTCCAGCCTCTTTGGATGTTTTCCATTCATATCATGTACTCATGATGAGAAGTGCTTCAACTAATTCCCTAGAGCTAAACATTTAGATTGTTTCTACTTTTTCAATGTTGACTGGTAAAACCTTCTTGTATCTACCTCTTAGTATGTGTTCCCATCATTTTCTGAGATTACTTCCTGGAAATTGAATTTATTGTCAAGGGTGTTGATACAGGCTTTGAAAAACATATTACCAAATTACTTTCCAGAAAGACTGAACCATTTTTATCTCACCACTAGCAGTGTGAGAATAACCATTGCTTTCCCCCCTCCCTTAATCTATGTCAGTTTAGTGAGGGAAAATTATAGTTTTATTTTAGCCTATTTATTATTATGGCTCTTGGTGAGATTAAACTCTGCATATTATTGGCCAGTTGTCTGTTTCCTTTTATGGGACACCCTGGCCACAAATCCCCTTGTGGATATTCCTGTTTGTCCTGTTGCGTTGGACCCGTTTTTCACTTTGAAACTACATGTAAGTTTAACTCACTGACTTTAGGATGGTGTAGTTCCTGGGTATAATGATCACATTTCATTCATTTAAATACTTTTCATGATGTTATTTAGTGTCACGTATCTTTCTATACTGGAGTGAGGAGTGGGAAATGAGGAGTAGTACAGCACAAGCCCCAAGGAGCTTTAAAAGACATTAAATATTCCTTGACATTTTAATGTTTCTGTTATGACTCACACCTGTAGGTGAATACCTCCAATAGTCGTCTTTTTATTAAAGTCGAGAAAAACAACCAGCCCCATTTGATAACTGAGACAGGACTGTTTTCAGGAGAAGTTCAGAGTCAACCGTGGTCTCCCTCCTCCTACTCTGCCACCTACTGTTCCACATCCAGCTTGTCAAAGATGGTTCTCTGTGATCTGTGTAAATAACATTGGCAGGAGGTTGAGAGGAACGTAGGAGACTTTCCCAACTATTGTCAGATATTTCATCTTATTCTCTGCTTGATCACAGTGATGAACAAATGCAAGGGGCCAACCTGGGACGAAAAGATTTCTGGCGCAAGATGTTCAAGTCGCAGAGTGCAGCAAGTGACACCAGCAGCCAGTCAGAGCAGGACACTTCTGAGTGCACCACGGCCCACTCAGGGAACACCTCAGACCGGCGCGCCCGCTCACGGTCCCGCAGAATTTCCCTACGGAAGAAGCTCAAACTCCCCATAGGTAAAAGTATGTCTGTGTTTATTTATGAATTCTCTATTACCTACCATGTCCTCAAATCAGCTCGCATTCAAAGTAGAGCAGTGCATGGTGGGGTACGGAGAAAGAAAGCTTTCAACTCATAAGGTTAGGCTTACTGCTCCATCCATCCATCCATCCATCCATCCATTTTTTTGTTTCTGCTGATATTTCTTAAATCCTACCATGTGCCTCTATGGTGTGCAAACACTATGCCAGGTATCAGAGATTAAATTGTGAGCAAAACACACGGCCCCCTGACTTTGCTGAACTTGCAATGTAGTTGGAGCCACAGTCACTTAAGCAGATAATCGAACAACTAAGTAGAGTTGCAAACTATGACTTTTATGAAGGCACTATGCACAGTGCTGCACAAGTATGTAATAATGAAACCTGACCTAAAGGGAGGGAGAAGAAAGAAATCAGGGAAGATTTCCTGGAGGCAGGGACATTAAGATCATCGGCAGGATACTTACAAGAAAAGCACTTCAGGTAGCACCATATGCAAAGATAATAGGCTGAAGGGGACTAGAGGAAGAGTGGATGGGTCACTGTGGTAGAATATGGTAGGGCCAGGGCATGCAGGACCATGAAGGTCAGGTAGGTTCTTCACCACGAGCAGGTATACTTTTTCTAAAAGATCGTATTGGAAAAAGTATTAGTAGACAAAGGAGAACAGATGGAAAGCCATCTAGTAGTCCAGGTATAAATGAATAGATACGTGGTCTGGGTGACTAGATAGACAGAGGAAGTGGACATATTTGAGAGATACTCAGGAGGTAAGATGAACAGGCTTTTGCGGGAGACGTTGAAGTTGTCAGAGATAAGTGGATGGATTATGCGATCATTCACTGGAGAGGACCAGGTTCTTTTCATCTCAGCCAAATTCACACATGTAATTTTACAGTCTAATACTGAATATTTTGATTCAAAATATGTGCACCAAAAACAATTTCCTTTTGGTTCTATTTCTAGCAAAGCCATGTAACTTTCATTGCTTCTTAGTACATGGTGGCATCTCTGTTTAATACATTTGAGAGAAAATGTTCTAACTGTCCGGTTTTTAAAAATTATTGAATAGGAAACTGGCTGAAACGATCGTCCCTCTCTGGCCTGGCCGATGGTGTGGAGGACATCCTGGACATCAGCTCGGTGGACCGCCTGTCCTTCATCAGGCAGAGTTCCAAGGTAAGTGGGATATCGCTTGTGGAAGTGACCATTGGAATCACTGATAGAAAAATGTCAGGGCTGAGAAATGCTAAACACCTGGAGGGGTCTAAGTAAGGAAGAGCTAAAGAAACTCTTGAGTTGAACAAACTTTGGAAACTTAGACGAGCAATGAAAATTAACATGTTTAAGTAATAGGCTATCATAGGAAGGGAAAAAAGAAAAATATGGGGCACTTATATAAACATACGGTTTTGGACTTTATCAGAATTAATCTCTAAGAATGTCTCCGTGGTTCACTGAATTACTTCTATAAAGCCTGATTATCTAGCTGTCAGTTTCTGAACTTGGTCCTCCGACTAATTGCAGTTACAGAGATTTTTTTTTTTAGCACATGGAAATGAACTACATTGACAAAATTACTCAGCCATCGAAGTCAATGAAGTAATCTTCATATTCTAAGATTTTTTTCAAATCAAGAGGTTAACCCAAAGATTTGCCTTTGAACGTAGTCCCTGACTCCTTTCCTGTCCTTCTCAGGTCAAGTTTACCAGTGCTGTGAAGCTTTCTGAAGGTGGGCCCGGGAGTGGAATGGAAAATGGAAGGGAAGAGGAGGAGAATTTCTTCAAGCGTCTTGGTAAATGTCACACAGCCTAAGGTTCCATTCAGCTTTCATCACAGAGAACAAAAATGTGTTTAGATTAAATAGTACATTATTTTCTTTTTAATTTCTGAAACTCTTTATTTGAAAAACTATTTTTTTAAACGGTCCTTTTCCATTTCCATTGACTTCCCATTCATTTGTTTCTCCTACATATCTCTTATAAATTCTCTACTTTTTATCCACTTGGTTAAAATGGCATTTATTGAAGTCTTACTGTTCCTCACGCCCTGGTGGGTGATGGATTCATGAAGAGGAAGACAGCCTCTTCTGCTCTATCTTTTATTAAAATCTGAAAGTTACAGGATCTCTATCCACCCACTTATCTCCTTGGAATTCTGCTCATTACAGCCCTGACAGGTGGCCGGCAGCCCTCTATACTCTTCCGCTGAGGGGGAGGTTATTATTTCAGAAGGCAACTTGTTCCAGAGCTACAGAGCTTTGTTAGGAAAACTTTCCTTATATTCTGAAAATATACTGACCCATAAATTTGGTCAATTTGTCCTAATTTTGATGTCTATAACAACACACATAGAAATGCACACACATATATAATGCTCCCTCCACTTGTCCATTTCCCGTTCTTTTGATCTCTTTTGGCTGGACATCTTCGGTTTCTTTACTTTTCCTTCCATACGAGTGTCTCTAGTTCCACCACCATCTTGATTCCTTTTTCCTGTGTATTCTAGTGAGATGATGCATTTTACAAAATGTGGAGCTTCAGATGGAACGCAGTGCACTGTGTTTGAAACTAACTATGCACTAGGTAGTAGCCAGTAACTATTAAGTACATGAAGACAATTTAAAATGAATTACCTATTTGCACATCCCATAGTTGGTTCATATGGATTAGCTTTTGCCAGTTTCATTTCACATGAATGAGTATCATGATATACTTTGATGCAGCCATTGTTAATTCTTCATTTCATGAATAATTATAATGTGTTATTTCATTAACAGGGGGTAGTTAGGTCACTTCCCCAGGAAGGAAATTAAAAGACATGATCCAAACTAACTTGTATCACAATATTTTCTTCTTTACAATCGTACTGCAAAGATCCATCTGCAGAGGCATACACATTTCCATATTTTCATCTGAGTTGTTCATATTATAATTGAACAGGAAAAATACAAAGTTGTAATTCCTATGACACTTCAAGTTGACTTCGGTTAATTAACAATTGCGGATACAATTTTTCAGCCATCCATACACTTAATTTACAAGTGCTTCATGTATAGCTTTCTATCTCACTGTGAAAGCATCATCAGACTTTACCAAAAAAAACTTGCTGTTATCTTTGTAATTCTATCAAAAGGAGGAATGTCGCTTAGTTTGACATGATATTTTCTTCGTGAATTACAATGTCTTTTAAAAATATTCCTATCTGTACAGTTATCTGCTACAGAATTTGGCCAGGGAAGACATGAAGCCTATTAGTCTGCCGTCTTAAGGATCTCTCACAGCGTGTGTGCTGTGTGTAATTCCTTCAGACCCGCTTAAATAAAATAAGTAGCTCCAGCTGTTCTAAATGAACCAAAACATTGCCTGCTAATCTAAGTACATTTTACAGTAACTACTGCCCTTGCCCATGTGAACATCTTTCTTTGAGTCTGCCCTTCTTCCCTTCTTCTCTTCCTCCCTCCCTCCTTCCTTATACCTTCATTTGTTTGTTAGCTCCGTTCTCCTCTCCCCCTCCCTCCTCCTTTCCTTTCTTTCCCAATCTATGGGTGTAAATAATCTCCATGCACTTGAAATGTGTTGGCCTTTCTCATTTATTATTTTCAGTACATAATTTCCTTTTTTTTTCTTTAAAATTGTTAAAGAAAACAGATGTCAAACATTCTTACTCTCAATTTAAATGTAATGCCAGAACTTCACTAAGATAAGATCCCAATAGGATTTCTTTAAAATCTAAAAAGACTATTCAGTAAATGAAAAGTATGTCTGATTAACGTTTAATAGAATTGAAAGGACATTCAGAGATAGTCTTTTTCTTCTGTGTTTTCATAGTCACTGAAATTATTTCCTTTTACAAATCATGTCTATATTTGTAGGAAGATGTTTGATTGATTGTGGCAATGATTTTTTTCAACTGATCAACAAGTTCATTGCATATCTTGTATGTTCTCGACTCTACCATCACTTCCTTGAGAAATGCTGCTTGAAGAAATACTAGATTTTATCTGTCTGAAACATTAAATACATAAATACATACAATTATGACTTATCAATTAAAAAGAATGTTAGAGCCAGGCATGGTGGTGCATGCCTGTAATCTCAGCACTCTGGGAGGGTAAGGTAGGAACATCCCAAGTTCCAGCGCAACCTGGGAAATTCAGCAACTTAGCAAGTCCCTGTCTCAAAACTTGGAAAAAGAAAGCTACACTTGTAGCTTAGTATGAAGGCCCTGGCTTTCATCCCTATTACCATACACAGAAAGAAAGGAAAAGGTAGATTTTGAAATGCTTCTTCTTGTATCTAACAGTGTATACTATATACATTCTATGCAAATTATACCTCCAGAAATCTATTGTAAAATAAGTATTAAATAAATTTAACTAAAATATATTTAGACTAAAAAAAATCATTGTGCCCAAGGAAACCAATAGGCATCCTTACATTCTTACACGTTTATTTAAAAAATTGACACAGGGGCTGGTGAGATAGCTCAGCGGCATAAGCGCCTGCCTGGCAAGCGTGAGGTCCTAAGTTCAACTCCTGGTACCCACATTAAAAAAAAATAATAATAAAATAAATAATTGACAGAGAAAAGGACATTTTATAGCCAAATTACTTGTCAACATGTCTTTTACTATTACAATATGGTACCAGCAGTATACATTTTTATAATCGGTCTGTCATTAGGGAGAAACCAACATAATATATACAATGTTGAATTATTTCTTAAGTTAAGATTTCCCAACATAAAAAAAAATTATAAGTCTGACTTTCCTCACAAACATGGGAGTATGTAAGGAACGCAGCATAGCATAGTGCGAAGAGGAGGCTTGTGGTTAGTAAGTCAGGGCTTGAATCCTTAGGAATTTTCTACCTTATGAATTTAAATAGGGTAACTTGGGCCAGGGATGTAGCTTAGTGGCACAGTGCCTGCCTGGCAAGCGTGAGGTCCTGAGTTCGATTCCCGGTTCCCAAAAAATAAATAAATGAATAGGACAACTTAACCTGTCCCTTTTCTTTCTTATATCTGTTTCTCTGACCTTCTGTCTCTGTTTCTGTCTTTCTCTGTCTCTCTGTGTGTCCCACACACATACACACAGATGTTCTTTTAATCATCTTTAAAAGCCTACTTTATGGAGCTATTACAAAATGAAGGAAATAAATTAGAAAATATTTCCTTCAATACTTGACACACAGTAAGTGTTCAAAATTTTAACAAATGTTACGTTATTGTCCATGAATAATGTACAGATATAATGGAAATTTTCCATTGTAAATAGCTTTTATTTACAACATGATTCTCATGTCCAAGGCTTGTCAGATTCTGCCAATCTTTTCTTTTTTTTTTATTTATTTTTATTTTTATTTTTTTATTTTTATTTATTTTTTTTTAAGACAACAAGTAAACATTCTCATGTATTAACAAACTCAAGCATTAGAGAATATACAAATACCTTTTGGAGAAAAATATTACTCAGTATAAGATTAAGCTATGTAAAAGCTAGGTCAAAATAGAAGACTAAGGAATGGAATAGTCACAGTGAAATTGCATTTTCATACTAGGGAGACAATACGATGTTTACAAATGTGCATCCGGTTTATTTCGCTTGTGAGTATTTTCTCGAGTTGCATCCATTTACCTATAAAAGTTTCCAGTTTATCTTTTTTTATGGCTGAGTAGTACTCCATTGTATAGAAATACCACATCTTTTTTATCCATTCCTCAGTTAATGGGCATTTGGGTTGTTGCCACAATCTAGCTATTACAAATTGTGTTGCTATAAACATGGGTGCACATATATCACTGTGGTATGATGTTTTTAATTCTTCTGGGAAGATACCCAGAAGGGGAATAGCTGGGTCAAATGGGACCTCCAATCCTAGTTTTTTGAGGAGTCTCCACACTGATTCCCACAGTGGTTGCACCAGCCTGCACTCCCACCAACAGTGGAGAAGGGTTCCTTTTTCCCCACAGCCCCTCCAGCATTTGTTATTAGTTGACTTCTTGTTAATAGCCATTCTTTCTGGGGTGAGATGGAATCTCAGTGTTGTTTTAATTTGCATCTCTCGAATGACTAGTGATGTTGAACATTTTTTCATATATTTATTTGCCATTTGTATTTCTTCATCTGAGAAGTGTTTATTCATCTCAGATGCCCCTTTTTGGATTGGGTCTTTAAATTTGGAAGGTCTGATTTTTTTGAGTTCTTTGTATGTTCTCAATAGTAATCCTTTGTCTGAGGAATAGCTGGCAAACATTTTTTCCCACGTTGTGGGTTGTCTCTTCACTCTGTTGGTGGTTTCTCTTGCTGTGCAAAAGCTTTTTAATAAGATGAGATCCCAGTTGTTGATTCTTTGTGATACTTCCTGTGCGATGGGGGTTTTATTCATAAAGTCTTTCCCTACACCAATGTCTTCAAGAGTTTTACCTATTCTATTTTCCAGGAGATTTAATGTTTCTGTTTTAATATTTAGTTCTTTGATCCATTTTGAATTTAGTTTAGTGCACGGTGAAAGATATGGTTCTAATTTTAATCTTCAGCATGTGTAGAGCCAATTTTTCCAGCACCATTTATTAAAGAGGCTATCTTTCTTCCAGTGAATGTGTTTGGCACCTTTGTCAAAGATAAGGTGGCTTAGTATGTCTGGGGTTGTTTCTGCATCTTCTACTCTGTTCCATTGATCTTCAGGTCTGTTTTTTTTTGCCAATACCATGCTGTTCTTATCACAGTAGCTTTATAGTATAATTTCAAATCAGGGATTGTGATGCCCCCTGCCTTGCTTTTGTTGCCCAGAATTGCCTTTGCTATTCTAGGTCTCTTCTGGTTCCAGATGAATTTTAGGATTGTTTTCTCTAATTCTGTGAGATATATTGTTGGAATTTTGATCGGAATTGCATTAAATCTATATAACAATTTTGGAAGTATGGCCATTTTCACTATATTGGTTCTTCTGACCCAAGAGCAAGGGATATCTTTCCATTTTCTGATATCCTCTTCAATCTCCTTTTTCAGAGTACTGTAGTTTTTAGTGTAGAGGTCTTTTACTTCCTTTGTGAGATTGATTCCTAGGTATTTCATTTTTTTAGATGTGATTGTGAAAGGTGTTGTTTCCCTAATTTCTCTCTCAGTGAGTTTGTTATTGGTGTACAGGAAGGCTATTGATTTTTGAGTGTTGACTTTGTATCCAGCTACACTACTGAATTTGCTTATTAAATCTAGCAATTTTTTAGAGGAGTTTTTGGGGTCTTCTACGTAGAGTATCATGTCATCTGCAAATAATGATAATTTAACTTCTTCCTTTCCAATCATAATTCCTTTTATTTCTTTCTCTTGTCTAATTGCTCTGGCTAAAGTTTCCAGGACTATGTTGAATAAGAGTGGGGACAATGGACATCTTTGTCTTGTTCCTGATTTTAGAGAGAAGGCTTTCAGTTTTTGTCCATTTAGTATGATATTGGCTGTTGGTTTGTCATAGATAGCTTTTATCAGATTGAGATAAAGACCCTCTATTCCAATTTTCTGTAGGGTTTTTATCATGAATGGGTGCTGGACTTTGTCAAAAGCTTTTTCTGCATCTATTGAGATGATCATATGATTTTTGTCCTTGGTTCTGTTAATATGGTGTATTACATTTATTGATTTATGTATATTGAACCATCCCTGCATCCCTGGGATGAATCTAACTTGGTTATGGTGTATAATCTTCTTGATGATTTGCTGCATTCTGTTTGCCAGTATCTTATTGAGGATTTTTGCATCTATGTTCATTAGGGAGATTGGTCTGTAGTTCTTTTTCTTAGTTGGGTCCTTCTCTGGTTTTGGTATCAGGGTAATGCTTGCTTCCAGGAATGAATTTGGAAGTATTGCTTCCCTTTCAATTTCATTAAAGAGTTTGAGAAGTAGTGGTGTTAGGTCTTCTCTAAATTTCTTGTAGAATTCAGCAGTGAATCCATCAGGGCCTGGGCTTTTCTTTGTTGGGAGGTTTTTAATTATCTTCGATTTCATTGATTGTTATTGGTTTATTTAGGATTTTTATATCTTCTTGGTTGAGCTTTGGTAATTCATATGTATCTAGGAATCTGTCCATTTCTTCTGCATTTTCCATCTTATTAGAATACAAGTTTTCAAAGTAGGTATAGATGATCTTCTGGATTTCTGCAGGGTCCGTTGTGATATCACCCTTTTCATTCTTAATTGCATGGATTTGAGTACTTTCTTTCCTTTTTTTAATAAGGTTGGATAAAGGTTTGTCGATTTTATTTAATCTTTCAAAGAACCAACTCTTTGATTCGTTGATTCTTTGTATTGTTTTTTTAGTCTCCAGTACATTAATTTCTGCTCTGATCTTTATAATTTCCTCCCTTGTACGAGCTTTTGGCTTAGCCTGCTCTTCTTTTTCTAGAAGTTTGAGGTTCACCATTAGGTTGTTTATTTGTGCTTGCTCTGTTTTCCTGATATAGGAATTTAATGCTATCAATTTCCCTCTTAGGACTGCTTTCATTGTATCCCATAAGTTCCGGTATATTGTACTGTCATTATTATTCAGTTGCAGAAACTGTCTAATTTCTTCTTTAATTTCATCTGTGACCCATTGGTTGTTCAGTAGGGTGCTGTTTAATTTCCATGTGTTTAGCTAACTCTTGTGGTTTCTTTTGCCATTGATTTCCAATTTCATTGCACTATGGTCTGATAATATACATGGGATAATTTCAATTCCTTTGCATTTGCTTAAGCAGGTTCTATGAGTTAGTATGTGGTCTATTTTGGAGAATGTCCCATGTGCAGCTGAGAAGTATGTGTATTCTGATGTTGTGGGGTGGAACACTCTGTAGACATCTACTAAGTCCATTTGTTCCAGAGTTTGGTTCAGTTCTAATATTTCATTGTTGATTTTTTGTGTAGTTGATCTGTCTTTTTGTGACAGTGGAGTATTGAGATGTGGGTTATTTGATTTTTCATGTCGATTAATATTTGTTTTATATAGGTGGGTGCACTGGTATTTGTTGCATATATATTTATGATTGTTATCTCTTCCTCTTGGATTGTTCCCTTTACAAGGATGTAGTGACCTTCTTTATCTCTCTGAATGATTCTTGGCTTGAAATTCACTTTGTCTGCAAAAAGAATAGCTACCCCTGCTTTTTTCTGGGTTCCTGTCGCATGGAGTTTTGTTTTCCATCCTTTGACTTTCAGTCTATGAATTTCTTTTTGAATTAAATGTGTTTCTTGTATACAGCATATTGTTGGATCTTGCTTCTTGATCCAATTTGCCAGTCTGTGCCTTTTGATTGGTGAATTGAGACCATTAACATTAATGGTTAAAACTGATATGTATTGACTTATCCTTGTCATGTCATTTTCTTGTTGTTGGCTCCCCCTCTTTTAGTTTTTATTTTTCCTTCCCTCTATTTACTCATTTGCTCTGCCTGGTGGATTCCTTCTGTTGGGGTTTCTGGAGTTGTAGTCCTTGTTATCCCTTTCTAGAATGTCCTTCAAAACATTTTGTAGTGCTGGTTTGGTGGTTATAAATTTTCTCAGATGTTCTTTGTCATGGAAGTATTTTATTTCTCCATCAGGTTTGAAAGATAGTTTTGCAGGGCACATCAATCTAGGTTGAAGATTATTTTCCTTTAGAACTTGAAATACATCATTCCAAGCTCTTCTTGAATTGAGGGTTTGTGCGGAAAAGTCCGCTGTGATTCTGATGGGCTTTCCTTTATAGGTGATTTGTTTCTTTTCTCTAACAGCTTTTAAGATTCTACTCTTATGTTGAATTTCTGGAATCTTGACTATGATATGCCTGGCTGAAGATTTTTTTGATCGTGGCTAGTTGGAGTTCTATAAGCCTCACTTATCTGAACGTCAAATTCTTTTTCTCTACCAGGGAAATTTTCTGTGATAATGTCTGTGAACAGTGTTCTGATGTCATTTATGCTATCTCCTGCTTTTTCATTGACTTCAATCAATCTTAAGTTATTCTTCTTTGCATCATCTAGCAGCTGCTGGATTGATTTTTCATTGTCCCTTGCTATTTTTAAGAATTATTTCTTTTCATGATCTAATTGCAAGCCTGTCTTCTATATCTGAGATCCTGTCCTCACATTGGCTTAATCTGCTACAAATACTTTCAATGGAATTTTTGTTCTCCTGGATATCTGCTTGAATCTGCTTTATGGAGACCATTTCTTTCCTATGCTGAGCATTCATGGCTTCCATCATTTTCTTAAGCTCGTCTTTTTTTTTGTCTGTGTCTGCTCTAGCGTCCTTAAGCATGGTCTTCATTGTGGACATTATCTCTGTAGTTATCTGAGAAATTATTTCTGATTTAAATGTTTCCAGAGCCTCATTCAACTGCTTTGTTGTTACCACTTCAGAGATGTCAGGTGGGTGGCTTTCGGTTTGTCCCACCTCACTGCCCCCTGGGTTTGCGTTTGGTGAACTGGATGTGTGGGGTTGCATCTTGTTTAAGTGTCATCTCATTTTCTTTTCCTTCTTTAGTTTAATTCCTGGGTTGCTGTTTGTAAATTGCCTATGGTAGGTTGCTTTATTGCTAGTATTTCAAACTCTTAGGAGATGGCTACTTCTCTGAGGTATCTTCCAGGTGTAGCTTATTTTTGGGTTTTGAGCCTGCTGCAATATCCTACCTCTTCAATTTGTTGGAGATAAGAAGTTGCTGCCTGTTTGGCCCAGTCCTTGGTTCTTTGGTTCTGTGCCACAGTATTTTCTGTGATCCTTAGACAATCTCAGTCTTGGAATACCAGGAAGAAAAGCGCCAGTCAGTGTGTCCTTCTCGGCTGGTGCTTCCCTGTACCGCGGCGTCTCGCGTTCCTCCGCGGAGGTTCCCACTGGAGCCATGGGTGGAGTGGCGGCCGCCCTGAGTTCTGAGCTCAGCTGCTGCCCCCCCCACAATGGCGCTCGGCTAGTGGCTCTCGCGTGCCTGACGGCTGGGTGTCAGCACTCACCGCCAGTCAGTGTGTCCTTCACGGCCGCTGCTTCTCTGTTCCGCGGCGTCTCGCGTTCCTCCGTGGAGGTCCCCGCTGGAGCCGTGGATGGAGTGGCGGCCGCCCTGAATTTCAAGTTCAGCTGCTGCCCCCCCCACAATGGCGCCTGGCTAGTGGCTCTCTCGCGCGGGATGGCTGGGCGTCAGCACTCACCGCCAGTCAGTGTGTCCTTCACAGCCGCTTCTTCTCTGCCCAATTTTTTCACTTGTAATAAATGTTCATCATTCTTTGAAGTAAAGACTGTAAGTTCTTACTGACAAAAACTGGCTTCATCACCTCTCTGTTATTTTACTTAAACTCCTCAACTGCATTATTTCTGAAGTTCTTTCAGTCAAAGTGGCACTTCCTTTAGTAATACTGAATGCATTTCTTTTGGAGTTAGTCATCTTGTCAAATAATATGGCAAAATCTTATTCTTAACGCTTGCCTTAATGAAATAATGGCAGTTTTTCTTAATAAATTGTACAAATAAGAATAACCTCATTGAGGGCCGGTGAGATGGCTCAGCGGTGTAAGCGCCTGTCTTGCAAACGCGAGGGCCCGAGTTCGACTCCAGGATCCCACATACGAAAAAGGGGCCGGTGATATCGCTCAGCGGCACAGGCGCCTGTTGGCGCGCGAGGTCCTGAGGTTGACCCCCCAGTACCCACAAAAAAAAAAAAGAATAACCTCATTGAACATCTATCCTATCTTATGTATTGTTCTTATTATAAAGCTACACCTAGCATATCGTAAATATTAACTATAGCAACGGTTTATAAAACTACTGGGTTCACTGAAAAGAAAAATCCTATTCTTCGTGATCCATCTTAAGTTCAGTATAACGGATGGTTAAAGACTTTTGACAAATGAGAATCCTTTGATATAGATAACTATTAAAGAGGTGTACATAAATGAGTAATAAAATGATGGATAGCTGTGAAAAATCACAGGAAGTTGCCCGTTCTAACAGCTTCAATAATGAATGAATTATTGAATACAGTAGTATTTTGAAAAGGAACAATCTCAAAACAAAGCTGTCTTGGAAATATTTTTTATACATCTGCAGCTTTCCTTCCTTTTATCATTTGATGCTCTGTCTTTTGAATTTTCTGCCATCATATTTTTCTCATGGTTTTCCTTTTGCATTTGATACAAAATATGCTATACTAACTTTTAAAAAACTGAAGTTGGAGTTTTTGAATATGGAGTATTTGAATCTGAAAGGAAATGACTATAAAGAATGAAATACGGAAAATTTTAATAACTATATCTCAATTACATTCTGAGTCACTTTGTGCTAATGAAAAATTTTAAACATACACAAAAAATAAATCCAGAGGTCCAGTAGACCTTAACAAGCCACCACCAATTTGTAACGATGAACAAAATTTTATCGTATCTGTATCATCTTTTATAGGGTTTTTTGAGATGTAATAAACTTCAGACATATGCCATTTCATAGCTACATACAGTCATGCGCTACATACCGATGTTTCCGTCATTGTCAGGTGCTTGTACTGCCATGGCCCATCAGAGTCTACTGTCAGTAGACACTGTAGCATCTTAGTCTGTGAAATTCACTCTACGACATTCACACAATGACAAAGTCGCTGAATGAGGCACCTCTCAGAGCCTATCCTATCCTTAAGTGGTGCATTTCCATACTTCAGTATGAGTTTGAAGGTAGTATGTAGGCTAGGAATTTAGTGATTATTTTTAAACCATGTCATACTTTTCTTATCTGGTAGCAACAAAGTCCAAAGGGTTCTGTGCACTAGGCTTGAACTGTTTCCAAGGGATGTGTGTCCCAGGATAGTAGGTGCTTACCTTTTTTGACCAGTGGATCTGATGGCTGGTATCCTGCATGTGACACATTGTCATGGTACACCCAGGCCTGTTAGAGTAAGCACCTTCTTGACTACCACAAGTACAGGTTATTGGAGGGGTAACCTCACTGGGGATTTGATTTTTGAAAGCAAATTTGCCAACATTAGTGTTTATCAGTGCGGAGAAGCTCTTCACCATTCTGCGACCACCAGTGTTGACACCTAGTCGTGTCAGGACCCTTCAGTTAGCAGTGGCTGCAGGAGCAGGTGCAGAAGTAGGGTGCTGGCGTGGAGGGGGCAGGACATTCTTGACAGAAGAGGTAAGAAAGTTATTTCTGGAAATCAGCTCTGTGACTTCTCAGGGAGGGCCAGGCAGTGGCAACATCCCAAATGAATGGCAATAGCACAAATTAAGCTAAGTTCTGAATCAGTGAATCACATCCTGGAGATATATATTCTTGAGTGTCATGGAAACTTATGAGAATGGGCATGGGCCTTATTTTAAAACTATATTAAATATTATAACTTTGTATTTAGAATGAAGCTGGGCATGTTGGCATGTACCTGTAAATTCATCATTTGGGAGGTTAAGGCTGGAGAAGTACTTGAATTCAGTACTTGAATTCAGGAGTACAAGACCAGCCTGCGAAACATAGAAAGACCTTGTCTCATAAAAGAAAGGGGGGAGGGGAGTGTATACTAAAAGCTATAGAAAAAAATCCTGAAATATTTAAGTTTTTTAAAAATGTACCTGGGGACTAAAAAGGAAACAAAACTCAATCTTCCATATTTTTCTATCTCAGACTCTCTGCATTAAAATCATGTAGAGTGTGTTAAAAATATATATGTATAGCCCTTAGACCTATGGAATCAAAATTTCTAGTAATAGGATTTCATATTCTTCATTTTAGTATGCTCCAGAATGAGTCTCATTCATGAGCAATTTACCTGTAGAGAAAGAAGAAGGGAAGGGGTCAGGGAATCCCAAATCTATACCCACAGTGCAAGGTTAGGGTGGCCAGGAGGCTTCACAAGTACATATTCTTACCCACCCCCTCCAGAAATTCTGATTCTGCAGGACGAGGTGGGATTTAGGAATTATTTAGGTAATTCTGATGCACACCCATTCTGGAAATCCTAGAATTAAACTCCAATAGTCAGTGATTCTATGCATTGTAACTGACAGGAGGTTTCTGTTTTCTCCATAATTCTGTCCTTGATATGAATTTCATGTAACAGAACTTAAATTGTAGTCTTCCATAACAACAGAAGCTAGTTGTGCATTATAGGAAGAATCATTTTAAGTCTACCAAGAGCTTATGCCACTATTAGCGAGACCTGGCCCCAATGTGGTCAGACCCTACATGTAAGTAGTTAGGTAAACTCTATGTCTTCCTCTACCATGTGTCAGAGGTTCCTAAAAGTCAGGATGAGCTCAAATCAAGCATTTGGAAAGTGGAGAGGAGGGAAGAAGAGTGGGGAAGAAAGTTTTCAACCGTTGAACGTGCCAAGAATGCATCTTTGTATATCTTTGAAGCTCTTTTTGAATCTGTCATCCATTTCCCTCTCTCTTTCATTTCTCTACAATGGCACAACTCCTATAGGTTGTCACAGTTTCGACGACCATCTTTCTCCCAACCAAGATGGTGGAAAAAGCAAAAATGTGGTGAATCTTGGTGCGATCCGACAAGGCATGAAGCGCTTTCAATTTCTGTTAAACTGCTGTGAGCCGGGAACTATACCTGATGCCTCCATCCTAGCGGCTGCCTTGGATCTGGTGAGTTGTTGGAAGGATTTGCCCAACCCCATTCCAGTTCATACGATCAGTGGAGGTTAGCATGGAACCCTAACTTTGATCCTAACTTTGGGGCTATGCTTTGGGTTTCTCCCTTCAAAATTAATAGCAAAAGGGAAGAGAAAGCTGGTGAGGTAAGAGAAGAAAAGGGAGAAAAAAGTCTTAATGAACATGGCCTGGGAAGTAGAATATATAGCACTATGATTAGAAATAGGTGAGAGGTCTGGAGTCAGAATGCCTGGGTTAAAATCCCTCAGACATTTATTAGCTTAACATTTGTAAAGTGGGAGTAAATATAATAATGATGCCAGTATATTTGCCTCCTAGGGTTGGTGTGAAGATTAAATGAGATAGGACGTAGAAAGTTCTCATCATGGTGCCTGAAATATAGTAATTGTACAATAGTTTATTATAATAATATTTGTCTTATGCCTGCCACATATTAATCCTTTAAATTCTCTGAGTCTTGGTTTTATTATTTATGAAGTAGAGGGAAAATATGAAGTAAGGATCATTTGAAATGAATTGCACAGAAGTATGTTGAACATTGTACAGTAGTATACAAATGTAAGGCATTAAAACTATAAACTGATCTTGTCAGGTAAACCAGGCCCACATGTAACTTCTGAACTTAGCCTCTTGATTTCCTTTAATTGCTCTCTGGTTTACAGACTCTTTATACACAGTATAAACACTGGCTAAAATACCAAGTGAACATCGAAAAACAAGTCTTTTATTTTCATTTAAAAAAATTAAAATAGCTTTTCATTATAACAAAAACACCTTCGAGCCTGCCTGTGAATGATCCATTTTCCAGGTTTTATGACACACAAATAAGGGACCTCTTAAAACTCATATTTAGCTTTGAAAACTCATCCGAATCTTAGAACAAAGTTCATGAAATCTCTCTGTGGTATTTGTGGCTTTCACCTTTAGGATATTTAGTGACCAGTGAGGTGTGCAGCTTCATTTAAGCGTGAAATATAAATACCACTTATAATGAACAAAATGACCACTTGTCCTTATGTAAGAATTGGACATTGGCCTTTGCAATTTATTTTTTAAATTCAAACTGTTCTGTGTGTATTGATGCGTGCTCTGGTGACTGCAGTATGTGAAGAACGCAGGAGAGCATCTTCAGGAGGCTGGGGCTGGTGGCAGTTAAACGAGCAGAACAGAAAGGAGCCTGTCTGAAGCCGGAGAGTTTAACAAGAGTAGGAGACAGACCCTTGCTTTCTGGGTGGCAGAGTGGAAACCAGCTTGAGCTCCTCTGAGGCATGCATGGGTGTTCATAATCACGTCTTCATCTGTTCCTGAAGGAGAAGATCAAAATGAATAAATGTGCCAAATTCATAAGAAAAGGACAAACAAACATTAAAATGGATAAGTATATGCATAGCCAGTTCACTGAAAATACCGATAGACAATAAAGTATCCCTCGCCTTACACATCAGAAGTGCTTTGTCAATTTACAATTAACAAGTAAATATTGGGCCAGTGAGATGGCTCAGCGGCGTAAGCGCCTGCCTGGCAAATGCAAGGTCCTGAGTTTGACTCCTGGAACCCACATATGAAAAAAGGGCAGGTGATATCGCTCAGCACCACGGGCGCCTGCTGGCGTGTGAGGTCCTGATGTTGACCCCCGGTACCCACAAAAAAAAAGTAAATATTAAAACTTGCTGAAGTATTCATAAATTCCTATTTTATAAACTGTCAGATTTGCAATGATTATAAAGCGTTGTTAAAGGTATAAAATGTCAGTAGTAGAGAGTGTCGGCAGTGATATAAGCAGCAAGCTTTGACTCAGGAACACAAGGAGGCAAAGGAAGCCTTGGTTTAATGGGGTGGCGGTGATAGCAGTGATGGCGAGTGGGGCGCCCTTCCGCCTCTCCCTGAGTAGTAAGCAGTTTTGAGCTGTATTTAGTGTGGAGGGGAGCAGTAGTTCTTTACCTATCAAATATAACAAATGGTAAGGGAAGTAGAATTTAAAAGCCTGAAGTCAATGTGGCTTATAAGATACTTACTATAATAATCAATTAGTTAACCTAACAAATCTGTCACAAGGGCTTCCTATGCACCATCCATAATGCCAGCTCTTAATGTTCCGACAAAACTCAGCTGGACAACTTTCCTTTATTTTTTACTTTTCCCAGGGAAAACTAATTTTCATTATATTTAATATAATAATCTATTTTCCAGTCTTCTTAGTGTACAGAAGTCTAAGGTTGATAAACTAATGCTTAATATTGATTGTGTGCCTACTATATTTCTAAAGGGAAAAAATTGAAACTCAGAAAGACCAATTAGCAGGCCTGGACTACAAAGCCAGAGAAGGAGTCAAATTGGAACCTAAGTCTGTCTTCAAAGGCCTTATGTTTGTATACTTATTGTACCATGCTGGCTGTCACTAAAAGGTTACGTAAAATCAATTTAAGACATACAAAAAGGGCAAGTTTTATGTTTTATTCCCAGTAGTTTGAATATGGTTAAGTAAGGGTGACAGCACTAGTTATGGCATACACAATAGAGTAGCGTATTGCCAGTTTACAGGTGGTTTAAACTGAAGTGTTCTGAAGGTACTACCGTGTCTTTCTCTATCTTAATCCTGTAGCCACAGCTACTTTTGAAAAATTTTTGGACAAGCGAGGCATCAAATTCCTCAAGCAAATGCCTAATTAGGTTAAGGAAGATCATAATGACAAACATCTTATTTCAACTTATGAAAAAACTTGAGGGAAAAATGTAGCCATAGTCATACAAATTCAGAAATGCTGGGATAATGGAATTTGGACAACGTTTAGTCAAATGAGCACTGATGAGAGTTGATAGATTACCCCTACACTCACTGGTGTGGGCCTGTGGGGTCCCAAACTGAAATCTGCGTGTATGTCTTGTGTAATGGTAGAGACGATGTCAAGTGGCTTCTTCTATTTGTACATTTTCCACATGAACAAAGAAAAGCTCTGAGAGCTAAGGTGAATTTGCGTAAGGTCAAATAAGTTAGTTAGTTGGTGCTAAAGCAGGAATCACAGCGGAATCTTCAGATTCCATTGAGGAATCTTTTTGCAATACCATATACACCATCAAAAAGATTATTTAAATAAATCAGAATGTGTATCTCTTGACACACTGAAAATATACTTAAATGTATATGGTCTCTGTAATAAAGATTGTGAATGATATTTCATTCAGTTAAAATATATTTGATTCTTTGAAATATATTTCTTATCATGTGTATACATGATAAATTTATAATAGGAAAATATAAGAGATTTTCAACTTCAAAGATCCACACTACACATTCATTCTCTAAACCAGTGTTTCTTAACATTTACTCATAAACATGAGTTTTTTCAGAATTGGATGAAAGTTGTGAAAATTCTCCCAAGAAAAGCATACTTAGAGATAAAATTGGGCATACAATATCAGAAAATTTGTGGAGTTCCCCCCAAACCCATACACGAAGTCAAAAATGTTAAGAACTCCACCTCAATAAATGCAGTACCACTGGCAAAAAGCAAAAACAAAAAACAACTTTTTCGAGCACTTAGAATTACTTTCTTTATTAATATTCATTGATGATATAAACACAGAAGGAAACCTTTCATAATTGCTTCCTACATAAAAGCCTTTAGGATTTATATAACGTGTGTGGGCAGGGAGAAACACAAGGCTTGTAACAAAGAGAACAACACATGGGGTTTGAAAGAGAATCCAAACAAAATTGATACTGGCTTCTGAATAGAGATTATTTTAGAAGGGATATTGATAAACAGGTTGAAAGTCAAAGCTCCCGGGTTGTGGGAGTTCATTCTCTCTCATCAAAGTGATTCCACACCTTTCTGATTTCCAACAGGAGTTTGGGAATAGACACACTCTATTGCTGGCTGGAGCCAGATCCTACCATTAAACTGGACTAGAAACTAGAGAAAATTTAAAATTCCTTTTACTTCACCAAAATGAGGCTGTGATTAGATCGTTGCAAGACTTCTAGATTCTCCTTTCTCCCTTCCCTGTGGAACCTACTCTGGCCCTATTTGACCTTCTCATTTCATAACTCTCATAATAAATAAAATACAGGAGGTTTTGACGGTTACAAGCAGTACCCTTCGAGCCTCCAAGTAAGGAAGCATTTTCCGAGCTACGTAGGTTTCCACTGATGGGGTCGCCTGCATTGGGACGCAATGAGCTCCGCCACTAGACTTGGTTCAGTGGGGCAAGGGGCTGCAGCAGCGGTGGGGGCAGGGGTTTACTTTATAGCAGAGTCTGATTCCAGGTTAGGACCAAGCACTGTGCAGGGTTTAGAGGTCAAACTTCCAGAGATCAGAATCAGAGTTTAAAAATGCTGCTCATTGCTCTCTCAGGCAATGAGGGAGAACAGATGGACCTGCTTTGAATAAAAGGCAACAGTGATAATGATGGTGGTTATGATGATGACAGTGGTGATGGTGGTTAGTGGAGGCGGTGTTAGTAATGGTAATATTTTTATTATATTTGGTAGTTTATAAATTGCCTTCACATTCATTATCATGTTCTTTGGTAAGAGAGCAAAACAATCAAGCCAGGATGTGATCCCCACATATGGGCACACGGAAAATCTGTTTCTCAGCTATGGAAAAATGAAGAAACCAAAGTTGCTGGTGAATTCCAGCAAGCAGACTGAGAAAAGGGGAACTATAGTTGCATGACCTAAGTCAGTGATGGCGAACCTTTTAGAGCTTTCAGTGATCCCGACAGCCCGCTGTGGCACGCACGCCATAGGTTCGCCACGCTGTCCTAGGGGCTTGAATCCAAGTAGCATTGGGTGTTTACTGTCCTTGGTGCAGGTGTGACAGCTGCAGCTTGTACCTGTTGATCTGGGTTAGGAGTTCCATGGGATTACTGTAACTTTCACAGATGTAGCCGCTAAATGTATTTTTAGCTTTGTGTTTGTTTCTCCTAATATCTGATCCATCTGCTTCCTGTCTTTCAGGAATGCCTGTTTTTGCATGTTTTGTTTTCTCATGTATTATGATTTAATTTATATATGTGTATAATATATACATATGAGTAAAATATATGTATAATACAATGTATGTGTATAATATATAACATACATATATAATATGTATATAACATGTGTACAATATAATATACTCTCAGATGTGAGTATAAAAAAGGTAGATAAATAGATGTAGGTATAAATGTAGATTCTGCTAGTTCGTCAAGTAGAATTTAAGGAAGCAGCAAAAACAAGTGTGTTAAGTTCATTGTCATATTCTAGTCCAACATTTTTTTGCCTCCCTTTTATTATTTTATTTTGTTGCTCTTACTTTTTGAGTGCAGCTTACATAAATTTTTACATTGCACCGTAATATTTACTTTAGAATACCTTCATTGTTTTATTTCCTTAAGCATAGAATTTAAATGCGATTTCTTTGTGTTTGCAATCTTCTCCAGAGTTCAAATGGACTGTTACGGGCTGGTGATATAGCTCAGTGGCATAAGCGCCTGCCTGGCAAGCGTGAGGTCCTGAGTTCAACTCCCAGTACCCGCATATTAAAAAAAAAATGTGTTGTTAGATGAAAGAAATAGTAGAAACTTTAGTGCTCAAAGTTTTGCTAGCCAGAAGGTTTTTGTTTTAAATAATCCTCTTATTATTATTGTTCTTACTAGTACATTCAAAAGTAGCTAGGTTAATTTTAAGTCCAGCACAGCTTTTCTTCATAATCTTTCTTATTAGTATAAATTTATCAGATGCAACTGTAAGGCATTTTTATGGCATTATTTTTTAAATGGATTCATTTTACCTCTAGGTTTGTATAACATACAAACACAAAAATAAAGTGAAAAATTAAATAGTTCAAATAAAGACACATCTGTGTGTTTTCTATATATGTCACACGAAATATTCTATCCTTATTTATCCAGCTGAATCTGTTAACATGTACAGATGGTGATTTCTATTTACTGATAATTTCTCAGTATGGATATTATTTATGATAATGTCAGTTTGCATGTAACAATTCCATGAGTATGAGAATGTCAATGGGATCGTAGAATTCTCCCTAGTCTGTGAATAGAGACAGTCTAATTCATGTTAAATTATTTAGCCTCATAAATAGATAGCTTTAGGAGTAGCGAATATATTATTCATGTACAATCTGAGACACTTTTAAGAGTGAAAGGGACTGTTACTAATAACTATACAAAGAAAAAAGACATGTACCAGGCATCTCCTGGAGAAGATATATGGTCCTTCCACCGAAGGATTACGCCATAGGTATAATTCACACTTATTTTTATGTCCATTACATCAAATCGAATTCACACTGGGGCTTACCATCACAAGACTGTTTGATAATCTGTGTAAATCATGTCCTTTCACAGAGCCAGGAATATGTATATAAGAGAAAATATCAAAGCAAAATAGTATTTTGTTCTTTTTTTAATCATAAGGAAAGCAAATAATTCAGTAATAATCCAAACAAACCTACTAAATTATCCCCTTAATTTTAGTGAAACTCCTATATTGCTGAATTTTTAAAATGATCTAAGTAATGAAATGTATCATAAAGACAATGCATATCATAAATTGGTAGAGTTTAGAAGAAATAAATCTAAAAGTCACATACGTATGACACCTTCCAAAACAGAACATTTCCAGTTGTTTATAAAGGCTGCTGCGTTCCCTGCCTAATCACCATCTTACCTCCCATAGTGCACTGCTCTTCTGAAGTTTGTTTTAATGTTTTCTGTGCTGTCTTAATTTTGCTGTATATGCATATATATCCCACAGAATGTGCTGCTTTGTTTGGCATTGTTTTGAAATTCATTTTTGTGAAGTTGTGCTATCCTTTACTTGTCCAGTTGAGTATCATCTTATTGTTGCATTAAGTGTTAATATATTTTCACTGAGGAATGGTATTCATTTGTCTGTACATGCTGCAATTTATATGTCCATTATATGCTAAAGGAACATTTTTAATTTTTGTAGATTTTGACAATTTACAACAGTGCTTCCATAAATACTGCTGCATATAGCCCTTGATTCATAATAATTTCCTAAATAAATCTAAGAATACAATTATCGAGTCATAATTTTGCTATCTGATACCTAAGAATATTTCAAAGGAGTCAGAGTAGTTCTACACAGGTGGCAACAGTGTAATGAAAGCTCATGTTGCTCTTTGTTCTTGCCAACACTTGTATTATTCAACATTGTTATTTTTACCAATCTGATGCATTAAAGCAACAAACTTTAATCTATATTAAAATATTTTCATGAGTTTACTGACCATTCCTTTCTCCATTTTGATGAAAGATACTTTTTATGTCTTTTGTTCATTCTTTTACTAGAGGATTGTCTTTTGTTCTTAATTTTAAAGCAGTATAGTGTCAATTCTAATCCTTTTTCTGTTTTTTACATTTTATTATCACCATTTGTCATTTTTTTCTTCAATCCTTATGGTTTGTTTTAATAAAGGGAAAATTTTAATTTAAGATAATTTAATTCATCCAAATTTTCTTTATTGCTTATACTTTTTCCTGTATTTTAAAGAACTATCAAGGTAATAAAGACTTTTCTTCTAAAAGGTTTACAGTTTTCTTTTCATGTTTGTCTTTAACTAAAATGTATTATGTAAATGGTATAAAATAATTAATTTCTTTATTTTCTTTATTCAATATGGAAAATAACTGTCCTAGCACAATATATTGCCTGCTGTATGCTTTCTTCTCTAATGTGTGATGCTGTCCTGATCGTAGATCAGGTTTCCATACAGACAAGAATGTGATTCCCAGTTTTGTTCCATTCCGTTGGGTATCTACCCTGAATTATCTATTCCGTCTTAATAGTTAGAACTTTAAATATCACCTGCATTATTGGCTCTTTCTGCTCTTCCATGTGAATTTTATAATTATCTTGTCAGACTCCTTGAAAATCCTTTAATTTATGCTTGGAATGGCATTGAGTCTATAAGCGAGGTCCCTCTCACAAGGACGCCTGGAAAGAGAGTCTATAGATAAATTTAGAGATAATTAAATTCAAGTCTGAATTGATAATTTTAAAATTATAATTGTTTCTGGAACCATTTTAGTAACTTTAATTTTTTCAGCATTTATCAATCTCAACTACATTTTTGTACTTGTTGAGATTTTAATTGATCAGAATATTTTCTTATTAATTCTTAATCTTTGAAGCACCTGTAGCTATTTCCATTTTTCTCTGTTAACCTTCTCAGACTTTTGTTAATTTTTTAGTCTTTTTAAATTTCTCTGTTATATTTTTGTTCTTTAATTCATTAATTTGTGCTGTTAATTTTATTTTCTGCTTTGTGAATAACTTAGATTATTATTTAGCTTATTAAATTGATTGCTTAGCTCATTAATTTCCTTTCCTTTTCCTAAACATTTAGTTATTAATTTTCTTGTAAGTACTACTTATACTGTAAGCCATAAATTTTACTAAGTCGTATTTGTAGTGTAATTTATTTCGCATACTTTCTGATTTTCTTAATGACTTTCTTTTTGACCCATGGGTTATTTGGATGTATATGTGCCTTTCAACTTATAAAGTATAGCTTTTCTGTTACATATCAATTTATTATGGATAAGATCAGGGTAATTGGGATATCCATCACCTCAAATGGTGGTGATCATTTCTTTCTGTTGAATTTGTTTTATGGCCTACAAAATTATCAATTTTCATAAACATCCCATGTGCAGTCAAAAAGTTGTTGATTAGGGCCGGTGATATCACTCAGCAGCACAAGCACCTGCTGGCAAGCGTGAAGTCCTGAGTTCGACCCCCGGTACCCACATTAAAAAAAAAAAGTTGCTAATTAATGTATTCAAATCTTCTATGTCTCTATGTTCTCCTCACTGCTTGACATACTAAATCTTCCACAATGATGGCCCTTTTTTGGGGGGCGTCTTGGGGATTAAACTGCTAGGCAGACAATCTGCCACAGAGCACCCCCTCAGCTTCGAATGACAGTTTTTGTTTTATTTATTTATTTATTTTATTTTATTTTTTTGGTACTGGGAATGGAACTCACAATCTCGTGCTTGCCAGACAAGTGCTGTGCTGTTGAGCTATATCCCTGGCCCTTCGTTTTATTTATATAGAGGCTGTGGAAGTATATATGTTTCTGGTGAAGTGGCCTAGTTTATTTCTAGCGATGCTTTCTACCTTAGAGTATATTTTCTCTGATAGTAATACAACTGCAACAGCTTTATTATGTTAATGTTGGCCTAGCCTGTTTTTCTTGCCAATTCTTCAAGTTTTCTGTACTTTTGTATCTTGTAAAAGGCATATATTTAAATTTATTATATCATTTTGTCAGTTTTTCCTAGAAAATCCATTTACACAGATTACAATTGCTGATACATGTCAGTTAACTTCCATCATATTTTGCCTATTCATCACACTTTTCATTATTTTATTGTATTTGTGCTCTTGTGTCCATTTCATGCCTTATTTTAGATTGTATTAGGGCTTCTTTCTCTTGCTAGTATAGTTTAGCATTTTAAAGCTTATTTTCCTGTACTAATATGGAGATTGCTATTGTTCTTACATTTTAAGAAGTTACATACATATTTAACTGAACAAAGTCTAAAATTAATGAATTTCTTTACTCTCTTCTCAAAAACAAGCGGGTTTTTAACCACCATGGTCTAACATTTAGCTTTATCTTGCTTTAAACATTACTAAGTAGATATTACTTTTATTGCTTATTTTAGAAAAATGATTTTTAAATTTACCCAAAACTTTAACATATTCTTTGTTCACCATTTCTCCTCGCTTCTCGTATCTTTCTTTACTTCTCTTCCTTCTTCCTTCCTTTTTTCTTTTTTCTTTTCTTTCTCTTTCTTTCCTTTCTTTTTCTTTTCTTCCTTCTGCCCTTCTTTCCTTCCTTCTTTTTCTTTTTTCCCTTCCTTCTTTCCTTCTTTTTTTTTCTTCTTTCTTTTCTTTCTCTTTTTTCTTTTTCTTTCTTTTCTTTCCTTCCTTCCTTCCTTCCTTCCTTCCTTCCTTCCTTCCTTCCTTCCTTCCTCCCTTCCTTCCTTCCTTCCTTCCTTCCTTCCTTCCTTCCTTCCTTTCTTGCTTCCTTCTTTCTCTCTTCCTTTTTCTCCACAGGGCTTGCCTATGTAGTTAGACCAGACTTGAACTTGCTGTGTAGTCCAAACTGGCCTTGAACTCATAGTCCTCCTACCATAGCTCAGATGTTCTTTCTAAGATCATTTTCCTTCTTAAGTGTACCTTTCGGAGGAGTCTTTAGTGATGATCAGTTGCCATTGGCTCTCAGCTTTAGCTTTCTTGTAACTGACTTTATTTTTATGTCAATTTGAAGATGCCGTTGCTGGAATTGTAATTTTAAGCTCACATTTCCTTTGTGTATTTCAAAAGTATAATCTCATTCTTTCCTGGTTTAATTAACATTCCCTTAACATCCCTCTGCCCCACTCCAATCACTTTTAATATCATCTCTTCATTGTTAATATTTTACAGTTTCACTGCAGTGTTTTTTGCATATATTTCTTATTTGAGTTTCATTAGGCCACTGAATCATGTGGTCAGCATATTGTATCTGTCCTGGAAATTTTTCAACTATTATCTCTTTGATAGTGTGTCCCATTCTTCATGAGTCCCACGTTCCTCTTTCCTTTCCAACCGCCCTCAGGAAGCCCCAGTGGTGGCCAGAGCAGCCTTGTTCCTGGAATGCGCCCGCTTCGTCCACCGCTGCAACCGCGGCAACTGGCCCGAGTGGATGAAAGGGCACCACGTGACCATCACCAAGAAGGGCCTGTCCCGGGGCCGGTCCCCCATTGTGGGCAACAAGCGCAACCAGAAGCTGCAGTGGACCGCCGCCAAGCTCTTCTACCAGTGGGGAGACGTGAGCTTTTTCCTTTCTTCTATAAAACTTAGAGAACTTGAGTGACGTAGACAATTCTTTTTTTTTTTTTTTTAATTGCATTTGTTTTGGAAACAGTTTATTGAGTGTCTCTTATGTGCCAGGCACTGAGCGAAACTGCTGGGGAGAAATGAATAACGCATTTAATCCTCCCAATAAGTCTTTGATGTTAGATGTTACTCTCTCTGTTTTACATTTAAGAAAACTGAAGTTAATATAGGTCAGGTGACTTGCCAGACTTTCAGATACCTAGTAGATGGAGGAGCCAGAACTCCATCATCCAGGCTGCATTCCAAAGCCTGCCTTTTAATTGCTATGTCAGAAACCATCTTTGTGAAAATTATTGTTATAACAATTAAAAACTTACACCCTTGTTTTGGTGTTCTATTCTAATTTATACTTTCCATGTTGTTTTACAGTTACGGTGTTTTACAGTTCCTTAATAGAATTTTCACTTTGGTTTGTGTGCCAGCTCTTAGTTGCTTGCAAGTCTTTGGAAATGAGCACACACACACACCTTCACACACAAGCACACGCATGTCACACACACACAAACACAACGCCCAACTTGTATGCAAGTATGGTTATGAATTAGTGAATAAATAAGAAATGAATGAATCTTCTTTAGGCCTTTAATTCCAATTTCTTCACTATAGGGGAGAAAAATGGTAAGGAATAAGAAGAAATTCAAGAGGACTGAGTTTTTGCTGCTAATTTTAGACAGAAAGAAACTCAAATACACATATAAGAGGGTTCCAGAGATTCTTCTTTCCTTGAAAAGCACTTAATTTCCCTTAATAATTCACTTGAGTGTACCTATGAATGTGCCTCTGTGGAATATTTTTTGTCTACTTTTACCCATATCTTTTTCAAAATCCCAAAGCAAATTCAAAAGGTATGAACTATATCCAGTATGTGTGCGTTCTGTTAAAATGAACACATTGATCTTTCCCATTTCAACTGCTATTCTTTGAATTTTTTTCTCATATAAACTCATCCTATGTAAAAAAAAAAACTATAAAGTATCTTTCATAACTGTCAGGTAGAAGCCCTAAAGCTGATGATCAGGACTTAGCGTGGCCCTTCCCAGGCTTCTGTTGTACGTTATATATGTGAGGAGACATGATTTCTCCCGTGTGATGTCCATTTTTTAAAAAATTAGCCAAATTAGGATGCAATTCCACTGGACTTAATCCTACATTTAATCCTGTTTAGGTTTAACAGTATTAAGCACAAAGTTTATTTAAGTCTATTAGTGTAAGTGCATATCATGAGATACGTAGATCATTTAGAGCCATAGAAGCAGAAGGAATAAAAATCCATTGTTAAGGACTCATCATCATTCCATCTGGCATGATTTTAATTCTCATAAATTAGAAAGGAAGATTCATCAAGCTAGAAATCACAATACTGAACCTAAGTCCTGCACTTGTACTCCCTCCCCCCACTGTAACTGTGGCTATGAGCATGAATTATCACGGTATCTGATTAGAACATCTGACACGTTAAAATGCTGTATAAGGAAGTGCTATATAAGGAAGTTAGTAAACACATCAGAAGGCCCGGGATGACACATGAAAACTTGGACATCAGATTTTCATATTATTTGTTCAGTGCACCTGGTTGGGGAGATTTATACCCAATAGTTATGTATTTGCCACTAATATTGGAAAGAAGGCACGATATGTTCCTGATCTACCTGCCTACAAAACTAAATTCTTAATTAACAGATAATAAACGTTTACCAGTCTTTCTTAGAGCAAAGATAAAGTTGTATAAATCTTTAAATAAAAAGTATGACTTTGTCATATGTTCCACTTACCTGGAAGACTGTTTTTACCGTCCCCACTGGGAGATCACATATCATTAGGATTCCAGCCTGTCCCCAGATATTCAAAATACTTGTGCTAATTGCCAGTTCAACACCTTACTGATACTTTGTGAGGATAGGATATTTTATTTTCTTTCCTTGAAAGTTTTCCTTGGCTGATGGACTCCAATAAAGAGCTCCAATAAAACCTCTTTTCCTAGGGGATATGAATCTTCCCCTAAATTTACTTCATGAATAGCTTTGCTAACAAGAAATCTTAAGAGCATGCACTGCAGTAGACAAAACATGGGGTTGAGAGAAGAGACATTGGATGAGAATGAAGAGGGGAGAGGGGCTACTCCTAAGGACATCCTTCAAAAGTGACACCTTTTAGATAACTTGTGAAGTATATAGCCACCTGATGCTAAGGCACCATAATACGACACTAGAGGCAGAAATGTGAAAGCAGGATTATGGGAAAGGTAGGGCAGGCAATATGAGAGTCCATTATTTTCTGGTTCTATACTCCTCTTCCAACCAATTGTGAGAATCTCTCATTGAGCCTTTGGACCCCCACCCAATCCTAGGGCTCACTCATCCTAAATGTCACAACCTGCTCACTCCTCTGATTAGAAGAAATCAAGTTGCAGCCCAAGCTTCCCACTAAACATACTTACAGAACTCAGTCTCTCCCTTTCAAACTTAATGTTTTTGTTACTAAAATAGTAACAGCTTCTAATGACGTAGTTTTATGGATGCTGTTTTATGCTTGTGCTAAACCAAATTTGCTACTATCAAAATAAAACTATCAGATGGGATATTTAGATCACCAGGTGACAGAGAGCAGCTGATGGGTTGTTCTTACTCTTGAACCTCTTTATTTTCTATCTAAAACCATATTAAAGCCATTCATCCCTCTGCCAGTGAAAAATCTGCCTATTTTCCACAAAAGACCTACTAGTTTTGAACGTATAGTCTCTTATGGAAATCAGAGTCATAAAGCATTTTCCTTCAATTGCCAGTTCATTTAAGAGGAGAGATGTTTTGATTCCTTTAATTATTTCTCCTCAGGCAAAAGAAAGGCAAGCAGTTATAAATAACTAGCATTTCTGTTACTTCATTTGAAGAGGTTTTGCTGGACTATTTCCTTATTAATAATGTTAAACAGCACGCAAGAATGCTCCTGGAGATTTATTATAGGAATATAAATTGCAAATGTATTTGTTATATATGCATAATTTATCACTCTGGGAAAGGTGTCCATAGAGCTTCTCATGACTGAAGGAAAAAGACAACTTTGCTACAATCCCAGTCTCATTTGAGTCCTCAGTGTAATAACAATAATCAACTGTATGACAAATGCATATATTTCAGGGTGTCTCCCAAGGCAATCCACCCCTTCATATTTTCCTACTCATAGATGACAAATGGCCAGGATGTGTGAGGGCTAAATTGCTCTCTCTTATTCAACCAATTAAAGGCACAAAGAGATAGATCACTGGTGGCTTTTCGAAACATACCAATTTAATAAGAATATCAATTTAATGAGAACAACAATTTCCCATTAATAGGTAAAATTATCTTTTACTTCAACACTTTGTACCCCCCTATTTAAAAATCTTCCATTGAGGGCTGGTGAGATGGCTCAGCGGCTTAAGCGCCTGCCCAGCAGGCGCAAGGGCCCAAGTTCGACTCCCGGAACCCACATACGAAAAAGGGGCCGGTGATATCGCTCAGCGGCACGGGTGCCTGCTGGCGCGCGAGGTCCTGAGGTCAACCCCCTGGTACCCACAAAAAAAAAAAAAAAAAAAAAAATCTTCCATTGATCATCCCTGTACTTTGTTTATACTGTT
The DNA here is from genome assembly GCA_028451465.1 of Erethizon dorsatum. NCBI lineage: Eukaryota > Metazoa > Chordata > Mammalia > Rodentia > Erethizontidae > Erethizon > Erethizon dorsatum. The sequence goes on along the minus strand of CM051835.1, from coordinate 26,547,033 downwards.
ATTCCAATTCTAGTACTTCGTGTTTTATTACTTTTCTATAATGACAAATACAGTTGGTTTATTTCATCTCATTGAGATGGAGAGTCCACAACAGAGGCAGAATCCATTGAAAAACTACAACCCTGCCCTTCACACTGTCTTTGCAACCCATCTCCAGAACTGCAAAAACCTCCCAAGCGAGCCTTCTAGTTCAGCGTAATCGATTGGGATTCTGAATCTATTCTTTCTCTTCCATCCCCTCCCTTCCATGAGACAGACCTAATTTGTGATCTTTTAAAAAATGAACAATGTATGGAGTCACTAAGACAGATAATTAGACCAGTTGTCAAGTTTTTAACTTTATTTTCCCTTCAGGATATTTTCATTATTTTTTGTCTAAAGCAATTTAAAGAACTTTCTGATATATCAGCTACTGCTTTCATTCCTCTGCTAATAAGATGCCTTTCTTTATCTTTTCCCTTTTTATTTTCTAAGTCTCAGCAATTGTGATTTCCTCAATTATTGTGAGTTCAAGGGCAAAATTAGGTTTTTCATAAAACTGGCCTGTTCCTTCAATATGCAGAGGTGGTTTCACCACATTTTATTAGCTACTTCATTCTAGGAGTATTTTATTGAGTGGTCTTTCTGAAATAAAAGTCCTAGTTCCTAAGCCTACAGACTTCCCCCAAAAAGGAGAAACCATGAGTTCAGTGCTGAGTATTATAGGGCTTCAGATTTGCAAGGATTCTTTGAGCAAATGTTTTCATGACCAGTATCCTCTGACTTCCTAGCAGCCATACACACTGCTGACTGCCCTCACCTTTATGTTCCTTTCATCCTCCATGACCATTTTGCTCTGGAGTTTCTGGCATCTCTGTGCCTGTCCTCTGCCGCTTCCCACAATCCTCTGCCTCCTCCCATGATCCCCTGTCTCCTCCCTCCTGATAAATGTAAACATTCTCTGGAATCTCTTAAAATTTCTCCTGTAAAATTTTCCCCTGGGCTATATTATTTCTGTGTTTCCCACTGTTTTCTGTACCAGTAGCATAGATTTTTCTATCCATAGCACTTTTCAGATTCCAGAACCACATTTCCAGCTGTATTTGGAGGCTTTTATGTAATATCCCAAAATTCAATCTGACTGAAATAAAACCCTTCCCCCCAAATAAACAGCATACAACTATCCCTGAGCTTTCTGTTCTTATTAATTGTACCACCATCTTCTGATATGACAACTTTCAAGCATATTCCATACCTCTATTGCTTCTACCTCATCCATATCACTGTGTTCCATAGGTCAGGTCTTTTTGACTTCTTGTCTGAATAATGAAAATATTTTCCTATGTGGTCTCCTCCTCGCTGTCTTCCCTCATCTAATCCATCCTACACACTGCCAGTGCGATGATCTCTCTAAGGCACAGCTTATCTGAAACAGAACATTCAAAGCTGATCTACCAGTCTCCAGACCTGCCCTCTCCAATTTATTCGCCAAACTGCTGGCAGAGTGAACAGGCTAAAGTGCAAATCAGAATGTGTTTCTTTCATAATTAAAATGCTTCAGTGCCCTTCCTTTCCCCTTGGGTTAAAATTCAAATTGTTTAGCCTGGCAACAGTGCCTACTTTACAACCTTTGTTCAAACCATTCCAAGATTATGAGTGATGAAGTCAAATGAGCTAATGCACCTAAAGAATATTTATCTTGAGCCTTTGCATCTAAGGTGTGTTCAGTAATAACAGGCTATGGTGTTGATTTTTGAAAGCAGGCTGCATGGCTTGTCTCTGCATTCTCAGGCAGCTAGCACAATGTCCCTCAAATGGACACTCAGTTCTGACCTGCCTTCTTAGCCTTCCAGCACATGACTTGCTCTCATGAAAGCGTGCTTCAATCAGAGGACCTGCTTGTCAGTCCCTGAACACATGGTGCCTTTCCCTGTATATGTATCTTTTAGGACCCTCCACCTGAGTATCTACTCTCCATGTTTCTTCAGCCAAACACCAATTCCTCTAAGTCTAGAGCACTGAGACTTTCTATGGTTATGTGAACTGAATTTAATCTCTTTGAACTCACAAAGTGTTTTCAGTCTCTTAATGTGTTATTTCAGTATGTTATTACCCTACCAATAGGAAAGAGTACAAAACGTAGACGACTGACAGTCTGGGTTTGAATAGCAGTTGCAGACTGCAGAACAACCCTCAGCAAGTCTCTCGCCTCTTTAGTCTTCCTGTTTGCCAAACAGTGACCCTTCTGTACGTGGATTCACAGTCTACTAGGGGGCATTAAACAAAGGTTCTCATGTACTATACCAACTTATTTAACTTTGTGTTTTATTTAATACCTTACAAATTACCTTACTTCATAAATATTTGATGAAGGAAGGAAGAGAGGACTGACATATCCCAAAGACATTTTTCCAGCCCTAGAAAAGACTAGAGCTCTGAATTATTTTTTCTACACTATTATCACAGACAAGTTCATATTTGAGAACATTTTCAGCTGTATAAACTGTGGATTTAATTTAAATTGTTTAGTTAAAATAACCCAGAATGATCGATGTGGGAATTTCCCTCGAGTCTCAGGATGCAGATTTTTGGATCACTCCAGACTCATAACTACATAGCTCATCCTCAGGACAAGGCCTTTGGTGGTGGTAGTAATGGTTTTGTGTTTATATTTTGTTTTGTTTTCTTAAAACTTTTCAGGTTCACCGACAAAATCTTAAGATCCATGATATCTTTTTATACTGCTTTCTTGTTGATGTGGTTTTAGCTTCCTGGTTTGCACCTTGTTACTTAATTCCAGCATTTAAGGAGACCTCTGTTTCCAGAACGCTAAGACATTAAAAAAAACTTAAGAGTTCTGGTTATGTTTCATGTACCCAGTAGTGGACACATGCTGGTTTCCAATACTAAGTCTAATTTCCTGTATGCCCCAAATTTAGTAACTTGTCTAAGTATTTGAAAAGTATGATACAGGAACAAAGAAGAAAGCCATCTGGAATTTGTTCTTACTAATGCACAGAAAATCAAACTTAAATCCCAAGTTCAATGCTCAGTTCAGCTTTTTCCCTGACTCATTCCTGGTCAGTATCTCTTCCATGTTCGCATGCACTGCATAATTGGGGTATAAAATGAACTGCATAGAGATAGTGTCTTTGTCTCTTCTTTTGGAAAATTCCTTCTGCTGAATCATACAACTGTGTGTGAGGACTCACAAGAACAGCACAAATTTGATGAGGACTGTGTAAAAGTCACTTTTGTCAACCTTCTGAGTTATTAAGTCATATCTCTAATGTAGTTGTTCTGCATTCTACCAAAAGAGAAGTTAGCATATTTTACTAACTCATAGAGTATCATGAAAGGGGGAGCAAAGTCTACAAAAGCCGATAAGTCCATCCATAATAGCAAATATAAGTAAAATTGCAATACCGGTATTATTGTACTGTGAGCTCATTACAAACTCATTAACATGACACTGACATTCTCGTAAAATAGCTCAATCAGAAGCACACTAAGGATCTTTGCCGTCTCATTTCTACTGCAATCAAATCCTCCATTAAAAATGACTGCATACAAACAGGGGATAGAGCTCAGTGGCACAGCATCTGCCTGGCAAGCGTGAGGTCCTGAGTTCGATTCCTGGTCCAAAAAAAAAAATGACAGCATACAGAAGAGGTTTATTCTGGAAATAACGCCCCCTCCTTGGTTGATTATGCCCTCTGCGATGTGCGAGCCTGTTCTAGAGCCTAACGTGTTTGCACTGTTTCATTCTTTTTCCCCCATCGTAGGCAATCGGCGTGCGGTTGAATGAGCTGTGCCACGGGGAGAGTGAGAGCCCAGCCAACCTGCTGGGCCTCATTTATGACGAGGAGACCAAGAGGAGACTGAGAAAGGAGGATGAGGACGAAGACTTTTTAGATGACAGTAAGGAGACTCCCTTTACTACAAGAACCCCTGCTTGTAAGAACCTCTGCCTGAGGAGCACTTACTATTTCTCTTTCCTCTCTCATATTACTGCCACCTCCCCATGATTCCCACTGCATTGCCCCCCTTTTCCCGGTGCATGAACAGGAAGCGCGTGCGTAAGGCCACACAAAGCAGGTGCAAAAACCAGATGGAGAAGGGAGACAGGGGCGGATCCACCACTTTTACCCTCCAACTCTTGCTGTTGTATGTAAATTGGCATTGGGCCTCTGAGAGCATCTGTGTGAGAATACAGTTGTGAAAAGTTACTGTCCTAGAAGAGGTCCTGTCACGTTTTATTGCTCTTAGAAATAAAAAAGACAAAATAGCACTGAACAGGAAATGTTTTCCAAATCATTAAAATATTTAATCAGGGTGTACTGCAGTATTTAATATGAACTTGAGAATATTCACATAGTCAGAGTTTGCTTTCACCATGGCAGTCTGCTGTACAGTATTTGTTAGACTTATGGTAGCAGAGTAGATACAGAAACACCTCTGATATCCATCTCCTCTACCATTTCGTGCATACATTTGCTGCGTGCCATGTATATATGTGTATATACACATACATGTGTCTGTATGCCTTTCATGAGTATAAATTTCCAAACATGTTATAGAATTAGTGTCTTTATATGATGACTGTCTTAGTTACTTTTCTCTTGCTGCTGAGACAAAATACCTGATGCCCAAAATTAAGGAAGGAAAGGTTTATTTAGCTCACAGTTTGTGGAGGTTTCAGTCTATAATCGGCTGGCTCCAAGGCAGGGTGGTGTGGCACAGGGGTGACAGTTCATGGCGGTGGAAGACAGCAAAAGCAACAAGTGGAAAAGGGGGCAAAAGGGAGGAGCAAGCCTTTTTCCTTCCCTTATATTGTGTGCAGGCTGCCTGCCCCAGGGCGGGTGCAGCACTCAGGCCGCCAATCCCAGCCCTAGACGATGAACCAATCACAAGCTCTAGATTCAGCCGCCTCTGAAAAGCCCACCTCCCATGACCTCATGAGGCTTCGTGGGGACATCCAGACACAAACCATAGCAATGACGATAGAGACACCTCTTCCTTTTAACCTTCTCTGGTAGTTCAATATTTCAAGTTCCCTGGTTTGATTTTAAGGATTGTTCTTAGTTAATTGGTGTCAAATCTACTGCATCCTCACAGCCATGAAAGGTAGAAGGGTAGCTAGAATTTAGCATTGGGCAGGACTAAATAATAATCAAAGAAAAAACTTTTGGTTTTCCTTTCCACTTTGACACCAAGGGTTTCTTTTCATTTTCCTCATTATTTTTCTTCCTTCCCTTCTAAGACCTTACAAATCATAAAAAAAATCTTGACTTAGTTGTTCACAAAATACCAAATTGTCACGTAAATATTTCAGCCTAATAATGAAAGTTGACCGCAAAAATAATCAACACTATCTTAGAATGACTCAGAATTGGATTTAACCTGTAGGAAGACTTGTGGACCATCTAATAATCACTAAAACTCGTGAAGGTCTGACATAAAACCCATCCAGCCAGAAGGCCTCACCAAGCTGTGCTGGACCTTTCAGGGGCCCTTCAGAACAGAGGTGAACTGAAGCAACATTAAATAGATTCATCTTCGTAGGCCGAAGTAAACTCCAATCTCCAATAGACCTCAAAAGTATCATTTACCATGTTAAACCTGGTGGGTCAGCTCATTGTTGAGACCATGCTGACCTCCATCTTGTTCATTATAACAGAACACTTCAGACATAATCATGACAGAGTCCAAACTAAGACCACGTTTGTTAGCTATAGGAGTAATAAGAGTCTGGGCGATATAACCTTAGGAGTAAGAGGACAGATGCAGAAATTTCTACTGAATATCTGGTGTTTGATTATTTTCAAACATTGGTGCACATCTAGGGAATGTTTAGAACTATATATCCTCCACTGAATATAAAATTGATATGTATATTTAAGTGTCAAGTCAACACATAGTTCATCTTTATACTTAAAAGCTAAATACAGTGCAAGCATGTTTCAGTTTGGAAATTCTACAAGAGTCTGTTTTATCCATTCCTAATGACAGGCAAGTTTTCCAACCACATATTAACTTTGGAGAGAAAATATTGTGATGGTTTTCAGGAGGAAACAATAGTTCAGGTATTTTCAGAAGTCCATAATTTCTTACCTGTGGCAGCAGACATCATGAAGTATGTATTCTGTTCAGTTAAGAAAGCTGACAAGCTCGGACACATTTTAGAGAAGTTTTAGTAATATTGACCTGTAACAATATTGTGATTACTTGATGACTTGATTCATTCAAAATAGATAACCATTTTCTTTTTCAAGAGGCAGAGCAGTAAATGGCTTTGATCTTCTTTGCTGAATACTAAGTAGTTTGCATGATGTGTTATGACACATATTTGAGAAATAATTCCAGAAATTTTTGAAGTCCCCATAGCATCACCTTGGACATTGTCTATTTTGGGGCCAAAACCCATTAGTTGGCCTGTGGTGGATATAACATCTTACTAATTAAGTAAGTGTTCTTTGGAGCTAAAAAGAACATTTTCATAACTCGTATGCAACTGCATCAGACTATGACAGACTAGCTTTGTCAACTGTGATATAGGTGACCAGGTAGGAATGTATTCTTTCATTGGTGTTGTGCAGACACAACTAGACTAGAGCTAAAGCAGTGTCACTGCCCTCAAACTTCAAGATAAGCGTACTGTCGTGACATAGAGGAAAAAACTGTAACCGAGTTCATTGTCATATACGTGGTCTATGTCTGACTGAATGCAAGACTACTTTTTTTTTCCTGTTGTCATTAAAGAAGTTTCCTAGCTTAGTTGGAGCCATATTTTGTTACTTTACAATGCTGTAAGGAAAATAATTTAGTTCTGATTATCTGATATTTTAATGTTAAAGCAATGGTTACAGAAATGCAAAGTGTAGGAAAACAGAGGTATATGGCATAGATTATGCTAAAAGGAGTAGCTAAACTGAACTTGTGTTGGTAATGTTCTCATATACAGTTGATTTTACATGCATTGCTAGATCCATCAAACCGTGCCTCTCTCTATTTGTCCTTGATGTCTCTTATGAAAGAACTCTTTCATTCTTTAGGTACTGTGAACCCCTCTAAATGTGGCTGCCCCTTTGCCTTGAAGATGGCCGCATGCCAGCTTCTCTTGGAGATCACCACCTTCCTAAGAGAGACCTTTTCTTGCCTGCCCCGACCTCGCACCGAGCCTCTCACGGTAAGTTCAGCGTGCATGGCAATAGTCAGATTGCTTAGGCCATTCTATGAGTAGGTTTCCAGTATGCACCATTTCCTTAAACACCCAATGGCCCAGTGTATCCCATAATTCAAAAATTCAACACAGGTATTTTTATACATACAAAGAAATGTCCTTTTCTCTATAAAACAACTCCAAAGTTGACTTCGAAATGACTTAGAGGTAGCACCTCCAGGTACAATGTTTGATCACTGCCAGTTACACTGAGAATATTTAAGGGCCTTTAAGGTCCCTTACTCTGCCAACTATGAGAAGTTTGTTTGATGGCCAACATTTCCCAGAAATGACTGGCAGATATTGTTGTACTAACTGTGCATAAGTTTATACAGAAATGGCCTCCCATGAGCTTTCTCATATAAATTATAGGTTGAAAGACTTCAGTGTGTAGCGTCTAAGCATTCCCAAACATATATTGTTACTTGTGTAGCATTTGTTCGGGATTACGGGTGGGCAGAAAATATGACCACGTGCAAACACATACACTTACATATATAAATATGCATTCATGTACCACAGGCTGTCATAGCCTAATTTATGTAGCTGTACATACACCTATTAGGTACGACTCAGGAGTCTTCCCCGCACGTGTGGTCCCAGGGCACACCTCAACTGACCTTCCTTGGCTTCTAGTTCCCTAGTAAGCAGCAAGTGTCCAGTGGTTCCTTCATCACAGGTAACATCCAATGGGCAAACCAGGCATTCTTTTCTTTTTCCCCCTTTTACACAAGGACTGTACGACTCACTCAGAAAAACTGTTAACACTAGCAATCTGTGTGCTTCCACTCAAGCAAATTTTAGTATCCACTCCCTCTCCTGCCTTCTAAACCAAACTCAGCATGAGAGAGGTAGCAGCCTAGTCCTGACTTGGGCTCAAGGGTGGATAAAAGAATCAATGTTTTGTTACCACAGAGTGGTACTGCTGCCTTAACTCTTCCTGTGATCTAGAAAGCCCATTTCCTCCACCCTAAAACATAAAAATGCGTATCTTCAAGTTGGAAGTATTTATGGGTAAAATGCACATTTTCAAGTCGAGCATACCCACCTTTCGACTGTGAAACTGTATCATTTGTATATTGGAAAAGGATATTACTTCTACTGCCCTTCAGTTAACTTCATTTTAACTATGGCCTTTGATTTTCTAAATTCTCATTTTCACTATTGCATTGAGACTACTCTCTAAAGAAGGGCTCCTTAGCATATGTACTTAAAATCAATATAATATAACATCTTACCTGTAGGCCTCCATCAGTATTATTCTTATAAGTGTTTTAATTATACTTAAGATTCCTTAAAAACACAGGATACATGTGCTTTTAAGTTTTCAGATTTTTATTGTTCACCATTTTGATCCACATGTGATAAAAAATGGCTCAATTATTTTTGTTTTCCCTTTAAACTCTCTAAAGCTATAATTTAATAACCCTTATTATTGTAACAGATATATTTTTTTAAAAAATTGTATAGCCAAACAGAAGAGTTGTAGGAAATGCTAAGGGAGGAATCTAAAACAGGACCTACAGTCATTTAGTCAACAAGAGAAAAAGTTTTACTTCTCCATCACCTTTAACTAGGTCCAAGAAATCTTTTATTCTTTAAACTAATACTCTCATTGTTAAGTGTGGGTTTGTGTAGTGTGCTGGCATGTGACTTTTATAAGATAAAGGGAAAATAAGTTTTTGTATTTAAGCTAACTATTGTTGGTAATACAGAAAATCCACATTATAATTTACTGTGGAAAAAGTCAATGAGTATCATGAAATTGCTTTATCAACACAGAAATGCTTAAAATATGTTTTAATTGTGGTAAGAACGCATAACACAAAATGAATTCTCATAACGAATTTTAAGTGTGTAATACATTATTGTTGACTGTAAATACAATGTTTACAACAGATCTTCCAAGCATATATTCATCTTGCTTGACTGAAACTTCATTTCCATTATTAAGTGTCTGCTTTCCCCACCACCCCTGGAAAATACTTCACTTTTTTATTTTACGAATTTGACTATTTTAGATGCTTCATGTAACATGTAACACATTTGTCTTTAATGTAACTGATTTATTTCGTTGAGCATAATATGCCCAAGGGATATCTATCCACACTGTCACATATGACAGTATTTCTTTCTTTTTAAGAGTTGAATGTATTTTTGACAAATTCTAAACAGTGAATCTAAAGATCAAGCATAAATATAGCCAAAACCAAATAGTCTCAAATTTAAACAAAACACTTGCTTCGGTGTTACTTATACATTTTTGAAGTGTTTTATTAGTTTAATAACATTTTAGTGCAGTAAAAAAATAACTACCTTAATGTACAGAATAATATAAGGTAGTATAATGATCCCATTAAAAGCTAAAAATATTCTGGATCTGAAGCTCCAGGATGAGAATCAGGACACAAACTTTCTACCAAGAAATAATCTTTCTAATAGAATGTCATAAGGCCATTTCCAAAATGGAAGATTCCCAGGTGAAGTATTTAATGGAAAAAAAAAAAAAAAACAAACAAACCTAGGTACATTCAAAATGTAGCTGAGAAAGCAGAAACACTTTAAATACAATAATTAAAGCAAAAAATAATTTGTTTAACCATAGTTATTTCCTAGAAAGTCAGGGCAACCCAGAAAGCCACTAGATAGGTGAAGAACTGAGGTAAAAGAAAAGGAAAAAATTGTATCATAGTATAAAGACATTGTTAAAATGTATTTTTACTAAGGACAATTTTTTTTCAAGTAGATCCCTAAATATAACTTAGTGTGCTTTTTGGTAGCATTTTTATGCACATTTAAAAATAAACTATACAAAATTGTATCCAAAAAAAAGGGAAAAGAATTTTTACATGATTTGTAATATGAGAGTGTAGTAATGAAATTTTTCTCTAAATGTCTTCCAAACTTGAGAAGAATAAGGGCATATTTTTAAAAATACAGAATGTCGTTTTACAAAAGTAGTGGTCTATTAAAATGTTGCCCAATTGAGTTAGTAAAAGCAATAGACAATGGCCAAGAAACATGGATAGCAATAATGAATAACGATTAAAGTAAGTAATTTTCAGCAAATGTATAAATGAGCCCATAATAATTTTTTTAAAGGCAATAAAGTGCTTCCTCTATATTCACACTTATTCATTACAGCAAATAGCATATTGGATGCTTTAGTGCAAGATCCTGCTAGAAGCTGTACCACCTGTGCTATTTGGGATTTAACAAATCAAGTTATAAAATATATACTTCTGGATTTCAAATGGTCTTAAAGTTAAAAAACCTAAAGCAAAACACTCTTCATATGTACCAAGGCCAAGCAAATGGTGTGTGATGGTTGCCCAGGTGGAATGAGGATGATATAGAGAATATATTGCAACAGGAAAATGAATACCTAAGTTACTATTTCCAGAAGCAAACTATAAAAGAGGCCCTGAGAAAATAACAGAGAACCACCACTGGCTGAAGAAAGGGCTAGAAAGATCTGAGGAACCACTTTAAAAGAGATAGTGTTGAATGTTGCTTTGAAATATTAGGTAGGATTTTGACATGCAGATAAAAGAAATTGGAAGGGCTAACTACTTCTAAAAATCAGAACTGATATAACATTACTTTTTGTCCAACTAAGATATCTCCCTAATTACTACAGAATTATTACCCAATGGAAAGTAGATGTTTTCCTTAAAAGGGAAGTAATTCCATTCTTGAAGTATTTTTGGAAATGTTAAATAAATGTATGTCCTTTATTTTTGAGGATACGATGTAATTTTCTGAATACCTGAGTGTAATTTATATTCTTAAGCCAAAAGGAAAGAAGAAATAACATGTAGAGGCTGAAATCTCATTTTATGTATGGCATTGAAAAGTATAAGATTTCCATTTTGGTGCAAACTGAATTTTAAAAAATATTTTTCATATGTATTTAATTCGGAGGTTTATTATAATTAGAAAAATACTATATAAAATAGGGTTTTATGAATTTTTTAAATTTTGCAAATCCTCTAAAAGCTTTGTAGATCAATAATTAAACACAGTCTTGTGAATGAAAAAAATCTGTAGTCACGGAACAGGTCAGATTTTCAACTTTGGCCTCAGAGGCCAAATTCCTGCTAAGTAATTACACTCCCCAAGGCTTAGAGTAAGGTATCCTTCTCTTCATCAGCAGATAGGGATGGCACCTGTCCTACACTTAGGTCCTCTAAGAAGAGAGTGAGAAATTCTACCATGTGACTCTGTTCTGAGCTTCTGACCTTCACACATGAAGTTCCTTAACCCTGAACTCCTTTCCTTATTTATTTGCCAAGTCATATTACTTGTTGAGATTTTAACTTGAACACTATCTCATTTATTAGTTTAGATTTAGCAAACAACCCCAAAATTTAGTTGTTTACAACAGCACACACTTGGACCATAGTCTCCAAGTCTGATTTTCAAACTCTGTGTCTTAGTCCTGGAATTTTCCATGTATGACTTCTTATCTCCCACCCTGGGATTTAGGGAAAGCACCATTCCTTATTTATCCCACAATACCGAACACATTTGTACTCAGTGCCTGATTGTTTTAATAAACAGATAAATGGGCCGGTGAGACGGCTCAGCGGCTTAAGCGCCTGCCTTGCAAGCGCGAAGGCCCGAGTTCGACTCCCGGATCCCACATACGAAAAAGGGGCCGGTGATATCGCTCAGCGGCACGGGTGCCTGTTGGCGCGCGAGGTCCTGAGGTCGTCCCCCCGGTACCCACAAAAAAAAAAATAAATAAAATAAAATAAACAGATAAATGCCAAAGTTACAGCTAAGCTGTAGACACAGAGGTAAATGGTGAAGAAGCTAGTTCTAGATTTGGACAAGAGATATCCTTTTGGAACATAAAGCATCGAAGTAGAAAGGAAAAGCTAGGAGTTAGGGAAGATTTTTATTTATTTTCTAATTCAAGAATAGCTTCTCACTGCCACAGTGTAAAGGTGGTAACAGATAAAGGTATTTGGCTGTTTAATTGTGGTTGTGTGTAATCCACGAGGGAGGGTGGTTTGCCACAGGCCGGTGCAGGGTGAGAGATGCCAGCACTCAAGGGCTCCTCACTGGCGTTTCAGGACTTGGAGAGCTGCAGACTTCGCCTGGATCCTGAGTTGGACCGACACAGATATGAAAGGAAGATCAGCTTTGCCGGGGTCCTAGATGAAAATGAAGACTCAAAAGATTCTCTCCATAGCAGCAGCCACACCCTCAAATCAGATGCAGGTGTGGAGGAGAAGAAAGGTATGGAAAAACAAGCATTATTTCAGGGTTTCTCCTAGGATATTTGGTCTGAGGGGTCTAAACTACAATCTCCTGGGTCCAAATTGTTGGTTCCCTACAGTACTGACTCTGTAGCGTCATTGAGGTAGGAAACCATACTAGTTAGAAACCTGGGACCTCATTCCAGCTCAGCAGTTCTCCGTATCCCATTGAGCCCAAGATGGTATCAGCTTTAAAAATGAACCATTATTTTATTTATCAGTAAGAAAGGAAAAACACTCTCAGTTCCACTTCTGTGCAGCACTTTATCACTTTGATTGTGTTTTATTCTTATTGAAAAAGGACTTTCAGACTTAATTTGATGTAAATTATTATTAATCATTCTTGTGCTGCCAATAGGAAAAAGCGTATCTGAAATACACTGGTTAAAGCTTTTCTAAACTACCTTCAATTCAGAGTTCAAATTTGTTCGTTACTTTTGAACTCTGAGTTGTCACTGTCCGTGTTTTTCTGTAGGACAATGTCTTCCGTGCTATAGGAAGGTTAGTGATACCTCGTTTCTGAAATGAATCCATAGAAGAAGTGAAGCTGTGTGTGCTGGTTGCTTAAGCCAACTTGCAATGGTATGCGCTGGCCTGCTCTCAGTCCCCCTGCGGGACTGTCACTGGGCACATCAGACCTGCCTTCTCACTCACCCTCCACCCATCGCTGCTACCCAGCTCCTTAGAGCTGAAAGACACCGCAGTCATTCTGTTCATTTTGTTACTAATGCATTACATGTTCACATAGGCACAAGCAGTACCGAGCGTACCACAACTGCTGCCTGACACTAGTGATCAGATGACATCGTCAGTTATATGTTAAATCTGACATCGTCAGTTTCAAATATGTTAAAATATGGCAGGTGACACATACCCATGATCCCAGTACTTGTGGAGGCCGAAGCAGGAACATTGTAAGTTTGAGCCCAGCCTGGGCAACCTAGTGACTTAGCGAGACCCTCTCTCAAAATAAAAAATAAAACAGGCTGGCAATGTAGCTCAGTGATAAGGGCCTAGGTTCAATCCCCAATACCATAAAAAAATGAAAAATATATGCACCTTAACATGGGTTAATACAGTGGCTTTCTGATCTTGTCCAAGTTACTTATCTTTTAAACCACAAGTTTTCATAAAATTGGGTTAGTAACACCTTCTGCACTGTGATGCTTAGAACTTTAAATAAGACAATGCTAGAAAAGTATAAACTTAGTAACTGGCTAATAGTAGGTACATGATAAGTAATTGTTTTCATTCATATTTTTATGCAGCATGAACATATATATTAGATCCCACACATATCCCACACATATCCTATGAAGATTACAGTATTTTAATTTGTAAATGCTCCTCTAAACTTCAACTTTACTATCTGATTTTGATGTTTCTTAAATTTCATTGCCTTTCAGTGCTTTTATGAAGAATTTCAGTTAGAATAACATCTTCACATTTGTCAAAGCTGCGTTTGTATATTGAAATATTTTCTAGTTTCCTGTAGACAGTAACGACTCGTGTTTAATGAACTAATGATTCTGAGAAGGAATAGCCCTATACAGAGAAGACAAAAAATACATAAAGTCTTGTAAGGACTGTGTATACACTGAGGAAAGTTTCAGTATTTGAAAACCAGAATGTTGTCACAACATTTTCAAAATGCAAATAATCATTATATCACATTCTATTGAATTAATAGAGAAGAGAGGCCAGGTTGTAGGAAGGATAAGTAAATTCTGGAGGAATTTTTGAGTATGACAAGTATCAAATCGACAATTTTTCAATTACTACTTCTGTCTTTTAAACATATCCCAAAGGTATTTTAATTTAGAAGGCAATTTTTTGCCCAAAGTTGTTATGTTAATTATTATTTAAAGTAGTTGAATGAAATTCCAAATACCTACATGGTTAAACTTGAGCAATGTAAATTCTGCATCATTTTTAAAATTTAAAGTATGTGATTAATTTTTAAGAACTTTCAATTTCACGATTACGGTTTATGCAAACTAGCTTTAATGTTCAAACATTCTTATGCTTTGTATTTTTTCTTCTCACCAAAGGCTGTGTTGCTATATAAAAGTGATTTAATAAGTGAAAAACACAAAACTGAAACTGTAAATAAAATGAGAACATAGCCATAAAATGTCCTTAATCAGTTGGCAAAAGTCTTTCCAAAGATTCCAAAATGTCCCTTAACCCATTTGACAAGCTGAAATCAGCTGCAAAAGCAACATGAAAATGGTGGTAATAGGGACCCTGCTAACTACAGTTATTAAAACTTTTTAATCATTTTCATACCATCTGTTTTTATAGGAGCTAAAAACGTCAGCTTGTGAAGTAAAAAATCTTAGGACAATTTAAATTCTCCCAAGAAGGCCAGAGAGATAGCTCAGTGGCATAAATGCCTGCCTGGCAAGCATGAGGTCCTGAGTTTGACTCTTGGTACCCACATACCAGAAAAGGGCCGGTGAATTGCTCAGCGGCACGGGCCTGCTGGCGCGCGAGGTCCTGAGGTCGACCCCTGGTACCCACAAAAAATAAAAAATAAAAAACATAAATAAATTCTTCCAAGGAAAACTAATATGAGCTAATGCTTAGAACTCAAAATAAAATCTTCAGGTAGAGTCTATCAAATCAGTTTACCCAAATTCCAAAGACAAACTAAAATCAGCACCCCAAAATACAAGCACCAAGATTGGTCTCCTCATTTACCTCCCGTCTACTGAGCACCTAGTGTTCACCAGAACTATAACATGTTCTCAGAATACAGCGATGAGCAAGAAAAATTTCCTGCATATATTTCTACTTATATGAATAGTTAAAAACTAATATTTACACGTATTCACAGGACAGTGACTGTTACAAAATGCCAGACTTCCCAGTGGCAATAAGTAATATGAATAAAACAAACTAGAATCAGGGTTGTGGCCCGGATCAGGAAGGAATGTAGTCAGAAAAGGCGATCATAATTGACACTGGCAGAGACGCTCCCTTATGTGAAGGAGCCAGCGATGCGGAGAGCTGAGGATGGAGGAGTCCAAATAGGCCACAGTGAGGATGCAGCCATGACGCCAGCATGAACTTGGAGCATTTGAAGAAGGGCAGAAGCCCAGCCTGGTTACCGTAGAAGGACTTGGGAAAAGAGTGACAGGAGATAGGTCAGGAACGAGGCAAGGGGTCAGCCAGGTCTGGGAGATATGGTCATCAGTTAAATTCCATTTTAAATATGTCAGAGAGTTGAAGCCTTGCGCGTTAGAATGATACAAGGTGTGTGTTGTGATTTATAGATTTAAAATACACCTGGATCTGCTGAATGTGGCAAAGGTGCAGCAGCTTTAGGCGGCTGCATTAGTGCAGGGAGGAGGTGACAGGGCTCTGGAAATCCTGTGATCTGTTGAAACACAGAGCCAGCAAGACTTGCTAATGGATACAGTGTGGGGTAAGAGAAAAGGAAGAAAGATGCGTTACCCAATTTAGATGAATTTATCTCACTTTCATACTAGCTTGTGTTGTCATGGAGATGAAGGCTGATTCAGTGCTGTACAGTGTCAGCTGACTCTTTTCATGTACGAAGACAACCCTGCATTCTAACTGCTGGGTCCCTTGCGAATAACCAGTGTCACAATTATGAACCGAAATTTTCAATGCTACAAAGTATCTCCAATTATCTTTGGTGCCAGAACAAATTCTCAACGTTAAGTCTTTTCCAGATCCCATTAACTTGGGATTATTTTGCTGCATTTGAAGGGTAGAAAATGTCAAAAACTCAGGCAAAGAAAGTTAGTATGTGCCTCTGTAAAAATCTAAGAATGATCATGTCAATCTTTTTCTCTATTTCTCAAACTACTTTGACATGAAATTACTTTAGTAGCCATTAAAAATGACGATTATATTCTGTTTCAAACCTATTTCAGATGGATCACAGTCTCAGTCATACCTAAAATTAATATTGAAAAATACTGTTGGATAAGTTTCATGCTATAATTATAGTTAATTACAATTAACATGCAGTGTTATGGTCTGTAGTTTTTATAGAGTTTAATCCAACTCTGCTGCAAGAAATTTCTTCCAGATGTGAAATTCTATCCAAATTTGTTCAGGCAGCTCTGTGAAGCCTTTACCAGCTGAGAGGGGATAATTTCAGTCTTTCTCAATCACAGGAGTAAACAATTCTTCAGGGATCCTTTATATAACATTGATATGACATTGAAGGTACACATTTAATGAATACTTTAAAGAGTTATGCAAATTTTATTATAGCCATTATACTAACTCTCCTGTGGGTGAGAAACTTGACACTAAAATGCAAACTTTCTGATTGGACTTCAACAAATTATCAACGGCTCTGCCTTAAATCCTGTTTACATTTTTAAAAAGTAAGCTTATAAAACTGACACCTTCCTAATAATGGATTTTAAGCCTTGAACACTTTCTTCATCCTACTCTTATAAAATCAGTATTGACAGCATCAAATCTTCAAAAAAAAGTAAAGAAAAAGAAAAGAGAAATATATGTATACATATATATGTATATATATGTGTATATATATATGTATATATATATGGAAAATAAGGAAACTTTTAATTAAAAAATAGATTTAAACTTTAAACCTATTTCTTTTCCCCTTTGGTTTCCCCCAATGATGACTTTCTTCTGGATGACTGAAGGTGAATAACATATGACCTTCTTGGGACACACAGACTGTGAGGTTGGCTGAGGGAGTTGCGACATTTGGAGCGGCATCTCATCAGCCTTTTGACTGTGACGAGGATTCTATGAAATCACTAGGTGCCCTGAAAATGGAACCACTTCACACGCATGCTCCCCCGAGCACCCCCCTGAAAACAGATCCCTTGGTCCCTTTGCTGAGGGGCAGAGCAGAACCACTGCTGACTGCTGGAGAGAGAAGCACCTCTCATTTTTATTTCCTAATGAGGTATTACAAAAGGAAAGGGTTTCTAGGACAGCTCACAGAATTCTGTAAATGCCGTTTCCAAAGAAAACTAAAGACAAATGGTTTGTGGTTCTATATCACGTGATATACATGTACTAACAGTTTTAGGTGCTGCTGCTGCAAGGCACACTCATGCTTGTGAACCCTGGGCCAGAAAGAAAGCAGGTTGTTCCCAGCCCCAGTGAGCACTGTGTCCAAGAAAGATGCTGCACCAGCCCTTCCCGGTGGCCCCAGCCTCCTGCCTGCCTGACCAAGCCTGGTGATGGGGCCATGGAGGGACGCTTCCTGGGCAGAAAGGCTGCTCTTCCAGGCCGACAGAGAGGAGGCTGATCAGGGACAAGCTGGGGAGAGCTTGGATATAACATTGGCTGGGGAAAACTAAGGGGGGGAAAGCCCTATTTTATTCTTTTAATACAGTTCCCAGCAGGAAGATCAGGATAGGAGGTACTCGCCTGCTCCAGATTAAAGGAACCCGCAGTTTCCAGGTGAAGAAGGGGGGTTCCTTGTCCAGCATCCGCCGGGTCGGCAGCTTAAAGAGCAGCAAGCTATCACGGCAGGACTCAGAGTCTGAGGCTGAGGAGCTGCAGCTGTCCCAGAGCAGGGACACTGTCACTGATCTAGGTAACACAGAGGAGTGGGGGTGCAGGGACGTGGGGGGTAGGAAGCTGGGACTGAGGTCCTGAAACAGCTGAAAGTCCCTTTCCTTACACATACATAGATGGAGAGCAAAGCCGGAGGAGCGCAGTTCATTCCGTCTGAAAACCACATACCCTCTCGAGCAGGCTGCTGAACACACACGCACACACACACACACACACACACACCCCACTTGGAACTCTTGTTAAAAATTCACATGCTGATTCGGTAGATCAGCGTGGGAGAGAAAGGCAACATTTATAACAAGCTTCCTGGGGAAGCTGCTGCTGCTGCTGCTGCTGCTTCAAGAACTGCACTTTGAGCGGCAAAAATAGAGAGTAATGTTAGAGAGGACACTTTCATGGCAAGGGCAGTTTTACAAAGCCAGATGTTTGTGTAGCCATGCTTCCGATCAGGGCCTTCAAAGTCAGGTGAAATTCTCATAGGTTCAGACACCTAAAGGCCCTCTCTATTTTAAAATCTCTATTTAAGGGTAAAAAAAAAAAAAACCAAATTTTCTGTGAGGAAAGATTCTCTAGGTCTGAAAATAGAGGATTAAGCAAGTCCCTTAATTTCTCAGGAATGTGCATTCTCCAAATAGCCAATGTGAATAATTCTATTTACTCCTTGCCAACTCTGCAGGGAAGCTCTAAAGATAAATTAAGAGATGACGGTAAAATGTGCTAAATACATGAGAAGGAGCTGTACATACACCCAGTGCAGTAGAATTGTAGATTGTCATTGTAGGACCTAAAGAGACTTCAAATCCCAAAATGTGTTAGTCCAAAATATGGGCCCTGAATAGCATCTTAATAGGCAAGGAAAAGATTAAGTAGGCATGAAGACGCAACTCACCAGCTGCTAGGCAACCGCGGAAGCACATTCTCTACCATTTAGTCTCTAGTTTCAAGTCAGCAACAAAATGCAGATAAATGATTGACAAATCCAGCTAAACAGAAGCTGAATATATTCTAATCAAAGAAGGTTTAAAATAGGAAATGTTTCTACATGCACCCACCATCACCTTTGAAAATAGCTAATTTATGCATTACTTAAGATTCAGCTTATTTTTAAAGGGGACAATAGAAAAAAAAGAAAAACACTGTGACTTCTATTGTTACAGGGCTGAAGCTATAATATTATTACCAGTTAGTCTGGGGGAAATTAATGCAATTAATTGCTTGGATTCATCTATTTGTCCTGAGCAGTTGATTCCAAGTAGTCAGGCAAGAGATAATATTTTATCATTTTTTTTTAAACCCATAAAAATTTTTAGACTTGGGGACAAAGCTTTGTGGGTAATATATTAAGCAGTGAGTTCCTAACAGATGTTTCCTGTATACTTTCCCATAGAGAGAACATCAGGGCTGTCCGCAGTTTGACAGCTGCTGTCTTTGGATGGTCTGAGGGCAAAGCCTAGTGGCTGGAGCAGTAGCACCAGCTGCGGTCACAGTAGAGGCAGCTGTACCTCTGAGGCCACTGCCTAACTTACACCTGTAAGTTCTGGTCAGTCTGGAATGGATTTGGGCTCATTCAACCCATAACTGGCTCATCTCAGCAATTCAAGGACTTGACTTTGTTTTGTTTTTTTCTCTGCTCCCATCTCTCAGAATGGAAGCCACCTAACAGAGATCATCAATATCTTTGAAATTGTCAGTTCAGCTGGTGGCGGTGGGAACAGCTCCTATTCATTATTCCTCCAACCAAGTCCTATGCCCTGTAAGCCACTGGGCCGTGGTAGTCTGCCCTAGGATTCAAAAGCATGGACAACTTTACCTGCTGACATGCTCTCCAGAGAGAGAGACCATTGAAACCTTTCTCGGTGTTTTCTTTTGAAGAAGGGAGTCCTTGGAGTGCAAGCGAGCCTAGCATTGAGCCTGAAGGAATGAGCAATGCCGGCACAGAGGAGAATTACCACAGGAACATGTCGTGGCTTCACGTAAGTAGGAATCTGAGGTCACTTTCTTTCAGCATTGGGGAAGATCCAAAAAGGAGGACAAAATATTACACTAAAACCATCAATCCAGGTTAGCCTCTGTGAGAAAGTAAAGGGTTATGTTGAAGCTGTGTAAACATGTACTAGGCTTGGTTTTTGGCTAAAGTGTGTTCATTGTAAGCTTAACTAAGACCCAAAGGTCTCTCGTTATGGCTCAGTTGTGGGTCACTGTAAGTCAAGCAGGCTACAAGGGACCAGGCCAGGTTGGTGGTCAAGACAAGCTGAATGACACATGCCAGGCATTATGATCAGTTTTATACAGGTTACCATGAAGGTGAGGCCAAGGTCATGGTGTCGGTCTTGAGTCTGTAATAGATCCTATCATAAACTAGGACAAGATAGTCAGAGACGACAAGGTCACAACTCAAAGGGACATCCAGAGGGCACAGGCAGGAGAGAACCCAAGGAAACTGTGGGCCTAGGCAGAACCTCAAGATTTGAGCTGGACATGAAGAAAGATGGAGGAAAGTAAGAGAGCATAATCTCAGGTGTGCAATTGCAGGGAACCCCCAGCACCATCATTTGTCATAGGTGGAGACTGACGCCGTCCACTCTGATTGCCATCTAGCTTGCACTAGGGTCAGATAAGGGCTAACGTAATACCCCTCCCATGGTGCAATGCTGTCCTTCACTATGGAAGGAGACCCCAGACTTGGTGATTTGGAGACTCTTTGAGGCAACTGTTTCTTAAAGCGTTTAGCAAAGTCTAACCTACATGTTGAAAGACAGATGAAACCTATGTGTACAGCTCAGTAAGTGTTCACAAGGTACACACACTCGTGTAATCACTACCAGGTCTGGAAGAACATCTTCAGCACTCCAGGAGCCCTGCACATGCCCCCTCGAGCCACTCTCCTCCCCTCCTAGTGCCCATCACTCAGCCTTCTGACGTCCTCTGTCTGTTTTTAAAATGCATATAACCAGCGTCACACACTGTTCTGTTCCTTTTGCTATAAACATTTGTCCTCCACCTTTGTTCGTCTCAAGAGTGGTTTGTCCTGTTCTCAGCTAGATTTGTTTCTATTTATGTCAATTCCACTTTAAAAACTTTCAAAACGGGCCGGTGAGATGGCTCAGCGGCTTAAGCGCCTGCCCGGCAAGCACGAGGGCCCGAGTTCGACTCCCGGATCCCACATACGAAAAAGGGGCCGGTGATATCGCTCAGCGGCACGGGCGCCTGCTGGCGCGCGAGGTCCTGAGGTCGACCCCCCGGTACCCACAAAAAAAGAAAAAAAAAAAAAAAAAAAAACTTTCAAAGCAGCCTTGCATTTAATGTAGAGATTGCTTAAAATTGAGGAATTGAAATATTTATAATTTTACGCCTTCCAATGCCTAAAATGGTTTATTACTCCATTAATTTTTTCCTTACATTATTTAGGACCTAGATATCCTTCAAAAATGCTTTTAGTTTTCTGCGTGATGTTCTGCACATGAACGGTCTATAAGTGTTTGCGTAAAGTCAATATTTTTATTTAAATATTTGGAAGAAATCACTGGTAAAAACTTTTAGACCTAAAAATTATTTGAAGGATGGGCCGGTGAGATGGCTCAGTGGCGTAAGCGCCTGCCTTGCAAGCGCGAGGGCCTGAGTTCGACTCCCGGATCCCACATACGAAAAAAGGGGCCGGTGATATCGCTCAGCGGCACAGGTGCCTGTTGGTGCATGAGGTCCTGAGGTCGACCCCCCGGTACCCACAAAAAAAAAAAAAAAAAAAAAAAGATTATTTGAAGGAGGGTTTTAAATTACAAATTTGATTTATGTAACACAATTTAGACTATTCAGATATTCTCTTTCTTCTGGAAGCAATTTACATAAATTGATATTTTTACCTAATTTTTTTTTTTTTTTTTTACCTAACAAGAACAGTCACATTTAAAAAGTTCTTTACTTTGAAGTCATTTAAAATTCTGTAGACACTATGGTGATGTGTCTTTATCATTACTGATATTGGTAGATTGTCTTCTCTTTTTTTTTCTCCAGTCTTCTAGAAGCTTGCCAGGCTCATCTTTTCAAAGAACAAGGTTTTAGTTTTGTCATTTTTGGAATGTTTAATTTTTTTGTTTGTTTCATTTCATTAATTTCGGCCATTATTTTTATAGCTTTCTTTGAATTTAATTTGTTTTTCTTTCCTTGTTGACATGGACACTTATAGAATTAATCTCAATTACTTTGCTGGTTTACTAATTTAAAGCTATATGGTATGATCAAAAAATATGGTGAATGTTTAAATTTTTTTAAAATAATTTATTATAGTAAAAGATATATTGCTATTAATCCCCCTCAACTGTTGCTTTCTGAACAATTCTCTGTTGTGTGTAGTCACAGTGTCGAGGCTGTCTCAATGTCCCGAACTGATTCAGAAAGTTCACTTTTCATGGCCACTTTGACTTTGGGAAGAGCCCAAAGCAGCACAGTGTCACCATGTGATGAATAAGGTAGGTCAGAATACACTGTAATTTTTTACAAGCCTGCCTTTCCTTTGGATGCACTGGGCAGCAGCATTCACCATATTTTTGCTCATACCTTGTAAAGACGCTCATGAAAGGGAACTTCCAGAACTGCTTCAGAAAGTGGCAAGAACAGTAAGCAAGGGGGATTAAGCAAGGAAGAATCTCCTGTTATTCCTTTTGGTCCTTTTCCTTAAGATGTCCAGTAATTTCATTGACTACTAGAGATGGTAGATGAAAATTTTCGAAGCACAGTGGTAGAGATACGGTGTCACATAGCTGTCAAAATCCAAAGGATGTACACCAAGAGGGTACCCTGATATGAAGGGTGGACCATAGGGAATAATACATCAATATAAATTCAGTGGTTGTAGTAAATGTAGCACTGTGGTGCAAGGTGCTGACAGTAGGAGAGGTTGTACGTATATGGGCATATGGTGTATATGGGAGGTTTCTATTCCTTCTGCTCTGTTTGTCTGTGTATCTAAAACTGTTCTAAAACATGAAGTTTATTAGTTTAAAAATTATAAAAGTTCTATATGATGTTATTTCCCTCTAGAGAGCACTAATCCTGTCCTCTGGCAGACAACAGAGAACCACATTACCTCAATCCGATCAGGAACTAAGCTTGCTTTCCTTGGGCTGTTACATGTCTATCAATATTTTGCCTTTTTGGTTCACTTTCTTCGTGTTTTTCTTGATCATCCAGATTTGAGAGTAAAAAGAAATTCTCTTTTTACTCCCCATAGTTCCCACATGTGGTCTGCCTCATGCTAGGATACAGAAGGATATCAGGGAATCTTGAGAAAACTGGATATTTCAATACATAATCGTTGAAAGCCTGGAAGGGTATGAGATGTTGTTACCTGAATTTGATAGGAGTATGGAATTCATTGTCGTTATTTATCTTTTTTTCAGAATAAGCAAGTCCCCTTGTTCTTAAAGAAATGTGAGATGGCCCTACTGGGTGGGTTTGATTAGCCTTGTACATGTAGACTTGCTTCATGTTCTCTATCCAGTTTGCCACACAATCCTTCACAGGGTAGGTGTCAAGGTGACACACTAGTTTCGCGAATGAAGCATTCAGAAGACGAGTCTATGCATATTTGACTAATGTTATGGCTATGAATGCATTAGTGCCTTTTTAGGAAGGCTACTTACAAGTTACAAACTCAAGTCTGGGGATGAAGCTCAGTGGTAGAGTATTTGCCTAACATGTGCAGAGAACTGGGTTCTGTCCCCAGCACTACAAGAAAGGAAGTTACAGATGTAATGTCTTTTATTTCTTATTTTAAAATAACTGTATCTTTTAGATCAAGTAAATTCCTCTCTGGAGTCATAGTGGGGAATTCTAGGATATGTGAGGATTTGAGCTGAATCAAGCTATAAGAGAAGAGCAGAAGTGGCCAAAACACTAGAGGGTGAAAAATCAGTTAGTAGGGAGTAGAAATGGGGCTCCGCAGGGGGTTCAAGTTCCAGTTCAAGCTTTGTAGGCAAAGTGGGAGATGCAGGAATGTTTTTAAGTTCCACAAAGAGTGGGCTAGAGTTAAAGACAAGGGTCATCCAGAGCCAAACTCCTTACCAGGGTACGCATGCTCTTCCGTCTGACTCCTATTCCAACGTAAGAAGTATGGGGGGGTCCACAATCTCCATTTGAAAGTATTTGGAAATCACACACTCCACGATAGTTGTTTCGAGTTTTTGAAACTCTGTTAACCTCTCAATGTTTTCAAAAGATCCTTGTACCAAGTACATGTGGAGGGAGAACAAAGGCCAATTGGACAAAGACTCGTAACTCTTTTTTTTCCTCCTGGGGGAATTGCTTTATCATTGTGGGTTGGGTTTTCTTTCTTTCTTTCTTTTTTTTTTTTTTTTGTTTGCACTGGGGATCGAATTCTCGACCTTGTGCTTGCCAGGCAGGCACTGTGCCGCTGCGCTATATCCTGGCCATTGTGGTTTTAAGAGCCCTCGGGGACGCTGACATTCTGGTTTTCCTTCTCATATCCCATGTAAGTATCCCCTCCGTCTGCACCCGGCTGCCCAGTAGTCTCAGGGGTGTTTGTATTCCAGGTCATGATCCTGCTGTGCAATCAGCAAAGTTTCATCTGCACGCACGTGGACTACTGTCACCCACACTGCTGCCTGCACCACAGCCGCTCCTGTGCCCGGCTGGTCAGGGCCATTAAGCTGCTCTACGGAGACAGCGTGGACCCCCTGCGGGAGAGCAGCAACTTGAGCAACGTGGCTCTGCGGGGCAAGAAACAGAAAGAGGTGAGCGCCCCGCCACTGGGTGTTCACCACGGGCGGGAGACGTCCCTGACCGCGGTCTCGGAAATACAGATGGTCCAGCAGCTGCAGGGCTACAAACCATGCTGCGGGTGTGTGTGCAGGTCTGAGGCAAAGGTGGAAGATAACACAGAGCATCTGTCCTCATGCTCACAAGTAAACACGGACTCTTTCTCCAGGTTTTGCTTATTTCTGTGAATGAACGCGAATGTATGAGGGTGGTGGTGAGGAGGTAGTTACTGGGATAGACAGAAAAATGCCGCTCCCACAGGCATGTTCACATCCTAGTCCCGGAAACCTGTGCATGAGTCACTCCACGTGACAAAAGACTTTCCGGGTACAATTAGGGGCCTTACTCTGGGAAGGTTCTCCTGCATTATCTGGCTTGGCTTAATGAAATTATAAGGGTCTTTATAAATGAAGGAGGGAGTCAGGGGCAGAGCGAGAGATGAGACAACAGAAGCAGAGGTCAGGGCACTGCATGGCCGTGAGCCGAAGAACAGTGGCTGCCCCCAAAGCTGGGAAAGACAAGGAAATGGAGTCGCTCCTAGAGCCTGCAGGAGGAGTGGAGCCCCGCTGATCCCATTTAGACTTCCGGCCTGCAGAACTGCAGGGCAATAAATAGGAGTCATTTTAAGCCATGAAGTGTGTGGTAATTCATTACAGCAGCAATATGTAACTAATACAGTCATGTATTATGGAACAAGCAGTAAACAGCCTGACTGTTCACAGACAAATAACAGAGTAGTGGAGGGCAAGTCGGACTGAAGGGAAGTCAGCTGCCCTTTCCTGACAGCTACCCTGAGTGGCTGAACTGGCAGAAGATAAAGAGAGTAACCAGGGCTGCTGGGCTCCTGCAATGAAAGCCCTGACTTAGACCCACCTGCCCCTGAACAGACACGAGAGCCAAGACACGCGACTGAATGCCATGGGTTGCCCTGCAGCTGCTGTTCCCAAAGAGTTTTGCAAAGAGATTTTTTTTTTTTTTTTTTTTTTATTGTGGGTACCGGGGGGTCGACCTCAGGACCTCGCGCGCCAACAGGCGCCCGTGCCGCTGAGCGATATCACCGGCCCCTTTTTCGTATGTGGGATCCGGGAGTCGAACTCGGGCCCTTGCGCTTGAAAGGCAGGCGCTTACGCCGCTGAGCCACCTCACCAGCCCTTGCAAAGAGATTTTCATGTAACACCTATTCATTTCCACAAGTATTCATTGTGCACCTGCTATTGGCACAATATTTGGCCAGATATTCTTTGAAAAATAAATAGGAGTAAAGGAAGTTTCTACTAAGACGTTCACCCAGAAGGTTTGGGCTAAGAATAGGCAGTGAGACATCCGTCAGACAGCTACAGAATATAAGGGATGAAAACAAAGTGCGGTTGGGTTATATAATCATGCCTCGTGCTATAGCAGTCACAAAGGGACTTTTTGAAATTATAACTTTTTATTATGAAAACTATACATATTCACTGGAGAGATTTTAGCTAACATGAGAGATCCTAAAGAAAAAATTATGTCTCATAAGTGTGCTACATTAGCTTCTGGGATACGGTCTTCTAATACTTTTTCTAAACATGCATGAGGACATGAAATATATACATTATCACTGACAAAATGCTGTTTATTTGTTTGTTTGTTTGTTCATACTTGCAGTGCTGTGAATTGAACCCAAGGCTTTGTGCATGCCAGGCAAACACTTTACCACTGAGCTACAATCCCAGGTGGACAAAATGCTTTTTAAATTCTTAACAAGCTTTATGCAAGAGGTGTTTTTCTCTTCATTTTATAGGTGAAAACTCAGAAAAATGAGATTGTCCATAGATCACATGTATAACACAGTCAGCTGGACTTTAACTTAGAAATATAAAATACCAAAATCAGGGCTTTTTAACTATACTGTATTGCATCTCATATTATCAAAACTATACAAATTCTGAGATTATGAAACTGGGGACTAGATCAATGTGAGTTACAATAAAGTGCATGAACTACTGATGAATGACATAAACAAAAATGTGTATATAGATTTTTGTGTCTGCATTTCTATATTTTTATATAATACATATTTCAAACATAAAGAACACTATATTCAAAGAAAACCAATTTTAATTTGTGTAAGTTTTTTCTTCATATTAAAAATTCCCTTAGCTTTAAGAGAAAATTATATATGTTGGAAGTTGCAAAAATATGCAAATCTAAATTAATGTTCATTGTTCTCTATCCACAATCAAAATTTTTATTGCCATAGCTTTGCTTAAACTATGCTTTCATCTCTAATCTATATATAACCAAACCCAAATATCCTTTAAGATCCAGCTCAAAGACCATCTTCTCCCTAAAACATTTTCTGATCTCCTTAGTGGTAAGTACAGGACATATTTCAGGGGGATTATAAATGTTACTTTCTTTTTTTCCTCCCTGTGTCTAAAGTATAATGGTACTTGTGATTTTCCCATTCTTCATTCATTCATTCACTCATATGTTTTTCTATCCATCTCTCTACTCATCTATTCAACACGTTTTTAAAGAACCTACAGACTAGGCTGAGTCCATACTTTGTGCTGTGTAATAATGGACAAAAGAGATATAGTCCCTGACTTTATGTAATGGATACGATCTCACCTGAGAAACAGATGTTAATAACCTTCCAGATGGATGTAAAATTGCAACAGCAATAAGGGCAATAGAGAGGCATGCTCTACTGAGAATGCTTATTGGTGAGTCTTTGAATTTAGCAAAGGAAATAAAAGACAGCCTTTCCAATAAGGAAATCTTCACCTGAAGGAAGCCTGGATGTTAATCCATTACAAGACTTCCAACCAGAGAGAAGAGGAGCACAAAGGACCATGGCCGGAGCACTGAGAACAGTGATACATGATAAGGTTGCATAGGCAGATAAAAACTACACCAGGCAGGGCCATGGGAAGGCTCTGCTTCTAGCCTCTGAGTAGTGCCAAACATCCTCTGCCACTTAATCATAAACTCTCTGAGAACTGAGAACATCTTATACATTTTCTACCCTGAATTATACTGGATCAAAGCACTAGTGTTATGGTTGATACATTGTGTCAACTTGAGAAGTCTAGAAGCTTAACTAAGTAACTCAGCAGTTCTACATCCTAGGGTGTAGAGGACATGCCCTTATTGCTCTACGATGTTGTTCATTGTGTCAACTTGAGACATTTAGAAGTTTAACTCAGTGACTCAGCAGGGGACCTGGGTCCTCACTTTGTAAACATCCTGAGCCTGTGCAAGAGGAGGGCATGGAGATGGTGTGAGTGCTACACCCACCCGAAGAGGGTAGCCTGCTTACAATATAAGGGAGGAAAAGAGGCTTGCTCTTTTCCCCCTTGTGCTCTTGTTGCTTTTGCTATCTTCCGCTGTCTTGAAGTGTTGCCCCTGTGCCATGCCACTCTGCCTTGGAGCCAGCTGATTATGGACTGAAAAGTCTACAAACTGTGAGCTACATAAACCTTTCCTTCCTTAATTTTGGATATCGGGTATTTTGTCTCAACAATGAGAGAAAAGTAAGACAACTAGTAATACTGACACTCTAGCAGAGGACCCATCGATACTGAGCTGGTGGGTGGGATTACGTTCTAGGATGGTTCACGAGTACGTTCACTCCTGCTTCAGCCAAGACGCTGGCGTGAAGTGGTAGAAAAGGCTTCTACCCTCCTGCTGTGGCTTATGTTTCCAAAAGGAAAGGAAAGCAAGGCAAGAATCTTCTAACCTGATGACATTTAGTCATTCATGTGCAAAGCTGAAAAGATCTATTGAGTCTTCTGTGATAAACATTTTATTTCCCACATGCCAGCTTCCTGCTCAAGCCCCCCACCCACCCCGTGAGGTTTTCCATTTGCCTGTTGTGAATCTGTCACATAAATGAACAGTGCCCACATTTCCAGAGCCAAAATGAAAAAACAGAAAAAGGCAGTAAATCAAGAGTAAAAGCAATGGTCTGATTAGATTAAACGACGAGCAATTGGGGTTTCCTCTTTAATTGGTTTTTATGGCAGAATATATTTATGGCAGCCAGTACATTTTATAACCCATCCAACCTGATCAATCTGCTACTCTACATTTCGATGTTCAGGAACTTCTTTACATTCTTTTGGTTTATTTTAGTGCACTTCCAAATCTGAGGGTTTTTAACATACATAAACTATGACTCTGTATGTATATACTACTACCTTCAGCAAATAATTCTGCCTGTATGTTTGCATTTTGTCCAATATTATATTCTAAATATAGTGAATGTTAGATTAGTACTTGCTGTTAGAAAAAGAGTAGATAAATACATGTCCACAAAAAGAAAGGGCACCACACGGGGTAAATTTTAGGAAACCAATGCAAATAGTAAGGCATCGACTACTTTCCTACAGAAGCAGTATTTTTTGCTAAAACTGCAGGCAACACCATCACAGGGCCAAGACCTGGGTCTTGATTTTATAAGCCAGAGTGAGTCCTCAACATAACATGCATAAATTATATGCCAAATAGTTGTGAAGTTCAAAAGGTGTCGGTCACCTTTTGGGAAGTGTAGCACTCTGTCGGCATGATGTTCATGGTAAAATCCTTTTCTCAAAGGGCACAGTAGGCTGATTTCAAGTTTCCCAACTTTTAAATATCTTACTGTTTCCACAGTGACTCATCCTTCATACCTTGTATCTCCCTTGGCTTTTTTTTTTTTTTTTTTACCTCCCTTGGCTTTTCATTTGATTCCTGTTTGCTATCTGTCTCTCCCCAGGATATACTCTCCACAGGGGCGAGTGTCGTAGATAGTTTCCTCCTCAGCATATTTCTGGAAGGTAACCCAGTTCCTGGTATGTGGTTAACTCAGTAAATATTCTTGACTTATTAAAAGAATAAGTAAAATTTTTTAAATAATTATTACTCTTCCATAGTCAATAGTCTCATTTCAAGGAATAGAGACTCACTCAAACTTGTCCAAATAATTAGTTTTTTTTCCCAAAGGATATGGCAGAATTTCATGAAACCAGGGATAGAAAGGGAAACATAGCCAAGCTTTGAGGGATTGATAACCAAAACTGTTGTCCATCTCAGGATGGACAGCATTTGTCATCTCTGATTTTTCCTGCACCATTTTAGTCGACTCACTCATCTTTGCCCTCTGACAGCTCTTGCTTTATTCGTCTCCGACTGAAAACTTCAAGGTGACATTTGTTTCTTGTCCTCAGCAACCATCACTAAAGGATTCAGACTCTTGAGTCCTTTCATACCCTAGGACAGGAGTTTGATGGGATCCACTCCTCCTCCTTTAGAGGAGTAGATGAAAAATCCTTACCCAGGCAGCTAATTTTACATGGCAAATGTAATAAATAGTGGTCAAAATGAGAAGCCACTGAGTCAACTTAAGATGGATTTTTCTAAGACGTGTACAATTGTAAGCATTCCCCATACTCCTAACTCATTTTGGGGCTCTGTAGCTGCTTCCCATTGATCATTAACTCTCTCTAGTAGAACCGTCTCAACAATTAATCATGTCCTCTAATAGTGATAAATTATCCTTTATCTTAGTCTTTAGTTTCTCTACAGATTCCTCCTTGACTTGTAATTTCAACCATTCATGTACATCTGACAGTCTAGTGAAATCTTTTTCTCTTTAAGAAACTCTGAATAGATCCCATCAGGACTAGTGTCCTTCTCCATCCAATTCCTAAGTCTTTCTATGGGAGTATTGCATCAAGTTACCACAGAAAAAAGCACCTAATCACAGCTTTTAGTCTGACTTAGAGGTCATACCAGTAGAGGCACTTAGTTCCTCCACATAATATACTGAAGTCCCTGTCACAGTGAACCCATCTCTCATATTTACCAAGTCTGACCATGATTTCAAAATAGTGACTACCCTGTCACTCTGCTGTGAAAACTCTTCCAACTCCCTTCCCTCTCCACTGGAACAAGTACCCTAATGGTCATAAGGTCACCAAACACACCATTCTTTCTAAGGAACCATGCCACCATATTAAATGTTTCATACATAAGAAGTTTGACTTATACCTTGCCAGTAGGCAAAATTAAACACAACCCCATTTCCCAGCATATCAAGGCATAATATAAGTGTTCATCTTTTTCTCCACTATGCAGAGTATTTTCCTGTATTTGTATTTGTCTGGTTACCATTTTTGCAATTTAATAAAAAAAATTGTTCACAGGTATCCCTGAAAAAGACAAAATGGTAAGCCAAAGAATAAAGGGGTGAAATATATTATAAAATTCAAAAATCATATTTTAAAATAATTATAATTTCCTGCAAAATACTTACAAAATCATAATGAAATGAATTATTTAAGACTGTATTTCATGTATATAGCACTACCACAGTTTTGCTAATATGCATACAGAGAATAAAAGGCTAAAAGGAACCAAATAATGATTATCATTGAGTTGGACATTACTGGCGTTTTTGTATTCTTCACAGTTTTCCTGTCTTTACCAGATGTTCTGTAATATACGTGTTTTTCTTATAGGCAGAAAGAATAAAAGCAGAGAGATGCTAACTTCTAAATATATTTATTCTGAGGGACATCAGATACACCCCCACAATCGTAGGAAAAACTATTGCCATATATGATTGTAGAACTATTTTTCTGCATACTGCTTTTCAAGTCACAAAAAAATACAATGCAGTATTTCTCTCCTCAAATGATATGTGTTCCCAAGTATGCATCTCTGCTTTTTTTTTTTTTTTTTTTCCTTTAGGAAACACAGCAAGAGTTTTTGTTTCCAACTAGGCTCATTTAAAAAGTTGGTACCATACCAGCCACACATAACAGATTTGTTGTCTTGAATCTTTTCACCAGAGTTTTGAAAGACTTTCTTGGAACATGCATGTACTTTTAGATTTGCCTTTTACTTCAAAATATCTCCATCTATAACACTGTGAAGCTTTGTCCGAAAATCCTTGAGTCCAGTTTTTTTCCCTGGGCATAGAGGGAAAAGTGTTTCATTGACATGGCACTGAAAAAAAAAACAAATGAGCTTTATTCTGTGAAGGAGAAGGATTCCCTCTTTGGACATCCTGGAGTGCAAAACTAGGAAGGTTCAGAACTCACAATAAATAAGCAAGGGGCTGTCCCCAGTAGGACTGATGCTTCCCCCAAGTGCTCTGTTTGTTCCTAAGGAGTCAGAGGAAAGAATTGTCTCAGCCCTCCTGATGAAGTTGAGTCGGGCTTATTCTGGACCCAGAAACTATTTGATAGAATGGATTTTAAATCTGACTTACTATTTTAAAATATTTGTATTTTTAACTGCTTGATGGCATATAATTAACCCTGAAATGAAAATGAGGAGGTTCTTGTCTTTTCCTCATTTCTACTAATAGCCAGCTTTGTAACTTGGTCAAGTAAGTCCGTCTCTCTGGATTCTAGTTTCCTCACATGTAAAAAAAGAATTCGTTACTAATGATCTCTAAGTTCCCTTTCATTACAAAACTAAGTGCTTCTCTAAATTTCAGGAAGTATGAAAAACGCTTAAATCATTCTTTCCACAGAAGATGGTTATTTGGAGAATGTGAGAGCAATAAAGCCCTGTTGGTTTATGAGAAAACACAGTACCTTCATCAGGTATTTAATTCCCTTTTCAGTGCTCAGATAAGTCATGCCTGAGGACACCTTCTCTAAAGAAGAGAGTTTCAGATGCCAACCTGGAAGGGAAAAAGGATTCTGGGATGCTGAAGTACATCAGGCTTCAGGTATTGGCACCTGGTTCTAAGATATTCATGTAGCATTATCAGGGAGGAGGCTCCAGATAGCCTGTTTGTTTACTAGTGTTTGGGACAAATGATATAAACTGACACAGTGTCAGGCCCAAAGCCCCCTCCACTGGTGAGCAAGAGTGCCACCAAGTGTGCAAGGGAACATATCCTTCGTGCTAGGCGGACAGCTTCTGCAGATGGCCTGCAGCAGGACCTCTCCACACTGCCCATTCCAGCGAAGCTGATTTCCTACCAGTGTGGGTGGCAATACACATGGTTTTGGAATTAGACGGTCTGGATTTGTATTCCAGGAGCTACTGCTCCAGGATTTGGAGCAATTTATTTAATTTCTCTTTATCTTAGTCCCCTCATCTGTAAAATGGGGATTGTAGCACTAATCTATCTCAAAGAATTCATGGGTAGATTAAATAAAATAATACATTTACTTACTTATGCAGTGCTTGACACATTGCTATATTGCTATTACAGTCTAAGCTCTAAATTGTAATAACTTTCCCCTTCAGAGAGGGAGTTGGAAAGTGTTTCTGGAATGTATTTAAAATGACTTGTCCAGCACCTACATTTACCATCTAAATTATCACCAAAAGTATCTGAAATAATGGATTAAATAGAATTTTATGGGTGGATATTGGCTCATAACTACAACGTATAATGTTGTTTCAAATGGAAATGCCAGCCAAGTTCATACTAACTGAGAAAACTAAGTTTCTAAATGAACTGCCTCATAAATTAGAGATTGCTTATAGCTTGCAGTGGAAATCTACTAAGAGGAAGGAAAAAAAGAAGGCTTGAAAAGTCCTGGTAGACTTTTATCACAAGATATATTTCCAGTATCTTTCTTTTCTTGTAGACTTATACTTATTCTGCAGTTTATTCCTTGGGTGCATGCAAAGCTGTTTTTATGATAAAAACATTACACAATTAGTACTTTTTCTTCAAATTCATTTTAACTAATAAAATATAAAGCGTATGCATCATACTCTCTAAATACACTTCCATTTTAGAGAGCAAAATAAGGTCATTTAAGGAAAGTAGAGAGAAGGACAGTAGCTTGTAAGTTTTAAGAAGGCGGCAATCAGGGCCGGTGAGATGGCTCAGCGGCATAAGCGCCTGCCTGGCAAGCGCAGGGTCCTGAGTTCGACTCCCGGAACCCACATAAAGGAAAAAAAAAGGCCGGTGATATCGCTCAGTGACACAAGCGCTTGCCCAGCAAGCACGAGGTCCTGAGGTCAACTCCTGGTACCCACATAAAAAAAAAAAAAAAAAAAAAAAAAGGCAGCTATCAGTGTTGTAAAAGGTTTTAAAACATGTTTTCCATCTTTTCTCCAGGTGATGAGCTTATCACCTGCTCCCTTGTCTCTGTTAATCAAGGCAGCACCAGTTCTGACGGAGGAGATGTACGGAGACATCCAGCCGGCTGCCTGGGAGCTGCTGCTCAGCGTGGATGAGCATATGGCAGGGGCAGCAGGTAAAGAAAGACCACCTGGGGCCTGGCTCCTGCAGCCCCTGCCAGTACTGATCCAGGTGTTGAAATAAGAGAGGGGCATTTATCTCATTTTTTTCTCCTAGCTCAGGTCGACAGCAATTGTTAGATGTCTAGATAGAGTTGAGCACTACAGGAAAGCCAGTTTTGAACACTTCCTTCCCGTCTCATTTTGTGGTTTGCACAAGAGCAGATCTCTCATTGTATGTATTAGTTATCTTTCTATCACTGTAACAAAACTCCTGAGACAGTCAACCTATGAAGAGAAAAAGGGTATTTTTGGCTCATGGTTTTAGAGGTTCTGTTCCGTGACCTCATGATCAGGCCGACCCATTGCTTCTAGGCATCTGCTGTGGGTGCCAGACAGCAGTGGTGGGGAGTGGATGGCGGAGCAGGACTGCTCGCTTGCTGACCAGGAAGCAGAAGAAAGACGAAGGGACCAGGGTCCCACCGTTCCCTTTGGGCTCCCATGCCTATTGACCTAAGGTCTTCTGACCCTCATTTCCTTAAGACCCCACAGACTCCCGATAGCACACCGTGGGTAACAGGACTTTAACACACAGGCCTTTTAGGGACAATTAATATCCAACTGTATCAGGGTGTCACCATATTATTCAGAATGATGTCCCCAGGACCTGCATTTTCACTATATTTTACAAAGATAGAATTCTTCTTGTGTTAATTCTTGCATTTATCATGAACCATTCTCATTAACTTTACTAAATCTGGTGTAAGCAATTTGTTCATAATTACAATATCAAAATAAGATTTAAGTGATGCGTCCAATTCCACAAAGCTAGTAAGATGCAAAATTTGGGCTCTTCATTTTTTTCCCTTTTGCACAGATTCCTTTATTTTGCCATAGTTATTTAAATTGTAAAATGCGTGTGTTAAAATTCAAATGGTACAAAATGGTTTGAGTTAAAAAGTAACACTCTTCCATGACCAGCCATTCCCTTCCCCAGGAATTAAGTTTCTCAGGAATCCTTGTAGGCCTAGGATACACTATAATACATATATACATGTGTATACATGTGTATATATGTATATGTGCATTTCCATACCCATGAAAATTTGTATATATTTGTATATATACACACATATATGTATACATGTATATGTGTATGCATATGTGTATGTATAGTGTACCCTAGGCCTACAAGGATTCCTGAGAAACTTAAAAATTCCTGGGGAAGGGAATGGCTGGTCATGGGAGAGTGTTACTTTTTTTTTTTTTTTTTTTTGTGGGTACCGGGGGGTCGACCTCAGGACCTCGTGCGCCAGCAGGCGCCCGTGCCGCTGAGCGATATCACCGGCCCCTTTTTTGTATGTGGGTTCCGGGAGTCGAACTCGGGCCCTCGCGCTTGCAAGGCAGGCGCTTAAACCGCTGAGCCATCTCACTGGCCCTAGAGTGTTACTTTTAACTCAAACAATTTTGTACCATTTGAATTTTAACATATGCATTTCACAACTTAAATATATATACATATATGTGTATGTATTAGTATGTATATATTGTAGGTTTCTGTTTTCACACAAATGAAACATACTATGAAGTCCTTTTCTTTTTGCAATTTTATATATTGGAGACCAATTTTTAACATCAGCTTATAGTTTTACTTCACTCTTTAATGGCTACAAAGTATTCTGCTAGATGGATGAAAATACCATAGTTTGTTTACTCAGGACTTGTAAATTGAAATATAAGTTGATTTTAGCCTTTTGCTCTTTTATATCATACTGCAACAAATATCTTTGTAAAAAAAGTAATGTATTTGTTCACATTAAAGCTCAGGTTTTTACTTCTATACCACATGCTTCTCAGAGAGAGCCACAGGAGCTCAAAGAACAGGACAGTCATGGAGAGACTCCCATAGAAAATACACACAGCAAACTGGGCTTTGAGAACAGCTAGAAATTGGCAAAACAGGGAAAATGATTTGGGTGTATTTGCATGGGTATGGAAATGCACTGCGCTTATTTGGAAAGCCTGAGGTGACTGATTTGATAACACCGAAGCTAGTAAGAAAGACCAAAGATAGAGGTACAGTCGGGGAACACCTTGGTGTGTGTGGCACCTGAAGCAGTGTGAGCAGGTGGGACCTCTAGGGAGAATCAGTAGAGAGCAGCGAGCAGAAGGATGACCACTGAGCCATTGGCCTGCTCTGCCTTCAAAGGACCAGAGGAAGAGACTGGCTAGAAAAAGACCAGAAAAAGTGATCAGAACAGTAGAAACTTAATAGTCTCAAGCCATGGAGATAAAGGAGAATAACTCTGCAAACAGGTTCTTACAAAGGTATTAAAGGGAAGCAAGGGTTGTAAAATATTGTTGTATTTGCTGATTTGCGAACAAGAAAACTATTTTTATAAAGAGATGAAAGCAGAGCCCTGCCATGATTTAAAGAATGGGCATGGTCTTCAAAAATTAAAGCAGGGTACAGTACATTTTAAAGGGAAGTAAAGAAAGGAGGAGGAGTGGAGATGTATGCAGCTGGTAGGCTAAAAAGGGATTATCAAAAGCTAATGATCATAGCAACATTTAAAATAGGACCATATCACATACATTATCTTATTGGTAAACATTTTATAGATAAGGACTCAGAGGGAGAAACGTAACCAAATTTGCACAGAAAATTGAACCCAGACCTTGTGACTGCATATGTAGATGCCCTTGCCTTCACACCGCACTGCCTGTGAAAGATCAAGACCGCTTTAGAACTGTATTGCACTGTCCACTTCCCTTATTTCATTGTACTTTCTCACATATTATTTTATTGTAACATCAAATTTGGAGTCAGGTATTATCATCATCATCATTTTATTGACAGTTTACGCTGAAGAAATGGAAGCTAAGAGATGTTATGCAGTGTGCCTGAGATCGCAGAGTGGAGCAGTGCTAGAGCTAGAGAAGTGGCAGAGCCAGGACTCAACCCGTTTTTCTAACACAGCTGCCTGAGCATGTGTTTAAGGCTCAGGGGATGAAAACGCCAGTTTCTTGCTTGCTATGATTTCACTTATTTGTCTGTCTATGCTACAGAGCGTGTTTCTGTTTCATTGTTGTTTAGCTTTATAACTTAACATGGCACCCACGCTTTATCTTATTGATATTTAACTTTTCCCAAACAAAAAAAAAAAGAGAGAGAGAGAAAGGCAGTGTCATGATACAGGAAATCTCTTGTTGTTTCTCAATCTCTTCTATCTTTAGGAAGTGTAGAAGTTTCTAATAGAATCTACAACATGGATTTTGCTTTTAATGTATAGCTAATGAAACAGTTTTTTAATGAACATCTTTATGTACCATCTTTGGGTTACTATTGGATTATTCTAGCCATTTCCTGAAAAGCATATTACAGTATGTAATTTTCTTTTCTTTTTTTTTTTTTTCTGGAATTCCCTTTCTACTGTGAGCCAAAGAAAGCTTTGCTTAGAATGAGTTATTCCGTTGAAATGTCATGCTGTTGCCTTTGCCCTAGCTATGGGATGGCATGGGGAACAAAGAGTGACATTTGGCTTCCATTGGCTGAGACCAGTTGGCTTTGGGAGAGCTGGTGAGCTGGTTCTGTTAGCTCAGGAGTCATTTTCGGGAGACGGAGCAGTTCCCCTTCTCCCTCGCCTCAGAAACTACGGAGAATTTTAAAACGCACAGCTGCCTGTTGACTGTCTCTAGCTGCCATGTTCCTGCTGTGTGCGGTGAAGGTCCCCGAGGCCGTGTCGGACATGCTCATGTCGGAGTTCCACCATCCGGAGACCGTGCAGAGGCTGAACGCTGTCCTCAAGTTCCACACGCTCTGGAGGTTCCGCTATCAGGTCTGGCCCCGGATGGAGGAGGGAGCACAGCAGATTTTCAAGGTGAGAATTACATGTGGGAGTTACATTAGCAAAACCAACCTCAGAGCCACAGTGTATAGCCTCCGCGATGCTTATTGTTTCTCTCTAATTATACATGCTCGCTTAATTCATACATGAATGCATTCTTCTTGCTAAAAACATTGAAATATAAAAGAATGTAAAGTAAGAAACCAATTTTCTGTAAGCCTCAAAATTTTAGCACCATTTCCAGACGCAAGGACATAAAAATCTGAGTTATAATATTCCAGGCATTTTGCTGACTACACACATATAGATGTTTTGGGGAAGTGGGGGTGATTTACACAACTAAAGATCATTTAGGGGAAATAATTCGTTTTACCGATGAGTAATCTGAGGCCGGGAAAGATTCATCCTGTGCCCTGTAACAGAAAATCTTGGAAAACAAACCTATGCTTTGATGCTTGTTTATTTCATGTCAAATCACTTAGGCTTTTAAAGCTTCCTGAGGCAGACCGTGTCATAATTATACTCACTGCAGCCTTTGTTCCGCCTTACTCACGCCTCATTCTTCTGATATCCACGAACAGATCCCGCCTCCCAGCATCAACTTCACTCTGCCCTCGCCAGTGCTTGGAATGCCATCCGTCCCCATGTTCGACCCTCCGTGGGTTCCTCAGTGCAGCGGGAGCGTCCAGGACCCCATTAATGAAGACCAGTCTGTGAGTGTCAGGCACCTTCTTTCCCGTATCTCCAAGGTGCGTGCAGTAAGTGTGCACAAGAAGAAGCTGCATGTACAGGACAGTTTGTTCATTCTTATCATAAGGACAGAATAACAGCACAGAAAACCAGCCACAAAGGTATTTGTTCTTGTGAATAGAAGGCACTAACATCTGACAGTGAACATTTGGAGACTTCCAAGCCAAGTTTTGTTTTATAATCAAAGCAGCTGCCACCTTATAAGGAAATGCGATATTTACACACCGTGGAATACTAGTGTGCCATAAAGAAAGATAAACGTGAGTCATTTGTAGGAAACTGGATGCACCTTGAGACCAGAATATTAAGTGACATAAATCAGACACAGAATCTTAAATATCACATTGTTTCTCTTATATGAGAAACACAAACTATAAATAAAGAGCAAAATAAACGATAGATAATAGGAAGTAGGGAGATAGATTGTTCTCAAAGGGGAAACATCAAGAGATGGAGGGACGGGGAGGGTGAAAGGGGATGAAAAAAGGAATTAAGATGTGTCATCTACATGTATCAACTCCACGCAAGGAATGTAAACATTATGCACTGCGAACATGTACAAAAAAAGAGCGTGGTGGTGCACACCTGTAATCCCAGCACTCAGGAGGCTGAGGCAGGAGGATTGCTGCAAGTTTCAGGCCAGCCTGAGCTACATAGTGAGTTCAGGGGCAGCCTGAACTATACAGCAAGACCCTGTCTCAAAAAACCAAAAAAAAAAAAAGAGGAAGGGGATTGAGGGATGGGTAGATGGGAGAGGGAGAGAAGGGAAAGGAGATGAAAAAAGGAATTAAGATGTGTTGTGTACAAGTACCAACTCCCCACAAAAAATGTAAACATTATATACTACATATGTGTACTAATAAATCAAATAATAGAAAAATTTAAAAATAAAGCTATTAAAAACATTAGGCATTGATTTCTTGACCAAAGGGTACTTTTGCTACTACTTATTATAAAATAAGCATATTCCCTTACCCCATGATATGTAAACTATCTGACAGTGCAAGCAGAAGAAAAAGAAGAGAATGAATCTCTCTTACTGTCGTATGTGTTCTGCATTACATTCATCATCAGTATTACCAAGACCTCGGATCTTAGATCACTGTTATATGTAATGTAATTCTTTAACAGCTAAGTTTAGAACACAATCTGTTTACAAACCAAAATATGCAGCTTTTGAGAAAATCAGTTTTCTAAATATACCTTATCACTTATTGAATAGCATTTTTCTAAATTTTGAATAATGTAAAAATGGGAAATAAAGCAAAAGTAGTAAAAGAACACCTCTCTGGATATATCTACCATTATTTTTATCTTGAATATCAATTGGTATATAAGTATTAAAGATTTTAATACACCTCATAACACACCCAGAAAGATAGTTTTACCTTATACATTTTACCCTATACAAAAATCTTTCATATTCTAATGAACATGTGTTGTTTACTTAATTGACACTTTGAATAGCAAAATATTTACTAGCTTTTAAACTCACATTCCTTTGACAAGTTTATTATGTGTAGCTTTTCCAGGTGTTTGCAGTTTTCTTTGAAGAGTTTTTTTGCAGCCACCACTTTTTTGTATTACTACGTGTTTGCAGTACATACACTTTACAGTCATCTTGGGGAGTGGGTTCATGTACATAGTACACCTTGTTTCTTTTTTTTTTTTTTCAGTCCCCTTCCCTCCTCCCTCCCTCCTTCCTCAAGTCCCTTTTCCTCGTTTTTGTTCTTCTTGATAATATGAACATGCCATTCTTTCCGGTACTTGGCATATCTTTATTCTACTTACTTCACCTTCCCCTCCCACCCTCCTCTCACCCACATTCTCTTGGACCCTTCCCTTTGCAAGACACTCATCCCCTTAATTCCTTCTGTCTGTCCTTTGTTGTGTTCTTTGTTTGTACTTTGCCTTACTCAAATGAGAGATACTATGTGGTATTTAAACTTGTGCATCTGATTTATTTCACTCAACATTATATTTTCCGGGTTCATCCATTTTTCTACAATGAAGAATTGTTTGTCTGAACTCTAGTGCCTATTTTGTTTTCATTCTTCCACATACAAAGAGAAAGGCGCACCTGTTTCTACCCCTTTATATGCAATAATTCCAACCTCTGAGCTATGGGTGTAAAGATCTTTGATGCTTCCCCAGTATAGGTGATGGGTTCCTGTTTCAGTCAATGAACTCTGTCCCAACTTCACAATAGATTTTAAACTAAGCTCCATAATTCTATAATCAGAATGTGTGTTCTTTTTCATTCTACAGTTCTTAACTTATGCCACGTCATCAGCAGTTTTGAAACCCCTATCAAATGCTCTTATTTGCAGTCGTGCTGTTTGTCATAGTAGCCTTTTGTCTTAATACCCTGCACACCTTGTGACTGTAGGGCAGAGAGATGTGGCATTGCTGTCATAGAGACATTACTTCAGATGGGTAGTGAAAAGCTCCAGTGATCAATTCCCTACTCTAAGACCACTGACTCTATCCCCAAACCTCTCGGAATTTGTGTTAGCATAGGCATCTTAAATAAGGAAGTCATAAATAGGATAACCATTTCCCACAATGAGTTTTTCTTCTTTATTCTTCTGTTCGTCCGCTGTTGAAGAATGGGTCGGCCTTAATATTTCTCCCTTATGCCTTTGCTGCTAATAAACATAGAATCAAATTTTATATTCAACCTTAGTAGCTCTATCAACTCTCCTAATTTCTACTCAGTAACTTTGTTCTTACAAATATTAAGTATTTATAGTGTGCCACTCTATTTATCTTTGTTATTTTCAGTGTAGTAAATACTTGGCCTACAAAAATGAGATAAATCACATATACAACTGGTTTATATGAGAGATATCTCTCTGTCCTCCTCCTCTCCATGGACCTGTTCTTCTGGTTTATTAATCTTATGTAATAAATGTCTTGCCATTTAAAGCCAGTTCAAAAATTTTTGCACCAAATTTTATTTTATCTTAATGTTTAAAAAATGAGGGCTGGTGAGATGGCTCAGCAGCTTAAGCGCCTGCCCGGCAAGCGCAAGGGCCCGAGTTCGACTCCCGGATCCCACATACGAAAAAGGGGCCGGTGATATCGCTCAGCGGCACGGGCGCCTGCTGGCGCACGAGGTCCTGAGGTCGACCCCCCGGTACCCACAAAAAAAAAAAAAAAAGAATGGTTGCCAGTGAGATGGCTCAACTGCATAAGCGCCTGCCTGGCAAGCACGAGGGCCCGAGTTCGACTCCCGGAACCCACATACGAAAAAAAGGGCCAGTGATATCGCTCAGCGACACGGGTGCCTGCTGGCATGCGAGGTCCTGAGGTCAACCCCCGGGACCCACCAAAAAAAAAAAAAAAATGAATGATTGATCCCTCCCCCAATCCTAAAGCTGAAACAGAATTGTATCTAGAAATTATAGATATTCTCAAAAAATTTTGATTGGGGGAGTGCTGTTATACATACATGGTAGGAAAACAAACACATAAATCTCCACAAAACCAGATCACGGGTGCCCTAGCATTTCCTGAAGATAACCACATTTGTGTAGTTCATCCACACACTCTCTCTGCCTCTCACCTCACAGGAAGAGTTGCTGCTAAATAAACTTGCCTTCATGTCTCCCCAGAAATCCTTTTCAGCTCGGGCTGTGTCCCGCTCCCATCAGAGGGCAGAACACATCTTAAAGAACTTGCAGCAGGAAGAAGAGAAGAAGCGCCTTGGCCGAGAAGCCAGCCTCATCACTGCCATCCCTATCACCCAGGAGGCTTGCTATGAGCCCACCTGCACGCCCAACTCAGAGCCGGAAGAAGAAGGTGCCCTCCACACGTGGGATTTCCTGGGGGCGGCATGCTAGGGAAAGGACTTGCTTTGAAGTATACCCTGATGCTCTCATGGGGTGACATGACGTGATATATCCCCTTCATCTCCCTCTCGTTTCCTGATACCAGTCAATGAGAGAGACGAGGTGTTTTCTAAAGTTTGAGCTGGCTGTTTCTGGAGGATGTTAGCCACACTGAGTGAACCTGGTTGATGATGGACCAGGCACTAATTCTGATCTGGAAACAGCTGAATCCAGAACGCGGATTAAAGTAAATGCAACCAGTCTCGCATCATTGAATATGGGGTTAATCAATGAACTGCTTTCAACTTGCGAAGCGCAGACAGGTTGTTGGTTGGTAACAGAATGATTCAGGAGTCATTCTTCTCAGTGATTCTCTGCCTTATTTTTACAGAAAACTTTGGGAGGGATTTTCTATTTCTGTAGAAGATGTTTGATTTTTTCCTTTCCCAACTACACTCTCAGTTACATAAGCCTTATATTCTGAGTAGAGTGTACACTTGTGGTGATGATAAATTTATGTTAAAAAACCAAAGGTCACATGCCTCATTTTGTCTGCCAGTAGAAGAAGTCAGCAATCTGGCGTCCCGCCGGCTGTCTGTGAGTCCGTCCTGCGCCTCCAGCACGTCCCACAGGAACTACTCCTTCCGCCGGGGCTCGGTTTGGTCGGTGCGCTCTGCGGTCAGTGCCGAAGGTGCGTCCCTCTTGCACACGTGTTCTTTGTTTCTCATGGCTTACATCTCTTGAAACATTTTCCGGTTAATGCCATTATCTCTCGCTTCATTACAGTCTTCATTAAATGACATGAGTAGTTTGATGACTTAAAGTTTTAAAAATAAAAAAAGACAGTAAA
Source organism: Erethizon dorsatum (assembly GCA_028451465.1). NCBI lineage: Eukaryota > Metazoa > Chordata > Mammalia > Rodentia > Erethizontidae > Erethizon > Erethizon dorsatum. The sequence goes on along the minus strand of CM051835.1, from coordinate 26,503,783 downwards.
TTTTAAAAAAAAAATTGTTGATGCCACCCCAAAATTGTCATTTTTAAGTTGGCCCTATTTTAATTATATTACATGTTATCATATTGCTGAGGGTGTAGAGACATTAATGGTTTTTCACCCTGGGTGCACCTTGCAATCAACTGGGAAGCTTTTCTTTAAAAATATCCAGGGAGGGAGAGGAGGGGAAGAGGACATAAAAAGAATTAAGATGTGTTATGTACGTGTACCACCTCCCTGTGATGAATGTAATCATTATGTACTGCAAGCAAGTACCAATAAAAATAAAAATTAAGAAAAAATATCCAGGCCGTACCGAAGACCAAAGTGGAAGCTCTGGCAGCGGGAACATGTGTTGGTAGTTTTAAAACCTTTCTTTGGATAATTCCAATATGTGGCTGGAGGATGCCTTAGGATGCTGTTGCGGAATCGTTTTAACAGTCAGCAGAAGACAAGCTCGGCCCGTACCTGTTATGAAGTCTGATTCTTGGTGTGCTAGGGGGATGCAAGCCAGACTGTGTTGTACTTCAGTTCCAAGATTTTGAATAATATGTGTTGGTAATACTGAACAATGGGCTAGGACTCATCACTTCATAATTATACAGATTTCACCACTGATTTATAAAGTCAACAAAAAGATATAAAGAAATGGAGAAAATAGGACTGTGGTTCTTAACCCTTTACTGCACAGTTCTGGGTACTTTGAAACAAATGACTGTTGCTAATGAATCACAAAGTATGAAGATGGGACCCGAGGCACATCTATGTTTTTATAACCCTTTTATTGTGACATAACTCACATGCCATAAGATTTATTCTTTCTAAGTGTCACTATAATTTTAGAGTATTTTCATCATCCTTCCAAAAATCCCATAATTATTAGTAGTCATTCATTCTTCACAACTTCCCATCTCCTGGCAAGAGCAAATCTACTTTCTATTTCTATGGATTTGCCAATTCTGTGTACTTCCCGTGAATAGAATAATACAGTATGTAACCTTTTGTGACTGAATTCCTTTACTTATTTTCAAGGTTCATCCATGTTCTACAACATATCAGTTTCCATTCTATTTATTGCCAAATAATTTTCCATTATATGGATGTATTCAATTTGTCAATTCATCAACTACTGGATGTGTGGATTTTTTCTATTTTTTGACTATTACACTGCTATGAACAGACATGTACAGTTTTTTCTGGGGCAGGGAGGAACTGCCAAACTATTTTCCAACATACCCATATAGTTTTATATTCCCACCAAAATATATAAGGGTTATTCCATTTGTTATTGTCTGGTTTTGTTGTTGCCGTTACCAACGCTTGTCATCTGTTTTTGTTTTTTCTGGCCATCCCCGTGTGCATGAGGTGGTATCACACTGTGATTTTTTTTTTTTTTTTTTTGTGGGTACCGGGGGGTCGACCTCAGGACCTCGCGTGCCAACAGGCACCCGTGCCACTGAGCGATATCACCGGCCCCTTTTTCATATGTGGGATCCGGGAGTCGAACTCGGGCCCTTGCGCTTGCAAGGCAGGCACTTACGCCGCTGAACCATCTCACCAGCCCCACACTGTGATTTTTATTTGCATTACCCTATTAACAGATGATGTAGAGTATCTTTTCATATGATTATTGACTATTTGTATATCACCTTTGGAAAAGTGTTCACTCAAATTTTTTGCTGGATTTTTTTTCTCTTCTCTTTATGTATTAAATTTGCATATTATTTAATGTAAAGGAGATCGTTACAATTGCATACACAATTTGGGAAATGCATCTCGGCTCATGAGAATAGAAGTAGGTGGATACAATACACCAAGAACCAGACTTCATGGCAGGAACAGCCGGGGCTTCAGTCGGCCACTGATGGTTAAATTATTCCACAGCAGCATCCTAAGGCATCCTGCAAAGCATCATTTTGTCCATTTTCAATTAGGTAATTTCTTTGTTGAGTTGCACCAACTGTATATTCTAGATACAAGCCACTTATAAGGTAAATCATTTGCAGATATTTTCTCCCATTCTATGATTTGTCTTTTTACTTTCTTAATGGCAAATCTGAAGTGTGATAGTTTTTAATTTTAATTAAATCAATCTATGTATTTTTTTTTTTGTTGTGTGGTTTTAGTGACCTAAGAAACAATTATTTCATTCAGTGTCACCAAGAATTACTCCTTTGTTTTTGTCTATGAGTTTTATAGCTCTAGCACTTATCTTTAGGCCTCTGTTCAATTTTAAGTTGATTTTTTGTTATACTGTTAGAATCGGACTTCATCCTTTCACATATAGATATGGAGTTGTCTTGGTATACTCCATTGAAAAGGTTATTTTTTTATTAGTACTTGTTTGCAGTACCTAATGATTATATTCATTGTGGGGGAGGGTTGGCACATATATATATAACACATGTTAATTCTTTTTGCTTCCCTTTCCCCTCCCCTACCGCTCCATTCTTTGTCCCCTTCCCAAGAATTGGGAAGATTACGATGCCTCCTATTTTGCAGTTGTTGCTCAGGATTGCTTTTGCTATTTTAGGTCTATTCTGCTTCTGTATAAATTTTAGGATTGTTTTTCTAGTTCTGTGAGGGACGTTGTTGGTATGGTTGGGATGGCATTAAATCTATTTATCAGTTTTAGAACTATAGCCATTTTGACACTCTTGATTCTGCCTATCCAGGAACAATGGATATCTTTCCATTTTCTGAGTTCTCTTCCATCTCCTTTTCCAACTATAGTTTTCATTATAGAGGTTTTTCACTTCCTTGTTATGTTAATTCCTAAGTACTTAACTTTTCTTGAAGCTGTTGTGAATGGTATTATTTTCCTAATTTCTCTCTTGGTGTGTTCATTATTGGTGACTACATCAATAAAGAAAAGCTTATTTTTTTATACAGTAAATTTTCTTGGTAGTCTTATCAAAAGTCAAATGAACATAAGTAGTGGTTTATTTCTGGTCTTTCTATATGTCAGCCTTTATGTCAATAACACAGAGTCTTAATTGTTACAGCTTTGTAGTAAGTTTTTAAATTGGGATGTACAAGTCGTCCAATTTTTTTTTTCAAAGTTATTTAAACTATTCTTAGACTCTTGGCATTTCTATGTGAATTTTAGGATCAGCTCATTAATTTCTTCAACAAATGCACATAAGATTCTCTTACATTGTATGTGTAGATCAATATGAGGTATATTCAGGCTTCTGATTCATGAACATGGAATATGCTTTTATTCATTTCAGTGTTTATTTTAACAGTGTGTGTAGTTTTTAGTTGACAAATCTTACACTTCTTTTTTTTGTGTGTGTGGTTTTTTGAGACAGGGTCATTCTCTGTATAGTCCAGGCTGGCCTTGACCTCACTGTGTAGCCTACACTGGCCTCAAACTCATGGCAATCCTCCTGCTTCAGCCTCCCAAATGCTGGGATTGCAGGCATGCGCCACCATGCCCAGCTTACACTTCTTTTGTTGAATTTATTTCTAAGTATTTTTTGATGCTAGTATATTTTGAATTGTTCTAATTTCATTTTTGGTTTTTATTGCTAGTGTATAGAAATACAGTTGATATTTGTATAATGACTTTGTATAATAGATTAAATACTCTATTAGTTCTAATAGTTTTTTTTGTGGATTTTCTATACCCAAAAGTATGTCATCTGCAAACAGAGATAATTTTACTTCTTTCTAATGTAGACATCTTTTTAAAAACTATTGCCTAAGAGCCCTGGCTAAGCCTCTACTCCAATGTTGAATAGAAGTGGTGAGAGCAGTGGGGAGGAACTTATTTTGTTTCTGATCTTGGTGAGGGGGAAAATCTACTCTTTCGCCATTAAGTATGATACTAACTGTTGATTTTAAATTAATTGCCTTTCTACCCTTTAATTCCCTTCAGTTCCTAGTTTGGGCAGTCTTATCAAAAGTCAGTTCAGCATATATAATGGTGTATTTCTGGTCTTTCTATTCTATTCCATGCTTCTGTATGTCAGCCTTATGTCGATAACTTGCAGTCTTAATTACTATAGCTTTGTATTAAGTTTTTAAATTGGGCAGTGCAAGTCCTTCAATTGTTTTTTTCATTTTCAAATATATTTTAGCTATTCATAGACTCTTCTTAGACTCTTATTTTTATTTATTTATTTATTTTTTTTTTTTATGGGTACGGGGGGTCAAACTCAGGACCTCGTACGCCAGCAGGCGCCCCTGCCGCTGAGCAATATCACTGGCCCTTTTTTCATATGTGGGTACTGGGAGTCGAACTCAGGACCTCAATATTTAGTACATTTACATGAAGTGTAATTATGGATAAAGTAATATTAATGCCTGCCATTTTAAAATATAAAATATTTCATAGTTTTCTTTTATCTCTGTTTTATAATAGGTATATTTTAAATAACATTAAAATAGAAAATAAAACAGCTGGTTAAAAAACTCTCTAGTAATAAACACATCTAAGCTCCCTCAGGGACAGTTTCTATGGACTGATTTTCTTCCTGTATGTGGGCGGCATTTTCTTGGTTCTTTGCATGTCTCATAATTTTTTTTATGAAAAGTGAAAACTTTTAATTATATAATGTGGCAGCTCTGCAGTTTAGGTATCCATTTCCCTCCTCAGAGTTTGTTGTTGTGGTCTGTATTTGTGAATTTATTATCACTTATGTGTGTCAATGAAGAAGAGAACATTAATATGAGTAGGTTGTGCTAGTCTTACCTTAAGTGTGTGTGTGTGTGTGTGTGTGTGTGTGTGTGTGGTGGGAGTGCTTTCTCCTATCCCATATCTGCACTCATCATCTGTCACATACTCGCTTGCAACCAGTTCCACCTATGAAAACTGTCTCAGTTGCCATGTAGAATTTTATTTTCTGTGATTTTGTGTTATGAGTTGATCCACCTGCTCCAGAATGTCTAAATTTCTCTACAGAAATAAAAATAACAGTAGTTGGGGAGTGGATTGGTTTTGTTTAACATGGAGAAGCATCGTATAGAAACCCGCCTTTTAAAAAAATTCTAGTATTTTCTCATTGTTGCAAGGACTGTACCATTAAATAGATAAGGCTTGAACTGAAAAATGTTGTTGCGTTAGAGTTGCATCACTGAGCAAAGCACCCTTAATTTGTTTCCCCCCCCAGATGAGGAACACACCACTGAACACACTCCGAACCACCACACGCCCCAGCCCCCTCAGGCAGTGTTCCCAGCATGCATCTGTGCAGCAGTGCTTCCCATTGTTCATTTGATGGAGGATGGGGAAGTGCGGGAAGATGGAGTAGCAGGTAAGGTTTTCACTTGGCAAACCACCAGTTACTTCTAAAGCTGCTCATCTGATGGAGCATAGCAAGTTGCTCTTAAACACATGATCTACTACATATTGCATTGTTTTAGGCACACATTATACATTTGTAGCATACCATTCAAACACTATCACTTTCTCTACCTCCTTCTCCCACTGCTTTTATGACCAAAACATTGCGTTTAAAATAGGCAACAGCCGGGAATATAGCTTAGCAGCACAGCGCCTGCCTGGCAAGCAAAAGGTTGTGAGTTCAGTTCCCAGTACCCACCCCCAAAAAAATAGACAACTAGGTCCAGAAACATTACTTATGACCATAAAACAAAACAACACTTAGTTGCATGAAAATCAGTTATTTTGACCACCTTAGAAACCTTAGCTATTAATTTGATACCGCTAAAGCTATCTTTCCTACTTGATTACCTTTCCAGAGGTGCTAAGGAGAATAACTGCAAAATGAAATGAAAAACTAGGGATAAAGCTGAGTTTTAGTTGTAGCAGACTGAACACTAATATTCTTAATGTTAAAACTAAATAATGGGCCGGTGAGATGGCTCAGCGGCTTAAGCGCCTGCCTTGCAAGCGCGAAGGCCCGAGTTCGACTCCCGGATCCCACATACGAAAAAGGGGCCGGTGATATCGCTCAGTGACACGGGTGCCTGTTGGCGCGTGAGGTCCTGAGGTCGTCCCCCCGGTACCCACAAAAAAAAAAAAAAAAAAAAAAAAAAAAAAAAAAAAAAAACTAAATAATGATTTTTTTGAAAACCTCAATAGAAAGAAATGAACAAAGGATATAAACAAATCTGCTGACCAACAACACCTGTTCACAAAATTATTGTTTAAAATGAAAATAAAACTTTACATTTCAGTTGCAAAATTGGCAAAGATAATACCCATAGTTGGTGAACCATAAAATTTGGTGTAAATAGTATAGAAGAGAGTTTTGCAATATGGATCAAACACAGAATTGGATTCTAGCAATTTCCTAAAGAAATAATTAAGGCTGTATAAAGATTTATAAAAGACATGATATAAAATAACAAATATTTGGAAAGAATTTTAATACCCAACAACAGCCAATTAATCTTGTTAGTACCATATGATGGCATTCTGTACACATTAGAAATCACATTCGAAAATATTAACACAAAATGTATTCTTCATATTGCTAAGTAAAAAGCTTCGTATGAAACAATATTTTCTATGTAGTATTTAAATATATGTTTTATGTATACAAGAGGACATATTCCAAACTGTCACTGTTTCTATGCTTGGAAGACTGAATAGTTTTCTTTTTCCCGCCATATTTTTCTTTGTTCCTGTGTTACTGGAGCCAAGAGTATTTAAAAAATATTGTAAAGATATTTTTTTAACCAAAATCAATTTAAGAAAAACCCACATCTATCTCATTTATGAAAGTTAGAGCTTATATTATGTATTTCTTGTTCATAGTTTTGATTATATAGCCTCTAATTTCTGTTGTACATTTAACTGCCAAAACAAAACTCAGTATCATTTATTCAAAATATAGGTTGAATGATAAATTCATGCTACATTCTACACTCCTACTTTAGAAAACTCATGGAACTGGGGAACAGTATTCAGACTGACGATCATCTAGTACTGATTACTGTATCTTTTCCCAACTGCTTATTTAGAGCAGGCAAATTTGGGCTGACCACCTTGTCCAAAGTAGCACTTTATTTTTCATTAGGATGATTTATTCATAAGACTTCCTCTTAGAAATGGGAGCCTAATTATTACTGGCTCAACTACTTTATCTTGCTGAAGGAGATACTACAAGCATCCATGTGAGTAGTAATAGACCATCTCTAATGCCTTTTTAACCAAAATATATTTTCAAAAACAAAATAATTACTTTAGGAATTTACCTAAAGAATAAGCAATGAAATATGGTTTTAGCTTAATAAAAACTTACCACTTCTAATATTAGGGTGGTTTCCACAACAAAGACAACTGAGTATATACATATTCTTTCATAAAGCAAAGCTAATACCTAAAAAACATTTTACACTTTTTGTTTCCTTTGCTTTACATGTCAAATGTTTGAGATGGCAAAAACAAAAACAAAAAATATATGTACTTTTCAATAGAAAAAAAGCTCAAAGAAGCTTTTTAAGGCAAAAAAAAAAAGAGAGAGAGAGAGAGATAAATTAAGAATTAGTAAATTGAATAATAGACTTCTCTCCTTTTTATTTTTATATGTGGGCACTGGGAGTCAAACTCAGGACCTTGCATTTGCCAGGCAGGTGCTTATGCCGCTGAGCTATCTTACCGGCCCATCTCTCCTTTTTAAAACAAAGGTTCAATTTCTTTTCTCTTCCCAAGTGAGTGCTGTGGCCCAGCAAGTCTTATGGAATTGTCTAATTGAAGATCCATCAACAGTTCTTCGACATTTTCTGGAGAAACTGACCATCAGCAATAGACAAGTAAATTCCCCTTCCTTTAAAGTGTAGCTATAAATGTAAACACTGTTAAAGAAGAATGAAGAAGGGACTTTATAGTTCTTCGCATGCAGCCCCAGTGTCTCTGATTCATCACCAGTAAGAACTTTGTAAATTGTGATCTACGTTAACGCCCTCCACTAAACAAGAAGCTAATTTTCCTGACCACCCCATAATAAGACGTGTCAAAGTAAAGCAGTGTTTTGAATAGCAAAAAATATACTGACAACTAAACATTACTTGTTCATATCTTTGTTATGGTTATATTCACTGAAAAACTGGGTTTATCTTCTGAAAAGTAAGGGCAGTTCTAGACTTCTGAATTTATCCTCTCTCGGCTTCAATTTATCTCCTTGACTCAAAATCTAGGAAATAGAATTACGAAGTTCAGTAAACCTGGTGTGTTTAACAGTTTCTCAGCACAGACCTTTGTTACATTCCCATCATGCCTGGAAGCCATGGCAGATAGACTAAATATACAGCTTTCTAGTGATTTGCCTGTGACCTGTAGAGAAAGGGTAAATTTGTCTTTTTTGTTACTATTTAAAAAGACACTTATATTGATGTGTTGGCCCTTAGAGAAAGGTGCTCCAGATGACTTAAATGCTAAATATCATGTATACTATAAGTATAAATGTATTAGGATGACTAGAAAAGTTGAACATGATTGAAATTAACTGTTGTGCAATAGGAAAAAAATCCCCCTAATGTTCAAGAAATTCATTTTATGTCCCACAGCCTGGCGCCTGAATGAGTCATTAAAAATCCTGCTCTTCTTCCAGGACGACTTGATGTACATGCTGCGCAAACTCCTCTTAAATATTGGAGACTTTCCTGCCCAGACATCCCACATCCTGTTCAACTACTTGGTGAGTTTCAGCACCCAGAAGATTACAAACGTTCATTTCCAGTATGAAGAGAAGCAGGGATAGAAGGAAAAGTTCCTAAGATTTTTTTTTTCAATAAATCTCCATTGATGGTATGACTGAAGGGAATCACGGTCAGCTAACGTCACCGCTTTTAGTATGGGGAAGACCCTTCCTGCCACAATCCTCGGCAGATGGTGGATTCTCAGTAAATGTAAGTTTCCTTGGTCTACCCTCCACATTAGGCAGCTTCCTTCTGTTGGGTCATGTCATTTTTCATCATTTTCCCCTTTTCCTGTTTTGCCGTTTAAAGTACACACACGCCAGCATTTCCCTAGATAGAGAGTATCTGTGTGTGTATTTTCCCCTACCATCTACCTATGCTTTAGCCTCTTCTGACAGCTCCTTCCTCGCCCCTCCAGGATCTTTGCCAATCTCTTCACATTCCACTCCTTACTCTACAAATGAATATGCAGTTTGGAGATTGAGGGATAATGATTATTCTTTGAAACTGCACCTTAATCCAGGAAGACAGATAGGAAATTAATGTCTCTCTGGGGAAAAGCCTTTCCTTCTTTCTCCCTTATCATCAGGGAAATAGTTATCCCTGTGCGTATGCATCCACAGCTGGTGATAAATTTAACTCGCATTACAACTCCAACGTGCAGAGAAAATTTGTATTTCCTTTCTCTTGTCTGGGACTAATTTGGTCTTACTCTGGAGTGCCCACTTGCTGGCTGGAAAGGGCCAAAATAGAAATAAGTGTCCAATCCACTTTTAAGTTGAGACTGGTACAAAAATATAAACAGTACTTCTAGGCAGTATTCAGTTTCTCTTGGATGTAAGTGCTGAGCCTTTAGGAATCCTTCTCCCTCCCACTGCCTTCTTTTCTTAGACTGCGTGGATTGGGGGAGAAAAAGGCTTTTCTTCCTGTCTATCCCCTGTGTCTCCCGCCTGCCCCGTTAATGAGACAATGCTCTTTAGGCCGCTGGATGCCTGCTGTCAAGAGCTGAAGCCCAGGGCTGCTGTGACCTGAGGCCCATGTGTTCCCACTGGAGTTTGCTGGGGGACTCAACCTCACCTCAGCTCTGGCTGGTGCTGTGGCCTCCCCAGCCTCCCCCGTGACCCCCAGATAGCTCCAGCATAGGAAGTCCCCTGGCTAGTGCATCCTGCTCAGGGACAGCAGCACAGTGACATTACAGCAGCCTGTGGCATTTCCATCTGGAAAGCTCTCCAGTCAAGTGTTCCGCCACTCTTGGGTCCTGTTTGTGTCCCACCAAAGCTGAAGTTAGATCAGCAAAGCTAAACGTGAGGGCCTCGCTCGGTTTAAATCTGAGCACTGCCAAGTTTGTGTTGCATCCGTGTTAGTCTAGAGAGGTTCTGAGGTGAGCTCCTGGCAGCAACCCAAACATGGATTTCAGCGTGACCCTCACTTGCTTGTGTACCGGTCATTTCCCAGGTCACTGGACAGTGGGAAAGTTTATCTGGACCGTTACTTTCTTCTGTCCTTTCACCTGTAACAAGCACATGAATGTATCATTTCCCTTCTCCTATGTTTTCCTTCTGTCAGTGCCAAATAAGCCTTAGATTTGGATGCACATCCTCCCAACTAGGTAATTGGTAAGCTAGTAGAGAAAAGGATTGGCCACACTTTGACCTTGCTGTACAATCTTGTTTTGCATGAATATAGATTCCTGTCTTTGCATTTCTGTTTGGTTTCCCATCGTTCCAGGCAGATGGATGCTTTGGCCGGACTAGGGAAAGGACCTTATACTTGTACAGCGAAGAGGCAGAGTCTCTTTTAAATGACTACCCGCATGATACATCCTTTCTTTGCCAATGGCGAGTGTATTGTAGATGGCGGGAATGCTGGGACGATAGACCCATGCGTCCTAGACTCTGTCCGGACGTTTAAAGTCACTGTTCAATTTGACATTGTGATCTTCAGGGTAGGATGCGAGAATCTCTGTGGGTGTGAGAAGACTTTTGAAGAGGTTTGATGTCCAGATAACTTAAAGGAAATAAATCTCAAAATCCTCAACTTATAAATGTGCACCAGCCCTTCTTGGGCTTATCTGCCATCCTAGGCACCGTTGTCCTGCTGTAATAAGGAAGCGCCCCACCCCCCATCCTAGGAATCTGTCACCTGGCTGCGCTGGCAGCCATTCGGACAGACAGAGAGTCTGAAGTGCATCTTAGTTTAAGGAAGACACATTTCTGATTGGCCGAGGCCCTTTAAACTCATCAGGCTTCCTACCCTTTCTGTCTTCTGTAGATTCCTATTCAAGGTGAGGTTTGGATCTAGGGGAGTCCACGTTTAGAACCACCAGAGCAGATTAACTGAATGACACTGATCCTTCCGGTGTAACTAGAAAGATTTCTGGGACTACCAAACTTTTCAAGAAAAAGATGGCTAAAACCTACAGAAAAAACGTTTACATTATTTCTTTACAATTTTCTTGTACGCTATTGAATAAGGTAATCAAGGTAATCAAAAGTTATTTCATTCAGGCCGGTGAGATGGCTCAGTGGCTTAAGCGCCTGCCCCGCAAGCGCAAGGGCCCGAGTTCGACTCCCGGAACCCACATACAAAAAAGGGGCCGGTGATATCGCTCAGCGGCACAGGCGCCTACTGGTGCGCGAGGTCCTGAGGTCGACCCCCCGGTACCCACAAAAAAAAAAAAAAAGTTATTTCATCCACGATTACAATCAGTCCTGAACTTATTTCGGTATGTATAATGTTTAATGTATTCCAAGTAGAGCATTCGTAGGGAGATGGTTAGGCATATCACACCATTTACTGCGAATGGTGTTTGGGGAAACATCAGATACTTTGGATACCCAATACCTGAGCTCCCAAATGATATGATATCTGGAAAAATGATCTTCTGCCTTTATGTTAAGTGAGTTAAATCAGACACCCGAGCTTAAAAATTGCATATATATATATATGTATGTATATATATATATATATATATATATATATATATATATATGGGAGTAAAATAGAAGATAGGTAAATAGGAAGCAGGGAGAAGTTCAAATAACTCCCCAAATGATCTATTATGTTGTTTCAAAAATATTTTAAGATAAATACCAATTTGTTTCATGTATACTACTCGTTTCCTTCATTCACTGAAAAGAAAGTTTTGTCCTTTTATATGTTTGTTTTTTCTTCATAAGAGAGATTTTTTTTTATGACTTGTAGTCAGTAATATTTTGGCTATTCTTTTAAGATCATGATACACAGTGTATTAATAAAATTGACATGTATGTATGTACATATGTGTGTTTGGTCAGCTTTTCATTTACACTCCTTCCTGATTACTGCCACTGAAAGTGAGAAGCGTTTCTCTTCTCTTAAACTGAGAAGCGTTTAAGCAGCAAATACGAAAAGGCAGGAAGATTTAATTTAAAAAGAAGAGCCAAGGGCGAGAGGAAGGGGGAAGGAAAAGGAGAAATAAAAAGATTTAAGATGTGTCATGCACAGGTACCAATCCACAATGAATGTAAACACTGTATGTCATAAACAGGAACTGAAATAATAACAGTAATAATGAAAATGGGGAAAAGGGATCTAGGATGAAGGGAGGGAGGTGGATAGGGAAGGGAAGGGAAATAAAAAAGAATCAAGCTGTGTTATGTATATGTACCTGCTCCCTAAGATGAATGTGAACCTCACACACTGCAAACGTGTACCGGGGGAGAAAGAGGCAAGAGAATGAGTACGTGAGCTCGGGGTTACTGTGGCTTCGTGAGCGCCGCTTGTTCTGCCTTTCAGGTGGGGCTGATCATGTACTTCGTGCGGACCCCCTGCGAATGGGGGATGGACGCCATCTCAGCCACACTGACCTTCCTGTGGGAGGTGGTGGGCTACGTGGAAGGCCTCTTCTTCAAGGACCTCAAGCAGACGATGAAGAAGGAGCAGTGTGAAGTGAAGCTCCTGGTGACTGCATCCATGCCGGGTAATCCCCTATTGCTTTCAGATGATATAACTTAAAAAAAAAAATTATAAATAGTCCTTTGAAAAACCATGAGCCTCTGTCATTCATGAGAAAACTTCCAGAGTTCTCACCCCAGAATTGAATGCATCAAAGAATTTTTGTTTCATACAATTAGAAGAATTATAATAGCGCCTTTAAACATTGGCAGTTGCCAGATGAAAAGGAGACAGCAGAACTGAGGCTGTGTGAATCAGTCTTTGACGGGCTGCCAAGGTTAAAGATCTGTTTAAGTCTATCACAGCGAGTCGGCTGAACTAAAAGCGTTTTTGAGTGAATTTTTGGCATTGCAAGGAGAATGATATTGTTTGTATGACATGGACCCCTGTCCTTTGTAAACTCAATGAGGGACGGCTTTATGAAAAATTGGAAGAGAAAAGCAGGAAGAGGGAGAATTACAAAAGAACACAAAGTATGATATAAATCCTTGATACACTTCACTTTTACTTCACATAGCCTGTTTGTCCTGGAGATGAATATTTTACCACGCCTTTATCCTCAGTCACTTACTATGAAAATAGAAGATGGTACATCTATTGAAATAAAGAGAAAGACAAAATTATGCATAGATGAGGACACAGATCTGCCAACAAAGAAGCCTGTGTTAAAATCAGCAATGCCATTTATTAGCCATATTACTAGGATTAGCTGTGAAAAAGAACATTATTTTTCAAAGTTGTTTTTTCTCGTGTATAAAATATGAATATGACTCATACTTCACCATCACAAGCAATAAATGAGGTTAAGTCTGTAAAATGCTTGCTGCCATACCTGATTCATGATAAACAGTCAGTAAATGAGTTGTATATCTATGTGTTCTGTAGATTATCCAAAATAAGTTTTTTAAGCAGCTTTTCTGGTACCTGTTTTGGTTTTGCTAATATCTCTCTTTATGTTTTCACAACTGTCATCTCCTGGTTATGTCATTTAACAGACTGGGATGTATTATTTCTTGCAATGCTTGTGTGTGAATTTTGACTCTTCCACTAAATACAGTAAATGTATGTCTTTGGATAAGTTACTCAATTTCTCTGTTTCCTCATTTGTAAGATGAAAATAATATTCATGTCACAGGTTCGCTCTGAGATTTAAATACAGTTATGCATGTAAAAGGTAGATAACAGCTTTGGGAACTCCATAAATGGTAGCTATAATTATTTAATGGGAAATATTTGAAATATATCTTTATTAAAGTTCAATACATATCCCACATTAAGTATTTAGTAGCAATAAAAATGCAAATCAGCTTATTAGTATTATTTTAATAGTGTATGTTTTAACTACAAACTTTCTTACAGTGGAATCCGTTTGTTATGATTTCCCTTCGGTAGGCACCAAAACCTTGGTAGTCCATGGACAGAACGAGTGTGATATCCCAACTCAGCTCCCAGTCCACGAAGATACTCAGTTCGAAGCCCTCTTGAAGGTATGAATGACTTTTGACAGAAATGATTTTTTATGCGCAATGCCTATGGTTGCCTCTGTGAACAACCATTTTAGGTTAAGTGGCATTTCTCTGTCTCCAGTGGGATGTGTGTAATCCTTTGCTCCTTGAGAATTTGCACCACTATTACATACTTAAGTAATTGTTCTTACTTTCACTGGTATTTAAGCTTTTCATTAAAGTAGGCGTAACCAGGGAGGTTCTGTCTTGGCTGCATGCAGCAGTGGAGCCCTCTAATGTTACTCCTGACCCCCTGGAATGCTATGAATTTCGGCTCGTGTGCTTCTGAACATCACGATGGTCCTGGGGGTGCCCTGCGTTTTCCCACTGACAGCACTGGAGTACGCTCTAGCTGTCAGCTGGTGATCCGTGCCAGAAACGCTTTTTGTGGCAACTACTCGAACCTGTATAGTCTTGACTTGTCACTAGCAGATGTTACTGGCAAAGCAGAAAATATGTACCTTAGAGCGGTGATGGTGAAGGCACAGTGCATGTACCACAGTGTCATTGAAAGGTTCGCCATCATTGCCTTAGAATAAATCAGGTGAGTAACAGCGTATTTTCTGATAGTTATGGCAATGATTCCCCCCAAAAGAAATGCAATCATTACTGCTCCTACAGGCTCCACGCAGACTTCTCAAGAGAATATCTAAGCCAGTGAAGCAACTTCATGCCACTCCATGGGTCTGCTCACACTAGAGGACAGGATAGATGAATGACACCGCACCTGCAAAGCCTGGCTCCACCACAGCCAGTGTGACTTAACCAAATCACAGGCCCTGTCTCATCTCAGTTTTTTCCCTACAGTTCTGAGATACTAGTTCATGCTGTACCAGCTATCTACATGCAAAGCACTGACCCTAGAATACAGTATATAACAAGTTCTCAGTGTACTGCTGCTTGGATTACCCTTGATGCTATTACTAGGCACACTTCCTGATACTGAGACCAGTAGGTGCCACTGTGCCTCCACGGACCATTACTCAGTCCAGATTACAACTGTGCGTCTTTACGTGCTCTGAGAGCGGGTAGTTTATATTATATTACCAGTCTTTATACATCATTTTTGGTAACTCCATGAATGTATGTTCTCGTGTATATGGACTTACATAAAATATGTAAAATGCAAATATATATAAAATCCTTATAAGAAATTATTGTTTCAATATTAGTATCTTTCAGCTTACCACCTAGCAAATATGGGTCTGTGTTTGTTTGTGGCACCGAGGGTTAAACTCAAGGTTTTGCACAAAACCGTATCTCCCAACCCCTTTTTTAAAATTTTTGAGACAAGGTCTTGCTAAATTTCCCAAGCTGACCTTGAACTTGTAATCCTCCTGCCTCATCCTCCCTCAAATACTATGTTCTTGAAAAACATTTATTAATATTTGTTCCCATTTTAGGAGTGCCTGGAGTTTTTCAACATTCCAGAATCCCAGTCAACACATTATTTCCTCATGGATAAACGATGGAACCTTATCCACTACAATAAGGTGAGACTAAAGTAGTGACAGGTGTGTTGAGTTGGGTCTACATGACTTTGAACTACAGCTACTCCACCTTTGTGCCCTTTGGTGTCTTTGTCCAGAAGGTGAAGGTGATGATAATAATACCTGTGTTAAGGTACTTGTAACAGTTGAAGGGGAAAAGCAGAAAAAAGGCACCCAGTTATTCATCATTATTACATCAAAGTGAAAAATCACTTTGCCCATTATGCGTCTATTTGGAATCATAATGCTGTTGTGGTTCTCTTTTCTACTGTGTTACGTGTGACTGTGGTGACTTAATTTAATGAGCAAAAGGGAGCCTCAGGATGGCCCCTGGCAGCACTTTACAAGACCTTCTTCTGCTCAGACATTGTTTGCTACCCTGTCTTTGGCTCCATGGCTCCTGACATCATGCAGAGAAGCATGATGGAGCAAGTGCCCAGCTGAGTGGACTAAAGCTTTCCCAAGGAGGATGCTCACCATCTCTGGGTTTTTATAGAATTGAGAAGCATAAAAGTAGTCAAGAATCAAAGCCATTAGAAAATAAAATTTTTATTTGTCTGACCTTTGGGTAAAGAGGAAATGAGAATAAAATTTAACCATTTAAACTTTTTTTGTCTCTTTGTGTCATCCACCACAGACCTACGTTCGAGATATTTACCCCTTCCGGAGGTCAGTATCCCCACAGCTGAACCTCGTACATATGCATCCAGAGAAGGGACAGGAGCTCATTCAGAAACAGGTGTCTGACCCTCGCTTTTGTTCTATTTCTTGTTGTTGAGATAGACAATCCATAAATACGCTGCCAACCCTGAGATTGTGTGATTCCATTAGGATTCTCTCTGGAAAGAGTGAATAAATGGCCTTGCTCGATAGACTTTTGCTGAAAATAATGTATGTTTTATATATAAATTGAATTATGAGGTACAGGCATGAAGAAAAAAATCACTTGGAAAATGCTATGATAAGTCATTGGATTTAAACAATAGAAATGCTCTATTTACTCACTAATTTCAAAATGTGGATTTTCATTTCACATTTTTGTAAAATAGGATTGGAAGTACACAAATTGTAGCTATCAGGTGGTTGTCCCAGAGGTCTACCAGCTGGAAAAAAAGTAAAAGCTATTGATGTCCCTGAAAAAGCACTGAACTAGGGAGCAGAGGTTTGGATTCCATCCCACCTCTGCTACTGACCAGGGGCTTACCCTGCTCAGGGACCTGACCTTAATAACTTTTCTTAAAATGGGAAAAGACACAATCAGGCCATTGTATGTAGGTTTAGGAGTGAAGGTCAGAGGGTGTTCAAATGTCTAATCTCAAATCAAGACTTTGAGCAGAAGGAAAGTCACTAGTCTGCGTGCAGAATATAGCTTCAGTACGCAGTTCTAGAGTTGATACGATTTTAGTATTTCCCACGTATTACCTTTATTTTTTAATAAGATTGTCTGAACAAGAATTTCATGACACTTGATCCTCTCAGTTTTTCTGCACATATCAAAAATGCTAACTTGGCATCAAACTACTAAAAATGTCTACATGAGATTAATGAAAATGGCATAGAATTGACCATTGAAGTCATTTTTAACACTAGCTGCCATTAACTTTAAATTGCCTTATGAGAAATACTAAATTTGTTGCAAGTTGTGGGGTGTTGGGCAAAACTGAAAAATGTTAAATATAAACAATTTCTCAAACAATTGCACCAAAATTATCCCAGTCTCTAATTTTGACAGCAAGATAACTAGAAGCTTAATCAAAAATGGCACTTCTGTGTGTGGATATTTACCATGTTTAAGAACGTATTTCAGGCCGGTGAGATAGCTCAGTGGCATAAGCACCTGCCTGGCAAGCGCGAGGTCCTAAGTTCTACTCCCAGTACCCACATACAAAAAAAGGGCCAGTGATATCACTCAGTGGCATGGGCGCCTGCTGGTGTGTGAGGTCCTGAGTTCGACCCCTAGTACCCACAAAAAAAAAAAAAAAAAAAAAGAACGTATTTCAAGAGCGCCTTAAAATGAGATTCTTGCTATATGTAAGCTCCCAACTAGAATCTTAATACTTTTAAGTTCCCCAGGGAGATGATGATATGGTTGTGGCTCAGAAGTCTCCTCTCCAGTTGCTCATTACTTCTGAATTTCCTAATCCCATCCCTGCCCCTGATTATCAAGAGAAATGGAACTAAGAGGAGGGACCGAGAGCCATCTAACTCAGGGCCAAAGGGGCACCAATTAATGGCCCATCTGCTTTTGTCTCAATATAACACTTTTTCTGGATTCCATTTCAGTCTTTCAAGAGACAAACCCAAATTCACCAGGAAATAGCTTCAGGCACCCATGGGAATGGTAAAAGCAATTGGAACAAACTTGCTGGCTCCCTGTTAGGAAAATCTTCCATATTCTGACATCCAGACAAATTGGATCTATGTAATACTGAACTATCTTGACAATGCCTGCCTTGTCTTCCTCCAGCCTACAGACTCCATAAGAAATCCTTCCTTCTGAAGAATAGACAAAAGCCGGAAGTGTGTCAATTAAATATTGTTTTACTCTTTCTGTGTGGTAAAGAAAAAAAACCACCTCTGTGTTATTCCACTTTTCCCTCTTTCTGCCTGGTTTATCAGCCTGGTTTGTCACTGAAGATTTCACTTCACTTACTTTGTTCTGACTTTGGAGTTCCTGTTCCTGCTCTTGTTTTCCATTAGGTGTTCACCCGAAAGCTAGAGGAAGTGGGCCGGGTGTTATTCCTCATCTCCCTAACCCAGAAGATCCCCACGGCCCACAAGCAGTCCCACGTCTCCATGCTCCAGGAGGACCTCCTCCGGCTGCCCTCTTTCCCTCGCAGTGCTATAGATGCGGAGTTTTCACTCTTCAGTGATCCTCAAGGTACCAAGCAAGCAAAACAGAAGACCTTCCCTTATACCTTTTTTGGTTCTTGCCTGGAGAGCAGACTTACAGGCAGAATTCTGGAAGCCAGGGATCCTCAAACCCGTGTGTTAGAATCCCCTGGAGAACTCATTAAAACCCAGATTGCTGAGTCCCAGCCTCCACCTCAGAGTTCCAGGATGGGGCCCAACCTTGCCTTTCTAACAAGTTCCCAGGCGATGCTCACACTGCCATTGTAAGCACTGAACTTGGAGATGGGGCTCAAAGATAAAAACCAGATAAAGCAAAGTATGGGGGTGTTAGGAAAGAAGTGGCTGACTCAGTGAAAAATAAGAGTTTAAAAGGAGGCAAGAACTAATCTGATTATAGAAATGAGAATAGCGGTCACATCTGGATTGGAAGAAATGAACTTCCTGCAAAAGGCATGAGGGAACTTTTGAAGTTGATAAAAATTGTTCCTATGTTGATTAGCTGTTGGTTACATGGGTGCATATTTTACAACTCACCGAACTCTACATTTAAAATCTATATATGTTATTCTAAATTATACCGAATTGAGAGACAGAGACGGGAACAGAAAGAGACCCACTTTGGAACCCCACACCAGGGCCTTTGTTAATTTGGTTAAATTAGTATCACTGTGCCTCGATTTCCTCATGCAGAAGGCACAGAGCAATAGCAAAAAAAGCTTTAATCTGAGCAGTGATGAGAAGCACAAGCACTAGGCCTAGCCCTGCCACTTCCTAGCGGGAGCAACTTATTTTTCCCAAAGCTACAGCTTATTTAGCAGCAAAGTGCTGTGAGCACTGGCTCTACCCTCCCACAGAGTGAAATCAAAGAGGTGTTGATGAAGGTCCTTTGAGAACCAGGAAGTGCTGACGACATTGGCCCAGAAAGCCTTTCAGCAGTAGATCTCCTCCTTGTCCCAGAGCTGGCACAAATAGCAAACAGCAGCGGCCTCAGGTCTGGTCCTGTGCTCACGCTGACAGCATTGGCCTGGGGGCTAATTCTGTCTGTGCTGTTTCCTTTTCTCACAGCTGGGAAGGAGCTGTTTGGCCTGGACACCCTTCAGAAAAGCTTGTGGATCCAGCTCCTGGAGGAGATGTTCTTAGGCATGCCAAGCGAGTTTCCCTGGGGAGATGAAATCATGCTTTTCCTCAATGTGTTCAATGGGGCCCTGATCCTCCACCCAGAGGACAGCGCCCTGCTCAGGCAGTACGCGGCCACCGTCATCAACACTGCCGTGCACTTCAATCACCTTTTCTCTCTCAGCGGCTACCAGTGGATTCTCCCCACCATGCTGCAGGTGCCTGGGATCTCCCTTCCTAATCAAAAATATAACCCGAATGCTGGCTTATCCCCTCTTTCTCAGTTGTGATGTGCTTTCCCATTTCTTTGAGGCCAGTGATTCTTGGAGAATCACTGCAGCACTCGGCACTTGTTAGAAATGCACATGATTGGGCCCTCTAAGGGGCACTGAGTCAGAAACTGGGGACGGGGCCCAGTAATGTGTGTTTTTAGCAAGACCTCCAGATGGTTCTGTTGCTCTAGGATGTTAAAGAACCACTGCGTTGAGTCAAATATATGGCATAAGTTCAGGTGATGCTTCTCCTAAGAGGCTCTCTGACCTCCATCTGAATTGCGATATCTATTGCCCCTAAATTTGATTTGATGGAATTGGGGGAAGTGAATTTAGCAGGAAGAGTTTCTATTTACTCATGCCTAATGTATATCTAGCTGTGTTTAGGAGTATTGGATAAAATTCAGGCAGGGCCATGAGCTAATCCTAGTTCTCTATTTTTAGATAAGTTTTAGTAAAAGTTATAAAAATAACATATGTTTATGCAAAGTTGAGTTTGTTCAACCTATGGGAGCAAGAAATTTACTTTTACTATGACAAGACTTCCTTAATTTTAAATATTGGCAATTTTCTCTATTTTATAACTCTCTTACTTGCTTACTATAACTATCTTACTTGCTTTATAAAAAGCAATTATGCTTATTATAAAAATTAGAAGATAAAGTTTAAACAGGAAATACAGATTTCCTAAGTCCTCCTTCCCAGAAAACCATTGCTTACACTTCTTAAAAATCCTGGTACTCTCTCCAATATGCATGTACATATACACACACACACATTTTTTTAAACAAAAGTTTATACCAACTATTCATGTAACTTCTTCATGTAAAAAGAACATCGTGAGTATTTTTCATGTGGTTATATTTAGCTTTATAGCATGGCATAGCTATTAGTGCACATTATTCCATTGTTTTTGTGGACTATAATTCACTCGACGAACCACCATAAATGAATAATTTGAGTTGTTTCAAGTTTTTAACTATTATAGACAATCTTATAGCAGACCTTCTTAGATAAACATTTTTGTACATTTGTCCAGTTCTTTCCTTGAGATAAATTCTCAGTCGTAAACTTCCTGGAGAAAAGTGTATTTAGATTTTTGGAATTTCTATGTATATTACCAGATTTCTTGCAAGAAAGGTTGTACCATTTTATACTCCCTTCCACCAGCTTAGGAAATAAGCCATTTTTCTGTTTCCCATAGCTATAGGAAGTTTTAAAAGCAAACATAATTTTGATGCATTTCGAGTCACTTGTTTAACATGCGGCATTCTTCTGCAGGTATACTCAGACTATGAAAGCAATCCTCAGTTGCGTCAGGCTATTGAATTTGCCTGCCACCAGTTCTACATCCTACACCGAAAGCCCTTTGTGCTCCAGCTGTTTGCTAGTGTAGCCCCTCTCCTGGAGTTTCCGGTAAGTAAGCTCTGTGGAAATACATGAAGATCAACCAAATGAAAATAGAAAAAGTTGTTTATTCAGAGTTTAGTAGACCAAGGGAGCCAGTTGCATTTGGCAGAGACCCCCGACATAGCCGAGGAGTAGAAAAGCTTTCTAGAGGAAGGGAAGGATGCTTCAGGTACACCTGAGTGAAGGCTGTTGGCTTGGGAAGTGGTCAGTGACCTGACTAGGAGCAGGGCATCTTGCAGGATTGGGTAGGGGCAGATATTTGGCTTTCTTTGGTTGGAAGTAGACACAAAAATTAAGGAAGCTCTCAGTTTTGGTCAAGCCCCAGCCATTTTAGGCTGTCGTTACAGAGTTATTGTTTGGTTATACTAGAATTAGCAGTCTGACCGACTGTATGTCTGATAGACCAGGCTGGCTTCCCGGGCTGGTTTTTAGAGACAGTAGGCTGGCTTCCTGGCTGGCTGCTGCAGGTGCAAGCTCTGTTTTTAGTATATGGTCTGGCCGTTTTCAGCTTATGTACTCAATGTCTCACCTCCCTTCCTCCAACCAATGAGACATGAACATCATAAATTATTTCTCTTTTAATAAGAAAATAATTTCTCTTCGACATTTCTCTTTAATCACCATCTCATCTCATCTCATCTCCTCTCATCTCATTTCATCTCATCTGGGTGTAAATAAATCAGCTCTCCAGCTTTTATGCTCCGTCCATGCAAGATTTGGAAAATAGGAAATGATAAAAGGAAAGTTTCCCAATTCTCATTTCTGTCATTCTCTACCACCTACCCTGCTTTGCTTTTTGTTTTTCTTTAGAGCATTTACTACCACACCATGTGTTATGCTTGTGTTTGTTTCATTAACGTAAATCTGCCACACTCAGCAGTAGAATTTAAGGTCCATGACAGCAAGACCTTTCTCTGTTTCTACATTTGCTTGTTAGGTGTTTTCGTTTGGTGTTCCGGGTATGTATGTTTGATTTTTAGTTTGCTATAACTTCAGTGCACAGAATGGTCCCTGGCACATAGGAACTTAATATGGATTTGTTGTTTTTATGAACAGATCAAAATCTGTTGATTTTCAAATAGATTTCAAATAGATTTAAAATGGCAAGTATTTTATCTCTGTTCTGGAGATATATTTCAAATAGATTTAAAATGGCAAGTATTTTATCTCTGTTCTGGAGATATATTTTTGATCGGGACCTGTGAAATTTGTAGTCTTTAGTTAAAATAAGTATCTGTTCCTCAAAAGTATTTGAAGTGTTCGGCCATGTATTATGGAAATTTCCTTAGTTCTACCATCTTATGCCAGTGGAGCCATTGTCATGAACTTTTCTAGCAGTTCATGTATTACTGTTTTGTAATGAGTTTCCCAAATACGTCTTTTGTGCTAGATTAGCATTTAATAGATTCCCCTGAAATTCAGGTGCACCACTCTGAAATCAGGCACCAGTATTATTGGATGCAGAAGTATATAAGTTGAATTCCAGATAGGTGTTGTAGTTGTTGTTAGTGATTGTGTTTATGAAGTCTGATCTCCCAGTCAAGCATGTTCGTACTGAGGTGGGAGTCAGTAAACTCAAATTGTTTCTCTTTATACAGGACGTTGCCAATAATGGCCCCAACAAAGGTGTGTCAGCTCAGTGCCTGTTTGATTTGCTGCAGTCCCTGGAAGGAGAGACCACTGACATATTAGACATCCTAGAGCTGGTCAAAGCTGAGAAGCCTCTTAAGTCATTAGGTAAATGCAAAAGTTCCTTGACTTCTTTTTCTCTTCGTAATGATAGATAAATGATAGATGATAGGTGATGATAGATAGATCGATAGATAGATAGATCGTAGAGTATATGGAACAGTGCTACCCATTTAATGAGTAGGTTTTTTAAATCTCCTGTTTTTTCTTAAATTTCTTGTGGATCCTCAGGAGTAAGGAATTCTCTGCCATGAAAAATCATACTAAAATGATACTCAGTAGACCACTGCCTTCTCACTGCTCTATCAAGCTTTAGAAGGTCCAGTTATCTTGAATAATTTTAAGTGAATAACTCTGCAAAGTGGTCTTTTATTATCATAAAATATGTAGAAGTGGATATTGCTGAAAGATAAAATATCATGTTTTACCTCTTAGACTATTCCAATGCCTTCTCTATAAGTAAAATTATTAAAACTATCTCAACAAGGCATTTTTATTTTTTTATTATTTATTTATTTATTTATTTTTATGTGGGTACCGGGAGTTGAACTCAGGACCTCACCCTTGCCAGCAGGCGCTTGTACCACTGAGCGATATTGCCGGCCTTTTTTTTTCCTTTATGTGGGTACCGGGAGTTGAACTCAGGGCCTCGCGCTTGCCAGGCAGGCGCTTATGCCGCTGAGCTATCTCACCGGCCCAGCATTTTTATTTTTCATGCAGCTACTAAAAAGTAGAAAACAGAACATCATTCCCCATGAGTTTGAGGTCAGCCTGGACTACTTAGTGAGACCCTGTCTCAAAAAAAAAAAAAAAAAATGTCATTCCCTTTAGATGAAGAAATTAATAGTTTTCACAGTTTAAGAATAAAGTCTAATAAGGAAAAGGCTATAAAATATAACTGGAAAGGCATTGTTAGGAGTGCTAAATTCATCTTTATCCCCAGTGTAAGATCCATTCTAATTGTGTACACTGATGCTCTGTCCTTTCAGATTTCTGCTATGGGAGCGAAGACTTGACATTCTCAATCAGTGAAGCCATTAAGCTGTGTGTCACTGTGGTGGCGTATGCTCCTGAATCATTTAGAAGGTAACTGCAGCCCTTTATTCCACGCTTTGTGATACAGCAAAGGAAATAAAGTTGCATGAATACAAAGATTATATCCGTTTGTACCATTTTGGCAAGTAGGTTTTAAAAACTAAATTTAGGAAATTTGTCATAGCAGAGGATTTGGAAAATATTATAAATCTTCATTAATTTGCAAGCTGTTAATTTGGAATCTGTGCAGAGGATAAAATGTTTACTCTTTTTAGAGAATATTTTCCACTCGTGTAATACAAATGAGTAGCAAACCGCATTTCACAACAGATATTTAAACCAATTATGAAAACTCTTTTCGAGGAGCAATAAGAACACCTGTCACACAAAGGGCAAGAATATAAATGTTGTCTTTCCTTTTGCCAAGTACAAGGAAGCCAAAAGATTCCCATGGAAAGTGAATCATCACTGTTCCGAGGTGTTGGTTCTGGCTTTGTATATGAGTCTCATCTGTCATTTAAAAGTCCTACTTTGTTGGCAAGCTCCTCTGGAAGAAGGAGGGAGCTAGTTGATTCTGCTTAGCATATCTTTATACATTTGCCCCTTGGGTAGCTCATTTCGTCTCCCCTAGAACAAAATGAATGAAAGGCCAACAGGGGTCCCGATTTATATTAATTGAACTCTCTTAACTGGAAGGAAATGTAGAAAGTAAGTAAAAAAGTTCCCCCAGCATCCCCAGCGTTTTGTTACCTTAAATGATGGAGATTAAACATTATACAGTACCTGTAGTCAGCCATGGGTGTGACTGTGCCCCTTCGAAGGGCAAACCTGAAGTCTCTCAGGATGGTCCTGCTCCCACTTCCTGGTACTTCTCCAGCATCTCAGCTCTGAAAAAGCTTCCAGAATGGACCAAGCCCTCCATTAAGTTAATTCCAAGTCTATATCTGAGTGTAAAACTATATTTCCTGTTCTATTTTCTATTCCAAGTGTGTCCAGGTATGTTGTTAACAAGAGGCATCAGTGATTCTGCATTTAGATTAAGTTACAACATTAAGGCACTGCAATAATGAAATGCGTAACATTCTGTAATATTAAAACGCCAGTAACATAGAGAACCACCAAGTTGGACTAAAAAAAATCTTTGCAATACCAAATTCCCAGTGAGACATGTCATTGTCTTTAGAGTTAAAATTCAAACATCTTGAAATGGAAAGGAATTAGAGCTCACAATCAAATTCCCTGGTTGTATATAGAAGAGCAACGTCCAGTATTGTTAAATTAAATTTAATTTTTTTTAATTGATCCTACTTATTTCTCATTCTCAGTTTAAACTGGAGGACTTCTTGATTCCTGAGTAGAGTCACAGATTTTTTAAATAGTTGTGGCCTGGGGTATTCTTACAGGACTTTCATTTTTGTAACACTAAGTCATTGTGCTTAAATTATGCTTTTTTCAGTATATGTTTGAGATACAGAATAAATACATTTGTCATGGGGAAATTGGTGCATATACATATCACATCTCGATCTTTTTTACTTTTTCTCCCCTCCCTCCCCTTCCATCTCTCACTAGCCCAGATCGTAAATAAGTATATTTTACTTAGATAGAACATTCAGGTAAAAAGTTTAAAATCATAATTTTACAGTTGAATGAATGTTAATAAAGTTTTCCCATCTATGTAACTATCACTCAAATTGAAAAATCAGAGGAGTCACTATGCTTATTTCCTACATGATGAATTAGTTTTGCTTGTTTCTGAATTCTATTTAAGTAGTGTAATCAGTACTTTTAATGTCTGACCTGTGTTACTCAATATTATTTTATGAGATTCACCCATGTAATTATGCATAATTGTGGTTTTTTATTCATCTATAATATTCCATTGTATATATCAAAATGTGTTTATTTCTTCTTGACAGATATTTTTGCTATTTGAAACTATCTCACATAATGTGCAATGAGTGTTTTTGTGCTCACATGTGTCTGGTATGCATTTCTGTGGGTAGAAATGCTTTACTAGGTCATGGAGTAGGTGTATGTTTTGCTTTAGTAGATACTACCAAAAAGGTTTCCAAAGTAGCTGTGTCCCTTTCACTCCAACCATCAGCGTATGTTATTTACAAACTGGCAAATGCCTAGAGGAGAAAAGCGCTGCCTAACGTCTGGGTTAACTGAATAAGCTTTGTCTTCTCCAGAAACCTGGTGCTAACAAAAGGTACCTGGTAGCCTTAGCTTCAGTCTGACACCTTCAGTAAGTTTTTTTTTTTAATCTTTGTCCCCCCTTTCTAGTATGACAATTAGTCTGCAGCAAGCTCCTTTCTTACTGCAGGAACCGCAACTGGCTTCTTGCCTCCCTTTTTAGGTTGTCGGAGAGGTAGTAGGACTCGGTGGAGTCATAGCTCTGACTCCAGACCTGTCAGTTTCTGAAAACTGCCATTCCCTGCCTGTACAGCACGTGTCCCAGGCACTGTTATACTGTCAGAAAGCAGTGCTCAGTACTGATAAAGCCCATAGCAAGACTCACTGCTATCTGTAGGAAGGAAAATAAATAAACAAAGTCTTGATTTCAGGCTTGGGGTTTTCCAGAACATCAACCAGCCAGTGTTGTTTTCTGGAACCCACAACTCTAAACTCAATCAGGGGACTCTCCCAACTAAAATTTACGTTGGAGTTACGTGCTTATGATTTTAGAGGGCAAAACCCACCTTCTCCTACTACTTAATTTCCATCTCCCCTTTGAGACAACATTCTCAGTCGCCTCAATACTACACTGAGTATGGGCGCTGTGAATGAGCGGGGTCCACCAGCTACAGTAAGCAGGCGTTGCCAGCCCACGTCACAGAGATAGTTTCCACAGACTCTTGCTGCAATGTCGTTTAAGCTTTAGGAAATCCGCCTCCTGCAAAAGGGTCTTTTGTTGTCTCGGAATTGTTTCAGCTACAAAGTCACACTCAGCAAATTCCTGAGTAGAAGCCTCGTAGAGGATTCTGAAGCCTGTTTCTTCTGACATACTGTAGTTCCGTCAGTTCTCACTGCTATTCTTTCAGCCACTTATTTCAATGGCCAATTCCCCTGACTAGATTGCGTATTTCTTTAAGGCAGAATTCACTACCTGTGAGCAGCTGGTTAATTAGTTAATTAACTGTGACCAACATTTCCAGCAGGTTTAACTACTCTTTGACTTGGGTGGGTGGGAAGGAAACTTAGAGCTCCTCATCACTACAGGGGCTTTTTTTTTTTTTTCCCTCTGTTTTGTTTTTTGAGACTGGATCTCAGTATGTACCATAGTTCAGGCTGACCTTGAACTCACTGTGTAGCCCAGGCTGGCCTCAAACTCAAGGTGATCCTTCTGCTCGGCCTTCTGAGTGTTGGGATTACAGGTGTGCGCCACCATGCCCAGCACTTTAGGGGCTTTCTTTGCGCTCTTAAGCATATTACGCACAAAAGTAGAGTGCAGTGTGTGACTTGGTTTTCCTTCTATTGTTTTCAGTCTTCAGATGCTGATGGTCTTGGAAGCTTTAGTTCCATGTTACCTGCAAAAGCTAAAGAGGCAGACATCACAGGTAGAGACTGTGCCTGCCGCCCGGGAGGAGATTGCTGCCATGGCTGCTCTGGCCACATCCCTGCAAGCCCTTCTGTACAGCGTGGAGGTGCTCACCAGGTAATCCCACTGGCAGAAATATCACAGCCTTAAACCATAGGTGTCCATTGAAAAGATGAAGATAAGTATGTTATGGCTCAAAATCTCTAAAAGCCCGCCTTTATTTATGGATTCCTATCTTATTTTTTTACAGATACCTACTCAGGCCCTTGATGTCCTAACTTCAAACAGTCCCTAAGTTAACAGTCCCTGGATAAACAGTACTAAGTGTTCTGAATAGCAGTAGTTGTAGTAATAATAATATCCCTGCTATGATCATTAAATACAATTGCATATAGCCAGCTGAGCTTGGTGGCACTTTTAACCCATTGGTAAATAAGTCTTTTGTAAAAGGGCCAAGTTAGAGAATATAAAAATGTGAGCCACCTTTTTATCAGCTTATGATTTTATGAGACATTAAATTTCTGCATATCCAACTACACTTTTTTATTATTTTATTTTCATGAAGTTGTGACTTTATACTATAATTTTAGAAACTATATAACGCATATAAACTGCAGGCTGTTATTCTGATAACAGGATTAACGTAGTTTTTGTGGACCAGGACTAAATAATGCTGAGAGGGTTGGGTGCTTTGGGAATGGAAAAGGAGATTGGCACGAGTTCAACCCTATATATAGTCCAAGAAGTTAGTCCTGTTGTACTGTTCTTGGGTGCAGTAATACAAAAAACTGAGCTGCCATGGGGTAAGGAGGGAGCAGGTGGGGTCTCTGGATGGTTTCAAAGATGGAGAGAGAGTGGGGAGGCTGCGTGCGGGACCCTCAGCAGATGATTTGCTCTCCTTCTCCATCCCTTCTAATTTAGCTAGAAGGACATATTCTTCGCCAGGTGGGACTGGGGAAGTCCTCTTCCTGGGTTTGTTTTTTGCTCCTTTGTTGCATTCTGCTATGCCATGTGTCCAGTCTAAAGCATCATATTCTTAGCCCAAAATTCTGTTTATGATTTACCTCCCTCCTTCCCCACAAAAGACACCAACTTCCCCAGCCCCATTTCGCTGTGTTAGTCAGGGAGCTACCTGAAGTCCTTTAGTCCAAAGATGAGCTCGTGAGCATGCATCAGCTAATGAGAGAGAGTAGGATCGTTGTTCATGAACTTCAGCATGTGTTTCATTCCTAATCACGAGCCACATGCCTACCTAAGCAAGCAGAATGTAGCCTGAAAGCCTTGTGCAGATAATCATGTCCAAGTGTTCATATGCACCTAAAATGAGTAAACGGAGAGAGGTAGAACAGGAAGTCACAGCAAATTGCCTCTTCCAATGAGAAACAGTCCCTGTGCTTTGCTGATGGTTTCATTAAAGTTCTGGGAGGAGAATATCCTAAGGATAAGCAAATGATTTACACTCTACACGCTTCCATTTGTACCCTTCTACTAGCCCCTTCGTACAACTACAGAAAAGGTGTCAATTTTTCTCAAATACCACTTTAGTTATTTCTCCTTATATTACATAATGTTGGGCCTTTCCTCTTTTTTATTCCCTTTTATGAGGACAAGTCAACTAATTTATCCAGAATTGATTTACCCAAAATGCCAAGACATGTGGATGAAGCTCTGGAGTTTGAAATTCTGTGGCTTTATATATTCCAGTGCATTTAATGTTCTTTTTGTGGAATAAAAGACTCACTGGTTGGTAATAGTGAAAACAAAATAGGCTTCAGTGTTTTTACAAAAAGGAAACAAGAATCCCCATTCACTTCCCTATTCCTAATTTCTTTATCTCATGAAAAGAGAAATTCAGAAGCTCTGTGGGTATTACATAAGCAAATATATATATATATATATATATATATATATATATATATATATATATATATATATCTTAGTTTTCTATTGTTGTATAACACATTACCACAGACTTTGAGATTTAAAACAGAACACATTTATCATCTCAGAGTTCTGTAGGCCAGAGGCAGGGGCAGCTGGGTTCTCTGCTCAGGTTTTCAAGGTAGAAATCAAAGCACTGGTCATTCAGAGTTCTTACCCCATGTACTGTACTGGGGAAGAATTTAATTCCAAGCTCATTCAGGTTTTGGGGCAAATTCAGCTTCACGTAGCTCTGGCCTGATATCCCATTTCCTGTGGGCCCTCAGTCAGATGCCACCTCTACCTTTAGAAGGCCCGTGTGTTCCTCTCACATAGCCCTCCTGTCTTTCCAGCCAGCAGTGGCACCTTGAATCCTTCTCACACTTTAGATCTCTGCCCCAGCCAGAGAGAATGCTTGCTTTCAAACGCTGCTATGATCAGATTAAGGCTGCCCAAGTAACCTCCCTTTCGTCATGATTTGCTTGAAATGTGACATAATCGGTGGGGTAACACCTGGCAGCCAAAGTCTTGGAAACTGTCTTTAAATTTAGCATATCACATAGGAAGAGAAGAATCTGGTGTGATTATTAAAAGTTTACTTTCTTCCTAGTTGTACTTAGCATACAGAACATAAGCAATATGGAAGCAAGCTTTAAAGGTCTTATAAAAGTACTTTCTTTGAAAAACCACACCATCCTTCTGTGTCTTAGATGCCAATACAGAGGGAAACTTTACCTAATACTTCACATAAATGCTGCAGATATAAAGTGAGGTGGTTTGAATCTATTCCAAAGCACCTAAATTACTGACTTAAAGTAGGTACAGATTTCGTGGGTGGCCTTGGTTGTAATTTTCACTATGAGAATTATTTCATTCTTTGATGGATTCTCAGAAAGTAAGAGTGATTGATTTTGGTGTAGGTGGCCAAAGAGATATGTAGACACCTGCCTTTTACTCCTGGCTAGAATGGCTAACTGCCTGACACCTGCAGAATGAGCTCCAAACTCTCAAGCAGCTGTCTTAGGAGCTCTTTCCAGAAGTGGTAAATAATGATTAAGTAACTACAGGCTTACACACCTGTGGGCATTAACATGGCCTTTAAAGTGCCTCTCCAAGCAGAAGGAAGATATGTGACAAGAGAGCCCAACACCAGGTAGCCTGTCCTTTTAAGACTCTAAAACTAAAATAAAAGGTGTGTGAGCTTCAGTAACATGAGGATTTCATAATGGTTTCCATGTCTGTTATTTTTTGGTTTGGTTTGGTTTTTGAGACAGGGTCTTGCTACATAGTTCAGGCTGGGCTTCAACTCACTATGTAGCCCAGGCTAGGCTTGAACTCGTGGTGATCCTTCTGCCTCAGCCTTTCAAGTACTGGGATTATTGGCATGCACCACCACATCCAGCTGGTCATTGTTGTTTTGTTCTGGCAATTCTTGTTGTTGTTACAGGCCCATGACAGCCCCGCAGATGAGCAGGTGTGATCAAGGCCATAAGGGGACTGCCACAGCCAATCACACCATGTCGTCTGGGGTGAACACCAGGTAATTCACAACGCCTTTTTTACTGTGCTCTCTCAGTTTCATACAACCCGGATCCCAATTGTTGGGAATGAAAGGAATCCTGAAAATAGTCAATATTAAGTGTGAAATATTCCAGAGAAGAGAAATACGAGTGAGTTTAGAGTCACAAGAAAATCAAGGCTTCTTCTAAAATAGTCAGAAACCCAAACCACATTTGGAATTGGTATTTGGGTTGTTTGTTTGCATTGCCATGCTAAATGGTCTCTGAACTTTTCTAGTGTTGTTTCATTTGCCTCCAGTAATAATGGTTTCTCATCCCTGAGGCAGATTTTCTACATTTTACCCAAACTTTGACTTATGTCCTCTAATGACGCTTTGACAATTGCTCATTTGATCTCCTTTCTTCCTTCCGGTGTAACTTGGACACCAACTGTACTAGTTAATACTTTACCTGCTTCATTCTATCTGTGTGAGCTTCTAAATATTCCAAAACACAAAAACGGTGAAATTACTTTCACCCTCTAAGGAAGATTTAAGATGGCACAAACCCACCATCAGCTTAAGAGAAAGTTCTCTTTTCCTAGTATGGAGTAGTTAGCAAGGAGCTCATAGGAAAAAGTAAGTAATTTTCTATTCTCTCTGAAGCATATTTTTAAGTGTGTATCTTTATTTATGTAAACTTCTCTGCTTAGCATACATATTCATATTAAAAATAAGGCAAAAATAAATTCAAACCCAGCTATAAATTACCTGATGTGATCATTAACTCAGGCATTAACTTCTTACATTAAGGGAAAATGCTACCATTTAGTGATATGTAGGGACTTCTCTACGCGTATTGGGTTAAGTTCGGCTACTAGGTGGATGCAGAAAAGACGTCTTCTCACACCAGGTATCAGTTAATCACAAAGCGGCAGGTGCGTCTCCAGAACTGACAGTACTCAGCCACATTGCTTCCTCTGATTACCTGAACCAGAGCACACAGTGTTAAAACTGCGCCTTAGAATTCAAAATTTTCAAAAATGTCTCTCCTTTGGCTATATTCTATGAGTTTTTATGTGTTTTTCTTTATTTAAAGTATATGGCAATGAAACAGCTTTCATAGCAACTGTAATTGCTTTGTATGTGATGAAAGATAACAATTGAAAGATAACAATTTCATATTTTAGGATTAATATGTGTATGCTTGTGAGCTTATCAAAATATATCATCAAAGGCTTTTCATATGAAAATTATACACGAAGCTTCAGCAAAGGAACACTGTGTCGCTGTGGTATTTACACAGACTGTTTTTTCCGACTCCTAGGTACCAGGAGCAAGGAGCCAAGCTGCACTTCATCAGGTACGGAAAGACCTGCTCAGATTCCACGCCAGTTCTGATGGGATCTGGGTAGAGTCCACCAGATGTATTCAATTGATGGTGACCTACTATTTCCATGTGAATCCTAGGAAGTGGCTCATGTAAAGTCGTTGCAATTTGGGACAACAGTCTCTTCTACTGATAAACTTTATCCTCCAGATGAGGTTCACCTGGCCCCAACCTACTGACTCCTTAACTCAGTAGCAGTCTTACGATTTTCTTCACACTCCTCTCCTAGCTGACACATGCCCACCTTTCCAGACCCCTGGCTGATCTTTTCTAATTTCCCAGGGAGAACCTTCACTTATTGGAGGAAGGGCAAGGACTTCCCAGAGAAGAGCTGGATGAACGTATTGCTCGGGAAGAGTTCAGAAGACCAAGGGAATCCCTCTTGAACATTTGCACAGAATTCTATAAGCACTGTGGGCCAAGGCTGAAGATCTTGCAAAACCTGGCTGGGGAGCCACGGGTCACCGCCCTGGAGCTGCTGGATGTGAAATCCCACATGAGGTACTGTCCACACTTTCCCTGGGCTGAGCGTGGACACTGCTCGGGCCATGAGTTTGAGTGTGTGGGTTGGGCTGGGGTGTGGGAATCTTTATCCTCCAGGATACATATTAAGATACTTGAGATGACTTGTTTCCTGCATTTTTGAATACATCTCATATAGAACCCTCTGGAGAAGTGTTCATTAAGTCTATCAAAACGATCTCAGGTTGGATGGAGGAAATGTTAAGACAGAAAATCACAGTCCATATATTTGCTCCTCAATAAAAGAGAACAAATGAAAAATTTCCATCACCTAAATTCGGACTAAAGTAGTCTTCTTCCAAATGCTATTATTTGCTCAGATTCTAATTTTTCACAAGAATCCAGTTATTTCTGTCATTTTACATGAAAAATACACTACTGCTTTCTGCTAAGGACTTGTTCTGGCCCTGGAGTATATGATGACACAGTAATAAACCCTGCAGGGAAGTGAGTAGTTTTAATTCTTAGCCATAGTACTTAGGTTGAGCCTGAAATCCCTTTTGTAATTAGTGTGCATGATACAGCCTTCAACTATTGAAAGAAATGTCCTTTAAAAATCCTGGACTGGATCAGGCCAGTCTTTATTTTAAAGTTTTTACCACTGGTCCTCCAGAGAGAGGCCCCAGAATTAGTTGTCTGTGCATTGGTATTCCCCCCTCCTGTGGAGAAGCCCTCTTGCTTGTTACTCATTTTTAAAGGTTGTGTTTGTGTTTTTTCATTCATTCAGAGTTGTAGCAGTTCATAAAGGGTCATAAAAAAAAAACCTTGAAAGAAAAATTTCATAGATAGTTAAAGCTTTACTTGAAAAAGTTGGTGTACCTACATTAAAGGTAGAGTTACATTCTAGTCATTCAGAAATTGTGATGTAGCAAAGCACAGCTACTTCCTGATTAGTGACTTTTTTAACATGGCCTTTTGAAAATGAGAGGTGGAAATCTATGCGAGTACAGGTGGGTTCCCTGCAGGCCTGTTTCATACTCTGAGTTGTGGTCGCACAACCATGAACACCGAGAGAATTCCAGAGCTTTGCTTCTGCTCACGTAGCCACTGTGCATTCCTGGGGAAGAGCTTGTTTCACACTGAGAAGTTCAGCTCCTGGGCAGAAGGCTTCTGAGAAAGGGCAGCAAAGTTTGGATGTCAAGGTCCTGTTGCTGGAGCAACTGAGGACTCCACTGGGTCCCTCTCTTTCTTTTAACACTGATCAAGTCTTGCTGACCTGAGTCATTCTGTGAACAGAGTAAATATCACATTCTCAGAGTCAAAAAATGATCGCTATCAACAGCCATTTTATAAGAGAAAGGGAAAAAGATTCCTAAAAGCTGTGTGGCGGGGGGAGAGAGAGAATAGACTGTCATATAGAGTCTCTTGTGACTATGCTCAGGGAATTTGGAGGAAGGGGGCAGCTGGTCAGAGAGGACTAGAGCTCCCTCTAGCGGCCAACACCTATTAAAAGTTAAATGAACTATAGTTTGAAGTAATTTAGCTCTGTCAGTGCCTAGCACCGATCTAGGACATGATAGATACTAATGCTAATAAAAATGATCCAAAGACTCTGCTAGCCATTGTGGATGTAAAATAAAGTGCTGGTCTTCAAAATTATCACAGTCCAATACAAGAGTCAGATATAAGAAAATGACAATAATACAATGTTATAAGTGCTATAGTCACATAGTTACATATTTATCATTTTATAAAAGGTTTGCGGTAACTTAGAAAATTATAAGACACGAAGTGATAGAATTCCCAAATGAAGTCAAATCAATGTGGGAAATAATTATGTGTGTCTAGCACAAGCAATAATATGAGATCATATTAGGTGTTATTCACAAACCATAAATTTGACTTTGAGCTTCTGGTTATCAAAGCAATGAGTGAAAGGTGGTCAATTACAAAATTGTAGTGTCAGTAAAATTAAAAAACTGTTTTCTGGTGAGGTAGTACTTTTTAAAAGTAACAGAGAACAAGAATTACCTCCTGGTTGTGTTTGTTAAAAAAGAAGTACGACGGCACGACTTCAGCAACACCCCCATAGTAGATAAATGCCTGGTCACATATCCGGCTGTGTCACCATACAGAGTTGGTGTAAGGATCATAATGCAGCGCGGGGTCACTCAAGAGCATCCGCACCAAGAGGTGGGTAAAAGTTTTAGTTCACAGGGAAAATTGAGACTGAATGCCCTCTATTAAGGCAATGACATAGAACAAACTTTTGATAAAGGCAGGCCTGCATGTTCTGTGGCCAGATTGTCTGTGCTGCTGAGCGGCAACAGATCTAAATGCTTTGACCCCGTACTAAACAAGGTTTATAATTAAGGTATTTTTATATAAATTAAAGGCCTAAATGTGTGTGTGTGTGTCAAAGTAAATATTTAAAATTGGGCATTGTGGATAATCCTTAAAAGCATAAGAATGGATACCATCCAAAGAGAAAGAGTTGATTTAAAAAGAGAAATGGGGTGATATAAAAGATTCAGGGGATATTTGAACAAAGAATTTGGATCAAGCCAAAAAGCTAAGAAGTAGTGTTAAGGCAGGCTGTCCTCCTGCATTTGCAGAATATATGGGTGATTACCATGTTCTAGCGAAAAATATTCTTGAGTAGATACAATTTCTGCCCCGAAGAGTTTTATCATTTTATCACCTCATTTGCCCGATCTTGAGTTGCCAAAGCAGCAGGATCTGCAGTTCTCTTCCTCTCCCTCCCTCTCTTCTCTCTCCTCCCAAGGGGAAGATTTCTTGTGTTTTCATTGAGAAAGGACCACGGTAACTTTTCTTACACAGTGATTATTCTTGTACTTGTACAGAAAAGATTGTATCAGAGGGAAATTTTGTTTTAGGCTCAAAGCAAATTCGCGTTGTCCTGTAAACAAGAATTAAAGAAATTCAGGTAGTAATCTATAAAATGGCTCTCAAGTTGAGCTCTAAGTTTGGTTCTCATGCCTAAAATACACAGATTGATCATTTCTCAATACAGTCTCTGAAACAAGAAGTGGAAAGAAATACGCGCCTATAGATACCTTCATATCTGTCACATAAACAACTTGAGAAATAATTATTTTCTGCATGGCACACTTATGCAAAATAGATTTTTAAAATGAGCATATAGGCTCTTTAAAATGATTTCTTCAAAATACCCAAATTCCCCATTTCCAGGACCACGCAAATGTTCAGTTTGGGGGAAGACAGTGAGGGTGAAGAGATAGTAACTATTTTTCAGTTATGAAGGGCGGCCATGAAGAAGATGGAGAGGATTTATGCCTCCAGAATTAAGCCTACGAGGAAGAAACTAAAGGAAATTTAGAGCCCTAATATAAGAGCTGCTCCCCTATGGACAAAGTTGCCTTGCATGGTTGTAAATTCTCCCGTCACAAAGCTCGTGGGTGAGGCACTTGTAAAGCGGTGGCTTCGCTGTGATTCATTCCTAGAGCAGAGTGCCTGGAGATCCGCGCAGGCATTCGTCCTGTCTCTTTTATTCTCTTGGAGTAATCATTTCTCTTTATTAAAATGCTGTACTTAATATGTAAGAAGAGGAAGAGCGCATTATTGCCATGGTACTTTTCCTATTGCATTAATGGATCTGTGCAGGGATCACTGGGGGCAGCTAACAAGGTGAAAAGAGCGACAACTAGGGATTGTGTACCTCCCGGGATAAGGACGCACCTGGTAAGAGCGCTCAATAAAAAAATCAGAACTGAGCCTGTAGATCTAGCCCCTGAAATTAACTACCAACTGACATAAATACCATAGGATAGAGTAAATGACACCTAGAGATTTAATCAGCAAGATCCAGAGTATTGCTGTGACTAATTACTTCAACAAATAAATTCCAAGATAGCAAAAAAAAAAAAAAAATTAAAAGAGACTTAAGGATGTGCCAACCACCAATTGAAATGTATGGCCCTTATTTTTCCCTGATTTGTTTTTAGAAAAAGAAAAGGATGAGTTTAAAAATTATGAGACAATGAAGGAATCTTGAAAATCAACTTGATGTTTTTCTTTAAAAAGGAATTATTTTAAATTTGTTGGATGTCATAGTTGTGTTATAATGCTTTTTCCCCTTTGTCCTTTAATTTTAGAGTCATACTGATATATGTACAGATAAATGATATGATGCTTAAGATTATTTCAAAATAGTCCAAGCTCCAGGGGGAAAATCTAGGATGTAAGTGATCATTGTTGAATCAGGGTGATGAGTACACTGGAGGACTTTCTATATACTCACCTCCCTACATTTGTATATGTTCATAATTTTCCAAACTAAAAGTTAAAAATACACAGATTATCATTCATTAAGTGAGGCCTGGGAAACCATTTTTCAATTTTCCTTTAAAGCTGTTTTGTCTGTTTTGTGTTTTGTTTTTGTTTTTAAGAGGCACTAGTCAAATGACCAACATGTGAAACCTCATTGCCTCAATGACTATTAAAGTCTCTTTCAGTGCTGAGATTCCAAACCTCTGAGAGGATATCCTCAGAGCTTTCCCAACGCAAACTTGCTTCAAAAAATTAGGAAAAATTTACTTCAGAAGCCTGTGTCTCAAGCCTCTTTCCCTCTCTTAGTAACAATCCTGAAAACCCTGTGTCTGGATGTCGCCCAATAATGTCATTCACATGTGTACTTGAGGCAACATTAGGCCTCTCTATCCCCCTTCTTTACTTGGATTTCCCTCTTCTGTACTCTACTTCATAAGATCCCCTATCTGCCTGGCTAGATATATATTAATTCAGTCAAAGACTCGGATAATGAGTGATAGGGCCTTAACATATTATCGTTTGTAAAAAAAAAAATTGTTTTTAAAAAAATTTCAGTACTTAAAGAAAATAGACACTTCTTCCACTGTGACGGGAGTCTCATGTATACTTTTTAGAATAAAAGTCTTAACAAAACAAGCTCAAATCGTACAACATAGATGAAGATAATTCCATGAATGGGCATATATTTTCCAAACGTTCTGCATCTACTCCTTGTATTAACAGTGAAACACTGTATGATTGTAAAATACTGTCTCCTTCATTCAAAATTAAATTAAATTGGCTTTAAGATTATGTATGGCTGGGCATAGTGGTGCATGCCTGTAATCCCAGCACTCGGGAGGCTGAGGCAGGAGGATCGCCGTGAGTTTGAGGCCAGCTGGGGCTGCATGGTGAGACTCTGTCTCAAAAAAAAAAAAAAAAAGATTATGTATGTTGCCCACTTTTAGTTATTTGCAAATTGGTAGTCCATATCTACTTTTGAAGATTATTTATTTACTTCAACTATTGCACTTAGCAGAAAGCACTATGGCCAATCTTGTTGGCCAATTCCCCCTCATAACACCCCTTACTTAGGACATTGGTGTGTGGATCTGGTGACTGGGAACCTTCGCCAACCTTGGAGGAGGCCTGACTTTGCCTCTGGTAGTTCCTGTCAGTTGCCTTTTATGTTTACCCTCTGAAACATCCCTTGACTCTGTCACTGTGCATGTGTAGACACTGTCATTGACGTACGTGAGAAGAGCAGAGGGAGGAAGGATATTGGAAAGAATGTCCTAAGTTCAGGGCGTTGGTGTATTGGCAGGAGGTGATTAGCATGATGCTGCATGGGAACATTTTCATTGTGACCTTTTAAGCTTATTCTTTTAAAAACAATCATTTTAGGTTGGCGGAGATTGCACACTCCCTTCTGAAGCTGGCCCCATATGATACCCAAACAATGGAGAGCCGTGGGCTTCGACGCTACATCATGGAGATGCTGCCCATTACCGACTGGACAGCCGAGGCAGTGAGGCCAGCCCTTATCCTCATTCTAAAGAGATTGGATAGAATGTTCAACAAAATTCATAAGATGCCTACCTTGAGGTGAGGAGGCCTCCTTGTCAGCTGTTGATATGATAAGCCTCAAAGTTAGAAGTTGTCATTTTTTAACATAGACGGGAAATCTGGAGTTGAATGAGTGACTTAAAAATTCTCTTCTGGTATCTGTGGACAGTTAATCAAGACTAGAATACCTAAATAGGAGGGTCCATTTTGAGGAAATAACTTTTTTTTTAAAGTGCATTCATCTTAAAAAATCTATCCATTCTTAGCTATCGCTGTCCCTCATCTGATGTACATAAGAAATTGAGTCAGTGCCCTCCAATCCCTTTTGAAATAAGCCAGGGTATGCCTTATAAATAACCAACTAAAGCAACAAGAAAAATTAGTTTGATATTCCAAGTACTGTGTTTAATATGGTTAGTTAACATATTTAGGTACCAATTTTTAAAAATGACAAGTTTTATAATAGCCAAACAGCAGCTAAAAAGTTTAGAGGATCGGTAACAAATACCTAATTTTCACCTACCTCAGTGTAATTCTAAATAACGCATTTACCACCTGACTTCTGTTTAGTGGCCTAAGAAATATTCACTGGTGGCCTTCTGAGAAGGTAAGGGGATACCTCTGACCCAGTCTACATAGAGACATGAGCCCAACTTGGAAACCGTAATCACAGTGAGCAGATAGTTCAATTAATAAATGCTAGTAATCCCACTAACTTGGAAATGTCAACTTGGGTTAGTTTGATGATTCTCTATCCTTTTAAACTAAAGCAAAAATAAATGCAAATTTTGCCCAAGAATCTATAGCACTTAGTGTTCAGTTTATCGGGATGCTTTTAGGCATCAGCCTGTGTTCTTTTTCACATTTGTGCTCCCATTAAGTGGTTTTGAAGAAAAAAAGGATGATTTCGTGCTAATAGTTGATGACTGTTTTTTATATTCTTTTATACTGTGGTGATGAATGTCTAGACATTATTTTAAGATTTCAGTGGCATGGGAGTGCCTGTTTTAAAACCACTGTGTCTTTAGTGGTCCCAGTGGAGTATTTGTGTCTGTTGGCAAATGACTGATCAAAGGTTTATAGCTATGTTATAAAGGTGCATCAAAATAAATTATTTTACTTAAGTAATTTGATATCTAAAGATGTTGAGCATCTCTCCATACACTGGCCCATTCGTCATATAATTAAGCCCATTGTAAGTAACATCATGCTTCCAGAAGGTAGACTTCTGGATCAATGCGCAGACTCTGTCGGCTATAGGTAGTGATCTTGGGAGGGATGATGGATATGAAGTTGGCTTGGATTTAACTACTTTAGGTGACCTTGCTTCAACACAAGACATATTGACTGAGGGAGATCTGTGAATTTCTTGGGCACTTCGGCATCAGAGATGTCAGTGTGTCATTTATGAGTAACATTTCCACTGTGTCATTGCAGAGATTCCATTTTCGTAGGAAATGTGAGCTTAGAAGCTCAGAAAGTATTTCCAAGAAAATATATGGAAGTAATGTTGATATAAGCAAAGCCCAACTTGTTTACTTTGGGAGTCACAGGAATGAATCTTTTTTTTTTTTTTTTTAATGTGGGTACCGGGAGTCGAACTCGGGACCTCGCGCTTGCCAGGCAGGCGCTTATGCTGCTGAGCCATCTCACCGGCCCAGGAATGAATCTTTCAGTACTGAGAAAATTACAGAACCTGGATTGATTTTTATTATGGAAAAATACCATGTTCATCCAATTGATTCATGCACTTCACCATTTATACTACCATAACATGATTTCTTAGGAGGCCAACAAAGAATGCTTTTTAAATAGATAATTTCCTTCTAATGTGACCTTTTCGACATGAGTTAAGCTATATAAATCCAATTAGTAGTAATCTGGCGTCAAAACTGATAGAATCGGGCCGGTGAGACGGCTCAGCGGCTTAAGCGCCTGCCTTGCAAGCGCGAAGGCCCGAGTTCAACTCCCGGAACCCACATACGAAAAAAAGGGGCCGGTGATATCGCTCAGCGCCACGGGTGCCTGTTGGCGCGTGAGGTCCTGAGGTCGTCCCCCCGGTACCCACAAAAAAAAAAAAAAAAAAAAAAAAACTGATAGAATCAAGTGTAGTCTGCTAAATAGATTTCAGAAATAGAGCTGGGGGCTGGAAGTAACTACCCTCTTGATGAGTCCCCTAGAACGATAGCCTTAGGACCCTCTCTCAAAGCTAAGATCAGAGAACTTAAAATGCAACCCATTCATCATCTTTGTTTTTTCTTCAATAGATTTTGTCTCACTAGGCGGTGGGGCAGGAGAGCCTCAGTTTCTTCTTCCCCTCCCAGTGTGCTCTGTACTTTCGGACAACTGGGTAAACTCCACCCCGTGTGAAGCACGCTGTTGTCTCAGACACGCGTCCTGTCTTAGATGGCCTCGGAATCATTGTCTCATTCACTTGTTTCAGACTCTCCAGAAGGGAGCCGAGCTGCTAATGGCTCCTGTATTGTATTCCAGGCGACAGGTTGAGTGGGAGCCTGCCAGCAATTTGATTGAAGGGGTTTGTTTGACACTTCAGAGGCAGCCAATCATATCCTTCCTGCCTCACCTTAGGTCACTGATCAATGTCTGTGTCAATCTGGTGAGTAGCCATGTGGCAATCTTACAAAACTTTGCACGGTTTAACTCTGCTATTGATTTCTCTGAATTGAAGATTTACAGGTCAACCACTTTGTGCCCCTACCCGTGAAAACAGATGGCTCAGGTGACACTGAAAATAGTGAGGTGCATTTCAAGGTGGTGCGTGGGGAGACGCAGGGGCCCATCCCCACCCGATGGGATTTTGGTGTGCTGCTTCCCATGCGCTACTCTGACATTTCACCTCTTGAAGTTGCGTTGAGAGTTGAGGGCTGCCAGTTGGAGAGTGGGGTGGTGGAGACTGCACAATTGGCGAGAAGTTGAGGAAGTCTGGGGTGGGGACCTTAAAATACAGAGGGTTTTACTTTATTTATTTATTTATTTTTTAGTGCAAAATAGCACTATGAGTTGGTCAGTCTAGGGTTTATGTAAAGAAAAAATATTTTAAATCACTTATGTAATATCTAGAGTCTGGTCCTGACAAGGTTTTGTACAATGTGTGGAAACCATGGTAGAGCATTTCATTGAATAGGATCTGCTGCTTAACTAGTTGAGCAATAAATATTAGTTGGAACGCCTAGTGCAAATAGAGCTGTTGCCATCGTCGCTGTTGTCAGTATGCTCCATCGAAGAATGTTGACTGTGCTCCTTTTATTCCACAAGTAAGCGTCCAGGCTCCTGACTAGAATAGCTTTTCGGTTCATCTCTCATTCTTTACATAGCTACCTATAAACAGCATTCTACAAAACCTTGTGTGAATCCACTCTAATGATCGATCTGACTCCAGACATTACTTGCCTTCAGAAGAAGGCAACGAGATAGAAAAGACTGAAAGTAACATGCCCAACCTTCAATTTCTTATTACTATTATTACCATCATTATGACTATTGAATGAGACCCCTTTACTACGGTTGCATGAAATTGCAATGGTCAAGGCTGGTCATGTGCTCTGTTTGTATTTCAGGTGATGGGAGTGGTAGGACCTTCCAGTGTTGCTGATGGATTACCCCTTCTTCATCTCAGCCCTTATCTCTCACCACCTCTGCCCTTCAGCACAGCTGTTGTCCGGCTTGTAGCATTGCAGATACAGGTGTGACTGCCTTACCTGTTTGTCACGCTCGTTAAGAGTTGCTGGTTGAGACACCAGATCATGGTGTTCTCTTTCTTTCTGCAAAGGCTGGGCAAAACCTGTGAAACAAAAATGGGAACATCTCCAAACTTTGATAGGTTTGGAGCTTCAGCCCTGAGCGTGGCCTAAGTCGTGCTTCTGTAATTCTTCTTGAGATCTCAAAAATAGCAGAGTCATTTAGTTCTGCCACAATGTTACTAGCCCCTTCAGTCATTTAAAGTGTGCAAAACAATGGTTTGCAGGTAATCAGCTCATAATTGTTCATTGAAAGAGGCAGTAGTATTCAAAGTCTGATTTTAAATTATTTTCAGAAAGAATCACCACATAAAATTCTTTCACATGTTATTACCAGACTTTGAATATCTTAATTTCCTTTAATGATTGTGGGTTGAATATCATGGGTGATTTTTGAAAAACAAAGTTCTTCCACTCTATTTTTTAAAATTAAAATAATAATTTTCAAGGCAAAAATGTGCAAATTCCCAATATCCCTGCCTATTTCTCTGTTATCTAATTTTAAAAGCATTAAATGATTGAAAAGCTCTTTGATCGATGAAAAGTACACAACTGATGTAAATGGATAACTGATCTACCCATTGTCTGACAATCAGGCTTGATAGTCATCATCCAAAGAACGAGTAGATGATAGAGAACATATTAACGCTGGTTACCATGCTGAAGGGAAATAATGACATCTCTAAAGTGATATATTTTAATAACCCGTTCCAGACAGCATTTGTTTCTTCTTTGTTGCTTATTGCTTCCTGGCTTAAAGAAGGCCTTAGGCAGGGGTCAGAGGACTTTTAAATAACTTCCAAATGGAACAAGAATATTTGTCTCTAAAATATTCATTGGTGGACACATGGAGCAAGTTAGTTGGGAAATAGGTTGTTTTGTACCTGACCATATGTATTATAACTTTTCATTTAATGTTCAAGATGTCACTGTCTTTTTAGGCACGTAGCTCTCAATTATGTCAAGCAAATGGCAAAGTATCAGTTTTGATCGGATCTCCTACCGTATGCTGCACGGACAATTGAACTCAGAGTTCACAGGAGCGGTCCACAGGGAGTCGCCATCTCCGTCATGCTGTGTAAAGACAAATATACCAAGTGGGCCTGATGGTCAATTAATCTTTCTTTCTATTATTGCTGTACAGGCTTTAAAAGAAGATTTTCCTTTAAGCCATGTGATCTCCCCATTCACCAATCAAGAGCGAAGGGAGGGGATGCTTTTAAATCTACTCATCCCATTTGTGCTCACAGTAGGATCTGGAAGCAAAGGTCTGATTAATTTAACTAAAGGAAACTTATCGTTGTTGTGTTTTCTTAAATATCAGGCTGCTGTTCCTGTTTTCCTTTTCCCATGAAAGCCATCACTTAAAGTCGATCTAAATGGTTTAAATAGGGTTACCTTAGAAAATAAGAGTTTTTCTTTCTTTCCAGTTTAGCTGCCTTGGGACAAGTTTCTCTGCTCTCCTTAGAAGACACGGCCTATTTAAAATCATTTCACTACAGCAAAAACAGGAGTAAATTGTTTCAGTTCCATTAAGAAAATGGGATTAGTTGAAGTACGATATGATGAGAATTGACAGGCGGATGGGCTTTCTAATACTGCTGCTGAGTTTAGCAGAAATCCTGCCATGGTTTTTCAATTTTGATGTCTTTTCATTACTCTTTCTTCTTAGCGGGGAGGTTTCTTTCAGGAAAAGCTTATCCCAAATGTAAGGACAGTACGTTACGAGTATTTGTGAAGAGGAGAGTGAATGGTAAGCAGGAGAGCTGGCTAAGAATGTTAAGCCTTTGGGTCCTAAGTACGACAGTTACTCAAGTGCCAGGAGTGTTGCGTGTGTCTGTGGGAGAAGCTGTGTTTGGCAGGAAACACCTGAAATTCAAGGGTGTCCTGGGTCGGATTTGGAAAGCGCTGCATTTTTCTGTGATATGGAAAGTCTACCTTGTGACTGTTTCTCTTTCCCCTTCCTCTTCTGAACTCTGGCCTTCAGATAGCCCGTGGCTGGAGCAGCCCGAGGTGCAGCTGCTGCTGCAGACAGTCATTAATGTGCTCCTGCCACCACGGACCATCAGCACGTCCAGGAGCAAGAACTTCATGCTGGAGAGCTCCCCCGCCCACTGCTCCACCCCTGGGGATGCAGGGAAGGACTTGCGCAGGGAAGGGCTGGCTGAGTCCACTAGCCA
The DNA here is from genome assembly GCA_028451465.1 of Erethizon dorsatum. Lineage (NCBI taxonomy): Eukaryota > Metazoa > Chordata > Mammalia > Rodentia > Erethizontidae > Erethizon > Erethizon dorsatum. The sequence continues at coordinate 26,459,259 of CM051835.1, read as the reverse complement.
AGCTGCATACTTGGGTGGGTGCTTTCTCCTCCACCCGCTCCCGTGTGTGCGTGTGTACATTATGTATATATGACGTACTTAGTGAGTTCCACCTCAACTCAAAGTATTTAACGAAGCTGCAGGAAACATCTTGCAATTCTAGTTTCCTTCGGTAAGCATATGTCAAAAACACAATGCTTTCATATCTGCAACTTGGTTGTTTTCATCAGATGTCTGGGGAGTGTAAGGAAGGCATCTGTAGGAAGAATTCCTTCTTCCCGGTCATGTACAAGATCACTGGTGAGATCTGGAGCTGTTACAAGGGCTGCACTCAGCCTACTATACAAGTGTACCGTGTTGCATAATTCATGGGGCTCGCTGGCCTTTCATCTTTGTGAATAGAGCCCTTGGAGTTGGGTGCTCTACGTCCTGTGCAGTAAAACATGCTGGTCTTGTTCTTTTGTTTTACCTTCTACAAGCTATTTTTCTTTGCTTACAATGTCATCTTTGAATTTCCATCTTGATCTTTACTTGAGTGAGGCCAGTCTACTTACACTCTCCCTATAGGCTCGCCAATTTCCTTCTCCCTTCAGCTCTTAAGTTTTCATTAACTTATCGCTGCCTTTAATTTGATCCTCTGCCATGAAGTAACGGAAAGCCACCCTTTGGCCCTGAACAAATGGGGCTGGGGGGGAAAGGTCACTCACTCAAAGACAAGAATAAAGACACTGGCAGCAGGAAATTGCAAAAGGAGAAATTTGAGAAAGTCTTGCTGACATTTTTTAGTTCACCAAAGCAGATCTTGGTGAGGAGGCCAAGGTGAATGGAAACGCCAATTAAAACAGGTCCCTGGAGTCTGGAATGTGTGGGATGTTTGGACTTCATTTTAGAGGGATGTGTCTGGGAATGATGTGGTTGACGATAAGAATGAAACGTAGAAAAAGAAGCATGTGCACAGAACCTACCTGCATGGGTGCCCAGTTGCCACAGCATGAAGTAGGCTTAGGTGCAATTCCCACTCTGGCACAGCATTCTGTATAAGGCTGGGGAGTACACACAGGACGACAGAGAAAACGAGCTTACTGTGAAAGCAAGGGTATGAAAAACCCTTGATCAGAACATATTTTTATGTCTACTTTCTGCCCTTTTTTGTGGGGAGTATGTGGTTTGAGATGGTCTCGAACTCACTATGTAGCCCAGGCTGGCCTCGAACTCGTGTTGATCCCGCCTCAGCCTCTCGAGTGCGGGGATTACAGGCGTGTGCCACCACGCCTGGCTTACTTTCTGCCCTTTTTAATGTTTTTTGTTTTGTTTTATTTTTGTTTTATTTTGCTTACTTAGCGAGGCTCCTGCTCTTCTGTTTTAAATTTATTTTTTGTATTTGAGAATTTATTGTGCACCAGTGTTTTCTGTGCCTCACATTATCATCCCTGACTTCTCATATCCTCACAACTCTACAAAGTTAGAACTCTTCTTACTTCAGGAGTAAAGAGGCAGAGAGGCCCAGAAACTCGCCTAAAGGGACAGTTAATGAATGAGAGAGCTAGACGTCAAATCCAAGTTCTTGTTTACAGCTTGTGTATTGGGCTAACAGAAGTGAAACTGGGAAGGAGAATGCAGAAACCCAACAGTTGTTGGTAGGCACAAAATAATAGGAATGTCTCCGGAATCGGAGTAGGAAAAGTGTAGTGTTGCTTTTTGCTCACTTGTTTATTTGTTTAGTTCAGGGAGAGGACTTGAGACAATAAATTGCTGTGAAGAGTGAGACTCTTGAGGGACATGAGAAAGAGTTTTCGTGGCTTTATGAAGTGGGATTTCTTTGGGTATTTAGTAGTGCAGTGTCCTTAAGAAAGATATTTGTGTTCTCCTCAGAAGAATCGAAACATTTTTACCATTCACAGTTTTGAGATGCCCAAATAGGTGGGTCCTAAGACACGGTCAAGAAGACCCAGGTCCTCTTCACTGCCCTAGCAAGCCCTCTGGTGAGAGCTGCTGTGGCGAAAGAGGTTCCCACTGTGACCCTTTGACACCTTTACTCTGCTCTGGTTTGTCCTGACACACTGTTTGGGAAATTTGCTTCCAGAATAAATGAATGAATGAATGAATGAATGAATGAATGAATGAATGAATGCATATTGTGAAGCGGCTGCCAGAATCTAGAAGATACTGTGAAAGTAGCCCAACAGGAATTAATAGATATGATGTGCAAAAGGAGGGGTCACTTATATCTGGAATGATGTACTTGATGACATTTGCTAGTTACCTCTGGGGAACAGTTTCTCATGGGGTAGAGAAAGAATGGGAAAGAGGAAGGACTTAATTTCTCTTTTAACTTTGTGTACTTCTGCATGTTTTGGTTTTATTTTTAATAACATGGGCATTTATTTTTATGCTTAAAAGAAGAAAAACATTTTAAAACATCTATACTTTAGCTGAGAATAGGAGTGGTATCCTGCTATTGCCATAAAACTATGGTGACAAAGCTTTCAGACAGTAAAATATTACTCAAACATTATGTTTATAAAATATTTTTCTGTCAATTCCACAGACCACATTGCTCTGTTCTTTCCGAAGTAGAAGGTCAATGCACTTAGGAAGGATATTTGTGTTCTAATCAGAATCAAAACATTTTAGCACACAAATTTTTGCTTCAATGTCAGGAACACTTGTTGAGGGTTGTGTTGAGTTTCTGGAAATGCGAAGCTTAGAAGTTTAGAAAATTTCCTGATGCATTCAGGACCGAAGCTGTTGGGGGTGGGTGGCGGTCTTCCCAAGCACAAGCCCTCAGGCTCCCTTTTCTCTTTCCTGCCCTGAAGCACTGAAGGTCATTCTGGTCTGCTTTGAGAGGCAGCTGGGAAGCCAGTGGTATTGGCTGAGCCTCCAGGTGAAGGAGATGGCTCTTCGGAAGGTGGGCGGCCTGGCCCTGTGGGATTTCCTGGACTTCATTGTGCGAACCCGAATCCCCATCTTCGTGCTCTTGCGTCCTTTCATCCAGTGCAAGGTGTGGTGGATGCTTTTCCCGGGCAACAAGCCCAGTGGACGTGCTGCTGTCTGTTAAGCCAGGGTTGTTGCAGGAAGGCTCATGGGACTTACTATAGCCAGCTAACAGGGTCTGTTGCTATCATGCTTGATGAGGGAGCAGCCCCAAACAATATCTGGATAATAAAATTTCACACTGGAAGTAACTTCATGGTTCTTAGAGTCCACAAAACTTAGTTTTCTCCCTATTCATTACCTCCTCCCCTTAAAAAAAGATGTGACCAGTGGACCTAGATCTGATTTTAAATAAACATGAAAAAGGTAGGATGCTTACAGCATGTTTTTCCTCCAACACCCTCATTATTCATTTACTCTTTAGTTCTTCTCATGCCTGATTTTGAGGCAGTGACTCAAAGCAAAGTGTTTAGTAAGCCTTCCTCTATGAAAGACCCTGTTAAGGATTTCGCATGCGTTACCTTATTCGCTCCTCTCAACTAACAACAAAGTAGGAATGGTAATTAGCCCACTTTACAGATGGAGAAATTAAGGCCCTGAGAATGCAATGCTTTCCTTTTAGCTTTTGGCCCAACCAGCAGAGAATCATGAAGAACTTTCTGCCCGGCAACATATTGCTGACCAGCTGGAGAGGCGCTTCATACCACGCCCTTTGTGTAAGAGCTCGCTCATTGCTGAGTTTAACAGTGAACTAAAAATTCTAAAAGAAGCTGTCCACAGTGGATCAGGTAAATATGCACAGGGGTATTTGGAATTTGTTTGACAGGTAGAACTCACAGCTGACAAGGAATCGTTCTGCCCAGGGTACTGTGCTTTTTGGAGCCATGTCTGAACTAGCCTTTTGAAAACACAAGTAGATTTAACTATGTGATTTTTTTTTAATTAACATGTTTGCAATACATAATGATTGCAGTCATCAAACCATGTGACTATTGTCAACAACAACAAGCCAGACATCAGAAGAGTTTTATTTTATTTTTTTCTACATAGTTTAATCCTAATTTTAGTACTGAACTATTTCTAGAATGTGTAATTAGGAAAAAGTATTTAAATTTTTTTCATTTCCTTTTTGAAAAAGGGGGACTCATATATATTGAGCATCTATTAGATGTAGATTATTTCACAGTCGTTTCCTCTAATCCACACAAATAGCCCCAAGGTGCATCTTCGAAAAATACACTTAAAGCAGGAGGAAGTCAGTCAGGCATGGTGATGAATGCGTGTAACCCCAGCTACTCGGGAGGCTAAGGCAGACGGACTGTAGTTTCAAGACCATCCTGGGCCATTTAGGGAAAGCCTGTCTGAAAATAAAAAGGACTGAGGATGTAGCTCAGTGGTAGAATGCTTGCCTAGCATGTGTGAAGCCCTGGGTTCAGTCCCCAGTACTGCAAAAAAGAACAAAGGAAAAACCAAAAAAAGGGAAGAAATTGAAATTCAGTAGAGGTTAAATGACTTACATACAAAATGACAGTGATGAGGTGCTTTTCTTAGCCAGATTGCGTGAGTTACCTGGTTAAGTTAAAGCCTTTAAGTTTTCGCAGATTGGAATGAGGAAAGGTGAAACAGAATCAACAGGCTAGAGTATACTTTATATAACTCAAAATACTTCCTTTGGGTGTGCATTGTTTACTTTATACAATTATATTAACAGCAGATTACTGAGGAAGGAAAAGAAATCATTATGTGCCACTGGTGAGAGTAAAATATAATATGTATTTTTCTTTCTTCTTAAAGCTTTTTTGTTGTTTTCAAATAATGTGTTAATGACAAAAATCTTGACAAGTACCATCTCAGTGAAATCTGTGCATTACTGTTTAAATATTCTGTTTAATCTGATCCAGAACTGATACAATAATCTGATCTAGAACTGCAGAATATTTTATATGTTACAATTTCCAGAAAAGGAGAATGAGAACACAGTTTTGATTTTACATTCTGGTTTTGATTGTGGGGCTCCCATTAATTTATTTATTACATATGCTTATGTCAGGTTAAGGTGTATGTCTCAGTAAAAACTGGCAAGTTGGAAGTTGACAATTCAGGTCGAAATTACTTTCCTGTTAATCAGCTTTGGAAAATGAAATAGAAAGGCATTGTTGTCCCCTGCCAAAATATTTTACATGGTTGGGTATGTTGTGTACTCACAAGGAAACTGTTCAATCATAGGTACATCATTGGGTAGTGATTCTTTGTTGTTAACCTCTTCAATTCCATATGTTACTTTGTCCTAAACATGATTTGTCTGAGACACTATTTAACTTACTTTCCTTAAAAAGAAAAATACAAGTGGTTAGGGAGAACTCTCTTTCAAGACCATCACCATCCATGTCCTTTGGTCTCTCAACCCCCAGCCTACCAAGGGAAGACATCCATCAGCACTGTGGGGACCTCCACGTCTGCTTACCGCCTAAGCCTGGCCACCATGTCCCGCTCTAACACGGGCACAGGCACCGTCTGGGAGCAGGACAGCGAGCCATCCCAGCAGGCTTCGCAGGACACTCTGAGTCGGACCGATGAAGAAGATGAGGAAAGTAAGTCACTGCAAAGAATCCTGGCGGTAAACAACCTTGGCCATGGGAGTGAGGGCTTGGGAATTTCTGCTCTTCCAAACATTTCCAGCTCTGATTCCTCTACTTAATTTTACAAAAAGGGTTCAAAATGGAATTGTGGCTAATTCCTTGATTGACTAGAAAGAATTCAGACAATAAAATACATTTTTAATAATCCCTAATAGTTTTAGTTTTTACTAACTCATTTAAACCAGCACATAATGGGCAAGGGAAAATAGGCAAAGTGTATGTTAGGACTCAGAAGGGACCAGCTGGCTGTGCCAGCCGGAATGAAATTATGTAGCAGGCTGTCTTGAGGTGGAATAGCCCTAATTTGAGCTAAAAGAATCCCAAATGATGAGACCAGGAGCTTCTAATGTGTGTGCTGAAGAGAATGTTATGTAATAAGGGGAACTCTGGTCAAGAAATATTTCATGCATATGTATGCTTAACATGAGCAGGTTTGAAAATAAAAGTAGGATTAAAAAGTTCGATTAACTACCCTTGTCACGTAAGGAACTTCTAAATCGCACTGATTATTTTCCACTTGTATTTTAAGATACCCTGATAGGAAACATTAATTGCAAAGTTGTGCTGTCCATGCTCTAAGAATAAATCTAGATCTCCACTAAAAGGCTTTCTATACCAAACAACAATGAAAACTCCTCTCTGAACTAAATAAATAGAGGAAATGGGAGTTGAGGTTAGAATTTTCACGAACTAAAATGAATGAAAGCATGTTAATAACCCCACTATAGTTGGGTATGTAGGAGAAGAAGAGAAGGAAATGCTTTGTCAAAACACTTACCAGTAAATTTCCAGATTTGGTTTTAGGTTCAGGGAGATAAAGTGATAATCATATTGTCCTGCATCCAATCTATGGACATACACTGAGGTCAAAGTCACCTTGGTGACTGTTGGTGGAAATACACCTAAAGTTGTAATTAGAGAAATATCCTAAAATCTTGGCCATGGGATTAGTGTTTTAAAATAAACATTAAAAGTTTTGAAAAAAAAAAGTTGTGGTAACAGTTGAAAATATAAAGTAAAACATTTTTCTTTGATGCTTGAGATAGTCTCATTTTTTTAATGATGGGAAATTGATACTGCCTGTCTTTTCTAGACCTAAATTTATTTGGCAAGTAACTTATGAATAAGCAGATGATATAGCCAGTAAGAAGAAGGTAGGGAAGTAAAGTAGAGAACAAATGAACAGGGATCTCCTTGGTCAGGAGCCACTACTCATATACTGATGGGGGGAGGGGGAGGAAAGATGCCAATTTTTGTCATTATCTCTATTCTTGGACAACACAGTCATCCCGATGAAACATTGTTGCTAACAAATGATGCAGTATAGTTGTGATGTGGGTGTATATTTATGTGAGGAGGGGTATAAAAGTCAGATGACTGCTTCGAATTAAACTATTTTTCCAATAATCAAACCTGTATTAAGACCTATCAGATATAAGACAAAGATATATGGGAAAGATATGTTCTCTTCTCTCTTAAGATATTAGTTATAGTCTTGTAGAGGAGATGATAGACATTTATAAAATAGACACTTAACAAAAGGCTTCATGGAAGACAGCGCATGACTAATCACCCGATATTGAGGGAATGTTAAGTGACATGCTTTCAAATAAGGGTAAAAAAAAAAAAAATTAATGACATCTAGGAAGGGCATTTGTAGACATAGTTCAACATACCCCATCATATGTTTCATGTATTTCTTTATGAACACATGTCAAAAGGAAATACCATTCCATAAAAAGAATAAATTTTAAGTCAGTCATTTCATAACAGATTTTACAACAAATTTCATATTCACCTTTTTTGTTTAAAACAAGTTCAATTAGAAATATGATCACTTGGATATTTTAAATGAATAGTAGTAGATGATCTTATATGGTAGTGTATGTTGACCAAAACCCAATATGCGCAGTGAAGTATGTTTAGTCCTCAGCACCAAATCACATTACCTTACTTTGAATGAGGTGCCTTGTCACAAAGACTGTGTTAAACTTTTTATGGATTTGAGTATATTAATTTTTCATGTTTTCATGGGGAAAACAAGATTATATGCTTCCATTTTAAAATGAGAGCTTATTTGAGAACTTGTTTTCAAAACTTTTTCCTAAAAATATTTGAAGTAGTCTTTCCTACTACTAGCAGGCTAGAACTCACTGAGTGTACGGTCCTGGATACAGTTTTCACATGTCAAGGGATTATACTTGACTCATTCAAGAACGAACTCCCTATTGAACATTCCTGGGATGTCTTAAAATTTTATATTCTAGCTTTTCTGGAATCTTTAATTCACGGGACATTGTCAACTTTTACAAATAATATACATGTAAAAATAGTCATGAAGTTTGCATTCATTTCATGAAGGCTGTTTTAGTGGGAGGGTGGAAGATGTGTATATATGAAGTATTACCAGTCCTATTGGGGTCTTTTTTCTCATGTAAAAAATGGACTAATGATAATTTAACTTTAGGTTGTACTCAAGCCAAGGGTGGAACTGAAATATAGCTTTGTTTGGGATTTGTGATCAGTGTGAACAGTTTTTATGACATTTGTTTCCTTTCCTGCTTTCAGATGACTCTGTAAGCATGCCCAGTGTGGTAAGTGAACAGGAAGCTCACCTTCTGAGAGCCACTGGAAGGAGGCGGTTCTCCAGCCACGTCTCCAGCATGTCTGCGCCTCAGGCGGAAGTGGGCATGCTACCCAGCCAGAGGTAAAGAGCTATGACTGTCTTACACTCTGCACTTGGGGGCAAAGGTGGAAATTCTGAAAATACACTCACATTATCCTACAAAGACTGAAAGAGAAGCAAGTGATGGTAATTATTTTAGGTAAACCATTCAACAAAGGACTTTTCAACTAGGTTCCCTCTGGCAATAATTTGCAGCTTTGTAAGCCAAGCTAGTAGAAAGGACCCCAACTTGTGATCCAAGCGTTGTCTGTCCTTAAAATTTTCATAAAGAGATATGGTCTTCTTCATGATGCTCAAATGACATTCTTGTATTTCAGATTTATTATTAGCTAAGCTAATAATGAGTGTTTAGCAAAAGTATAGCACCATTGATATAATTGGTAAAGTTTAGGCTTCTGATATGTCACCAGTATTCAGATGGAGGTAGGGATGTGTAACCAAGCAGAAAAGAACCTATATCCCTATATGTGACCGTGGACAGGTCACTTAACAGCCAGTATTCTCCTCTGTGAAATGAGGAGGTTGGCTAAAATGATCTTTAAGGTAGCGCCTCTGTCTACAGTTGTATGAGTCTGTGTGTAAACCCTTTTAAATATTATCTTTGTGTACTCTGACATCTAAGAATGTAAGTTGTAAAACTTCTGAGATATATGTAGGATATATTCTACATATATAAAAGTATACAGAAAATGATCTGACATAAGAACCAAATGTTAACTATTTTACAAACAATATTTTCACTTTAGGAATTAAAGTCTTTGTGAAAAGGCCTTATGTGACTTTAATTAGTGTGTTGTTTATTTTTAATCCCTATAGATCGATTGTGGTACAATTCACATGTGGAAAATAATAATAAAAGTCAGGGCACATTGTTATGTTCAGATAAAACGAGTTTACATGCAGGAATAATTATCCTGGCCCCAGATCTTTTAACACGTGGTTCATGAACCTCACAAATGAATATATTTGTGAAACAGAGCCAAAATTTGAAGAACATCAAAGAATAAAGGGAAATGATAAAAGATGGTTAATAAAATAAATTGCATACTTTTTAAGAAAGTGGCATTTTGTATAAGCATATTTAATTATTACAAAGACTAATAGCACATGAAAGTTCCTATCATTGTTAGAGATTGTTTTATTAATTATTTGGCAGCTTTTCCTTTGAAAAGAAAGTCCTACAAATAAAATGTGTAACCAAAATAGGAGCCAAATAATAACATTTCCCAAGAAATGGTGTAAAGTCACATAAGCAGTTAATGTGCCAGCAGTGTTCAAGTGTGTCAAGAATAAAATTAACAATTTACTTTAAAATTGTTTTAAATTATAGAGTAATAGTAATTTTAAGTAGAGAGGTTTTTGGTTATTTACCTAAAATAACCCAGCCTACCAATTCCCTTTCTGCATATATATTAATGGGTTAACATATTTCCAGGGAGAAAATGTCTATTGTATAGATATCCTAGAAGTTTAGAAAAGATAATACAGCTAATCCCTTTGGGATTGAATCATATTTTAGAAGACTAGTAAAAGTAATATTGTCTCTATTAATAAAGAAAATTAGACTCTTCTTGGGGACAGAGACCATTTTACAATTAGATAAACCTCAATTCTTTGGGGGTGGGCATTCCAGTTTTCTAAATGGTCTAATTCCACCCAATTTAATAAGTATTTATTGAAGGCCTCATGAGTGCTTAGCTCAATGCTAGGCACCAAAGGAAAAATAAATAAAATATAACACAGTTACCATTCCCATATCTCAATTCAGCTACATCCAAATAAATTGATAAACTATTTCATTATTCTCTCACCAACCTGACAGGTTTCTTCTTTTGGCATTTACAATTCAGTCACTAGAGGATGGAGAGTAAGGAGGTAAATGCAGTTCCATGTGAATTTTCCAAGATATCTTCCTTCCATTTGTTTACTTGCATTTTCATTGCAAAATTAGCAGGGAAAGTTGGGTTCTTTTCTTTCCTTTTCCTTTTTAAATGGCATCAGTTCCAAGAGTCTGGTTGTGGCAATTCATGGTAAGTGGTTTCTCTGCGATAATGTCAGAATGCATAAGAAAGAAGCAGGGTCTGGTCAAAGAAACACTACATTCATAAGACAGATTAAAAACAGTAACCCCCTAGTCAAATGGTTACCAAAGGAATGCTAGTTTCATCTTCTAGAGATCCATTCTGCAATGTGTTTCAGAGCTCATGTGTCCATTTGGAGCTCATTTTAACTCTCGACCAATAAAAAGACCACTCTTCTGAGAGTCGTATCCATCCAAAGTCCTTCCTTCCCCATTACCTCGAGTCCTATGTCTTGACAAACCCAGCACAAGGTGAAATGGTTGACTGTCTCCTTTTCCTTCTTTGTTCTGTTAAACTTACTTATTTTTGGTTCTGGAAACAGAAAATTGCATGCCTTTTTTTTTTCTTTTTGCATTTTCTTTCCCTAAATGCTTCATCTCCCTACCCCTCCTGCAGTGAACCTAATGTCCTCGATGACTCCCAGGGCCTGGCCGCTGAGGGCAGCCTCTCTAGGTACAGTGTCAATGCTACCTGTCTATTGGTGTCTGTGCTGGGAAACTAGCTATTCCCTGTCTCCTCCGTCTCTCTGTCTTCTCTTGCCCCGTCTTGATACCTACTGCCATTCCTTGCCCTGTGTTGTTCATGAACACACGAGCCTGGAAGTCAAAGGTGTAGCAAACCTTCCTTCATTTGCAGCTTCAGAGCTCAATTACAAATGACTTAAAAACCTTACTAAATAAAAAATCTGCAGAATTCTTTATGGGGCTTGTCCATGGATGTACAAAAATTCTGATATGCCAAAAGCTCAGTGGTAGGGCATGTGCTTAGCACATGTGAGGCCCTGGGTTCAATCCCCAGCACCACTCCCACCTTCCCCCAAAAAAGTTTGATATACCAAAATTTGTCCTGTCTAATCATTCCTGTCTACATCAGGGAGCCCCTGTTTTAAATCGAGTGAGGTCTTTTAGCTAATACTATGAATGGTAAGAAAGCAAAGATGCTTTAAGGATAATAACAATGTCATTATAATTTATACAATTCCTTCTCTTGGATGCATGCCATTTGGCAGACTACTGTAACAACTTGTTTAAGCAACACAGACAAAGAATGTCTATTCTAGCATAAAAATGACTCTAAAACTTGCCATGAATATCAGACACAAACATTTCTTGCTTGGTAAGAGAATTCTTATGATGCAGACAATATAATGTCTTGATTATTGGTTTAAAGTTTCAGAAAAGGGGACTGCACCTTTAACACTCAGATAAATCACGTCAAACATTCCTAATCTTGTGCTGTTGATTTACACCTCTCAACTAATCCTCATTAGGGCTGATGCTTCTTGTTCATCTTTAGAATGCCTTTTTCCCATCTTGAGAAAACATTCCCTTTCAGGTTTGCATTATATAGTGAGTATAATATACCTGTGTTTATTGCTTTATCACAAAGATGAGGAAATGTTGAGAGGCCGTTCCTGTGAGGTTGTCTTTTGTTTTCTTTGCATCTTGTTCAGATTTCACATTTTCTTCTGCAATTGAAAATGGGAAATTTAGTCCATCATTGGGTCTTTTTTTTTTTTTTAACAGGGTTCATAATTCACGACATTCATTTGTGTTTGCGAGCCCTTGCTTCCACAGATACGTCTCTTATTGATGGTAAATGTGGAAGTGCTGTAGAGTACGAACTTAATTTTATAGCTGGAGCTTTGAAAGCAAAGAAGCTGAGAAACAAAAGTCCTCAAGAGGGTTTTCCTTAATTGGTTAGTGTATAAGATAAATCTGAACCAAGTCTACCAGAGTGACCATTGTGTTTAAATAATTCGTTTGTTTAATGCTTACATGTGGGATACTTGTAGGATCCCTGTGGGATAGAAGAACCTTGGTTAGAAGATAACTTCAGTGGCCTTCTGAGTGTAGAAAGTATTAAATCAGACTTCCATTTAGCTGGTTTTGTCCTGTGGCTTTTCTAAGTAGGCCAAAATTTACTTTTGCTGAGTATAAATACTATTCCAAGGCTGGTAAGAAGAGCAAGCGATTGAGTTTATTTTTACAAGTTCTTCAAAGGATTTGTCCATCTCTGAAAGACTCGGGGTTTAAAGGACTAAAGTTATCTGAAAACCAGTTTAATCTTTCCTGGGTCATCGGAATGAACTCAAAGTCTGTGCTACGTGAAACTGATTCAGATCCAAAACTATAGGTTTTACCTGTAGCCGAGTTAGTCAATCATGTCAGGACTTGAATGACTATTTTAGATTAACTGTTGTTCCTGTAACCATTGTCTAAGTTCTGGGTATCAGTCACCTACACCCAGGTGTAGTGATTAAGAAATGGGAAGGCGAGGCAGTCACTTGGGATTCAAAAATGATTCTATTAACGCAGAGGCAGGCCACCAGCCCGCAGCACATCCACCTTTGCCACATGCTGCAAATTATATCTCTTGAATGCTGTTGTGTTACCAAGTCCTCTTTGGAGGAGAGGAACTTCTGGCAGTTACTGAGGAGGTGGGTTTACAAAATAGTATACTTTTCATATTTGGTTTCCGGGTGTTATTTTTTTGGCATGAGGCTTTTTTATGCTACAGACTTTTAAAATCCTGAAGCAATAAGACACTAGCCATGTAAATTATATTTAACACACACTCCAGTACTCAGGATCTAAAATTTGCCCAAAGTAATTGTAAGGAAAACCTGGCTCAAAGCTTAGAGAGAATATCAGGAAGCCTGCCTAACGGAAATAACAAACCCTGCTCCTCTCACAACCCACCAGTAATATTTTGCTTAACTGAATTCATGGGAATTTGCTTGTGAAAGAGCAGTTGTTTTAGAAAGAAGAGGCAAGTTAGACTGAGTGAGTTAAATGAGGAAGAGGGGACCAAGATGACTAGATGAATAGGTGGAAACTCATAGAAATTTTGCACACCTATTCAAAATTCCTTCTAAAATTTTTTTAAATGGGCTAACAGGTTTCTTTTTTTGTGTGTGTGTGCGTATTGGGGGTCGACCTCAAGACCTTGCGCGCCAGCAGGCGCCCGTGCCGCTGAGCGATATCACCGGCCCTTTTTTCGTATGTGGGTTCCGGGAGTCGAACTCGGGCCCTCGCGCTTGCTAGGCAGGCGCCTATGCTGCTGAGCCATCTCACTGGCCCCCCCTTTTAAATTTTAAATTTTTTATTTTTTTGTGGGTACTGGGAATCGAACTCGGGCCCTCGCGCTTGCCAGGCAGGTGCGTAGGCCGCTGAGCCATCTCACCGGCCCCCGTAAATTTTTTAAATTTTGAGACAGGATCTCACTGAGTTGCCCAGGCTGTCCTCAAATTTGTGGTCCTCCTGCCTCAGCCTCCAGAGTAACTGGGATTCTAGGCATGTACTACCCACTGTGCTGAGGTTTTTGTGCTTTTTGTAGCTACTTTGAATCACAGCAGTTCTGCTGAGCTCAGTTGCATTTACTTCTCTAAAATTTAGATCATTATATGGTTTGCCATAGGGATATTTTTCAGCAACTCAAAAATATAAGTGATAATCTACTTCTAAGTATATTGTGAGACATTAGCTTCAATTGAGAAAGGTTTGTTTACTTTTATCTTTATTGTTTCATTCTTTTTGGCCAAGACAGTAAAACTCAGCCATCCAAAATATAAGGAATGATTTATACACTAAGGGAATTTAGGCAACATTAGGAAAACAATTCAGACACAAATTACATCTTTCCCTGTTTCCGCATCATGTTCTAGACTGTACTATGTAATAAATATTTATATATTTCCTAATGGACTATATACCTGATAGTATTTCAAGAAACCAGTTTTCTGTGTAAGGGTTTTTAGTACTTGTTCCTTTACTTTGACAAATCTTGATATAGTTTTAACTTTTCACTTAGTTTTCATGACTATGATACATAAAATAGATATTTCAGTTATTCAAAAGGACCAGAGGCCTATTGGGATATGATACGTTAAAGCATTAGAAGAGCCAATAAAACACAGTATTTCCCTAAAGAGGAAATCATCTTGATTATTATGGTTCTGGTAGACGGGGACTATGATGGGTTGCTTCAGAAGATTGAAATAGAAAATGGGGTGTAATATAGAGGTGCGTAACCTTGGCCTTCTCCTGGTTCATTTTAGTATTACTTATATATCACAAATCCTCAAATATCTGAAAACTGTTGCATGATAAGGAGAGCAGCTAGGCTGAAACTAATTTTTATATGAGACTCCAGTTTGAAATAGACTTTAAAAAGTGGTTTTGTATAAACTATTTCTATTATTAATTTTCTAGCTGTTCATTGTTAATGTGTCCTGATGGCTCACAATTAGATCAGCCGTTGATGTTCCAAATCCAAACATGTTGGCATCATATTTGTGGAGAAAATATAATTTATCAGGCGAATATTTCCAGGGACATTTTTCTATAATTTCATCTTTGATGTGTGCATTCCATAATGAGATGCTGCATCATTTACATAGAAAGCTAATTACTGAAGCTATAAACCAGATACATTTCTGAGATATAAGTCTCTCTATCTACAGAAAAAATTTTGATGCCTATGATCCTCCCTTGAAATAATCATCATGAAATTACCATTATGTTTTAACATTTAACGCTCCCTGAGTAACATGTATTTTTCTTTTCTTACACATTTTCCTTACAATCTCAGATTACTGAATAAAAATGAGACAAGTGGACTGCCTCGAATTCATTTTCTCTGCCCAATTATTTTTAAAACATTGTATTACTTACTTCCTTTTAGTGTTCTAGAAGCAATAAACTCATTACAGACATCAAATGTAAAACAAGAAAGCATGCTGTATACATCACTTTTCATGTTCAAACCATTTTACATTAACTAACTCTTTTCTCTATACCTTAATGGGAGGTAGTTGGTAAGTATCAACCTCCCTTTATGGCCACGGGAACCGAGGTAATATTTAGATGTCAATGAAGAATCCATTCCAAAAATGAAAGCTTTGCTTGGTATTGGGAGAAACTTGCTTCTACATTGGTGCATATTGTTAAATACTCTTTTCAATCTAACAGACGTGTTAAAATGTATAATTAATTAGGAAATGTAATTTCAAACATACCAGCAACATAGTCTGGATTAATTAACAGAATTTATTGCATTACTCTTTTGGGCTAGTTTTCCATCTCATAGAAAGGCCATATATGGTACAAGGTCAGGTACACATAGTATGTATATATATGGATAATGTATATTGGTCTTTGTGAACTTGATACTCAGGGGAACAAAGTTTTAAAACACATTTTTGTAATTTTGTATTGCATACCCCAAATGGTATAATTACATCCCTAATTTCATAGGAACTACAACAGACCCTGTTTGTAAATTAATGATTTTCTTCTAGTGAAAGTGTAAGATTTTTTGAAAAAAATGACAGATATGACTATGTCACCTATGTGATAATTAGCCAGTTGTTAGTATAACAAAGGAAATATCTAATTTCCCATCTTGCCACCAATTTTTCTTCTTGAAACTCAGTTAGATATTTATGTAGCTTATCTTTTTTTTTTTAAATGGGAACGAATGAATATAATCTTTCTTTTTCCTGGACATTTGCTGACTCTGGGTTCCTCTGTAGAATATTTTACACTAAAATCTATCTGTAGATGACTCTCATTTTGCAAAGGCAAAGCAGAAATTAATTAACCCCATTAACCAAAGAATCACATTGGCATCATCCACAGAATTACAGTGTTCTCTGGGGCACAATATATTTCTTTTTTCACCCCCTGCCATTATAAATACCTATGATACATGCATGCAGAATGAAAAAGAACCATGGGCCCATGTCAGTATTTCCAGCTTCACCCAACACTAAAATAGCAACCACTGCCAGTAGTCATTTTTGCTTATAAAAGACACACATACACAGTAAATTTGGGGGGAGCTGGTTGTTGCTTTTATAAACTGCACAGTATGTTTGAGTGCAGCTGCTTGATATGAAAGTTTCTAAGTTGTAATGATAGCTTAATTACTTTGCCAGCCTTTTAAATCTCAAATCATTTTTTAAAAAAGCATTTAATTTTCTGCCCATGTGACTATTACTTATTCAGTAGTCACAGAGACTTCAGGCTGCAAGCGTGTGTTGAATGTGCCCCTTCACCCAAATGAAATCTGTGTCTGATGTGTTTATTTGTCCATCTTATTTTCATTTAAATCGGAAAATTTAAAAAGGTGTTACCATCCATGTGATAGAGTCGTTTGTGTGTGTTTGTCACCACCTTTTCCTTTCCCTTTGGGAAAAAAATTGAGATTAGAATATGACATTTTAAACCTTTCGGTGGCTTCCAAACCAGGGGTGTGATCGAACCAATGTTTTGCTGAATGATAGATAAATGGCACCAGTGATTGAAAACAAAATCTCAATTTTGGCAGCTTGGGGCTAGAAGGCCTGTCCTCCTTCCCAAATCTTTGAAAACCCCCGCCCAGGGACTCTTTCCCAACCATCCTTCAAAGATAACGGTATCTTTGAAGTGACGATTCCATGTAAGTGGTTTTGGCTAACACCCACCGGAGGGTGGTCTTCAGCACTCTGTGCGGGGTACATTTACACTGCTGATGCTTGACAGGGTGGCAAGTGTACAGAGTGAACCTGGCCAGCAGAATCTCCTTATTCAGCAGCCACTGGGGAGGAAGAGGGGCCTGAGGCAGGTAAGGAGACTCTGAAAGGGTGGGAGAATCATTGTGCGAAATGGATGCTCTATTTGATCTTTAATGCTTATGTTTATTAAAATTACATTCTACCTTCTCCTTGCCCGAAATAAACCATTCAGAGCAACTGTAAAGCATGGTAATTGCTTGGGCAAGCTGAGAGTTTTGAGCTTCTATTTCAGATCTGCATCTTGTTATCTGCAAAGCTGAATACTTAGTAAAGTAAGAGGGCTTGTTCTCTATCTACCTTTCCCAGCCAAACACACCAACGGTGGAAGACCTGTCATACAGATTTGAGGTGTGTTTCTGTAGAGAGGCAAAGATACAAAGTTCTCTCTCTCATTTTGGGATCAGTGACTTATTCTAAAACTGAAACTGAAACGAGATCATCTTTACTATTTCCTTAGGTGGGATTCTTGTACATTACTTTCTAAATTGTACATTACTTTCTAAATGAAGCTCTCTTCTGTTGCTCCACTGGGAGCAGTCCAGCATTGATCTGGGTACCAGATGCTTTGCCAACATCTGCGGTTATTTTAATAAACTTCCTCTTTGAAAGTTAGCATAAGTTCAACTACAACTTTTAGTTTGCTTGGTATTGGGAGGTCAGTCAGCGATAGTTATCAGCTCTGTACTCACTGAAATTCTCAAATTTACAATTTTAAATTGTGTTAATATTATTAGGCTATATAAAGGAATAATTCAGAGATGAGGTGGTTACAGGTGATCTGCTAGAAGAATGTGCTTATAGTTAAATATGCAGAAAGAATTTGATCAGCTACAAATGTAAGGAGAAACTTTCGAGTCTAGAAACTCGGAAAGGGGTTTACAAGCTTACAGTCAGAATCCTGGGAGCACAGTGTTTTCTCCCAGGCAGGACTCAGTTACCAGTTTTATTCTCCCTGTTCTCTTTAGCTAAGACGTCCTCTGTTGTCACGGCAGAAGACCCAGACTGAACCAAGAAACCGCCATGGGGCTCGGTTGTCAACCACTCGCAGGAGCATCCAACCTAAAACAAAGCCATCCGGTGAGTCCTCCTGTGTCCCTTATGACTGTGCCATTGACACAACGCCATGCAGCTCAGCCAGAAGGGTCTACAGAAACTGAGCTGATGCGGATAAGCGCATCCCTGGGGAGACTTTAGGCTAAGGGGAGAAGTTTCCCCCAAAATTTTACGGCCTTTTTTTCTTCTCACCTTTCCCAATTCCCATCCCCACCCCCATGAACCTAGAGAAATGGAAGAGCCCAAGGTAAACGATTTACTTTCTGGAATTTGGGCGCAGAGAGTTGTGATGTCTTTTAGTTTTTATTTATTTATTTTTTTACTGAAACCAGGTACTGGAATTTTTATATGGATTACTGAAGATACAGGTATAATGTGTAATAGTCTGGGAGTTCTCAGCCCTATTGGCAGTCGTTATGAGGGATGATCAAATTTACCTAATATTCTTTACAACTCTTGTTTTAGGCCATCATATAAAAATTATTTTTCTATCCAGTTTTACTCTTTATAAGACGATACAATCAAAACACATGAAATCATCAGATATGCTCTCATTGATTGATAAACCAGCAGTGTCTTTATTAAGATAAGCCAGGAGACACTGGTTAATGCCATTGACAGTCAATTTCTTCCCTATTTACTGACTCACCTCTGACTTACAGTGGATCAGAAACGATCTGTGACCTTCACTGAGGCTCAGCCAGAGCCAACAGCTGCCCCAGTAGACACACTTCCCACCACAGGCCAACCACAGGGCTGCAGCCCTGCTCTGACTGGGCAACCGGAAGGAATGGACAAACCAATCCTCACATCTTCCCCTGCCATAGTGGTTGCGGATCTGCACAGCCTGTCTCCTAAGCAGGTGAGGACAATGGAGAAACAGGCAAGGCCTGCTCGCTGCATACTTATTTCTAGGAACCACTTGAATATGCAAATTTATTCCATATGATTAAGTGTGGGTTTGCAATACTTTATCATCCAGACACTGGTTCGTCCATCATGAAAATCTATTTGAAACACACAGCAGGAGCAAGATCCCAGAACTTTGGGTGGCTAAGACAGGAAGAGAGTCAGTTTGAGCCCAGCCTGGGCAACTAAGCCTTAGTGAAACCCTGTATCCCTAAGAAAAAAAGGTGGGGGGGGCAAGAGAAGTCTTTGTATTCTTCAGTTATGGAAAAACTTAAATTATTTTGCAGCTGAACTATCCATTGAAAACAGATATATAATACACAGTTGAGAGATAGTTAATTTTAAAAAACAAAGTTATTTGTCAAGAGTAGTGGCACATACCCAGAATCCCAACTACTCAGGAGGCTGAGGCAGGATTGTGAGTTTGAGGCCAGCCTGAGCAACTTAGTGAGAATTCATCTCAAAATTAAAAAAAAAAAAATAATAATAAAAAGGGCTGGTGAAGCAGCTCAGCATTCCCTGGGTTTAATCCCCAGTGCCACAAAATAAATAAATAAGTAACCAATTTAGATGAAGCCTTGTAGAACCTTCTGTATCCTATGAGAGGAACTTTTTGTTTTGATCTTTTCCCTCATTGTTTTCGTATTTTTGTTTTGACTTTTTTCATCTTTTAATTTTTATAAATTAATTCCTATAGGTACCAAATCCTTTTCATGTGAAGAACACTAAAGGTTAATAGTATTATGTACATTTGTGTAGGCTTTAATTTCTAAAAGCATTTTAACATTTATAATTATCCCGTTTGATCTTTACAAGTCTGTAAGGTAAGCAGGACCAAAAAAATATGCTTATGTTAAAAAACTGAGGATTAAGCTGGCTGTGGTGGCACGCAACTATAATCCAAGCTACTTGAGAAGCAAAAGCAGGAGGATCACAAGTTCAAGGCTACCCTGGGCAACTCAGTGAGACCATCTCAAAATAAAATTTAAAAAAAAGGGTGGAGATGTGGCTTAGTAGTACAGTATTTGCATAATGTACCATACATCTGGGTTCAATACTCAGCACCACAAACAAACAAAAACTGAGGCCCAGAAAGCTGGAAAGGCCTGTGTAAGCTTTTACCTCTAACAAAGGCTAGAACTGAGACCGGCCTTCTGACTCCACATCCAGGTAAAGCTAAACGGTATTTTTTGATAGTGTGCTATTATCCTATCTGTGCATGACACCATGATCCTTTTGATCTCAGAGAGAGCCCAGCCCTGCTGAAGGAGAAAAGAAAGAGGACACAGAAGCACAAGGTGCTGCAGCACACAGTCCCCTCTCTACTCAGCTCTCAGACCCTGACGACTTCCCGGGCCTTGAGACATCCAGCCTCCTACAGCACGGAGACACTGTCCTTCACATCAGTGAGGAAAATGGCATGGAGAACCCCCTGCTGTCCCGCCAGTTCAGTTTCACTCCCACTGAGTTGGGGGAGGTGGATGTGACCCTCGATGAGTCTCACGTTTAGTCGTATATCTTGTGAGCGTTGCAGGTGTAGAGAAGACATGGGAAGGATCATTGCTGAAAGTTTAATACTTCTGCTTTAAAAAGATTACTTATAAAATAGCACTTCACATGCAATGGATGGCACAATCTGAAGAGAATTTGTTGCCAGTACATCTGATATTTCACAAACGTCTTAACAATCAATGGCTAGAAGGATTTAGTTGGTGAAGACCATAAAAACCAGGGAGAAGTAAGGGGAAAGAGCCATTGCACTGCACATTATGATTTAAGAAGCCTTGCGCAGTTAAAAATATATACTACTAAAGTGCTGCTTTCATAGAAATATTAGCAAGTAATATGTTCTAAAAAGAATGCAATTTTTGAGGCTGCTTACATACATCTCATGCAAATGTTTATTTTTATAGTTTCAAAAATATTAAATTAGGTGGCTGTATAAGTAGCAATTTACATGAAAAAAATCAATAAGGAAAATATTAGTTTGGTAAGACTAAATAACAAGCCTTCAGCCATTTGTGTTTGGGTCAATAATACAACCATTTAGAAGGATAAAAAATACTATTTTTAGAGCTGTGGACTTTGAAGAATTTATTTTTCAACTGTCGTTCTGGCTGCATGTTGTAAATCAAAATGCTAATGCCATAAGATCACTCCATTTCATAATCAACCACTGGACAGAAAATATGTAGAAATGACCAGACGTAAGTCTGAATTAACAAGAACCTAAATGTCTATACAACTATAAAAACTAAATATAAATATAATAGCTTGAAAGAGATGATACTCTTACTTCTAGTCCTGACTACATCAATGCCAACATTAGGATTTATTGGGAAATGTGATTATTTCTTTACAGTATCCTGTGCCTGCCCTTGAGGCTATATTTTCATACATTAAAGCTAGTGGTAGAATTGGTTCAATAAAATAACTCTCTCTCTCAGTAGTAAAAATATTCTTAGGATCCTGGGGGCATTTACGTTTATGAGGAAAAAAATACAAAGTAAGCAATTTCTTCATAGACACAGCAAGCTTGTATATTTTACAAATAGGCCTTTAACTTGCAGCTCAATTACTTCGAGAAGTGTGTAAGATTTAGAAGGCCTGAGAGGCCAATACCTAGTAGATTATTGAAGGGCTAGTCATCATGTAGTCCAAAATTAATTTTCAAAGTTTTAACAGTTTACAATAGAAAAATGTTACATAACTACTATACACATTCCTAAATTGGTATGGTCGTGGTGGTGGTGGTGTGTGTGCGTGTGTGTATGTGTGTGTTTTCAAGTCTTCAAGTAAAAGTTAAACAGACTTTGATTACATTGAGAGGAGTTTAAAATATATTCTAAATGGTTAAATTTTCACTTTAATGGCTGTGAAATGTACATATTTAGTCAGAGGATACTGATTAAACCTACCATAATCATAAAGTAAATTTATTTTTCTGTTAGAATTGCTTATAGGGCCGGGCATGGTGGCGAATGCCTGTCTGTAATCCCAGCACTTGGGAGGCTGAGTCAGGAGGATCGCCATGAGTTCCAAGGCCAGCCTGGGCTACATAAGTGAGTTCAAGGCCAGCCTGCACTACACAGTGAGACCCTATCTCAAAAAAAAAAAAAAAAAAAGAATTGCTTATTAAGTAGGCACTATTTATATTGTGACTTACAAATTCAAATATAATTTGGGGTTATAGTCCCTTTCGTTAAGAGAACGAAAAATATCAGTAAGTTAATGATAAAAAGTAATGTTTAAATTTTAAAAAATTTCAAAATTCAAAATTTAAGGAGGTAAATAGCCTCTTTTACATTTTACAACATTTTCATGGCATTTATACTTAGTGCTGAATTAATTCTCAAGTGCAGAAGTAGATACGTAAGTGGTTTTCTGGTTTTGATATATATTTTCCTGTTCAAAATTATGCTGCTCATTCAGCATTAGAGGCCTTATGTTTGGGAATACAAGTGTCTGGGCTACGTGAGTCTTTGTATGTGCGCGCTATGTCAGTTTCTTGATTCAAATGCTCTCTCTATAACTATCAAATATTTAAAAAGTAGAGGGGTCAAAGAAGATTGTTAAATATCCAACAAGAATCCTAAATATCTTTATGTATATTTTAAATGTGTTGGGCTGTTTTGAACATGATTTTGCTGGTCTGTCTACCCTTTAGCCTGACTCTTTCATTCTAGCGTAGGGAAGTCTGTTAGAAACTTTTTCAGTAAGTTAAGTAATATTGTACTTTGAAGAAAAAAAAAAACAGAAAGAAAAGAAAAGCTTCCACTCTGAGAAACAAGGCCTTATAGAGTGGGAATGTTTTCATACTGGGACCACTGATTTGCAGATGTGTGCATCTGTTCCATTTAAGTTATCCTTAAACGTGCTGAGTGTAATGTGTTGAATGTGTATGTGTAATGGCTAAAGTATCCATGTGTATGTGCATAAGACCGTCACAAGATGTATTCTCAGGAATACTGTTTCCTGGAGTTTGAAGGAATAACAATTTTTAAAAATCAACAGTTGAGCAAGATAAGGAAAAAGTTGAAGGTAATTGACAATCTTTTGTTAAGTTAAAAACATTATTGAATACATGACTAAAAGCTAATTATTACATATGAAAAATACAATAGTGATAATAACTGATCATTTCTTAAGCCATGATGATTAATGATATTTACCTTATTCAGAGAAAAAAATAAAACAGGCACCAACTCCCATGTATAAAAAATTGGACTCAACAAAGAGGTTGCTTTTTCTGAAATAAACTTTTGAGAGACAGTAGAATAAACATGTATCATCCGTGATAGTGGGTGCAGATATATACTATTCAGATTCAAACCAGTTCAAATCCTGGGTACAGAATTTTCTATAGCAAACATTTTGCTTTCATTTTCAGTATTTGCTGCCTTCTGTAATTCTATTAGATAAGTTATTTGATTTTTCTGGAAAGGAAATGAGTTACTGACACTACAGTGTCAAAAGGCATAAATTGGCACATGGCATTGCTGGGGAACATCTGTGGTACGAGTGCTCTCATTAGGCCTATTACACAGGCTGGGAGTAGCCAGTTTGCTGAGTACCTTAGACAGGAGGACATCTCCTAGAGCACCATGCCCTGTAGCGTCTGTTCCTTTGGTGGGCAAAGCACTTTGTCCACTCCACTTCACAGCTCTGAGAGTTTCTAAGAACAGCATTTATAGAGAGACTTACAGGGGGAAAAGGGTCATAAATGGAATAGAATTACAGTCCAAAACATGAATCAAGATGTACAGATATTTTAGAAGAGCACAGTCTCCAGAATTTGCTGCTTATTATATCGAGTCATACTTTTGCCCTGTGACCTCATCTTTCCCAATTGCACAGCCTTGTGTCTTAGCAGTGAGTGAAATGTCCCACTTCCTCATTTACTTTAGTGGGTCTCAGCTGCAGCATTTCAGAAGCAAACTTTGATTTGACACTCAGGAGAATAAAACAAGTTAAGAATGGAATGTATTTGGAAAAGCTTAAGATAAATTTACTTATATTATTTTAGGATCATTTAGGATTACAGATCTATGTACCTCCATGATATTTTTTAATAGTCACTGTGACCACAGGATACAAGTACTTTGTTAGCCATTTTATAGGTAAAAATGAAGGACTGACTATACAGCCAACTTCCCTCAGATGACTATAAATCTTATGAATATTGAATGACCAAAGAGCATGGAAAAATGCATAATAAATACTGAAATGTTTATGAAAGATATTTATGTAAGATATTAAGACTTCCGTGTTTGAATATGCAGATATAATAAATCTAAAAGCATTTAATATGTCTAAGTTTTATTTCTTACCATAGGGGATGGGTTGGCTCATTCAGCAAAATGTTTATTTTGGATCCCTGTCGTATGCCTGTGTTAATGCCTTGCCTACCTCTTCAACTCCCAGTCTGGCCTGAGGTTACCATCCAATTAGAGGTTACTGTCCAATTAGGAACCTCCAGTTCCCCACCTCCCTTCATTGAGTTCCAGTCTATCCCTGCCTCCCTTACCCTTAACTTTCAAAATAAAGCAAAATGGGAAAAATGGAAGACAGGCACCCCAATAACTGATTTCACTACTAAGACTATAATGTGCTAGAGTGACGATACATTTCCCAGTGGGAATATTAAAGACCTGGTTGTCTTCTGTATGTAGCCATGAAGAGCATGGGGTCCAAGTTACCAGCACTGTATCTTTAATACACGTTATGAGGTGTTCTATCCTTACCCCCTAGGAATTGCTCCTGGTAAATCTTTTGTTCCCCTCCCCTCACGTGGTTTTACTTCCATCTCTTTTCCTAACCCAAAGACACATTTGGAAGCAGGACAACTTATCCATTTCTGGATGGTGACAGAACAGTAAACAAATGTCGACACTGCTAAATTTGTCGATGACACTGCTGACAGGGGAAAAACAAAAAGATGGGGACAAGGGACAGAAGCAGCAAAGGCGGGCAATAATAATAACCACCATTTTGTACTGAGCACCAGTACAATACTGCTGGGTGCATTGCCTGGCTGCCTTTTAATTCTCACTACAAAGCTAAATGCGCGGCCCTACGACATTTACAGATGAGAAAACTGAGGCAGAGAGAAGAGACTCCGGTCACCTAACTAGAGCCTGCCAGAGCCAGGGCTGCTCCAACTCGTGACACGTGTGCCACCAAGGAGAGAAGGGGAAAGGTTTTGTCCATTTTTAAAGGGCAAACATAGCACTTGGTGGAGGGGGGACAAAAAGGAATTGGATAAGCAAACGACGGAGAAAGAAAAAGTGAGGAAGAGAGAACTGCATTGGAAGAAAGGCAAAAGAAGTTTAAAAAACTCGAGTGAGATAGCACCGAGGCGGGAAACGGCGGAAATGACGTCAGAAGAAGGCGGGCCTAGCCCTCCGCCAGCCCCGCTCCCTAACGGCCCCTCCCACTAGGAGGCGGAGGCGGGACTTCCTCTTGCAGGAAGGCTGCTTCCGGCAGCGTTCGGAAGCGTCTACTGGGAAGGGGCGGGTCCAAACTGCGAGCCCAATCCGGACGCGCCTTCTCTTTGCCCGGGGCCTCCTTGGGTAACTTGTTTTAGGGAACCAACACCATGGCGTCGGGCTGCAAGATTGGCCCGTCCATCCTTAACAGCGACCTGGCCAATTTAGGGGCTGAGTGTCTCCGGATGCTAGACTCCGGGGCCGATTATCTGCACCTGGATGTAATGGACGGGTAACTCCTGGGGGCTCGGGGCGGGTTGCCGCGCGGGGCGGACGGCGCACCTCGGTGGAGCCCCTGCGGGGTGCACGGCGCCCCTTCCCCGGCGGGAGAGGGGCCTGGGGTGGGAACCAGCCGGCGCTGGTGGGGCTGACTCCGCTCGGGTCCCGAATCTCAGCCCTCCCCTCCCCCACCGAACGCGTGGCCCGGGGACCCGGAAGCGAGCGTGAATCTCTAGGACGTGTCTTTGATGCACAGGTAGGGAAACTGAGGCCCAAGGAGAGAGGCATGCCTTCCCCACGCTCATATAGCTAGTTAAGGGCAAAGGTGGGAAAGCATACTCGTGTGAGGACCGAGAGCTTGGCACATGGCGTGAGATTGCTCACGTGTTTGCACTCGCCGGGTTATCTTGGACAAGCCACTACCCTCACTGAGCTTCAGTTTCATTTCTTGAGGACTGGGAATACTCACAATGTACTTCTTAGACGTCTTTCAAAGGTGAAACGAGCGAGTACAAGTGAAGTTTACCGTGCCTGGCCCATAGTAAATTCACTAAAATTGTTAGTTGTTGTATCATTGTTCGAATTCTGATATTCCTATTTTCTCTTCAGGCACCCTGCTCTTCAGGGAGGGCAGCTTTTTGTAAGTAATTTTCAAGCACTGTAGTTATAGCACGTAATGTTTGGAATTAGGGTGCAACTTTCTTAAGCTGTTTATAAAATGAAACAAACCTTAGAAAACCGTAAGACTTAAAGAGTACAGAGATTGTGACAGACTTGCAACTTAACGTCTTGTTTGCTTTGCCAAGTGCCTGCCATTCTCAGAACCCCAGTGTTACTTGGTCATAAAAGTCATAACCTTGGGTCAGGATAGAAAAAATAAACTTACTTGGAATAGATAAAACCTCCATGTGCCGTCATTCACGTTGGAAGTTGGTGTTATGTACACCAGATGATTAATTAGTTCCTTTTTAATGTTACTCACTTCTCTGTAAGAATTTTGTTTTCCTTTGTTCTGTGTGGCTAAATGTGTTCTCTTTTCCATTCCACGTCCTTAATCTGTCTTACTAAAATGACAATGCCTCGACCTTAGAGGACTAGAATTATAGCCTCAATGTGTAAGGTCAGTAAATATTGCCTCTCACATAAGCTTGATTTTTTTGCGATCATGTATTTCTACTTTATGTGTGAATCTATTCGACACAGAAAACAGGTTGCTTTAATAGCTGATGTATGGATTAGTGGAATGGGTAAAAAAATCATTTGTTTTCATTTTGCAAATCAGGAGTATTACTGACAACAAGAATAGCAATATTTATGACCACTCGTCCATTTCTGTTCTGACACTTCTTGTGCATTAGCTCATACAAACTTAGGAGGTCGCTGCTGTCACTGCCAGGATTTTTGACTGCGAGGAATATGGCAGAGTCTTGCTTTATAGGTAGGAAATGGTGGAGGCAGGACTAGAAGCAGTGTAACAGTCTGCGTTGTCTCAAAAATGTTTTCTGTGAGTCTTGGGCTTGGAAAAAGTAAGACATTCTGTGTTCTCAAAGGATGAGTAAGGCCAGGTGTGGTGGCACACGCTGGTAATCCCAGAACTCAGGAGGCAGAGGCAGGAGAATCCATGTGAGTTTGAGGCCACCTGGGCTACATAGTGAGTTCAAGGCCAGTCTGAACTACATAGTGAGACCCTGTCTCAAAAACACAAACAAAAAAATACAAGTAATAATTTATACATTTATTTTTGTTATCTGTTTCATGTCTGTCTTTGTAACTTTAGTATTCTCTACAGTAAAATACCATGACAGGCTTAGTTGCCATTTGTTAAGTGAATGGATGATTAATAATGGGAGGACTCTCTTAAAAATCACTTTTACCCCCTCCCAGCCCTGTGGCATATCTTGAGCTTACTAAATAAAAGAAAATATTTTTTAAACTGATCTCCTTTTGCTAGGAAATAATTTGGAGAAACTAAATTCTGCAGCTTTTAAGCCCTTTCCCTTTTAATCTTCACATAAGAATTGTTTTTATTTCCTTTTTGCAAAGGAACAAACCAGTTTGGGAAGGTTCAGCCCCTTTGTTGATGTCTTGCCAGAAGAGGCAGAATCTGGCTGAGCTGATGCCAGTGCCCCTCTGCCAAGGGCTGTGGCATCTCCTAGGCCAGTGGTGCCAGTGTGGGGCAGAGGACTCTGTTTCCAAGGTGGGCAGCTCAGCATGCCTTCCCTCCTGGTACTGCCTTCGAGTTTCCCGTTTTCCTGAGTTCTTTTCTAAATTTCATCTAACATGCTTTCGATGTGCTTACTTTCTAGTCTCTCTCCTCACTTAGGACTGCAGTTTCTTTCCTGATTTCACTTGAATGTCTTTATCTAGAAAGTCAGAACTAGTTTGGAGATCGCTGTGGAAGGTGGGATACTTGTATGGTTGGATATTTGGAATAAAAGACAATGTGGAAAAACACCCCAGAATACACAAATGCCTCATGGTATGCCAGTGATTGTAATGTGTCGATCCTAAGCGTGGAAACAGAACAAATAAAGCTGTTTCTAAATTAATGACCAGGATTTAAACTTGGGGATTTTTCACATTCATACTGGATTTCTGACTTTGGGGGAACATTTTTAAAAAAATCTAAGGATTAACCAGCCCTCGTCCACACTCTTGAGAGGGCCCTGATGGACGAGCTGAATGGGCCAGCAGCCACTTCTGCCAGGCCCAGTATTCATTAGTCCCCCACCCCCCTCTGTTCCGTTTCCTCCTGCATGTTGTCTGCCAGTCCCCAGTGGCTTGTTAGATGATGAGTCCTGACTCACGGGAAGATTGTTTTCTAGTTACGGTCTTGATGTAGACCACACCAACCTTTACCCTCCTCTTCACCAAGTTCATCTTGTTTGTCTGACACAGATTGCAGTACAGTTACAGTCTAGGTAAAGCTTAAGATTGGTGATGACCGTGATGACAAGACAAGAGAATCTTATTCTTATATCACACACGGTTATGGTTAATTGCAGTAAGTCCTTGGGAAAAGAAATACTTAGTTATTGCACTTTATTTCTTGTACACTTCACTCCAAAATGTCCCTTCAGGGAAAACAAAGTAGAATGAAGCAGACTTCCTGATGCAATTTCTCCTTCTTAAAGTGAACTTAGTGTTTTCCAAGATGGTCTGAAAAGAACTCCCTGAGGTGTTTGTTTAAAATTCAGATTCTCCAGCCCTCTTCGGCATCTATAGACTTGAAGTAGAGGCTGTGTATCCATTTGTGGCAGTGCTCCCGTGGGTACTGTTGTCAGGCACGTTCAGCACAGCCTGGCTTCCTGCTGGGGCGCGAAGCCCTCCGAGAGTATTGGTACAGTTTGTTCTTCTGGTGTACTAGCGAACCCGAACCCAGCGCATCGAATTGATCATCAGTAGCACAAACGTCAGTCTTCTGTATTCTGCTTGAGTTTCCCAGTAAGGAAAACACGTATTTGTTTTATTCTTGTATTTTCTTAGGATGCGGTTATCTTATTACCTTTATGATAAATGAAACCTAAGATCAGGACTACAAAACTCAAGAACAGTGTCTGAAATCAAACTCTTTCAATTCCAGAGATACGGAATATTCAGTAAGCCTTGTGGGCTGCCCGTTGGACCCTTATCTCTGGTTTAAGTGACACATCATCTCGTCTTTAATCCTGACAGTGGTTTCTTTTAGTCAGTAATTTCTTAAATACTAGAAATCCAACCTGAGGACCCACGTGTTAGTTTGTGAACGTGTCTGCACTTGTCTGCCCCTCTCAGCAATGTTCTCTGCCTGCACTTTTTGGTGGTTTTCAGTGTTGGGCGGATGTGCATTGTAATTGAGACCCTCACCGTCTGACTCCATACGGCCTGCATTTCACTCCTGCCTGTGGCGCTTGCTGGCTGTGCGATCTCAGGCCTCTTTTCCTCGTCTGTGAAATGCAGTTAATAGCACCTGTTTTGCAGGGTAGCTGTGAGGTTTTAAAGGTTTAGTGTGTGGGACGTGTTTAAGCTCGTGCCTGGACTATGTCTCACTAGTTCTCATTCCGTCAGGGATTTACACTTAGAACCACAGCCAGGGTTTGTTCCCTCCTTGCTCCCTCTCCCCCCACAACTAATCAGATGACAAATCCTGGCAGCCTTTGACTCCTTGTCATTATTACTATTCCTTACCAGCTCCCAACACCACTAGTACTTACCTTCCTTGCCATTTATTGCCCAGCCCATCTTTCTGCTTTATTGCTTGTGTCTTAGCTATTATTTGCTTCTTGCTTTAAAATCTTACTTCATATGTGCAGTGGTAAAGTTTGAAGAACGGAGTTTGGCATTTGACACCCTTCATTTGATAATACCTACCTCTTGGGTTTTCATACCAGGCAAGCTGATCAGTACTGTTTCCCCCTTCTTGGAACATAACCTGCTTATTTCTGCCTTTACTTCCTTTCTTTTTCCATCTTTACAAATCTTATTGTTTCAGAAATCTCATGATTTTCTCTTTTAATATTCTGTAGTATTTGCTCTTATTTTTAGCTGTTTTGTCTACAATCGCATACTGTCTGTTCGTTATTGCTTAACTTTTCTCAAAGCCAGTACTTACTTGGTTTGTTTCTGTGGTACCAGGGATTGAACCCAGTGCCTTCACGTTGAGCTACATCCCCGGCCCTTTTGTTTGTTTGAGATGGGTCTTGCTTAATTGCCCAGGTTGTCCTTGAACTTGTGGTCCTCCTGCCTCAGCCTCTTAGTGGGCTGAAATTAAGGCATGTGCCGCCATGCCCTGTTTATAGTTTTTCATGTAACAATTCAGTGTGAGTGGCCTTTCCTACAATGATTCAGGGGAATAGACTTGTTTTGCCTGGAAGGGCTTTATTGGTAGAAAGGTACAGGCAGAGTAGGAAAAGAGTTTTGGGTAGGTTTGAATGCCCTTCATCCAAAATGCGGCTGGGGCTGTAGCTCTGTGGCACAGCGATTGCTTAGCATGCTCAGGGCCCTGACGTTGGTTCCCTGCACCACAAATAATAGAAAACAACCTTATCCAAAATGCTTGGGAACAGAAGTGTTTCAGTTTTTTATTTTGAAATACTTTTGTATATATAATGAGATATTTTATACACCATGTTTGCGACCCCGCATTTTGACTGCAGTCTGTTACATGATGAGTGGACTTTACAACCCAAGGCACCATGTTGGCACTCAAAAGGTTTCTAATTTTAAAACATTTTGGGTTTTTGGATTAGGGATGCTCACATACCACTTAATTTCTGGACTCTGCGATGACATACATCACTGAAACTCACTGTTATCAACGAGCTAATCATATGGGCTGCTTTGGGCGTAAAGGGAGCTGGGAAGTGTAGTCCTTGGGTGAGCTGGCTGCCCACTTACCACGGTACTGTAGCAGCAGGTCCTGAAGTTCGGTGAGTGGCTAGCCATCGCATGCCAGTGAGTCTGTAGACTCAGGCTAAAAAGGAACACTAACATATTTCTTCCCAAGACATAGCGCCTGATGTACCCAGCATGGATCTTGCATATAGGAAGTTTTGTTAAATATTTTATTGAACAAGTGACACAACAGAAGTATTAACTGAAGCAGGTTGAAGGCTATTTTGGGTCTGATAACAGGCAGACTTCATGCGAATCCTACCTCCACAGATTATTAACTGAATGACTTAAGGATGTTATTTAGCCTGTGTTCTTCAGTGGGAGTAATGGTATTACATTTTCATCTGGCTTTGTGAAGATGAAATGAAGTAGGGTACAGTCCCTGGCATGTAGTAAACCCTCAGTAAAAATGGTTATCTTTAAGAAGGTTTAAATCAACTATTACTTAGTGCCCCGTGATTGAAATGGATTGAAAGCCACAAGTTTCCTGTGACAAGCTAGGATTCGGAAGACCTGTATTAATGTTGCAAATTTTACTAATTAGTTGTGTGTTAGGCAAGTCATAAACTTTGGGGTTTTTGACTTTGTCATTTTTGCATTTCTACTTGTCATAGGTTATGAATTACAGACTGATCATTATGAAGACACATGTGACATTACATATTTGTTGCAGTATCAAGGAGATACTGTTATGCAAAACCAAAATTATCCAGTCATTTTTACTTTAATTTTAATATTGTATTAAGTTGAAAAACAGCACAATCCCAGTCTCCTCTGCCCCCATCACACTTCATACTGAAAGAGATACAGAAACTGAATTGAAAACATTTTCAGAGTAAGATTTTGTTTGTCTTGTAGGCATTTTGTTCCCAACATCACCTTTGGTCACCCTGTGGTAGAAAGCCTCCGAAAGCAGCTAGGCCAGGACCCTTTCTTTGGTAAGTGGTGTTACGCCATTGCGAGTTGAATATGTTGTTCAAATGAAGGAGAAGTGGGTAGTTGATTTCTTAACTTCAAGTTCATCTTGCACCCCCCCCCCCCCCGAGTTCAGTAGCAAGCTAAGCTCTCTTCCGCCTCAGAGCCTCGGTGCTCGCTAATGTCTGCCTGAAAAGCTTTCACGTGGCTGGCTGCCTCATCTTCGGGCTTCTTGTCGCTTGTCATTTTCTCAGCTGAGTTAAGACCTTGGGGATTTTCTTCTTAGACGCTCCTGCAGTCAGAGGTCACTTTCGTCAGCCTGTGAGGTCCATGAGAGCAGGGATTGAATCCACCTCGTGTACTGCATTTTTCCTAAAGCTAAGCATTGCACAGGACTGGGACTCTGTAATTGTTAATTGAGTGTATGAATCAGTTGACTGATTTATGGTCTGGAAGTCATTTATTTCATAGAAAGTGCAGCCTTCTACACATGGAGCTGAAATGTGGTCCTCCTCAGTGTCCTAGGATAGTATGAGTTCTGATTCTCAGCACGTGACCCGGAGTTACTTCACCAGAGGCATAGATTCACTGCACATGTTTTTGCATTTGTTGTTTTCAACTATGTTAGCAATGCTTCACTTTCCAAGTCTTTTGTATATAAGAAATTATACAAGTTTTTGTAAGTAGTGTTTTTATCTAACTTCTAGAATTTAATAGAACTTACTTTATTTTTATCAGCATACTTTTGGCCAGTTTTGTAAAGGACTCTGTGCTGTTCACTATCATAGCCACAAGCCACATGTAACTATTTAAAAGTAATTAAAATTAAATGTTGCATTTCTCAGTCACACTGATTCTATTGCAAGTCCTTAGCCACATGTGGCAGTGACTACTGGCTTGTACTGTGCAGCTGTGAACATCTCCATCCTTTCTGGAGGATTCATGTACTTTGGACCAAAGAAAGAGTGCTTTATCACCTCATTCAGGGTACACAAGGAACAGTGTTCCAGCAACGTGATCATGATTTGAAATTTCCAAATAATGGAGAACAAGCCTCTGATTAGCTAAACTTTTTTTTTTTTTTTTTTTTTTGCCATTTTTTGGAAAATGTAATTTCCATAGTAAATTTTTTACTTCCTCATCAGCTTATACCAGATACAATGACTCTTTCTGTGAATTTTTCACACACAAAAAAGAAGTGGGTGAAATAGCATACTTTGCCCATACAATAGCAAAGTATGGGTCCTCTGCTTCTGGCTTCCTCATGTGGGCTTAAATTTTTTTTTCCTTTTTCTTTCAGTTGGGCTCCTGATGTGACCTCTTCACTCTGTGTTTTCTCCTATCAGTGTCTTTCCTCTTTCCAGTCCTACTGCTACATGCGCTCCACTTTTTCTCCTACTTTCATTGTTTGCTGAAAAACTCACTAATTAATTTTTCTAACAGAAGCATTTTTTGTTAATTCTTGTATCTTTGTTGTTGGATAATTGCTACATGAGTATATTTTAGGTACTAAATCACAAGTCGTGTGTATAACTTCTGAAATTTTTAACTGCTCCACCTTAGTATTGAGCAGAAATAACCATTTAAGGAATAAAGTGATAAGCAAGCTTTTCTTCTTACGTCAGACTACTGATTTAGATAACAGTGTGGTTATACTGTTACAGTATGGTACGGGGCCATGGAAATCCCTAAGGCCTTTTCCAGTCATCCGTGCGGTCAGAGCTGCTTTCCTAGTACTGAGCCGTGATTTGTGGCTCGTTGTGTTGATGGTGCAGAGGCAGTGGGAGATCATGGCAGTGATGTTGAACCGCACCAGTAGTCATCAGTGTATCAGCACCGTGTGTCCACAGGACGTGCCCCTACGAAACAGTATAAATTACTGATTTGAGTGGATCTGGGTCTGGAGTACATGCCTGTTGAGCATTCATATGGAAGAGAAGGCCCTTCTGTATACGCAGCTGGGACGCTTTTTTCAAGGAAAACCTCTCGCGTGATAGTTTGAATTATGATCTGAATTAGCTTTTTCAATGAACACTATTTTCTCTTGAAAAAACAACAGATAAACTGTACTTTTTAAGAATTGGCTATTTTACTAACATTTTCTTTAAAATGAACAAAACAAACTTGTCACTTCAGGGGAAAGCACTTTGTCAATTTTTGTTGCCACTGATAGAGCTTGAAAGAGAAAAATAGAATATTGGAAAAGTATCTTTTACCACTGAGCTCAACAGCTTCTTGATACGGATGCTCCTTGCCTTACAATGGGGTTACTTCTTAGTAAATGCATTGTAAGTTGAAAATATAAGTCAAAAATGCATTTAATACTCTAACCTGTCAAACTTCATGCCTTACCCTTCCTCTCTTAAACATGCACAGAACACTTACATTAGCTAGTAGTTTGGCAAAATCATTTAACACAAAGCCCATTTTATAATAATTGTTGGATATCTTGTGTAATTTATTGAATACCTATATCCAAAACAACAGTGGCAACACAACACACTTTACAGTGTCAGTCATTCACTCTCGTGACCGGGAGCTGTGGCTAACTGCCACATTGGGAGGGAGTATTTACTGTGCACATATCACTCACTCAGGAAAAGATCAAAATTCAAAGTATGCTGTTAGACTTAGAACCATTGTTAAATCAGAGACCAGCTGTACTATGTTTTTTCATGTACATCCATACTATGGTGTAGTTTAATTCCTAAATTAGGCACAGTGAGGGACTAGCAACAATAGTACAACAGCTATAATAAGACTTATGTGAAGATGGTCTCTCAGAATGTCTTACTGTATCTACCCTTCTTGTGATGATGTGAAATAATACTTAAGCACTTCACAGCCTCTCTTCGGCATATCTGCATCGCCAGCATCATTACTTGTGAGCCTTGGGGTGATTATTAAGTAAAATACGGGTCCCTTGAATATGGCACTCTGATGACATGACAGTGGATCTGATTACCAGGATGGCTACTGTGTGACTAATAGGCGGGTAGGGTATACAGTGTGGATTCACTGGACGGAGGGGTCATTCACAGAGCAAGGGGGTTCAAGGTAGACAATTTAAAACTTAGAAATTGCTTGTTTATTTCTGGAGTTTTTTTATAATTTTGGACCATGGATCAACAGCAGAAAACCTCAGAAATGAAACTGCAGAAAGCGAAACCACGGATAAAAGGGACTACTGTTATTGATATAGTATAATTTATTAATGAATTAATAAGTAGATATTAAAAACGTCTTCATTTGAATTCCTAATACATTAAATATCTATTAATCTAACCCATATCGACATGTTTTTTGGGCTCTTCAGTAAGTTTTGAGTGTAAAGGGAACAGGGTACTAGGATGTTTGAGAACTGCTGATCTTATTAACTGTTGGCAAATTTTTGATCCATGACTCCCCAAAATTGTGGGGATTCTCCAGTAAGAGTTGTTAGTTACTGTAGGCTGGAGATTGAGTAGGAATGACTTAGAGATCTGATAACTTAAGAGGATGAACAAACTGGATATTACAAGTCAGATTCAATTTTCCTTGTTGAGAATACGTGAAATAAGGAACATCATAATGAATAAATTTTTGAAAGGTAAATCCAGGCATTGTGGCACATGCCTGTAATCCCATCATTTTGGGAGGCTGAGGCAGGAGGATCACAAATTCAGGTCTTACCTGGGCTACGTAGTGAAACCACATTTTTTTTTTTTTTTTTTTTTTTTTTTTTTAATGTGGGTACCAGGAGTTGACCTCAAGTGCTTGTGCCACTGAGTGATATCACTGGCCCTTTTTTACTTTATGTGGGTTCCAGGAGTCGAACTCAGGACCTTGTGCTTGCCAGGCAGGTGCTTATGCTGCTGAGCTATCTCACCAGCCCGAAACCATGTTTCAAAGAAGGCTGGGAATGTAGTTCATTGCAAAAGTCCTGGGTTCAGTCACCAATAATGTGAAAGAAAGTAACAGGGAGGGAAAATTTTGCCTACTAAAATTGTAATTTACTTTTTCTAGTTTAGAAATAAACTTTAATCTTGACTTCATTAGTAAAGCTGTGTACACTCTTTTTTTTTTTTTTTTTTTTTTTTTGTGGGTACCGGGGGTCGACCTCAGGACCTCGTGCGCCAGCAGGCGCCCATGCCGCTGAGCGATATCACCGGCCCCTTTTTCGTATGTGGGATCCGGGAGTCGAACTCGGGCCCTCGCGCTTGCCGGGCAGGTGCTTAAGCCGCTGAGCCATCTCACTGGCCCAGCTGTGTACACTCTTTTCCTGACATTTTTTCTGAAGCTTAAACTTTATAATCTTAGTTAAGTTCTGAAATACCACAATATTTTCTTAAATACAGCTTAGCTATGTCGTAAATGTTCTTGTAGCAAAAAAAAAAAAAACAAAAAAACAATTCAAGAACTCTCCTCACACTACCCTATGTCTGGCACAGGATTCTTTCTTCACAAAGTTGTTTCCTGTTTTAGTCTCTTAACCTGCCCTTTCCTTCTCATGATATGCTGTCGTTTCAAGTCAAGACCTTTGGAAAGGCCATGCCCACGTCCCCCCTTACATACTTGAGTGAACCAAGCTTGAGAATTAAGGTGACTCTCAGACTCCTAGTCAACCTGTCTGTCCCCGTATCTGTCCCTTCTGCGCTGTTCTGTTGTTCAGGTAACGGCCACTCTGTTCTAGTTGCTTAGGCCTTCCTATCTTAACTTTCTTCTCATTTTCTACATCCGAATCCATCAGTAGCTCTTAGTGGCTGTATCTTCAGAACTTGGCAGACTACTCAGTTGCAGCCATCATCCTCTACCTCAGTTACTACCACAGTAGCCTCCTCGGTCAGGCCTTGTCACTTCATCCAGAATTCTGGGGTGTTTTCCCATGGCCTGAGAGCCGTCTGCTCACCCTGCACTGAGCCACCCTGACCTCCTCCACTCCCCCGGTACAGCCCCTGCCCCATTACACTGGTGCTGCTCACTGTCAGCCAATTTTTAATTTTGTTGATTGCGTACCTCTCAGCATGTAATTCTCACAACAGCAGACAAACAGCAGTCAGAAGTCTGCTTTCTGCCGTAAACCCAAGGCCTAGAGTACTTAATGATGTAGTAAGTGCTCAGTAAAGGTTGGTTGAAAGAATAAATGGAGAGTCACAGGAATTAGCTTTCTGAGAGGGAAGGCTATACAGCTAATAGCAGTTGTTTAAGTTTTTTAGAGTGGCATTTCCTGGACCTGGAACCAGGCTTCCTGGCTTCTAGTCATTAGTTTTCATACACAGCACCATGTGCTTTTTGTGAGAAAAAAAATTGCAGGAGGGGTAAATGTATTTAACCAAACCCTGTCTTCAGAATAAAGGGAAGCTACCTGTACTGCAGTATAACTTAGTAATTTTTGCCATGCTAGAAGCATTTACATTCAAAACGGCCAAAACTACTGGCTGGCTATCATAATCAGAGCCAAGTACTTCCCTTCTGGTGATACTTAGGAGCCACTTCTTTTCTTGCTAGACATGCACATGATGGTGTCCAGGCCGGAACAGTGGGTGAAGCCAATGGCCATAGCAGGAGCCAATCAATATACCTTTCATCTCGAGGCTACTGACAACCCAGGGGCTTTGATCAAAGATATCCGAGAGAATGGGATGAAGGTAAGAAGTCTGAGGTGGCAGTGATATTTTATATTATTCCCTGGCAGAGTGTGGAATATTTGCTGGTAAACAGGAACTGATAGGTAAAGAAGACCAAACATAAACAGCAGTTTTTAGCTATGAAGCCAGAGATAAAGTATGAATTGTTCGTCAGGATTTCTATATTCCGTTCATCTTTCCTGCAAGTTACTGCTATTTGGAACCATTTATATTTGATAGCCACATTGACTTTAAAAAAAAACAAAAAAAACTCATGTAATGGTCTGAATAATTTATTCCATTTATTATTTTTTATAAGAATTGGTATTTCTGCTGGGTCTGATATGCCACTGTAATATAGAGAAATAATTGTTAATGTCATGTAGCACGTTTATTTCTGTTACAGGTTGGCCTTGCCATCAAACCAGGAACTACAGTTGAGTATTTGGCACCATGGGCTAATCAAATCGATATGGCCTTGGTCATGACGGTAGAACCTGGGTTCGGAGGACAGAAATTCATGGAAGACATGATGCCAAAGGTAACAGGAGGATCTGATATTGTGTGTGTTTATTCATTGAGCATATATTGTTTATTCATTGTTTATATTGTTTATATGTA
Organism: Erethizon dorsatum; assembly: GCA_028451465.1. Taxonomy (NCBI): domain Eukaryota; kingdom Metazoa; phylum Chordata; class Mammalia; order Rodentia; family Erethizontidae; genus Erethizon; species Erethizon dorsatum. Next base: position 26,421,197 of record CM051835.1, on the reverse strand, counting down.
TATGTGTTTATTTGTTTATGTTCATTGCTTATTTATATCATATATTGTTTATTCATTTAGCATATAATGAAAGGGTTGTCTGTGGAGATGTGTCCCGTTAGGGAGGTGAGGGACAGGGGATGCCTGCCTCATTTTAATACACTATGAATAGCTATCATAGATTTAGGGTTTGAATTCAGCAGTGGTATTATATCCTGTCAGAAAATTTCCTTTTGAAAGCTTTATCTCTGTAGCCTCTGGATATCTTGGGGTTTGCATTGCGTATTGACAGTTTGCCTTTGTTTTGTTTCCATAAAATCTAGGCTCTGCAAAACCGTGGCAAATTGAATGCCTTTTGCCAAGCAGAAAAAAGCCCTCTTTTATAAAGCTTAATTCATTTCCAAACAGTAAAAAGCATATGTTCCCCAATATTGTTTTTTACTGATAACAGCTTCTGTTTGAGAGATTTGGCATTTTGGGGGCTAGCTAATGACCTATTTGATTTTTTGTCTCTCTGGGCTGGTTTTTTTCCCACATTCCTGTTTAGGAGTCACTTATTTGTTCACATGTGTCTAGGTTCACTGGTTGAGGACCCAGTTTCCGTCTCTGGATATAGAGGTCGATGGTGGCGTAGGTCCTGACACTATCCACAAATGTGCAGAGGTGAGACCGCTGCTCGACTGTGGCTAAAACCATCTCCTGTCACTGGTTGGGGGACCAAAGACATTTCTCCTGTGTTTCCTAAATTGACTCTTTCTTGGGAATGTATTTTGTTGTTGTTGCTGTTGTCCAGATGTAAAACTAGGAAAACAAAGAGCAGTAAGTGAATTTCTAAAATGACATAAATTGTTAAATAGTAAATCATGGTTATTTCAGTAATGCTCAGTAACGGAAAAAGGGTATGTTGAATGCCAGCTGTTTGGAAGATCATTAATCTCCAAGGCCTTGGAGTGAGAAATTTTTCTAAACCAGGGAAAGGAAAGATAGCTTTTATTGCTTTTTTACCCCTTGCCAAAAGGGGTAAAAAAAAACAAATACAGAAATTTATTTGACCTAATTATTGTACTGTTTTTAGAAGTATTACCTATTTGTCACTTGTAAGAACCGAATGATATTTTATAAAAATCTAGGCCTAGGGCCGGTGAGATAGCTCAGCGGCATAAGCACCTGCCCGGCAAGCGCGAGGGCCTGAGTTCGACTCCCGGAACCCACATACGAAAAAGGGGCCGGTGATATCGCTCAGTGGCACGGGCGCCTGCTGGCGCGCGAGGTCCTGAGCTCGACCCCCGGTACCCACGAAAAAAAAAAATCTAGGCCTGATGCCCATTTGACCCTGTGGCAGTGACATGCATTTGTTTTGTTCTCACATGGCTAGCTTGGCTTAGCTGGGCTCCCGAGCTTCGTAAGAGGACGTCCGCCCTTTGAATAGCAGCGTGGGTGGTTGTCGCTTACGCGGCCTGCTCGCTTCGGGGTGGGCTAGCGCAGGGTTGTTTGAGACATTACCGTGGAGCCCAGCGGGCCTGGAACTTGTAATCCACCTCCTCAGCTTCCCGAGTGCCAGGATGGTAGGTGTGCACCATTGCACTGTCTGCGTGGCCCGCTGCAGCCGCGCTTCTCTCCTTGACACGTGCCTGTCAGAGCTGGACAGCAGTAAGTGCTGGTGAAGGAGGGAAGCGCCGCCCGAATGATTACTGAGCACATGTCACTTGTCCCTTGTAGCTTGCTTCATATGGAACTATTACGCTGTTCCTGCTCCAGTGAGGAGACATGTTGGGTGATAACCCTGTGACACTTCTATGGTTTCTGTGAAGACTGTGGTTGGAGACCTCACTATCATCATATGACAGGGTCTCATTGGATAAATTTTTCTGTTTGTGGTTCTCCTACTCTCCCCTTTCTTGCAACAAATTACTTAACAGATTGGGATTCTCTCAAGTCAAATCCTAGGAAGCTCAGAGCTAAACTCAAAGGTGTCTTTTTATTTTTTTTTTTCATTTTCACTTCTTTGCTTCCACATTCTTTGCTTCTAAAATACTATCTTGAAAATCTTCCTAGCACTATAGAATGCTAAGGAGGCATAAATATTCCATTCTTCCTGACACAAAATGAGGTTATTTAAATTTAATGTTACCAGTATCTTATGGATAGTTTCACATTTTCACAATAATTGTCCTTTCAGGTTATCTACAAATTCATGTAATTAATTCAGAGATTAATAACAGCTTGTTCTTTAGTATTTGTAGGAGCATTGGTATACATTGTGGAAAAACCTTAAAGGCTTATCTAAACATTAGCAAAGATACTGCGTAGTTTATTTAGAGTTGATTTGACCAGAAATTCAGTGATTTTTTTCCTTAAACGCATTTAAAAATAACTATTTTCATTCTGGAACATTTTACTTTCCTGCCTCATTGAATTAGAGTGCTTCAGTGTGCTCACCTCAAAGCAGCTTTTTTTGTGTGTGTGTACTGGGGGTCGACCTCAGGACCTCGCGCGCCAGCAGGCGCCCGTGCCGCTGAGCAATATCACCGGCCCCTTTTTCGTATGCGGGTTCCGGGAGTCGAACTCGGGCCCTCGCGCTTGCCAGGCAGGCACTTACGCCGCTGAGCTATCTCACCGGCCCTCAAAGCAGCTTTTGAGGCAGTGGCAGAAACTGTAGTCCAAGAATTGTTTCAGGCTCTCGTGCTTCTCTAAGCCGTAACCGAAGTGTTCACTTCTCCCAGGCAGGAGCTAACATGATTGTGTCCGGCAGCGCCATTATGAGGAGTGAAGATCCCAGGTCGGTGATCAACTTACTAAGAAATGTTTGCTCCGAAGCTGCTCAGAAACGTTCCCTTGATCGATGAAACCACACGAAACCAGTGCTTGTGTTCATGAAACCTTTTCACTGGAAAGAACAACACAGACTACCAGATCGTACCACAGTTGAGGCAGTGCTGCTTTCCTGAGCAGTTATTCCAGTTATTAAAATCTGTTGTACAGAATGTGCTGAGAGGTTAGAAACTGATGTGTATTAACTACATTTTAGCTATACAATTTAAAGATTAGCGTGAAATACCCTGTTTTAATGGGAGAATTGATTTTTATGGTGTGAAAATATGACTTGTTAAGGTTACAAACAGAAATGTGTCTTAATGCCTAAAGAGGGCATATTAGCTACTATGAAAAAATCTTTTTTTCTGTATTTTTAAAAGGACTGTTCTTTTGTTTCCCAGCTGTTCTCTGAAAGCACAGGGAATCTTTGATTTTTCACTTTTGATCTTATACTCAATTCATTAAAAACGATGAAAGCAATATATGAAGCCCAGGGGTTCTAAAATGCAAGTATGGGTTTTATCAAAGTGTTTGTGTTGCCAAAGCTGGTTATTCAGTGATTTCTTCCAGCTCCTGGCTTTCTTAATCTCACCCACCATTTTTAAGGGCGCTGAATGATGGTGCTATGTTTGTTAGCTCTGTGTAGAAAGGAAAAGTAAAGCCTGCCTTTGGAATTTCCATTGTGTTGAATGAATTCTGACTCTGTCCCTCTCTGTTTGCCCTTGGCAAATCACCCATCCTTTTTGCACTTTTAACTCACTTATATGTTGAATGTACTGTAACTGTAAAAACCAAGCAGGTTGTGTTGACCTGACAAGGTGTGGAAAGCTTCCAGTACTATTTGTAGAATTTAGAGGATGCTCAACATAAAGTGGCTAACATTCTATAAGTTTATGTTTTGTAGGCTATAAAGTATTTTTATATAATCTCATTAAACCTTTAAGTTACTCCTATTAAGTGATAGGAAAGGTATTTTTGTTCCATTTTAAAAATGAAAGTAGGGCTGGTGAGATAGCTCAGCGGCATAAGTGCCTACCTGGCAAGCACGAGGTCCTGAGTTCAACTCCCGGTACCCACATAAAGGAAAAAAAGGGCTGGCGATATCACTCAGTGGCAGAAGTGCCTGCTGGCAAGCACAAGGTCCTGAGTTCAACTCCCGGTACCCACATTAAAAAAAAAAAAAATGAAAGTAAAGCTCAGCAATAGGGTGGCACCATGGGAAGGACCTAGCAGGCCAGGATCTAGGGTTTCTGGTCCTTCTCCCCTTTTTTTAAACAAATAGAGCCCCGAGGAGGTGGGTTAAACAAAAGAAGCTTCTTTTACTTAATATTGTCTTATTTTCAGTCTGACTTTACCCTATAGCAGCATCAAGTGGCTAAGAATGTTCTGGAACTATGGATCTTGACCCCAAGAATATATATTTTATTTCAAGATAGACCAGCTAGGCAAAGAGATGGCAGGCTACAGAGTTCATCCACGAGCTAAGTTACTTTAGCTGTGTTCCCAGTTACACAGAAACAGCGGCTATGTATCAGGTACTGTATTTTTCTAAATACTTTTCTAAACACTGTGATAAATATGGCAAGAAGTAACAGGACCAGTATTAAATTTCTTGAGAGATTATATTCAAGATACTTACATTAATACTTCCACATGGAATAGAATTTGGTTAAGTTTTATCCTATACTGAGTAAAAATTTGTTTCTTAGTATTGTTTTACTTTTGGCTTAGGAGGAGCAAGTGCCATGAATAGGTAGCATTCAATTCTATCACACAAGGCATATAGAAATAACTTTAATTAAAAACTTACATAGAAGATTATATAATATCAGACATGACAAAGATTTGAATTTATTTACCAGGACAACTTGGGTTTGTCTGGCTTTTGTTTTCTTCTCCTTTAAAAATAAATGTACAGTAAAACTGCAAGCAAAAGTTTGTCAGTATTGAATTGGAATTTGTTTTTTCCTTCAAAGGGAACAGTATAATTTCCAATCCTGAACAAAAACTTACTAGGCCAGATGGCCAGGATTTTCACTTATATGGATACATACAGGTTGTTCTCAGTGTTCACATAGGAAAAAAATAGCTTAATGGTTTCAAAAGGAATCTCCCCTTAATGTGTGCTCCTTAGTATCTAATACTGAAGTATCCTTTGAACATTTTAATGCATGGGATGCAGATAAGAATAGAGTTTCATTTAAATAGTTATGGCAATGTAGGACCACATTAGCTAGAATTACAACCATTAAAAAAAAAGTTATAATGAAGGGCTTTCCTGTTTGTTCCACATTTTAAGTTGATTTTTCTTCATGAGATACATAAAATAATGTAGGCAAAACAAGTTGAGTTTTGAAAGATGTAATAGTTTAAAACTGCACTGATCTTTAACTCCAATTTGCTTGTCTTAACGCTGTTAAGAGTAAACAGTTACCCTGTGGTTAGTCCCGCAGATATCAGCATTTGAATAGATGAGTATTGTATTATCTGACAGAATTTCCTTAAATAACTTCTGTTGTTTAAACATGTTAAAAACAAAACCAAAAGTAATCCCTCTCCACATTTGAACTCATAGGTGTCTTTCCTCATTGGAAACCTGTGCTTTATAGTACAGCTTACATTTCACAGGGTGGTCCACGCGTGCATTTTCAAGTGGAGTGGGTCATTGCTGGTGCAGTTTTAAAACTATGCATGTGTGTACATATGTGTATATATTGTATATACATGTGCATATTCCAGTATGTTCTGAGGGAATTTCAGTGAATTGTCATAGGAATAGAAAAATAGAATCGTCATTTGATGCTCAGGGATATGTGTGTGTGTGTGTGTGTGTGTGTGTGTCTGGGTGTGTCTGGGTATGGGATTGTGTGGGTGTACATGTGTCTGTTTTGGGGGGTGTGTGTGGTGTCTTAAAAATTACCCAGTAATGTGATTGGACATCAAATTGCAGCAATTAATATATTGATGCTTGTAATTTGTATGATAAACACAAATGATGAACAGTTGTCTATAGGTGAAAAGCCAGCTACGTCTGCGCTTCAAGAAGGAAAAAGAGGCTTCTCTTGCCTGTTTCATAGACAGCATGAAACAGGAATACACACAGTCCATTGTCTTACTCTGGAATTGGGACGAAAGGATGTGGAAGGTCCAGAACACGGCTTGTTTTTCCTCCTGTCTTCTCTTCATTTACATAATTTTCTTTACCTGTTCCCTGTCACCTGTTTTTTTTAACATTAGTAAGTCCTAGACCTAAGGCTTTATATTCTTCCATTCCATCAAAATAGTTTTTTGTATAGTGTTCATTCTGTGACGCACTGGTACCGAAGACGTTGCCATAGAAAGCGTGCTCGGCCTCTCGGGCTGCTCCTTCCCTTCATCTCGGCAGGATAAGGCTGCTGTGTTGTCATCCTTCAGTGGAAAAGCCCGTCGTTCCCACCACAAAGACTGAAAGGGAAAACTTTTTCAGTTAAGTTTCAGTTCGTTTTGTTTAAATTCATGTGTAGGTGCCAATTTAATAATAACCATTGTCGTGATCATGTAGCATATAAATGTATACATTTTCGTTTGGATCTTAATAACTCAAATGGTGCATTCTGCGAATTGAGTGACTGGAGAGTTATTTCTTCACGTTGTCACTGTCAAGAAGAGGAAATGCAGCTGGGCATGGTGGCGCATGCCTGTAATCCCAGCACTCAGGAGGCTGAGGCAGGAGGATTGCTGTGTGTTGGAGGACAGCCTGGGCTACAAAGTGAGTTCAAGGCCAGCCTGAACTGCGTAGTGAAACCCTGTCTCAAAGAACCAAAAAAAGAAGGGGAAATGCTGCTGCAGGGCACTGGTCTTCATTTTCAGCCTAAGAGCACTTAGGAAAACACCCTTAGCTTTTGACTTTTTCTTCCCTGAGTTTTATGCAATGTGCCTATTAGTTTCCATAGACTCCACTTTCCTTTCTAGATCTGCTTCTTTGTTTTGTGGAATCTATTTATGAAGAAAGGCACACAAGTGGATGCATTTTTAAAAAGCACTACCCTTAAGGTAGGAACTGGCTCTATGAGGTGACAAGTAAAAACATGCAAGAGGAGGAAGAGAAATAGCAACTGACATTTCCTGTGTACCAGCTGCAGTTCTGCATTAATCAGATTTGTTTGCTAATAAAATTTCAGTAGCGTCCCCACTTCCTAATAGGTAAATAAGCAGGTGGGAGTTGGTACTGACCTGCTACGCAATAAAACGATTGCCATCAACGACAGAGCTGTAATGCTGCGATACAGATCTGATTCTCACTCAGATCGCAGATCTTGACTGATACACAGTGATGAAACGAAATTTGCAGTAAGCAGCTTCTACACCCAGGTTTTTAAAAAGTTAGAAGGCAATGAAGTTAGCCATACACATACCTTGATTTCTTGGCTTTCATTTGGAAAGGGTGAGCCTTGTGCACAGAGGTCACGGTGCTCTGAAGGCGGCTCGGGGGGGCTCTGAGCAGCACAGTGCTGCCCGCCGCCGAGGTCATGCGGGGATTCCTTCAGAAGCACCTCCTGTCCTTCAGCATTTTTACTGTAAGCTCTAGCGAGAGGACAGATATCATTTGTTACTTCTTGAAATTTTAACATTTTGTGAACCCAAGGTATCACTAAGTCAGCTTGGTGTTTTCCTTTAAACAGTTATGCATAAAAGATTTTTAAAAATTATTTATCATCTTCCTGATGCTCTGCTTTTCATATGTCAAAGGCTTATACGTAGTATTCATGATTCTGCCAAATTATACTAGTGTTTTTTTATGTAATATGGTTTGCTTTTTGTGTTTTGGAAGACAAGCAAGGGCAATTCCTTAATCTCACAATCCTTGATCTCTCTGACTATAATTATTGTAACGCAATCCATGGAGGCCTCCATTCATATTTTCCTCTGTATTTCTAGAAAGTTTTGTTTCTCAAATATGGAAAAAGATGAGAATTCCAGAATCTCATCTCTGTTAGGAAAACTTGAACAAAGACTTACAGCAAATCTAGATATCTTGAGACCTAAACAGAAAAAGGTGTTATTTTATAATAATAATAAATGAGAGATGCCCCTTAACAGAAGTGACTGCCAGACTTTACATTATCTTGATTTTTGAGTTTTGACTGCATCAAAAATAATAAAATATAAGTAGTGTAAAACACCAGAGATTCTTTCAAATCTATAATTAGTAAATATGTTTGTTTATTCTCCCTTCTCCAGGACCTGTTTATGTTTTTAAAAATACTTTATATGATTTGGTTTTTTAGACTAGATAGGTTTCTTTAGAAATTTTGCTTTAAAATACTATTTTTGAAATAGTCAGTGTTAAAATGGATGGCCTGAATTCCAGACTTATGTTAGGTCCACTGACCTGCTTTATGTATAGAGAGAATTTTCATGAGAAATACAGTAAAACAACAAATTTTTTTTTTTTTTTTTTTTTTTTTAAATACGTGGGTACTGGGAGTTGAACTCAAGACCTCGCACTTGCTGGGCAGGCGCTTATGCCGCTGAGCCATCTCACCGGCCCCAGAAACTCATTTTATCTTTATGTAATTAGCCTAAATATATAATTCTAGAAGATGCAGTGCGTCACTGCACGGAGTCGGACAAAAGCAGCTGACGTTACAGAGGGCACTGACGCTTTCCTCTCTGGTGGTGCCCCCAGCCTTCACGGAGCTCTGCCCGTCCCTGTGGACCCTGTGCTTTGGGTTCAGGTTAAAACACTTGCCTGCTGTTTCTCCTGTGCCACTTGCTTTGTTCCCACAGTGACCACCTGGCTTGCTCTCTCTCTTCATATTTTTTGTGTCTTAGAGAGAAGACTTCATCAGAAAGATCTTCTATCTGGAATTAGAAAAATATTTTTTTTTATGGGAAACATTCTGAAGTACGACACAGGTGTCAAAGTGTCCTCATCTAGAGAACAGCAGCAAGCAAACTTACTTTTAAAATAAATGCAATCTATTTTAGTCCAGAAAATAAATGTTAGATTAGCTTCAAATGGGAGTCTGGAACTTTTTTTTCTTTTTCTTTTTCTTTTTTTTTTGTGGGTACTGGGGGTTGAACTCAGGACCTTGCGCACCAGCAAGCGCCCCTGCCACTGAGCGATATCACCGGCCCTTTTTTTCGTATGTGGGTTTCAGGAGTCGAACTCAGGACCTCGTGCTTGCCAGGCAGGCACTTAATGCCGCTGAGCCATCTCACCGGCCCTTTTTTTTTTTTTTTTTTTTTTTTTTTTTTTTGAGATAGGTCTAGCTATGTAATTATGTAATTCAGGCTGGCCTCGAACTTGCAGCGACCTTCCTGCCTCAGCCTCCTGAGTACTAGGATTATAGGTGTGCACCACCACCACACCCATCTGGAACTTTTTTTTTAACTCTTCACTCTTGTGAAGACTTACCTAGATTATAAATGGGTTGGTTGGGCTTTGCAGTTAACCACAACGTACATAAAATATTCTCAGGTCTCTATTCATTCAGCACAGTTTTTAATGATTTTCCATTACATGGCACACATTGTTTTAAGAACTTGTTAATATGAAAAAACAAAAACATAAAACTGTTGTCTGAGATAAATTAGAATTTACTTAATGCTTATCTCATTAGCATCTAATCTACATAACTGTTTGGATTATGATATACAGGAGTCTGAGTTTCCTGGCCGGGGTCAGTGAATTGGAAAGAGTGCCTTAGAAGTGGGAAGGGCATTAAAGGAAAGGTAAATCTGGTAGTTGAAAAATCTGAATGCTGGCCAGAGACACTGCTGTCTGACAGAAACCAAGCGTCTTCTACACTGTATTGTACTGCTTCTGCAGACCATCATTTTGCTTTTAGTTATACAGTATTTTTCCCTGTAATTGTTCTTGTCTTAATGTCATTTTATCTGTACAGGTCCCCAGTCCTTTGCCTGCAATTCCCAAATCCAAAAATCTGACAAAAGTATTTTTTTACACAGCTCACACAGAGCCTGATCTAAAGTGGAGTGAGGTTACTTCTAGTGTATGTCCCATTTCCCATGCATATTTAACTATGGCACTGTCTTCAACTGTAGAGGTAGTGCATGATATAAGTACCACATTGTCTTTCTAAAGTCTAAAATCTTCCAAATTCTAAAGCATATTGACCCTAATATTTTTATGCCATTGTAGATATGAATAATTTGAGACTAAGTCTCCTTATGCAGAGAAATATGACTTATACTGAGATAGATGTAGCTCTCCAGATAAATTCAGTATCAACTCATAACATTTTTTCCTCTCTTCCTTTATATTTGTCTTATTTTTGTACTCAAATGTGCACAGACATTTTAGTAGGATTAATATCCTTTGTCAAAAGCTTGCTTTTTGTAAGTGTAAAGAAAAAAATTAGGGCCGGTGAGATGGCTCAGCGGTGTAAGCGCCTGCCTTGCAAGCGCGAGGGCCCAAGTTCGACTCCCGGATCCCACATACGAAAAAGGGGCCGGTGATATCGCTCAGCGGCACGGGCGCCTGTTGGCGCGCGAGGTCCTGAGGTCGACCCCCCGGTACCCACAAAAAAAAAAAAAAAAAAAAATTAGAAGTTAAAAGATATGTGTTCCCCTTTAGTTCCTCAAGTGTCAAATTAGGCATGCATCATAACATATAAAGTGCAGTTATCCTATTAAATGAAAGGTAGCTTACCTCGTCACCTAAGTTACATTCATCCAAAGGCTGAAGAATAGCCATCCTCCAGCTGTGGAAGATAACATTTCAAACACCTTTTATTAGTCTTTCTAAATGTAGCCATTTATTCTCAAGTATAACTAAATACATTAGTCTTTCCTTGGAATTTCCATAATTCAGATGGTTATTTTAATACTTTATTTCAAGACAGAAGGTATTTGTACTACAAGAAAAGGATGAAAAGTCTTTACTTTTTACCTTAGAGTGAACAGACTGTCATTTACATAGCTGCATTTTATATGTAATAATCATGTACTGATGTTGAATTAAGTCAGTGATACGCCAATAAACTGGCTTGGCCAAAAAGGAGGAGAAAAAGGACTTGATTTGTAGTGTCTGCCAATTTTGGGGGGTAAGAAAATGCTTATTTTTGAAGAAAAATTTGACATTTCTTTATATATCAGCTCTCATAATACTTTCTAGGTTACTTCTCTTAGTGCTTCAAAGTAATTAAGTAATGAGACAAATTATGAAATTAAAACAGAGATAGGTAGGAATTAACTGTAGTTATTACAAGGCTCATGTCTTGATTTGTGTGTTACTTCCTGGTGTGATAGTCATGATTTCAATTTTTTTTTTTTTAACGTGGGTACCAGGAGTCAACCTCAGGACCTTGCACTTGCCAGCAGGCACTTGTGCTGCTGAGCGATACCACTGGCCCTTTTTTTTTTTCCCCTTTATGTGGGTTCCAGGATTTGAACTCAGGACCTCACATTTGCCAGACAGGCGCTTATGCCGCTGAGCTATCTCAGCGGCCCAATTTCAAATTTTTAAGAAACTACTTTAATCATTACTAAAAAATTGTGCTAACATCCCTGCCAATAGAAGAAGATCTGTGTATTGCATTCAGGGACCTCCTCAACCTGGTTCTTTTCTAGCCTTAATTCCTTTTATCAACCTATGCAAAACCTTAGTATCTCGCTAAGCCTTATATACTTGTCTGTCTGCTTTTGTTATGGTCTCCCTGTATAAATAACCTCTCTAACCTCATGGATATCCTCCCAGTCCTTTCCATTCATCTTTCTAGATAATGTGTTTAATGCTGACTTAGCAGTATATCAAAATCTTATTTTCCTTGTCACAGGTGTTTTATCTTAGAGTGTGATATACCATGCAAACCTTGAACTCATTTTGTAACTTCACGCACAACTATTTTTAATGTGGGCAAGCATCGTGTGTTGCTATAGTTTTAAACATCACTAAAGTACCTTTTAATGCTCTATACATAATAGATATAGTTGGAAAAAAGGCACTCTAAAGTAAATCAGTCTAGAAATTATCACTTCTTAAAAACCAGAAGTAGGGCTGGGGATATAGCTCAGCAGCACAGCGCCTGCCTGGCAAGCACAAGGTCCTCAGTTCAATTCCCAGTACCAAAAAACAAACAAACAAAAACTAGAAGTAAAGTTGTGATACTACTTGGCACTTTTTCTTCAGCATGAGCAATGTAAAGTTTTCTTTCACCCTTTTCCCTCCATGGCATATTACAAGTAGATTAGGAAGAAGGGGAGCATTCTCTTCTCAGTTAAAATTCTAACTTCACTCCAAATTTAAGCTTATTGAAGAAGGAGAGGAAAGAAAAGTAGAAAAATGTAAGTAAGTATACATACCTTGGAGTCAGTATTTCCTTATATTGGAGTTTTTCTAACTTAGTTGGGGCTACTAATGACATAGGAATCACAATGTTATCTATGTCATAAGAGCTTTCACTTCTTAACCTCCGCCGTGCAGTACTCTGCAAAACAAGGTTATGGCACTGCTTTACAGTAGTATCTACTTACTTGTGGTGATATTCTTTCATGAGTTATAAAAAGGTAATATGCAGTATACCTGTTGCATAGTTTTTGTAAACATATTGTTATAAAGTCTGATTATATAATGTTACCAATTAAGAACGCATGCCTGTATTTTGTAAATTAAAGCAAACCTCTTTGTGGGTGCATAGTGTATATTTATGTGCACAAAGGTACATGCTTCTTATTAGGAAAGGCTTATGAAATACTGTTTTGGTCAACCCTTTAGTAAAGGTAATTATTACGAGCTTCATTTATGTATTCCTTGTCCCTGTCCTTCATTCAGACCATTCATTTCTTTTTTTTTTTTGTGGGTACCGGGGGTCGACCTCAGGAGCTCGCACGCCAGCAGGCGCCCGTGCCGCTGAGCGATATCACCGGCCCCTTTTTTTCGTATGTGGGTTCAGGGAGTCGAACTCGGGCCCTCGTGCTGCCAGGCAGACGCGTAGGCCGCTGAGCCATCTCACCGGCCCCAGACCATTCATTTCTAAACCTTCTCATCCTTTGACCTCTTGAATCCCTGGCCATATGACAAACAAAACAGATTAACAGCAACATAAATCCTGAACCCTCCATAGCAAAACTGTATTTAGCTGCATATGTTAAAGAGTAGAGATAGCCATGATAAATGTTTTAACAGAAAAAAATCCATAACCAAAGATTCATAAACTCTTAGCTTCTAAGTAAAAAATGTCTTATCTAACCAAATTTACAGTTTCCTAATAAAGTAGTTCTAAATGTGCTAGTAAATAAGGCTGATAAAGATTAGCAAAGTATTCTGCAAGCCATTTTGGTTTTATATCAAAATAAAGCAGATTTAGAGTTCAGTCTAAACAAAACAAAACAAAAACCTACTTGTGATGATGAATTCTGGGTTCTTGATATAACATTGAAATTAGAGACAGCAGTAAAATTGCAATGGGATCCTGGTTCTGTGTGTTGGAAAGCAAATTCCTCAAATCTATCCCTTTCTCCTGCCATGGAAAGAACCATTCAGAATGTCACACATTAAACATGGTCAAGATTATTAGAATTATTTTCCCAATCAGGTGAGAGGTGACTATTTCCTTATTGTTTTTTTAAATTCATGTGTCAGAAAATAAGCAAAAAGAAATATAAAAGAAGAGCCTTATCCACACTCTTGCTACATGTAAGCATTTCTATTTTCTGGGACCTTGGTATTTTTAATCCAGTATATTTCCTGTTATTTCTTGAGTAATGTCATCTGCTGTCTTTATCACATCTTTGCTTTCTGTGACTCTTACCAGTTTTAGCAGTTGCAGTGTCAGGACTGATCATAATTTTATCTGTTCTCTCATTTTGTTCATTTTCTTTAACTTGATCTTCTGAACACTTGAGTTTTGAAAAAGTTTCTACAACTAAAGTACTCATTTCTAAGTTTTTGATCTCTAGTATTTATTCTTTATAGCATCATTTCATGGATGAAATTTTTCTGTCTGGATATTGATTAGATGTTTACTTTTATTGATATCTGTTTCTTTCAAGTTCCTTCTGTTTCTTTTCATTCCCTATTTCTGCATTTATCCACTTATTTACTGCCATTGCCTATTTTTCTTCACTATGAATCCTAAGAAGACTATTTTCCTGTATAATGTGAAATCTGATAACCATCCACATTTACAGTTCTTCAGTTGTTAAAAAGTATCCCTTATGGGTTAGTTTCTTCGAATCAGGATCCTCCGAATGAAATTGGTTATTGTCTCCTAGGTTTCTTACAATCTAGAATAGTTCATTTTTCATGACATGACTTGTTATATGAACTAGACCAGATGTCCTGCGCTTTGGGAACGGTCTAATTATTTCTTTGTAGTATTATCATTTCATTTGTTCTTCTATCCCATGTACAGTATATGCATTACACTTGAAATTGGATCTAAAGTATCAATTCTAGTGAAACACTGTATTATATATTAGGGGATGTATTTCATACTGCATCTTATTAAAAGATAAGGAAGTTTTCCTATGTTTTGGTATGCATGCATGAAAGTTCCTTAAAAGCCAGGTGGTTCTTGGTCATGCTTAAGAGTGAGACAATAAAGGGAATAGTGAAACATTTGGAAACGTGAGAGTTGCTTCATTTTGTGCCACAGTCAGTGTACTTGATCATCAGGTAGTGACTTGGTCTATTATGGGTGACATTTCTATAGATCCTAGAGATGGTATTAAACTGTTTCTGGGTAATTCTATTTCAGTACATCATGGAAGTGCTTAGTTCCTAATTTATTGAGTATGTTACTGTTACTGACTAATAAATACAGTGTTAGGTTCAATGGAACAATGAATGAGATACAAAAATACTACATAACTTGCTAATCAAAATATATCTTGCCAGTTTTATCATTAGCAATAACTGCAGTGATTGTCTTCCCTGTATCCCCACAAAGAACCCCCTTTGATAACTCGGTCATTTTGAAGGTGTACATTTAAGACTCCTAAGGAGAACTGAACAAGGTGGTTGAGTACCTCAGTTAAATCATGACCTCCTTCTCAAACTCCTGAGGAATTTTAAATGGTGATAAATTTCTGTAAGGCAATCCTGTACTGACCCAGGCTGAGTCCAGACAACAATTGATAGAAGATAACTAGTCGGGGAACATAGGGAAGAAATTCTTAATTGCCATAAAGTGGATAGATACCTAGTCTACAAATTGTGAATTAGCTACATGATTATCTTCTCAGGGTCATACCTGTTTTGTGTGATTAGTGACTGTTTTGGGTTATAAGTACCCGTGATACAGGGGTTCTTTGAACAGCAAAATTTTATTTATTTTCAATATTTAACCCTAATGGTCACATCCTCCTTTTAACCTACCTACTGCTGTTTCACTCAAATGTCTTTTCTTTCTTCCCTGTAACAGTTGTACAGAAGATTCTGACCTTATTTGAGGCTTACACATAGGTGAATATCCATTTCTCCATTGATTCAAAGAAGTACTGTGTACTAAAACAAATGAAAAGGAAATGTGAGGTTTTAGTTTCTTAACACAAACAGATAATGAACATATTAGTCTGTTTTTAGCTAGTTATAACAGTACAGGATTTTAGGATAGCAGTGCAAAATTGCATGTAGTGAATACTAAGATGAACAACTACTTAAGCTAAAAACACATGTAATAGGATTCCTTAAAAAACATTCTGAGGAGGTGCCCAGTTTACTGTTTGCTGCATTTGTTTGTTTGTTTTTGAAGAGGATGTGAAAGGAAGGTGGTCTTCTCAAAGTATTCCAGATTAGTTCTTGGTCAAATAGGATCTGAATCCTGAAGTTGCCTACTCTTAAATCTGGGAGTAATTCAGGACCAAGAAAGGTCTACCTACTGTGGTCACAATAGACTAGGACTCGTGAGAGCAAGAACCAGATTTCATTTAGTGAGTATTTGTTAAATTTTATTGTTGTAGCCAGAGATAACTTCAGAGTAAAATCGTAATATCATACTTTAAAAATTTCACCCTCCCCCTTGAGACAGGGTCACACTATGTAGTTCAGGCTGGGCTTGAACTCAAAGTAGTCGTCCTGCCTCAGTCTCCCAAGTGCTGGGATTACAGGCATTTGCCACCATGCCTGGCTTCTTTCACTTTTTTAAAACACTGAATTTAACACAATTTTCAGACACTTAATGTCACTATACCTGTATCCTCATCTTTAAAACAGGGATAATAGCTATCTTGGGGTTACGAAGGCTTAAGTGAGTTAATGCCTGTATTAGAGGAATTAGTGTCTGGCATAATAAGTGCTTAATAAATGTTAGCTTTTTCATTTTGAATAGTGTCTATCTGGACCTCATATTTCCAGTACTGGTATAAAAACAGGGTACCATAAATAGCAGTAGAACAGTCTTAACAGTGAATATCAACTTCAAAGATGAGGCACAAACTCCAGAAATCTTGAATAGCAACATCATAAACTACCAGTGGACGAACCCTCTCAAGAAATAGTTACTGGAGCATTTACAGAATACAGATTAACAACTCTTTCAAACAACCAAAACTGTGAAGAAAAGGCAAGAGGCCTCTCTAGAGAAATCTTGTAAAATTATAATTGCTTAAGTAAAAACAAGCAGCATTAATTAAGCTGAGTAACAGAATAGACATGGGTGAAAATCAAGATTGGACCTGGAAGAAAAGTTTGACAACTTGAAGTAACAGTGATGGAAAATTTGAGAAAGAAAAACACCCAAAGTGGAGTAATAGAGACTAGAGCAAATGAATGGGTAATTGAAGAAAGGAGGGCTAAATGTTTTTCCAGAATTATAGCAGCCTTGAAAATTTAGAGAACTCACTTGAACAATGTTGAACAGAGCAAATGAAAAAAGAAAAATCAGTCATACAGCCCATCACAGGTGAAGATACTCTGAAGTTACAAGAGAACAGTCGAAACGATCAGAGGAATGAGATTTCACTTGACACAGTGAAACTCAGTGTAAGGAAACAGTGACTAGCTAGGAAAATGGCAGGCAGAAGTCCACGACGGCCCCTGAGATTTCTCACCACCCAGAAAGGTGGGGGGGCCTGGAGCAGGCCTACATCCGTCTGATAGAGGGCTGGGGTGTAGCCAGCGGTAGAGCTTCTGGTGTTTTGCTGAAGTTTAAGCAAGCCCCAGGTGATTTATCCTTCTGTTATGTTTTCTTCCCAAGGTGATAGATTTCACATGAAAACAGAAATAGCTGACGTTGAGGGGAAGGAAGAGAGAACAGCTTGTGCAAAGGCCCAGGGAGCGGGACAAATCTGGGACCTGAACAGTAGCTATGTAGTGTAGAATAAGGACCCAGGGTGAAAAAGACCCATGCACAGGCAGGAGCCGCCTGTGTAGTCGGGCTTTGGGGTCCTCTTAAGACTATTCCCTCAGATGGCTTGGATAGGGGTAGGGAGCCGGTATGATAATTAGATTTGCACTAGTAAGAGATCACTGGATGTAATGATTGCAGGGAAATAAAAGTTTGCAGTCTCTTTTAGCAGTACATATCATTTTGTTAGGCTGAATGTTGTAGTAACGAATACAGATTTGAAACATTTGCCACAGACAGTTGCTGAGTAGACATGAGGCAGTGTGGTAAGGGCTGAGTCCTGTGGTTTTAGATTCCTCCTCCTCTATCCATTCTTAAAATTTATAACACAAACTTACAGAAAACTTGGAATTTCCAGTCCCCTTTACTCAGATTCCCCAAAAATTAACATTTTATCACATTTGCTTTACCTCCTTGTGTACTCATTTCTGACACGAGGCTCCTTTAGATAGATAAATGTGTATTTCTCAAAAACAATGACATTCTTTTACAAAGCCATGCAGTTGTCAGCAATTAAGAAATTAACACCATTAGCTAATCTGTAAACTTTGTTCAGATTTTATCAGTTACCCCTATATTTTCTTTATAGAAAATTCCAATCACTTGTTGTGTTTAGTTTCCAGGTCACTTTATAGTTGTATATCTGCAAGAGTTCTGTCATTTTTCATGACCTTTAATATTTTGTAAGTACTGGCTCTTAAATTGGTTTTCTCTGGTACAGTATTTCCTCCTGTTGAGACTTGCCATGTACTTACCCTTCACCTCTACAGTGTGACTTTTCCCTATTTGCTTGTTGTCTGAAGTCAGCAGTGTCACGATAAATGCAATATTTAACAGATAATACAGGCTATATCCAGACTGTATGGCAAGGCACGCTAGGATGTTTATTCTCCTTCACGCAATTTATTCTGCAGGAATACCAGGCTATTTGTAGACACCTGAACACATCATACTGCTTCAGGTCTTTGTGATGAATGTTTGTTTCCATTATTTAAAGCCTTGTTATACAACATGGACCAATAGCATTTGAGTCTCTTGGGACCTTGTCAGAATGTAGACCCACAGGGCCTATTCCAGACTATGAATCAGGATCTGCATTCTAACAATATCCCCCCTCAAGTAATGTGCTTATATGCTAAAGTTTCAGAAGTACTCGTACGGAATGCCCCACCCTTATTCCTCTGTAAATACCAAGATGGCATTTGGTATCACCACCTTTGTGGAGTTCCTCTCAGCCCATTTCTCATTTCCCTTAACCTTTCTTTTTGCCTTGTCCTAAGCAGAATTACATACTCCCTCTTTATTGCATGAATTTTATCATATATCTGTGCTCATCATACTCTAATAGTTTATTTATGTGTACTTTTCCCTGTTGCATTACGATTTGCTTTTCTATGATTCACCTTTGATCCCTCAAACACATAATAGTCTGCCAGGCACACATTGGTGCACAAAATGTTAAACTCTAGTTGTACTTATTTCTGTAGAAATCACTAATAGTAAAAGAGAAGTCAATGACCAGCTATTTAGGACAGATATAGAGGATAAAACCTAAGATGTTATACAAAAGAATAGTGCATTGATGTGCCTAACAGGAGTTCAGCCTTCATCTCAAGTGTATTCCATTCTTTATTCTTTCTATTCCAGTGTGGCATGTAACATGGCATTACCTTAAAACACGAATTCTATGCCTGACATATTTACACTGCTTTATTTTTTAAGTTAGAGCAACTTTAGTTGGAGCAACATTAGTAGAAATAAAATCGTCTAACTTCTAACACATGATGTACTTTCCCTTTTGCACAAACTTTCAATCATAACTGTACATTTCATATTTCATATATATTTCAAATATTAAGTCATAAATTTTAATTAGGATAAAAGTACAATTTTCTTTTTATTCTATAACCATTAGTTCTGCATATGGTTGCTTTATTCTTCTGATTAGAGACAAAATCATTTAGTTATTCCATAGCTGTTGGACATTACAGTTGTTATCAAGATCATAATGAAATTATTGCTATTAGGGAGATTCTCAATATAATTGTGTTCATGGATGTGTTTTCCCTTTAAACAAAGTTTAATCTCAGTATCCCGATGAGTAGAATTACATCGTGAAAAGATACATGAACATAATCTACACTCCCCAGTGTTTTTAGTCTGTCTTCCACTAGGCATAGCTAGTTGTTCCTTGTCCTTGGTGCTTTTTTTTTCCCCCCTAACTTTATACTGTGGAAAAATTTCAAATGTACACAAAAAGAGATTAGAATAATAAACTCCTGTGTACCTGTCATTCAGCTTTAGCAATGATCAACTCATGACCAATCTTGTTTCATCTCTTTCCCAACCAATTTTTTTGCTAAAATATTTTAAAGCAAATTCCAGAATTATCTTTTCATCTGTATATGTCAGAATGAACCACAAATAAACTTTTAGCATATGTATATTTACATAATCTCAGTGTCTTATTACATATGACAAATTAATAATAAATATCTACAAGCCAGTTCATGTTCAGGTTTCTTGGATTGTTTAAAAAGTGTGTGTATATGTATGGATATGCAGCTCTTTTGTCCAAATCAGAATCTCAGCAAGGTCCACACGTTGCCTTTGGTTGAAAAAAGAAACTTTCTTTCATGGTTATAATTGTATCAAACAGAACTAAAACACTTGTGTCCCTTTTTTTGTCACAATATTCTTTGGTAAGTGTGTGTCTGTCTTTTCATGAACTTTTAAGATTTTTAAGGTTGCATATCTACTATAAAATATATTTAACCATTTCTCTATTACATTCTTCAAGTTGTTTATAATTTTTCCCTATCACAAAAATATTAAGATGAATGTATTTGTGAAAAGTTTGTTTCACATTTGGTAGGATTAGACTAGATTCTTGAAAATGGAATAATTGGGTCAGAATACAGAGTTACCAGTTTAGTCAACATTTATTTTGAGTAGGTACAAAAGTAAATAAGGTAAGTTTTTTTTCCCCACAGTGATCTATAAAAAGCACACACTTTAAATAAAGGCTTTGTAATGTATCTCACAGTGCTTTCCAAAAGGTTTGTATCAATTCTTAATGTTGTCTGAAATATTAGAGTGCTTGTTAAAACTATAGTAATTTTTTTTTACTAGAATTTATAATACTAAACAGGCAAAAATAGTAAACTGTGTGACACAAGTTCTCAGTAAATGTTAGGTATTATTTTCATTATTTTATCACCAATCACATCTAGCTTTTCTTCCAATTCAAGCATCATTTTTAATATGTAACTAATCCATCTGAAATATATTTTTTAGTGTCACCCATCTTAAATTTCTTTTACTGTGCTGTTATAATGGACAGATCTCATTTAAGGAATCATCATTTAGTGCTGCTGACTACAGATTAAAGTTGGCTGCTTAGAGCGCGGACCGTGAGCCAGACTGCTCGAGTTGGAGTCGTAGCTCTGCCACTGCTCTGCTGTGATTTGGGAAGGGTAGGAACAGTAGTGATCTCACAGGGTAATAAATTGGCTAAGTTAAAGCTCTTCAGCCCGTGTTGGCATAGAAAGAATACATCATTGTTGTCATGAATATTCATTGACCAAGCCATCCTTTCTACAGCAATAGGAAAACACCACCTATATCATACAGAGACCCTTTGAGTCTGTCGCAAGGCTTTTTGTGTTTAGCCTTCATCTGGCTTCTACCAGTACCACATTATTTTAATGATCATAACATTTTGATATCTGATAGGTCTTCCTTTTGATCTTTTACAGTTTTTGTCAGTCCGACATCTGTCTGTGTAAACTTCAGAATAACTTTGTTCAAAAATAGTACCTCTGTGATTCTGATTATTGAAAAATTAACCTGTGGAAAACTGCAAGTTACAACTCAACAAAATAGAGTATTTCTTTCCATATAGAAACATCCTCCTGTGTCCCTCAGTGAACTGCTGGCATTCTCTTCATGAAAATCCTTCAGTTTAATCAGAGGTATTTTGTATTTTCATTGTCACGTTGTCTAGCATACTTTATTCCTTACAGGTTCTATCTAATGATTAGTGATATTTATAGAAGCAGATTTTTTCTTTTCTGTTTTGGGGATTGAACCCAGGGCTTTCCTATCACAGAGCTGCACCCCCATCTCTAGTAGCTGCTGATTTTTTATAATAAAACTCCAGTTCTAATAGACATACATTTGGATCTTGAGTTTTTAGATTTTTTTTTTTTGTGTGTGTGTGGGTACCGGGGGTCGACCTCAGGACCTCACGCGCCAGCAGGCGCCTGTGCCGCTGAGCGATATCACCGGCCCTTTTTTCGTATGTGGGTACCGGGAGTCGAACTCGGGCTCTTGCGCTTGCCAGGCAGGAGCTTATGCCGCTGAGCCATCTCACCGGCCCGAGTTTTTAGATTTTTAAGTAGTCATTTCATCTGGAAATAATTTGTCTTAGTTTGGATGACTTTTTGATGTTACAAAGATTTTCAGTTTGCAGATAAATACGTTAATGTTTTTCTTACAGTTACTTCCAAGCATAGACAGTGTCTTCACACCCTTCAGAGCAATCACAAACATTTGTTTATAATTTCAATTTAAGTTTCACAATGTAGTTTTAATCTTAAAATTATTGGAACCAACTAGAATTCATTCTGATGCATGATATGAAATGAATACAGTATTTACAAATTTTTCTCAGAAAAATCTACCAATACTGTTTATTGAATGGTTCTCTACTTCTGAAACACAGTTCTTTCTTGGTCATATAATAAAGTACAAAGTATGTAGTCTTATTTCATGAATCTATTTTCCTAAATATAAGCAAAATAAAATCTATACTAGTTATTAGAGGATTTTGGCATGTTTCCATATGTGGTTGCGGTAGATTGAATTTTCTAGCAATTCCTTTTATTTAGTCCTCTCAGTGGCCTATGGAATTATTTCAAGCTAACCAAATCTATTAGAACTTCAAGTTAAATTGCATTGAACATGTGAACTAATAAAGAGAATGACATCCTTATCAGTTTTACCATACAGGAATGCTCCTTGTTTACTTGTATTTTCTATTATATGTATCAGTTGTATTTCATAATATTCATCCAGTAGTTATCACACATTTTTGAAAGATTGCTCCTGTGTACTTTCTTCCATTTACTCATTCTTTTTTTCTTTTAGTGTTGAGGATCAAACTCAGGGCCTCACAAATGATACACAGCTCCTGTGTATTTTCTGTCTGTGTGTGATTTGCGAAAAGTGAATATTAAAAATTAAGAATTTACGTTTACTCTTTTGTTAAATTTTATTTACTTAGAATGCAAAAAGAATAGTATGAAGGATGTAAAAAGGCAGCAGGAAGTACAAGATTTGTAAACGTGACATACCAGGTGCTGGTGATAAGATACAGTCGCCT
Source organism: Erethizon dorsatum (assembly GCA_028451465.1). Taxonomy (NCBI): domain Eukaryota; kingdom Metazoa; phylum Chordata; class Mammalia; order Rodentia; family Erethizontidae; genus Erethizon; species Erethizon dorsatum. The sequence continues at coordinate 26,398,724 of CM051835.1, read as the reverse complement.
ACAATTTGATTTGGCACAAGATCTCCTCTTAGTTCATCGTTTTTAAATAATGTTTCAAGGTGAAAATGAAGAGGCACATCTACAAAAAATAAAGTTAAAAATGTTTTCTATGAACACCATTCTTTACAGTCTAATATTCTCCTTCCTTTCTATACATACCATATAAGCTTACAAAATAAGTGAATGTTTGAAAAGTCAAAATACTCTTTCCAAGCATGCCAGTAGTAATCTTTTGGAAGTTATCGGTTAAGTATACTTAATCAAAATCTAACAGATGAACAGCTTTGTGATCTTCCTAAAATAGCAGGTAAGATGAATACTAATTGTAAATACAATTCATAGATGAATGGAAACAAATGTACCCAAGAGGTTTTTAACAAAACAGCCAAACCTGGCTGGCAATCCATTCTACTACATCACCACAAAATTCATTTGAAATAATGAAGTTTGCAAAAGATAATACTTGGAACATTGCTATAATTCAGATGCAACCTGTTATGAAAACACCAAACTGCACATTTGCTTAGTTTACAATAGTAAATGAAACTGCTTTCACAATGATTAAAACTTCCTGACATACTAGTTTTCTTCCTAGGGAAACAGAATTACCGTTTATATATTTCATACTGTCACAACCAGAAAGTCAAAAGGTTTGCTTACATTTATTAAGCTTTTTCTTTTAAGAACACACAAGCAATCTTAAAAAGCATGACTAGCTGGGCATGATGGCACACCCTTACTTGGGAGCCTGAAGCAGGAGGATCACCAGTTCAAGGCCAGCCTGGACAAATTAGTAAGATCCTGTCTCAGAATAACTAAACAAAGGTGGGAGATGTACCTAAGTGGTGGTGGTAGAACATCTAAACATTTGCCTAGTATGAATGAGGCCCTGAGTTCAGTGCCCAGTACTAGGGGTAAAAAAGCGTGACTATTAGACAACTAAGCTTTTCCTGGGGCAGGAGGTGGGGGCTCATAAAGCAGTTGATACACTGAAAGTTTTGCTGATGAAAAAATTTATTTTTAAGAAAACAGGACAGATCCAAGAGTGTCTGGATTTTAGAGATGTATCTCTTGCTCAAATGTATCTTATTGGTAAAAGTCCACCTGCATGTGTGGCAAAAGTACACAGAAAACAAACTGGTTCATGGTCATCATTATGGAGTTTGTCCTAAGGGCCAGTGACAAAATGAAAATGAGAATATAAATTAAAAATTCTCCCTTAAAATGCTACTTAAACATTTCAGGATTCAGATACATTCTAATTCCTAAACATTGTTTCTTCAAAGAGATACGGCATAGTGCTATTAAAAGAGGATCACTTCTATCACTGTGTGTCAGTTAAACATGATCTAACCAGAGAGGATCTTTACTTCCACTGAATATAGCATTTTTCATACCCGCCATGTGACCTGTGGATGCTCAAATATTTCATAACACACTTGTGCTTTTAGTACACATTTCAGTTGTCCTAAACTGGAAAGCACGTACCCTGATTTATTTGTATTTATACTCCTAGCACCTATTTAGTACATTGTGTATGAGTTAGAGAATTTTATTAAATGAATTCAAGGAATGGATGGCCCTAACTAGTGGGTAAAGAAGCTAATTTTTTTTTTTAGTATTTTTGAGACAGGGTTTCACTATGCTGTTCAGGCTGGCCTTGAACTCAGTTTGTAGCCCAGGCTGGCCTCGAGCTCGCAGCAATCCTCCTTTAGCCTTCTGAGTGCTAGGATTACAGGCATGCGCCACCACACCTGGCTGAAGCTAATTTTATTTATTAAAAAATAATGTCTCCTCTAATGAGCCTGTAAGATGAAGGATATTTATACACATTCTCAGGGTTATATCTTAAAAGGACGAATATGTATCAGCTGACAGGGTCATGTCAACAGAGAAACAAACATGGTTTCTCTTATAAGAAATCTAAAATAAGGAATAAAGCACAGATGGGGCCGGTGAGATGGCTCGGCGGCGTAAGCACCTGCCTGGCAAGCGCGAGGTCCTGAGTTTGACTCCCAGAACCCACATAAAGGAAATAAGGGCGGGTGATATCACTCAGTGGCACAAGCGCTTGCTGGCAAGCGTGAGGTCCTGAGGTCGACTCCCGGTACCCACATTAAAATAAAAGAGAGAGATGGCAGGAAACAATGATTTTTTGGAGATGGGGGAGAGGGCAGTTAGGTAGGGGCAAAAAGGGATAGAAAACGATCAAGCTATGTTGTATACATGAACCAGTCTCCCAAAAGAAACATCACAATTAATGAATTGAAACATACACCAATAAAATTTATTTTTTGTTCTGGTTGAGACAGGGTCTTGCTATGTAGTTCGAGCTGGCCTTGGTCTCCCTATACAGCCAGGCTGAATTCCTGCAATCCTCCTGCCTCAGCCTCCCAATGTGGCACCAAGCCTGGTTTAAGAAATAGGTTTAAAAAGGGAGAAAAAAAAATGGTTTGGGAGAATACCTCTGATCAACTCCTAGCTCCATCATTTATTAGCTCGGGATTATGGTTTAGATCTAAAATGGCCCCAAGTTTCATGTTTGGAAGGTGATGGGGACGTTATAGCTGACTTGCTGTTAGGAGGTGGGACTAGTCGGAAGAGGCAGGTTTGTCTCCCGTTACGAGTCCTCCCTGGACCTGCTTCCCCGCCACTATGAAGGGAGCAGCTTTCCTCTGCCCAGCCCCTCACAGGGAGCCACTGAGTGTGCAACTTCTAGAATGTGAGCCAAAATAAACCTCTCGTCTTCTACAGAGCAGAGTTGGGTGTTCTGTCCCAGCAGTGAGGAAAGTTACTAAGACATTGAGTAATCCTGGATGAATATGTAATGTCTCTGAGCTTAATTTTCTCATAGGTAAGATGAAGAAGACAACAGTATCTGTTCTCATGGGTTGAGAGAATTAAACAAGAAATGTAATACGCTCAGTATACACAGGGCCAGTGTATTCTAACCCGAATGTCAGCTGTGGTAACTTCATTATACTGTTTGTTATTTTCTACCTACTATGAAAGTTTTCTCAACGATACATGAACATAATTCCCATTCAGAATTTAAAGAATGGTGAAGCTAACATGCCCCTCTAATACTGTTAAGAGTTAAAGTAAGATTTGGGAAAGTGGGATAGGTAGAAAAAAGTTATATTACAAAGCGAGACAGTCTCTTAACTGTGAAAACTTAAACATTAACACAAGCTGAAAAGGAAACAAAAGCCCTATTTGAGAAATTCCCTAATAAAGAGGAGAACCTGAGATGATGAATGTGAGGCATGTTTCTTTCCTATCTAAAATACTTTAGATCCAATATGGAAAAGACTGGGAAAGTTACCCAAAAAATTAAGAACTGGAAATTTAAAACCGCCTTAGATCTGTAGGGTGTAAATGTCTCATTTATTCATAATGTATACTCTTGAAGTTCAAAAGTTGACTAAACCTGTAGATAGTTTTCCTGCCACTTGAATAAATGCATTGTCGTCCATAACTATAAATGGCAGGGTGTTATGTGGCAGGGAAAACTCCTTGTAAAATGGCCCATTACTACTGAGAAACATCTCAACAATGTAGCAGGTTGCCAAAATTTTAACAAAATTTAATAGTCTAGGAGATTAAAATCTAGTTGTTTCTCAAGGCAAGTCAAATGAAAGTAACTGAAAATCAACTTAAAAGAAAAATAGCATCATATGTAACTAAATTCCTCTGTAAAACCTGCTTAGGTCTGGTGACAAAGTGATAACTTTTATTAGATTATTTGTAAGATTCTATTTCACTATAGAAAGTACAGAGTCAGAGTTGCTTAGAAATGTTTATGAGGACGCTCACCTGATGGCAGTGACAGAACGGAGTGGAAAGAGGAATCTAACTCTGAAACATGTTCTCTTAGTATCTGAGACTTGGAATTGTGTTCACAGTTAATCCCAGTGGGAGCTGACTGCAGGCAAGGCATTTCCGTAGGATTTAAAAATGGTGTTTCTTTTGAATGCAAAATCTGCAAGGAAAAAGAATGAAGACTTCGGTTTTGCTTGAAAATTAAGTGAGAAGTAGTGTAACAGTTATAATTCAGTACAAAAATGTCCTATCTTCATAAGGAACTAACCTTGGGGAAAGAGCTTTAAAATGACATAGAATAATGACATAAGATAAACTAATCAAAAACCAGGCATATCCCAGATTAAGCCTGACTAATCTCATTTAGGTTTTTCAAAATGAAGAGTAATGTCCATGAAAGTGGACTTTTCTCATCTTAGGAAGTCACGGTAAAGAGGAAAGAACCCAAGAATATGGCATAGCCTTCAGTTATTTAAATCATATTCAAGTTCTTTCAGTAAAACTTTGCAGTTTTCTTCTATAAAGACTTATACATGTTTTCTTAAATGCTTTCCTAACTTTAATATTTGTTTCAATTGAAAAAGATTTTAGTTTTTATTTATTGAACATATCCCACAACTGTGCAGAACTTTCTTATTCCAGTAGTATATTTATAGCTTCTTTTAGCCTTCTGTTATTTAAACATTACTTGCAAATAATAACAGTCCAATTTCATCCAATACTAATAATTTTATTATTTATTTGGAGGATTCCAATCATGCTGGGTGAGTTCACCAGTCAGGTAATAAACAGAAATGATGAAAGGCCATACAAGTTTCGGGCATGCAGTTTAGGGTTTATTTGTGTTCTGAATGATGAATACAAACTTCTTCACTCGTCCATCACAGTGGAGTTTACGGAACTGTACATCAGATGACATCAAGTTGAGATGTCAGTTCAGGTTTGGTTCATGTTTTCCTTCTCTCTTTGCATTTTGGTTTGTAACATTTATGGGCTCCTGTATGTGTCCTGATCTTTTGTTGGCTGTATCCAGACTGCTGATGAGCCTATCAAAAACCTACTTGATTTAATTGAGTAATGTTTTTAAATCTGTAGCATTAACTTTTGATTGCTCTTATGAATTCCCATCCCTCTGTTTACATTATCCCTGCATTTTCTACCTTATCTATAAAGCTGCTAACATATTGATCATAGCTATTTATGACTTTTTTTGTCAGATAATTCCAATATCTTTGTCATATTTGAGGGTGGCTCTAATAATTGCTTTCTCAGAGTACATTTTTTCTAGCATGCCGTTTAGTTTTTGTTGAAAGTGGACGTTATCACATAATAGAGCCTGAGGTAAATAAACCTTTATTACCTTTTATTATTATGTTAATCTGGCTGAGAGTTGGGCTTTGCTGAATGTTTGCTAGAGGTGCCAGAGACTTCATATTCTAAATAATTATGCACAATCCATTTGCACCTGTACATGAAATACACTGATGGTGAAATATTTGTTCCTGTTTTCCAAAGGTCGCCTTACCTGAGGAGCCCAATAAAAAGTGGGGCTCAATCTGTAGAGTTTCCGTTTTTGGAAACTCTGAAGCGGTCTTGTTCGGGCTGCTGTACTCATGATAGTCAAAGATGGCGATTTCAGTCTTATCCTGTCTTTTCTCCTTTTCTTACTGTGCTTCTGATTAAGTAACCAGCTACCAGATGAAGAGAATTCCTCTAAATTTTCCGAACTGAAATGACATGAAATAATTAGAGGGGGGTTGGGGGGGGGAGAAAAACTACATGTACATTGCCTTGGTCCATTATGATAGAAGAGCATTAACTTTTGCAAGCAATGTGGTAATAATTGGTGAAAGAATTTGTATCAGTGTGGAAGTACATATTCAATTTGTAAAAATAATTTCTACTTCTATTTTCTCCTGCAAAATAAATATCCCAAAAGTTACACAATGCCCACAAGTTCAAGTTTTCTAGTGTACCATTGTTAGTTATAAGTCAGTAATTCATATAGATTAGTTTTACTACATCGACTTTTTTGCACATGGGTGAATTATATATTTTATATATGATTGCAGGCTAAAAAATGATAGTCTCGTCACTGCAACATGAGTTGCTCTTAAGCACTGAACGCCATTTCAGTGAATTCTTAAATGGTTGCTATCCTATTTTAGAAAATTAAAAAATGCTTTTGATACAGAAACTATAACTGTAAAATAAGGAAAATATCACACAAGCTACATGTAAAAATAAGTATAATTACGCTTCATATTAATTTATAACATTTATTTAATTTCAGTTATACTAGTATATTACATGTAAAATAAGTTTTTTAGGTACTACAAGTTGCCAATTTCAAACTTATTTATGCAGGCTAAAGCTACTGAGTTTGGTATTCTAACATTAACAAGTAAATCTGCTATATGGGATACCACGAATCAACATATAAGTCCTAAGTATGTTATCTGGTTCAAGTAGGATTGGAATGTAATGGTAAACATAAGATACAGTTTCTGTATAGCAGTATTCTTGGTTTGGAGTACAGTTATGGTTGTTATAAAATACTTTATTGTAGGAAAGCAAACAATTCAAAAATGCTCTACATATTAAAAAAAGAAATAAACATGCCTGAATGGTTTACGTTGGTGAAACCAAAAAGAGTAATTAAATATGGAAGTTGATCACTACTGTAATACATTCAACATATACATAATTGAGTATATACTATTGGTCAGTACAGGAGGGAAAGTTGATGGCAACTATTGCACTTTTTTTCTTTCTTTTCTTTGTTAGTACAAGTTTACAGTACATAATGTTTACATTCCTTGTGTGGAGTTCAGACATGTACATTACACATCTTAATTCCCTTTTTCATCCCTTATCTCTTCATCTCTCTTTTTTTTTTTTTTTGTGGGTACCGGGGGTCGACCTCAGGACCTCGCGTGCCAGCAGGCGCCTGTGCCACTGAGCGATATCACCGGCCCCTTTTTCGTATGTGGGTTCCGGGAGTCGAACTCGGGCCCTCGTGCTTGCCGGGCAGGCGCTTACACCGCTGAGCCATCTCACCGGCCCTCTCTTCATCTCTTGATCCCCTTCTTATTTCAGAAATATCTATCTCCCTACTTCCTATTACTTTTATTTTGCTTTTTATTTATACTTTTGGATTTCTCATATAAAAGAAGCTATGTGATATTTAAGATTGTATATCTTATTTATTTCATTTAATTTTATGGTCTCCAGGTGCATATACTTTCTGACAAATGACTTACGTGTGGCAGAATAGTACTCCAATATGTGTAAATACCACATTTTCTTTATCCATTTATCTGTTGGTGAACATACAGGCTGCTTCCAAGATTTAGCTATTAGTAATTCTGCTGCTATAAATATGGGTATGCATATATCATTATAATATAGGTCTTTAACTCTTTTGTAAAGATACTACTTAGAAGGGGAATACCTGCATCAAATAGAATTTCTAGTTTCAGTTTTTCTGACTTCCATAGCGGCTGTACGAGTTTACATTCCCACCAACAGTGCAGAAGGGTTTCTTGTCCTGAGCCTTTCCAGCATTTGTTAATATTTGATTTCTTGATGGTGGCCATTCATTCTGGGGTAAGATGTTATCCTGGTGTTTTCTTAATTTGCATTTTTCTAATGGCCAATGATGTTGCACATTTCTTCACTTACTGGCCATCTGTACTTCCGTGAAGTATCTGTTCATTCTGCTTGCCCATATTTTGATTAAGTCTTTTATTTTGGGGGTTCTAATTTGACCTTTACTTAAGATTGCCTCAGTGGCTAGTGTGTGGTCTATTTTGGAGAAGGTTCCATGTGACTGAGAAGAATGCACATTCTGTTTGCTTCGCCCTTTCTCTGCTTTTCCACAAAGTTGCTTCCCCTTCCTAACCCTTTTACAAATATTAAGTCACTTTCTTTTGCCCAGCATTCTCACTGGCAAAGAGAAGCTGCACCTGAATGACTAAGGTAGTGGCTACTAAAAATCTTTCTTTTTTTATTTTTTTTGTGGGTACCGGGGGGTCGACCTCAGGACCTCGCGCGCCAGCAGGCGCCCGTGCCACTGAGCGATATCACCGGCCCCTTTTTCGTATGTGGGTTCCGGGAGTCGAACTCGGGCCCTCGCGCTTGCAAGGCAGGCGCTTACGCCGCTGAGCCATCTCACCGGCCCTAAAAATCTTTCTTAAGATGTACAGAACTCAAAGCATCTGGTAAATATCAGAATGTGTTAATGTCCCAACTAACAAAGCTGTGAGGATTAACTTGCAGAAAGAACTACAAAAACTAGCCCTGAGGTTGAAGTCCACTGATAGGTTCCAGAGAAAAAGGAAAACGGAGACACATCCCTGGATGCTCAAGCCCCTGCTCAGCACACAGCTTCCTGCCCACTGTCTTACGGCACCTCTTCTCACTCCTTATATTGCCCTGTGTTCCCCTAAGTTCCTGAATATGAAGTTTTGAGCACAGTATTCCCCTCTGTCTTCCAGGGTACCAGCACGTGAATAAACCTAATTCCTCCATCAGTTTGCCTCTGTTGAATATTGGATTTTGAGAGGTCAGCAGCCCATAACTTAGTTGGGTCACAATAAAACATTCTAAAGATCTTCGGCCAAGTAGTTAGCTTCACGAGTTTGAGATGTAATGCTCCTTTCAGTTAACAGGTCAGGTCTCTTATCCTGGTTTCATTTTCTGTGACAGCAAAACATATAATACACACGTATATAAAAATTTTAAGTGTAGGGCCGGTGAGATGGCTCAGCGGCATAAGCGCCTGCCTTGCAAGCGCGAAGGCCCAAGTTCAACTCCCGGATCCCACATACGAAAAAGGGGCCGGTGATATCGCTCAGCGGCACGGGTGCCTGTTGGCGCGCGAGGTCCTGAGGTCGACCCCCCGGTACCCACAAAAAATAAATAAATAAATAAACAATGCCATTCTTTAAAAAAAAAAAAAAAAAAATTTTAAGTGTACCAGTAATAAGTAACAGCCTGTTGTGGAAGAAACCACTATGGAGCCGAGCTATCATGTCAAGTATGACCAGAAAACATACAGGATAACCAAAGTAAAGTTAGGCACTGGGCACGCCAGGTAGCTGGCATGGAAGTGGGTCGAGGCTAGGGAGAATACAGGTTCCATTAAGTAGCAGTTATTAGAAGTAATCGTGTTAGGAGAGCTAAGATTTGGGAAGGTAGATGTAGATCCTTCTTGTGGCAAGCCAGAGACAACTTTAAGAAGTTTACACAGGCTCTTTAAAGACACTTTGCTCTGGTGATGTCTAACATACATTGCAAGTTTTATTTATTCTGGGAACTGAGACATAATTAACCAATTCCTCTATTTACAACTCTCTAGTTGATTATAAGACCTTAGAGTCTCCCTCTCACCGGGAGACTTAGCCCCAAAGACAGTGAGCCACCATCCTACTACTGAAGGCACATAGATTGTTTAAATATAAATGGAACACTTGTCATTTGTTTCAGTGAATGTTGTATTTTAAATTTTCTAAGGTAAGTGATACATTAATAAAGAAAAATAGCTTAGTTTTATTCTTTTTCTTTACGTTCCCATCTGTGGGTAGTTCATCCTTAAATTCTGATACTTTCTAATGAATAAGGATTCTTGTGAAGTGTCATCAAAATTTATCTTTCTCAAATAAATGGGGAATTTACTGAAATTAAAAGATATGAAATCTATTTCATTACTAATGTACAAACTACATCATTTTCACCAAAGCTAGCTTGGTATATAAAGTATTTTCATAAATAATGCATGGAGGTTGCTGAAAATGGTTATTGCAAATCACTTATTTTACATTAGAAAGAGGTCAAACCAGGAACCTGACAGAAAATCAAAATGAGAGAAAACTGAAGAAATTCTGAGGAAGACAACAAAAGCCCGCTCATGTGACTTTTCCTCGAGAGTCTTTTCCTCGAGAGAACAGAATACATAGGAAATTAAGTTTTAACAAAACAGAAATTAAAACAAAGATATTACTGGTAAATCAACCTAAGACACCATTATCACATGAGATTCTTTAAAAAAGTCATGATAGAAAAAGGAATAGCAGTTCCAAGAAGAAAAGAGCATTTCAGTGAACTATAATGCTTAGCATTCTGAATTTAAGCACAACTGTGAAACCCAAACACCAGAAACTGAGGATGCAAAGGGCACTGCCAAATACTATCAGATAAACATTATCAGAACAATGATCACTATATAATGGGTACACCAATGAACGTTGAAAATTGCAAGCTTACAAGTGGAATAGTATCTGGCGAGGCAATAGATTTCTTTCTTTTTTTTTTTTTCTTTTAAAGATTTCTATCTGGAAGTTACAGAATAAGATTTCCTGAACAACAGTTTCGATCCTTTATGTTATAGGCACATAACTTGGTTGGAAAATAAATTCAGTAAGGGCTGGGGATGTAGCTCAGTGGCGCAGTGCCTACCTGGCAAGTGTGAGGCCCTGAGTTCAATTTCTGTTACCAAAAAATAAAAAATAAAATAAAATAAATTCAATAATTGAGAAGGGAGCAGAACTAAGGGTGGGTTTTCAAACTCATGCTTTCTCCATTTTCACTATTCCCTAATCCAAGCTATGATGATCTACCTTCATTCAATACCTGCTGTATCAACATTTTTGGAAAAATTAATCTGATCCCATCAAACCATTCTCTCTACTACTCCCAACTACTTACAATCTTTCAAAACCTTCCAGTTGCCCTGAAAAAACTTAAAACCTTAATCTTTTCAAAGGCTCAGATTGGTCTGGGCCCTGCCATCGCTCTCTTGCCCCATCCTGCACCACAGTCCCCCTTGTCCTCCATGGTCCAAGCACAGTGTGTCCTTTCATTTCAAATAACTCATACTCCCTTATACTACAAGACCTATGTATATATAATTTCTGCTTCCTAGAATCTGCACACATCTTTTTTCACCTATATAATTTCTAATAATCATTTTGCTCTGAGTTCCAGAGTTAGTTCTCAGGGAACTATTCTTTGATCCCCTACACAGTGTCCCTATAAAGACTAGTAGGTCAGATCCCATCATGAGCTACAAGATGTGAAGCCTATTCACTTTTCCTACATACCATTTTTTATGGTGATAATTTTACATTTATTTCTGTGATTATCTGATTAATTTGTCTCCTGCTTTAGATTTTCAGTAGCACAGGTTGTATCTATTTTGCTTACCCTTGTGTATGAAGTTTGTGATAGTGTACCTTGCAGGTAGCAGATGCTCAATAATTATTTCTTGAATGAATAGAGAAATACATGCAAGATGTTACCAGGGTATCATTACAGCAAATGCATAATATATACTATGTCTATTTTTTTGTTTTGTTTTGTTATGTTTTGGTGGTGTTGCTAGGGATCGAACCCAGGGCCCTGTGCGTGCAAGGCAAGAATTCTACCACTGAGCCACATCACCAGCCCCATATATCTAAGTAATAGTTTGGTGAATGAGTAAATAAAGTATTTTACCCTCAGAGCCAAAAAGAAGCTCTAAACAGAAGGCTATATGAGAACTTTAAAAAAATAAGATGCATAGTTATACTGCCTTGAGTTTCATTCTAAATCTCTGACTCTGGTTTATAAAAGTTAGTTTTTGATAGTAAAATAGGATGATGTATAGACTAATCATAAAGTTATAAGCAAATAATAATTATATTTTTGATTTGTAAAACAGAAAGACATGAGAATCTAACTTTACAATTTCTTCCAATTTTTAAAAAGAGTAAAATGCCTAAAAGATTTGTCTTATAAAATAATCAGAAAGTCATTTTATTAACAGTTTGAATTGACATCTATAATATTTAATGACCTTTAAAATTATGAATTTTCTATTACAATTCTAGAAATCTTAGCAGTTAAGGTATTTATCGATTACAGTAGACATTCAAGTTGCTTTTACAGAATATGAATGGAAACTTCAAGTGACCTTGTTAAACAATGTGTTGCTATACTCCAAGAATCAAAGGTCCCACAGTGACTCGATTAATCTCTCCAGATATTTTATTAGAAATCACTACTATGACCATTGTTCTAAATATATATATCTATTATACTTAATATTCTTCTATTATATCTATTATACTTCTCTGTCTATTATACTTCTTAGAGTATGGGCATATATACAGAATATAGCTAGTTTCTTGGTATAATCTTGATGGTGCTGGTAATAGTGGATAGAGGTGAAGAAATATCCTAATTTCAATCTATATTTTCAAAATAAGCTCAATGAAACACTATTCATTGCAAATTATTCAACTATTTAGCAATCTTTTGCCTAAGTCAAGATGTGTTACTGGAAGAACTGAGATAAACTTTATAACCATTCTTCTCAAATACATTTAATAAACAAAAAGTTTGAGCCCAGTTATAGATTTAGAATGTTAAAAGTATAGTAAACACTTCATGAGGTTACTTTGATCTCTTATATAAAGTAACAGATGATTATAATTATAATACATAAATAATGATTATTTATGTATTTTGTATACCGTCCTATATCTTCCTCTTTATATGTTATGTATTTGCTAAATTAAAATCTGGGGAAAATTTTTATAAAGCATGGATACAAGTTCTTGCAATTAATATATACTGTTTATTATGGTGGCTTATACATTTTTAAATAGAGGAAAAAACCATTTAGATGAATATACCATGAAATTCAGTGGTATACACCTTCCACTGCATAAGCTTATTTCCTTAGGTAAGGTAATTTGCAGAGAATAAATCTCAGAAAGATGAGGGGAAAAATAACAGATGAGAAAGAGAGCCCAAGATGATTAAATAGGTAATCAGTAGGTGTTTCTTTCGTTTTACCTCAAATTGCTGGACAAAAAAAGAATTCAATTATTGAAAATAAAAGTTACATATTCCATTTATATTACTTATTATAATACTAATAATTTGAAAGGATGAATTTCCAATCTAATTTGAAACATCACAACCTTGTAGGTGATTGTTTTAGAAAATGCTATTTAACAATATGTCATAAAAATGTTCCTGGAATTTTGGAATCTAAGACATGTATTAAACTGTATTCAATGTGCATTGTCATTCTCAGAAAAAAGAACCAAGGACTTTCAGTATAGTAGCCTGAAAGATCCACACCCTTAACGTATCCTAAAAAGCCAGGAATTACTCAAGGTAGATCACCCTTGCATACCAGGACAATGACTGACTGAAGAGCTAGGAAAGACAGGCCAACACAACCGCATGCTACACTAACAAATCTTGGCCTTTCGTCTTCAGCCCCCCACCCCCCATAATGTATATGCCCTGCTCTTTGCTTTAAAATATACTATGAAGTCAAGGAAACTATGCTGAAGGAACAACACAGAATAGGTATTCAACACAGAATTTAAAAATATTGTTTTAACCCAACGTTTTTAATATTTTCCCCAACACAATTCTCATAGTCACTATGCTTAAAGAAAAGTAGAAATAAACACTGGAGAAGATAATTAGAATATGCCTTCTTAAAGAGACTGTGGTAACTTTACAGTTCCCCACGGAAACGGATGCATATATGTACCTACGCTTGCTGTACTGGGTTGTATAGTATCTCACTAATGCTCATGCCAACCTAGAACTTCCTTACTTAGAAATAGAGTAAAAATAGAATAAAAAGAAAACAGAGTAGAGTTTGCACACATGTAATTATTTGAGGATACACTGGATGTGCTTAAGTGCTAAATTCAATCAGTAGCTTCCTTATAAGAAGAGACACACAGACAGGGAAGGTCACCACGTGGAGACCGGTGGCATTCACAGTGACGTGTCTCTATCCTAGAAGTAAAGTCAAGGACTGCACACAACCAACACAAGCTAGAAAGAGGCAGGAAAGGATTCTTACCTAAAGACTTCAAGTATTGTTTTATTTTTTTTTTTTTTATGTGGGTACCGGGAGTCGACCTCAGGACCTCGCACTTGCCAGCAAGCACTTGTGCCGCTGAGCGATATCACCAGTCCTTTTTTTTCTTTATGTGGGTTCCAGGAGTTGAACTCAGGACCTAGCGCTTGCCAGGCAGGCGCTTGTGCCACTGAGCTGTCTCACCGGCGCCAAATATTGTTTTAAACTAAGAGTTAGCTATAATTTTTTTTATAGGAGCCTGTTTTAGTCACTTTCTCATCACTGTGACACAATCTCTGACACACACAACTTAAAGGAGGAGAGGTTTTTTTTGGCTCACATTTATTAGATGATTCAGTCCACAGCTGGCTGGTTCCAAGGCAGGAAGGGTGTGGTGGCAGGGTCTGGTGGAGGAAAGCTCACATCATGGTGGCCAGGAAGCAGAGACCAAAGAGAGGAGTAGGGGTGGGGTGATAACCATGCAGGTCAGGCCTAGTCCCTCTCCTTTTCCAATCAGGCCTCACCTCCCAACAGCACACTCACCACTGACCTCACCACTGGATTATTCCCCTGAGGGGTACAGCACCCCCATGATCCCCTCACCCTCCAAAAGCCTTGCATCTGAGTGCGTGAAAGCTTCGGGGGGATATTCCAAGTCCAAGCCACAACGCAGCTCTATGAAACTATTCATAAGCATAAGCATATTCACCTAAGAATCAGTTTTTGAGTGATTTATAATCTCTATTTTAAATGTTTCCTTTTCATCAGTTGCAGCTTTAATGAATTCAACCTATAGCAGCCCAAGGTAGGCAGCAAACCTCCCCCTACTTTCTCTGGTGCCCCAAATCCTGCAAAAGTTGAATTTACTACATCATTTTCCCTTGATATATCTTATACTCAGACAACACAATAATTGGGATGGCAACAACCAATTTTGAAGGAACTAATATAAAATAGGATTTAAATTAGCTAAAGATGGCTAAAAAATTAGCTAGAGACAATAGTTTCCCCCCAACTGTCAAAAGTAAATCCTCCAAAATGAACAATATATCAAGATCCATCTACTGTCTGGTGATGTGAGTAGCTGTTAGTGCATATTAACTACGGGGTCTATGTCTCTACTCAAAAACACGTCTCTTCCATTTCAGCAGTAAGAAAATATGTTGACGTACACCGTAAAATTACATTCAAAACAAGATGATTTCTGAAAACACTAAAGTACACTATTATGCAGCCTGTAAAATAGAAAATAAAGGTTAAAACTGTATTAACTAAAAAAGATATAAAACTACATCCAATAGATCACAACCATAAAAATAATATATAAAAAGTATATAAAGGAAAATATTCTGAGCAAAAAAGTGATGTCTTTATTTTCCGAATCTTCTATTTTTGCTACAATGAACTTGTATTATTTTTACATTAATGAAACAAAAATATTACTTTAAATGGTAATCTTATTTATTAGGACTTCTAATACATTTTAAAATGGGTACTGAAAATAAAGACTTAGGAGACATAATAAACAAACGTAATTTATGGATTTTTGTTTGTATCCTGATTCTAACAATTATGAAAATATTTTGAGACATCTATGAAAATTTGAATGTAGACACAATTGCATGACAGCAACAGATTATAAATAATACTAAATGTGACAAAAGAAATATATAGAACTCTTTATAGTTAAAATAAGAATCTCTAGAATTTGCTTTTTAAAAATTTTCTAGAAGGGAAAATAATGTCAGGAAGAATAGCTGAAATGAGTTAGCAAAATCTTGAGACTCATTAAAGGTAGGAATAGATGTGTTAATTACATTATGCTTTCTATATGTCTAAAGCTTTCTACAATAAGAAGTAAAGGGAAGAAGGAACTGATTATTATAGTACTGTCTGCATTTTCATCTCTGGTTCAAGAGGGACTTTTTAAAGGATAAAAACAAAGAAAGCAGGAAGCCACTATAATAGCTGTATTTTTGTACCTGAGAAATGAGCTAAAGTTTGTCAAACATTACTATCTGATCAGAGACATTCCCAGAATAATCACTATTTTTCAGCTTGGAAATTTGGAAATATAAAAATTTTTTTTATAACAAATAAAAGCTAAAATATTTTTAAAATCTCATCTTCTTGTGCCAGGGATATAGCTCAGTGGTACAGCACCTGCCTGGCAAGCGCAGGGTCCTGAGTTCAATTCTTGGTACCAAAAAAAAATATCACCTTCAAAGCAGAAATGTAGTTTGCATTATAATTTTGATTTAAAGCCTTCAAATATTTTTTCTAAAAATACTGTACCATAATTTTGGTATCATTTTTCTACTTAGAATTCCAAAATAAATATATTCTCATGTGATTAATGATTTTCTATAGTTTTATAGTATCACATCCAATAGCTGTACCACAATTTATCCAGACATTCCCTATATAACACTAGATTTTAGACATATGTTATTAGAAGAAAGGGAAAGTAAGCTTTTTACAAAAGAAAACAATTTCTACTGGAACTACTTTTAAAACACAGCTGGGGAAATTTTATTTCCCTATTGATGCCGTACATCTAGCTAATACAATAATTAATGTCATTTATAGTATTATGAAATTATATTGAAAACATTGGCTTGGAGTACATTGCTAACAGTGTTTGCTCCTAGCTGAGCAGTGACTATTAAAAACATTGTGAGGATAAAACAATGACTTTATATGTGATTACTTTGCCATTTTAAGTGCAGTTTTTCAATTATGATATCCAATTAAAAAGAACAGTTGCATTTCATGTGAAATAATTACCATTAGTGGAAGTAAATAACATGGTGATGATTCATTGGAATTTAATTTCTTATCACACTGAGACATTCATTAAGGTAAAAACAAGCAACAGAAATTTAGACATGTCAGACAGGCAAACTTTACTTTCTCAGAGATAATACCCATGGGGTAAACAAGGATCAATTTATATTTTGTCTTCATGTTAAAACATCTGATCTAAAAATTTGTAACGATTTCTACAATCATACAATGTAGTGCTTTATGTGTCTGAAAAATCGGTCTTAGTTGTTCAGTTCCTAGTGAGTCATCTCAGGCCCCACTGCCAGGATTAATAAAGCTTAAAAATCAACTCTAACATTTTTCTGGTACACACTGCCACTAAGTAAGAGAAGGAGCCTAGGAATCAATGAGTAACAAGTGTGCAAACAAGTGCTCTGGAAAATAATTAACCAGATGAGTTTACTGTAAAGACACTGTGAGGACAGATTAGGATATTAAAAAAATGACCTTAACTACTTTTTAAAAATACATCAAACAATAAGTTCTATATGGTGCAAAAAAATCAATACACAAGATAGGTGGGCAAACTTTAAAATTTTAAATTTCTTTTCCTATCCTACACAAATTATGACATAATGTGATGTAAAGCTAGAATAAGTATGCTTTATTAATAAAACTAAAACATTTCATTTATGAATTTACCTATCTGGCAACCTCAACTACAGAGAATACAGGTAAAATCACAAAAAGACTATAATCAGGGTCCTCAGGCCCCAGGCCCCAGACTGACAGCAGTCCGAGGCATGTTAGGAACCAGGTTGCACAGCAGGAAGTGGTCAGCAGGCGAGACAGCAAAGCTTCATTTGTATTTAAAGTGATCCCCATCACTCCTGCCAGAATAGTGTCAGTGTTAGATTCTCCCAGGAATGCAACCCTACTGAGAACTGCACACATGGGGGATCTAGGTTGCATGTTTCTTTTGAGAATTTAATGCCTGATGATCTGAGGTGGAGCTGAGGTGGTGATGCTAGCACTGGGGAGTGGCTGAAGGTGTAGATGAACATTAGCAAAGAGGATGTCTGTGCAGAGACCATAATCAATTGATTGCAGACTCATATCAAAACCCTGTAGTGAGTGACAAGTGACAATTAAGCTCCATCTGGTGGTAGGCTTTCTAGTGGTATATACTTTCTATCTGATACACTTCAGTGGTACAGCTGCATCTGGTGGCAGGCTTTACATCAGAATGTGACACTTACTTTAGTCTATGCATGGCCTGCCAATTATTTTATTTACCACTTCTGTCCACATCTCTATCTGCACTGTGCACTTCTCTCAGTCACAGTTTTGGTAAGCTCACAAGCTAGTCTAGCCTAAGTCAGTACAAAACAAACATCACGTAACAGTTGTTTGAAAAGGGGAAAGACTCAGTGATCACACAGAAGAGTCTGAGACTGCTAAGAAAGAGAAAGTTGTATTTAAAAGAAAATATCAACAGTCCTACTGAAATTATGGGTACACTCTAACGGGTGATTCATACTCTCCAAGCCTGCTTTGTATAATATATGGTAGCCAACAATCCAGTGAAGTAATCAAACCTTCAAAACTGCTTCACCACATGAAGACCAAACATCCAGCATTAAAAGACGAGTCTTTGAGTTTCTCCAAAGGAAAAAAAGTGAACACGAAGAAAAGAAGTAACTCCCGAAGGCTGCCAACTCAAACATATAAACACTGAGAGCATTATTCTCAATGGCTAACTGCATCGCTAAAGCTAAGACATCCTTTACTATCACTGGAAAGTTGATGTGGCCTCTGCTAAGGACAACAGTTGTGAACTTTTAGAGAGGCTGCAGTTCAAAGGCAGCATGTGTTCCTCTTCCAGCTAGCACCATAACTACACAAATTGAGGAAACCGTAGGCAACACTGAGGCACAATTATTAAAGAGAATTGATGCGTCTCTGGTACATACTCCAGATGGTGACTGTACCAATGGCGACAAGGAAACAGTGCTGGTTTCTGTGTGATATATTTTTCAGGAAGATGTGCCTAAGGATATGTGGATATGGAAGGGAAAGGGAATTAAAAAACCAAGACACGTTAAATACATGTACGTACTCCCTAAGATAAATATAAATAGTATATACTGCAAACGTATTAATAAAAATGAGTGGGTCAATACTTATTACCGGGCCGGTGAGACGGCTCAGCGGCTTAAGCGCCTGCCTTGCAAGCGCGAAGGCCCGAGTTCGACTCCCGGAACCCACATACGAAAAAGGGGCCGGTGATATCGCTCAGCGGCACGGGTGCCTGTTGGCGCGTGAGGTCCTGAGGTCGTCCCCCCGGTACCCACAAAAAAAAAAAAAAAAAAAAAAAAATACTTATTACCAAATTTTGAATTAATATGCTGAAATTAGAATTAATTATTTACTTCTGTATGTAGCTTTGTGGTCATGAATTTCTTTAATTTATGTTATCTTGGGAGGTCTTTATTTCTCCTTCAGTTTTGAAGGATACCATTGCTGGACACAGTTGTCAGTTATTTTCTTTCAGAGACTGCAGTACATCATTCTCTGCTTTCCTTGGCTTTAGGGTTTCTGCAGAGAAGTCTGCCATTACTCTGAGGAATTTGTCTGTGTAAATGACTTGGTGTTTCTCTCTTATGGCTCTCATTATTCTTTCTTAGTTCTGTACTCTTGACATTTTGAGGCATTTTCTGGTCATGCTTCCTTAGAGTCTACATGCCTCCTGTACCTACATGTCTGTATCTTTCTAATGACTCCAGAAGTTTTCTGTTATTACTTCATAAAATAGATATTCTATCCCATTTGTCTTAACCTTGGCACCCTCTTCTACACCAAAATTTTGTAAGGGCAGTCTTTTATCCACGTATCAGAGTTCTTGGTTTTTAGTCCACAATTTCTTTATACTTTATTAGTGTCTGCATGTAATAATTCTTCAACCTCATCTTCAAGCCCTGAAATTCTGTCTTCTGCTTGGTCCTGGCTATTGGTGAGGCTTTTAACTGAATGTATTATTTAACTGACTGAGCTTTTTATTTCCAGAATTTCTGTTTGGTTCTTCTTCAGAATCTCTATCTCTTTGTTTAATTGCTCCTTGATATTCTACATTGTCTCCCTTAATTCATTCAGTTATATGTATCCTGTCCCCAACCAGCTTTATGGCCTGCAAGCTCACGAGCTGCACCACTTGCTCCAGAAGCCCTTGTCCATGTACCCGGGCATGCACCAAACACCCAAGCAGAAGTATATTCCGAAACATGCTGCCAGGTGGATAAAGCCAACAGGCCACTGAGCTCCGTGCTGGAAGGGGGCAGCAAGGGGAGTCAAGTGACCCACTGCACCCAATCTCAGAACTTTCAGAGCCAGCCCCTCAGAAATGCACATGTAATGGGCCCGACTTCTCACCACAGAGAGGGGCACTGCCACGCACATCGTCTTCCACAACCTGAGCTCCCAGCTACTTACACTTCTCAGGGGATCTGTGACCACCCCCCATGACTGTCTCTTGTGGCCATCTCTCACAGTAACTGTGGTGTGGTCACCCCAGAGACCCTGAATTGTGGTTGTTCTGTGACTTCTGATTCCTGGTGTAGCTTAGTATTAAACAATAAACCCTTTCTCAAAATGGCTCCTGCTTATACTAGTTTTAAATATGGTGTGCACCGCTGTGGATTTCTTCTCCAAAGATATCCTGCCATGCAAAAAGAGTCACCTGCAGAGTAAAACCCTACAATGTATTTACAGCTTACAATAATCCTGAGTTGCTCTGAGGTAGCACCGCCAGCCCCTTGTTCATCACGGAGCCCGTGGTCCGCCCCAGGCTTACCAAGTGCTTCCACAGTTAGGTTTCTAAGCATTCCAGACTGCTTCATTCTTTTCTCTGAGTTGTCGTCTGTTACGCTGTGATTTTTAGCTTTCCTGTTGGCTCTTTCTTGCTTCTTGGAGCCCTTCTCTTGTTCCATATTAAGTAGTTGTTTTCTAGGTTTCTTAATTCCAAGTCCTGGAGAAACTGTGATCTGCAGCCAGTTTTCCCTCCACCATCTGATTCCCCTCCCATATGCTTTAACTGATCTCTAAATTACTCGTAATATCTAATCAATGTAAATGCCATGAAAATAGTTATGTTGTATTTAGAGAACAATGACAAGAATAAAAAAGTCTGTACATGTTCAGTACAGATGCATCTTTTAAAATAATGTTGGCAAGGCTTTATTGCATCCAGGAATGTGGAATGCACAGATATAAAAGACCAACTGTACACTTAAACTAAAAATACACATGTATTCATGTAAGTACACGTGCAATAGTGTCATACTTGATTAGGCAAACAAAATATAACACAGTTAACTTCCAATCACAATACTCATACACTTTTTTTTTTTGGTACCGAGAATTGAACTTAGGACCTTGTGCTTGCTAGGTAGGCGCTTGTGCCACTGAGCTATCTCCCCAGCCTCATACACCTTTTTATGGCTCCGTTTATACTTCACTTACTCTCCTAATTAGGATTTTTACAAATGAGGATATCATAGTTGCCCTATGTGTCATGTGAGAATCTTCCAAAGTGAGTCATCAGTGATGCAATCAGTGAATATAAAGTCAAAAAAATGAAGCAAAATCAATTCAAGAACTACTCTCAGAACAATGGATACATGACCCAGCACAAATAAAACTGTACAAGTATTAAAAATTAGACTTTCAAAATACCAACAGAAATAAAAATCAAGTAATTTTTTTTAAGACTTATCTACTAATATTATTAAGAATGTGATGAATACATAGTCTTTCACTATGGCATGAATGTTCCTGTTATTCTATATTAAAAGTATTATATTATTTATATAAATAACTTCTAATACAAAATTACCCTTAGACCTCCATGGTAATTAAATCAAAGGACCTAAAATTATAAATTTATTTGGAAAAAACTTAAGAAAATGACACACAAATGATATTCGATTAGTATACCCTCAAGTTGCATTTTTAGAAGTTTAAAGAGAAAAGTAAACAAAATGAAACTGAATAAATGCTCTTCTCAAAAAGGATTAGAAAAAAAAGGATTAGAATTCATAGAATACGTATTTTTGATGATCTACAAAAGAAATTGCTGATGATTGCAAAAACTATTTTATCAATTACATTCAGAAAAAAAAATTATGAAAGTTAAGATACAAAAAAAATTGACTAAAAGATTAGAATTTTATTGGTAACATATGCCAATCTTCTGTGCCTAAATTATGTGCCAGGGTTTTTTTTTTTTTTTTTTTAAATCTACTGCAAGGACAGCATGGAGCTCAAGAATACTAAAGAAAGAAAATGGAAAGTATAATAAATAAGGCAGTACTTCTAAAACAAATGTTATCACTACTATGCTTTTTCAGAAACATCATAAAATTTCCAAGAAAACCTTCTCCCTTATTCCCAGCTTTATCATTACCTTAATTATATTAATTTGCTAAAAATCTAAAACTGTACCCATGTCTACTGATTGTAGTCTAGTAGTTCTTAACACAAAAGAAAAAATAGCTATAATATTTGTAGATAACAAAATAAAATAAGCACAGCTAAATTTAGAAGCAACCTATCTCACTGATACCTACCTTCTGGAAATGCCATTAGTGAAACATTTATGGCTACAGGATTTAGAGGAGAGGGGTGATGAAGTTGGAGATAAGTTGAGAGGTGCAATCAAACTGTTGATGATCTCAGTCAACTGTGCACTCTGCAAGAAAACAATCAACGTTATACTGCTCCTGAGAAATGTGAGCCCTCCCTCAGACCTACAGTGGCTATTCAATGCTTAATGTCTCTCAGAACATACAAATGAGTACATTTTCATAAATATTTTTATCTACAAATATGATTTACATCACACTGATTTTTCCACTTATTACAAACAAACCTGTATTTTAAAGTACCCACCCTTTTCCATATCCTTTTTAACGATTTCTTTATCTACCAGTGCCATCCTCTAGAACATCTGAAACCAGCTATAAACATCTACATATTTCCTGAGATGACAAAATTAATAATAAAAAATCATAGCTATTTTTGTAAGTACCTACTGATATCACTACTACTGACAAGTACAGATGAGGAAATTATAGAAAAGAAAGAAAAATTAAGTAAATGAACAAGGGATATAAAGTTGGGAAGCAACAGAGCTAGGATCCAGATTCAGGCATAATTTTACCACACTGTTTCTCAATATTTTTCCCACTTCGAAAAAAAATTGGCTATTTTTTTTTTAGGAAGAGAGCACTCAATACATTCATTGACCTTTATCCCAAACTTAAATATATGTAAAAATTATTAAATTACTCTCAAAACAATCACGGCATTTTAATAAGAGTCACATAAATGGAAATTGTGTATTTCTACAAAAGAATGACTATTGGGCTGGTGAGATGGCTCAGCAGCTTAAGTGCCTGCCTGGCAAGCGCGAGGGCCCGAGTTCGACTCCTGGAACCCACATACGAAAAAGGGGCCGGTGATATCGCTCAGCGGCACGGGCGCCTGCTGGTGCGCGAGGTCCTGAGGTCGACCCCCCGGTACCCACAAAAAAAAAAAAAAAAAAAAAAAAGAATGACTATTTTCATTATACATGTAACCCATACTCATGGTAGAAAAATTAGAAAATATAAAGAAATTTTAAAAATGAAAAGAGTACCTAGCACTTTGGAAGCCTGAAGCAAGAGGATCACAAATTTGAGTGCAGCCTGGGAAACCTAGTGACTTAGTAAGACTTGTCTCAAACTTGAAAGCAGGGGTTGGGGGAGGGAGTGTGGGGGCTGGGGAGTAGCTCAGCATGAAAACCCTGGGCTCAATCCTCAGTACTGGGAAAAAAGTATCACTTATAATCATATTACAAAATAAACTACTGTTAATTTGCTGGTATTTATCATTCTAAGTTTGCTGAGTATATGTGAGCATGAGTGTAAGCACAGTATACACACGAGTTTTAATAAAACTGTGCACATAAGTTATCTAAAACCTGTTTTTCTCCCTTGATATAGTGTGATTTTGTTTTGCAAATTATATGCAGACCTGTTCTACAATTTTCATTAACTGCAAAATATTACATTTATATAAGCCTGCTAAATAATTATTTTTAAAGTCTTCATTTGCAGGAAACTAATAACATGTTATTAGAAATAATGAGATAAAGAATATGATATAGGGTCGGTGAGATGGCTCAGCGGCTTAAGCGCCTGCCCGGCAAGCGCGAGGGCCCAAGTTCGACTCCCGGAGCCCATATACGTAAAAGGGGCTGGTGATATCACTCAGCAGCACGGGCGCCTGCTGGCGCGCGAGGTCCTGAGGTCGACCCCCAGTACCCACAAAAAAAAAAAAAAAAAAAAAAAAAATATATATATATATATATATATATATATATATATATGATATAACCTAACCTAATATCTGAGCCCTTAAAAATTTCTTTCATGAAAAAGATCCTGCAATGTTTTCATCATTTATTTTCTTGAGAGAGTATGCAGTTAATGAGTTCATTTTGAAAATTGTTACACAGATACTTTTCCGATTAAAGTTCATTTTCAAATTCATCAATACCAATAAATTATCCATTTATCAATACTCATTAGTTTAGTCAATTAAATTAAAGAAGTAAATCATTTTCTAGTCTGCAACATAAAAACACTATTTTCATTGTTCTACCTTCAAATACATCATCAAAAAGCTATTAAGCCACTGGACATCACAGGTCAAGTGTGTGTGGTAACTGTCTCAGAAGGACAGCATTTAAACAGAATGCAAGCATTACGGGGTCATGGAGGTTTCCACCCAGGTTTCAGATCAGGCCTTGGAGTCCAGGCAAAAATATATGGAGATACCAGCAACACGGAACATCTCCTGTGGAAAGCCACAGGCAGTGAGTGGACCCAGCCCAAGAGAGACCATGTGTGGGCTGCAACTAGTAAGGCTCTAGAACTGGGGCTGCCCAAGCCCTTTGGAGCTCAGACCCCATGACAACCTTCCCTAGATACTGGATGTGCAACTACAGGATTTAATGTTTGCACTGCTGGGTTTTGGTCCTGCTCTGGTCTGATTCCTTCTATACTCGGATTTCTCCCTTTTGGACTGTGAATTGTATGTTGGAATGTGTCAGTGTAGGTTGGAAGTGTTTATCTTGTACCATTGTATAATGGCAGTGTTAAACTTTCTTTCTGATTTTTACAGGGGCTCACAGCTAAGGGTATCCCTTGAGTCTCAGAGGAGAGCTTGGATTTGGACTTTTCAGTAATGCTGGAACTGTTCAGACTTTGGCATTCTTATATATAAGTCTTTTGGGAGCAGAGGTAGAATGTTACCATTTAGATCTAAATGTCCCCCAAATTCGTGTTTGGGAGGTGACTGCATTGTGGTGACACTATACTCATCAGTGGATTCTTCCATTGACAAGTTTAGTACCTGAATGTGGTGTTAGGAAGTGGAGGCTAGCTGGAAGTAGGTCACTGGGGTTGTGACCTGCATGGGTGTATTTTTGTCCCCACCTTCTCCCTTGGCTCTGCATCCTGGCTGCCATAGTTTGAATAGCTTTTTCCTCTGTCATGTCTCTGCCAGCTTCTTTCTGCCTTGGAGCCCACCGACCGTGAAATGAAGCCAGGAGCCAAAATAAACCTCTCCTCTAAGTTGTGGCTGTCAGGTATTATGTTCAGTGATGGAAAAGGGACTAAGACAGCCATGCAACCTGTGCAGAAGAACTGGATTATGCTTAGAAGGGTCTCATGCTGCTTAATGGTCTGCTGTCACTGTCTCTGAATTCTTAATAAATATTTTAATAAAGGGGTCTGCAGTTGCATTTTGCACTGTACATATCAGCCAGTTCTGATGTTATCTCAGGTCCAACAAAACTGGTGAAACCAAGGAGAGAAAACAAAGTACAAAAAGTCTTTTAAACATGAAAACTCCTCTAGTATTTACTGTACTAGTTATTAATTTAAGCTGGGTGTGGTGGCACTTGTGTCAATTCCAACATTTTGGGAGGCTGAGGTAAATGGATCAAAAGTTTAAGCCCAGCCTGGGCAATTTACTGACTTAGCAACACCTTGTCTTGTTTTTTTTTGTGTGTGTGTGGGTACCAGGGGTCGAACTCAGGACCTCGCATGCCAGCAGGCGCCCATGCCACTGAGCGATATCACTGGCCCTTTTTTCGTATGTGGGTACCGGGAGTTGAATTCAGGACCTCGCGCTTGCCAGGCAGGCGCTTACGCCGCTGAGCCATCTCACCAGCCCAACACCTTGTCTTAAAATAAAAATAAAAGGCCGAGGATGTAGTTCAGTTAGAAGGACTGGTTCAATCCCCAATGGAAGAGGAAGAAAGGAATGAGGAGGAAGAAGAGGAGGAAGAGGAGGAGGAGGGAGAGGAGGGAGTGGGGAGAAAGAGGAGAAGAATTAATTCATCAGCTTACTTTCCAACAAATAACTAATGGGCAACAAGTGAAGAAAGTCGGTCTGACTGAGAAAGCAAATAAATCATTCTAGAGTATGAAGCGACTAATGTCAAACTCTAGGCAACTGTAATTCTACCAAATGTGAGAATTTATACAGTATTTTGGTTTACTAGGAATCTAGTACTGAATTATTTAACAGTTTACATTAGAAAAACTCAGAAAAATTAGATGTAGACAGGTTTGAATCTCTATTATTTCCCGGGATAACAGGTAATCATGCAGCTGTGGCCAAGACTGGCTATGCTCTGGCAGATTCTGCCTAGTTGCAAGGGACAGATATAGATAGATACAGATATTACAAAATAATTCAACTTCTACAGTCATCCATAATAGGATTTACAGACCAGGCAAGGATCTGGAATTGAAGTAATCTATTAGGGGCTTCTTTGACTTTCCATATCTTTTTTTTTTTTTTTTGGTGGGTAGCGGGGGTCGAACTCAGGACCTCGCGCTTCCCAGGCAGGCGCTTATGCCGCTGAGCTGTCTCACTGGCCCTCCATATCATTTTTATGAAGAAACTCATATTCCATTATTACTTTTCACTGAAAGTTTCAATCAACTAGTCAAACACAGATTAACCACTGTACTTTCCTACTATTCTTTCCTCCTGAAAGAAGTCCAATGATGTGAAGCTTTGTTCAGAAAGAATTTCCCAACCTTAATATAAATGAACTATCTCCTAATGGATATGTAACAATATTTTACATATTAATTTAAATAATTTTAATTGTATCAATATTATAATAGAGGTAAACCATATACATATGCCAATATTTTAATTGTATGCAGTGTCAAGCAGCCAATTTTATTACCCCATATCAAAGTCAAACACACATATAATGATATTTATTTGAATTATTTATAAAATCAGTAAAATATCATTTCATGCGACATACACTTTACTCTGACTTTACCTGTTTTTCTATGTTTCGAAGAAGAAGTGTTGGGCTGCTTGGTGACATTTCAAAATCTTGTTCTGGTAAAGGCTCTTGACTCCTCTGGGGAACCTGAAGATTCTCTGTAGTGTTTAATGAAGCTGCTTGCTCTGTGAACTGTATTTGTTTTTTCAAAATATCTTTTGGAAGCTGACTTTCTTCTAGGATCACTATCCCCTAGATAAATAGCAATGAAAGGGTTGAAATGATAGCAAATTGATTACTAAATCAGCTTTAATGGTACAGTGCACATGAAATTGTACATCCTAGTATCCCTTGTAAATAATTAAAACACACACTTAAAAGTACAGTTTAACTTTAGAAAATGGCTAATTTAAGATGTGTGGTTAAAGTAACACTCTGCTGATGGGTTGGGCTTGTAATACATTGTCATAATTTATGTACATGCAGGTTTTTTTCCTATTGGTTTTCAGCATTAGCATTAAAAGTATGATACATTTAGAATACAATTAAAGGCTCATACTCAGAATAAGGACATTTCAGACTAAAATTCAAAATATTTCTTGTTAAAGTCTTTTGATCTTTTGGTTACAAGTATTTCTATTTGAGTTCTGTGTTGAAAATGAACTTTATAAATTAAAATATTAATCTTTTTTTTTTTTTTTTTTTTTTTTTTGTGGGTACCGGGGGGTCGACCTCAGGACCTCGCGCACCAGCAGGCGCCCGTGCCTCTGAGCGATATCACCGGCCCCTTTTTCGTATGTGGGATCCGGGAGTCGAACTCAGGCCCTCGCGCTTGCAAGGCAGGCGCTTATGCCGCTGAGCCATCTCACCGGCCCAAAATATTAATCTTGCAAACATCCAAATAACAATCTAACTCTATACGAACTCCTCTTAGGGCATCCCTGTGAGCCTGCCCCTATTGCTAACAGCCAACAGCCATGGGCAGGAATGCACCAGTGAGAGACAGCTCTTGCTGCTTATAGGGTAGTTGTGTTAGTAATAAAGACACAGGCTTTCAACTTTGACAGGGTATTTTCTGGAATGTAAGGAACTGAAAGAATGAGAAGGGCTCTACATGCCTCGGTATTCCCTACTACTCACACACACTTATTCCTTAGCTGATTTGCTCAACGTTTTCTCATATTCCCCACCTTTCTCCTCCCAATGGTTCTCAACCTTTGGTCCTTAGAGGAAATGGGAATAGGAAAGAAAGAGGAAAAAGGAGTGTACAAACATGATCTTAATTGTGTCACGGTAAGTTCTCATCATAAAACTTCCTTGCAGGGGCCAGTGAGATGGCTCAGCGGCCTAAGCGCCTGCCTTGCAAGCGCGAGGGCCTGAGTTCGACTCCCGGAACCCACATACGAAAAAGGGGCCGGTGATATCGCTCAGCGGCATGGGTGCCTGTTGGTGCGCGAGGTCCTGAGGTCGACCCCCCAGTACCCACAAAAAAATTTAAAAAATAAATAAATAAAATAAATAAAACTTCCTTGCATTCTACCCATTCTACTACTCCTCCCTCTAAAAGATATGCAATTCCATAAGAATGGAACAAATTAAATGACTGACGTGGGCCAGCCTGTATCATGTTTAAGTCAAATTTATAAGGAGAAAACCACCTATAGATAATAATGTGTTATTTATGCATTTTAGTTTACACTATATAGATACTATATACTGTATTTCTTAAAAATCTACATTTACAGTAATGCTAATATGTTGACTTTTCCAAAGAGAAAAGGAACCATTGTTGATCTCACTAACTTATTTTCTTAGAATACACAAATATAACCATCAAGAAATCTGAAGAAACATGTGCAAAATAAGTTCTTATTTCATTTGGTATTTTAAAAATTGAAGTAGATATGATAGGTGGAGTATCATCCATCTCAAAAACATGGAAGGTATCCATTCAAAACTTCTACAAGTCTTTCATTAGGTATCTTTTTAAGTAAGTATCTGCATGTAATAGAAGCACCAGAGTTTGTCATATCAATTTAATTGTAATTCCCTTAGGATTTGATTAAAGTTTATATTATTCGCTAGTCTGCAGCAGATTAGACTTATTTCATAACCCATATTTATGATATTACTTCCATGGAAAAATCTATCCTGGATTTCAAAAGCCCACTTTCCAAACCTTTTTGATACTGCCTTTTGATAAAGAGCCTGCTACATTTAGCTCAATCAAGAATGATGTTTTCAAAATTCTGCCAGGAAGACATTCACAGCCAACTTTATGATCTATTTTTTCCCTTAAAGTGTTGCCCAGAACAAAACTCAGCATACGAGAAGAGTGGCCTGTGAGCTGCCATGTCCTTACCCATGACAATCCAAAAACTGGAAAAACGGATGAAGATCAAATCTTTTGTGGAAAACACAGAGAGTTAGGCTTTGTTCTTAAAAAAAAAAAAAAAAAAAAAAACTAGGAAAGAACTGCATAGTTCTAGATACTAGGATATTTTAGGTACTAGAATATTCTAGATATTATAACACTGTTTATCCAATGATAGAAAAAAGGTGGGTAACAAAGATCTCAATTTTTTTAGACAAATGGGATAGGTACAATACTGGAGATAAGTGAAAACTATAGGATAAAATGAAAGTGAATCACCTCGTCCAGAGAAGGCACCTGGTTTCCAGTAACACTGGAGAGATCCCCTAACCCCATCCCATATCCCAGGGTCCTTGCAGGAAAAAACATTGTGTGAAAAGATAAACAACTGCCTTAGCAACATCTTTATTATTCGCATAAAGTCACCAAAGCTAATTTTAAGCAAAAAAACTTAAGTGAAAAATTTTAAACGCCCAAAATATGCAATTTAAAATGTGGAAGGCACATTCTGGTACAGAATAACAACAGAAATCTAAGAGCAGTTGGGTAGCCAGTGTCTCTCACAAGAAAAAACTATCACAATTTTTTTTCTGAAAAGAAGAAGCCGTTTACTTGTGGAAAGCTTAAGTTGAAGAAAGAAAAACAAGGAAAGTTGCAATATGTTGATAAAGCTGTTGTAAGAATAATGAAGGGATACTGCTAAGAGCTTGTATTTTCTTCTCTCTAAAAATTTAAATAAAATTTAGGCCATATGAAGTGTGGTAAAAGAGTAAAGGATAGCTTAAAGACCTAAAATTTGTGGATGTACTAAGTCTATTCAGTGTGTTTCCTGCTCTCCTTCTGGGGGACTTAAACAGGAAATTTACAAAGTAGCATCTCTCAATCTCTTTCCCTTCCCTTTATTTCTAATTTAACTGAGAAGAAAATCTTTTTCCTTTTGAAATATCTTAAACAGGAAGTTCTGACTCAAGATAGTATTAGCTGTCCTTCAGTATTTTTTCTTACAATAATTCAAGAAGCTGTAAGAGCAAATAAAGTGCTGTTTTTCCTATTCAGTATAATAGCTCGTGTAAGCTGTAAATAAAAAACATTAAACATCTTGATTAATTCATAAAAAAATGTAAGGAGGAAGTATGAAAATACCTTTTATATACGACAGCATAATTGCCTGGCATTTTCCATAAAATAAACAACAAGATTTCATTTTCTTGCTTTGCTTTGGTTTGGTTATTTATCTTTCCCAGTGCTGAGAATCTAACTCGAGGGTCCCTGCGTGCTACACAAGCACTCTTACCACTGAGTTACACACCCAGCCCTCCTAATACTCTCTGAAGAGACCAGAGGGCCAGATCCACATCCAGCATGAACCAAGAAAAATGTAAAGTTATATAACTTTTTATTGGGAAGTTTAGATTTCTTTCCTTAAAATAACTTATTCCAACAGACATTATAAAACATATAGTCAAACATTATAAAACATTGAAACACCAAGTATACAGTATTGCTTAGAATGTACAGAATATTAAAATATCCTTTGTCAAGTCAAAGGAATGTGAAACAAATTATCTAGATACAAATATAAATCTTGGTCATCAATTTAACTGGGAACCTACTTGAAAATTTCCAAGTCATTTTATACTTGACTAATTTTTAGAATTCCATTTATTATAAAAATGCATGTGATATTACATTTGTTAAAAAATTATCAAAGAGAAGAGACTATCTGGTGATTTTAAAAGGATTAAGAAATTATTAAAACCGAAGGTCCCTGTAAAGGAAGAGTAAACAATGGGGAAAATAACTATGGTAATTAAAAATAAAGTTTCCATCAGGAAACTTCTTCAGCGTGGTTCCCTCAAATCTAACAGACCTACAAGCATAAGGTTTTCTGTCAATTCCTTTATCTACCTTCCTACAAATACCACTGCCAGATCCTACAAGGTACTAACAACATTCACCACTTTCTCAGTTTCCTCTCCCGTTCCTGCACAACTCTCAGTTTGTGCTCCTCTGAGTACCACACTGCCTTGTCATTCCTGAAATTGATTATGCTATTTCTACCTTCAGACTTAAAGGAATTCTTTCTTGTGGTTCAATCACCTCATCAAGAAAATTACTATTTATCCTCCAAAAGCCTGAAATATCGTATCACCTCTTTTTCTCCTTTTCTCTGAACTTCTTTCCCCTAATAGTCTCTTTCATGCTTTTCCTATATCCTACTAAAACATGTATTATTGGACATAACATCAACTTTCAGCTACTTATATCTTCTGCCTTCCTTATCCAAATATAAATATATAACACAGCCCAAAACATATTGATCCTTGCTAATGTGCACACCTCAGGTGGAGCTGCACTAACCACCTAGTTCAGAGACTCTGATCACCCTCCCTTCACAGCTTTTTCTTCTCAGTACAATCTCTGCCAACTTTATAACACCGCATTATCTTCTGAGGTCCACAGTCCCATTATGTTGAAAGAAGTTTCTCAGAAAAACAAAGTTACAAACATATATTTAGCCATATTTAGATTAAATAGGATTTCATGGGATTGCATGAGAGCTCTTTATATCATTGCTTCTATGGGAAAATGTACTTTGAATTTCAAGCACCCTATAATTTTCCATACTTCAAGATTTAAGCAGCCTATAATTTTGGGGAAACAATGTATTTTTAAGCTAGGGAAATAGTACATTAACATTCCCTTGGTTGGAATTAAAATAGCATTTATTTGTGTAATCATTGCTTAATTTTTATCCCCATTAAAATGAAATTCCTAAAAATGTAAGAACCTTGCAAGATTTTTTTTTTTTTTATATATGCGGGTACCAGGAGTTGAACTCAGGACCTCGTGCTTGCCAGGCAGGCCCTTGTGCCGCTGAGTGATATCACCGGCCCCAATTTTTCACCACTAAATATTCTAAACACATATTAGACATCTTAACTATGTGTGAAAGAATAAAGGTGAAACACTAGAAAATAAAAAAGGAAGGAGAGCACTATAAATTTTATCTTAAAATTTTCACAGTATTATAACAGACTTACTGCCATCTCCATTGAAATAATACAAATCTATATCTTCCTGGAAATCTGCCTTCCCTAATATCTCATTTCCAATACCTTCAAAACGCCTCAAATAAATAAATAAATAAATAAATAAATAAATAAATAAATAAAATAAATGTCCAACAGAACCTGACAATGTATAAGATACTTTATATTTATCAAACTTCCTGCAAATCAAGTACTTTTTGCCTTTCTTGGAAACTACAGAGAATGATTAAAATAATCACTTCGGCAGTGACTGAAAACATAACTGTCAACACACATTTTCCTCTTCCCTGTGTGAGGGGGAGGATTTTGGTAATTGTTACAGGTATGATCTGAAAAGGCACCTCGAATGTCAGCTTGCTCTTCAAAAACCATAGCTCTATTTGATTTTGATGATAACCATTCTGAAAAAGGGACCCTTCTACATCGTGGGTGGCAATGTAAACTAGTGTAACTACTATGGCAATCAGCATGGAGAGCCCTCAAAGGAGAACTCACGAGACAGAAACTTGAAACTGCAGGAAGAAGTAGAAGTCTCAATAAAGGTAAACACCTGGATAATTATAAAAGCCAGTTTTATTATAACAATAGTTTGTAACTCCACTTCTTATTTTCTACAAGATTGAAGAGACTAATAGTATTTAAAAGAATTATTGGCTTGTGTTTTGGGGCATATAAAGTATAAGCTTGTAATTCTGTGACAAAGCTCTAAAGGAACAAGAGATTTTGTATGTTATTAAGGTTATGCTGGTATACATTCAAAATAGAATATTATAATTTTGTTAAGTTAGAAGTAATCCCTGTGGTAACCACAAAGAAAATGGCTACAGAAGATACAGAAAAGAAAATGAAAAAGGAATTTAAACCTTTCATTAAAAAATCAATTAAAGGGCCGGTGAGATGGCTCAGCAGCTTAAGCGCCTGCCTGGCAAGCGCGAGGGCCCGAGTTCGACTCCCGGATCCCACATACAAAAAAGGGGCCGGTGATATCGCTCAGCGGCACGGGCGCCTGCTGGCGCGCGAGGTCCTGAGGTCGAAACCCTGGTACCCACAAAAAAAAAAAAAAAAAAAATCAATTAAAGCCTCCCTGTCATCTTCCCTCCCTCTCTCCCATCTTCCTTCTCTCCATCCTTGCCATCTTCCTTTCCTCCCATCTTCCCTCCCTCCCATCTTCCCTCCCTCTCATCTTGCCTCCTTCCCTCTCACCCCCCCAAAAAATAAACTAAACAAAAACCAGTAATGTAGGAAATGAGTAACAAAAATGGTAAAAGGAATATAGGAAGCAAGAGCAAAATGACAAAAGCTCACCCTTATCATTATTTTGAATGTAAATGGATTAAATGCTCCAATCAGAAGACAAAGATTGGCAGAATAGATAAAAAATACAAAATCCAACTAGACACTGTCTACAAAAAAACTCACTTTAAATCCAATGACACAAAAGAGTGAAAAGTAAAAAAATGAAAGATATCACATACAAATAGTAGTCCAAAAGAGAATAGGTGTGACTGTCCTAATGTGAGACAAATGAAACATTACATTTAAAAAAATGTTGACAGAGATGTAGGACATTCTATATTAATAAAAGGTTCGGTACATTAAGAAGATATAAAATTAGGCCCGGTGAGTTGGCTCAGCGGCGTAAGCGCCTGCCTGGCAAGCGCAAGGGCCTGAGTTCGACTCCCGGAACCCACATACGAAAAAGGGGCCGGTGATATCGCTCAGCGGCATGGGCGCCTGCTGGCACGTGAGGTCCTGAGGTCGACCCCCCGGTACCCACCAAAAAAAAAAAAAAAAAAAAAAAGATATAAAATTAGAAGTAAAAACTGATAACATTGAAGGAATAACTCAATAGTTTTACAATAATAGTTGGAGATGCCTATAACCACTCTTAGATGGAAGTAAATATATGCAGGATTTAAAACAATAAATTAACTAGATTTAACAGATATGTACAAAAATTTACCCAACAACAGCATGCACATTCTTCTCAAGTGTACATGAGACATTTTCCAGGAAAGACCACATGTTAGGCTCCAAATTAAATCTCAAATGATGTAAAATGGAAGATAGCTTTAAAAATGTGTTCTCCAACCACAAAAGAAAGAAGCAGATAGCAACAACAGAAAAAAATGGAAAATTCACAATTTTGTGGAAATTAAACAACATACTCTTATATAACCAATTGAGCAAAGAGAAAATCACAAAGGAAAATAGAAAATACAGAAGAATGAAAACAAAAATGCAACATAACAAAACTCATGGGATACAATAAAGTAGTGCTAAAGGGGGAATTTATAGCTATAAACGTATTTTTTAAAACTCTCAAATCAATAACCTCACTTTACAAATTAGGGAACTAAAAAATGAAAAGCAACCTAAACCAAAATCTAGCAGAAAGACTAAACATCACATACTTGATAAACTAAGATGACAGAAAAAACAATGCAGAAAATCACTGAAACTAAAAGTTCTTTGAAAAGATCAACAAAATTGATAAGTCTTTAACTGAATGGACGAAGACATCAAAGAGAGAAGACTCAAATTGCTAAAATCAGAAATGAAATTGAGGACATTACTACTAATTCTAAAGAAATAAAAAGAATGATAGAGTATAATGTACAATAGTATGTAAAAAACTTGGATAACTTAGATAAAATGGACAAGAAACACAAAACCCTGGAAACATAAAACCCATGAAAACTAAACCACAAAGAAAGAGAAATGATGAGCAGACCTGTAACTACACGAGTCGGGACACTGCGAAGCAGAGGAAGAAACCTGGCACAGCCCCTGCCCATCCCAGTGAGGGCACCGCCGCGGAGGGGCCCTGGAACGTCCCCCACGGCTCGGTCCCCAGCGCCGCGGTGTTCGGAGCCGCGGCTTGGGAAACACGATGAGATCATGAGAACGCCAGACTCATCGATGGTTCATCCCCCCGCGCATTCACAATTGGTGGCATTATTGAAAGATGAGGGAAACTATGAGAGGTTCACCCTAGAGGGAGCGGGTCACAGGGCGCACGCTCTGCAACGGTTATACACATCTCGACCCAGACCCTCCCTCCCTCCTCCCCTCCCTCCTCTTCCCCGCTGCTCTCCTCGCCTGTCCTCCCCTCCCCTCCTCTCTTCTCCTCCCTCTCTCCTTTCCCCTCCTTCCTTTCCCTCGCTCTCCCTCTCTCTCTCTCCAATCTCCCCTCCCTCCCTCCGCTTCCTGCTGTCAGGAGCCGAGCAGCTTTCCTGCACGCCCCTCCCCACGACGCACTGACTGACCACAGGCCCAGGAACAGTGAAACCAGGGGCCATACACCAAAACCGCTGAGAGCATGAACACAAAATAAATCTTTCTCCCTTTAAGTTCATTTCTCAAGTGTTTTGTCAGAGTGATGTAAACCTGACTAACACAAAGACTGAGTGAGTCATCAAAAGTCTGACAAAGTTAAAGCTCTGGACCTGATGGCTTCACTGCTAAATCTGAACATTTAAAAAACTACCAATCCTTTCAAACGTTCCCAGAAAATCAAAGAAATAAGAATACTTTGTAAGCCCAGCATTACTCTGCTGCCAAAGTAAAGACACTACAAGAAAAGAAAATAAAGACCAACGTCTTTCATGAACATTGATGTAAAAATCCTGATCTAAAAATTAGCAGGCTAAATTTAGCAGCACATTAAAAGGATTATAACCATGGCCAAGTGGAATTAATTCCTAGAGTACAACTATGGTTCAGTATAAAAACTGTTCAATGTAACATACCACATTAACAGAATGAAGGGAAAAGCAATCAAATGATCATCTCAACTGATGCAAAAAAATATTTTTCACAAAATTTAGCACTTTTTTTTTTCTGTTTGTGATAAGGTCTCACTATGGTCCCTAGGCTGGCCTTGGACTCCTGGTCTCAAGTAACCCTTCTGTCTCACTCTCCCAAAGTAGCTGTGAATACACACAGCACCATGCCCAGCTTCAACACATTTTTTTATGATCAAAAAAATCTGACAATCTAGGAATAGAAGGAAACTACTTCAGTACAATAAAAGATATATAAAAACCCACAGAAATATCTTCCTCAATGGTGAAAGATTAAAGGCTCTTCCTCTATGATCACAGTAAGCATGCCTGCTTTCATCACTTCCATTCAACACTGGAAGTTCTAGTCAGTAATTAGACAAGAAAATAAATAAGCATCCAAATTGTAAAGAAAGAAGTAAAATTATCTTTTTTTCAGATGATTTGAGCTTATGAGTAAGAAATTCTCAATTTTTCACTAAAAAACCTGTTAGAAATAAATGTTTAGCAAAGTAGCAGGATATAAAGTCAACAAATAAAAATTAGTTGTATTTCTATATATTAAAAATGAACAATCTGAAAACACAATTCCATTTACAGTAGTATCAAAAATAATAAAATGCTTGAGAATAAATATAGCAAGTATTTGATCAATGAGATGAAAGACTTGTCAAGGAAACTACAAAACATTCCTGAAAGAAATTAAAGATACACATAGATTAAAACACACCCCACATTTACGAATTAGAAGACAATATTAAGATGTCGACACCAACCAATGTGAAGACTGATGTCCAATATTATTAATGTATTTAGAACTACTAAAATGTTACATAAAAGTGATTTTGATGATAAATTTTGTTATGTGTATTTTGCCACAATAAAACAATCTGGGAACTGGGCATGGTGGCACACAGCACTCCCCAGGCTGACACAGGAGGATTGTGAGTCTGTGGCCAGCCATGGCTACAAGTGTCAGGCCAGCTCGGACAACACAGTAAGACGAGGTTTTTTTAAAAAATGAGGAAATATATTAATTTCTACTAACTGGAATGCAGTAAAGAAGTTCCAAATGACTCAGAGCCTGATAAAATCTTAGTAAATAAAGAGAGGTTTTACAAACATAGCTTCAATTTATAGCAACTGATGTATCAAAATTCTTAAAGTAAGTTGCTACATTTTACAAAACTTTGTAAAATTATGTGTGATGAAACTAAAACAACAATTTTAACAAAAATAAAACAGACAATACCTTGGAGGCACGAATCTGCCTATGAACATCTGTTAGCTGTTGGATTTTGTACTCCAGCTCTGAAATCTGGGCTTGAAGCCACGTCCATCGGCTGCCAACTCTTGCTCTGTCTACAAGCCACTTCCATTCAGTACTACAGTTACTGTGAACAAGAAAAACACTGTTAGTCAAAACACAAAGCGCGTGACGATTTCACAGACTGCTTAATAACTTCTTGAGTCCTAGCATAAAATCGTACTTCCTTTACAAAACGGCTAACTACATGAAAGGAGGATGGCAGATTGACTTCTTATCAAAGAAAAAGATTAAATTTCTTTACCATTCCACCCACAAATAGTTGTTTTTATTCAACACTGTGAACCAGTAGTAAGATAATCCTTCTGCAGTTTAATACTTCATTATTGCTAAACACTTAGAGAGGGATGGGCCAGCAAAGCAAAGTAAACATGAATGACAATACCAATATCATGTAAGAATTGATACATAAGGCCTTATGTGAAAGTAGTTAGCAAGTACTGGACAAACCATTTGAACTAGGTCTAAATCCCTGCAGCAAACTATAGTGTATTCAACTTAATTATGTGTAATTTTCATTCACAAAAATAGGCATCACTATTCGGTAACTTCATAAGATCAATTTAAAGAAACTGACAAAAATTATTAAAAATATGAATACTCTTTCACATTTCAAATAATAACTATACCAAATATACAGGTTTTGAGAGATTTTTAAGATAAACACCTTGTTAAAAATCTGATTTCCGGGCCGGTGAGATGGCTCAGCGGTTTAAGCGCCTGCCTTGCAAGCGCGAGGGCCCGAGTTCGACTCCCGGAACCCACATACAAAAAAGGGGCCGGTGATATCGCTCAGCGGCACGGGCGCCTGCTGGCGCGCGAGGTCCTGAGGTCGACCCCCCGGTACCCAAAAAAAAAAAAAAAAAAAAAAAAAAAATCTGATTTCCACGATTCACAACCAAGACATCACAAGGAAATTATATAAAGCCATTGTTTCACATATATTTGAAAATAAAGATTGACTCCTAACTCTTCCTAGTTCCTCTATCATTTGGCAAGGACACTGTTCCAATCCAGTTTGTGAGGTTACAGATTAATTACTTTATATAATATTTCAACCACCTTAATTAGAAAACAATTATTTGGAATTATAGATTATGTGTGTTTGTGCACATGTGTGTGTTACAAATTGCCAAGGAAATTTTTCAAAGAAATAGATGTGAAATAACTATTTATTGGCAAAACATATAACTTTACTTAAAAAGTCTAAAAGTCCATTCATTTTTTTCAGAATTAAATTTTATTTCACACTGATAAAAACCATGAAAAACATTTACATTGTCCCACATCACAACACAACATTTCAATGGAATAGTTCTTGTTATAAATAAGATCTTATTGATTTGTATAACTGAAATAAGTCTATAGTTCAAGGTAAAGCAGAATGACTTAGTAAATGATGGCTTAAAATTTTTAAATCCAGAAATAAACATATGACTTCATTATAAACATCTTATGTAGTCTATTACTGTTATTTACATGACCAATTAGCACCACAAAGATGCATTCTTGACATTGTTTTGGTAAATTGAAATACAGCAGAAAAATTAACATTGTTCAGAAATAATAAGCAAACATTTTTGCTACATTTTTAACTATATGGTAACTATACCATATTTATAGGGTTCTGATTAACCTTTATTACCCATAAATTTTGTTTTCAAATATTTTTTTACTATTAATCTGAAAAATTTGACTATTTAAAATCAAACAATTGCCATTTTTATGTCTGCACAAAAGACTAATTTTTAAAAATAATTTGAAGTTAAAGTTTCAAATAAGACCACTGACAAAAATCCACTTACTGCCAAACACCAAAGAATGTACACCACCAAAAGTGAACCATAGTGTAAAATATGTATTTTGAGTTATAATGTGTCAACAGAACTTCATCAATGGTAACAACTGTGCACCACTCTGGTGTTAGATTTTGACAGTGGAAGAAGTGCATTTGGGGCCGGTGAGACGGCTCAGCGGCTTAAGCGCCTGCCTTGCAAGCGCGAAGGCCCGAGTTCAACTCCCGGAACCCACATACGAAAAAAAGGGGCCGGTGATATCGCTCAGCGGCACGGGTGCCTGTTGGCGCGTGAGGTCCTGAGGTCGTCCCCCCGGTACCCACAAAAAAAAAAAAAAAAAAAAAAAAAAAGAAGTGCATTTGTAGGGATGAGAGTATATGAGAACTCTCTGCATATTTTACTCAATTTTGCATGACCTAAAAGTGCTCTTAAAATTTATTATTTTTTAAAAATGTATTTAAACATGAAAGTATGTTTTTCATATTGGACTTTAGCCAAACATTTATTTTAAGAGACCATTTGCTGTTGATAAACAAAAGACAATTATTGTAGCTTTACTATATATAATTTATCCATGATTTTATATCAATATTTTAAAAAGTTATTTATAAAAAGATTTTTATTGCACATGTGACTGGAGATACCATATATATAAGAATTTCTCTTGGTATCATTATTTATTATTTAATAGTCATTATTGTGATTTTGTAAATTTGACACACTAAAAAATCACACTTTCATAGATAGGGACAAAATGAAAGAGAATGCCTAATTGAAATTCACTATTCATACATAGATAGTATTTAGTAACACAACACTTAGAAAGGCAAGGATCATACCATACAGTATCTAGACAATTAGTTATTAAGCTAATGCTGGCTTCATAAAATGGATGGGAAGTTTTTTCTTTGAGGGGACTTGTATAGCATTCAAAGTATTTACTTAAATTTCAGTAAAATTAATCAGTGGCCTGGAATTTGAAGGTGGGAAGATTTTCAATTATTAATTCAATTTCTCTGATTGATGGAAGGTATTTTATGTATTGTTTCTCCTATGCAATTTTGGTAATTTGTATCTTGAACCATTAGCCTATTTGGTCCAAATTTATTGGCATATAGTCATTTGTAATATTCCCTGATTATTCTATGAATGTGTGTAATATCTGAATGAAACTTTTCTTTCCTGCTATTGGTCATTTTTTTCCTGATCATCTAGCTGTGTAAATTAACTTAATCTTTTCAAATAATTGTATTTTAGTTTTGCTGATTTTCTCCATTGCTTTTGTTTCATTATTAATTGATTTTTATTCAGTACCATTTTTTCCTTCTACTTGTTTTGGATTTCATTCTCTATAATTTTTAAGTGGTAAACATAGACCACAACTTTATACCATTTCTTCTTTTTTTAAGATAAGGATTTCTAGATAGAACTTTTCTTATTACCACTGCTTCAGTAATTTAATAGCTGGATGATATTAAAAATGATATTGAATTACATCACCAGTTTAAAACGTTTTAGAGTTTCTTTTGTGATTTCTTCTTGATCCATGAGTTATTTGGAAATATATACTATAACTTCTCCATATTTAAGACTCATATGTTTACCATTTCTTCTTTCCTTGTGTAGATCTGAATTTTCACCAAGTGTGATTTTCCTTTGGCCTAAAGAGCATCTTTTAAAATTACTCTAGTTCATGTATACTGACATCTTGTTTCAGCTTTTCCAATGACATTTGGAAATGCCATTTTGCCTTTGCTTCTTTTTTTTTTTTTTTTTTTTTTTTTTTTTTTGTGGGTACCGGGGGGACGACCTCAGGACCTCGCGCGCCAACAGGCACCCGTGCCGCTGAGCGATATCACCGGCCCCTTTTTCGTATGTGGGATCCGGGAGTCGAACTCGGGCCTTCGCGCTTGCAAGGCAGGCGCTTAAGCCGCTGAGCCGTCTCACCGGCCCTGCCTTTGCTTCTTGAAGTATAAATTTACTAGGTAGAGATGCCTATGTTGACTTTTTTTCCCTTTTCATGACAATGTTTATTAGTATATGTTTGTGATACAAGATTACAGTCAGTTTGGGTTATTGATACCCAAACTGATCATTTTTCCTCCCTCTGTTCCACCCTCCTTCCTTCTCCAGATCCCCTCAAATCTCTACAGAGCCTACCTTATTTCTTAACATGTCTCCTATATTTTGCTCTTTAAATAATTTATATTTCATCTCTGTACTTTAAATATAGCATATTTTATGTTTTATATACCTTCTGATGAGAAGTCAACCATAATTTTTATTTAGTGGCCATTTCTTCTACATGTCTATTCTGTTAAGCCAAAAAAAGTAGTTTTAATTTTGGACATTGCATTTTTTCACCTATGAAAGTTCAATGGGCATTTTCTCTTCCAATTTTCACTATGCTTATATTTTCCTTTTAAGTCTTCAAGCACGTTTACAATAGATATTTCAAAGTCTTTAACAATAACATCATCTCCATCATTTCCAGGTCTACTTATATTGATCATTTTCTCCCGATACTTTATATGTCTAGTAGTTGAAGATATATAGATACAGATATGGATATACAGGCATATCCACATACAAAAATATATGCGTATATATATGTATACATACAAATTAGAAGTTGGTCAGAGGTGTGGAGTAGCCATTACACTAAGGCAATCATTAAATTGAGGGAGATTTAGATGGTCTCAGGAAAGTAACTAGTAAATTAACAAATCTATAGGTTTAACTATGACCAAATGAGAAATTTGGCCGCAGTATTTTCACAACTGCGTCCAGCGCAGCTCTTGAAATTCCAGAGGGAGGACGGTGGAGGATGAAGAAATGAAGACGAGAGTCAGAAAGCTGAGGTCAGTGGAGCCCCTCTCCTGATGGGAGAAAGGACCGCCCAACAACTGCAGCGCGTTTACTTACACAATCAGCGTAAGAGGCTGTTTACAGCGAATTTTAAGAGGAGGGTGAGATCCGGAACAGGAAGAGCATCTACTCTTCAAGAAAACATCGTGCCTTGGTGGGTACACGGGGAACAAGAGGGGAAGTGTCTATATTATCCGAGGGGAGGCCAAGTCACTTTGTGCGTCAGCTCCCTGAGCTGCGTACGCTTCTCACGGGGCCCTGCCAAACTGCGAAGCAGTGACCTCGTCCTCGATTCCCGCGGCGCAGACAGCTTCGCCCCAACAACTTACATTTTTGAGGAAACTCTATTAGTAAAAACTGAGCCAGACGTTCACCAGCAGGAATCAGGGTGAGAATGTAGTGCAGCCTCCAACAATGTACATTCAAACACCCAACCCACTTCTGAGACAGTCACGAAGGATAACGGAAAAATAATAATTACAAGGACTATGGAAGGACAAAGGACAAGGGAGCTTCCTCAGAAAGCAGGACCAGGGTCCTACTAAGACCGTGCTCCACTGCCAGAGCGTGAAATCTTATTACCGCAAGGACCAGGAACAATCATGTATATCCACATTCTCTTTTCTCAGAGAGAGTTTCTCTAGCTTTCTTTTTCCTACTCTATCAACCATGGAGTTAGAAAACATATCTATAAGTTTATGAGTTATCACATCATGATGAACCACATCTTGACATGATAGAGGCTACTCCACAAATTGATGTGATCTGGGGTTGTCGTAAGAAAGGACTATAGGGGTAGTTGGGTGGCCAAAAGGGACAAATGAACAGACTGCCCCCATATTCACTCTTCCCAACTTTCGATAACAGAACCACTTGAATTTTGGCTGAGCCTTTGACAGCAGAGCTACAGGCTTTATTTCCTAACCTAACTTGTCGTTAAGTCTGATTATGGGACAAAATCCTTGACAATAAGATGTGGGCCAAAATAATATGTGCGACTTCTTAGTCTTAATATTAAAACTAATTGAATGTATCCTTGAAAATGACTAGGAGTGAAAATGAGATGAAGTTCTTAGAGAACCAGTTTCACCAATGCAGACAAGAGCAACACCCTAAGGGGCAGCAAAGCCCATTGGTCTCTCTTAAACCCCTTGAAATATATCTAGTTCCTGACTGCTAAATGATATAAAAATAAATTCTATATATTTATGTTTTATTATGACAGCTTAGCATATACCTTAACTAATAGATCCCACCTTCAAAAGTATTTTATCCAGGGGCTGGTGAGATGGCTCAGCGGCATAAGCGCCTGCCTTGCAAGCGCGAGGGCCCGAGTTCGACTCCCGGATCCC
The DNA here is from genome assembly GCA_028451465.1 of Erethizon dorsatum. Lineage (NCBI taxonomy): Eukaryota > Metazoa > Chordata > Mammalia > Rodentia > Erethizontidae > Erethizon > Erethizon dorsatum. Next base: position 26,355,350 of record CM051835.1, on the reverse strand, counting down.
ACATACGAAAAAGGGGCCAGTGATATCGCTCAGCGGCACGGGTGCCTGTTGGCGCGCGAGGTCCTGAGGTCGTCCCCCCGGTACCCACAAAAAAAAAAAAAAAAGTATTTTATCCATGAGGATGATTTAGGTTAACAAGTTCACATTGAAAATGTTCATTGTCTTTAAGGAGATTAAGCCTTGAAATAAGTTAATAACTTTAATATTCTACAACCTAGTTGTATACACACATACTCATAAAATAATCAAAAAAGTAATTAAAAAAATAGTTGTTAACTCTGGGAATTCTGGCATGAAGGTAAACCAAATTAAAGGGTGAGGCTTGGGATATCCAAGGACAATGTGAGACTACAATTTAAAAAGTTTCTAGAAGTAAGTATAATTGAAAGGGAGTGACATAACTGGATCTGTTATGCAATCTTACCTAAGAACTCTGAGAGAACCCACTGTGTCAACTGCCTAAACTGAAATTTTTGATATTAGTTTAAAAGAATTCACACATCAGATAAACAAATTTAGTTCTCCTACCATGTGTCTCTGTTACCAAACCCTCTATTCTGAAAAAAGGAAGGAAGGAAGGAAGGAAGAAAAGAAGGAAGGAGAAGGGAGGGAAAGAGGGAGGGCGAGCACCCTCTTTCCCTTAAATAGAAAGGATGTTGAAACTCAATGCTGTTAAAATAGTCTTAACTGTTTTTATAAATTTCTTATATAACACTGATCATTGACAACAAGGGGTACATATTTTAAAAAGGAATAAATAAATACTAAAGGAACAATTCAATAAGCGCTGTATATGTGTGTGTGTGTGTGTGTGTGCACGCACAGGTAAATACTGTCTCCTTTGTTCAGGAAACCAGACAACCATGAAGTGTTTTCAAACTAAGTACTGGAAAAGAGCCTAGCTGAAAGGAAAAGTAAAGCTAAAATCCAGCAAGAGATCTGTATTCCCTGCTCTGGAATTACAAATCTAAAACCCTTCAGAGGGACACCTCTTCCTAAGGCAAATAAATGGGCTTAGTGATGGCTCTACCAAACACTGTAATGGGCACTGAAAAGAAAGAGGATAAAAGATAATTAAAGTAACCGTTGTTCCTCAAAATGGTGAGTACTAAGATCAAGTAGAAGCATTTCTTCTATTAACACCATATAGTATGAACTTTTTTTTTTTTTTTTCTGGTCTCTTTCAGACAGGTTTTCACTATGCAGTTCAGGCTGGCCTTGAACTCACTTTGTAGCCCAGGCTGGCCTTGAACTTGCAGCAACCCTCCTGTCTCAGCCTCCTGAGTGCTGGGATTACAGAATGCACCACCACTCCCAGCCATACATTCTTAAATAGCCTCATGTTCTACAAAATAAAAATAGCTGGATTTATGGTGATAACCATGCCAGACAACACAAAACCTATAAAAGTTTAGAACCTGAGTCCTAACAGTATAACAATTCTTATAAAAATATTTTCCACTGGCATATGTACCTAAAATAAACCCAGGTCATCTTTTAAAGCTTCATATAATGGGGCTCATGTTTCTTCCCTTGATGTGGGTCCTTAGAGCCATTCAGTTCTAATAGAGAAAAATTTAATAAAAATTTAAATTACCTAGAAATAGCCTCCACATCAACCAATGTCTTTTTTTTAAACACAAGAAAAGTGTCTTCATAGCCTAGCCAACTGAACTTGCAGCCTCGTCAGATGTTATATAGTGGGATATATAGCAATTTTTGGAGTCAATAAGCCAACAACTTACTGAGTTATAAGGTACTTCTACTGAATTTTCAGCATTTTCTTTATAACTTTATATATTGCTAATACTTTCATTTTAGTTGTGACAAAGCTTGACTGCGATTATTTCAAAACTGTAACATACCTGAAATGGTTTGGGAAAAATCCAAACCAAATTCCATATTGTATTGCTATCACTCAACTATATGGCAAATATAAATACTAATTCACATTTTTAAATGTTATAACAGAACTGCATACATTTTTATAATACCACCAAACAGGAAATGTTAATACTTTCAACAACCTTAAAGAAAATGGTCCTAATTTTTACATGCACAAATTCGAACTACTGTATTTCCTCAATGTTAAGATGTCATCAATTTTTTTTTTTTTTTTTTTTTTGGTGGGTACCGGGGGGGTCGACCTCAGGACCTCGCGCGCCAACAGGCACCCATGCTGCTGAGCGATATCACCGGCCCCTTTTTCGTATGTGGGATCCGGGAGTCGAACTTGGGCCCTCGCGCTTGCAAGGCAGGCGCTTACGCCACGGAGCCATCTCACCGGCCCAAGATGCCATCAATTTTAAGATATACCTCCAATTTAATAAAAGAATACCTAGGTTGGGGAAATAATATATTAATTATACAAATCAATTATAAAGTACATTTCACTTTTAGAAACATTAAAAAGTACCTAAAATATTCTAATAATATATTTGAATATTAAATATTCTAATAATATATTCTAATATATATATATTAGAATCCAAGAAGAGTATTACATTGAAAGTATACCTAAGTTTTCATGAATTGTGTTTTATCTTATAGGCATGAAAATTTATTAAGTTTTAAAAAATGAGTTTGATAACATCAGTTCTGTAAAAAGTCCACCCATAGAAATTAACAGTATTTGCAGTGTTTGGATTTATCTAAGAAAACTTAAAATTGGAATTCATATGATTTAAAAAATGTTTAGCTTTATTAAGGCTCAAATGACAAAAATTTACATAATGGAATAAAATGTTTTCATGTATCTATTCTGAACTACTAAATCAATTTAATTAGCGTATCAGTTATCTACCTTATCATTTTTAATGGTGAGAACATTTAAAATTTATTTGGTTTTGTTTATTTTTGTCTTTTTGACACAGGGTTTCACTATACAGTTCAAACTAGCCTTGAACTTACTTTGTAGCCCAGGCTGGACTTGAACTCACAGTGATTCTGCTGCCTCAGCCTCCTGAGTGCTGGGATTATAAGCATGTGCCACCATACCTGACAAGATTTACTCTCTTAGCAACTTAGTAATACACAATGTATTACTTAGTCACCATATTCACAACAGATCTCCAGAACTTATTCCTCCTATCTAAATGAAACTTCAACGCTCTGACCAACATCTTCCTGTCACTCCTCACCCCAAGAAGTCTCTCTGGTGATCACAAACCTACTCTTTGTTTCTATGTTTTGACTTTTTTAGACTTCATTTAGGTAAGATTATGCATTTTCTTTCTGTGCATGGCTTATTTTACTTAATGTTAATGACTTTTCAGGTTCAGCTACTTCGTTAATGATGTGATTTCTTGCTTTTTAAATGTTAAAGAGTATTTGATTATATATTTTATCGTGAATGAATATGAATATGGGAATGCAGATATCAATTCACATACTTATTTCATTTCCTTTGGACTTATATCCAAAACTAGAATTGGCAGATTATGTGGTTCTATTTTTAAACTTGTGAGGAAACTCCTTACTGTTTCCGTAATACCCGTACTAATTTATATTATCAAGTGTATAATGGCTTCCTTTTCTCTGTGTCCTCTCCAACACTTGTAATCCTTCATCTTATAATAAGCAGTGTAACAAGTGTGAGACATTATCTCACAGCAGTTTTGATATTTCTCTGATGATTAGAGATAGATATTTAATGTTATTTCAAATAGCTGGTGGCCATTGGTTGTCTTTTCTAAAGAAAAGTCTATTCAGGTTCTTTCCCTATTTTTTAATGGGGTCGTTTTGTTGCTATTGAGTTGTATGACTCCCTTATATACTAGATATATCAGATAAAGAGATCTGATCTCTCTTATCAGATGTAAGATTTGCAATTATTTTCTCCCATTCTATAGGCTGTCTCTACACTCTGTCGTTTCTTTCACTGTGTGAAAGCTTTATAGTTTGGTGTAATCCCAATGTCTATTTTTGGCTTATATTGCTTGTGCTTTACGGCCATAGTCACAACACTAATGTCAAACTTTTCCTATTTTCTTCTAAGAGTTTTACTGTTTCAGGTCTTACATTTATGTCTTTACCCCATTTTGAGTTGATTTGGGAATATGGAGTGATATAAGTATCCAATTTCATTCTTCTGCATGTAGATATTTAATGTGCCCAACATTTATTGACAAGACTGTCCTTGCACATTTGTGTGTGCTTGATATCTGTCAAAGATCAGTTGACCATGAACTCATGGGTTTATTTCTGGGTTCTCTATTCTGTCTGATAGGTACATATGTCTGTTTTTAATGCTGGTACATGCTGTTTTGATTATTATAACTTCGTTATATATTTTGAAATCAGTGCCTGCAGCTTTGTTCCTTTTGCTCAGGATTGCTTTTGCTATTATGGGATCTTTGAGGTTCTATACAAATTTTTGAATTTCTATTTTTTATTCTTTTTGTATTTCTGTGAAAAATGTGATTGAAATTATGACAGGGTTGCATTGAATCTGTAGATCATGTTGGGTAGTATGGACATTTTAATGTTCATTTTTCTAATACATGAACACAGGGTATCTTTCCATTTATTTGTGTTTATTTCAATATTTTCATCAAAGTTTTTTAGTTTTCAGTTTATAGATCTTTCATCACCTTGGCTAAATTAAATTCTAAGTATTTTACTTGTTTTGATACTATTACAGAATATTTTTATTACTCTTTCAGACACATTACTATGAATGTATAGAAATACTACTGATTTTTGTATATTGATTTTGTATCTGGCATCATTATTGAATTTACTATTTCTAACAGGTTTTTTTTTTGTTTTTGTTTTTTTTGGTGGAGTCTTTAGGATTTTCTGTAAGTAAAATCACATCATTTGAAAACAGACAATTTAATGTCTTCCTTTCCATCTGGATGTCTTTTATTTTTTCTTGTCTAACTGCTCTGGCTAGGAGTTCCAGTACTATGTCAAGTAAACTATTGAGAGTAAGTGCTAAAGTCCGAACGTCTGTGTCCTCTTGAAATGCGTATGTTGAAACCTAATTCCCAACGTGGTGGCATTAAGAGGTGGGGTCAGAGGGTCATTAGGCTCCATCTGCATCATACAGTTAGTGTCCTTATAAAGGAGGTCTAAAGGAGTTTGTTCATCTTTTCCATCACATGAGGACCCAGCTAGAAGGCACCATCTTTAAAGCAGAGAATAAACTCATCAGACACTGACTCTGCTGGTACCTTGGCATCGGACTTCCCAGCCTCCAGAACTGTGAACAGTTAAGTCTCTGTGATTTATAAATTCCCCAGTCTAAGGGATTTTCCCATAGCAGCATGAATAGCCTAAGGCAGCAGGTATCCTTGTCTTGTTTCTGATTTTAGTGGAAAAAAATTCAATTTTTTCTCTTTTTGCCATTAAGATATTAGCTGTGAATTTGTCATACATGACTTTTATCATGGCAAGGTACAATTCTTCTACATATAATTTGTTAATTTTTCTTTTTATCAAGAAAGGATGTTGAATTTTGTCAGATGCTATTACAGCATTTATTGGGATGATCACACGGTCTTTCCTCCCTTCACTGTTAATCTGATATAACACTTATTGATTTGCATTGGTTAAATCATCCTTACATCAAAGGGATAAATTATACTAGCTCAACAGTGAATGATCCTTTTAACATGTTGTGAATTGTTTGCAAAAATACTTAAGTATTTTTGTTGAAGATTCTTGCATTTATGTTCATCAGGGACTGGCCTGTTATCTTTTTCCTTTTAAGTGTCCTTGTCTAGCTTTGCTATCAGGGTAATGCTGGCCTCATGAAGTTTGGAAGTATTCCTTCCTGTTCAATCTTCTGGAAAAATGTGAAGACTGTTATTAAATATTCTTTAAATTTTTGATAGAAATCAGCAGTGAAGCCATCAGGTTCTGGGCTTTTATGGGAGACTTTTTATTACTGTTTCAATTTCCTTACTCATTATTGGTTGGCTCAGTTTTTTTTTCTTCATGATCCAATCTTGATAGGTTGTATGTATCTAGGAATTTTCCATTTCTTCTAGGTTATAATGCTTATAATAGTCTCTTATGATCCTTTTTAGCTAAGTGATTTACAGTGTTTCCTTTTTCATTCATAATTTTGAGTCTTCTCTTTTTACATCTTAGTCAAGAATACCAATTTGCTCATCTCTTCAAAAATCAACTCACTCATCTTTTCAGTTGTTTTCTTTCTTTCACTTATTTCTGCTCTGATTATTATTTTCTTCCTTGCACTAACTCTGAGTGTAGGTTTTTTTGTTTTGTTTTCTTACTTCCTTGTGGTATAATATTGTTAAAGCCTTTTTTCTTTTTTTATTGCTATAAATTTCCCTAAGGTGCTTTTGTTACATCCCATAAACTTTGGTATGTTGTATTTTCTGTTTTCATCTCACAAGATATTTTTAAATTTCTCTTTATCCATTGATCTATTTGCATCTCAGGAGCATGCTGTTTTATTTGCAAATTTTCTAAAGTTCCTACTATTACTCATTTTTAATTTAATACAATTTTAGATGGAAAAGATATGTGATACAATTTCATTCTTAAGTCTGTTAAGATTTGTATTTGTGGCCTACCATATGATGTATCCTGGAGAATGTTTTCATGTGTACTTCAAAACAATGTGTGTTCTGCTGCTACTGACGGAATGTTCAGTGTACGTCTGTTATGTTCATTGGGTTTAAGGTGTAGTTCAAATGCAAAGTTTCTTTCTACATATTCCATATAGATGATTTCTCCACCGTTGAAAGTCCTCTACTATTACTGTACCACAATCTGCATCTTCCTTCAGAACTATTTATATTTTTATTATATATCTAGATACTCCAATATACATTTATAGCCTTATATCGTCTTGCTTGATAGTGGATACTTTACCAATATATAATGACCTATTTGTATCTTTTTACAGTTTTTTAATTTAAAGTGTACTTTTTCTCTTCCAGCTTCCATTTGCATGGAATATCTTTCTTCATTTGTTCACCTTCAGTGTGTCTTTAAATCTGAATTGAGTCGCGTGGGATTTTTTTTTTCCAATTCATTCAGCAACTCTGTTTTTAAACTGAAAAATTTAATCAATTTACATTCAGGATAATTACAGGTATGTAAAGACTTATTGCCATTTTTTAAAATGTAGACTCTTTGTTCCTTTCTTGTCTTGCTGTCTTCCTTTGTGATCTGATGATTTTCAGTAGTGGGTATTTTGGTTCCTTTCTCTTTATTTTTTGGTTTATGGTTATGGTTTTATGGTTTATGGCTTATGGTTTTTGGTTTATGGTTTGGCTTTATGGTTACCATGAGGCTTACAAAAATACGACTTATGGTTATGAGTCTATTTTAAGCTGATGACAACTATACTTTTCCATTTTCTATTGCTATAATGAAATATCAGAGGCGAGATATTCTGCAAAGAAAGGAGGTTTATTTAGCTCAGTTTTGGGTGCTGAAAGTCCAAGACTGGCAGCTTCTTCAGTTTGGACTCTAGTGATGGCCCCCATGGTGACTCCACAGATGGCATCCCGATGGCACAATATGAAAGAGGGAGCGATCACATGGTGAGACAGCAAGGCAGAGACAAGTGAGGGGCCACTCTTGCTCTTTTTTTCAACAATCCTCTTTCAAGAACTAACCAAGGTCTCCGGAGAACTACTTAATCTCTTCCACAGGCAGTGCCCCAATGACCTTATGCAAGGCTCCACCTATTAAAGCTCACCCCACTTCTTACTATCACCATACTGGGAACCAAGCTTCCAACATCCGAATCTTTGGGAGACACACTCAAACCATATCCAAGTTGTAACAATAACAACTTCAAGTGCATTAAAAAAACACTTCACATTTTTATATTGTTTGCCCTACAGCGAATTATTGGCTATTATTTAAATAGTTTTGTAATTTAATCATCTGGGTAGAAATGTTAGTATAATTTTCATACCACCATTATTGTATTGAAGTATTCTGAATTGACTATTTACATTTACATTTATAAAAGCAAATTTTATAATTTCATGTGAATTCTTGTTACTACTTAGCATTTTTTTTTCAGCTTGAAGAAGTCCCTTTACCATTTCTTGAAAGGCAGGTCTAGTGATTGATTCCCTCAGCTTTTGTGATAAAGTCTTATCTCTCTGTTGTTTCTGAAGGATCACTTTACTGGTCAAGTATTCTTGGTAGAGAAATTTATTTTCTTTTAGTATTTTGAATGTGTCATCCTCTTACTTTGCTGGCCTGCAAATTTTCTGAGAAATGTGATGATAGCCACCTGGAAGTTCCCTGGTATGTGGAGATCTTCTTTCCCTTGCTGCTTCTGTGTCTTGCTGCTGTCTGTGTTTTTTGACAGTTAAATTGTAACACGTCATGGTGTAGTATTTGGTTTGAATACAATTAGAGACCTTTGACTTTTCTGTACCTGGATGTATATACTGTTCCCCAGATTTGGGGAGTTTTTAGTCATTATTTCTTTAAAATCACTTTACACCCCTTTGTCTCCTTAAATTCCTGGCATGCAAGTCTTTTGAGGATATCCCATCAATTCAATAAGAAAAGAAAGCATACAGAATACTTTACAGTTGACTGTAATTTTCCTTGACATTACTATACAATATATACTACTTAAAAAGTCATATACCACCCTTTTTTTTTTTTTAAAGAAACCACCTCATAGAAGAAACAAAATGGCAGTTACGTACTATGTAAAGGAAATGGAATGATAAAATTACAACTTGCATAATCTTATTTAGGGTCTTTCCTTTTTTCATTTTCCTCCTTAGACTGGATTATTTTCAAATGATCTGTCTTTGAGTTCACAGATTTTTTCTTATGTTTGACCTGTGCTGTTGCTATTGCTCTCTATTGTATTTTTTTTCCATTTCTTTCATTCTATTTTTCAGCTTCAGAATTGTTTGATTCTTTTTCTTCAATCTTTTTTGAACTTGTTTTGTTCATGTAATGTTATCTGATTTTGCTGAGTCATCTCTGTGTTGTCTTATAGTTTGCTGAGCTCCCTTAAAAACAATTATTTTGAATTTTTTGCTGGGTAATTCATCAGTCTTCTCCTTCGGGGTCTGTGGTTGGAAGATTGTGTTCCTTCGTGGTGTAACACTGCCTTGCACTGATGTCTGTGTGTTAGATGGAGCGCTCACCTCCTCTACTTCTTATGCGTTGGTCTCAGTGCAACGAAGGTGCGACTGGGTGAAGTGCAATAGCGCTGGCTCAGTGAGGACGCAGCATTGTCGTCTACGCAGCTCTGGGATCTAAGGACAGCATGGGTGCAGACAGCAGGGATCCTCAGCAGTATAAGGGATCTTAGACTCTGTAGTGATGAACGCTGTTCAGGTTTCCTGGGGTTTTTGTTGTTTTTTCATGTGGGAGGTTGTGGTGAAGGGGACCCCACTGTGTACCAACAGTGATGTGCAATGCATAGCATCTGTGCAATAGTCACACAGCCGGGGTGTGCAGCGCGGGGTATGTGGCGGGATCACACCTTCAGAGCCCGGGGCCAAGGTCACACTTACGCCTGGAGTGCAGGCACACCCCCTGCCACATCGACAACGGTGTGTGAGACATGCCTGCCTGCGGAACGGGCGAGGAGCTGCGATCTGGAGCCCCCATGAGTGCAGAGCTACAGAGGCTCTGGGGTTTGGGTCACAGGCCAACTCGCTGTGACCACTATGTAGACCAATATGCAGCAGAGTCAGTGTGTAGAGCACAGACACGCACAGAGGAAGCACAGCTCCAGGGCCCAGGGTGAAGAGCACTGGCGCTGATGTCTGAGGTGCAGGCACACGAGGGGCTACAGAGGTGCTGGGTATGGGAACAGGCCAGCCCACTGGTGGTGACTCAGATGACAGCAGTGAAGGCACTCACTGAGCAACAACAAAGCTAATGTCTGTTCTTGGCGCAGAGCCACCCCAACTCGAGGGCTCAGGGTGGGGCTGATGCATAATAGCAGTAGCTCTCCTGTTTGTGGCAAGGGCACACACTGTAAAGCCACACAGCCAAGGCCTTGAATGTGGTCCTATGTACAACAGTCACAAAGGCAGGCTCTGGTGATCTATCAAAGCTCCGGTCTGGGGCTTGTTTGAGATTGGGAGGGTGCTGATCCCAATCCTGCAGCAGCTCCTTCTTGTTGCAGAGAAGTACAGAAACATCTTCCTCTTTGGAGGATCTTCAGCAGTGATGGCTCTGAATTATCCTGGCAGCAAAAGATGGTGCTGTTGACTAGACTGGCAATGACCACGTGCTTGATACTGAGAGAGAGTCTGCCTTTCTTCGTCTCCAGCCCTTCCAGATGTCTTAGACATGTCTGTCTCCCCAGCTGTCCTTTCTGTGCAGTTACATTTCCTTTTTCCCTTCCTCCACTGTGTTGCTACAGGTTCCTTCTTGGTCCCTCATGCTCTCCCAAGGGTATTTTTATGACTGTGCCTTAGCTTTTGTAAGGGGGAGGGATAAGGACTGGTATCTCCTACTTGTTTTGCTGGTATCACCCCCTAAGCTGTAACCTAGGAAAGAAAGCATGATGACTCCCTCCTGGGAGATAAAATCACAACTCGCATAACCACTCCAAAGTAGCCTCACTGATCCATCCCCTCATAGTACAGACCTGCTATTTTGTTTCTCTATGAAAGTGGTTTATTTTAAAACTGAAGGTATACAGAACTTTTAAGTGATACCTATTATGTATAGCAATCTGAAGAAAAATTACTTCCATCACCTGTAGAGTATTCCAAACATCATGGTCCAAAAAGATGAGTTTCTCTGCTTCTCTCCATCCTGTGAGAATCAAGGCAGTCAAAACAATCAGTTACCTTGATCATCCTCAGTTGTGTTGGGGTAAAGAAGAAAGAATTGTAACTTAGAGCAAGATTTGAAGAAACTCATACAACTGTAAGCAACACGGTGCTTTTTTAATGAAAGTCTTCAACTTTATAGCAATACTTTAACTTTCCTTTGCTAGTTTAAAGAAACAAATACTTCTGCTTTGTTTTGGACACTAATATATTAAAAATGCTTCAGTCAACTTAACTTTGGCCTAATCCATCTAAAGTATTTAGATATAATAGAATAGCCTGAAGATTTAGAGTTGGAGGACAGAGGCTAAAATTCCAGCTGTGCTGTTTGCTGACTTTCCAACACTGAGCAAAGTCAGTGAACACACTAAGACCACATTACTTTACTTGAAAAATAACTTCTAAAATCAAATGAACTTATTTTAATTGAAGTATTTCTTTCCTCAAAAGCGTTCACACAGTATATTTTATCATTTTGGGGGGCTAACCCACCTCACAATTATAATTTTGAAGTTCTGCCCTTTACTGCGCTTCTTTCCATCTACAAAATGGAAAGGGTTTTTCAAATACCATGGCAAATTCTCTAGAATTGTTTTTCATTTAACTTCTTGTTTTTCTTAAAATCAAACTTGTTTCACCTATTTCATCAGTATGCAGAATAAGAGATGAACATGAAAACAATTTATAAACTCTACATTATACAAATGTTAAGGTACTCTTGTTTGCCATTTATTAATGGAAAGTTAGCAGTTTCTACCATTTGAATCTCACACCGAGTTCCTGTTGCCAGTTATCTAGTTCATCAAAAAGAAATACTAGATCACTTGGCTTTTTAGTTTTATTTTATTTTCCTGTTCATTGGCAAAATAGCAGTAATAAACCTGTGAGTATTCATTTCTGTGGGCCTATAAAAATTTACTTTGCTGTTTTCTGTTTTTCGTTTTTTTTTTTTTTTTTTTTTGGTGGGTACCGGGGGGTCGACCTCAGGACCTCGCGTGCCAGCAGGCGCCCGTGCCGCTGAGCAATATCACCGGCCCCTTTTTCGTATGTGGGATCCGGGAGTCGAACTCGGGCCCTTGCGCTTGCCGGGCAGGCGCTTAAGCCACTGAGCCATCTCACCGGCCCTGTTTTCTGTTTTTCAATCTGAAAAGATTCACTCAACAACTCTACCTGGATTTTTTTTTTTTTTTTTTTGGTGAATGCCTAAATCTGATAAAAAGAATTTCATTTTCAAGCCTGCTAAATAAAATTAACTTTTTATATATGTATTGGAGACCAATTTGGGGAAATGATAGGTATTTTTCCTCAGCATTTGAGGCAGTTATATGATATGAAAGACCAGGTTAGAATTCTAAGGCCTTACTACCAGGTGAAAAATAACATAATAGTAGCTGACTCTTATTGGTGACCCATCCACATCCCCTTATATTTAACTGATTCAGTCACCTGATTTCCCAACTGCCAACATCCACATTTCTTGACTGAGGGCTTCTTTTTGTTGTTGTTGCCTAACTCTGTTTTGCCACCCAACTGGCAGAATAGAGTTGCTTGCAGTCAAAAACTGATGGGAACTACCACTGTTCCTTACCTCTCACATGGGTTACCACTGAGGTATGTATTTTACACTGTCCCCCCAAGTTTCTCCCAGTAGTATTAAGCCCCAGTCTTCCCCAACAGTAAACTGCTTGATAGTGTACTCTTCATTAGCTGACTTACTGATGTCTTATTATGTACTGGCACTTTAATATTCCATCTGATTATCGCCAGACTCTTTAAAGTAAATCAAAGAAAAGGAATCTGATTTAGAAAGATTAAGAGTAATCTTGCTTAGGGTAGCAGAGCAAGCCAGGATTATAATGCAATTATTTCCAGAAAAAATGAGCTTTTTCACTTGTTTTGAGAATGAAACACTGAGAAGAAAATTCCATTCATATTACAAACCTACAAAAAAGAAAGAAAGAAAGAAAGAAACCTGTATGTCAAACCTAATAAACCATGAAACCTTCCTAAAATCCTTCCTGAACGAGATCAATTTGCTTAGCTTTTAGTGCACACTACCCATTCGACCAAAAATTATTTCTTTTAAAAGTGTATCAATAACAACCATAAGAATTTATGTACTGGAAGTAAAAGGGGCAACTCAAATATACATTTAAAACAACAATGTATTGGTAATGGCTAATATAAGTGTAAATTATCTGACCATAGTAAAAGAATTCATGTTTCCTATCAGGGTTATAAACTCAAGAAAAATAGAAGACATATAATAATATAATCTAAGGTTTTTAAGGCAATTATAATATATTTTATTTAATGATTTTTTAAAATTGCAAATATTATAATAAAGTCATTACTTTTAATGTCCGTATTTTGGCATACTTTATTCATTCATTCCTTAAACACACTTTCATTCAGTATCTAAGATGTACAAAATACCCTGGCAACCAGTTTGGTATTAGAGCCAAGGGAAGGAGGAAAATGACATCAAATAGCAACTCCAGAATGAAAGAATTAAAAAGCATATACAGTCATCCCTTGGTATTCATGGAGCACTGGTTCAGGATTCCTACAGAGAGCAAAATCCAGATTCTCAACTCCTTTACCTATATACATATCCTCCTATATACTTTAAATCACTTCTGGATTATTTACGATATCTAGTACAATGTAAATATGGTTATTAAACTGTACTGTTTGAGGAATAAAGTCAAGGGAAAAAATCTGTACATATTCAATATAGATGCAATTATTTTTCAAGTATTTTTCTCCATGGTTGGCTCAACCTATGTATACAGAATCCATGAATAGAGAGGATATAGAGAAATTTCACAGACTGCCGACCCCAACTTTTTTTTTTTTTTTTTTTTGTGGGTACCGGGGGTCGACCTCAGGACCTCGCGCGCCAGTAGGCGCCTGTGCTGCTCAGCGATATCACCGGCCCCTTTTTTCATATGTGGGATCCGGGAGTCGAACTTGGGCCCTCGCGCTTGCCAGGCAGACGCGTAGGCCGCTGAGCCATCTCACCGGCCCCCCAACTTTTTAAATGTATACGTCTACATATACATATATAGTGATATTCATCCACTCACTCAACAAATTGCAAACAACCCAAACAAGATAATACTAGGCAGTAGATCTATGACAATAGAAAAAGTAGCCCTTGCCCTCAAAATACTTTAAATTGAAGTCAACTTTAGTAGTTGCCACTATGGAACTCATGATTTTAAGCTGAGAAGTCTTCATAGTCATTAGAGATAATGAAAATTTAATTGTGTTAGCACTCACTTAAAAATTTAGGTCCACAAAATGCATTTTTATCCACTATTTTATGTTTAATTCTGAAATGTATAGGTTAAAATTAGTTATGGGAAAAATTAGTTTCCAGAAATGTAGAGAAGAAAATACCAAAAATAAACTTTAAAAGAAAGAAAATAAACTTTGGATATTATACATTTTAAATGAATTTAACAACTGAAATTGAACTGATTAAATCCAATTTAAGAAAAATAAAATCATTTTTATACTCATACCAAAAGATAAGAGAATTACATCTGTGCTATTTGCTATCAAAGTTCAGTAAACTTCAAAATTAATCAAATGTTGAAGACTCTTTCACATGAAATCTATTAATGTCGGCAAAAATATTCAAAACAAAATTTAATATCTAATACATGGATTTCAAGTAGCAAAAACAAGCAATAAAAACCTAAACAATTCTCAAGTAATTCAGTGTCTCTGAGTTATATAAATATTGATTGTAGAGAATTTATTATTTATGTGTATATCAGATGAGTTTGACCCTAAAACGTAGTTTGACTTCTAGAAATACATATATAGGCTTTAATAATCAAGTCATTATAATACTAAAAGGTCAATAATTCAAGAAGCTGGAAACTAACGTTAAACTTCTTAATCTCATTTTTTTCCTAAAATCTGTGTCTAGAATTCACAACGCCCCTCAAGTTGACTAAGAGACAAACGACAATATGAAAAACTTTCTAAACCAGGACCCAACTTTTTTCTAAGTTACTTCAGTTTTGCTCAATAACCTGACAGAGCTGACAAGAAAATAAATGGAAAGTATATTATTTGATGTTTTGTATAAAATATTTTTCAATTGTTTCGATCTCCCCATTTATGTATGTTTTACACAAATGATTGAAGTTAGTGTTCTTCCACTAGAAAGAATAAATGCAAATCTTATAACAAAATTTTGATCAATCAATAATTATATGCATGGGATATAAGAAATTAACAGGAAGTCTTGAAAGTAGTTTCTACCCTTAGTAGAGGTTAGGTTATTTAAGATTAATAGACATATTAGCAACACATATAGAGTAAGATATGATTTAATGATAAAATGTATGGCAGACTAGGGAATACAAGGGAACAATGAAAGCAAATACTAATAAAAATAGCATCACAGACCAATAGTCTAGGAAGTTCTAAGTTTCTTACTTCTATTTCTAGCTTAAAAGAGATAAAGTTGCCTTTAGCTCCTCTCAACAATAAAAAAGTAAATAATTTGTTAAGTGAACCTACTAAATTGTATTAAATTGAATTCCTTTTAGAAGTACTTTAAATATAAAAACTGATACATCTCTGAGCTTCTTGCAGACCACATGCGCCTCGCCATCCTTCTAGCTATAATAATCAGTCACAGTGTTGAGAAAGTATCACTGTGCACGAAAACAAGCACGGGCTTAGAGCCGCATGCATATGGGCAAAATCCCGGCTCTACCAACATATTTGGCTTTTTAGTCACAGGCAAATTACCTACCCATACCAACTCTGTTTCTTCTTAAATGAAATAAGGATAGTAACAATTACATCTCAAAGTCGTCAAAAGAGTTAAATGACCTAACATATAAGTATGCAGCAAATGCCAGGCAAAAAAATAATCTGTACTCTATAACTATTATAATTCCCACATTCAAGCAAATTTTAATTACAGTGAAATTAGAACACAAAAAGACTAGAATGCCCACTGTGCTTTACATTTCACTCACCATAAAAAATACTAATCTGACATTTATTAGTAAAAACTAATGTGTTTGGCCTCCACGTCTATTCTTACTCATTTTTGAAAATATGAAAAAGTGATGTACTTCTATAAGTAACTGATATCAATTTGGAGATGTCAACAGATTCCCTGAAAGTCAGATTAAAAACTATGCTTTACCTGGCTATTTAAATTAAGTCAAATTAAATATATTCAAAATTCAATTCCTCATTATCACTGGCCAAATTTCAAGATCTTGGCAGTCATATAAGGATACTGGATAACATAAATATACCATATTTCCATTATCTTGGAAACTTCTGTTAGTCAGACCTGTTTTGGAGGATTATCATAGTGTGACAATTAAATTTTTTTTCTTCTGCATTTTAAAAAATACTTAAATACCTTTGTCTCAAGTAAATGCCCAAAAGAGCAAACGTTAAATATTTTCCCTACAACTGAACCTCTAGTGTCTAGTACATAATAAACATTCCACAGGTATGTTACATATGACATTAGAGTTTTATTTTAGTTATATTAATGCAGCAAAAAATGATTGAGTTGGTAAAGGCCAAGGCTGAAGGCTATGAGTGAATATACAGTTTATAAAAAGTAGCAGGTAAATTTATATGTACTGTCATCTGATAAATCCCCAGTGCTAATGAGGGATCTCAGTGTGCAGATTTCAATTTTTTTTTTAGTTTTGGCCATTCTTAATGGCTGGGTCACTTAATCAATAGATTTCGGCCTTTATTATATCCAAAATGTAGAAAAAAGCTTACTTATAGCTAATTAGTATTATTACTCCCGCATGAGTTTTCCCTAAACAGAACAGCTGAATTATTTTTCAATAGTATGTGTGGTCAGACCTCATATCAACAGATCTTGCATCTGCACACTCCACCAACCACACACCAGAAATATTCAGGAAAATACTGTACAGACTTTTGTACAGCTTTCTTTCTTGTCATTATTCCCTAAATACTACACTATAACAACTATTTACATGGATCTTATGTTGCGTTGGCTGTTATAGGTTATCCAGAGATGACTTAAAGTATACAAGAGGATACACATATGTGCCAATACTGCACCATTTTATATAAGGGATTCTGTATATCCATCTGTAGGAGGCCCTGAAAGCAATCCTCTGCAGATCTGACTCACATACAATGGCTTAGCACAGGAAACATTTTAAAAATTCACTGAACTTTTATACCTTAAAGATTATGGCATTAAGATTTTAGAAAATCTATTTCCTTCTAACATATCTTGAAACCAAGTGCTGCTATATACAGAACAGGAAAATGTCTAATAATAATTTTGCACTTACACTGACACATTTTTTCTAATGGTATATTCATCCAAATCGTCATCAGAGCTGCTATCAGTTGCATCAGAATCCAGACCCTCTTCAACATGAGACAACAGCCCTGTAGCAGATAGTGCAAATCTCTGGATTTCTGCAGCGGTACACCGAGTAAAGCCATTTTGTGTATCATCCCACAATTTATTCTCTGCAGTCAATATGTTGACTTCTGGCTTAATTTCAGTGCACTTAGGTAAACTGTTATCCAAAATTGTGGTAGGTTCATGAAAACTCTTCATTTGGGGCAGCTGATGCTTCACAGAAAATTTCATTTGCTGACCATAGTGCTCAACAACATGCTTTGCCAGGAGCATCTGCAAATGTTTCTGAGTTCTTCTAGCCTGGCTAAGTAAAATTTTCTGTTTGCTTATACAATGAAGTAAACGAGCATTCACTTCCTCCTCTTTCTCAGCAGCTGAGGAACGATTAGGCACATTTGAGAGGCCAGGTCCAGTTTTCTTTTGAGCACAGTACAATAAACCCTTTTTAATGTCAGCATCAGTAACTTTATCCAAAAGTGCATGCTTTTGGAACTGTTTACTGTTTTGCAGTTGTGTTTTATCTACATTAGTATCTTTGGTTAGATTTGAATCCAAAATGATGTGTATATCTTTCATGCACTGGCTTGTATCTGATAGAGGTTCCTTTTTAATGAACTCTTCAGAATGAGAATGGCACATTTTACTGAGCTGAATGTTGCTGCCATTACGCAGTATGTTTTTCAGCTTATTGCAGCTGGGCTCCCCTGATTTCTTTTGTTTATAATGCTCACTGTACTTATTTAAAGTAGCATTAGAACTCATTAAAAGAACTGTCTGATAATGTTTTGAAGGCTGGGGGGAGCCAAAATGTTTTAAATTCACAAAATTAGTGTGAAGCGTAGGTTCAGGAGGTGGAAATCCCAGCAACTGAGAGAAAGTGTCTCCTTTTAGATTTTCATCTATAGTTCTTGCACTTTCCATGCATAGTATCTTGTCAGACTCCATGGTACTTGGCAAAGATGAAAAGCAGACACCCTTTGCTGTTGCCTCCCTCAGAGCTGGGGTCATGGCGATTCCTGCAGATAATTACTGGAAACCTAAAATAACATAAAAATAAATGATCAAATATCTAGAAAAAGTTTTATGCTTATACTTTTTCCAAGAGCAACAAATATCTTGATGTTACTGATTAAAATATAAATAGAACGAAACTCTTCCTTTATTTCCCAATTTCCAATTTTATCTAATCAAGGACTATGCTACCCCTCCCTCTCACTACAGGTTTAATATCCAAAACTCCAATTAAAGACGCACACTACTGGGCAGGACTATAGCTCAGTGGTAGAGAACTTGTATACATGCATGAGGCCTTGAGTTCGATTCCCATCACTCCAAAAAAAAAAAAGTTTAACTTTATCACAATGCTTGACAAATAACTGTGGATGCAATTATATTTCAGAATTCCATTTTTTGATAATGCTTAGTCAGATCAAAAGAAATTATTCTAGGGCTGGTGAGATGGCTCAGCTGCATAAGCGCCTGCCTTGCAAGTGCGAGGGCCCGAGTTCGACTCCCGGATCCCACATACGAAAAAAGGGCCGGTGATATCGCTCAGCGGCATGGGAGCCTGCTGGCGCGCGAGGTCCTGAGGTCGACCCCCCAGTACCCACCAAAAAAAAAAAAAAAAAATTATTCTACGTGGAATCTTATAATCATACTTGAAAATGAGACTCAATCCCATAATTTCATCAAAAAGAATTATCTTTGTGAACTGTAACAGTAAACCTCCGTTTCTGAATTTTAAAATCTGAAAAGTAGTAACAGTAAGAACTAAAATATACTAAATATTTTCAGAAGGAGACCTAAATGAACTGATCTACAAATAAAAACCTAAGTTCACAGCTATTAAAAATAATATGATTGGGGCCGGTGAGATGGCTCAGCGGCTTAAGTGCCTGCCCGGCAGGCACGAGGGCCCGAGTTCGACTCCCGGATCCCACATACGAAAAAGGGGCCAGTGATATCGCTCAGTGGCACAGGTGCGCCCGAGGTCCTGAGGTTGACCCCCCGGTACCCACAAAAAAAAAAAAAAAAAAAATAATAATAATAATAATAATAATAATAATAATATGATAGTGAGAACTTGCCTATCCCTAATGTGTATAAATTTTTCCTGAAAATTTATCTGCAATACTTTTTTTCCTCTTCAGAAATGGATTTCAACAGTTATCACTGTAGAAGGCATTACTCCCATCTGAAAAACACTGGAGATTGCCAGATGCCAACTATACATTAATCCTATAAGTAAATTTCATTGTATTTTATCAAAAGAAAAAGTGCGAAGCCTTATATACCCTGATTCACAGAAAAGGTAACTCACTGCCATTAAAAATTATAAAGCTTGAATTGTTAAGAATTTTTACATCATTAACAATTACAAGCTTTTAAAGGTATCTAAATAATTTGGAACTGTGATACTTCACAATTTTTGTTCAAATGTATATGACAGTTGATAATTATTTAAATGGCCACTCTTACACTGTATGTCTTCATATACTAGCTTTAACCCTTCCTTCATTCTTATTTTTGCAAAATCTTCACACAAATGACCAAGACAGGAAAAAAGGGCATAAAAACTTCTATGTCAAAAAACATCACAAATGATTAAAAGCAAGTAACAGACTAGGAGAAGGTATCTATCTACAACATATATAACAGACTAATATTAATATCCAGGACATATAAAGAACTCCTACAAATGAATAAAGGATACAGCAATAAGGTACTTTGCAGATGATGACATCCAAATGGTCAAAACACAGACTACTCAATCACACCAGCAATGAAGGAAATGTGGATTAACAAAGCAAGAGTCTAGTTTTCCAACTGCCAAACTGACAAAAATCTTTCAAGTCTAACAACATCATTTATCATGAGCATGAGAATAAACAAGATTTCTTACATCTACTGAGGCCATAAATTGCTCAGTAATTTGTCCATCAAGTAGAAAATGTTTGTCAAAGATACAAAAGAGAGCAAAGTTTATAACAGCAAAACACCCTTTCAAAACAACCTCGATGTCTAATAAAAGAATGGATAATAAAACATGATGGAATAATGTATTGAAAGTTAAATAATAATTTATGAAAAGGCCTAAAAAGCAATTAAGTTAAAAAATATATAAGTATATAGTATCATATAAATATACAAACATAAAAGCATATAATATATATGTCGGTATATAGATAATATGTTTACAAAAATAAAAAGTGAGCCAGAAAAATACCCACCAAACTTGTAACAACAGTTGCATCAAGTTCCTGAAACACAACCCAGAATGCTGGTTTAAGAGGATTCCTATTTTAACTACAATTTTTTTTTCCTTAGGGGAAAAAGAATAAATGCAAAATGAATGTTAATAGTTAATTCTAGGTGATAGTTTGTTATATATATGTATGTATACATATACTTTACTGTATAATGTCATCAAACAATGTAGAGATTTCTGTATAGTTCTCTCCATAACTTGTGTCTAAAAATTTATACACTTTTGCATAAAATCTCAAAAATAAGCAATAATTCTATATATAATAGATATCCATTTATCCTAAATATTTTTTTTTTTTTGTGGGTACCGGGGGTCGAACTCAGGACCTCGTGCACCAGCAGGTGCCTGTGCCGCTGAGCGATATCACCGGCCCCTTTTTCGTATGTGGGATCCGGGAGTCGAACTCGGGCCCTCGCGCTTGCAAGGCAGGCGCTTACGCCGCTGAGCCATCTCACCGGCCCCTATCCTAAATATTTTAAAAACTAGGGAAACAAAAATTTTATTTGAATTTTACTATCTACATTTATGGAAATAGAAAAATTATTATAAAATATTAGGCAATTTGTTTCAAGATGTTATTATTTGA
Organism: Erethizon dorsatum; assembly: GCA_028451465.1. NCBI lineage: Eukaryota > Metazoa > Chordata > Mammalia > Rodentia > Erethizontidae > Erethizon > Erethizon dorsatum. The sequence goes on along the minus strand of CM051835.1, from coordinate 26,334,324 downwards.
TCAACTCAATGACCTATACTTTGTAATCTACAAAGATCCACAATAGTATTTACTATTTGTATTTAGTATTTAAATCATAGTATCTACATTGTTTTCTGAGGGACCCTGCCTTAGTCACAGTTCTTGCTGATGGTATGGTAATATTCAAAAGATACAATACTCTTATCTCTCACCAAACTACCTTTTCTCTCTTTAAAAACTGTGATGAGGGGCCGGTGAGATGGCTCAGCAGCGTAAGCGCCTGCCTTGCAAGCGCAAGGGCCCGAGTTCGACTCCTGGAACCCACATACGAAAAAAGGGCCGGTGATAGCGCTCAGCAGCATGGGCGCCTGCTGGCGCACGAGGTCCTGAGGTCGACCCCCCGGTACCCACAAAAAAAAAAAAAAAAAAAAAAAAAAAAACTGTGACGAGGGTACAATGGATATAATCAAAGTAGTTATCAGCAGGGGACAGGAAGTGAAATAACATGAGGCTGGCTGGGCATGGTGGTGCACACCTGTTATCCCAGCACTTGGGAGACTGAGACAGAAGGATCACTGTGAGCTTGAGGCCAGCCTGGGCTGCATAGTGAGTTCAAGGGCAGCCTGACTGCATAGTGAAAACTTGTCTCAAAAAGACAAAAAAAAAAAAAAAAAAAAAAAGAAGAAAGAAAGAAAAGAAAAGAAAAATAACATGAGGCAGGACATTTCAGAAACGGAAAAACACAGTTTTTTTGTTTTTTTTTTTAGTTGAAAAACTTAACTGATAGGGAAAGAAATGCAGATTGAAAATGGCTAAGACCCACTTATGATAAAGAAGTAGAATAAAACATATATAAAAACTGATGAGAGCTATGAGATTTAGCTGGTATGACAGGAGTCTTCCAAAACAATCCTAATAATCCCCACCTTCTGATATTCAATGCCCTGTGTCGTCATCTTGAGTACGAACCAGATTTAGCTGACTCCCTTCTAATGACTGAATGCAGCAGAAATGATGGATGTGACTTTTGAGATTTAAGTTGTAGAGAAATTGTGGCTTCCATTTTGTTACCTTCTTCCATGGAAGCTAGCTTCATGTGAGCTGAAAAGACCCACCACAAAGAAATGATACCTCCAGCCAAAAGACAGCAAGGACCTGAGGACTGCCAGGCAGCAGCCACCTGAGTAATCTGAGAAGCAGAATTTATCAAGTTTAAGATGACTGCTGCCCCTACCTACTCCTTGATGGCAGCCTTGTGACAGACCTTCGGGTAAGGCACCCAGCTAAGTCATGCCTAGATTCTGAACACAAAGAAAACAACGAAATAAATGTTTTGAGTCACTACACTTTAGAATATTTTCTTACACAGCAATAGATAAGTAATACACTTGGATATAAATAAGGACTTTTAGGCTCCAGTCTTTGTAAGGCCCAGCCATATCACAGCCTCTATTCCATGATTTGCTGGAAGTCCTTCCATACCCCATTCCGAGTGTATCCTTATTAACAACAACAAAAAAAAAAATCCTAGCCTGAAATAAGTCTGTACACTGCAACCAAGGACATTCAGAAAAATAGGTATTTCTCCTTTATGTATTTTAAAATATGAGTGAATTTATTCTAGTTATTTAAATTATTTAGATATGCAATCATTTTGTATAACAATATTAGCCAACAGAATACCACTGCTGGCTACCTTCATACTACATGAACAATTACATTTATCACTAACACTTACAAGCTCTAGGAAAGCTTGGATTACTGTTTTTAAAACCCTATATATGTGACATATGGCACGTGCTCAATAAATATCTGGTGAGTAAATAAGTAGCTGCCACTGTACATGGCTACAAATTCTCTATTATCAAGTCCCTGGCTATATCTTCTACAACCCTCTCCATGGATTCCTAAACTCTAGAAACACTGGCCTTTGTACTACTGTTGAAAAACACCAAGTTTCTAACACAGTGACTGCACTTTCTGTTCTGACTGGAACAGCTATCCACAAATAAGATACCTAGCACCCTCACTTCATGTATGTTTCTCTCTAGCGTCTCCTTACCAAGTCCTTCCCTGATCAATGTATTTATAATTGCTTTATCTCCTCATTTAATTTACCCTCCATTCCCTTACCCTGGTTGACTATTCTTCATAGCATAATCACTACCTGCCATTGTATTACATTCTAGGAAGGAATATAGCTTTAGCAGCATTGTGTTCAATGTTCTAATCTCCAGCACCAGAATGTTTGGTGCATAGCAATTGTCACGTATTTCTGACTGAATTAATAAGCCAATGGGTCATGATTTTTAAGAATGTTTTAGGATTTATGTAGGTGTAAGTAACAATATTTGTTTTAATTACTATTTTAAAAATAAATATACAAATAGAGCTATATATAAAAAGGATAATACGTCGCAACCAAGTATGGCTTATTTCCATGAAGTCTTTCTCCATGACAAGTTCAACATTAAAAAAAAAAAAAATCACCTTAATTTACCATATGAAAAGATTTTTTTAAATATGACCTCCCTAGATGCAGGAAAAGGTAGTTGACAAAATTCAGTATTGATTCATAATAAAAAAAAACAAAATCAAATTGTAAAGAAGAAAAGTCTTAACCGGGTAAAAAGCTTCTCTACAAAAGCCTATACCTCAGATCATAATTAGTGGTGAAAGAATGAATTTTTCTTGCCCTCAATTGCGAATGAGGCAAAGTATCTGTTCCCGTCACTCATACTCCATGTCATACTAGAGAACCTATTAAGTGCAAGAGGGTAAGAAAAGAAGAAATAAAAGGCAAACAGATGAGAAAATAAATAAAACTGTATTCACACATAACATGATTTTCTATGTAGACAATCCCAAGAAATCTTAAAACAACCTCCTAGAACTAGTGAGTTTAATAAGGCAACAAAGATAAGGTCAACATACAAAATCATTTATATTTCCTTACACTAGAAATGAAAAACTGAAAAGATAAATTTTAAAGAGAGTAATAACTCCAAAACCTCCCAAAGCAGTAATAATTCTAAAACCTCAAACATTACTTAGGGAGGGTTGGGAGTGCACCTCAATGGTAGAGCACAGCATGCAAAAGGCCCTGGATTCAGTCCCAGCACCAAAAACCAAAATGTAGGGATAAATCTAACAAAATGTGTACATGATTTATATACAACCAATGAAAAATATCAATGTGATCTTAAAGAAATAGAACAATACACTCTATTCGTGGATTACATTGTTCATTGTTATGATGTTAATTCTGCTCAGATTGATTTATAAGATTAAACATAATCTCAATCAAAAATTGGGCATGATTCCAAGCTGACTCAAAGATTTAATGAAAAAGCAAAGAAATTAAAGTAATCAAAACAATTTTGAAGAACAAAGTTAAAGGACACACACTACCTATCAATTTGCAATACAGGACAGTACTTCACTGGCCAAAGAATAGGCATAAGAATAGACACTCACATATACCCATACGTATATGGTCAACTGACTGGTGTTTTGCTTTGTTTTACTAAATGGTTTGGAACAACTGAACAGGCAATATGCCAAAATAAGTAAATAAAAGGGCCTTAATGTGTACTGCATACTTTGTATGAATATGGTCAGATGTATTAGAATGAATCATGGATCTAAATGAATGAACCTATAACTACAGAACTTCTTTAAAAAAAAAAAGAGAACACTGAGTCAGAGTTTTTGTCACACCAAAGACATTATTTATTAAAAAAAAAATGGTAAATTGGACTTACTCAAATTTAAAGTAAATACTATATAGACTTTTAAAAATTAATTTAAAATACCAGTTTAGAATCCTAAAACTCATCTGGAACCAGAAGAGACCTAGAATAGCAAAGGCAATTCTGGGCAACAAAGGCAAGGCAGGGGGCATCACAATCCCTGATTTGAAATTATACTATAAAGCTACTGTGATAAAAACAGCATGGTATTGGCAGAAAAACAGACCTAAAGATCAATGGAACAGAGTAGAAGATGCAGAAACAACTCCAGACATACTAAGCCACCTTATCTTTGACAAAGGTGCCAAACACATTCACTGGAAGAAAGATAGCCTCTTTAATAAATGGTGCTGGAAAAACTGGCTCTACACATGCCAAAGATTAAAATTAGACCCATATCTTTCACCGTGCACTAAACTAAATTCAAAATGGATCAAAGATCTAAATATTAAAACAGAAACATTAAATCTCCTGGAAAATAGAATAGGTAAAACTCTTGAAGACATTAGTGTAGGCAAAGACTTTATGAATAAAACCCCAGTGGCACAGGAAGTATCACAAAGAATCAACAACTGGGATCTCATCTTATTAAAAAGCTTTCGCACAGCAAGAGAAACCACCAACAGAGTGAAGAGACAACCCACAACATGGGAAAACATGTTTGCCAGCTGTTCCTCAGACAAAGGATTACTATCGAGAACATACAAAGAACTCAAAAAAATCAGACCTCCCAAATTTAAAGACCCAATCCAAAAATGGGCATCTGAGATGAATAAACACTTCTCAGATGAAGAAATACAAATGGCAAATAAATATATGAAAAATGATCAACATCACTAGTCATTCAAGAGATGCAAATTAAAACAACACTGAGATTCCATCTCACCCCAGAAAGAATGGCTATTATCAAGAAATCAACCAATAACAAATGCTGGAGGGGCTGTGGGGAGAAAGGAACTCTTCTCCACTGTTGGTGGGAATGTAGACTGGTATGACCACTGTGGAAATCAGTGTGGAGATTCCTCAAAAAACTAGGATTGGAGGTCCCATTTGACCCAGCTATTCCCCTTCTGGGTATCTTCCCAGAAGAATTAAAAACATTGTAGCACAGCGATATATGTGCACCCATGTTTATAGCAGCACAATTTGTAATAGCCAGATCTTGGAAACAACCCAAATGCCCATCAACCAAGAAATGGATAAAAAAGATGTGGTATTTCCATACAATGGAGTACTACTCAGCCATAAGGAAAGATAAACTGGAAACTTTTATAGGTAAATGGATGCAACTCGAGAAAATACTCATAAGCGAAATAAACTGGATGCACATCTGTAAACATCGTATTGTCTCCCTAGTATGAAAAAGCAATTTCACTGTGACTATTCCATTCCTTAGTCTTCCATTTTTACCTAGCTTTTACATGGCTTAATCTTATACTGAGTAATGTTTCTCTCCAAAAGGTATTTGTACATTCTCTAATGCTTGAGTTTGTTAATACATGAGAATGTTTATTTGTTGTCTTAAAAAAAAATAAATTAAAAATAAATAAATAAAACACATCTGGTTAAAATAAATAAATAAATAAATAAAATACCAGTTTGGGAATCTGACATTATATTCAGAAGGTATTACAATACTCAGGAGTTAGTGGATTTGGATGTGATTATTATTAAAAGTCACTGAAGTTATCATTTAGGTTAATGCTGAATAATGCTTCTGACCACTCTACAGTTTTAAATTGCATTTATTCTTTAGTATTATTTCATATATATGCATAACAGTCAACTAGCTGGAGGCAAAATAGGTAAGGGAAACTAATTTGAAAAGCACAAAATAGTGAACAATAATTTTGTTATGTTCAAGATGATTTCCATTAGTCCCACAAGCTGTAATCCACATGATCACAATTTGTTTATAGTACTTAAGTGTCTCCAGTATTTTCAAAAAGGCGGTGAGAATATCTAGCTACAAATAAAGCCGCCTGGTTTTCATTGGAGGTGTAAGGACTATCCATACCATGACATGTTATTTAAAGAGAAGTACTTATGAATGATAGCTAAAAAAAACCCTATTTTATCTTTTAAAAACAAAATTAAAATGTACAAATTATGGAAATCAACATTTCACCCCTTTAAAGCAGAAAATGAAAAATAGCTAAAGTAAAGACATCAAAGTAATTCTGTGTTCTTTTGATAAAAGCTAGATTTTTAATCTCCACATTCAACCTAAAAGCAAACATTCACCAATTCAGCTGATACATATTTCTGAGCAAAAATGTGAGCGCAACTATGCTAGGTACCATAAAGACAGCACTAAACATGGCAAATAAGGCTTCTCCTCTCACAGAACTTATATTCAAGCAAATGGTAGCTACAGAATAAATAAGAAAACATCAAGTAAATAAGGATTTCAAAAGTACTTTTATGAAAATTAAAATATAGAGCATGACTACTTTGGGGCAGGAATAAATTTAAATCTGTAGATGAAAATGGGCCTCTTTCTTGGTGACATCTGCTCAGAGACCTGAAATGAAAATAACAAGAAGAATTTAAGGTATGTGCTTCCAAGCAGAAAAGGTAACTAATAGCTTTGAGGCAGGAATAAACTGGGTGTGTTTGTGGAACAAAAATGGGAAATATGTCTAGAACATAATGAACAAGGAAGAGGGTAGAGAGAAAGAAAGAGGGAATGGAGAATGGAGGGAGAGGAAGAATGGGGAAGGGGCAAGAGAGAGAGAAAATATAAAATTAGAGAGGTAGATAAGGCCAAACTGTGGACGTTTTATATAAGTCAAAGAATAGCCACTAGAGATTTGGATGAGGCAGTAATTTAATCTGCTTGACATTATTTTTTTAAAACAATCAGTGGTGGTGCATCCATAGTGGCGTATGCCTAGAGTCCCAGCCCTCAGGAAGCTGAGGCAAGAGGACTGCCACCAGCTGGAGGCCAGCCTGAGCTATAAAGGGAGACCCTGTCTCAAACAAGGAAACAAAAGGCACTGGCTCTTCTACAGAGAAAGAAAACTTTAATAGAGCAAGACTGGAAGCAGAGGGACAGTTAGGGAGCTAAAGTAGTCCAAACAAGAAATGCTACTGTTGGCTTGGACTAGAGAAGTGGTAGTAGAAATGAAGAAAAATAATGAATTTAAAACATGTTTCAAGGTAGAGTCAACCAAACTTTTGATGGGCAAGATTTTGCAGTGCTTAAGAATCAAGAATGACTCAGGCTTTTGGCTTGAGCAACTAGATGGTGAATAGTGCTGTTTTCTGAAATGGGAAAACAAAAGATTGAAGGAGAAAAAAAATGAAAAGTCTTGTTTGGGATATGTTATGTTCGAAGTGCCTATTAGCTATCCAAGTGCAGGCAGCTAAACAAGCAAGAGAACTCAAGCGAGTTATAATTAGAGATATTATGTTGGGGAGTCACTGCATATAAATAGTATTTAAAGCTCAGGGACTAGGTAAGTTTATCTAGAAAGAGGATATAAACGAAGAAGAGTAAGTAGCACAGGACTGAGCCTACGTATTCACTCACGTTTATGTGAGCAAAAGGAAAGGAGGTACAAGAGGTGGGCCCAAAAAGGAGAATGAAAAAAATCATCAGTGAAGGCTGGGCTTGGTAGCACATGCCTGTAATCCTATCAGCCCTGGAGGCTGAGGCAGGAGGATCACAAATTGCAGAGCAGCCTGGGCAACTGACCAAGGCCCTGACTGAAAATAAAATAAAAAGAGCTAGGATGTAGCGCAGTGGTAGAATGCTTGCCTAGCATGCATGAAGTTCTGGGTTCAAATCCCTGATATGGGGAAGAGGAGATACCACCAGGAATACATGGAATCAAGAGATCAAAGGGTTTAAAAATGTGTGAAGTATATATGGTCAGTTCTGTGTAAAGCTACAAAGTCACATAAAAAGAGTATAAGAAGTGACCAGTGACATTAAGACATCTTTGAAAAGTCTTGTTTTTTTTTTTTTTTTTTTTTAGTTAAACATAAATTAAAGATATACCCAACTCCAGCACGCTGTAGCCTTCCAACAACAGAAGGGAAATACCCCAACCCCAGTCTCCTCTAACCATCATTCTATCCTATCTAAAGGGAAGAAAAACTAACAAGTACTTGTGAAAGTCACAGCCCAGAAGTACAGAATCACTAAAGACAGACCGAATCACTAAAGAATGTCCCTACCCCAACATCAATAAATGCCAGGTTACTGGAAATCCTTTTACTCAAGTACATGCTGTGTCCAATTTCATCAAAAAATTACGAAGTATACTAACAGCCAAAGAAGAGACAGTTTGCAGAGACAGATGGCAGGAATGTTGGAATTAACAGATGAACAATTTAAAACAAGTATATAATAGACCATGGTCTCAAATGGAAAAAAAACAGACAACACCCAACAATAGCTGAGTAATACAAGCACACAGATGGAACTCCTAATAAAGAATGAAAACGAAATACTAGAGATCAAAAATACTGTGACAGAAATAAAGAATGCCTCTGATGAGCTTACTAATAGACTAGATACGGCTGAGGAAAAAAAAAGTGCTGGCCTTGAAGATGTATCAGTGGAAACCTTTGAATATAAAAAATACAAACTGGGGGTAGAAATATCCAGAAAGAAATGCCTAATAACAGTGGAACAACTATAATAGGTATAAATATGCATAATGAGAACACCAGAAGATGACAGAAAGAAGGGATATTTGATACAATAATTATTAAGAATATCCCAATTAATGTCAGCCACCAAGCAAGAGATTCTAGATCAGAAAACACCAAACAAGATAAATGCAAAACCAAATTAAACATATATCACTTGATAAGTAAAACACTGTATTAAAATATTACATGCTTACAACAAATAACTCATTTAAAAATTCATCCTGAGGGGCTGGTGAGATGGTTCAGCAGCATACACGCCTGCCTGGCAAGCGCAAGGTCCTGAGTTCAACTCCCAGAACCCACATACGAAAAAAAGGGCCGGTGATATCACTCAGCGGCACGGGCGCCTGCTGGCGCACGAGGTCCTGAGGTCGACCCCCGGTACCCACAAAAAAAAAAAAAAAAATTCATACTGAAAATTTCTTCCTTAGCATATATTTTTTCCAATAGAATGACAGTTGCATCAAGACAGGCTCTGTATGTTTTCATTCACTGCTGTATCATAGAATATTGTTTGACACACAGCAGGCACTTAATAAATATTTCTGAAAAAAAAAATACTATCCAAAATTATAAAATTACTTTCAAATTTCAAGTTCATGAGTTATTTTATCATCAGAGGAATCTTTAGGTAAGAAAGTTAGGAAACATTAGTACAGAATGTCACTGCCCAATAGAAATATGGGCAACTTTAAAAGTGAGTATACGGCTTAAGCGCCTGCCCGGCAAGCGCGAGGGCCCGAGTTCGACTCCCGGAACCCACATACGAAAAAGGGGCCGGTGATATCGTTCAGCGGCACGGGCACCTGCTGGCGCGCGAGGTCCTGAGGTCGACCCCCCGGTACCCACCAAAAAAAAAAAAAAAAAAAAAAAAGTGAGTATATTTTAAAATGTAAAAAGAAACAAGGAAAACTATAATTTCACCAAGCCCAATATATTAAAAATATTACCATGTCAACATATAGTCTATAAAAATATCACACTGTACTATATATTCTTTATGTGTGCCAAGTCTTCAAAATCAAGTGTTCATTTTAAATTTATACCACAGTCTCAACGCGCTTAATAGTTACATAGAGTTAGGAACTACTGTATTGGATAGTACAAAGTATAAAATGCACGATTCCTAAAGTAACCAAGAATTAACCATTAACTATGATACTTCAGTCCTCAAACATTTTTAGCCAAACACATATTTTCAGGCAACTACAGTATTCTAGGCAACAGAAAAACATGGAAAAGGCAAATTCTAAAAGCTTTCTAAGAAGTGTCTCAATCTTCACTGATACTCAGTTTCTGACTTATACGCATAATTATGGGAGAGGCTATTGGAATCCAAGCTAGATCTAAAAATGTCATTCTAGCTATTAAAATTCTGTACTCTATGATTCCAGATACCACCATCATCTTGATGACTATTTCCTATACACCAAAGATACTCAGGTATGATAGGTCCATTTTGTAAGAGTTTAATGACAACAGAACTTCAAAGAACTTGGAAGGGAAAAAACCTGGAAAAAATTACTTTTTGGTAACAACATACAGGAACTAATGTATCCAGCTAATAGGATTTATGAAGCAAAACTGCAAGTTAAGAAACTGTATCAACAGTCTTTCAAAGAAAGCAACTAAATAGGCAATCCCGATTCTCTGTCAATAAAGAACAGCTCTTGGTAACCCAAAAACTAATTATACTTCTTGGTATGAATTTAATTATGTTTTCACAACAGAATTTTCAACTTACATTTTTGTTTAATTAAAAAAAAAAATCCTTAGCACTATAGTAGCCTAAAAATTTTACTTGTGGTACCAAAAAAAAGTCTTTTGTGAAACCATTATAGATAATCCATCAAGTAAATAATCCTTCAGCAAACCACCCAGATCTCAACATGTAACTATTGTTCTTAGAAGTCTCATAAAAAAAACACCAACCAGACAATTTCAGTAAAGCAGGCCAAAGTTTACAACTTTAAACAATAAACACTGTTTTTCATTATACAGATCAAATCATTTTTCTTATTTTTGGTTAAATTAAATTTCATTATTATAAATAAAACCAAACTAATCCAGTAGGAACAATGGGCTGGATTACATAGTTAAGTACATACCAGAAATTTTAATTTTTAGTCAAAAATTTAATCAAACAGCATTCACTGAGAATTATGGAAGGAATTTGCTGTTTTGAAGTTGTACTATAAATAAAAGGCTTTGCCCTTATTTCCAGAATGTTTCCATTAATGATTTAATCTGATTTGGGGGGATGGGGGCTACTGGGGATTGAAATCTGTATTGTTAAGATTCATAAATCATTCATATTTATTAATTTAGCATTAATTAAATGCAGTCTTACCCCCAGACATCATGAACTATAATAAAAACTGTATTTTCACAAAAGCTACATGTACCTAATGAGATAATTACCAACATAATAATTACTGAGTTGGTTCAGATACTTAATAACCAAACCTTCAGAATTTAATGTCATATGGTCCAAATATTTTTTCACATATTTTCCAAAGAAAAATTTAAAAATTTGCTAATCTAGTCTTTTTAATATCAAAGTTGAAATTGATAATCTAAAAATCATTTTTCCTCCTGAGAAGATTAAAGAATGAATATGATTTATCACTTCCTAAAATACTTATATTCTAGAATACATACATATATTCCATACAGTCCATAGAAAATACACTATACAAATCTACCCTAAACATTAAATTTACTTTTAATTATAATCTTGATAAACCCAATTATTTTAAATGCAGAGCAGTAAAACTAGAATAAAAGTATCAAGAGCAATACACATTTACTCTTAAACAAACAAAAAAAAGACTACCAATAGTAGTGAGAGAAAAGAACCTGAAGAATGCAATCTTAAATTATTTCCACATTTATAATTTGAATGTTCATATCACTAACCCATGCTAATAACAGTATAAACGAGAGTAGGAAAAATACTTTTGAAATACTAAATACTTTTAAAATACTAAAATACTTCTAGATCTTTTTAACAAAAAGATGTGCTTTTAAACACTACCCTCTTATAAGAGAACTCACATTTTCTAACTTTCTAACTCACACTTTCTAACTTTCTAACTCACATAAAGGGAAAATCCCATTAATACAATAATAAGAGGAATGAGTTGATATTGGTATAATTTTATTCCTCTAAACATAGGAACTACCATAATGGAAGCTAGAAATACAAAATATAGTGCTTTGGTTTCAATATTTGTGTGCATTTTTGGAAGAATTTTCAATTTACAGCAGAAAACACTGTAGAAATTGGCATTACCAGGGTGTAATTAAATCTCTTTGTATTCAAAGATGTTTATAAGCAAGAACTGCTTCCACTTTAAAAACTATGCCCCAAAAGGAATTCTCTTTGAAGACTAAAGGAATTTAATTAAAGATAAAGCCACTTGGGTGGCCACATTACACATCAAACAGGTCATACTTCAAGTAGAATTATTACTATTCACTTATGAGTGCATGACTCATGGGAATATAAATGAGTCATTGTTTTTCTGTGTACATCAATTTGGATGAAAGAATTTACATTTGTTCAGTGTATAAATTCTCGCTTCAATCTATAAATTTCAATCTATAAATAATTGATAACTGATTAATAACCTACTACCAAATATAATTTTTTTAATCATTAAAAGTGACATACATGAGAATTCTTTGTTATAGGGCTGGAAAGAAAGCCTCAATATTAAAAAGAAAAAGTTCATATGCAATTTAAAAATACTAATAAAGTTTCAATATAATAAATTACACCCATGTAGAATAAGTGTTTCTAAGACCCTAAAAATAACATGAAGTACTAAAAATTTCCACTATGAACTGTCTTTGATTTTCACAGTAGACTCTATTAGCATGTATACTACCATTTTTATTAACACTTGTTGGCTGTTTACCCTACATGACTGGGAAGTAAGGATCACAGTTCAGTGAAATACCTACCCAGGACAACATTTAAAAGGAAAAAAACAAGGAAAGTTTCTTTGCCTTTGCAAATCTAACACACTGAAAGTAAGACTAGATTGTGCTTTTTACACAGGGTCCTCATTCTGTATAATATTACAGTACCATACGGCAGTAAGGGCTTTAAGGATAGATAAAAAGGATGATATGATTTAAAGTCAGGAAACTGATTAATTCCACACTGTCACCTGTGTTGCAAACCATCCCCACTTCTTGCAGTTTATAAATTAATTCTAAACCTGAAGAAAGCAGTTTTCTGTCTCCTTCAACTAACATCTGATACATTATGGACAAATCTAAAAGGACATCAACAAGAGATAACTGAATGGCTATATTAAAGACCTACAGACAAGAACTGCGTATTACACATAAGGTTCATGGGGTAGACCTATGCTACAGGCAGTAACAGGTGGACTGTCAGGAACAATGTGAATAATAAAACAAGGAACTTCAGAAACTAGGAATCTTTTTTGTTAGAGAAGGCTACAAATGAACTTAGGATGATCAGAGTGAAATCTTTAATTCCCTAGAAGATAGATGAATGAGTAAAGAACACAAAAGTCTTAAATTATGATAAATGGCAGCAAAACTGCGTGAAGCATTTAAATTCAGCGGTTGGACAATGGGAGGTTGGATCTTTTAATAAACAACTAAGATGACAACACCTGAAGCAACAAGTATGCAAGGGAGTCCAGCGCTGTATCTATCACTAACAATTCAGTCCTAAACTGAGTAAGACGAACAGCGAAAAACGCAATTTCTCATCTTTCATAGATTATACAAGATAAATATTAATAGCTAATTAGGAATTATTTATTGTGTACCCACTATGTAATTTGCAGTACGTCCTATGTGAAGCATTTCCCTCTCCAAGTACTTTACAATAACTTAGGAAATAAGACATACACCACAGATATAAGTGAAAAAAAATGTAATTAAAATAAAAGGCTTTTTCTTTTAAAGCTAATACTAGATGATGAACAAACAGAAGGCATGCTCATACCACTAGTGTTATATGATAATACACATTCTGAAAAGTAAATTGGTGATGTTATAAAGGCCTTAAAAACAACTACAAAACACTGACTCTGACCCAGGAGTAAAAAACAAAACAAACAAACAAACAAAACCTACAAATCTAAGGAGAGTAGAGGGGAATTTCAAAGAGTTATGTAAAAGGCCACTGCCTGTAGTGAAATTTACACTAGTAAATGGAAACATCCCGAACATCTGCCAACAGAAAAACTTAAAATATGATTCGTACATGATGAAATGCTAAGCAGCTATTAAAATATTTTTTCAAAGATACGTAATAAAATGGGAATTTTTCTTAGTAAAAATTAAATGGAGATCCTGTATGATCTGTTTTAGGAAAAATACATATATAGGAAAATAGAGAAGAATACAAACAACTTTTCTTTTTATTTGTATTTTTCTCTGCTTTCCAAGTTATTTTGTAATAAGATTTAACAAGATAAGCAGCTGTTATTTGGAAAAAAGCACTTATTACCAAGCAAAATTAAAATGCAAAAATCAATGCGATAGAATTGCCTTGGATTAAGAAAAGTTTCACATCATAAAAACTATTCTAGAAAGTCTGGAGAATGGAAGTAATGATAATCCATGTAGATTAAAACTATAAAAAAATAGTGGCAGACTGACACCGCTCCTGGTAAGTGAAAACTGAGTGAGGAAAAAAGACAGTAGTTACACCAGATTTTGAGAAAGTCGCATATATCCTGTTTCATAATTTAGTCATTGTTTGTAGTCCACCAGCTGTTTAAAAACTGACTTTTGTTATACAACTGTATTATCTGGTAATTTCTGTATTTGCAGTGTTGGCAAGGATTACAGTAACTTTTACTAACACAAGGCATTTGATCTTAAGTCTCTTAAGACAGGCCCCATGTTATGAAATGATTTATATAGGAGGAAACGGATTTGAGATAAGACATTGTGACTTGTCCAAGCAAAGAGCTAGTTAAGGATCAGAGGGAGAGAAACCTTTCTCAAGCAATCTGCGTTCCACAACATCAGGGTTTTCTCCAATACTGAATTTTTAGAGCCACTACTTCTTAGTCAAGGACACTGCGTGTTTTGCCTTGTAGCATTCACTAATATATTTCACTCGGGTTTTGTTGCTAACCTGCCCCAACCAGTCGGCATTAAAAAAATGTTTTTCTACTGACCCAACTTAGCACGAAGTTAAGGAAACTGGTTAAGGAAAGACGAAGGAAGCTAGTTTCTTTAATCTCGCCGGCACAAGACTGTTCTTAAATTTGGGGGATCTAAAACAGAAAGTGCGACCCACCCAGAGGGAGGAGAGAAATCTCCCGACCCCCGATCGGAGGGCAGAGCGGGCAGGGGGCGAACCGAGCGACGCCCGGAGTAAAGCAGCACAGAGTGCCTCTCCCTCGGCGTAAAGCAGCCTCGTCCTCTCCTGTGGTTTCCGAAGCGATCAAAACATGCGGCTTTCTGTTCCGCGCTACCAAACACACACTCTCGGGGCCTCCAGCCAGACCGGCCCCCCGCTTCAGCACGCCCCACGACAAACAACTTCAGGTGCCGCTCCTCAAGGACCCTCTAGATTCCCCTCAACCCCGGCTAAACCTAAAGGTCAAATAAATGTCTGCCTGAAATAAAGTGCGAAATAAACATCATAGGGTCGCGTCTAATAGCACGCTCCGCTTCGGCGCTGGCAGAAAACGGCGCTCCCCACGCCCGCCGGAGGTGAACCGCGGCCGCGGAACCCAGGCGCGGGCCCCGGAGACCACGTGTGCCGCTTCTGCGCACGCGCCAGACAAAACAAAAGGGAAGCCGGCCAAGCCCCGCCCCTCGCCCACGTGACCGCGCCTGGGCCCGCCCTAGCCCCGCCCTCCTCCTCTCCCTCCTCCCGCCCTCCTTCCCTCCCTCCTCCTGGCTCCAGCCAAGGCTGTTGGATTTGGCCGTTTAAATTTGGCTGCGGTCCGACCGCTACCCTAGACCACGATCCAGTGCCGGAGCCCAGAGTCGACGGCCCAGAGGACTCGGGGGACTCGGGGGCTGCGGGGCCCGCGAGTGACCCCGGCGGTCTCCGCTCTCCCTCCCCGCGCTGCCCGCGTCCCCGGCCGCCGAGACCCACCCCGTCAGCCCGCCGCGGAGCCGCCGCCAGCCACTCGCCTGCTGGGGCGCCCTGGCTCCCCGCCGCGCCGCACCGTCGGTCCGGCCGTGGTGGGGCTCCTGAGACGGTCTCTCGCTGCCGCCCGCCCGCCTCCCCGTCCGGGCGCCGCCGCCTCGTCTCCGAGCGCGCCTCGCTCCCGCCCGCCGCCGCGGTTTAACAGTCCGCCCGCTGCCCGCAGCTCCGGGCCGTTCGGGGACGGAACCCTGGCGGCGGGGGGAGGGAGGGGCGGAGCCGGCGCCGGCCAATGGCCGCGGGGGAGGGGCCGCGCCATGCAAATGAGCGGGCGGTGGGGAAGCCCCGGGGGGCGGGGCCTGCGTCGCGGCCCGAGCGTTCTGGAAGCGGCCGGGGCGCGACGCCCGAACCCTGCGGCGGAGGCGCCGCGGCGGCCTCGCAGTGAGCGCGGCGTCCGCGCTGGCGCTGCCGCTCCCGCCTCCGCCTTCCCTGGGCCAGCCCGAAAAAAAGAAGGAAAACTCGGCCGGGCGGCTTCCCGCCTCTGCACGGCTGCTTCGGTGCCGCGCGCCCCCGCGCCGAGGCTGAAGTGCCCCAGGCTCTCGGCACAGCCGTCGGCCTGCGCGGCCCGGCGCCGTCGGGTTCTGCGCTCGGACCTGAGGTCGTAATTCCCGGCGGCCTCCGAGGCGCGCTGAAAGAGGCGACGGATGAGCCGTGGCGCTAAAAGGGTCGGTTTATGATTTTAAGAAAACAATCGGGAGCCGCCAGGGCGAGCGTCGTTAGGTCTCTGCAAAGCCCAGCAGCTCCGGCGCCGGGTGCGCGCAGCGAGCGCGCGGGGAGGCCGGGGCGCGGGGACCCCAGTCCGGCACCTGCCCGCCCGCCGCAGCCCGCGGAGCCAGCCCCGCGCCCAGCTTTCCAAACGCTAAGCTCGTCGGGCCCTTAAGGGATGGGTCACGAGCTTTCCTGAATGGCACTGGAATGATTTAGGGAGTGAGGGACGACGGGGTTTTAGATCCAGAAGGCCGGTGGCCAGGATTGCCACCTTCCGGAGTGGGTGAGGTCACGGGGAGGGGGTTTGGAGGAGGCTCGGGCAAATGCGATCCCAACAAAATATAACCCCGGACGCGTTACTGCAGTTGGAAAGCCGGCTCCTTGTTCCCGGTATTCCCAGCACACTGATACTACTGGCATAGTTTTTTTTAAATGACAAAACTGCATTTAATGGAAAGGATACTTTTTAAAAATGACTCAGAATAAAAATTGCACCTCAATATGAGGCAAGGGTGGAGTTCCAGAAAATTGATTTACCTTCATTGGATTAAAAATTGTGCACAAACGGAGTGCTGTGAAAATGACTAAGTCAAGAACAGTCTGCTAGCTACTTAGCATGTACGGAACTGCCCTAGGCCTTATGGACAGAAACACAAAAATGAGAAAGGTATTGAAAGTTTTTTTAGTAGCCGTCTAAGTCAAATGTGTTTATATACTCAAAAATTACAGATTTCAGCTAGCGTTTTAAAGATTTCAGGAAGAAAAGAGAGGACGGTATCTATAGTTCAGGAGGTATTATCCTTGAGAGGAGACAGTGTGGATTATGTTATTGGGGTAGAAAAGAATATTGTCAACTGGATTGGTTAAGCCGTGAATGACAGGTATTCAGATTTTTCCCTGAGGGAATTGTAAAGCAAAAAAAAAAAAAAAAAAAATCATTTGACGGTAACAGTTTTCGCCTGTAAAATAATCACTCATTACCAAAATATTTTTATATTTTCCATAATGTTTATTGAACACAAACCAAGTCCCTGCTCTTGTGACATTTATAATAAATGACACCAGTATTAAGCTTTACAATTATACAAGTAATTCGAAGTATTTTTTGCATACATTATCTACTTTGTTCATCCTACACCCTAGGAGGTTGATTGTTATCAATACTCCAGTTTAGTTCTGTCTTTTATCTTCTAACTGGGTCTTCATTCTGTCACATTTTGTAGACCTTAAACAAATATTTCACTCTATCAAGCCATCATGTAGGTAAATTTTTCCTTTTCCTTTTATATTAAATTTATGATACTTTCATAGGAGTATGGGAATGATTAATACAATAATATGGGCTTGATGTAAAATATGTTGAAGACACAAGAAAGAAACATTGCAATTATCTGGAAGGCCTGCTATATTTTATGTGTATGAGATGGCATACTGTTTTACCCCATTTAACTATGTGTTAAGCACACTGTCCCTTGACACTAAATACTGTTCTAAAGCATGACTTTAATTATCTGTAGCATAAGCATGCCAGTTTACCTGATGCTGTAAAATATCAAAACTCCTTATTGTAAAAACTGACATCCCAGCTGAGGGGAGGCTGAGGCAGGATGATCGCTGTTATGGTTTGTGCCTAGGTGTCCCCCTAAAGCCTCATGCAGTCATAGAGTTTTTTCAGAGGTGGCCGATTCTAAAGTGTGTGATTGACTCCTGCTACAATGCTGGGATTAAGGGTGCTGGAATTAAGGGTGGGTGATTGCTGGATTAGTCCACTGGTTGAATTGTCACCACCCTAATCCTGGTTGACTGGATACAATATAAGGGACAGAAAGAGTCTTGTTGTCTCTCTCACTTGTTGCTTTTGCTGTCTTCTGCCACTGTGAACTGGTGCCCTCTGCATGTGCCACCCTGCCTTGGAGCCAGCTGATTATGGACTGAAAACTCTAGAAAGTGTGAACTAAATAAATCTTTTCCCCTTTAACTTTGGGTGTTAGTATTTTTGCCACGAGTTCGAGGCCAGCATGGGCTACATAAGCAAGTTCAAGGCCAGCCTACACTATATAGCGAGACTCTGTCTCAAAAAACAAAAACAAAAAAACCTGACATAATCATTTATCAAATTGTTTCCTGCACTACTCATTCAGCAAGGGCTTGCAAATGCATGTACCTTTAGAAAACAAAGATATGTCATAATTTACAAGGCATAATAAAAGAATTCTGAGTTCCAAGAAAAGGTAAGAATGGGATACTTAAAGATCCAGCAAGAACAAGGAGAATGGAAGGACACGGTTCCAGCTGACATAAATATTACCTGTCTGGAAGCAAATAAAAGTGTCCAGGTAAGCAGTATCACAGTGATTTCATGAGACAAACTTCTCAACACTGGTTTTTAGTCTGTCATTCCTTCCATTCCGGAAAGACTGGCTCAGCACTTAAAGTACACCTGACACTGAGATAACACCAGAGATAGAGGAGAAAGATCAATCTCTAGTTTCAAGCAACTCTCAGCCAAGAATGGGTTATATAGCCTTTTGTCCCCTCTTTCCCTGCTATATTTTTCTCCACAGCACTTATCACCATCTAACCTAAAATATATTTTGATTTCTGTCATCTCGCTAATCTAGAATATAAATAAGCTCCATGAGGTCAGGCCCTTTTGTTGTTTTGCCCACTGCTCTATCCCCAGAGCCTAGGACAGAGTTCTCAACAAATATATGCAGAGTAGATGAACTCCTTTAATTCTCACATTCTGCAGTGTTTTATTCCTTTTCCAGCTTGGGAAAAAAAAATGAAGCTTAGTGAAGTTGAGGTACCTAGATACTTAACACTGGTAAAAAGCCCATCTAGAATTCTTTTCCTGCTCTCGCTCATAAAATAACCAGTTTGGAAGCTTGTACTATTTAATCCTCTATATTTCTGTGCCCAGGACCACTGTCTTACACTGTCATATTCTAGTATTTTTTTATATGATCAGGTTTAGAAAGTGGAATAGAAGCAGCAGCAGGGCCGAGGGTAACAGTTCTGTTCAGCATAGATTTAGCTGTAACTAGCCAGTATTTACAGACAAGATGAAGGGCAGCAATAAGTAGGAGTTATAGGATTCTTAGAACCAGGGCTGGGGACAGAACTGCCTATGGTTACAAGGGAATTTTAAAAAATTACTCCCTAAGCATACAAATATCTACAAGTGCTTTATTCACCATAGACTCAAACTGAAAGCAACCCTGTGATCCATTACCTATGAAAGGGTAAATAAATCGTGGAATAGCCATATATTCCATTATGGAATACTACTCAGAAGTAAAAGGAAACTACTGATTAAAAAGACAATGACACAGATGAGTCATAAACAGCATGCTAAATGAAAGAAACCAGACACCAGAGGGTAATTACTGTATGATCCCACTTATAAAAGGATCTAGAAAGATAAATCTAACCTTAATGACAACACAGTACTTGCTTAGGCCAGGGCTGAGGGAAATTGACTGGTACTGCTATGAGGGGTGAAGAAAATATTTCGTATCTTCCTCATGGTGGAAGTCAAATGGGTGTATGCTTTTGTCAAAACTCATCAAAAATATATATTTGAATATATGCTATTGTGGGTGGGCTTGACTTCAAAAAAAGTTAAATTTTAAAAGAAGGATTTCTTGTGCTTGCTTTGGCAGCACATATACTAAAAGGAGGATTTCTGGATGGTGGACTCAGAAACCTTGAAGAGTTTCTAGACCAAAATATAAATAGAAAAATTAAAAGCTAGTTTGTATCAGGATAGACATAGGCTTCCTGTCACAAATCAGAAAGACCAAATAAAAATACTTTAAAAACACAGAGTTGGGGCCGGTGAGATAGCTCAGCGGCATAAGCGCCTGCCTGGCAAGCGCGAGGTCCTGAGTTCGACTCCCAATACCCACATACGAAAAAAGGGGCCGGTGATATCATTCAGCGGCACGGGCACCCGGTGGTGCTGGAGGTCCTGAGGTCGACCCCCGGTACCCACACACAAAAAACCAAAACACAGAGTTAATTCTCCCTCATATTGTATTTATTCTAAAATACATTTTTTCAGTTTAAAGTTTCAGAAATGTGGGCCGGTGAGATGGCTCAGTGGCGTAAGCGCCTGCCTTGCAAGCGTGAGGGCCCGAGTTCGACTCCCGGAACCCACATACGAAAAAGGGGCCGGTGATATCGCTCAGCGGCACGTGCGCCTGCTGGCGCGCGAGGTCCTGAGGTCGACCCCCCGGTACCCACAAAAAAAAAAAAAAAAAAAGTTTCAGAAATGTGAGTGATCTCACAGTTCATGTAATAAGAAAGCATCGTATGAGCATATTGGCAGTATTTTTTCTTCTTAATAATATATAAATAAATGGTGCATCTTAAAAGTCAATCAGATGCAGTAAAAAGTCCAGAGCTGGTATAATGGCTCCATAAAGTCACCACAAACCCAGGGTCTTTTCTGCTATTTTCTTCTATCATTCTCAGACCTGAGCTCCATTTAGAGTAATTTGATGGCTACTGGAACTCCAGCCATTATTACCCACTTTTTAGGCAGCAAGCAGGAAGGAAAGCGGAAGGCAACAACAGCTTTAAGGTGCCTCCCCTTGAATCCTTTCAACAATTCTACAACTTTATCTCATGGATGTATCTTGTTGCAAGAGGGGCTAGGAAATATGGGTAAAGCAGAATACATTATCACTCCAGTAACATAAGAATTATTATTTAGGAAAAAATAAAGAATAGATCTTGTGTGGACAATGATCCCCTCCAGTTTCCAAAGCAAAATGTCTAAAACCAGAGTCAGCTAGATGTATGAAGTCCTTCTCATCCCTGGGGGTGGGGATTTCGAACAAAAAAAGCAGCTTAAAAGAGATTTTTTTAAAGCATTCCCTTTTTCAGGCTATGTGCCTCTGCCCATAGGTATTAAGAATGCTAAACATATTAATACAATTTTTACAAATAATGGTGCAGAAGTATGTAAAGTTAGATTTGGAACAAACAATGGAAGGATTTGATGCAAATTAACTAAGGAATGTTAAGTTTATTTTCATAGGCAATAATAGAGCCACTGAAGATATTTGCATAAGAAAATTAAATGATGAACATATTGCTTCTAGAACATTAATTCCACGGTCTATAAATAGGCATCTCCTGGAGGACTGATCAGAAATCACTGCAATTGACACAATGTTCCAATACCTCATTCACTTCATATAAAATACAAACATCAGGGCAATTTCTTGGGGGTCACTGAAGATGTTACACATACAGTCAGTGTGACAGTTAACTGTTTTGTCAACTTGAGTGAGAAATGCCCAGCTGATTGGCTTAGCATAGTTCTGGGTGTATCTCAGTGATGGACTTACTGAAGAGGGAAGATCCACCCTGGGTGTAGGTGGTATCAACCAATAGGCTTGTAGCCTGGATGGAATAAAAAGGGAAAGAAAAAAGAAGTCTCACTTCTGTTCTTTGGGTTATGAACTCTCTTTACGAGCTTGATCTGGTGGGTCCCAGTAGAAGGAATCTAGCATATTTATCATTGGCTTTCTCTGCATGATCATTTGAAGTTTGCAAAAAAACAAATTTTTTTGAGAAACTAGAGCATGTATAATCAAAGCATGAACACTAGAATGGAAAAGCAAATTTGGGAAAAAGCCTAGTCTAGAAAATGTTTCTATAGGACTGGAATAGTGATTGCAACCCACTGCCTCTTAGATCTCTCTACTGATGGAGTCTGATATTTTGTCATAAGTCTCTCTAGTTTTAGCTGATCTTACCTAAAGAATGTCAGGTTTTTTGTTGAGCTTTTATATATATAAAAATATTATATATATATATATATATATATATATATATATATATATATATTTGTGTGTGTGTGTGGGTACCGGGGGTCAAACTCAGGCCCTCACGCTTGCCAGGCAGGTGCTTACGCTGCTGAGCCATCTCACCAGCCCGACATTTTATATATTTTGTGTAGTTTTTCTTAATGACCCATAACAGTGATTAGTTACCAGTGTAGCTAGAAGTTGCCAGGAGGGGTTAGTGATTGGAGTCCCTTCCTATATCTAGCTTGTTATTATGGCATTGTTTTGTACATCTTGTGGTTATACTTTTCAGCTGGATGTTCAAGATCAAGTTAAAGTGAGACCTGTATAAATCAAGATTAATTTCTTGCTATCTATCAAGGTCAGTTAAATCTCCTTGGGATTTACCTTGGAACCATGTACAGTGACTCTCAGTTCTTCTGTCAGTGTCAGCCTTCAGGATGAGTCATGCCCTTGTTTGACCAAGTTGCTTTCTGTGAAAGCTTGGGAGACCTTTTTCTCTTGGTGACTCTCCTTAGGCACACTATACGTTGTAGATTTTCATCCTCTGTGGTCCAACAATCTCCCTGGTCAGGAGTCTGGGAGACTCACCAGAGTTGTAAGCTATCACAGAAAAGGTTCCCTCATGTCCTGGGTCCTCAATGACCTCAGAGGACCAGGGCCAAAATATTTGCTGTTTTCTTGCCCATATATCTTTCTAGTTTTAGCATCTAAACTTGATTTGTTGAACACTCAGAAGAGAAGATCAGTGACATTAGCATTGCAATGGAAGCAGTGAGCTTACTTATTATAATTTTATCTGAATATCAAGCACTTTGAAATATAAAGTATAGTCAGAGAACTGTTATTTCTTACCAACCATGGATGTTCTAGTAGTTGAATCCCTGTAGAATGTTAACAGACAACAGTTATATAGTTTAACAGAGAAAATTTGAGATCAAAATCAATACACAGTATTTTAGCATGACAATCATGATGACATTTTTGTAACATATGTAAATCTCCATCTTGGTATAGAATAGCCTTCTTGGAAAATCATCTCTATCTAGCACATAAAGAAGCTTTTACCTAATTTGTTGTCCTTTAATAGGATGTCATTGAAGAAATTTGTGACATTGTCTGGACTGTTTAATGTATAAGCATCTCTAAGTGTAGTGGAGCATATATAGTATACACATCACATAAGATTTATTTAAAAAAATTATAATTTGACTGGTGACCTCATGTTGACTTGACATGAACCTCCTACCATAAGTAGCTGGAGCACAAGAGAAAGGCAGATGTCTGAATCTGAAAGAAAATATCCATCACCATAAACAATCCCAGTTTTACATTTTGGAAGACCTGTACATCTGGAAGGCATAAATACATTTAATACACCATGAGATTAGCAAAATGAATCATCATAGCCATATGAAAACTTCTGTTTCTTAATTTAGTTTTGTACCAAGAGCATCTTTTAATAAGAAACCTTATTGTTTCTACCATAGTCTTCTATGGGTAGAAGACTTAACCTTTTGACAATGACCAATATAAACATATCACAATAATATTTTTAACAGTGTTTATTGGAGTGTTTCCCATAAAGTGATGGAGACTACCGGGGCCCCCATTAATGAACAAGGACTGGAGAAATATTTCCAGGCAGCTGCTTCCTTATTCACCAAAGGGAGTTCTGTCCAGCAGTCTCTCCAGCCTAAGGGATTTTTGTTTAATTAATTCATGTGGTCTCCATCATTTGGATGTGATCCAGTCTTCACCATCACTTTGGATGTGTGTCTCCTGGTTTACAGCTCAGACTCTTCAGCTTTCCAGCACAGACCCTGCAGCTTCCTGATACAGACTCCAGCGGGACTCTGCAGTGAGCTCCAGATCTTTCACCTTTCACTGGATCATTGGGCTCACCAGCAAAGACAGCGCTTTTGCATTCTTCCACACCTGACTTTGAAGGTGGACCTTGTAAATCATATATGTTATGTTATATTATATATTTATTTAATATATATGTTAATCATAAATATGTGTAATATAGATGATATATATAATGTGTTAATCACATATATATGTAATATATGGCATATGTTGTATATGTTAATCATATATATATAATATATATGGCATAATGAATCTGTTACTCTGGTTAACTCTGGTACAGTTAGCCCTCTATATCTGTGGGTTCAACATACAAAGGTTCAACTAACAGGATAGAAAATATTCCAAAAGAAAGAGAAAGAAATTGTGTGTATATTGAACATTTATAAATTATTTTTTTCATTATTCTCTAAACAATAGAACTAGTAACTATTTACCTAATATTTACCATGTATTGGGCATTATAAGTAATCTGGAGATGATTTAAAGTACATGGGAATGTGACAGTCTCCAGGCCCTGACCCCAACAACCAGGATATAGTTTGTAGTTATGTAGTACATATTTCTCTGTTGCCTATTTGTTTTCTGTTCCGTATTCCCATTTTGTACATTTTCCTAGTTTTCTTGCTGGTATGGAGACCTCTACCCAGCTCATGTGATTTAAGTGAATCTGTTCCTACCTGCATTTCCCAAAGAGGACCCTAACTGGCTTACATAAATTCACACATTTTATTACCCTGGACATGCTCGTTGGTTCACAGGTTGCCTCAAAACCAAAATTAGCCCCTGCAGAATGAATTTCAGTTCTTATACTCAAAAGGTTGGGCAGTATGTTCTTAACCTGCACAAGAAAAAGAGAGTACATCTCATATCCATTAAAGGAGCTAGTTTCAGAGTTAGAGCTACACCATAAATGACAGAACGGAGGGATAGAAAGCAACTGGTAACGTGAGTCCATCATGAAAAATGTAAGCTGCTCAACCAGCTTTGAACTTTCTAGATTTGTGAGCCCTTCCTTCATTATTTAAGCCAAATTTAATTTGGGTTTTGCTTCTTACAAGAGAAATGATATAATTTTCTTCTGTAAAATGGAATATAACTTCTCTTGGGATATGCTAAGATAAATCACTGTGTTTAGCTTTAAGGAAAAGACTGAAGAAAAAGCATAAATTTTAATAATCAAAATGATTTAAAGAAACAGAATGCAAAAGAAACATAAAAAATGGATAGTAGGTTGGAGCTGAAATTATCCAATAAATAAACTAGAGATCTTTGGAGATGTATCTGATATTGCTCCTCTGTAGAAATTGTACATAATAGGAAATGGAAATGTTGTACCAGATAACAAAGATACTTTCATAAATAATGGGTCATGTCAATGATATTCAAGATTATAGGATGTCTGGTATTTATTTATTTATTTATTTAGAGACAAGTTCTCGCTATGTAGTTCAGACTGGCTTTGAACTCACTATGTAGCCTAGGCTGACCTCAAACTCATAACAATCTTCCTGCCTCAGCCTCCCAAGTGCTGGGGTTAGAGGTGTGAGCCACTACACCTGGCTCTGGTATTTATTTTTAAATAATCTGTGAGTGGTATAGAAATGTATAGACCACTAAAGATTGATCATGAGTTGATAACTGCCAAAGATGGATAACACATAGTTCATTAAACAATTCTCCGTTGTTTTTTTTTTTTTTTTTTTTTTGTGGGTACCAGGGGTCGACCTCAGGACCTCGTGCGCCAGCAGGCGCCCATGCCACTGAGCGATATCACTGGCCCTTTTTTCGTATGTGGGTTCTGGGAGTTGAACTTGGGCCCTCACGCTTGCCAGGCAAGCGCTTACGGTGCTGAGCCATCTCACCAGCCATTCTCCGTATTTTTTATGTTTTACATTTTCCATAATAAAACAGAAAAAACAGGAACAAACTTGGAAGGGCTCTTACTGGCCTAAGATGAAACAATTTATACATTAAAAAGAATAACCATTGCAATTAATTGAAAATCATCAAAATTTCCATAGTCCTTGCCACTGGAAGTTGCTACAATGCCCACTCAATATGTCAAAAATTGGTAAAAGGAAAGAATCAAGAATTTATTCTAAATCTCATTTATAAATTGTATCTTACGAATTTATTCTAAATCTCATTTATAAATTGTATCTTATGATCTGATAGCTATGTACATGCTGTCCCTAGATTTTCCTTCAAGAAAGACCATGCCATTTTACTGTAAGAAATACAGCTGACAGCCTCCAGATGTTAGCACCTGTGAGACTCACATCTACTTTTGAGCAGGGGCATCCTTCTTCTAGGCAGTCCTGGGACAGTGGCTGAGCAGAGGATAGGAATTAGTGGCTTTTCTACCTAATGTGCAATCTGTTCCACAGCTCCCCACGGGGCTGGGAAAGACTTTGCCAAATATACTTCATGGTCAGAGATTCTGTTTTCCCTGCCCAATATGACTTCTTCCTCTTTTTATTTTTCACAATTATTAACTCTCAATAAACTTCTTACACCTCTATATCTCAGCTTCTGATTCCTTTGTGGCCCAATGGACATACAGGCTAACCACAAACTCGATGAAAGTTCTTTATGAACGTTAATAAATGTAAAAGGAGTGAAAAATTAGTATTTTTTGCAATTCCTAATGCAATAACAGAGCTTGTAAATAATTACGGGCAGAAACCAAGGTGTTAATATTTTAATAGGGAATTTTATGACAGTATAAGACTAATATTATCTGAATCCACTCATCAATTTCAGAATTATGAAAAGTGAGGAAACTAGATATGTGTTTCATGATGCGATATAGAATATTCATAATACCATTTGTTAAGTGATCTGGGCAAAAATACTCAGCCTGAATCTAATTAAGCCTCCCAATCTATCAGTTTTAAGGAAACACAGAAAATAGAGGAATAAATAGAAACCATGAGAGATGAATGAGCCAAATCAATAATGGTGGACATTCTACAAAATAAATGACCAGGATTATTTTCCTCTAACAAAGTAACTATATGCAGGAAAAGAGAAAAATAATCCCCCGCTTATTTTATGAGATCAGCATTACCATGATAAAACCATAAAAAAACAGTGCATGAAAAGAAAATTACAGTGCCATACCCTTTATAAGTAAAGACACAAAAATTCTCAATGAACAGTTTTTAAACTAAAGCAAACAATGTGTCTAAAGAATAAAACAATGACCAAATAGGGTTAGTATCAAGAATGCAAGTTTGGTTCAATATTCCAAATCCAATCAATACATTTCAGCACTATACTTTCACTGTTTTGTATTCCAAAATACATGTTGAAACTTAATCCCCAACGCAACAGCATAAGGATTCTGCCCTTGGGATGGGATCAGTACTCATATAAAAGAGCTTGAGGGAATGCTAGTCTGCTTTTGACCTTCTGCCATTCTGCCATGTGAGGATGCAATGTTCATCCCCACCAGAGGACACAGAGTCCAAGGCGCCATCTTGGAAGCAAAGACTGGTCCTTTACCAGACATTGAACCTGCCAACACTTTCATCTTGGATTTCTCAACCTTCAGGACTGTTATAAATATATTTCTATTATTTATAAGTGACTGGTGTACATATTTTCTTATACCAGCAGGAATAGACTAAGACATACAGTTTATTAATAGGCCAAAGAAGAAAAACTATATGATCACATTATTGATGTAGAAAAAAATTATAGTATTTGGCAGAATCAATATTCATTAATGATTAAAACTTACATCAAATTAGGGTAGATTAGGAACCTCCTTAAACTGATAAAGGGCTCCTATTTAAAAAAAACTTTAAAAACTCATATATAATGTGCAACCTACATGCTTTCCCCTTAAGATTAAGAACAATAAAGATTCCTCTCTATTCTCCCCATTCCTGTTTAACATTGTAGTGGAAGTCCTAATCAATAAGTTAAAACCAAAACAAATGGAGGATATAAAAGACTTACAGATTATAAACACAGAAATTTAACTGTTCCTATTAGTGCATGGCATATTTGTCGATGTAGAAAACAGCAAGGAATCTACAAAATAACTCCTAAAATCAGGTGAATTTAGCAAACCATGGGATAGAGGATCAACAAAATATCTTGGCAATAAATAATTATAAACCAGGATGAAAAAGCAAGATAATGTACAGTAGCTCCAAGAAACAAAGTACTTGAGTATAAATATAACAAAGCATGTACAGAATCTTTATGTTGAAAACTAAAAAATACTGAAGAAATAAAGAAGACCTAAATAAACTGTGATATTTCTTATTTAGGAATTGGAGGACTCAACATAGTGATTCCTCAAACCAATCTATATATTTACTTTATTCTACTCAATACCCTAGAATGAGTTAACTGAATTAACTGATTGTTTTGTGGTCCTCCTGGAACATGAGATCAGGTGAGGGCTGCAAGATGGTATTACAAGGCCATTTCTCACTGGCTTTCCTACGTACAAAGGAGGCTGTTACACGGCATTTCTTCTCAGGAGTTCTGATGAGATACAAGGCTTTCTACCTCATCACCCTTAAAACACACTTGTGGCTATAGAACAGCTTAGTAGCATCATGGAATAGGCTGATCAGCAGCAGTGTCCCCTCATTCTTGCTGCAGTCATTGGACCCCTTTTGTTTCAGTGTCTCCCTGCATTAAGGCCATCGAGAACCAGTGCCTTTAGCTACTCTTTTGGTTTTGCTCTCTTGTGAACAATAAACAAAGTGTAAAAAATGGCACTTTTTAAAAACTAGATGAATCTGTCAGCCTGGCTTTGCCTTGTTCTTGACAATATTCAGGATATATAAAAAGAATTCTCAAAACTCAACAGTAATAAAATGAACAGCCCAGATAGGACTGGTAAAAGACCCCGGCAGACAATTCATCAAAGGAAATATGTGGGAGACAGGCACATTAAAAGCTGTTCAACATCATTAGTCAATACAGAAATGCAAATTAAAACCATGAGATATCACTACACATCTTTTAGAATGAATGAAATAAAAATTAAAATGCTGGAAAAAATTCAGATAAATTTAAATTCTTACATTGATGGTGGGAAGGCAAAATAGTGTAGGCAGTCTAAAAAAAACAACTTGGCAGTTTATTACATATAAAATTTGTTATGTTCATTTTTGTATGTTTATTGACCTAGCAAATCCCTTCCTGGGTATTTAACCTTGGCAAAATATTAAAAGAGAACCTTAACTAAGATGTCCCTAAGCAAGTTAATAAACAAACTGTAGTACATGTATTTAGTGGAATATCACTTATCACCAAAAAAGGAATGAGTTATTTATTCATACAAAATAGATGAATCTTAAGTGCATTTTTTAAGACAAAGAAGACTTTCTCACGAATGATTCCATTATGTAACTGTCTCAAAATGACAACACTGTAACAATGAAGATGAAACAAGATTGTGCCAGCGGCTAAAGGTATGGGAAGGTATGAATATAAAGGGCACATGTGGGAGTTTATTGGAGTTATGGAGGTTTTTGCAGTTATGGAACTATAACCTGATGGTAGTTATAGTTGCATGAATATATTCACACTAAAATTCTGAGAACTGATAAAAGGCAGTCTTACTGTAAGAGTATAAAAAGGGGAAAATATATGAAAGGTACAATTTTAAAATTTAAAAAGAAAGAGAAAAGGAAAAAATAAAGACTGCTTTAAGAGACTTAGGAGACAGTACAACCAACTGGAATTTGTGGGCCTTGTTTAGGTCTTGATTGGAACAAACTAGCCACAAAAGAAAATTTTTATATAATCAAAGAAAATTCAATATGAACTTGGAAATATATGTTAACTTAAGCTTTAGAAGAGTAATGACCTTATGGCTATGTAAAATTTTTTCATCAGTTAGAAAATATTATGAAATGTATTATGTGTATGAAATAGTACTAAGTCTGGGATTTGTTTCAAAATACTGAATAAAAATAATGTGCAAGATAGATTGGTGTTAGGATTTAGAACTAGAATGCCGCCCCAAAGTCTCATGTGCCCAGAGGTGGGGTTTTGGAAGGCAATCATGGGGGTGCTATACTCATCAATGGATTGGTCCACTGATGAGTTTGTAGATAAATCTGTTATTAGAAAGTGGAAGGGGTGTGTCACTAAGGGTGTACCTGTGGAGGGTATATGTCCCTCACCCGCTCCTTCTCTCTGCCTTTGCTTCCTGCCTACCATGAGGTGAGGAGCTTTTCTTCGCTATGCCTTTTCAAAATGCCACTTCTACCTTGAAGCTAACCAGTCATGGATCAAGAGTGCCCCCCCCCCGGCAAACTATGAGCCAAATTCAACCTTTCCTCCTTTAAGTTGTGGATGTTGGATATTTTGTCCCAGCAACAGGACAGTGACTAATACAGAATATTGGTACTGAGAGTGGTGTCAATGTTGCAGCTGTAACTTACCATGTAGTTTAAAAGTCTTTGGAAATGGTTCCCAGGAGGAATCAGGGAAGGTTTGGAGAGGTGAACTAGAGAAGCCATAGAATGCTATAAACAGAGCTTAGTGAGAGATTCTCTTTAGAGCTCAAAAGGCTAGATTTCAGACACTGAAGGCCAGGCCGGTGAGATGGCTCAGCGGCTTAAGCGCCTGCCCGGCAAGCGCGAGGGCCCGAGTTCGACTCCCAGAACCCACATATGAAAAAGGGGCCGGTGATATCGCTCAGCGGCACGGGCGCCTGCTGGCGCATGAGGTCCTGAGGTCGACCCCCCGGTACCCACAAAAAAAAAAAAAAAAAAAAAAAAAAAAAAACAGACACTGAAGGCCAGGCTTAGGAGGTTTCAATTTTTTTTTTTTTTAATGCAGATACTGGGAGTCAAACTCAGGACCTTGTGCTTGCCAGGCAAGCGCTTATGCTGCTGAGCTATATCACCAGCCCAGGAAGTTTCAATTTGAAACAGGTTTCAGTGGCAATTGGACTAGAGGCCATGTGTGTTACATGCTTACAGAAAATCTGTCTAGATTTTTCCATACCCTGAGATTAAGGGCAATGAGATAATTAATCTGGTGGAGGAAATTTCAAGATAGCCCAATATTCAGGCTTTGCCATAGCAACTGGTGGCAGCTTTTAGCTAGGTTTATAATGAGAATCATGGCAAAATAGAGAGCAGAAAAATTGGAAAAACTTAAATTCCGGTCCAGATGGAACCATGTGAATAATTGGGCCAAAATAAGGGTGGCTGCTGAAGATATTAGCACCATTAAAAGGAAATCAAGTACTTTGTAAAGGGACAAAAGGAAAGATGCCTTGAGGGCATTTCCGGAATCAGCAAGAACACACTCATCACAGGTTCAAAGATGAAAAAGAGCAAACCTTTGATTTGAGATAGTGTCCCTGTGCCCCCTGCTCAAGAAGGGCCACCTAGGAACTGGTTCCCTGGGATTCATTTTAAAATGCTCAGTCATCCACAGATTCAGAGGCCACTGCAGTCATGGACCGAGAAGGCCTGTCACACTAGTGGCAGACCCTGGAGTCTAGTGGCAGATCCTGGAGTCATTTGTGTGATGCTGATTTTACTGGCACACAGAATGCAAGAGTTGTGAGGTCTGAAGGGCTTCCATTCAGATTTCAAAAAAAAGGCAGAGAAGGCCAGGCCAGGAGCCCCTGAGAGGGCAGTATGTGAAGCTGTGGGAATGAAGCCAAGGGTGCAATAGGGACCCCAGAATGTTTGAGATGCTAGGAACATGGCACATCTGCCAAGGAAAGCTACAGGCCATGTGTGGGGCCAGCCCAAGAGAGAGACCATATGGGCTGCAACCAGCATGGCCATAGGAATGGGACCATCAAGCCCTCTGGAACTCATATCTCACCACGTGTGACCTGCATGCTAGATGTGGAGCTACTAGGCTTAATGTTAGGTTTTGATATCTTTGGTCCAATTCTTTTCCATCCCAGTATTCATTTTTCCAATACATTTTATTAGTTCATGTTTGCAGTACATAATGATTAAATTCCTCATGGGGAGTTGGTTCATGTACATAACACATCTTAGTTTTACTTTCATCCCCTTCTCCTCTCCTGCCTTCCTCCTCCATCTCTTGGTCCCCTTCCCATTTGCAAAATATCTACCTCCATATTTCCTATTAATTAAAGTTTGTTCCCTATTTATATTTTGGGTTTTTCATGTAAGAGAAAAATATGACATTTACATTTATGTGTCTGATTTATTTCACTGAGCATTATGTTCTCAAGCTGCAACCATTTTCCTGCAAATGACTCCAGTTTCTTCCTTACAGCAGTTTCTTTATACTTCATTGTGTATAAACAACACAGTTTTGAGCCATCTCTTGGATCAAAGATTTAGATATTATGAATTATGCTGCTATAAACATGGATATGCATGTCTTTAATTCTTCTGGGAAGATACCTAGAAGGACAATAGCTGGGCTGCATGGAACTTCTAGTTGTAGTTTTCTGAGGACTCTACAGATTTCCATAGTATCGTACTAGTTTAGATTCCCACAAACAATGTAGAAGGGTTCCTTTTCCCCCTCAGTCTTGCCAGCATTTGTTATTTGATTTCTTGATGCTAGCCCTTCTTTCTGTAGTAAGATGGAATCTCACTGTTTTAATTTGCAATTCTCTTATGGCCAGAGATGATGAACATCTTTTCATGTATTTATTGGCCATTTGGACTTCTGAGAAGTACCTATTCATTTCAGTTGCCCATTTTTTTATTGAATCTTTTATGTGGGGGCCTAGTTTTTTGAGTTCTTTATATATTCTATATATTAGTCCTCTGTCTAAGGAATAGCTGGCAAATTTTTTCTCCATTCTGTAGGTTGTCTCTTTATTCTGTTGGTTGTTTCACTTGCTGTGAAGCTTTTTAATTTGATATTATCTTATTTGTTGATTCTTTTTTTTTTTTTTTTTTTTTTTGTGGGTACCGGGGGGACGACCTCAGGACCTCGCGCGCCAACAGGCACCCGTGCCACTGAGCGATATCACCAGCCCCTTTTTCGTATGTGGGTTCCGGGAGTTGAACTCGGGCCCTCGCGCTTGCAAGGCAGGCGCTTACGCCGCTGAGCCATCTCACCGGCCCCTATTTGTTGATTCTTGATGTTATTTCTTGTGCAATTGGAGTTCTGTTCAGGAAGTGCTTGCCTACGCTTATATCTTCAAGAGTTTTACCTATTTTATTATGCAGAAGATTAAATGGTTCTGTTTCAACATTTAGATTTTTGTTCCATTTTGATTTTAGTTTAGTACATGGTGAGAGATATGGGTCTAAATTCAATTTTCTGTATGCAGATAGCCAGTTTTTCCATCACCATTTACTAAAGAGGCTATCTTTCCTCCAGTGTATGTTTTTGGCTCTTTTGTCAAAGATCAGTTAGCTGAATGTGTCTGGGGTTGTTTCTCCATCCTCTATTCTGTTCCACTGATTCATATGTCTGTTTTTGTGCCAGTACCATGCTGTTTTTTGTTTTGTTTGTTTTGGTTTTGTTTGGTTGAGACAGGGTCTTTCCTTGTAGTTCAGGTTGGCTTTGAATTCACTATGTAGCCCAGGTTGGCCTTGGATTCACTATGTAGCCCAGGTTGGCCTCAAACTCACAGAAATCCTCCTGCCTCAGCCTCCTGTGTGCTTAGATTACAAGCATGTGCCACCATGCCCAGCTACCATGCTGTTCTTATCACTGTTGCTTTGTAATATAACTTGAAATATGGGATTGTGATGCCTCCTGCTTTGCTCTTGTTACACAGGTTTGCTTTTGCTGTTCTTGGTCTCTTCTGATTCCATATGAATTTTGGGATTTTCTCTAGTTCTGAGAAAAATGCTCTTCGTGTTTTGATTGGGATTGCTATTCCTACCTTTTGGAATGGAATATTTTTACCCCATGCCATTGAAACTCAGGATTATGCAACTATTTTATTTTTACACCTAAGAGTTTATCTAGAGTCTCAGAGGACAATTTGGCTTGGACCTTGCAGCACTGCTGAAACTGTTAAGACTCTGGCAACTCAAGAGATGAACGAATTGCATTTTACATAATGAGATGGACAAGAACCTTACTGGCACCAGGGAGAGAATGTTACAGTTTAGATCTAGAACATCCCTCAAAAGTTGCATGTGTTCAGAGCTGGGCTTTTGGAAGGTAACTGGCTTTGGAAGGTGCTTTTGGAAGTGGGGACACTACATTCATCAGTGGACTAATCCACTGATGAGTTCATAGCTAAATGTGTTCTTAGAAGGTGGTTGAAAGAGGTGTGTCACTGAGGCGCATGCCTATGGAGGGTGTATCTCCCTCCCCAGAGGGTATATCTTTCTCTATACTTCCTGACCACTATGAGGTAAGCAGCTTTCCTACACCATGTCACATCAGCTTTGGAGCCAACTAACCATGGACTGACTTCCCCAAAACTGTAAGCCAAATTAAACTTCTCCTTTAAGTTTTGGATGTTGAGTATTTTTTCTTACTGACATCAAGGTGACTAACACACTGGCAAATGTTGAAATTGGAAGTTCATTATATTGTACTCTATTTTTTGGTTAAGTTTTCCATAATTTTTTGGAAGATAAGATTTTTAAAAATAGAGAACTTCAACATTTATTACAAAGCAGTAGACACAGGCCTACAATTGGCTTTACTCTCAATGTCAAATCTCTTCAATTACTCCAAATAAATAAATGATAAAATAATGCTAATATGAAGTTACCTAGAAATCTTATACTCTGAGCAGTAAACTACTAAAATTATTAGATTAGTAAAGATTTGCAGTTACATCTTAAACTAGCAAGTCAAGTGGTTTTCAATGACATAACAAAGACATAAAAGGCAAGCATAATTTTAATCAATAATTATGAGCCTAAAAGTCTTAGCCAAAAAAACAAAATTAAGAAGCCTTTATAGTCTCATTAGTATTTACCTACTGTTGTTGTCCAACCTGTTCTTTTGAGTATTATTATTTCTTGAGCACTGTCTTATTTTCTATGGCTGGGACAAAATACAGTGGTACCTTGGTTCACAAACTTAATTTGTTTTACGATTCTGGCTGCAAACTGAATTGATTCCATTTGCAACCAATTTGATTCACTACCAGAATCGTGGAATGAATTAAGTTTGTGAACCACTGTACCCGACATCCACAAGTTAAGGGAGGAAAAGTTTATTTAGCTCACAGTTTGTGGAAGTTTCAGTCCACAGTCAGCTGGCTCTAAGGTAGGGTGGCATGGCAGAGGGGCATTACAGAGGTGAAACAGTTCATGGCATGGCAGGCAGAATGCAGAAAAGCGGCAAGCAGCAGCAGCCTGTCTTCCTTCTGACTTTTTTATTCCATCTAGGCTACAAGCCTTTTGGGTGGTGCCACCCACACCCAGGGTGGGCCTTCTCATTATCCACACCCCTAACTATGGTACACCAATCAGTGGAGTAATTTACTACCACACACCCTTAATCCCAAAATCACAATCCCTAGATCAAGCCAGCTCCAAAAAGCCCCATCTGTGAGGCCATGAAGCTTTTGGGGGGCATCTAGATACAAGCCATAACAGGCACTCACCACATGAGATACTGATTATAAATTCCCTCCCTAGGGGATAACAATCAAAGCTGCACAAGCAAAACACAAGGATTAGCTGTTTTATTTTTATTTTATTTTATTTTATTTTTTTGTGGGTACCGGGGGGTCGACCTCAGGACCTCGCGCGCCAACAGGCACCCGTGCCGCTGAGCGATATCACCGGCCCCTTTTTCGTATGTGGGTTCTGGGAGTCGAACTCGGGTCCTCGCGCTTGCAAGGCAGGCGCTTACGCCGCTGAGCCATCTCACCGGCCCCTATTTGTTGATTCTTGATGTTATTTCTTGTGCAATTGGAGTTCTGTTCAGGAAGTGCTTGCCTACGCTTATATCTTCAAGAGTTTTACCTATTTTATTATGCAGAAGATTAAATGGTTCTGTTTCAACATTTAGATTTTTGTTCCATTTTGATTTTAGTTTAGTACATGGTGAGAGATATGGGTCTAAATTCAATTTTCTGTATGCAGATAGCCAGTTTTTCCATCACCATTTACTAAAGAGGCTATCTTTCCTCCAGTGTATGTTTTTGGCTCTTTTGTCAAAGATCAGTTAGCTGAATGTGTCTGGGGTTGTTTCTCCATCCTCTATTCTGTTCCACTGATTCATATGTCTGTTTTTGTGCCAGTACCATGCTGTTTTTTGTTTTGTTTGTTTTGGTTTTGTTTGGTTGAGACAGGGTCTTTCCTTGTAGTTCAGGTTGGCTTTGAATTCACTATGTAGCCCAGGTTGGCCTTGGATTCACTATGTAGCCCAGGTTGGCCTCAAACTCACAGAAATCCTCCTGCCTCAGCCTCCTGTGTGCTTAGATTACAAGCATGTGCCACCATGCCCAGCTACCATGCTGTTCTTATCACTGTTGCTTTGTAATATAACTTGAAATATGGGATTGTGATGCCTCCTGCTTTGCTCTTGTTACACAGGTTTGCTTTTGCTGTTCTTGGTCTCTTCTGATTCCATATGAATTTTGGGATTTTCTCTAGTTCTGAGAAAAATGCTCTTCGTGTTTTGATTGGGATTGCTATTCCTACCTTTTGGAATGGAATATTTTTACCCCATGCCATTGAAACTCAGGATTATGCAACTATTTTATTTTTACACCTAAGAGTTTATCTAGAGTCTCAGAGGACAATTTGGCTTGGACCTTGCAGCACTGCTGAAACTGTTAAGACTCTGGCAACTCAAGAGATGAACGAATTGCATTTTACATAATGAGATGGACAAGAACCTTACTGGCACCAGGGAGAGAATGTTACAGTTTAGATCTAGAACATCCCTCAAAAGTTGCATGTGTTCAGAGCTGGGCTTTTGGAAGGTAACTGGCTTTGGAAGGTGCTTTTGGAAGTGGGGACACTACATTCATCAGTGGACTAATCCACTGATGAGTTCATAGCTAAATGTGTTCTTAGAAGGTGGTTGAAAGAGGTGTGTCACTGAGGCGCATGCCTATGGAGGGTGTATCTCCCTCCCCAGAGGGTATATCTTTCTCTATACTTCCTGACCACTATGAGGTAAGCAGCTTTCCTACACCATGTCACATCAGCTTTGGAGCCAACTAACCATGGACTGACTTCCCCAAAACTGTAAGCCAAATTAAACTTCTCCTTTAAGTTTTGGATGTTGAGTATTTTTTCTTACTGACATCAAGGTGACTAACACACTGGCAAATGTTGAAATTGGAAGTTCATTATATTGTACTCTATTTTTTGGTTAAGTTTTCCATAATTTTTTGGAAGATAAGATTTTTAAAAATAGAGAACTTCAACATTTATTACAAAGCAGTAGACACAGGCCTACAATTGGCTTTACTCTCAATGTCAAATCTCTTCAATTACTCCAAATAAATAAATGATAAAATAATGCTAATATGAAGTTACCTAGAAATCTTATACTCTGAGCAGTAAACTACTAAAATTATTAGATTAGTAAAGATTTGCAGTTACATCTTAAACTAGCAAGTCAAGTGGTTTTCAATGACATAACAAAGACATAAAAGGCAAGCATAATTTTAATCAATAATTATGAGCCTAAAAGTCTTAGCCAAAAAAACAAAATTAAGAAGCCTTTATAGTCTCATTAGTATTTACCTACTGTTGTTGTCCAACCTGTTCTTTTGAGTATTATTATTTCTTGAGCACTGTCTTATTTTCTATGGCTG
Source organism: Erethizon dorsatum (assembly GCA_028451465.1). Taxonomy (NCBI): domain Eukaryota; kingdom Metazoa; phylum Chordata; class Mammalia; order Rodentia; family Erethizontidae; genus Erethizon; species Erethizon dorsatum. The sequence continues at coordinate 26,296,692 of CM051835.1, read as the reverse complement.
GGACAAAATACAGTGGTACCTTGGTTCACAAACTTAATTTGTTTTACGATTCTGGCTGCAAACTGAATTGATTCCATTTGCAACCAATTTGATTCACTACCAGAATCGTGGAATGAATTAAGTTTGTGAACCACTGTACCCGACATCCACAAGTTAAGGGAGGAAAAGTTTATTTAGCTCACAGTTTGTGGAAGTTTCAGTCCACAGTCAGCTGGCTCTAAGGTAGGGTGGCATGGCAGAGGGGCATTACAGAGGTGAAACAGTTCATGGCATGGCAGGCAGAATGCAGAAAAGCGGCAAGCAGCAGCAGCCTGTCTTCCTTCTGACTTTTTTATTCCATCTAGGCTACAAGCCTTTTGGGTGGTGCCACCCACACCCAGGGTGGGCCTTCTCATTATCCACACCCCTAACTATGGTACACCAATCAGTGGAGTAATTTACTACCACACACCCTTAATCCCAAAATCACAATCCCTAGATCAAGCCAGCTCCAAAAAGCCCCATCTGTGAGGCCATGAAGCTTTTGGGGGGCATCTAGATACAAGCCATAACAGGCACTCACCACATGAGATACTGATTATAAATTCCCTCCCTAGGGGATAACAATCAAAGCTGCACAAGCAAAACACAAGGATTAGCTGTTTTATTTTTATTTTATTTTATTTTATTTTTTTGTGGGTACCGGGGGGTCGACCTCAGGACCTCGCGCGCCAACAGGCACCCGTGCCGCTGAGCGATATCACCGGCCCCTTTTTCGTATGTGGGTTCTGGGAGTCGAACTCGGGTCCTCGCGCTTGCAAGGCAGGCGCTTACACCGCTGAGCCATCTCACCGGCCCCAGGATTAGCTGTTTTAGAAATGAAAACCAAGTGAAATATTAAGAAGCCTATTCTGAAGTCTGGTTTTTACTTTAAGCTTTAGCCTATGATACAAAACATGTTTCTTTTGGGGTGTAAAACAAGACTGCAATTGGTAGGATAAAGAAAACCATGGTTTAGAAGAGAAAAAAACCTCAGGGATTATTGCCAGAAAATACCTTAGAAATCTTTTCATTATGATATACAGGAATAAACAGAACTTATTCCTGGCTCTGCAGATGTTTAATAGTCATCCTCTCCCTCAGGTTCAGCAGACCTTTGTTCCCTTCCTTTTGCTAATTATACTCTCTGCTTCCCCCGTCCATGTGTTCCTGATGGGCTGTCAACAGTGCATTTTCTTATGAATGACATTATCCTAAAGGATGCAGGGATGGAGCAGCTCAATATCTCACAGTGAAGTCCTTCTACGGTGTCCATTAGGCCACTTCACAGATGAAAGTACACACAAATGGCTATTACGTAAGTGCTAGAAGTTCTAAGCTCTAGAATCAAGGACTTGGGACCCCAAGCTCTACAGCTTATGAGAGTCACTCTGTAATCCTTTCAAACCACTATACTCAAGTTTTTGTTTCAGATGGTTAGAATTGGGTTGCATTTGTCATTTTTGCCTGAAGGAATCCTGAAAAATTAAACAACTTGTTAAGATCCAATCAAACACAGGTCTGTTCACCTCTATATAGTAGGATTTTCCTATTGTGATTACTTTTTATCATACATGTGACTTATTCCTAAAATCTAGTTTCCCTTAAGAATGGAAGGGAGGGCTGGGGATATAGCCCAGTGGCACAAGCATCTGCCTGGCAAGCACAAGGCCCTGAGTTCGAGTCCAGGTACCAAAAATACAAACAAAAAAAAAGAATGGAAGAGAAGGGGTCTGTGGTAGGGTGTGGGGGTGGTAAGGTCAGTCAAATCCTTTATCATTTTGTTTGTAGGAGTGAGGTAAAAGCTGCAAATATTGTAATGCACACTAAAATTTTATTTTAACCCATTTTGCGTGGTACTTAATGCATATGAGAAGGAACCTAAGCTGGCAACCATGCAAATTTCTGCCCAAGAGCAAATCAAAGCTGTGTACCTCAAGGAAAAAAATGACGTAAAAATATTTTGTCTTCCCTCTACCCAGTTGTAATGGTAATGTTTATGTTTTTAAAGTTGAACAAGAGGGCTGGGGATGTAGCTCAGTGGTAGAGTGCTTGCCTAGCATGCACAAGGCCCTGAGTTCAATCCCCAGTACCCCACGCCCCACATATAAAAGTTGAAGAATACATCTATTGGGTGTGATTTAAAAAATATAGAGAATGCTGCTGCCATGTACTGTCCAATGGAAAGGCAGGGATCTCCAATATGAGAAATGGTGAGTGGAACCTTAGTGCAGTGTGTGGCAAGTTTCATTTATGATTCCACTTAGTCATTTTAATAACAGATATAAAGCGAGTCAGTGCAAAATTTGTTCTAAGCATTTTGACTGTTGAACGAAAGCGAGATTCCTCAATTTCAATAGAGTCACTTATTTCCAGCTTTGTAAGAAACGTCATCACAGGAGATGAAACTTGGGTCTGTGGTTGTGATCCTGAGATCAACCTTCAGAGTACTCAACGGGAATCACCCAGTTTTCCTTGTGTAAAAGAAAAGCAAGTCAGTGAAGATCCAACATCAAGGCGACGTGTTTTGAGAACCTCATGGAATTTTGTGAACTGAGTTTGTACCTAGGAACACTACAGTGAATATTGTAAGGGCTTATGAGAGCAATTAAGAAATGCCGTGCTACAACCACTATGGAAATCACTATGGTGATTCCTCAAAAAACTAAAAACAAAAATTCCATTTGACCCAGCTAGTCCCCTCCTAGGTATCTTCCCCAGAAGTTAAAGACATCACACCAGTGATGTATGCATACCCATTTTTATAGCAGCACAATTCATAATAGCTAAATCTTGGAAACAGCCTATATGTCCATTAACAGATGAATAGATACAGGAAATATGGTATTTATACACAGTGGAGTACTACACTCCTATAAAGAATAAACTTGAGTCGCTTGTAGGAAAATGGATGCACCTTGAGACTACAATATTAAAGAAAGTAACTCAGACACAGAATTTTAAATATTACATGGTTTCTCTTATATGAAAAACTTTACGAAATAAGAGACAGATAATAGGAAAAAAGAAAGACAAAAAGTTCAAGTGCAGACAATGTATCTAAAAGTGTACCTTAACTTAGTATTTCATTGTCTAACATGTTTTATGTTTTTTGGCCTATTAGTCTGGTTTTTTAATGTGTATATATAATTAACTTTAAAAGTGCTGGCAAAATAAAAGGGATTTGGGGAAGGGAAAAAAATTGAAATGTACTATGCACATGTACCAATTCCCTATACTAGAAACATGTACTAATAAAAATAAAAAAAATTTAAAAAATAACGTGCACAAGTGCCTGAGAAAATGGGCAATTTCATCCTCCATCATAACAGTACCATGTCACACATTTTCTTTTTTTTTGTGGTGGGGGGAACTGGGAATCGAACTCAGGACCTCACACTTGCCAGGCAGGTGCCGTGCCACTGAGCTATATTACCAGCCCAAACATTCTGGTTTACCAAGGTATAACTTGGGCAAGGGATTCACCCGTATTGATCATCAATATCTCTATTCCTCTAAGGAGAAATCGCTCCTATTTGATTAAGGCCAGACATGATTATATTCCCTCTTTATACTTGAAGGAGAAGAAGCAAGGACTTTTTTGTTTTTGTTTTTTTTTGGAACCAGGAATCGAGCTCAGGACCTTGCACTTGCCAGGCAGACACCGTGCTGCTTGAGCTATGTCCCTGGCTCTGTACATTACCGATACAGCAATTTCTGTCAAATAAAAACCATACAGTGTGTCCTCAGCTACCTTATTCACTGGGTCTGGTACCATGTGACTTCTGGCTCTTCCCCAAAGTCAAAATGACCATGAAAGACAACTGTTCTGAATCCATTCAGGACATCAGGCAGCCATAACAGTGTAACTAAAGATAGGAAAAATAACCTCAGAACTGCTTCAGAAGTGGCTAGAACAATAGGACAAGTACATCTGAAGCAAGGGGGAATATTTTGAGAGGCTTAATAGCAATTTAAAAAAATATAAACATTAACCATAGTTTTGATCATACTGCATACTTCCATTTTAGAAGTATATGCTTCTAAAATGCATCACCAGTTTACACAAAGAAAAACAATTACCAAAATGATGCTACCAGCCTAAAAATTAATAATTTTAAATACTTTAAATTTTTAAATCAAATGTAATTTTCCTATTTTATTTTAAATGCTTACTCTTATTGTAAGTAATATATAATTCAAATTGTTTATCTTCTTACTACTTGTTTATTCATTAATAAGGGTTTTGCAAGATATGTTAGCCATCACACTTTTAAACAGCCTTGCTTATAGAAGATACAAAATATTTGTTAAACTGATAAATAAATAAATTACATTATTATAAAATAAAAGCTACTACTTTGATACCTACCAGCATTTTGAAATTTAAGGATGATGGATTAGTTTTGTTTTCTCTTATAAAGTGGAACGGAAATGGTTAAAAGCGCGGGTGTCAGTACTTCACAGAAGCAAGCAAATTCTCTGACTGGGGTTAGCAAAGGTGAGTCCTGGGAATTTCAAGGCAGAAGGCAGAAAGGATTCCTGCTTCAAATGGCACAGCTCCTCACTCGTCAGTGTTTCACAGAGACATTCTGGACAGGCTTTTTTTTTTTAAAGAAGTTTTATTTTTAATGGATACATAACTACCTATGTTGATAGCATACAATGTGACATTTTGTTTGAAGAACAGGTTCCATTCATTGCTTAAAAATAGGGGGTTGGAGCAGCAAGGTATTACCAGTGTTCTAGGGAATTTGGAGCAAAAGATACGTAGCGGAATGGCTTTACATTCTGAAGTACACTTATTTTCCCCTTTGTAAGTCCATGGTATATGTTATTAATGTTTTTATAGCCTGACAATATAAAATTAGTTCTGCCTTGATTCTAAGGATTTATACAATTAATACCTTTTAGAATTTTAGAGGTAAATGACATTTTAAGGCTTCTAGAGTTACAAAATATTTGACTTTTATATAAAAAATTTAAAATTACACCTTTTATGAGAGAATTTGATTTTTTGGATTCAAACACTTCTCCTTCCACTGTGTTTATCTGTATTTGATTTCTTTCTCTAGAGACAGAGCACATAAAAACATGTGCCATGTTTCCTGCTTTTCCAGGTTACACTTTGTCTTGAGCAGATTTAAAACCTGATTAGCTATAATAGGATTCCAGGATGCGGGCAGATGTCTACTGGTCACGGATGATATCTCTTGCAATCAGTTCCCTCATTATTTCATTGGTACCACCATAGATTGGCTGAACTCGGGCATCCACATAAGCTCTAGATAAATTAAAAGATAATTGAATTTATATAAATAAAAGGTATTAGAAATTATAAACTTCATTTTACCAGGTAACTATTAAAGTATACATCTAATGAAATTCAAGCAATAAAAATTCTTCATAACTTACTTATTTTCCCAGTATAACATTCATCTTAGGTTGATATGTTTAAAAACCTATTAAGGCACTGACAATTTATATAGCTTTTTCAGTTTGCTTAAAGAAATTACAAATTCAAAATCAAATTTATAACTGTTTCACCTGATTTAGTTCTATAAAATCCAGCACATATAAAAGCATTCTGAAAAGTATGCTTCAAGTTTTGAAATGCACAGAATACCTTAATTACTTGTTATCTTTTAATATTTTCCCAGGAAGTTAAACTATACGGTTTTAAAGAAAAAAAAAACAAAAAACTAAGCCAGGCATGGTGGTGCATGCCTGTAATCCCAGCACTCAGGAGGCTGAGGCAGGAGGATCAATGCAAGTTCGAGGCCAGTCTGGGCTACAAAGTGAGTTCAAGGCCAGCCTGAACTGCATAGCAAAACTTTGTCCCAAAAAGCAATGAAACAAAACAAAACAAAACAACCCCCCCCAAAAAAAACACACCAAAAAAAATAGAGAAATTAGTTATCTTCCATTATTCTTTTAGTTTCTATCACCACTATCACCATCAGGAGTATAAATTGATGCTTTATAAAATACTACTTCTACAGAAAAGTAAATTATTTTTGGAAATGATTAATAATCACTCCAGTGACCTAAGGGGTTAAAATACTGAGTGGCAGACTCCACTGCCACCCTCATACAGAAAGACGCTGTCAGTTCACTTTTGACAGCCACAATGGGTACCATGCCACTCCAGTTATTTTTACTTTTTTCTGATCTCAATTTAACCTCTTAGCTCTGGGATCAAGAAGATAAATACTATGAAGATTCTGCATGTAGAAGACCCCAGATTCAGAGAATTTACTACTTAATGGTTACCATACCATTTATTGGTCACAAAACAGGTGTCGGCAGACTGGATGAGAATGTTAGGTATTCTAACTCTTTGGAAAGTATCATTTTCATTATGTCACAAGCCTTCAATGACCCAGGCACTTGGGGCTAATTATTGAGCTTTAGAATTTTCTAGCAGACAAAACCAAAGGCACTTTTTCTTAATTAAAATCTTTTGCTTTCTAATTATTTAATTTTTGAGACAAATTAAATGTGTTAGCTCTGTAAGAACATGACCAACTCTGGATTTAGATTTCTTCATATTCATGAGGGCACCTTGCAAACAAATGGGCACTCAGTAAATATTTACTGATGTGATTTATAGTATTGCAAAGGAAATTTAGAACCTGGGTAGTTTCTTCTGAAAATTTTAAAGTCGAGACATTTACATTTTCGTATATACTCCTTTCTGGAGAGATTCTGTTGCTTCCCTCAAAAGCAGGCACTTGCATGTTGAGGAGCTTTCTGGCAGTTTAGCCTACGTCAGCAATTCCAATGCTCTGAGACAATTTTAGACTGGGTAGGGCACTTTTTTCCTCACAATAAAGAAGTTCCAATGGCATATGTAAGGACAGAGATCAGTGGACCTTTTATAGGTTACTAATTAAATTTGGTCATCAACTAAAATTAACAAAGAATAGCAACAGAAGAAATGTTTAACTACACTGCACTGAAGCTCTTCACCTTAGGCGGCCTTTCCTAGCATGACAGAGAAGTCGTCAAATGTCCAGATTTTAGCTTTACTTTTTATGGTCCCACTCCAAAAAATAAGACAAATAAACCCACATGCTGGGTTTATTAAAGAAAACATGGGTGCAGGGGGAACGACGTATCTTTTTTACCTATGAAACCAAGACTCAGCAATAAATTATATATGTGTAACAAGTAATGTAGCTTAACCTGGGGGAGGGAAGAAGCACAAGCAGATGGGTTTTCTTCTCTTAAATCAAAGTCTGCATGCTATATCCAAATATTGCCTTACGTGTCTAATCAGCTTACTGGATTTTAGGTGACATTAAGAGTTCTTTTGCCTTTGGGGAGATAAATAGTGGTCTAGATAAAGATTTTTACAATCTTTGAACTAACAAGGTGGCCAAGAAAGTAATTATTATTCTTTACAGAACATGTAAGTTTTTCAAACTGAAAACAAGGATTTTTAAATAAGCCATCAAGTCTTTCTTGCTACTGATATGAAGCAAAGAACTCTGAGAAAACAGACGACAGTTTACCCCACACTAATCTTAAATGATTCAGATGGCTGATTCCTCTGCATCTGGTATGTCTTTCTTGGAACTTGAACTAAACTACACAAACACGAAACCACTCCATGACTACATTCCCAGCAGTGGTTTTAACAACACAATTAAGCAGAAAAATATGAACATCTACTTCTATGTCACTTTCTAAGCACAGTGAATATTATGAATAAGATAGATGAATACTCTGAATAAAACCTAAAAATGTACAGGAAAAATTCCAGTGATAATTAAGCTTGTGCTAGCTCACTCAATATTTATTTCATGACTACACAAAGATTTAAAAGAGATCTGCTGGCTGGGTGTGGCAGCACATGCCTGCAATCCCAGCGTGCTGGGAGGCTGTGGTAGAAGGGTCACAACTTCAAGCCCAGACTGGGCAACTCAGTGACTCTGAGAACGTGTCTCAAAATAAAAAAGAAAAACTGGCTGGGGATATAGATTCAATCTTCAGTACCACACACAAAAAAATTTGCCTAAGGTCTATTCAAAGTAATTCGGAAAGGACAAACCAAAGCCAAGTCCAAGGATTGATTAAACAAACAAAAAGGAATTACTTAGCTATTTCATGCCTACATTAACAAAAGAAACAACCCTGGTTAATGCTGAGTTTTTACAAAGAGTTATAAATTATATCTAGTAAATTAAAGTTTTCTGAGTTGCCAGTGATAGAGAAAGTTAGCAAATCGTATCTATGCTACAGCTTTTGTTCTTTTTTTTTTTTTTTTTTTTTTGTGGGTACCGGGGGGACGACCTCAGGACCTCGCGCGCCAACAGGCACCCGTGCCGCTGAGCGATATCACCGGCCCCTTTTTCGTATGTGGGATCCGGGAGTCGAACTCGGGCCTTCGCGCTTGCAAGGCAGGCGCTTAAGCCGCTGAGCCGTCTCACCGGCCCCAGCTTTTGTTCTTGAGACTCAAATAAAATGTTTATTTTCCTTTGTAAAGATTACAAGCATATCAGTTTTTACATTATACTTGTAAAACTGATAATTTCAAAAGCATTAGGCAGTTTGAATACGAGGCAGTTCGATAATTTTTTATTTAAATCCTCTATATTCAGATAAATATTAGCAAAAGTTTTTAGAAGTCGATAGCACTCTTATCCTCAACTTCAGAATTAAAATGGACTTTTCAACATATACATCAAAACTTCCTCTGGAAAATTTAATAAAATGAAAATACTGTGAGGAAAGATAAAAGCAGGTGTGGTGGTGCAGGTCTGTAATAGCAACACTCTGGGAAGCCGAGGCAGAAAGATCTCAAGTTCGAGCCCAGACTGGGCAACTTGGTGACTTTAGCAAAACCCTATCCCAAAATAACACATTAAAAAAGTACTGAGGATGTACCTCAATGTGAAGCCCCTAGGTTTAATCTATTACAATGTCAAAAAAAAAAAAAAAAAAAAAAAGAAAGAAAGAAAGAAAGAGGAAAAAGATATTTTCTAAGGTGATGAGGAAATCTGTCATGAGGAGATTGAGACAGAAGACTGAAGGAAGGAATGAGGAAACAGTGGAAACACAGGGAGAAATAAGGAAGGTGACATTCCCTATTTACAAGCTGCTACTGTCTCAAGCTAACAATATTCACATGTAATAAAATAAAGAGGTACATTTAATGTCCTTTTATTTGAAGAGATGAAAAGTCTGTTTGGAAAAAATAAAGTTATTTTTCAGAGCAAAATAAATAATCCAATATTTAAGATATGATACATTAGATCCTTTTAGTACGCAAATTCATTCTGTATTGCTGCTTTTGTTTGCTTGTAAAAGGTTGCTAGGGGTGTAGCTCAGTGGTAGCACGCACTACCTACATGTGCAAGGGGCTTGGTTCAATCTCCTGCACTGCAAAAACAAAACAATGACCAAAAGTGATACGTGTTCTTCAAAGCCAAGCCAAGCACCAAGTTTTGGTACACTGATCTCTTTACTTTTCTAAAAAATGACAATTCTAACGGTGAGTTGATAAAAAAATAAAGTTGCTTCCCATTTGCATGAACACACTCTGCAGTCAGCTGAAAAATACAAAACATTTGTACTTTCTTTCCCTCTATACTTGACGTGCAAAGTCAAGAAAACCTCTTTCCTTCGCATCATTAAGAAGAGCATCACAAAAGCACAGCACTCACTTTGCAATCGGGTACTCCCACATGTATCCCCACCCTCCAGCTGCACTCACTTTGCAATCGGGTACTCCCACATGTATCCCCACCCTCCATGGAGCTGCACACAATCATAGGCGACACTGTTTTGTAGCTCAGATGCCCTGGATGACCAAAATAAAAAGCAGAAAAGGAAAGTGTAAAATAAATATTCAAGAGATGCTTTATAATCGAGAAATTAATTATTTATAATTGTTTAAATGCACACACATCAAATAATTCAAATAAACTTTATCAAATAAAAGATGATAAAAATTACATACAAAATAAATTTCAAGAGAACTTTCACATAAATGAATACTTTCCTTCAATTTTATTTCTGGCTGTATTTTTCTTAAGGCTAGAAACAAAATATAAAAACTCAGACTATTAGGTTTTGGCTATTTCTAGCTTGAAAAGGGTGTAGTGAAGATTGAATCAGGTCTAGCTTATTTAGATTCTCTGTATGATCTAATTTACCCAGTTCCCTTTCTCTTTGTAATATGTCTTTTTCTTTCCAAAGATGCTACTTTCTTCCTAAAGATTACAATTCTGAATTCCAAAAACAGTGAAAAAAATGTTTAAGGAAATGATTTTCCAGAAATAAACTGAAGGCAAAAGTGGAAATCGAGGAGGGTAGCCTACTGAAGTACATTTCACTATATAGGAAACATTAAAAGTTATTTAGGGTTATTCTTCAGAGGGAGACTTCGAAAGAACCTGAGAAGTCTTTTCTGGTCTTATCACAACAATTTTGTTTGCTTTGCAGTGCTGGGCTCACACATGCTAGGTGAGAGCTGCTACCACTCTGCTTGCCCAGTGATAACTCTAACTATAATAAAATCCATGATGGTAGGGATCTTATTCACTTTCACATGAAAATGTAAGTCTGTTCAAAACTCTATTTTCAGTAGTTGAAAACATAAAGCGAAGGTAACCATAGACACATTTTTTTCTATTTAAAGTAATTTTTGACTCAAGCTATAGGACAGGTAAAGATATTCCTAAACACACAAATCTCTGGCTAGCAATAATGTTTGGAATTCAATAATTTTCTATATCTGGCAAGTATTTTAGTGAAGTATTTACTGGGGTATAACTAGTTGCTCTCCCTGCTTCTGTGTTAAAGAACTCTATGTCTATAAACCTGGTTTTTTTCAAGGAACAGATCAATAACTATGCAAATTTCTCTTTTCCCCAAAATATCTAAATTTTTTACACTTTTCTGCACTACTCAGAGAACCTGCTATAAATGTAAAAAGTCTCCATTAAAAGTTCTAGTTTCAGGCCAGGGATATAGCTCAGTGGCACAGTGCCTGCCTGGCAAGCACCAGGTCCTGAGTTCGATTTCAAAAAAAAAAAAAAAAAAAAAAAAAGCTCTAGTTTCTAGTAATTCCACGTTACCTTTCAAACTGTTATATTTCTTATTGTGCAATCATTATATAAAACACTATTCTGCACATTTTCCTTATTTTACATACGACTGAACTGAACCAGGTTAATGAATAATGATAGGAATTTTTTCAAGGCTACCCTCCGCCTAATGAGATGTAAGAAATTTTTAACAAGAGGAAACTAAATCCACTTTACAATCTGATTTAAATTCTATGTTCTTGCATCTTAAAATACACAGAAGCCTCACAGGGGTCTTTTGTCAATTAACTCATCTTTAACATCATTTTTAATCATCTGTATTTCAAGCGAAAGTCTATCTAAACAGAATATCTTTTCCTTTAATAGAGCATGTGCGACTTTTGATTGAACAGTCACATATTCAATAATCTTTTTCTTAGATCTGAAAAACACCTTAAATAGAAAAATCCTGTCTAAACTAATCATTTCACTGATAACAAAAAGCTGTCCCAGGAAGAAAGAAGTTTGGTTAGAGCTACCTAACGGAAGAACTGGGACTGTGCAGTATTCCCAGACTCCTAACGTTTTCCGTTCTTCTTCATCTCACTATACTGACCCTTCAGGTATTCTGAAATTAAACTGTTCCTTGAATGAACTAAGCAGTTATCCTACTTCAGTCTCTTAACATTTTATTTTCAATAGCAAGTTATGAATTAAATACCAACTTGAGTAATTTTTAGCACATTATAAATAGGCCTATTGGGACTTCTCAGCAGTTTAAAAAAAGGTGATCCTTACTTCTACTTTCACTTATATCCCCGAAACCGAGTTTCGAGTTGGCAGAATCCCACAGCAGTCTGAGCACACCCCACATGTCAACTACTGTAGCAGCCATACCAATATTTTGCCATGGAAGCAGAGGCAGAGTCCAGACGTTTCTCTTCATGCAGCTGCAGACAGCTGTCCACAAAAGCTCTGGTCACACATATGTGTGTTTTTAATTCCGCGAGTTTATGCTGCACAGTCTAGTGTTTACAGAAGAGGAAAGAATAAAATGAGCTAAAAGGACGTATTTTGATTCAGCATTTCAAAAATTACATAATAAAAGATACTGAGCAAAATAAATGTGGAATTGCTGGTTTTATCTTCTGAAACAAGGTATATGTTGAATTAATCAGCTTGAATTAAAAACCCAAATCAATGTATGTGAGTGCCAAGGAAACCTGCACTAAAAGATACAAAAACAGATAAATACCAAAATTATCTCATGTTTATAAAGTGTGGACTATTAAAGGAAACTGCCTGAAAAACAGCATGACTAAGGCATGAGCACCATCCTTAGGTAACCCTTTAGGTACAGCTGTTGACCACAGCTGTTTTCCTCCAGAGACCAAATCCTTAAAGAATTATTAATGAAATTAACTATACACAGTTCCCTATTTTGTCTTTTTGTCCTGGAGTAAAATAATAAAGGAACAAGCTAGATGGATTAGAGCACGCCATATGTTCATAAGAGCATCAAAATATCTATTATGCCAAGAATTATTTATAATATCAATAACAGAATCAAAGTACTCAGGAAGTAAAAATCCAGTGTATCATAACCTTTTGTACTCCCTCCCCAAGCACTCTCTCTCACCCCTCTGAAGAATATATATAGCATATTCTTCAAATGAAACTGAATGATGTTTGTCAATGTCAATGTTAATATACTATGGAACTGTCAATGTTGATATACTATGTTAATATATAATGTTAATATACTATGTACCCTTGGAAACTGAGAATATCTTCAATTATTCCTGACTGCTCTCCCTTTAATCAAGTTACTTTATTCTTGATTTTCCGCTTTTACACCCTGAACTTTGAGTTTAGACTGTTTTCTTTGGCACCGACTTAAACCTCCTTCAGGAAACTGGCTTGGACTTGAAATACTGGCATGATCCACTTCGAGCAGCCTCCAAAAGTACGCTGTACTCTAGATGACTACTTCAGATTGAGTCCCAGGTATGATCAGCTGGTTCGGCCTTCATTACGGAAATTCGGATAGAAACAGAGTTCTGCCCATTCTCCTGTGGCATTTGTGAGACACAGGTTAACAGCAGGCACACCCAGGGAAGTCGGTGACAAACTTGTTGCAGTGAAACACAGGAATTCAATGCTTCCCACCTATACACTACTGCTAAATCCAAAGCCATGACTGAATTCTCAGAAGAAAGTTGAGGAGCTAGATTTTCAGAGGATCCTGGGCCTATTTTTACACTACTTGTCGCAAGAATTCTCAAGCCAAATAACTAAATCTTTCTGGGTCATTGGTGTGGGGATAGTTTCCATACTTTTATTTCTGGAAAATTGAATGGGAATATAATGACCTAGGACCTGGCCAGATCACAGTGTGCCATGCAGAATAGGAGATCCAAGGTACAGATTCTGTATAGATATATCAACATCCCTACTAAGCTGATAAAAAAACAAAACAAAACAAAACACCACCACCTGCCTTTCTCTTGGTTTTATCCCACCCTACTCTAAAAACAGAATGTAACTGGCATCTAATGACCCAAAGCCAAGCTTGGGAAGGCTGTTTCCATACACCTTCCACCTCCATATGTACTGGCCTCTATTCTGAACACACTGGGCCTCATCAGAACTTTAATGTCCTTTTTTTTTGAGAAAGGGTCTCAACGTGTAGCTCAGGTTAGAATGGAACTTGCTACGTATGCCATTCTGGCCTTGAATTTGTGATCGTCCTGCCTTAGGCACCTGAGTGCTGGGATCACACTTGTGTGCCTTTCTTCACCTCATTCTTTCCCTTTAATCTCTACCCTTTAATTTGCACAAAGTTTTCCCACTCCAACCCCACACATTCAAGTTTACTCAGGGAAAAATCTAAAGATGGAACAAGAAATGAAAAAAGTACGAAAACAATCTTGTCTATAAATTGAGAACAGATGAGGGAATACTCCATGAAAACGCCTGAAACTGAGTTCTAAACCCATTCTAGGCTCAGTTCGATGATACTTCATTTGGAAAATAAAGGAAAATCTGACAAGGCTCAAGACATTTGTGTCAACATTATGCCACGCTTGAGAATTTATGTGCTATTCACCATGTGAGAGAAGCCTGACTCTCATATGAAAACTATTCCCGTGGGAGTTATGGGAGATTCCAGAAGCTGAAGTTAAATTTCATGCCAGGACGGAGTCACTTAGAACCCTTGCTTCAGTGCATTCAGGGAGGTCCAGAGGTCTGAGAAAAATTAATGCCTCCAAAAGTACACAACTCACTCTCTGCAGATAAAGGGACTGAATATTTACATATTCTTGGCACTGAGCTGAGTGCTGCCAAACAGAGCTGGCCTTTGCTCTTAACTTTAGACACTGCTTTCTGAAGCCACTCTGAGGAATGGCAGCTAACAACTGTACCACACAGTATTAGCAAGGTGCTTTTGATGAATGAACATGTTCACAGCAAAATCTTTCACAGTCATTAATATCTGCTAATAGGTACTACTGCAGCTAGCATTTTAAAAGTTCTTTTTAAGTTACTAAGCAGATTGGATAGAGTCTCTTTCAGAGTTCTGAATAACAAATATCTTAGACTCTTAGAACTGGAAGACATTGGGAGAGGTTACCTGGCCCAGTAGTCATTTAAACACCATTAGCTGTATGTATCATATGACTTAAGGTGTAAAATAAAACAGATTAGGTTTTTCACCTAATCTTATAGTTAATTAAGAACTGGATACTCTTTCTACAGGCACAGAAGGGAAAAGTGTTACCCCCCCATCCTCTGTGCCCTTAGAATCAAGAGCAAGAACCACACAGGAAATGACTAATCAAGAGCTCGACTTAGAAACACAGATTCCATTTTTATTTCATTGCCCAATGAGTGAGAGAAAATACGGAAAGAAAAAAGGGCCATCCACTTAGACTTCTGGGCAGTAAGACCTGTGTAGTTAAGAATGTAGGGTCTGGACTTAGAATGTCTGTGTAGTTTTAGTCAAGTTATTTAAACTTTCTCTGTTCCAACTTACTTATCTGTAAAATGAAGATAATTATAATACTTCTATAGTTGTGAAGGAAAAAAGAGACATTTCATTTAGCACAGTGTCTAGCACATATGGAGAAGTCAATAAATAATATTTCATTAACAATTTTAATGTTTTATGGTTTATTCCAGGGAAAATCATGAGCTGTAACAGCACCTATTGTCATTATAAAGAAAATAAAAATCTGTAGCTATTGCTACTTTGGTATTATAGCTCTCCATTCAAAAGAGGAAATATGCAAATTTTGTGACAACGTATCCAAATGGTCAGAAAGACCCAAAATGTTCAAAATTCAAGAATCTAGATAAAGGAAACTGAATAGCTGCACAGTCGTAAACTGATGTTAGGCCAAGTAAATTGTGACTGACACAGGTCTTTTTTTTTCAGTTGAGTAACTAGAACAATAGTGTACCCACTTCTAGAAAAGGAGCTGTAAGCATGTATTGGTCATTCGTCATCTCTACATATATTCCTAACTTGAAATATGAACATTTTATCTGAAGACACTTATTTAATAAAACAGAAAAATTAGAACAGCTTAGAAACTTTAGTACATACTACTACTTAAAAATAGTACTACTCAAAAATGAACCTGTGTGAGCAAAATGCTACTGCCCTCTACTGAAAATTTAGTGAACTGCTTTTGCAGGAAGGTAATAAAACGATGTTTTGAAAAACAGGAGGATTAAAACTATTTGTTTTTTGCTATAAAACTACAATAGACTGCCACGTGTTGCTTAATTATAGGGATATTCTAAGAAATATGCCATGACATAATTTCATTGTTGATAGAGATATTCTGAGAAATATACCATTTAGACAATTTCATTGTTGTGTGACCATCATGAAATGTACTTACACAAATCCAGATGGTACAGGTCAATTGCTGTACCTCTTGCAATCAAGAGACTTGGAAAACACAAGATTATGAGGCTACTGTTGGCATAAGACAGCATACTGTTTTACAGTAAACTTTTTAAAATGAGTAGGAATATACTCTAATGGCCAAGTATAGTATAATGAATATATAAATAGTGTAGTCATTTATTATCAAGTATTATACACTGCACATAATCATAATGCATATTTTACTTTATACCATAATGCTGATGGTTGGTTTATATCAGCACTTCCACAAACACATCAGTAATTCGCTGGCTACGTCAGTAGGTCATGCAAGCACTCTGCCACTGATGGAAATATGCTGTACATGACTGTATTTTCAAAGAAGCTTTTCATTTTATGAGGAAATAGTACATATAGATAAATTTCCCATTTCCTTCATGATTAAATGTCAAATCACATGCTTTCTGAGCCATTCAGGCAACCTGAATAATATTACAGTCATTTTTGCTGTAATGGAGCATGAAATCCATAAACAGAGGAAATGTACATTTCCAATGGGAGTAAGGCCTATAGCCTTATTCTGTAAAATGTCTTAACAAACATTTTTGATTTGTAAACGTAGTGGCTGAGTATCAGAGGCAAATATTACTGATGCTGCTTCAGGTACAGATGAGACAGTTACAGAGCGATACCCAGGGTGTAACTTCCCTCAAACTGCCTGGGGCCTTCCCTGTGTATTCCCGAGTCATACCCTAAACACAAAGGACACTTCCAGTTACTGCCCATTCCCCACCTTTGACATTTCTGGATACCTAGGGGGAAAGGGCATGCATCGAGACCCACTAACCACGATTCATAAACAAAAGGAAATACACAGTATAATATTCTGGCTCTTAAGAAAACCAGTTTAGCCAATCCCCCCGCCACTCTCTACTACCTCCCACTCTACCAGGGTAGCTGACCTACATCCCACGCCCTGGACCCCTTTCTCTATTTGAACAGTGTTGCGAAGTTGCCCGTGTTAGCCTCAAACTTGCAATCCTGAGATTACCAGTGTGTGCATGACCACGTTTGTACTGTGTTTATTTTGTGGCACTGGAAACTGAACCTAGGGTCTTCACACTGAGCTACATCCCCAGCCCTTTTCCATTTTTAAATTTTGAGACATGGTCTAAATTGCTAAGTTACCCAGGTTAGGCTGGAACTTTAGATTCTCCTGCTTCAGCCTTCCAGAGCACTAGGATTACCAGGCATGTACACCATGCCTGGCTTGCTTGTTAAACTGTATTCTTTGAGTGAGTGTGCACCTCATTTTTACAAATTTGGAACAACTGCTTTGGTCTGTCATATATGTCATATATGTATTTTTTCAGAATAGAGAAAAGTTAACTTGATGGATATATAGGTAGTAAGCAGTTTCCAAAAAGACAGAAGAGAAGGCCACATCAGGAGCAGGAGCAAGAAATTGATTAAAAAAAAAAGGCCCACCTAGGAAAAAAATGGAGCAAGGCATTACGTAAGGAAGAAGATAATAACAGCTAACTTTAATGAGGGCTTATTTTACTAGGCAATATTCTAAGCACTGTACTGCTACCCTCCAAATCCCCACAGCAATCCTACGAGCTAGCTACTGGTATTATTCATAAGTACAATTTTACATACCAAGTACATTTAAAAAATCTTACAAAGAAGAAAATATTTCTGAGATGACTTGCCTAGACTAGAGAAATTTCAGGAGCTGAGCTAGGATTTAAAGCACACTTAAACATAATTTCTATAATGCTGATCTTGAAACAATACCAAGGTGTTTTATCTGTCTTTACCTTCACCTTTTAGTCAAACCTTTTAGTCAAAGTCACTGTGATTGAAATTTTAAAAGTGAAATCCCAACTTAAGGTTTTTGCTAGTGAGATGTTTCACCAATTTGATGATTGCAATGCTTATAAACTGTTCCTTCTTTCAATGAGAAACTAGAGGTCCAAAATTTGGTGTATTTGGTGGTTGTTATCACTATACACTGAGTTCTGCAATACCTTAAACTTCCTGGAGAACCCACAACCCTCCATTTACTCTGTTTGTGCAGGCTATGTTTGTACTAGTAATGCTCATACACGAAATGTAAAAGATACAATATAATTCATGGTCACTGACCTAGTGGGGTTCTCAATAGCGCTCACAAGCCATGGTGTTTCTCTAGTCAGTTGAGTCTCTTACTCAAAAAAGAGCATTTTGAACCTTCCTCCTTCTCCTCAGATACCTCCATGCCTCTTTACTTTTCCAAGAACCAACTTTCTCTATTGATACTTAAAGAAATCAAAGCTTTTTGACAAAAAACTTTTACTGGTTGTGACCAACAGAGCCACATATCAAAGAACCATAGCAACTGATTATTGCCTATAGTCACAATGTTTCCCTCTACTAAGTCCTTTAAGTACTAAAGCATGCTTCCATACGCCCATCAACTATAAAATAAAAAATAACCTCTCAGTATCTCCTCTGACTCCCACATCTACCCCTACTCTCCCTTCCCCTTCTCCATTATCATCTTCATTCTCAGCTATAATTGTAGCCAAAAATCAGAAAAGAGTTGTCTGTCTTCACTATCTTTACTTCTTTATTTCCACTGACAGTCCTCTACTTTGGCCTGTCACTCCATGTCAGCATTAACGGCTCTTACAAAATAATCATTACATCTGCCACGTCCAGCGCAGCTCTAGAAACTGGGCAGGGTGGGAAGGACGGTGGGAGGATGGAGAAATACTCAGAATACAGAAAGCTGAGGTCAGTGGAGCCCTCTTTCCGGATGGGAGGAAAGGAGCTGCCCAATGACTGCAGCGCGTTTTTTTATACACAGGCAGGCTGATGTCATGTGACACCCCTCTGCCTAGCAACCTGTTCGCATGGATTGCCTCGGGTGCCTGGTGTTCTCAGAGCTGGAGCAGTCTGTTCATGTGGCTCGCCTCAGCGTTCTTTGTTCTTGACAGGTCTTGCTCCAGCCCTGCACATGTGATCAATCTCCAGCTTCAGCCACTCCCCACATATATCCAGTGAGAGTTCTTGGACGTTTATGTGTTTTTCCCCCAGGTACCACTTGATCCCACTCGCTCCTACTTGACATCTTCTTGGCTTGGTACAACACTCTCCTGATTTGCTTTCTCCTTTCTAATGTGCATACTCGGTCATCTCTGCAGGCTTGCTCTTTCCTATTCCACTTTCAAATCTTGTGGAAATTCTCTATGGGATTCTGTCATGGGACCTCTGGCCTTATTTTCTACTCTCTTTCCTTTAAGCATCTCATTCATGGATACCACATTATCAAAATTATCCCAAACTTACGTTACCCAGACCTATTTCAGATGAATAAACTGCTATCATCTAGTACTAAACCAAACAACAAGCTTACCTGTATGTGTGCAACTGTTTTCCCAAAAGCTTTTCTTTGCCTAACATAGTTCCTGGTTTCTTCAAACATGAATTCACAGGCAGAAATTGCCAAATCAGCAATTAGCAATCTTTCCTAAAACCCAAAAATTAAGTCTTAAGTATTATTCTAATTACACAAATGATTTTTACACAATTTCAATTATAATAAATCCTATAAATAATCTTTATAATGAACTACTAAAGGTTAATTTATTTAACTTTATAATAAAATGCTCCCACAGAGATTTGTGATTTTTGACCTACCTAAAAGAATTCTCTAAAAAATGCTTTATTTTTATGACTGTCATTACTATATGCAATCTACATAGCTTTCTCTTCTTTCTACTCATGTATTAGTAAAGAAATTCCATAGCTGATTTTTATTTATTGATCTCTGTACTATATAACAATGTATCTGTACAAATATCTTCAAGAATATAGGTTAAATTATACCTACTAGTGCAAAAGTAGCCTTAGATTAAATCCATCATGCTGATGATTTTCATACTGTCTTTAAATGCTAGGTTCCTAGCCCTTTTCCCCAATTTCATATTTAACTTATACCATGGAAGTCATAAATGTACCCCTTATGATGGCACACGAGATTCACTGATCTCTAGGCAACCATATTCAAAAAACAGATGTGGAAGCTAGCTTTTATGCTACTAAAATTTTTCAGTTTGAACTTAACACCTTTTTCCCTTTGAGTCAAAACTGCCAGATGTTTTCAGTGACATTTCCTTACAAAGAGCTAAAAGTTCTTGATTTCTAGTTACTAGGCTGAAATCATTCCAAGAAGGTATCAAAGAACTGAGAAAAATCTATTTTTCCTAGTCACTTTATAAGTTTTGGTTGGATATTTCTGAGTTCAATTTAGCATGTGTGGATTTACAATGGCTGATAAAAAAATACAGTGTGTGTTTAAATTTAAAAATTATTAGTTAATAAAAGACACATTGGCATTAATTCCCCTCAAAAGGCTCCCCCTCCCTTCAAACACACTTATCCCATCATTCTTGCCACATTTTGAAGCAGTTCTGGAAGTACTTTTTCACATCCTTCCAAGGTGTGCAAGGTGAGATAAAAATGTAGGTAATGTTTCCATGTTTCACGGAAGAAAGGCAGGCCCGTAAAATACTGCATTGTGCTCTCATTCACCTTATTCTCCAGATCTCATTCATCATGCGACTTCGGGATCTTCCCCGAAGTCAAAATGATCATGAAAGGTAAATCAGGATATCAAGGCAGCCTTGATAGTGCAACTAAAGACATTCACAAAAAAGGACTTCCAGAATACTTCAGAAAGTGGCCAAAGGGCAGGGGTATAGCTCAGCGGCACAGTGCCTGCCTGGCAAGCACAAGGTCCTGAATTCGATTCCTGGTACCAAAAAAAAAAAAAAAAAAAAAAGTGGCCAAGAGGAGGGGATAAGCATGTTTGAAGCATGGGGTAGGGGATATGCTGAGGGAGATTAATAGCAATATGCCTTTTACTGTAGTAAATGTTTAAAAATTTAAACATTCACTGTATTTTTCAATCATACTTTGTATATGGTCCTCTATTCTTCTTTTCTAGCCCATTATATTATTAAAAGATGGAATCTTTAATTTCTGACCTGTGGGAGCTCTTGCATAAGGTAATAGAAGCCTTTATTCTCTTCTCCAAGTAGGGCACTAGCTGGCAATCGGACATCTTCAAAGAACAGTTCTGCAGTATCCTAAAAGAACATCCAATTAAGTAAAACACAGAATGAGCTCATTCAAGTTTCCCAGTAACCCTATGAGATAACTTATTATTTCCATTCAAGATTTCTAAAAAGGAACAAACTGGAAGCCACACGGGAATGGTCAGTGAACACAAAAAGTAAATGGTAAGTCAGGGAGTCAAACCAGGTCCATCTGATTCCCAAACTTGCGACTTTTCCACTGCACTACCCTGTCATTCAGACTTCAGTACTGTCCAGTCTCTAAGGAGTAAGAATTTCTAATACACGTTCAGCAAAACTTGTTTTTGGTAATACACAGAAACATACTTTCTGTTGTTAATTCATAATTTTCTTAAAAAAAAATATTTTCTTCAATACATTTCAAAAAGAGTTGGCTTAATACTCTTAAGTGTGCCATTTCTAAAACAGATACTCAAAATATCCTGATTCATGTCTTTTGCTGACTACCAGAAAGAGATACAGTAGCATTACTGGGAATAAATCTTTCTAAAAACCTTATTCTAGGAAGTCAGCACAGGAAGAAGGTATGACAGTGCCACATGTAATTCTCTGTATGTTTTTTCTGATTGATAGTAGCAATCATTATCTGAATATGAGTTATATTATAACTTACCTGGGCCTTTAATCCTATTTTATGTAGCTTCCGTCCCTTGATAAATCCTTTCATCCCATTTTCCACCAGAAAAAGGCTAATGCCATGGGCAGGTGATCGAGCTTCACGATTTGTGATTGCGACTACAATCACAACATCACTTAACCACCCATTAGTGATGAACACCTGCAAAACCCCAAGTACACTGTAATGCTCTGTAGTACTCAATACCATGCAAGTTATGATTGTGAAAGCATATCTGAGAAGACTAAACCAAGCAAGACATGCTCTATTTCTCTCTCTCTGAACCCTATACAAATACATGCAGGGTTGATATTTTTTCAGCAGTTGCTCCATTACGTCACTTCTTTGTTTAAAAAACTTGTAAGTCTCCCAATTTTTCTACCTTTCTATGGTAACAGTGACCACTTTATGTAGTTGACACACTTGCATTGCTAAGTGTTTTTTGTTTAAAGCATCCAGGAATTGCTATCTGTATTCTCTAAAATCCATGGTCTCAGAAATGTATTAACTGTAGGTAATAAACAAACAATGGGATGGAAAGACAGAGGCGCAGTCTATAGGGCAAAAGTCATTCACTTGAATCCGCTGTTCTCACATTGGAAAAATGAAGTGATTTCTCCAAATACTGCTGCTGAAGTAATTGTAGAACAGGTTTAATGGACTCTAAACTACTTCTACAATAACCTGACCTAATGTATTTCCGTCATGACTGATATTGTTTCTAAGAGAATGCTCTTTGTAAGTAGCCTTTCTCGGTTTGCATTCTAATTGTGACAGTCGAAAGTTTGAAAAGGGTTGGGATTATCCATGAGGGCCATGTTTACTAAATGCTTATAATATAAGCTCAATGTAAGTGTTATACAGGTAGGATATACACTTATAAAAACAGGAAAAAAATTTCTGAGTCTGTAATACAAGTATCACTATGAATTTCCTTTCTCAACTCCTTATAGTTGAAATTACTCTATATCTGCATTCTGTGTGCTGCGTTTTCATTTAATGTTAGCACATACTTATATGTAATTATAATAGTATAATAATTATATAGTTAAAAACTTTGTGTTGATATTTTATGGGTTGGATATTAGTTCTGATGTACTATATTTACTTCCTCACTCCTTTACTTTCACTTGCTTTCCATTTTTTTTTTACTGTTCCTAGTAGGACTTTTGAAACAGTCAACGGTATCTTTAGAGAGTGCTTCTCACAGAAGACCATAACTGAGTAGCCTGGGCTCAGATTTTTTTTTTTTTTTTTTAATAGTAGGGGTTGAGCCTAGGGCTTTGTCCATGCTAGGAAAGCATGCTATGCCTGAGCTACATCTCCAGCCCTTTTAATTTTGCAATATAGTCTTGTTAAGTTGCTGAGACAGGCCTTGAACTTGTGATCCTCCTGCCTCAGCCTCTCCAGTAGCTAGGGTTAAAGGCATGTGCCACAGTGCCCTGCCCCATTCACTTTTGACCAAATACCCACTTTTCTTTCAAAACAAGTTCTTTGTATATCAGGAGTTAACTGTTAACTGAAGTTAACAGTTAAGCCACTGGAATCAGCATCTCCTGTATTTATAATTTAGACTACTTCTTTATGTATAATTGAATAACATAAGTGGTTTATGGTAGTCTACAAAAAATTCTTAAAACATAATATATATTGTTTCCAACTTTTAGAGATGTGCAGTGATATCAAGCTATCAGAGTGAGAAGTTATATACACATATTCCAAATTTATTTGACCATATAGGTATTGTTTTTGTCATGACAAAACTAAGGAATGTTGTTGAGAACCGAGATTCTCAAAATTTAGTCTGCACACTGATGTCAGTCCATAAATTGTTAGTAGGCCCTGGTAACATAAATACAGACACTGACAATGTTTAGAATCTCCTAGTAATTTGACAGTGCCATGACATCCTTTGATGTCAGACACTGACAATGTTTAGAATCTCCTAGTAATTTGACAGTGCCATGACATCCTTTGATGACATGAAGATATTAGCCTGAAACTAACTGGAAATAAAAAGAATTTTTAATGAAGAAAACAGGGCTGGGGGTATTGTTCAGTTGTAGAGTGCATGCATAGTGTTTTCCAGGCCCTGAGCTCAACACCCAGCACCAACAACAAAAACAAACAAATAGAAAAACTCACCTTTCAACAGGTCTTCACACATATTTTCAGTAAAACTTCCTTAGAACAGTATAGAAAATAAGCATCCTTCCTTCACTTACCACTCAGTTAATCAGACGTATTTACCAAGCACTGTACGTAGCAGACACGATCTCAGGTAGACATTATCACTGGCCCTCAGTGACGCCAGGCTCTTGAAGGGGTGTGTCTGCTGTTGAGCCCTCTGTAACCCTGCTGGTGGGGGCCTCCAAGCCTACCAGTGGGTTAATGCTCAGAAGGACTGAGGGCTCGCAAATGAGAACATCTGGTACCTTTCTGTCCGCCGCTACTTGTAATCTCTTTCATATTTACCAGAGAGATTTTCCCCCAAATCTTTCATCAACATAAAGCTTGGCTACTGTCTATCCTACATTTGAGCAAAATGGACCTCCCTTCCCCTCTTCTGGTTTGGGAAGGGGCGTTTTGAGACTGAGATCGTGCTTGCAGTATGTGTGAGGGAGCACACACATCATCAAACACAGAGGCTGCCAGCACAGATCTGACAGAACACGAACGCTGTAAGTTTCTCACTGTCTAAGCACTTGAGTGAGTGATTTCTGTGTGAGTCCTCAGGTCCATTAGATTCCGTGATGAGCAGCACTTGAGACACTATTACCCACGGCCCATGGAGAGAAGGGCTGGAAAGCCCCTCTTTACACACCTTGCTGCCATTGAGAATCCAATCACTTCCGTCTTTTTTGGCATTTGTTCTTACTCCTTGTAAGTCACTGTAATTGAAAAAAATGATAAAAAAATATCAGTAGGTAAAAAATCAGATTATACAAATGCTGCCATGCAAGTATATATATAATGGATATGGGATACAACATTATAAAACTCCTAATATCAGGAATGTTCACACGATTGCAATTATGTCTGATACATTATATTCTCAAGGTCTTTCATGAATGAATTATATAAACAAGCAAGACTTTAGAGAGTACATAGACCCCCCCAAAATGGACTAAGATGGTATTCCAAGGCTTACTATGTTACTGAGGTTATGTGTCATCACACATCATGTTTTTACCTTCCTTTATATCCCTTCCTCCTTCCCTTACCTCTAATTCATCAAAAGATTAGCTATGTAAAAGACTATGTCTCAAGTGCCATTTCTTCTAACAAATCTATTCTAAAAGTAGAATATTTTTCTAAATATAAAGAAAATATATTTAAATTAAAATATAAAAAAATACAAACAGTATTCCAAAGGAGAAAATAATTTTTAAAAACTTTATCTCAATGAATTTTTAAAAAATGCATCTTTATAATGTTTCAATGGACACAGGTACACACATGTATTTTTATGAAACTGTAACCATATATATGATTTTAATCTCTTCAAAACATTTAATTTTTCTGTAAGATAACTTTTATCTACAAGCAATATCACATTAATTTACCGTGATTTTATTAGTCTGGGTTTGCAGTCCATAATGTTTCCTTTGTGTGGAGTTGGTATGTGTACATCACACATCTTAATTTTTCATCCCTTCCCTGCCTCACCATTCATTCATTTCTTTCTTCCTTTCCTTTCCTTTTCTCTTTCTCTCTCTCTCTCTATGTGAGACAGGGTCTCATTATGTAGCCCAGGCTGGCCTCGAAATCATGGTGAGCCTCCTGCCTCGGCCTCCTGAGTGCTGGGATTACAGGCATGCACCACCACTCTTGGCCTTGCCCTCCATTTCTTAATCCCCTTTCCCTCTGAGAAAGATTTATCTCCATACTTCCTATTATCTATATTTTATTTTGTTCTTTATTTATACTTTGGGTTTCTCTTATAAGAGAAACTATGCGATAGTTATGCCGTGTATCTGATCTATTTCACTTAATATTATGGTCTCAAGTTGCATCTTTTTCCATTAAGGAACACTTAGGTTTCAATATTCATGAATATCCTACTGTGAATAGCATCATAAATATTTCCCATCACTTATTATGAAATTTTCATGATTCTTCCTGTATGTGGAAGCTATTATATTTTTATACTCCATGGAAGCTTTTTTTTAAAATCACTTTTTGTATTAGACTGAATAATGCCTCCAAACATGTCAGGTCCTAATCCCTAAAACCTATTAAGTGTTCCTGTGCCGGTTAATCTTGACTGTCAACCTGACTGGATGAATAAACTGCCAAAGAGGTTAGTGGGTCATGATGACACTAACGTCATCAACAGGTTAATCCACGGAGGAGTTCACAGCTCGATGGGCCATGAGGAAGTGGGCAGTGTTTTTGGAGGAGTGGGTCATGGGTGTGTAACTTGGGAACCGTATCTACGTCTGGTTCCTGACCCCTCTCTCTCTGGTTTTCCCTGGCTCTGTCCTTCCTGATTGCTATGTCTTGAGCACCTTTCTTCCATGCTCTCCTGCCATGATGTTTCTGCCTCGGAACCGGTGAACACAGACTGAAACATCTGTGAGCACGAGCCAAAAGTAAACCTCTCCTCCTCTCAATTGTGGGTGTCAACTGGCAACTGAAAAGCTCAGCAACAGTCACCTTACATGAAAATAGGATCTTAAACTGGTCATGGCGGTACACGCCTGTGATCCCAGTACTCTGGCAGGATGAGATGAAAAGATCAGGGGTTGGAGCCCATCCTGGGCACCTTAGAGACTTAGCGAGATCCTTCTCAAAAAACAAAAATTTAAGTAACAGCTACCGATGTGCCTCAGTCAGTGCAAAGGCCCTAGGTTCAACCCCCACTACCGTTAAAAAAAAAAAAAAAAAAAGGATCTTGCAGAAATGATTAACTTATGAAGGATGCTGAAAGTACTGTGAATTATCTGGGTGAGTTCTAAATGTCATCACAAATGTCCTTAGGAAAAAAAAAAAAAAAGGCAGAGGTAGATACCATACATAGGAAAGGAAAAAATGTGGTTGCAGAGGGACTAAGCCAAGAAATGCTATGGCCACCAGGAGATGGAAAAGGCATGGAATGGATTCTTCCCTGTACCCTCGGGAGGGAGCCTGGCCCTGCTGATACTTTGATTTGGGCTCGATGATACTGATTTTGGATTTCTGGACTTCAGATTAAATTTCTGTTGTTTTGTTTTGTTTTGTTTTTTTATGTGGGTACCGGGGTCGAACTCAGGACCTTGCCCTTGCCAGCAGGCGCTTGTGCCGTTGAGCGATATCGCCGGCCCTTTTTTCCTTTTTGTGTGGGTACCAGGAGTTGAACTCAGGACCTCGTGCTTGCCAGGCAGGCGCTTATGCTGCTGAGCCATCTCACCAGCCCATATTTCTGTTGTTTTAAGCCACGAACTTTGTGGTAATTTGTCACAAAAGCCATAATAAACCACTATATTGTCTTCAGAGTGTGTACCTTAAATTTCAGTACTTAAAGATCTTTCCCATCTATCTCTCAAGCTTTCTGAGAATGTGGTATATATGACATATATATAGGTTCCTTGCCTAACATACTGCTTTTCACATAACGAGAACTCAATAAACATTTGATGAATTACATAATTAAAAATGGCAGTGTACAGAAAAAAGTTAATAAAGCAGGCCGGAGACTGCTATCTTTAGAAAGGCCTGATTATAAAGCTGTCCCTGCCTGGCACCTGAGAATCTGGATTTCAGGAAGAATGCCACATTCCCACAACTGATAGTGTATGTCTACGCTATCTGCGCAAACAACACGGCTATGCTGAACAACTACTTTCCTTCTGGGAATCTCGACTTTTAAAACGGGGTAGGCAGAAGGTGCCTATGTGACCAGCCTCCAATAACATCCTGGGCACTGAGTCACTAACGAAATATATCCTAGTAGCTTACATCTCAACATGTCGTCACAACTTGTTGCTGAAGGAATTAAGCATGTCCAGTGTGACTTCACTGGTAGAAAACTGAAAAACTGCTCTTTATTTTCTATGGACATCACCTGGAGACTTTTCCTTCTGTGGATTACGGTTTGTGTCTTTTCACTGTAATAAATCATAGCCATAGGTATGATAAACGCTGAATCTTGTGTGTCCTCTTATCACCTCACTGAACCTGGGGGAGGTGATTAAGGAAATCCAACGCACCAAGATATTAAAAATACAATTCAAAACCTAGCCATTGTACATCTAATCACTTCAAACACTGTGGGTAAGTTTCAGCAGGAAATTACATAAATACGGAACCATCTATCTGAAAGGTTAAATGGAAGAGATTTATGTATCAGTCTGTAACGTGTCTATTCACCAGAGGACAATGCCTACAATAGATATTTTAAAGCTAAATACTGCTGTATCCTACAGTCATAATTTTCATCAATTAATAGGTACAGTATAAGGTATCATCGCTAAAATCTATACGTGGTCTATTAAAACAATTCGTCGCAGGGACATATCAAGGTAATAAGTGTAATGACTCAGTTTGTGGATTTTTCTTACATTTCTGCATGGTAAATACGAAATACTGAAAATGGTTTAACGATGATATCAATTGGCAATGCCAAAAATTCAGATTCTCACAACAGTCCCCTTAAGAATTATTATTTGGGGGCCAGTGAGCTAGTTCAGCGGCATAAGCACCTGCCCGGCAAGCGCGAGGTCCTGAGTTCAACTCCCGGAACCCACATAGGAAAAAAGGACCGGTGATATCGCTCAGCAGCACAGGCGCCTGCTGGCGCGCAAGGTCCTAAGTTCGACCCCCGGTACTCACAGAAAAAAAAAAAAGTATTATTATTTGAATGTCACTGATACAAGTTTTTAGGATCAGAGAATTTTACCCAAGATCGTGCAGCTGGTGTCAGAACACCCTAGCTCAAATACAGTTGTATTTCACTCCATGCACTTGGTTAAAACACTTCATTTCTTATTTTCTGTTTTCTCCTAACACAGGGAACATAACACCTCTATGGCCCATACAGATTATTATGATAGCCAAATGAGAAAGTTAATGTGAAAGCATTTATAGGATGTTAAGGGATCACAAAAATATACATAATTATACATAATGAAGTCTCCAAAGTACATGGGAGGAGAACAGTGAACCTCTTGGGTTATTTGTAGCAATTATAGTCTTTTTCCTTGGAGGCCAAATCAAAGCAATACAGACAGTGGGCAACCTAGCTCTAAGGGAAGGCACAATGAACCATGTCTCATCTTCTCTATTTGCCCTTTTAACACATTTTTCCTTATTTCTCAGCATAATTTCTTAACACTTTAACACTCTTCATTCACAGCTTTTCTCCATTCTTGCATTCTCTTATTTTTAAAATCTGCCATGCCAGCCTGTCTTTAGTTCTCAATACACATTTTAAACAGCTTGTTCAACATTTCCAATGCAAAGCTCACCCCACTTTAAAAATTCACCATGCTGAACATTCAACTCACATCCTACTATTTTATTTGAATAGTATGTTACTATCTCAAACACAGCATCTATTACAACCTGCTTTAATATTATTTGCATATAAAAGTGCCTTATTTTCTACTGGAGTTTTAAGTTATTGAGGTTGTGAATTATGTTGTGTTCATTCTTGTCTTGCTCTCAGCACACAGCTCACAGACTTACAGAAAGAAAGTTCAGACCTTGCTACCCTAGGGTCCCTGGGTATTGGTTGCGGAACTCCTTGCAGGTAACAAAACCCATAGATGCCAAGGTACTATATACAATGGTGTACTAGTTGCATATAACTTACACACATCTTCCTGCATACTGTAAATCATCTCTACATTACTTATAATACCTAATACGGTATAAATACGATGTAAATAGTTGTTAATATCATATTATTTAGGGACTACTGACAGGAAAAATTTATATATGTTGGGTACAGAAATAATTTTTTTCTGAGTACTTCTGACCTGAGGCTGTTTGAATCGCAGATGTGGAACCCACAGAAATGGAAAGCTGAGTGCACCGAGAAAATGTTTGCTATCACGGCACTGCTTCCAGGAGTCAAAACCAACTGGATTGTGACTTACCTCCCAGCCCCAGGCTCTGTCATTGCTATGGCACCAATACATTTGCCTGCAGTCATCTGGGGGATGAAGCGCTTAATCTGTTCTTCTGAGCCATAATTTGCAATGTAGGGCATGACAATTTCTGAATGAAGACTGAAACCTGGGCCTGAACAATTTGTGTAGGATCTTAGAAAGAAAAAAGACAGACAATTTAAAACATAAAATAGTTTGCTGTTTTTAGGTTTTTAAATTTTCAATCAAAATGACTAATAACGAACTGTTAAAGGACTTTACTGAGTAATAACCTACCTCCTCATAAACCTATGACATCCTCGGTGTTTTTTCTCTGCTTTTACTAACCTTTTAATTGTTCATTCTAACATAACAGCAGTGCTCTAACAGCTTAGTAAACACTTATTTAATGAATTAAGAGATAAAATGCTGAGCCCCTAGAACTGTACTACCCTAAAACAGCAACTATTTTTATTTATGGCAAACTACCTTTGAATACCTTGGTTCACAAACCGAAGCATTTGGCAAAACTGTTTTTGTCTGCAAACTCTGAATCGGGTGACAAACACGATCACCGCCATCTTTCCCACACAAACACAAATGTGGCCATCTTTTCCAAAATCATAGAACAAATTACGTTTGTGAACCAAGGTACCACTGTATTCTAATATAGATGCAGTCAGATTACAAATTTTGTACTTTGCTGTTTTCTTAAATTATGACATAATAAAATTCTCTTACATAGATTTTGTTACAATTTTAATTTTAAATAGCTGCAAAATATTCCAAATTGGAGTGTCCCATAATTTACTTATTTTCCCACTGCTGGATATTTAGATTGCTTCAAAATTTGGGGGACTATAATCTAACATGACAATGATTTCTGAACATGGCTTTTATTTTTTCCTATTCAAATGCTTTCTTAGGATAAATTCCCTAAAATGGCATTGTACATCAAAGAGCAGTAACATTTTCATATATATATATATTCACATTTTTAATCCTCCAAAATATTTATTTTTCTAATCTGCAATACCACCAATGGTGTATGAAAATTCCACTTTCACTACAACACTACAACCTTGTTACCCTGGGTAGTAGGATTTGTCGTTTTCACTAATTTCAAAGACATGCAAAGTGATATTTACAAGCCAATTCAATTTACAATGATGAACGGTAAGGATGCACTTCTTTCATTTAACAAAACCTAATTGTATTTCTTTTTACATGAAATGTTACTTCAAAAATTTTCCCCATTTTTAACCATTATCTTTATTTGTTCTTATATATTAAACTTTAATCTGTTCATTGGAAATATTTTCCCATCCTGCTGTTCCCTTTCAAATGTTTTTAAGAGGAAAATATCACACAAGCCAACCAAAAATGGGGCTTTCTTCTTAATTTTAAACAGCTTCAACAACTTAAAAGAGGATTTCCTTTTCTTGCCACATTTGAAAAATGCACAAGAGTACATGAGTGGTATAATCATTCACATTTTATACTGAATTTTCAATTGTCCCAGATTTAGAAAGCATTTTAGTTATCATTTCAGACAAGTGAACTCAAGCTTCCATGTCTCCATACTTACTGCTCCTCCCAAACAATAGCTGCTGAGTACAAGTCACCACCAATGCCACCATGACGTTCTGCGATGTTGATACCGAGCAGTCCTTGCTTTCCGGCTTTTTCCCAAAGCTCCCTACTCACTTCTCCGGCTTTCTCCCATCTGCAAATAACAAATATTTTAAAGGCAAACTTCTTTCAAATTATTTAAATGGCCACACTTTGAATTTGTAAATGGTTTTCTGCAGGAATGCATCCTTAATTTAAGGTTAACTGTTGACACTGCCATGCCCTTCTCTTGTATCTGAATCTTTCATTCTTTTTCTCTTTCTTACTTCTATTTGCCATTTTCTGCCTCTTCCCTATTTATTAGACCTAGAAATCACAACCACTGATATTCATGGGTATAGTTTCACTCAGCTGGTGCTCTTAGGGTGCAAGATTAGTTGTATCACACAGTCAAGGGAATTTGGTCAACCTGTAAAGAAAATTCTCCCCTGCATTTTTTCTTAAAATGCTGAACTAACAGAAAAGGCTTATCAAAGCTGACATGAGCAAGCAACCTCACTCCATTAAACAGGAGCAACGGGAACACAGGAGCACCTGGCAGTGCAAACCTGTCCAATCAATTTCTGAAAAGTCTGTGCTCCTCCCACTTCACGCTGGGACTAAATCCAGCACCTCAAGCATGCTAGTTCAGTGATGTGCCCACCTGAGCTAAATCCCTAGCCCCAGCTTTTCTCCTTTAAAAATGAAAATACCATAAGGAGGAAGGAGATGGCAGTTAGAAATAGTGAAAGAATTTAAAACTTTTTGTTTTCTAAAGTAGATCCAGTTGGTAAGATGTATGGTAGCTGAAGATACTGACTGAAGGTGGATATAGACACAAGACAGGTTTTGATTATCTTTGGTGCTTTGATGTACATAGTTATTGCCTAACGTAGCTTTGGAAACATTTTTAGCATTGACTCAAAATGCTTTAACGTCAGTTATTTTTACTTCAGGGCCTTCTCAACAATATTTCTGAAACAAAACTTAAAAAGCAGTGTAGAAACAAAAAAGATTCTTCTAGAACAAAGCATACTATACTTCTCTTATCTTTAAAAAGCTAGTTGTTTATCACCAAAGATTAGTCATAGCTTGAATTAAGCTAATTTTGTTGATTCAAACCAAGGAAATATTAAAAAACCTAATAGGCCATGGACCACACCTATTCTCCCAGCACTTGGGAGGCTGAGGCAGGACAATGTCAAGTTTGAAGCCAGCCAGGGCTACATAGTGAGTTCAGGGCCAGCCTGTATTATATTGCAAGACCATCTCCAAATAAAACAAAATGAAATAAAACACAAAGCAAAACTCTAATGGAAACTGTTTTAAATGAAATTTTAAAACTATTCTAAATGTAGCACTGTACTGTTACTGAGTGAATTTTGGAAACAGGAACTATTTAGTAGAAATGATAGCTTTTGTCAATAAAGTAATCAGTGATTAATCAAGAAACATCTAGTAGTGAAAATACTTAGAGGTGGCCAGTCACCTACCAAGATTTGCACTGTGCTGGCCTTTTGAGCTTTTGGATATTTTAATTCATGTATAAAACAGAAAAAGAACATGAAATGGACTAGTAGTTTGTTGTCACTTACCCACAATTTTCAAAAATATTATCCTTAGATTAAATTATACATTTTCAGATTATCTTATTTTTAAAATTCATCTGAAATGGCTCAGTGTGGTGGTGTCAGCCTGAAGTCCCAGCTCCTTGGGAGGCTGAGGACGGAAGACTGCTTGAGCCCAGGAGTTCAATACCAGCCTGGGCAGAACAGGCCCTATCTCACAAAACAAAACAAAACAAAACAAAACAAAACAAAGCAAAACAAAGCAAAGCAAAACAAAACCCACCTCATTTAAAAAGCTAAGAACTCACTTAAGAACCCCAGGATCTTACAATATTATGATGAAAAGCAGTAAAAATGCTAATAAAACTGAACAGTAGTTTTTCTGTCCAACACACAGCATTTTATGGCTCTTTTCACCCATTAAAGGAATGTGAGGTACTTACTCTGCATGATAAGGAACCACTTCCTCTTGAAAAAATTTCCTTACACTTTCTCGGAAAATGTCGTGCTCTGAAGAAAAGATTCTTCTAATTCCTATATCTGTAAGTCTTTTAGCAGAAGAAGTTTCTAGACGTGCTTCCCCTCCAGAATGAGAACACCTTTAAAAAATACGCGTTAAGAAAATTAAGTGAATTGTACTTCAAATTAATGTGACTGAACAACACGGAACCTTGATAGCTTTCCCAGAGACGCTTTATTTTTTAATTTTTTTGTGGGTACTGGGGGTCGACCTCAGGACCTCGCGATATCACCGGCCCCTTTTTCGTATGTGGGTTCCGGGAGTCGAACTCGGGCCCTCACACTTGCCACGCGGGCGCTTATGCCGCTGAGCCACCTCACCAGCTCCCCCAGAGACGCTTTAAACATCAGTACTTTTAATAGGCTCTGCCTCACTCTGCCGGGATTAAGCGCTTTATCACTATTCATCTTGGTCTGCACTTCTAATTCCATAAGAAGGATAATGCCTGAAACTAACCACAGGTCAGAACTGAGGTGAAATACAGTGTTGTCACACAACACATGACTTAAATTATGAAGAAGTCGAACAGTACAACAGAATAATACAAACTTTCAGGTCATATACAATGCTCAAAATAATGCAAACCCTCTACATTTAGTATTTTATATAGAATTACATAATTTCAAATGGCAGGTGTATAAAATGTGAACTGTGGCCACATTACAGAGCCAATCTGGGTGGAAATCAAATTGCCCACCAATCTCTATATGGATTTGTATAGAATTATTCAAGATCTTCAAGAACCGACTGCTATATGTCCTCCCTAGCCTCTC
This sequence comes from Erethizon dorsatum, assembly GCA_028451465.1. Classification (NCBI taxonomy): domain Eukaryota; kingdom Metazoa; phylum Chordata; class Mammalia; order Rodentia; family Erethizontidae; genus Erethizon; species Erethizon dorsatum. The sequence continues at coordinate 26,262,434 of CM051835.1, read as the reverse complement.
CTTTCCGGCAGACCCCCTTCCACACACGCTAAGCTTACAATGAGACTGATCTGCAGTTCTTTTAGTTCAATGGTCTTCAGTTTTTTTTTAATTTTAAAAATCTGTGTTCTTTTGGCCATTTTCAGGATCACATCTAATTCACATCATCATATGTTCGTATATTGCCAAAACATATTTTTCTGTTTTGCATTAAATTCTGATTTAGGTTTCTCTTTTCCTTAGTTGAACCATGCTTTTTCCCTTTTTTTTTAAATCTTTGTTTGGAAAAGACCCATTTAATATAATTAATCATAGCAGACTCAAGTTTTTGTTGTGTTGTTTGCTTTGTTTTGTTCTTTGTGGCACTAGGGATTGAAACCAGGGATTTTACACTGAGCTACTCAGTGCTTTGAAGTTGCCCAGGCTGGGCTGGAATTTGTGATCCTCCTGCCTCAGCCTCTCAGAATGCTGGAACTAACAGGCATGTACCACCATGCCATGCCTGGTCTTTTCAGAGTTTTTAACTAAATGTTAAGACATGTTTCTCCTAGTGTGGTGGCACACACCCGTAATCCCAGTATTCTGGGAGCCTGAGGCTGAAGGATTGTAAGTTTCAGTCCAGCATGGGAACTTAGTGAGACCCTGTCTCAAAAAATAAAAAGGGTTGGAAATGCAGATCAGTGTGAAAAGGTGAGGTTCAACCCTTTGTGTGTACGTATGTGTGTGTGTGTGTGTGTTTGTGTGTGTGTGGTGGGGAGGAAGAGCAGAAGGTGGAGGAGGGGAGAGGAGAGAAGAGAAAGTTTTCTAAGATCTTCCTAATTATCAATTACACTAAGTCAGCTTAATATATACTCTTATTAATCAGTCTTGTTTGTTGACATTTAGGTTGTTTCAACCATCTTTTTCACCTGAAATGTCTTGTTCCTTCTTGGCTGATTTTTGTATATTTACTTAATATCCTCTTAAAAGTCATTATGTTGAAGCCCTACAACCCAAGAGGACTGAATGTGGAGACAGGGCTTTTCGAAGGTTAAGCTTGGTTAAATGAGGTCAAAAGGGTGGGGTCATAACCTGATATGACTGCTAGCACCTTAAGAAGAGGAGATTCTCCTCCTTTCCCTCAAGCAAAGGCCATTTAAGGACCGTGAGAAGGCAGGTGAAGACAGACCTCACCAGGAACTGAATCAGCACCTTGATCTTGGACTTCACGGCCATTGTGCTTAAGCCACCCAAACATGCAGCTTTCAGTTGAGTTCTGTAATACAACCTGAGATGACTTTTTTTCCTTTCTCAGTGCTGAGGATGGAACCCAGGGCACCACTGCTCTACCATTTAGCTACATGCCCAGTCCCTGGTGACCATTAACTGTGAACATTCAGTCCTACACTTTTCATACTTGGCCTGCCTTTTGTCTTCACAAACATTTTTCTGATTACTACTCCGTCATCAAAATCATAATTTTAAATGGATAATCCACTTAGTTAACAGATACTATGTACCTATTCTGTGCCAAGCACTGATCTAGTGGTCTCTAGATACAAGAATGAACCAAAGATCCTCGTCTTCAGGCTTATGTTTTAACAAGAGGAGACCAAATAACAATGAAAAACCCAGTAAACAAGCAAATTATATGATATATTAGAGGCAATAAGAGCCATGGGAAAAGCGAAGCAGGAAGGGATCAGGAGCATGTGTGGGGGTCAGGCAGGGAGATGCTGCAGTACAGAAACAGTGTAGTCAAGGGGGGTTTCAGCAAAGATGAGATCTAAGCAAGCCCTTGAAGGTCACAGCCTAGCTTATTTCTAGAATAAAAGAATCAGGGCAAAAGAACAACTAGGGCAAAGGCTGTAAGTCTGTATGTGACCTAATGTGTTCTAGAAAGAGAAGGAGGCCAAGTATGGCTGGAGGGGAATGACTGAGGAGTAAAGATAAGGCCAGAGGATAAGAGGGAACCAGGACCCATGAGATCTTCTTTAACTGTCATGTTGCATAAAGAAACTAAAACCTAACTTTATCTCTGTAATTGAAATGACTGGCTCCACTTTTTTGTTAGTAGAAATAAAACTATAAAACACATAGTTGTCCACATGAATTTTCCAAATGTGGGATTTTTTCTTTAATAGAACAAAATTTCAAAACAATATAATAGGAAGGTAACAATGGTTAATACATTGCGTATTGTTATCTTTAAATTAGTTAGAGTACAGGATATCAGCATTCAATTGTCCAAACAATATTAGCACAAACCTTTTCAGTGAACTAAGAGAAATTAGTAGTGTATCTATCTTAACTATCTTGTATATAATACATATATTTTTTCCCTTCCCTTCCTTCTTTTCTCCATTCCTCCATCCCAGTTTCTCTTTCCCTTTGACCAGTTTCTTCCCCTTTCACAATATCTATTGTACATTTTGGATCTTATTTACTCTTCCAGCTTCTCACACTAGGGAGACAATACCATGTTTACATATGTGCATCTGGTTTATTTCACTTATGAGTATGGTCTGGAGTTGCATCCATTTACCTATAAAAGTCTCCAGTTTATCCTTCTTTATGGATTTTTTCATATGGGGGAAAATATGCTGAGGCTGGGAAACGGGGGCTCTAAGACACGGCATCATTTGTTAATGTAATGAGTAAACAAAACCAGAGTTTACATGCAAGTCTTCCTGGACTTTAAATTTTTTTTTTTTTTTTTTTTTTTTTGTGGGTACCGGGGGGTCGACCTCAGGACCTCGCGCGCCAGCAGGCGCCGGTGCCGCTGAGCGATATCACCGGCCCCTTTTTTTTTGTATGTGGGTTCCGGGAGTCGAACTCGGGCCCTCGCGCTTGCAAGGCAGGCGCTTAAACCGCTGAGCCATCTCACCGGCCCCTGGACTTTAAATTTTTTAACCCACATTGTATTAAGGAAATCTTTGAAATACTTCTAAGTAAAATACACGAAGACACAGGAAGGCGAAAGAAATACAAAAAGAATAAAGACTTTGAGGTTAAAGGTGATCAAGACAACAGGTAGAGGGAAGATATCAAAACACTTGACAGCCAGTTTGCTGGAACCAAGAAGACTGTAGTGAATAAGCTCCTCCTCATTTCTACCCAGGCATTAATCTACTAATCTTAAGAGGCTAAATTCGAATTATTTTTGTAAGTTTATTTTTAAAAAGGAAACGATATATCACCACATCCTTCAATACCTGGGAACTGGTTACTCATACACAAGCTCAAGCCGCGCTCCAGACCTATGAGAGTAGAATCTGTATTTTAATAAACTCCCTAAATGATCCATATGAACATAAAAATTTAAAAATCCTATTAAAATACAATAAAAACCCCTGACCTATTCAGAAGGTCCCTCAGGTCTTTCCTTTTCTGATACTCTCTTTCTAAGGACAGATTTTCTTCTCATACTTGCACCAAAATAACGAACCCATCTTTGGGCTTCTCTAATTTTAAGCGCATAAAGGGGTCCCCTTACAAAAAAAGTTGGAGGCTCAGTGTCTTACTGATGTCCTGGGGAAGGATTTAGAAAAAGCTACCTCCGCCTGGAAGCCTTCCCAAACCCGCCCAGCGAGGAGTAAGCACTAAGCCTGGCAGGACCTCAGCACCTCATTGTACTGCACAACAATGTGCTAATTAATTAGCTCGTTCACCCGTCCGGTCACCCTAATTAAGTACGACTCCTTCGCGCTTGCAGTTCGCGCCCCCAGTGAATGGATTTCACGCCGCAGACGCTATCTCAACTTCTGATCTCAGCGTAACTCACTTTAGCCGCCGCCAAGCTGCTCAGCAGCTCTCCCCATTAATCCCTCCGCCTTTAACTGGCTTGCAGGATTTAAGAGCAAAGCCGGGGCTCAGCGGAGGAACCGGGTCCCCGCAGGGCCTCGCGCGGGGCTCAGCGCGCCGGCTCGGCTTCCGGGCGCGGGCGGCGCCGGGCCTTTCCCGAGCTCACCCGCAGCCGCCGGCCCGGGCGAACTGGGGCAAAGGTCGCCGCTCGGCCGTCCCGACTGCGCGCTCGGCTTGCGCGGCCCTGCAGAGGCGCCACGGGCAGCCCCGTCCCCGCGCCGCGGCCGCGCGCCCGGGCTCACGGAGTGCGGCGTCGCCTGCACGGCGCGGACGGGGCGGCCGCACCCCACCCGCCGGCCTCCCCGCGCGGGGCGCAGGAGGCCCGCACTCACCTCACGGCGGGCGGGCACCAGGCGCGGCGGGCGCCCAGGCGGCGCAGGGACTCGCGGAGGAGGCGCGCGGCCATGGCGGCACGGCGAGGAGCGGCGGACGGAGGGACGCGGCTGCGCTCGCGCTTCCTCGGGCGTCCGCTGCCGCCGGCACGGGCTGCGCCGGGATCCTCCGCGAGGCCGCCCCGCCCACCGCGGGCAAAGCGCACGCTTCCCCGGGCGGGGCGAGCGCCCGCGGCGCCTCCGTCGCGCCCCCCGGGGCGGGGCTGTTGCGGCGGCCGCGGCCGGCGACCTTCGCCCCGGAACTCGGTGAAAGGTGGATCTGCAAAGCGCGGCCCCCGCCTGAGCGCGGACGCGACGGGGGACGCTGATCGAGCTCGCGAAGACACCTACGCAGACACTCCCCGAAGAACGGTGCTGTCGTGTTTTCTTGAAAAAGTTGGTGATGACTTACTGAAAAGAAAATCCTGAATGTGTTCGGTAGAAAATCTCAACTTCAGCTTCATCCTCCAGTGGCACTGTCCTTGAATTTGTATGTTGCCATTTCCTTTCTACGCAAATCAGTAGTGTTTAATGATATGCATTTCATATAAATGAAGCCTGACTTAATGGGGTTTATGAGTTTTTGGGGCTTTTTTTGTGGGTACCGGGGGTCGACCTCAGGACCTCGTACGCCAGCAGGCGCCCGTGCCGCTGAGCGATATCACCGGCCCCTTTTTCGTATGTGGGTTCCGGGAGTCGAACTTGGCCCTCGCGCTTGCCAGGCAGGCGGGGACGCCGCTGAGCCATCTCACCGCCCTGGTTTGTTTTTGTTTTTGCGATGGAAAATATCTTAAGTTTCCCGAACTCTAAAAACTCTGCAGACCTGATTTCTAAGTAGGTAAAATAGGACATCAGAGCCCTTCTCCTAGTCAAGGACAGTTACCATGCACCTGAAGAGATGAAAGTGAAAGATATTTTGTTAGAAATAATTTAATGTAAGACAAAAGTTTTAAAAGGAAAGTTTTCATTCTAAACGGAAGAATGTGAACAGCGTTAGTTGACTGGGAGCGCAGAATTCCATCGCTCTTGGTGGAATTCTGGATTTGGGGCCTGGCATCCTTACCTCTACCCTGTGGTCTGTGCCAGGATATTTACTAGCTTCGTAGGAACGAAGTTTGCTCTCTCAAGGTGACAACTAACCTGTCTAGCAACTTGCTGATATGGCGCATTAAAGGATCGTAAAGGAAAACCAAATGTCTCCCCGTGTACCAAGCAGTCTTCCTGCAGACACCATGCTTTCCATGGAATTAATGTCGGATCCCTCAGGCTGAGGACTCGGTCCCACAAGCCTGTCTCCAGAGGCCGTTTCCAAGTCCCAGGTTGTACCCAGCATATCTGACCAACCAGCTCTAAATCAGGGTACCCAGGACCCACCTCTTCTCCTGTTCCATAATTTCCTAGAATGGCCCCTAGATCCAGGGAGACACACTTACCAGTTTATTATAAAGGATGTCACTAAGGAACAGCCATATGGAAGAGATGTGTAAGACATTAGGGGGTGTAGCACAGAGCTTATGTACCCCCTCTGGCCCACTGTCCTCCCAGCACGTCCATGAATTTTGTAACCTGGAAGGTCATCATATCTTCTTGTTTTTATAGAGCTTAATGGGCTGAAAGTTCAAACTCTTTAACCCTCTAATCACTTATATTTTGTGGAGACAGCTTTATTCTGGGTTATCTGGGGGCCCTATAGCTTGTGACTTAAACCAAATATGACGGGCTCATTGTGATTAACAAAATACACACCCTATCAGGAAATTCGAAGCATTTTAGGATGTCTGTGATGGAACCAGGGACAAAGACCAAATCATATTCCATACAATCGCATAGGAATCTTCTGCTGCGTAGTCTTAATGAGCCTCTGAAAAATGAGGATGATAATACAGACTTCTTCAGCTTACCGCAATGTGGCCTGAGAATCATTATGGGCAGCACCACTTGCTGATCGGGATGGGATATCCGATGCTGAGGTACAGGATTCTGCGTAGTTAACAAGTCTCACCTGTGTACCTTATAAAATGTGGGCACCATGAATCCCTCCCAAGTTGCTTTAAGTGAAGAGACATTTTGCAGAAAGCGCGTACCACAGTGTTAACTCAGAATGTTAACTGTTCTTATTCTCCGCCTCTTGCAAACTCACAAGCCTCAGTCCTTTCGGGGGATGATCACTTTTAACACGACCTTTTTAAATCAAATAGACAAAAATCAAGATTTTTTTCCTGTTCAAATAATTGGCCCCAACAGTGATATTTCGAAGTAGGTGGTGCTGGGGGAGAACTGTGGAGGACGTTATTTAGCACTTGGCAGGCCTCCGTGATACTCCTGAAAGCAAACACGTCCATGGCTGTGTTTTTAGACTGAGTAGGGCAGGTCAGGGGTGCCCATGTAGACGACAGAGGCAGGATTTCTCTCAAGACCGTGGGAATTACAATGTCCTTAGGAAATATGACAATGTAAGAAATTCCAACTCTAATTTCAGAGGAAGTAAATAATGATTTTTGTAGAGATTTCATATGTACTTACATAAAAGGATATAAAACATGTTTATTGATTTTTCTTGCTACTTTTTATACATCATTCCACATAAACCTTTTCCTTTGTGAAACGCTTTTTGGCTGGGATACTTGCCCTATGTTGTAACCTTGTTACAACATGTAACCTTGTTATTTTGCACCTTTATCTCTTCTTAAAGGTGCTTTGGTACTTTTTCAAAACTAAATGTTAACTTGAGCACCTTAGACTCAGATTATCAATATTTCGTCAAACTTTATGTTTTAACTTATTTAGAAATAACCTCATATGTGGAGAAAAGTTGCAGATATAGTATAGACTAACTCCCACGTACCTTTTACTCAGATTTTCAGTTAACATTTTGCCCCGTTGGCCACATAAATGTATTTTTTATGAAATATTTGAGAATAAGTTGGATATATCATGCCCCTTTCCTTCTAGTACTTATTTCCTAAGAACAAAGGAGTTCTCTTAATAACCACAGTAGTTATCAAGCATAGAAATTTAACAATGATGAAATATTCTTAAGTAATTCACATACCACATTCCAGTTTCAACAATGTCCCAATAATATCCTTTCATTACAATGAAATCAAATCCAGAACCTCATCCAGGATCTTTTATTTTTTTTCTGGTTCTGGGGATCATAACCATGGCCTTGTGCATATTTGGCAAGCACTGTTACACTGGACTATATATCCCTACTCTCCCCAATATTGTACTACTGTGTCTCCCTGGTATTCTTTTACTTGGAACAGTTACTTTTAGCTGTTCTTGTTTCATTTTTTTTTTCTTTTTCCCCTTTACCATGACAGTTTTAAGAGTAAAAGCCAGCTATTCTGTAAAAGCAACTTTCCTAGTGGCAGAATATGTGCATAAATAATGTGGTGTCCCTTCAGTTGTACCACATCGTAGTGTCCTTCCTGTTTCATTCTTGGCAAGGTTAATTTGAGGCACACTTAGTTAAGATGGTGTCTACTGGGTTTCTGCATAGTAAAGTCAGTTTCCTCTTTTGAAATAAGTATAAAATATATGTTTCTGAATACTGAATTACCTGTGTTAAAATGGTATGAAAAGTTTAACAAACTGTGCTGATAATTTAGGCAAAACCCCCAAGATTTTTTGAAATGTCTTTGACTGCTAGAGTAATCAGTCAATGGATATACCTGAACTATGACCTTTGAGAATTAACAAGGAGGGAAAGACCAGAACCTAGAAGTAGATGTAGCAAAATCAGGACTGCTTTGGGAATGTGGGAGCCCAATAAGAGGAAGCAGTCTGACTGGCGGAGGGCAGGTGTTCAGAATTGGGAAGTCTAGTTTGGTACCTCGGCAATTCCTGGACGAGAGTGTAAGAGCGAGTGTAATGCACAGATTTAGGGATGAGATCACTAGGGTTTAAATTCTGATTCTGCTCGTTATCAGTTGTCATTGTGGGTATTAAGTTTATTTATGCTTGTAAAGGGTAGAGTACACAAATTTGCTACAATTATTTGCAGCTGTTTATTGTTGATCAGTATTTTCATGATTACAGAATATTAAATCCAAGGAATTTAGATTTGATGTAGTAGAAAGTAAAGAACCCCTATGGCTGAGGAAAGCAAAATGTATCATTCATTTGTTCTCCTATTCAATAAACACTTATTGAGTTCCTCCTAATGTTGAGGGTACAGCTTTGTACAAGATAAAATTTCTCATTTCAAGGAGCTAAAAACAGTTATGAAGATAAGACAGAGTGTGGTAATGGAGAAGTGAGGCAGTTGTGCAGAGCAGGGTGGCTGGCATGGCGGTGTGCTTCTTGATTTGTTTCTTTTTCCCCACTTAAGCTTTATGGTATAGTGGGAAAAAACGAGACATAGCATTCAGCAGCCCTAGACTGTGGTTGAAAGACCTCTCTTGGAGTTCCTTTATCTCTCCATGTCTCTGTTTCTTTATTTGTAACACGGAGATATTAATAGTATCTACCTCAAGAGTTGTGGAGGCTAAAACAAGACAAAGTTTGTAAAGCGTGGGGTCTGGCAGGACGAGGAGCCCAGAGCACAGTAACCCGCTGTGTTCTTTACCCTAAGTCTAGGCAGAGCCCATGCTCTGCCCAAGTTGCCGGGAAAACAAACTCCAGCAGCTCTTCCTCCTGATTCAGCTCTCTCTCATTCATTTGAAAAGTGTCTGTGGAAGCTTCTCCTTCCGCGTTGCAGTGATTTTCGGCCAAAAATCTTTGTTGAATAGTTTAGATAATCCTTTCGTTGTTCCCAGACCCTGAGCATCGGCTTTAAATCTCTACTCTTTATTTCTTCCAATATCTCATTCTTCCCATTTTAGGAAAAGCAAGAGAGAAAAGGTCAAAGGCTTCTTTACTAATATCATTTAAGAAATGGCTGCTCTTGGGATCCTTTGGCCCAGAGTTCATAAGCAAATGCTAGGGATTTTTTAAGCTAACGCAAAATAGGTTAAGGTACAAAAGAATTTCATCTGTCCAGATTCTAAAACTGAGTTATAATTCTGGGTAAATATTCTTGTCTCGTACAAGCAACTGTTGACGATATTAGACTTTAAACTTTGTCACCTGTAGGGGGTCAGAACATTCTTCAAGGGAGAGTATACAACTCTAGACCACAAAGGGGTAGAAGATTCGTCCAAATACTTGAAAACTTTAAGAGTCATTTAGGGAAATGAATAAGACAGTGCCACAGGATCACATGGTAGAGAGCAGGAAAATTCAGGAACGTGGAGCCAGTGAATGGGCCAAAGCTAAGAGATTATACCATAATTAAAATAGAAGCAAAAAGAAGGACAGGGCTCAGGGAGAGTCTACTATATGTCTGGAAGCTGCTTTGGCTTGCCTGAATCTTCTGAAGGCCATTTTCGATATAGATTGTTTGGAACAGGCCACCCCCTGGGGGCATGGGCTTGCTAGGTAAGGTGTAAATTATCTAAACCTGTGCTTACTAATTTGTACTTGGAGAGTAACAGTGCCTATATCATAGGACATGGGGGAGGATTGTTCAGTTAATGGAGGTGAAGTGGTTAGCATAATGATAGGATTAAAATAAGCAATCGGGCCGGTGAGATGGCTCAGCAGCAAGAGCGCCTGCCTGGCAAGCACAAGGTCCTGAGTTCGACTCCTATGAACCCACATACGAAAAAAGGGCCGGTGATATCGCTCAGTGGCACGGGCGCCTACTGGCGCGCGAGGTCCTGAGGTCGACCCCCCCGTACCCACAAAAAAGAGCAATCAGTAAATGGTAATTAATATTGTTATCAATGAGAAATACACATATTTTGGAGTACAAAAACAGCAAAATAAATTTTAAGGGAAATAAACTACTTAAAAAACAACTCTATGGGGCCGGTGAGATGGCTCAGCGGCGTAAGCGCCTGCCTTGCAAGCGCGAGGGCCCGAGTTCGACTCCCAGATCCCACATACGAAAAAGGGGCCGGTGATATCGCTCAGCGGCACGGGTGCCTGTTGGCGCGCGAGGTCCTGAGGTCGACCCCCTGGTACCCACAAAAAAAAAAACAACTCTATGTTGAAATAAGAAAAAGAACTAGCCCTATAATACTTATTTGATATTGTACAAAGATTTATCATCTTACACGTTTAAAGCCTATTTCGTGTATATTGCAAATGCCTTTTCCCTGAAAGGTATGGCTTATGCTTTTGCTTTCATATCAGTGATAAAGATCAGGATTCACGTGGTCCTTCCCAAGCCTGATACAAATGCCAGCTTCTCTAACCCTAGTTACCAGTATCTGTCTATATATCACTATAAAAATGAAACGATTAGGAGCTATTATTTTATTATTACTTTATATTTGATTTGAACAGTACCTTGATAATATTAAGAACCCAAAACTCACATTTGTTTTCCTAAATTTGTCTGAAGTATTTTATTTTTCCTTACTGAGGACAATATTTTCAAAACTAGTTGCTGTTTTATATTTTGGGATATTTTCTTTAAAAAAGAAATAAACAAGCCAGGTGTGTGGTGGTGCAAGCCTGTAATGCCTGTGCTCAGAAGGCTGAGGCAGAACAGCCTGAAACACACAGCAAATTGAAGACCAGCATGGACTGTATACTGAGATGCTGTCTCAAAAACAAATAAGCAGAAAGAACTAAATAATTTAAGTATCTTTAGCCAACATAATTTTTACAGGAAATTTATATATCAGGATTAAGAATCAATTTGTTTAAACTTCAACCTTCAAACCCTGATCTGTTTCTAAATTGTTTCCCTCTGGCCACACCAATAATATGACCAAAATAGTAGTCCTATACAATTTAAGCAAAAATCACGCACAAGTAAAAAATGGTATAAAATTTATGTTCTGAGGCTGCTGTGTCTTTTACATCCATGTTATCTCCTTGCGAGAAAAAAGTATGCATGTCCACTGGTGCAAAGCAGAATGATCTAATCATGTGGAGAAGTTTGATACAAGTTTTACTGCATTACAGTCTTCTACTGAAAGAAATATATGCATCTGAAATTCTGTTATACGGATCCTGGACAATGTCAAGATGGTGCCTGCTAGGCCATTTTACTTGCATAATACAGAGTTATTTCTTAGTATAGCTGGTATCAGGAGGGTAAGGTAAACCTTCTTGGTACACTTTCTCTAAGAATTCATATCCTTTGCCATAGTAACTGTATCTGGGTTTAAATGGACAATATTTAACTTTATTTGAGTAGAGAAGTTTAATATAATTCTCATAGGAACTTGAATGTATTTGCTGCAGCCCCATTTTAAACTAAAAGGATCATTCCTTAGGTAATAGATATCTTAATCAAAAAGAAAAATCCTAAATCAAATTGATCTATAATTAAAAGTTAGTATTGTTGAGTGTCAGCCTATGAACTGAAACTATGTGGACCTTGAATTACATTTTTTTTGAGTTTTATTTATCTATTTTAAAAATTAGCCATCCTGTGGTTATCCTCATCTGCCATGAACTCCTTCAGTTTCCCATATTCCCTCTCAAATTTAACTGTATGCCCATCCATTCTTTAATGAAGAGGAAGAGTTACCTGTTCTCCTGTTCAAACAATTGCCAACCTTTTTCTTTACGCATTTATTTATCTACTGGCTCCTTCCTTATTTCAGATACACATGAGCATATGTTGGATGTTATGACTCATATCTAGATGTCCCCCCAAAGCCTCAGGGGGTCATAGGTGGGGGTTTTCAGAGGTGGCTGCATCTAGAGTGACACTGGGATTGATTAGTAGTGCAATGCTTGGATTAATGGTGCTAAGATTAAGGGTGTGAGTACTACCAGCCCTAAGAGTGGGTAACTTGGATAAAGTATAAGGGATAGGAAGAGGCTTGTTGCTTGCTGTTTGTAGCTTCTGCCTTCTGTCTGCCATGGACTGTTTCTCCTTCACGATGCCCCTCTGTCATGCCACCCTGCCTTGGAGCCAGCGAACTATGGACTGAAACCTCTACAAACTGTAAGCCGGGGCCGGTGAGATGCCTCAGCAGCATAAGCGCCTGCCTGGCAAGCGCGAGGTCCTCAGTTCAACTCCCAGAACCCACATACGAAAAAAGGGCCGGTGATATCGCTCAGCGGCACGGGCGCCTGCTGGCACGCAAGGTCCTGAGTTCAACCCCCGGTACCCACACACACAAAAAAATCTGTAAGCCAAAGAAAACTTTCCTCCTTTAACTTTGGGTGTTGGGTATTTTGTCTCAGCTATGACAAAAGTAACTTAAGACACCAGATAACCATAAACATACCACATTTTCAACAATTCTGGTTGGAAATGCAATTTTATTGGCAAAAAACTACGGTGGTTTATGGAAATAGATAGGAGTTCCCTAACCTATGACCATAGAAAATTTCTCCGATGGTTTGTATTAGAAATTTTATAGATTCATTTTTATTGGCTATAATTCTTGGATCTGAAACTTATTTTCATATAATGATATATATATATATATATATTTTTTTTTTTTTTTGGTGGGTACCGGGGGATGAACTCAAGACCTCGTGCGCCAGCAGGCACCCATGCTGCTGAGCGATATCACCGGCCCTTTTTCCATATATGGGTACTGGGAGTCGAACTCAGGACCTTGCGCTTGCCAGGCAGGCGCTTATGCCGCTGAGCTATCTCACCGGCCCGATATATATTTTTTTAAATCAAAGACTAACCATTTTCTTCCAGGCCTACTTACTGAATACTTATTTCAGTCAGTTTGGGCTTCTATAACAAATACTTAAGAGTAGGAGGCTCCTAAACAACAAACACTTACTTCTGGCCATTCTGGGAGCTGAGACGTCCAAGGCATTAGCGGGTTCAGTGTCTGGTGACAGCCCATTATAGAAGGAAGTCTTAACTCTGTAACCTCACGTGGCTGAAGGAGGAAGGAATCTTTCAGAAGTCCCTGATAAGGGCACTAATCCCATTCATGAAAACTCTCTCATGACCTAATCACTTTCCTTTTTTAAAAATTTTATTTCATTAGTGGGTGATTGCAGTACATGAAGTTTACCTTCATCTTGGGGAGTAGGTGCATGTACATAACACATCTTGATTCTTTTTTAATCTCCTTCCCATCTGTACCCACCTCCCTCTTTGTCTCTAAATTCCTTTTCCTCATGTCTATTATTATTTTTGTTATTATTAGTTTTAGTTCGTGTTTATGACATACAGTACTTACATTCATTGTGGGTATTTGGTACATGTACATGATGCGTCTTAAATCTTTTTACCTTCCCTTGCCCACTGTCTTCTGGACCCTTTTCTATCTCAGTTTTCAAAGTCTCTACATCCTAATACCTTGATGGTTAGGATTTCACAACATATGAACTTGGTGGTGGTGGGGGACGAAAACACTTAGTTCATTGCAATGATTCATCTTTTTTACTGATGTAAAGTGTTACCTCTGTCATTTGCATTTCCTTATTATTGGGGTCTTCTTCTAGACTTTCTATTCCATTCATCTCCCTATCACTTCATTTATTTATTCAATAAGTATTTATTGGAAGCATATACATGTCCACGTGCCAGGTAATCTTCCAGGTACCATAGTAGAAATAAATAAAACTCATTTCTTTTTGTTTTCAGTAACAGCTTTTTTAATTTAAATTTTATTTTTCTATTAGTACATGTTTGGAGAATGTAATTATATTCACTGTGGGTAGTTTGTACATGTATATAACACAATTCTTATTTTTTGTGCCCTTCCCCTCCCATCCCTCTCTGCTCCCTCCAGCTCTTCTCCTTCCCATTCTATTTCCATTTGTTCTTCAACTCTTTTATAAAATCCCACTTCCCTTCCTTATCTTCCCCTCTTCCATCTTTTGTTCCCCTTCCTATTTGAAAAAGATTTCCCTACTTCTTCTTATCTATCTTTTATCTTGCTCTTTATTTATACTTTGGGTTTCTTGTATAAGAGAAACCATGTGCTATTTATTTATTTCATTTAACATTATGGTCTCAAGGGGCATCCATTTACCTACAAATATCTCAAGCTTGTGCTTCTTTATGGCAGAGTAGTACTCCATTGTATATAAATACCACATTATCTTTATCTATTCATCTCTTGAGAGGCATATGGTCTGTTTCCAAGATTTAGCTATTGTAAATTTTGCTGCTATAAACATGAGTGTGTGTGTATCACTGTAATATGATGACTTTAACTCTCTTAGGAAGATACCTAGAAGGGGAATAGCTGGGTCAAATGGAACCTCTAGTTTTAGTTTCTTGAGGAATCTCCACACCGATTTCCATAGTGGCTGTACCAGGTTATGCTCCCATCAATAATGAAAGAGGGTTCCTTTCCCCACCACATTTGTTAATGGTTGATTCCTTGATGATACCACTCTTTCTAGAGTAAGGTGGAATCTCAGTGCTGTTTAAATTTGCATTTCTCAAATGGCCAGTGATGTTGAACATTATTTCATGTATTTATTGGCCATTTGTACTTCTTCATTGAGAAGTGTCTAATAATTTCAAATGTCCATTTTTTGATTGGGCCTTTAAATTTGGAGAGTCTAAGTTTTTGAGTTCTGTATGTATTCTAAATATTAGTCTTTTGTCTGAGGATTAGTTAGCAAATTTTTTCCTAATTCTGTAGGTTGTCTCTTTACTCTGTTGGTGGTTTCCTTTGCTGTGCAGAAGCTTAATTTGTTATGATCCCATTTGTTGATTCTTGGTATTATTTTTTATGCAAATGGGGTTCTATTCAGAAAGTCTTCGCTTACACTTATGTCTTTAAGAATTTCACCTATTTTATCTTTCAGGGTATTATTTCTGTTTTAATACTTTGACCCATTTTTATTTTACTTTTTTTTTTTTTTTTTGAGGCAGAGTCTCACCATGTAGTCCAGGCTGGCCCAAACTCACTATGTAGCCCAGGCTGGCCTTGAACTCGAGGCAATCCTCCTGCCTTAGCCTCCCAAGTGCTGGGATTACAGGTGTATTCCAGCATGCCCGGCCCCATTTTTATTTTAATTTAGTACACAGAGATATGTGTCTAGGTTCATTCTTTGGCATGTGGATAGCCGGTTTTCCCAGCACAGTTTGTTAAAGAGGCTGTCTTTCCTCCAGCAAAAGTGATTGGCCCCTTTGTCAAAAGTGTGCCTTTATTGTATCCCATTGATCCCCAAGTCTTTTGTTTTGTTTTATTTTTGCCAATACCATACTGTTTTAATTACTGTAGCTTTGTAGTATAATTTGAAGTCTGGGATTGTGATGGCCCCTGCCTTGCCCTTGTTGCCTACAATTGTTTTTGCAATTCTAGGTCTCTTCCAGTTCGATAGGAATTTTAGGATTGCTTTCTCTAGTTCTGTGAGGAATGCTATTAGTATTTTATTGGGGATTGCATTAAATCTGTGTAACAGATAAAACTTGTTTCTTTTTTTCCCAATAAGTCATAACTTTATTGGTGATAGAAACAGTACAAATTTCAAACCAAGCTGCTGTGACCTTTTTGAAACACCGAAAAAGTTCTCCTTTCAGATGATTACATTGTTAGTTCCATAATAGCATTTACAATATCATTACTGTTGTTCTTCAGGGCTCAGACCGCCTTTGCCCCTGACACATTTGCTTGTGACATAACCAATTCTATGTCCTTAATTTCCACGCCTGTTTCATCAACCTCTTCCTCTTCACTCTCCTCTTGTACAGTTGGAGTCTGTGTATTTTCTTGAATGTTTGAGACAGCTTCACCTTGAACTTTGAATTTCTCAGCAGCTGCTAACTGTGCTTGCTGAGATAAATCCTTAATCTTGGCTTCTCCCAAAACTATGTAGGTATCTGAAGCTGGGCTCTTATAGACATCTGGTTTTGTGAGGACAAAGAGGATATTCTTAGATTTCTGGATAGTGACTGTAGTAACCCCTGTAACTTGCCGAAGACCCAGGTTGGACATAGCCTTCCGTGCCTTCTTTTTACTCTGAGTCTGTTTTGCTTTACTGACTGGTTCTTCATTGATTTCAGCTGCTGCTGCTGCCAGCTGGGCTTGTTGCGTGGTTGCTTGTGTGGAATCTTGATCCTCAAGCTCTGCTACTGATTCATCACGGTCAGATTCTGTTCCAGTCCCTGTCTCAGCCTGGGGCTGTGGCAAGTCCTGCTCTGCAGCAGGGATGGTTCCTGTTGCTTCATCGGGCATCTTGTGTGGACAACGCGGAACCAAGATGACAGCAGAAAGAGAACCAGCGAGAGTGTGACCCACGCCTGTTGCAGAAGGGAGCCAGGTGCCCGTAGTAAAACTTGTGTCTTAACTCTGCGGAGGCAGACAAGAACAGACAAATACAGATCAGAGGTTTTAATGTAATGGAGATAAGCTTCATATCTACAAATTATGCTCTATTTGCACTTCAAGCTTGAAAAGGGCAATGAAAGGGAGGGCAGGGAAGAAAAGGTAGAAGAAGAAAAGAGGAAGTGAAGTGGGAGATGGAGAGAGAGAAAGAGGAAGGAGGAGGAGGAAGAGAAGAGAGGAGGCAGGAGAGAGAATGAGAGAATGATACTGGGCTATTTGCTTATCCTTGATCTTAAATTTTTCAGCTGGGAAGTGGGAGTATCACAAAGTATTGTAAAGACAAACATTGTGCAACACCCTCCTCCTAGTAAACTCTGTTATCCTTAAAATCTTCTTCTTGACTTTCTCACACTTTGGGTAGGTAAAACTTCCTACCCCTCAATGCTTCTGTTTCAAAATGGAATTTTCAGATCTTCTGTATGGTCTGAGTTGAGAGCTGGGACTTGTGAATATTGAATGGGTGAGGTCGTTCTTCATTGTTCCTTAAAAATTGGTGAGAAAACAGTCTACTTCTGTCTGAAATGCCAAGCCCCGCCCCCAGCCTTTCTGGCCCCAGAGTCTTTGGGGTTCTTACAGAACATCTCTTGAGAGCTGCTGCTGTGATACAAGTGGTAAGATTAGCAGTGCTCTTGGCAGAAAAACAGCCCCAAAGCTGGCAGATGCCAGAACAGACCGTGCAGTGCCAGCCTCCTGTACTCTGGTTTGTTGCCTGCAGCCAGTACATAGGTGTTACGTAAATCTGTGCTTTAGACTAAGGGTTTCCTCTTGCCTAACTACACCCACCTGCTGGACTGAAAACAGCAGCAAAGAAGTGCTTTAGTAACAGGGATAGGACTTCGATTACTCAGAGGGAGACATGGTCGAATATCCTTTTATGCAAAATGCTTGGGACCAGAGTATTTCTGATTTCAGATTTTGGAATATTTGCATAGATAGAATGGGATATCTTGAGGAGAGGACCCAAGTCTAAATATAGTATTCATTTATGCTTCATGTATGTTTTATACACACAGCCTGAAGACAATTTTATATAGTATTTTTAGTGCACGTGTGTGTCGACTGTGACCAGTCATGTGAAATCGAGTGTGGGATTCCCCACTTGTGTCATGTTAGCATTCACAAAGTTTTAGATTTTGGAGAATTTTGGATTTCTGGAATAAGGGTGATCAATTTGTAGTGTTTTTCTTTTAGTACCCAGAAGGATTATTACTTAGGCACTAAGTAATATTTGTATCATGAATTTTCACCAGCTTTTTCTGGGTGAAATATGGGTTATCTGTGCTACAATATGTCACCTTTGCAGCTAAATAAAGTACTAGCACAAGGTTGCCTTACTACATGGATGATCCCATGTAGTACTACTGTAGACCCATAGACAGTGCATGGTATTGAGCACTTTGAGATAACACAATGGTACTGGTGGGGTATTATTCCATTTTTGTTAATAGAAAATCAAATTATTTTTCCAAAAATTCTCCTAAAATCATTTTTTTCCTGAGTAAAAGTAATGTCTGTGATAAAGAATTGGTATACAGACCCAAGATGAAATTCAACATACAACTTACAAAAATTCTGAATTCAAAATCAATTGTTAATATTTACAAGTCAGCTAGATAAACATCTTCAATCTTTTTCTCTTCCACTTCCATTGTCTTTAGTTTCTCTTCACCAATCCACAGGGTATATTGAAACCAAGCCTACTGTTTCCCTTATTCCCTTTCCCCTGTAACTTCTCCAAATCTGTTGAAGGTATTGCTGTTCTCTAGGCCATTTAGGGTTAGCTCCGGGGTCAACCGTCCATTGATTCCATATGTGGACACCATGTCGACACTTAAGTATCTAGACCTTTTACGTTTTGTGACACTGATGTCTTTGACTTGTGGCCTTCAGACTTGTCAGGAAAGAGGAAATTAGGGTGAACAGAAAATTTAAAGGCTGAGTAGCGGACAGGCTTGGAAGTGGCCTGCATCCTTTTGACCATGTTGCATGGGGCGTAACCAGTTACATGAGTGCATGTGGCTTTACTCAGCTCTGTCTGTATGTGAGGAGGCTAGGAAATATTCTCTTCCTTTGTGCTCATGAGGAAAACGAAATGGTTGGTAAGCATATAGCATTGATCTGACCAAATCTACAATGTTTGTTTGCTAAAATTCTCCCAATATAATGTGATTTATTCATATTATCATATTTAAACTTTGATTTATGGAGTGAATTTCTGGCATGTTTACATTATTACCCATTTGTCTTTTTTTTTTTTAATAGGCGGGTACCGGGAGTTGAACTCAGGACGTCACGCTTGCCAGGCAGGCGCTTATGCCACTGAGCTGTATCACCGGCCCCTTACCCATTTATCTTGATTCAGTCAATCAAGTACATGCATAAGTATATTGAATTCTACTAATGCAAAAATGAATACAGCCGGGTCCCTGCCCACAAGAGTTTGCCTTCTTGGAAGAGAGATAGACATAAACAATTAAAAGGTGGTGTAAAAGGCATAGCTATTTAAAAATTGCTAATGAAGCATAGAAGAAATAATTTCTCAATGATGGGGGCTACGTCTTGTTTCTGTATCTCTACAAGTCCAATGTATGTGTGAGTGAGGAGTCTTGAAAATGCTAAATACTTAATATTTGCTGAATGAGTACAAGTAAATGAGCTAACAAGGAAAAAATGAACATATTCCTAAGGACTTTGAATATGCAGAGGTGAGTATAGAGGGACATATACAGATAGGGTTTTGTTTTTTCATAATTAGTTATCAAAGTGCATACAGAAATATTAAATGACAGCTTCAGGCATGTATCAACAGTAAAATGTCAGAAAGCTTTAAAGAATATTGGCAAATTACCTCCATCTGTAATCCATGAAGTGGTAAATTGAGGTAAAAACCTCTTCACAGGATTGCGAAGTATAAAATTTTACTTTTCTGTGATTTCGAGTTTGTATTCAAACTATTTAGTTATAATACATATTTTGGGTTGGTAGGGAGATTTAAAAACTTAAAGTTACAAATAATTACTAGGATGCAATGAAAAAAGCTTGTGCTTAGAAGTTCTATTTCTTGTATGAACCTTCAAAGTTCTGATCTTTCATGTACCTGTTGAAAGCTTTTATTCAGCTGTGAGTGAATTTTGAAATCATTTGAAGAACATTTTCATATGTCTGTTTCCACATCAGATTTTGTGAATCCATCACTGGAGGGTAGCACCTTAGTTGAAAACCACTGATTTATTGTCACCCACCTCCTAAAAATTCCTATTTTCTTCTTTTTTTTTTTTACTGGGTACCGGGAGTCGGCCTCAGAACCTCATGCTTTCCGGCAAGCGCTTGTGCCGCTGAGTGATATCACCGGCCCTCTTTTTCCTTTAGTGGGCTCCGGGAGTCGAACTTGGGACCTCACGCTTGCCGGGCAGGCGCTTGTGCCCCTGAGCTATCTCACCAGCCCAAAATTTCTATTTTCTTACATTGGCTTCCCATTGCTGCTGTAATGACTTGCCGTGAATTTAATGGCTTGAAATAACACACATTTAGTATCTTAAAGTTTTGAGGGTCTGAATGCTAAAGTCAGTTTCACGGGCTAAAATCAAGGTGTGCCCTGGGCTGTGCTTCTTCTGGGCCTTCTAAGGAAGGGTCCGTTTCCTCACCTTTTCATCTTCATGAGGTTTCTTGCATATCGTGGCTCTTGGCTCTTTCCTGGATTCACTCCAACCTGCACTTCTCTTTTCACATCTGCTGCTGACCGTGGTTTTCCTATCAGCCTCTTATTTTTTTTTTTTTTTTTTTTTTTTTGTGGGTACCGGGGGGTCGACCTCAGGACCTCGTGCGCCAACAGGCACCCGTGCCGCTGAGCGATATCACCGGCCCCTTTTTCGTATGTGGGATCTGGGAGTCGAACTCGGGCCCTTGCGCTTGCAAGGCAGGCGCTTACGCCGCTGAGCCATCTCACCGGCCCCCCTATCAGCCTCTTATAAGGGGCCTTATGATTACACTGGACCCCTCCTGGAACCCGTGACAACTTCCCCAACTCATAATCCTTAATTTAGTAACATCCGTCAAGGCTCGTTTTATCATGTAACTTAACATATTCACGGGGTTTGGGGATTAGGACATGGACATCTTTAAGAAGGCTTTATTCAAAGTATCACATTTTCTTCATATGTAATTTTTAAAATGTGAGACTTAATTTAGATTTGTGAGGAATAAATGAAAAATTTAGGTAAATGGAGCATTTAACATAGGATCTGATATAACCAGTAGTAAGGAAATGTCAGCTATTACACTTTGTAAAATAACTTTTTAAATAGATACTCAATAAGTGCAACATTGTCTTGTTCCCTGCCACATTTTTCATGTACGTGATAAGTGTTCAAAAATATTTACTGCATTTGTGAATTAATACCAAATGTTTACAGTGGGTGTATATTAGCTTTTTAAAAATGTTTTACCTATTTCATGTATGTATTCTCTCAATAAGCTTTATTTATTTTTTATTTTTTATTTTTTTTGTCCCGGGAATCAAACTCAGGACCTTTCACTTGCCAGGCAGGTACTGTACCACTGAGCTATATCCATGGCCCTCAATAAGCTTTAGAAGTCAGAAATCTTGTGATTTTTTATATGTTATATTGTACATTTTCTTAAGCTTTACTATACCTACCAGAAGCTGGAACTATTGGTACATCTCAATAAGATAACTATTAAGGTGGTGTATCTTAATAAGTAACTATTAAGTTAGTTTCTTAATATAAAGTCATATTGAGCTTATAAATAAAATATGAAATAATTTTGTAAAATTAGTCCTATAAACATATTATGTAACTTTTCCACAATACCTCTAGTAAGTCCTACAGTTTTGTACAGAAAGAATGCTCAGCATTCAGAAGAAAAAAGAGCATATGCAGAAAAACCAGCGGGGAAGCAAAGCTGGCTTCCCAGATGAGCCTCATCAGGACTGCCTTGATGAATTTTTCCCTAACACACAAACTGATCCTCTGCCTTTGAGACTCTTACATCTCATTCTATCGGTACTGAGAGTGGATCTCCTTACTAATAATAGGAACGTACTAGTCAACATTTGTAGAAATGATGTATAAAGTCAGAAGGCCAAATTGTTAATTTGCAAAGAGACATAGAATTGTCACAAAGGTAAAATAATTCAGTTAGCATGACCAGCACTTTCTTTTTTTAGGCAGATATTTCAGGAAGCCAAATTATAACCACAAGGTCACCCAAGGAGCATGGCTTCTGAAAAAGAGCTGTTATATAACTTGGATGTTGAATGGCATCAGGTTACGATTCCCTTGGAAGGGCCAGCCTTACTGAGGAAGCCATTATATTGCAAGTTCATTGGCCAACCTCCCACTCTCATGCACTCTGAGATGCTGGACCCTGTACTACAACTCTGTGACTTCACTTCTACTGTGGTCTCATTGCTATTCTTTCTTTATAGTTAATGCAGTATTTTGAGTAATAAAAGTTAAATTATCAAAATTAATTTTATAGCAGAAAATCTATCCCCAACTTATCCCTAACTCTTATAAATAACAAAAATTGCTTCTGTACATCTTATTTCCAAAGAGGAGAGAAGAGAGTATGGCAGGGATGTGGAAGTCTCCTAAAGAAGTCAGGCTTGTCTTATCTTCGCTAAATGGTCTTATCCTGTAACACATCTCAGGACACTTAATTCATTAAGGTCTAAGACATGGGTCTAGCAATATTTGCATATCCATCAGCTCTTAAGGATATCTCATTGTTAAGAATATTGACAAGAAGTGAGACAGAAGACTATTTTCAGTGCACTGATAATTAAATTTTATGTTAATAAACTGGAATTTTAAAACATCCAGTTAATATAACTCAGGGAAATGCAAATTTTTACCACTTCTCAGTCTAGAGCAGTCAGGGATTAAACAGAAGCATGAATAAGCATTTTTGAAAGGATAAGTCTTGGTTCCTAATCCTTAGTATGTCAAAGCCACAGTCCATAGATGCAAATGGTACAATAATTTACTAAATCGAAGGACTTTAGGAGGAACCAGCCAAAGCTCTGTCCGGACCTGGTTCTGACGATGCTCTCTAGAGTAGATCATCAAGATCTCTTAAGATGTTCTAAAAACAGTGATGAAGGACCTCTTCCATTTTCCAGATTTCTGCTTCATGGTAAGTATCATCATTTTGTCGTTGTAGGCAAATACGTCCTGAGGCCTTTCAAATTGTTGGGCCACAGTGGGGATCAGGAAAACCCAGAGTGTGGCATTATGATTCTGTGTCAAAAAATGATGTTTGGCAATTAATACAAAATAAACATTGAGTCTGGCTAAAAAAACGTGTTACACCATTTCTGTTGCTGTGACAAAATACTTGAGAAAAGCCTAGGAGGAAAAATTTATTTTAAGTCATGGTTTCAGTTCATGGTTGGCTGGCTTCATTGCTTTTAGGCCTGTGGTAAGGCAGAGACACCATGGAAGAAGGATGGGATGGCGAAAAGCTGCTTCCTGGAAATCAGAAAGGGGAGAGAAAGGAAGAGAGATGGAGTGGGGTTGGGGAGAGAGGGGAAAGGAGGAGAGGGAAAACTGGGGACAAGGTTATGCCCCCAAGAACTCACTTCAACTAGGTCTCACCTATGTTTCTATCACCCTCCAATAGCCCATCAAATTATGAACAAATCAATGGAATAGTCCATTAATGAAGTTAGAGCCCTCATGATCTAATTACTTCTCCAAAGCCTCACCTCTGAACATTACTGCATTGGGGACCAAATCTTCAACACATGAGCTTTGGGGAACATTTCATATCCAAATCATAACGCAGTATTCTCCCTGGCCAAAATATTTTCTTTCTGGAAGAAAGAAACGTGATATAGAAGCGTTAGAAGGCCAGTTAGTCACGGATTATATGGAATTCAGCTGATGAGATTGCTAGAACCACATAATGCATTAAGAGCTTGCAAACTTGTACTGTTCCTTCCCTTTGGAATCCAGAACTTTTTTTAGTTTTTTTTTAAAGTTTATTATTTACTTTAAAGAGAAAAAAATAACAATAAAATGGGGTTTCAAAACAGTTTAGTAGGAGAGTTACAATAATTAATACATTGCGGATTGCTGTCTTCATAGTAGTTATTCAGAGTACAAGATATAGGCATGATATCTTGTCCAAACAATATTAGCACAAACCTTTTTTTTCAATGAACTAAGAGAAACTAGCTGTATAACTGTCTTAACTATCTTGTGTATAAATATATTTTTTTCTTTTTCCCTTTCCCCCATCACAGTTTGTCTTTTATTTATTTATTTATTTTTTGGTAACAGGTGTCTTTTCTTTTGAACAGTTTCTTCCCAATTCACAATATCTATTGTACATTTTGGATCTTATTTACTCATTCAGTTTCTTATACTAGGGAGATAATATAATGTTTATACATGCAAGTTTGATTTATTTCACTTATGAGTATGGCCTCAAGTTGCATCCATTTACCTATAAAAGTCTCCAGTTTATCTTTCTTTATGGCTGAGTAGTACTCCATTGTATAAAATTACCACATCTTTTTTATCCATTCCTCGGTTGATGGGCATTTGGGTTGTTTCCAGGATCTAGCTATTACAAATTGTGCTGCTATGAACATGGGTGCACATATATCGCTGTGGTACGATGTTTTTAATTCTTCTGGGAAGATGCCCAGAAGGGGAATAGCTGGGTCAAATGGGACCTCCAAGCCTAGCTTTTTGAGGAATCTCCACACTGATTTCCACAGTGGCTGCACCAGTCTACACTCCCACCAACAGTGGAGAAGGGTTCCTTTCTCCCCACAGCCCCTCCAGCATTTGTTATTAGTTTATTTCTTGATAATAGCCATTCTTTCTGGGGTGAGGTAGAATCTCAGTGTTTTTTTAATTTGCACTTCTTGAATGACCAATGATGTTGAACACATTTTCATGTATTTATTTGTCATTTGTATTTCTTCATCTGAGAGGTGTGTATTCATCTCAGATGCCCATTTTTGGATTCGGTCTTTGAATTTGGGGGCCTAATTTTTTTCAATTCTTTATATGTTCTAGATAGAAGTCCTTTGTCTGAGGGACAGCTGGCTATAATTCTTTGCCACTCCAAGGGTTGTCTTTTCACTCTGTTGGTGATTTTTTTTTGTTGTGCAAATGCTTTTTAATAAGGTGAGATCCCATTTGTTGATTCTTTGTAATGTTTCCCTGGAAGTCTGTATTTTATACATGAAGTCTCTGCCTACACCTATGTGTTCAAGATTTCTACCTGTTTTCTCTTCCAGTAAATTTACTGTTTCTGTTTTAATATTTAGATCTTTGATCCATTTTGACTTCAGTTTAGTGCATGGTGATAGACATGGGTCTAGTTTTAGTCTTCGGTATGTAGAGAGCCAGTTTTTCCAGCACCATTTATTAAAGAGGCTATCTTCCTTCCAGTGAAGGTGTTTGGCCCCTTTGTCAAACATAAGGTGGCTGAGTGTACTTGGCGTTGTGTCTGCATTTTCCATTGTGTTCCACTGATCCTCAGGCCTGTTTTTTTTTTTTTTTTTTTTTTTTTTTTTTTTTTTTTTTTTTTTTTTTTTGCCAGTACCATGCTGATTTTATCATAGTAATTTTGTAGTATAATTTCAGGTCTGGGGTGGTGATGCCCCCTGACTTGTCTTTGTTGCTCAGAATTGTTTTTGCTATTCTAGGAATGAATTTTAGGAATGTTTTCTCTAGATCTGTGAGGTATGCTAATGGTATTTTGATTGGGATTGCATTAAATCTGTATTGCAGGTTTGGGAGTATGTCCATTTTCACTGTGGAACACAGAATTTTGATCTACATACTCTGGCTTTTTATACAGGTTGGTCTGATTGTTGGAACATATGGAGGTCATCTGGAGAGTGTCCAATACCTGTTATAGTGCTTTTATTTCAGGTAAGGACAGTTTCTTTTCTTTCTTTTTTTTCTTTTTTACTTTTTTTTGGTGCATTGAGATATACATAATGATCACATTCATCATACAAAATTTGTACCTGTACATGATATATCTTGCTTCTTCGTTTTTTATCATTCCCCTCCACTCCCTAACCCCCCCCACTTTATCTACAAAAGTCTTGCTTCCATTTTGTTCCTTCTGTTCTTTTTATTTTCTTATCCCTTCTTTCCTTTCCCCTTCCCTTGTTTCCCTTCTCATCCCAACATCTCCTTACCACTTGCCAACATCACTATGCACCTTGGTTCCCATCTACACCTTTGGTTTCTCACACGAGAGAAACCAGTCGATATCTACACATGTGTCCAATCTATTCTAATTAAGAGCATTGTCTCAAGATGCGTCCATTTACCTAGAAATGTCTCAAGCTTATCCTTCTTTATGGGAGAATAGTACTCCATTGTATAGAAATACCACATCTTCTTTATCCATTCATCAGTTGATGGGCATTTGGGCTATTTCCAAGATTTAGCTATTACAAAGTGTGCAATATAAACATGAGTGTGCATATATCACTGTGGTATGATGATTTTAATTCTTTTGGGAAGATACCAAGAAGGGGAATAGCTGGGTTGAACGGAACCTCTAGTTTTAGCTTTTTGAGGAATCTCCACACTGATTTCCACAGTGGTTGCACCAGTCTACACTCCCACCAGCAGTAGAGAAGTGTTCCTTTTTCCCCACAGCCCCTCCAGCATTTGTTAGTGGTTGATTTCTTGATAACATTGATTCCTTCTAGAGTAAGATAGAATTTCAGTGTTGTTTTAATTTTCATCTCTTGAAGGACCAGTGATATTGAACATTTTTTCATGTATTTATTTGCCATTTCTACTTCTTCATCTGAGAGGTGTCTATTCATTTCAGATGCCCAGTTTTGGATCGGTTCTTTAAATTTGAGGGGGTCTGATTTTTTGAGTTCTTTATATATTCTAGATATTATTCCTTTGTCTGAGGAACAGCTGGAAAAATATTTTTCCCACACTGTGGGTTGTCTCTTCACTCTGCTGGTGTTTTTGTTTTTGTTTTGCTGTGCAAAACCTTTTCAGTAAGATGAGATCCCAGTTGTTGATTCTTTGTGATATTTCCCTGTGTGATTGGGGTTTTGTTAATAAAAGTCTTTGCCCACAACAATGTCTTCAAGAGTTCTACCTATTCTATCTTCCAGCAGATTTAGTGTTTCTGTTTTAATATTTAGATATTTGACCTATATTGATTTTAGTTTAGTGCATAGTGAAAGATATGGGTCTAGTTTTAATCTTTGGCATGTGGAAAGCCAGTTTTTCCAGCACCATTTATTAAAGAAGCTATCTTTCTTCTAGTGAAGGTATTTGGTCCCTTTGACAAAGATAAGGTGGCTGAGTATGTCTGGAATTGTTTCTGCATCTTTTAATCTGTTCCATTGATCCTTGGGTCTGTTTTTTTTTTTTTTTTTGCCAGTACCATGCTGTTTTTATCACAGTAGCTTTGTAGTATAGTTTCAAGTCAGGGATTGTGATGCCCACTACCTTGCCTTTGTCGCCCTGAATTGCCTTTATTATTCTAGGTCTCTTCTGGTTCCAAATGAATTTTAGGATTTTTTTCTCTAATTCTGTGAGATATGCTATTGGAATTTTGATTAGAATTACATTAAATCTGTATAACAATTTTGGAAGTATGGCCATTTTCACTATATTGTTTCTTTCTACCCAAGAGCAAGGGATATCATTCCATTTTCTGATATCCTCTTCAATCTCCTTTTTCAGAGTTCTGTAGTTTTGAATGTGGAGGTCTTTTACATCCTTCATTAGATTGATTCCTAGGTATTTCATTCTTTTAGTTGCTATTGTGAAAGGTGTTGTTTCCCTAATTTCTCTCTCAGTCAGTTTGTTATTTATGTACAGGAATGCTATTGATTTTTGAGTGTTGACTTTGTATTCAGCTATGCTACTGAATTTGGTTATTAAATCTAGAAGCCTCTTGGAGTTTTTGGAAGCCTCTTTGTAAAGTATGATATCATCCACAAATAATGCTAACTTAACTTCTTCATTTCCTATCCTTATTCCTTTTATTACTTTCTCTCATATAATTGCTTTGGCTAATGTTTCCAGAACTATATTGAGTAAGAGTAGTAACAGTGGACATCCTTGTCTTGTTCTTGATTTTAGATTGAAAGCTTTTGATTTAGTATGATGTTGGCTGTTGATTTGTCAAAGATGGCTTTTATCTGATTGAGATAAAAACCATCTATTCCAATTTTCTGTAAGGTTTTTATCATGAATGGGTGTTGGACTTTTGTCAAATGCCTTTTCTATGTCTATTGAGATGATCATGTGATTTTTGATATGGTATATTACATTTATTGATTTATGTATGTTGAACCATCCCTGCATCCCTGGGATGAATCCAACTTGGTCATGGTGTGTAATCTTGATGATTTGCTGCATTCTGTTTGCCAGTATCTTATTGAGGATTTTTGTATCTATGTTCAATAGGGAGATTGGCCCATAGTTCTCTTTTTAGGTTAGATCCTTCTCTGATTTTGGATCAGGGTAATGCTTGCTTCCAGAAATGAATTTGGGAGTATTGCTTCCCTTTCAATTTCATTAAAGAATTTGAGAAGTAGTGGCATTAGGTCTTCTCTAAATTTCTTGTAGAATTCAGCAGTGAATCCATCAGGGCTTGGACTTTTCTTTGTTGGTAGGTTTTTAACTACATCTTCAATTTCTTTGACTGATACTGGTTTATATAGAATTTTTATACCTTCTTGACTCAGACTTGGTAATTCATATGTATCTAGAAATCTATCCATTTCTTCCTGTTTTTCATCTCCTTAGAATATAGGTTCTCAAAGCAGGTATTGAGGATCTTCTGGATTTCTGCATGGTATGTTGTGATTTCACCCTTTTCATTCATAATTGCATGTATTTGAGTCTTCTTTTTCCTTTTTTGATAATGTTGGCTAAGGGCTTATCAATTTCATTTAATCTTTCAAGAACCAACTCTTGATTTATTGACTCTCTGTATTGTTTTCTTAGGCTCCATTACATTAATTTCTGCTCTGATCTTTATAATTTCCTCCCTTATAAGAGCTTTGGGCTTGACTTGTTCTTCTTTTTCTAAAAGCTTGATGTTCAACATGAAATTGTTTATTTGCATTTTCTCTGTTTTCCTGATATGGATATTCACTGCTATAAATTTCCCTCTTAGGACTGCTTTCATTGTGTCCCATAAGTTCTAGTGTGTTGTATTGTTGTTATTTAATTGTAGAAACTGTCTAATTTCTTCTTTAATTTCATCTGTGACCCATTGGTTGTTCAGGAGGGTGTTACTTAATTTCCATGTGTTTAGGAAGTTCTTCTGGTTTCTTTTGCTATTGATTTCCAATCTCATTGCACTATGGTCTGATAATATGCATGGGATAATTTCAATTTCTTTGCATTTACTTAATGTTCTATGAGCTAATGGTCTATTTTGGAGAAAGTCCCATGTGCAGCTTAGAAGAATGTATGTCACTGGTAGACAAAGTGGGCAGACAGGGTCCAGATCCATGTTTGACTAATCCTAGCAAGCCAGCTGTAACTTTACAGTGGGGTGGTGGATAATCCCAACAAGCCTACACCTTTAGTTCCACTGAAGTTCAGGCTGGTTTCTGACTATGAGGCTGGGACCCAATTTGTTATATACTGTAACAATCTGTGTGTCCCCTTCCAGCTGGAACTTGGCTCCTTGACCTCCTGTTGACTTGAACTTGGCAGCCTCACTCTGATACTGGCAGCTACTAGATGGAATCAGTCTGCAGCTCCTCTGAGTTCTGAGCTCAGTTGGCCTCTCTCCAAGATGGCTACTGGCCAATCACCATCTCCTGAGGGACATCTGAACCTGAATAACTCACCATCCACTGCAATCCACTGCATCTATTGCTCCATTTCACTGGCACATTTCTCCATGGACACCTTTGGGGTTGACAATAGTTGCCATGTGCCTGCCAGTTCGAGCCACCCCTCCCATGCAGTGAATCAGGGCTTGGGGAGAAAGCCCCACTTGCCACCTCCTTCTTTGTTGAAGTCTCTCTCTTCACTCTCCCCATAGGCTTCATTTTTTGCTTCAGATCCTTCCTGAGTTCCAGGGACCCACTTCCTTCTTCCTTCTTCCCTCTTTCTTCTCTTCTTCATGTTGGTATATTCCAGCATCTGGACACCAAATCTCAGAGAGGCTCTTTCTCTGCTGTTCACCACTCTGCCATCTTCCAAGAACAGTTTCTTCAACTTCAAAGAAGTCAGTGTCATTTGGCAACTATTAAAATCCTTTGACATTTTCTCCATGACTGTGGTAATTAGTTGCTTTTACTAGGAGTCTATTTTCTAGCAAGAAGACATCAAGTGGTTTATTTATTTATTTATTTTTTGTGGGTACCAGGGGGTCGACCTCAGGACCTCGCGCGCCAGCAGGCGCCCATGCCGCTGAGCGATATCACCGGCCCCTTTTTCGTATGTGGGTTCCGGGAGTTGAGCTCGGGCCCTCGCGCTTGCCAGGCAGGTGCTTAAGCTGCTGAGCCATCTCAACGGCCCAAGTGGTTTATTGAAGTTATTCAATAACAGTGTACAGGGTACATGTCACTGACTGGCCCTCTGGTTTGCCTGGCGAGAATGCCATTTCAGAGAATACAGTAGCATTGTGCAAAGTGTGAGTGTGTTGAGAGGGCTGGCAAGTGCACCTTACTGCTATTCTTACACTTTTTCAGGCTACTCCAAGAGTAAGCATTTCCTGCAGAGAAGAGGTGATATAATAAACTAGGAAAGGGGGGCTGGGAATGTAGCTCAGTGGTAGAGCATGTGCTTAGCATGAAGGCCCTGGGTTCAATCCCTAGCACCAAAATTTTTTAAAAATAAAAAAATGGGAAAATAGGCATTTAAGGGAAAAAAGTCATGTTTTCATCTTAATGAATGCTCCAAAGAGTGCTTTAAAATTGAGTCTGGGGCCGGTGAGATGGCTCAGCGGCTTAAGCGCCTGCCGGGCAAGCGCGAGGGCCCGAGTTCGACTCCCGGATCCCACATACGAAAAAGGGGCCGGTGATATTGCTCAGTGGCACGGGCGCCTGCTGGCGCGCGAGGTCCTGAGGTCGACCCCCCGGTACCCACAAAAGAAAAAAAAAATAAATAAATAAAATTGAGTCTGAGTGCAATAAATCCATGTCTAGAGTGTATTATGGATCTTTTTCAGACACACAAAAAATCTACTTCTGAAAATTCAGAATTCTGTTGAAATCTTGGTGATACTTGCTTCAATTAACAGCCAGTTGAAATTCCAATAATGGATTGCTTTAAAAAGTATGTACAGGGTGAGTCTGTCCCCCTTTTATTTTATTTTCTCTAGTAAATCGCCCTTATTTTGATATTAATACAAAAAATAGAGTCACAAAAGTAAGTAAGGCAAATTTTGTTCTGAAGATAAACCTAGATAGCCCCTGTTTTGAAAGCTTTCAAGCTTATTAAGATCCAGTAAATAGGGTCAAGTAATTCAATTCCTTGAAACCTATTTCTAGGGAGTGTTGATTCTTGGGAAGATACCCATACATGGTTAATTACATTTTCTTGCTGCGTCTGCAATCATTGCAACTTTACTAGTGGTCTTATTCTTCATATTATTTTAGAACCAGGAAAGTGACATCAAATACAACAACTCTGAAATATCAAAATTTGTAAATAAGGGAGCAGAATCATGTACTGGCTGTTATTTTAGTTCAAGGAAGTGCACGCTGTTGTTCATGGCTTTTAAGGCTCCAACAAGTGGGGAATGGCTTTTAAGCCTCCAACAAGCTGAAAGTTTGAGGGGTTTGTTCTCTTTTTCCTTATCTTTCCCAAATATACTAAATACATTTTGATTAGGATTCTGTGATATAGTACTGCCTCCATTACTATTCCCCACTATTCTTTTTTCCTAACACAGTGCTGAGAGTTCTTAATGTACATGTTACTTTATGATTAATTTACATGCTATTACACATGCTGTTTTATGATTAAAATGGCACAGCAGTTTTTCATTTTGTGTATCACTTCTACCTTCCAACCAGATAGAATAAAAAGTGCAAATATTGGAAGGAAAGAGCTTGGAAAAACAACTTCAAAATTTGGTGATGCGATAGCCTAAATGTTTGTGCTTCTTCTAAATTCTTACATTGAAACTAAATTCTCCTGTGAAGATATTTGGGGAATGATTGGATCATAAGGGCAGAGCTCTCATGAATGTATAAGTGTGCTTATAAATGAAACTCCAGAGAACTACTTAGTGTCTTCCATCATGTGAGAACCACTGAGGAAAGGGCAATCTGTGAATATGGAGGGATGCCCTCACCAGACACCCAACCTGTTGATGCTTTCATGTAAGACTTTCCAGCCCCTGGAACTGTGAGAAATAAACTTATGTTGTTTACAAGACACCTAGATACTGCTATTTAGTTGTAGTAGCCCAAGGAAAACTAACAGCATGTCTGAAATGTAGTGAGAGTAGAAGAGTGGAGACTGGTATGAAATACAGGGAGGGGGTGACAGCCTTGGGCCAGATCATGCAGGAAATTGGAGCCCAAGATAATGACTCTTGATTTTAATAGCAAAAAAAGAATTCATTTTATGGGCATCTGAGATGAATACACACTTCTCAGATGAAGAAATACAAACAGCAAATAAATATATGAAAAAATGTTCAGCATCACTGGTCATTCAAGAGATGCAAATTAAAACAACACTGAGATTCCATCTCACTCCAGAAAGAATGGCTATTATCAAGAAATCAGCCAATAACAAATGCTGGAGGGGCTGTGGGGAAAAAGGAACCCTTCTCCACTGTTGGTGGGAATGTAGACTGGTGCAACCACTGTGAAAATCAGTGTGGAGATTCCTCAAAAAACTAGGGTTGGAGGTCCCATTTGACCCAGCTATTCCCCTTCTGGGTATCTTCCCAGGAGAATTAAAAAACATCGTACCACAGCGATATATGTGCACCCATGTTTACAGCAGTACAATTTGTAATAGCCAGATCTTGGAAACAAACCAAATGCCCATCAACTGAGGAATGAATAAAAAAGATGTGGTATTTTTATACAATGGAGTACTACTCAGCCATAAAGAAAGATAAACTGGAGACTTTTATAGGTAAATGGATGCAATTTGAGGCCATACTCATAAGTGAAATAAACTGGACCCACATGTGTAAACATCGTTTTGTCTCCCTAATGTGAGAAGCTGAAAGACTAAATAAAATCCAAAATGTACAATAGATATTGTAAAATAGGTAAAAACTATTCAAAAGGAAAGCGAAACTGGAATGGGGGAATGGAGAAAAGAAGGGGAAAAAAAGATAAGATAGATACACTACTAATTTCACTTAGTTCATTGAAAAGAAAGGTTTGTGCTAATATTGTTTGGACAATTGAATGCCAATATCTTGTACCCTGAGTAACTAATTTAAAGATAACAATGTGCAATATATTAACCATTGTTACCCTCCTATTATGTTGTTTTGAAATTTTGTTCTATTTTTTCTTTTCTCTTTAAAATTGAAAATAAAAGAATTCATTTTAAGCATGGAAATGGAATATAATTTACATTTCATGAAGACAAATACTGTATATGGAGAAGGGATTGGTGAATGGTTTTATGGACCCCAGATAGGAGATTACTTCTGGGTGAGAGATGACAGTTCCCTAGAAATAGGTAGTGAATATGAAAGTAAAGTATAGCTGCTGCCCTGCATGTGTAGATTCCATATTCATGGATTCAGTCATCCGTGGATTCAGTCATCAAGTATTCTTCAATACTTAAAGAAAATTGCATCTGCATTGAACATGTATAGACTTTTTTCTTGTCACAATTATCTAAACAGTACAGTATAACATTTACTTATGCATGTTCTATGAGCTAGTATGTGGTCTGTTTTGGAGAATGTCCCATGTGCAGCTGAGAAGAATGTGTAGTCTGATGTTGTAGGGTGGAACACTCTGTAGACATCTACTAAGTCCATTTGTTCAAAAATTTGGTTCAGTTCTAATATTTCATTGTTGATTTTTTGTCTAGGTGATCTGTCTTTTTGTGACAGTGGGATATTGAGATCCCCCAATGCAATTGTATTAGTGCTTATTTGATTTTTCATGCCCGTTAATATTTGTTTTATATAGTTGGGTGCACTGATATTTGTTGCATATATATTTATGATTGTTATCTCTTCCTCTTGTATTGTTCCTTTACAAGGATGTAGTGACCTTCTTTATCTCTCTGAATCAGTCTGGGTTTGAAATTCACTTTGTCTGTAAGTAGAATAGCTACCCCTACTTTTTTCTGGGTTCCTGTCACATGGAGTATTGTTTTCCATCCTTTGACTTTTAGTCTATGAATTTCTTTTTGAATTAAATGTGTTTCTTGTATGCAGCATATTGTTGGATCTTGCTTCTTGATCCATTCTGCTGGTCTGTGTCTTTTGATTGGCGAATTGAGACCATTAACATTGATGGTTATAACTGATATGTACTGACTTATCCTTGTCATGTTATTTTCCTGTTGTTGGCTCCCCCTCTTTTTTTCCTCCCTCTGTTTAATTGTTTGCCTTGCCTGGTGGATTCCTTCTGTTGGGGTTCATAGAGTTGTGGTCCTTGTTATCTCTTTCTAGAATGCCCTTCAAAACATTTTGTAATACAATATGACAACTACTTCCATAGCATTTACATTGCATTAGGTATTACAAGGCATCTAGAAACAATTTAAAGTGTATGAAAGGATGTGCATAGGTAATATAAAATATTACATCATTTTATATAAAGGACTTGAGCATTTACAGATTTTTTTTGTGTGTGTGGGTACTGGGAGTCGACCTCAGGACCTTGCGCTTGCCAGCAAGCACTTGTGCCGCTGAGCGATATCACTGGCCCTTTTTTTTTTCTTTATGTGGGTTCCAGGAGTCGAACTCAGGACCTCGCGCTTGCCAGGCAGGTGCTTATGCCGCTGAGCTATCTCACCGGCCCTACAGATTTTTGTATCTGTAAATTGTATCGTATCTGTGTGGGGGTCTTGGAACCGATTCCCCACAGATACTGAGGGATAACTGTATATTTCTTGGACATAGAATTGACAGAACTTCCAAAATTAAATGTGAGGACAGGAATTAAGGGAAGGAAAGAACAAAGCTGAATTGTAGATTACTGGGATTCAAGGAGAGCTCTTCATGGCAGTAACATTTCACTGGAATATTAATAGAAGACATGGCTGGTCACTTTATGCTTATGAAATAGTTCATGGAAAATTTTGTTTTTCTCACCACTTCTACTCTGAACTGTTAAATTTTTCCCTGAAGTTGAGTTCTAAGTCCATGAGAATTAGAATTCCATTTGACCCAGCTCTTCCCCTTCTAGGTATCTTCCTGAAAGAGTTAAAGACATCACATTACAATGATACATGCATTTCTATATTTACAGCAGCACAACTCATAATAGCTAAATCTTGGAAGCAGCCTATATGTCTATCAGTGGTTGAATGGATAAAGAAAATGTGGTGTTTACACATAGTGTATTACTCTGCTATAAAGAAAGATAAATTCAAGTCATTTGTAGGAAAATGGATGCACCTTGAGATCATAAGTTTAAATCAGAATCAATCTTCTGCATGTGTACAGCCAGTTTTTCAGGATCATTTGTGAAAGAGGCTATCTTTCCTTTGGCATTTGATTTTCGCTCCCTGATCAAAGATCAGCTGGCTGAATGTGCCTGAGGTTTTTTCTGCATCCTCTATTTTGTATTGATCCATATGCTTGTTTTTGTGCCAGTACCATGCATTTTTAACACTGTAGCTTTGTAATATAACTTGAAATTTGGGCTTTTGATAGATCCTGCTTTGCTCTTGTTGCACAGGACTTCTTTGGCTATTCTAGAACTCTTCTGGTTTCATATGAATTTAGTATTGTTTTTGCTATGAATTTAGTATTGTTTTGAGGAATGCTGTTGGTATTTTAACTTGGATTGCATTAAATCTACTATAGTTTTGGAAGTATGACCATTTTGAGGGTATGGTTCTCCCTATCCAGGAACAAAGGATATCTTCCCATTTTCTTATGTCTTCTTTAATTTCCTTTTTCTCTAGTTTTATTATTGTTTAGGTCTTTCATTTCCTTTTTTAGGTTAATTCCTGAGTATTTAATTTTTCTTGAAGTTATTGTGAATAGTATTATTGTCTTAATTTCTTTCTTGGTGGGTTTGTTATTAATATATAGGAATGCTATTTGTTTTTGTGTATTGATTTTTTTATTTTTGTGTTGATTTTGTATCCTACCACCTTGGTGAATTTATTAGTTTGGGGAATCTTTTGGTGGAATTTTGTGGGTCTTCTATGTAAAGGATCATGTCATCTGCAAATAAGGATATTTCTTCCTTTCCTATGTATATATCCCTGTTATTTCTTTCTCTTACCTGATTATTCTGGCTGACGTTTAGAGTAGTGTATTCACCAGGGTGGTGATAGTGGACATCTTTGTCTTACTCCTGATTTTAGAGGAAAAGATTTCAGTTTTCCCCCAATTAATGTGACATTGACAGTAGGTTTGTCATAAATGGCTTTTTATCAGATTGAGATAAGGTCCTTCTATACTTATTTTCTTCAGCATTTTTATTATGTTTGGATGTTGAATTTTGTCAAAGGCTTTTTCTGCATCTATTGAGGTGATCATATGATTTTTGTCCTTGCTCTTATTTCTGTGATATGTTACAGTTATTGATTTGCATGTGTTGACTCATCTTTTCATCCCTGATAAAGCCTACTTGGCCACGATATATGATGTTTTTAGTAATTTTTTGCATTCTATTTGCCAGTATGTGACTGAGGATCTTTGAATTTGTGGCACTCACTGTATTTTTGATCACACCTCATAAAAACACAAAAAAGTGGCTTTTTTCTGCTTCAGAAAGTGGCAACAATAGGATAATTTAAAGTAAGGAGGAGTATTTTGAGGGAAGTTAATGACAACATGTCTTTTACTGTAAATTTTTAAAAATTTAGACAGAAACCAGCCCCTCCCCTTGTGGCTGCTGGGATCCAGGTAAGCAGTGCAGGAAGGCCCAGAAACCAGCAGGAACGTCAGCCACACAGTAGGCCCCCAGCCAGGGCGCACAGGATGGACAGGTGGAACTAGCGGTGTGAAATTGTCAGAAGCAACAGTAATAATACAAGCCAACAGATGGTAAATTAGGTGAACCAGCATTCTGCTTGGGAACAAAGACACACAGAATAGAAGCAGGTGGGTGGGGGATTCCCATTTTCACATTTTTTTTCTCTTTTTCTTTTTTCTTTTCATTTTTTCATTTTTCTTTTTTTTTTTCTTCCTCTTTTCTAAATGGCTGGGGAGAAATCCAGCAGAAAACTAATCCCATCCAAAAACCCAGAGACCGAGTACAGATAATCCTTTGCTTACTCCTTCATTCTTTCTCTTCCACCCTCTTCTCTAGTTCCCCAAAGCTTGCCTGATTATCTTTTGTCCGCCAGCCTGGTTTCTACTTTCTATTCAGTTATCTTTGTTTTATCCAGTATCTTTCTTAAATTTCCCCATCACAGGCTAAAACCACTGTACTGAGGGCAAACACTTTGCATACAGGTCTGAAAGTCTGCCTTCAGTTTTGTTCAAGTGGTTTTGCCAGCTTTCAATGTAATATAATTATAGATTTTGCTCCTATTGTTAAAGGTACAAAATTAATAGTTACCACAGGTTGTCAGTGTCTAAACTGTGCTAGATGCTATTGTTATTGCTAATTATACTATTTTAACTAGGATGTCATATCTGTTTTAATCAGTTGTTCTCATTTCTGTAACAAAATTGGGAAGTTCTGGGGTAATAACCTCACCACATCCCAGCACTAAAGACTGGGGACTGAGCCAAACAGATACCAGCATCTCACTCTTACTTAATTGGAAAGGTAGGATCTTGAGACAGACACGAACCAAGAATCTCCTACACACAGAAGATATTCCCAAAGAACAAACCTTACCTAGAGAAGCCTTGATACTAGTGATATAGCTACCTACTACAAAAACCTACAAGGATCAACACAGACAACAAAAGAAAAACTTTTGAAATAGAAAATGACAAGATACAGAAGCAAAATGCAACCTCAGACCTCCAGCCCACCCAGAGCAAGTCCAGGAGACAATGAGATAGAGGAAAATGGAAGACACACACCTGACATTTCTGAAATGACAGCAACCAAAGTAAAGAAACAAATCCATGAGGCTATAGAAGAAATCAGATCAGAAATAATCTCTCAGGTAAAAAAAAGAAATGTCAACAGTTATAAAGGAATTGTTTAGCAAATCTAGAGTAGAGATAGCTAAAAAAATAGACAATAGGAAGAGAATGGAAACTGTGAATGATCAATATAGGAAAGAGAATGCATGAAATGGATTCAAACAGATATCCAGGAAATTAAAAATTCCATTGAAAGCTGGCAAAACTGCTTGAACAAAACTGAAGACAGACTTTCAGACCTTGAAAACAGGATCTCGGCTAGTGATCATGAAAGGAAAGATCTCTTGAAAATAACCAAAGATCAGGAACTAGCAATTCAATGACTGCAAGATGATGCAAAGAAAAATAATATAAGAATAATTGGTGTCAATGAAAAAGTAGGAGTCAACACAAATGATATAAGAAAAAAACTATTTGCATAAATAATAGCAGAAAATTTCCCAAGCATGGGAAAAGAATCTGACATACAGATAAGTGAGGCATATACAACTCCTATTAGCCATAACCAAAATGTACACCCAGACATATAATAATCAAGATCCCAGAAATTCAGCACAAGAACAGAATATTAAAAGCTGTTAAAGAAAAGAAAAATCACTTATAAAGGAAAGGCCATCAGAATCATGGCAGACTTCTCAACACAAAGCCTCAAGTCAAGAAGAGCTTGGAGTAAAGTATTTCAAGTCCTGAAAGAAAACAACTTCCATACCAGATTGATATACCCTGCAAAACTACCTTTCAAAATTGGTGGAGAAATAAGATACTTCCATGAAAAAGAACAACTGAAGAAATTCAAGACCACCTAACCAACACTACAAAGGGTACTGAAAGATATTCTAGACAGAGATAAAAATGACCACAATTCCAAGAATGACAACAGAAAGAAACCACAAAGCAGGGCAAACAAACGGAGGGGAAAAGTAGGGAACCAAGAGCAGGAAAATAACATGACAAAGAAAAGCCAACACATATCAGTTATAACCATCAATGTAAATGACGTCAATTCACCAATCAAAAGAAACAGACCGGCAGAGTGGATCAAGAAACAAAATCCAACAATATGTTGTATACAGGAAGCACATTTAACTCAAAAAGAAATTCATAGACTGAAAGTCAAAGGATGGAAAATGATACTCCATGTGACAGGAACCCAGAAAAAAGCAGGAGTAGCTATTCTGTTTGCAGCAGATAATGTGAACTTCA
Organism: Erethizon dorsatum; assembly: GCA_028451465.1. Lineage (NCBI taxonomy): Eukaryota > Metazoa > Chordata > Mammalia > Rodentia > Erethizontidae > Erethizon > Erethizon dorsatum. Next base: position 26,223,535 of record CM051835.1, on the reverse strand, counting down.
AACCAAGAATGATCAAAAGAAATAAAGAAGGTCACTACATACTTGTGAGAGGAAAAATTCAAAAGGAAGATATAACAATGATAAATATATATGCACCAAATATGGGAGCACCCAACTATGTAAGACAAATATTAATAGACATGAAAGCTCAAGCAATAATACAATTGTAATGGGGGACCTTAATATCCCATTGTCACAAAGAGATAGATGAACTAGACAAAAAATCAGCAAAGAAATATCAGAACTGAACCAAACCTGTGAACAAATGAACTTAGTACATGTTTACAGAGTGTTCCACACAACATCAGAATACACATTCTTCTCAGCTTCACATAGGACATTCTCTAAAATAGACCATGTACTAGCCTGTAGAACATGCTTAAGTAAATGGAAAGAAATTGAAATTATCCCATGTATATTATATGACCATAGTGCAATGAAATTGGAAATTAATGACAAAAGAAACTGCAAAAAATCCATAAACATATGGAAATTAAATAACACCCTCCTGAACAACCAATGGGTCACAGTCAAACCATATCTACAATCAAACAAAAATGCAAATACAACTTACCAGAACCTGTGGGATGCAATGAAAGCAGTCATAAGAGGGAAATTTATAGCAATGACTCTCACATCAGGAAAACAGAACAAGCACAAATAAACAACCTAATGTTGCACCTCAAGCTTCTAGAAAAAGAAGAGCAAATCAAGCCCAAAGCCCATATAAGGAGGGAAATTATAAAGATCAGAGCAGAAATTAATGCAATTGAGACTAAGAAAACAATACACAGCATTAATGAATAAAAGAGCTGGTTCTTTGAAAGAATAAAATTGATAAACCCCTAGCCAACCTTATCAAAAAAAAGGAAAGACAAAACACAAATTCATGCCATAAGGAATGAAAAGGGTGAAATCACTACAGATCCTGTGGAAATTCAGAAGATCATCAATATGTACTTTGAAAATCTTTATTCACATAGGATGGAAAACATGAAGAAATGGACAGATTTCTAGAAACATATGAATTACCAAAGCTGAATCAAGGAGACATAAAAATTCTGAATAACCCAATATCAGTTAATGAAATTGAAACCATAATTTAAAACTTACCAGAAAAGAAAATCTCAGGTCCTGATGTATTCACTGCTGAATTCTACAAGAAATTTAGGGAAGATTTAACACCAATACTTCTCAAATTCTTTAGTGAAAGTGAAAGGGCAGCAATTCTCCCTAACTTATTCCTGGAGGCAAGTATTACCCTGATACCAAAACCAGAGAAAGACCCAACCAAAAAAGAGAACTAGAGGCTGATTTTCCTAATGAACATAGATACAAAAACCCTCAGTAAAATACTAGCAAACAGAATGCAGCAAATCATTGAGAATATTATATACCATGACCAAGTGGGATTCATCCCAGGAATGTGGGGATGGTTCAACATACACAAATCAATAAATGTAATACACCATATCAACAGAGCCAAAGGCAAAAATCACATGATCATCTCAATAGATGCAGAAAAAAATCTTTTGATAAAGTCCAACACTCACTCATGATAAAAACTCTACAGAAAATCCAAATAGATGGTCTTTACTTCAATCTGCTAAAAGCTATCTATGACCAACTAACAGTCAATATCAGACTAAATGGACAAAAACTGAAAGCTTTCACTGTAAAATCAAGAACAAGACAAGGATGTCCACTATCACCACTCCTATTCAAAATGGTTCTGGAAACATTAGCCAGAGCAATTAGACAAGAGAGAGAAACAAAAGAATAATGATAGAAAAGGAAGAAGTTCCAATATCATTATTTGCAGATGACATGTTACTCTACATACAAGACCCCAAAAACTCCACTGAAAGACATCTAGAATTAATAACCAAATTCAGTAGCATAGCTGGATACAAAGTCAACACTCAAAAATCAGTAGCACTCCTGTACACAATCAACAAACTCACTGAGAGAGAAATTAGGGGAACCACACCCTTCACAACAGCATACAAAGAAATGAAACACTTAGGAATCAATCTAACAAAGGAAGTAAAAGATCTATACATTTAAAATCATAGTACTCTGAAAAAAGAGATAGAAGAGGATATCAGAAAATGGAAAGATATCCCTTGCTTATGGATAGGAAGAACTAACATTGTGAAAATGGCCATACTCCCAAACTGTTATAAATTTAATGCAAAATTGATCAAAATACAATTAGCATACCTCACAGATCTAGAGAAAACATTCCTAAAATTCATTTGGAAACAGAAGAGAGCTAGAATAGCAAAGGCAATCCTGGGCAACAAATTAAGATAGGAGGCATCACAATCTCTGACATAAAATTATACTACAAAGCTACTGTGATAAAATCAGCGTGATACTGGCAAAAGAACAGACCTGAGGATCAGTGGAACAGTTTAGAAGATGCAGACACAACTACAAACACACTCAGCCACCTTATCTTTGACAAAGGGGCCAAACACCTTCACTGGAAGGAAGATAGCCTCTTTAATAAATGGTGCAGAAAAACTGGCTCTCTACATGCCGAAGACTAAAACTAGACCCATGTCTATCACCATGCACTAAACTAAAGTCAAAATGGATCAAAGATCTAGATATTAAAACAGAAACATTAAATCTACTGGAACTCAAAGTAAGTAGACGTCTTGAAGACATAGGAGTAGGCAGAGAGTTCATGAGCAAAAACCCAATTGCACAGGAAATACTTCAAAGAATCAACAATTGGGATCTCATCTTATTGAAAAGGTTTTGCACATCAAAAGAAATCACAGAGTGAAAAGAAAACACACAGATTGGGAAAAAACTTTAGCCAACTTTCCCTGAGACAAAGGACTTCTATCTAGAACATATAAAGAATTGAAAAAATTCAGGCCCCCCAAACTCAAAGACCCAATCCAAAAATAGGCATCTGAGATGAATACATACTTCTCAGATGAAGAAATACAAATGACAAATACATGAAAAAGTGTTCAGCATCATCGGTCATTGAAGAAATGAGAATTAGAACAACACTGAGATTCCATCTCCCTCCAGAAAGAATGGCTGTAATCAAGAAATCAACCAATAACAAATGCTGTCGGTGCTGTGGCGAAAAGGAACCCTTCTCCACTGTTGGTGGAAGTGTAGACTGGTGCAACCACTGTGGAAATCAGAATGGAGATTCCTTAAAAAGCTAGGATTAGAGGTCCCATTTGACCCAGCTATTCCCCTTCTGGGTATTTTCCCAGAAGAATTAAAAACATCATACCACAGTGATATACGTGCACCCATGTTTATAGCAGCACAATTTGTAATAGCTAGATCATGGAAACAATCCAAATGCCCATCAACCGAGGAATGGATAAAAAAGATGTATACAATGGACTACTACTCAGGTATGAAGAAGGATAAATGTGAGGCTTTTATAGGTAAATGGATGCAACTACAGACCATACTCATAAATGAAATAAATCAAACTCACATATGTAAACATTGTATTGTCTCTCTAGTGTAAGAGACTGAAAGAGTAAATAAGATCCAAAATCTACAGTAGATATTGTGAAAGGGGAAGAAACTGCTCAAAAGGAAAGAACAACCAGGATCGGGGAAAGGAGAAAAGAAGGAAGGGAAAAAATATCTATCTATCTATCTATCTGTATGTATATATGTATATACATATATATACACATGCGCAAAGATAGCTAAGATGATTATACTACTAATTTTTAGTTCATTGAAAAGAACAGTTTGTGCTTGTGTTGTTTGATCAATTCTGCATGACTATATCTTGTAATCTGAGCAACTACTTTGAAGATAACTATACACAATATATTAGCAGTTGTTAATTTCCCATTATCTTGTTTTGAAATTCTCTATTGTTTTTACTGTTGTTTTTTTCCCTTTAAAATAATAAAAAAATTTACACATTCATTTGATTTTTTTTTTTTGATCACATTACATATGTGCCCATTCTGCCCACACTGGAATGTCCAATGACAGATCTAGATGGATAGCATCAAAGTAATTAAATAATTAATAATTATTTAAATAATTCTGTCTACTTGGTTGTTTTGTGCCTCTTCCATGGAGGATTTACCCTGGTGGAGCTTGACCTGTCATACAAAGATTTTTGCATTTTATTCCTACTCCCATATATCTATCTTCCCATATTGTTCCCAAGGATATTTTTCTTCATCTCCCAATCTTTCTTTTTTCTATGCCCTGATTGAAGAGTGGAGTATTTTCTAGTATGCAAGAGTCCTTATATCATCTTAATTTAGGATACCTCACTTTTCACAGCTAAAGGTGGAATGTGGATACCGTCCCCCCCAGTGGAGATATAGTGCAATGGTTTTCCATTTTCAGCTTTTACCCGCATACCAAGCCAACATATCAATGAATCAAGCTTTGGATTTTTCTTCTCCCTTTAATTAGTTACACGGAGTCCTTCATGTGGCCATAGATACAACCTAAAGGGTAGATTCTGGTACATGTAAGATTGGGCTGTCCACACATGCAACTCATTTCTATCCTTTGGCTTTATTCAATGCCAATGTAATGCAGGGGAGCAAAAATTGTTTGTTCCTCTCCCCTTATTTGTTCAGCTGGGGCCTCCATAACAAAGGGTGGAATAACATGAGAAAAACATAAATTTATTTAGTATAAGCTTCACATGACAGAGGAGGAAATCGTTAAATCTGAGTGTTTTTATACTAGGGTTGAAAAGCAAAAAGTCATGGAAGAATGTTGTAGGGCAATGGCATAAGAGCTATGAGTGGTAGACCCTTAGCTGGGTGGTACAACATGTAATAAGACCAGTGGATCCCAGGGATTCTATAGGTAAACCTAGCAATACTCACTCATATTCCCCTTAGTGTCCCTTCATCTTTGGAGATGAGGATGCATCTTTACCTTGGGTATAGAAAGGGCACCTATTACATGCGGTTCTTATACACTGTTAAAGAGGAATATCAGAGTCCTTTCTCCATATTTGCCACTTCTCAAATTCTATCAGCTTAAAATATTCAGTATTCCAAGGGTCATATTTTAGGGTAGTATGTTGTGAATCCTGTCACCCACATGCATCTTATCCACTTCCATCTTAGAATAATTGTAGCTGGCTCCACCTCACCTTATGACTTGGTGGTTCTGCCAGGATCTAGTTCATGGTGGGAATCTCTGGTGGCATGGTGACTTGATACACTATTTTCAGATATTTATTCCCTACTAGGGTCCATTGGCATGCCATAAGATTTTTTTATTTTCACTTGATCTTAGCCAAAAAGTTGGGAAGCCATATATAAGGTTTTTCTTTTTTTCCCCAAATATAAGTAGCATGACCTTGCTCCAGAGTCCCAGGAGTCTGCAATGCAGTTCACCTTTGGAGCAGACAATGCCTTCACATGCTGCCTTTTCCCATGACTGATGCCTTTAATGACCTAGTGTAATGGCTTATATGTGGAGGTCACCCCAAAGCCTCATGTACTTATAGGTGAGGGCTTGTGAAAGGTGAGTAGATTATGGGGGTACTATAGCTGGCTTGTGGTTAGGAGGTGGGGTCTACTAGTAAGGGGTGGGTTGCTGGGACCTGGTAGGACTTTTTCTCCCTTACTTCTCTCTGCTTTCTGGCTGCCATGACATGATCAGCTTTTCCTCCACTGTGCTGCTCTGCCATTCTGTCCTGCCTTGGAGCCAGCCAACTATGGACTAAAACTGTAGTTGTTACTGGTGTGCACAAATGCTATTGATTTCCATGTGTTGATTTTGTATCCTGCTATGTTGCTGAAGTTGGTATTAATTCTAAGAGTTTCTTGGTGGAGTTATTTGGGTCTTCTATGTAAAGTATCATGTCATCTGTAAATAATGATAACTTGAGTTCTTCCTTTTCTATATGTATCCCTTTTATTTCTTTCTTTTTCCTGATTGCTCTGGCTAATGATTCAAGTACTATGTTGAATAGAATTGGTGATAGTGAGTATCCTTGTCTCATTCCTGATTTTAGAGGGAATGCTTTCAGTTTTTTCCCATTTAATATGATGTTAACCATTTCTCATAAATAGCTTTTATCAAATTCAGGTAAGGTCCTTCTATACATATTTTCTTCAGGGTTCTTATCATGAAGAGGTGTTGGATTTTGTCAAGAGCCTTTTCTGCATCTATTGATATGACTGTGTGATTTTTGTCCTTACCTATGTTTATATGGCATATTATATTTATTGATTTGCATATGTTGAAACATGCTTGCATCTCTGGAATGAAACCTACTTCATCATGATGCATGATCTTTCTGATGATGTGTTGCACTCTATTTGCTTGAGGATTTTTTTTTTTTTTTTTTTTTGGTGGGTACCGGGGGGTCGACCTCAGGACCTCGCGCGCCAACAGGCACCCGTGCCGCTGAGCGATATCACTGGCCCCTTTTTTGTATGTGGGATCCGGGAGTCGAACTCGGGCCCTCGCGCTTGCAAGGCAGGCGCTTATGCCGCTGAGCCATCTCACCGGCCCTTGCTTGAGGATTTTTGCACCAATAATGAACTGAATAAGAAATTATGAAAACAATACCAATTGCAGTAGCATCAAGAAAAATTAAATAGCTCAGAATTAATCTAACAAAGCAAGTGAAAGACCTCTACAGAGAAAACTACAGTATTCTTAAAAAGGAGATTGAAGAGGACATCAGAAAACAGAAAGATGTCCTCTGTTCCTGGAAAGGCAGAACCAGTATAGTAAAAATGGCAATACTCCCAAAACTGTTATAAAGATTCAGTACAAATGCAATCAAAATACCAATAGCATACTTCACAGATCTAGAGAAAACAATTCTAAAATTCATGTGGAACCAAAAGAGACTCAGAATAGTAAAAGCAATCTTGGGAAACAAAAGGAAAGCAGGAGGCATCACAATACCAGACTTCAAGCTATACTACAAAGCAACAATGATAAAAACAGCATGGTACCAGCACAAACACAGACACGTGGCTCAATAAAATAGAGTAGAAAATACTGAAACACCCTCAGACACATTCAGAAGTAATATTGATCTTTGACAATCAAGCCAAAAGTATACAGTGGAGGAAAGATAGCCTATTGAACATATGATGCTGGGGAAACTGGTTATCTGTTTGAAGAACACTGAAGCAGGGCCTATATCTCTCACCACATACTAAACTAAAATCAAAGTGGATGAAAGATCTAAACATTAAAATGGAAACATCAAACCTACTAGAGGACAAAATAGATAAAACACTAGAAGCCATAGGTGTATGAAAGGATTTTTAAAAAATAACCCCAACTTCACAGGAAATTATTATAAAAATTAATGAATGGGTTACATCAAATTAAAAAGCTTCTCCCCAGCAAAGGAATTAAGAGATAACCTACTGAGTAGGAAAAAATATTTGCCAGCTATTCCTCAGAGGACTAATACCTCAACTATATAAAGACCTCAAAAGAAAATTAGACCACCTAAAATAAAAGACCCAGTCCAGAAATGGGTATGTGAAGTGAACAGACACTTATCAGAAGAAGAAGTACAAATGGGCAATAAATATATGAAAAGATCTTCAACATCTCTTGCCATTAGAGAAATGCAAATTAAAACAATAACAAGAGGCCAGTGGCATGTGCCCATAATCCCAGCATTGGAGAGGCTGAGGCCAGAAGAGTGCAGTGAGTTCGAGGCCAGCCTGGACTACATAGTGAGATCTTGTCTCCAAGAGAACAACAACAACAACAACAACAGCAACACTAAGATTCCATCATACACCAGAAAGAATAGCAGTTATCAACAAGTCAAAGAGTAACAAATGCTGGTATGGTTGTGGTAAAAAGGAATCCTTCTTCATTGCTGGTGGAATGAAAATTAGTACAGCCAGTATGGAAATCTATATGGGGATTTCTCAGAGAACTAAAATTAGAAATCCTGTGTGTCCCAGCTATTCCCTTTCTAGGTATCTTCCCCAAAGAGCTAAAGACGTCATACTACAGTGATAAATGTATTCCAATGTTTATAGCAGCATGATTCATAATAGCTAAATCCTGAAAGCAGGAGGTATACCCATCAACGGATGAATGGATAAAGAAAATGTGGTATCTATGGACTAGTACTTGGATATAAATAAGGATAATTTTGAGACATTTGCAAGACAATGGATGCATTTGGAAAATATAGTGTTGAGTGAGATAGACCAGTCACAGAAGTGTAAATACCATGTGGTATCTCTTACTTGAGTAAGGCAAAGCACAAACAAAGAGAATAATAAAGGATGGATAGAAGGAAACAAGGGGATACATCTCTTGTAAATGGAAAGGGGTCAAGGTGACCAAGGGTGAGGGAAAAGGGGAAAGGAAGGGGAAGTAAGTATAATAAAGATATAGCATGTGCTGGAACCTAATAACCTCAATGCATGTAAACATTGTGTATCATAAACATGAATTAAGAAGAATAATAACAAGAATGAAAATGAGAAAAGGGGCCTTAGAGGGAGAGGGAGGGAGGAGGGAAGGTCAAAAGGAGAATGGGACTAAAAAAAGAAGCAAGCTGTATTATATACATGTACCCATACCCTAAGATGAATGTAAACGTCATGTACTAACAAAACAAATAAAACTGTGAGCCAAAGTAAATCCCTCTTCTTTTAAGTTGTGGCTGTTGGGCATTGTGTTCTAGCAATAAGAAAGAGATTAAGATATTTCAGATGTGCTAAGTCATATAGCTAAGTAGAAAAATTGCTTGCAACACAACCTGGACCTGTTGCAGAACCTTTTTTGCTGGCCTTTCCCAAGTAGCAGCTTTTTTATCATTTGACATATGGATCAAAGCAGTATTTACAGGTGTAGAAAGTCCAGGACCTGAAAGATATCTGCCAGATGTCATGGGAAATCTGAGATTAAAAATATTGGTTCTTCACTTTTGGTGTTATATCTTGACATACTTCAGACGAGTAGACCCCTAATATCTTCACTAATACAGCAGGACCCTAAATCTTTGAGGAATTAATTTAGCACTCTCTACAATACAAGGCTTTCAATTTCTTGCTCATCTGACTGATCATCAAGATAAGACTTTTATAGTGGAATAAGGTGATGAGTGGAAGGTCCATAAAGTCTAGGTCCTTCAGACTCTCTTATGACAGAAAGAAGAGAATTAATATAGCAGAAAATGTCCCCCCCATTGCCCAGGTAACGTCCAGTTTACTTCAGTTCCTGTTACAGTTCCTATTTCTTCTGTTTCCCAGAAATGGTCACTATGATGCATGGCTGGTCACTATGATGCACATTGTAAGAACCAATCCCCAATTGAGAAGCCATTCTGCTTCTGTACTTCCATTTGCAACCCCATAAAACACCCCTCCCTGAGCCTTTGGGGCTCTACTTCTTTGGGAATGACCCCAGTCAGAACTGCCAATGTAATAAAGCTGATTCTTGCCTCCAAACCTCAGTGCTGCTCAGTTCTTGGTCACGGCTTTGCTGTTGCATTTGGTGCATTGGCCATGAACCGACTGTGCTGGCCATTTGGGCCAATGGCTGGAGCCCTCACAGAAGGAGTAGGGACCCCTCCAGCCCTTTGATGAGAAAGGCATGCCCCCAAAATATTTTTGGAGTCTCCTTGGGGACTGGGGGAGGACACCCCGCTCGCTGCCTGCGGCTCACTGGACCAAAGAGAGGAGTGGATGCAGAATCCTGTTCTGTCATCGGCTAAGGTAAGACCCCTGGGGGCACTCCTGGGTCAGGCCTGTCCCACTGGACAGAAGGAGAGATCACCTTTTGTCAGAATGACTCCCCAGGGGAGAGGAATTATTTTAACCTCTGAATAAATGATGAATGTGTGCGTGAATGTAACTGACAGTGTAAGCCATAGACAGTTCTGTTTATGCTCCATGGCAAGGAACTCCCTGACCATGGAGCTTGATTGGGCCTCAACCTGCGGTTCCGTGGATGTGTCTAAAAGGGTAAAACGGAGACTCTAGTGACAAGTTTCTCCTTAGTCTGGAGGGTCCTAAGGTTCTGAGAGCATGCAGCCCGGTGGGCATCTGAATGGTCTCTCTCTGAGGGGCACCCACCCTTTGTCTGTTGTGGCTCCATTCAAAGGCACACCACATACATGTAGGGAGTCAGAATGGGCGGGATTTAGCCAGTCCAAACCCACAGTCCTTGACTGCAGGCCCAAGAATCTTAGGAATGGTTTTTCTGGTGATTACGGACTTAAAATGAAATCAAACTGCTGCATTTGAACAAGACTCCCTGAGACTCCCTGCTCCCTGCACTTGGACTAAGGCCTGAGAATTCTGCCTTGGCAGATGCTGCCACAGCTCCCACCAGGCCAGCTCTCCAGCCAGTTGAGCAGTTTCAGCCACCAGTCAATGCTGGCCTGCCTCTCCACCTGCAACTCCAGAGAGTCCAATCAGTCAGTGCCTGTGTTCACCCACAGAGGCCCTTCCCCCAGAGCTTTCTGCTCCACAGCTACTCTTACATGTCTATCCTGGTCAGATGATTTCACCTAATGTCCACTCAGGATGACTGTCAGCAACTCCTTCTGACTCTGTTCAACACGGAAACATCACCACATTTTGACTGAGAAAAAAACTGGTTAAGGAAAGGTTCCCCCATACACTATCAGCCCTGATGAATGGGTTGCTATGGCCTTTTCTAAAGGTCACCCCACCTAGGAGCACAAAATCCAGCAAAAAGAAACAAAGCAACCCAGTCAAGCACTTCTTGAAGGCATCAAAGATGGGGGCAAAAGCCCATCAATATGTTAAAATTTACTACTGTTACCCAGAAGCCTAATAAATACCTTTTAGGCTTTTATGAGAGACTCTGTGAAGCCTACAGGGTCTGCATTCCTTTTGACCCTGAGGGCACAGAAAATCTACAGATGGTAAATGCAGCCTTCATTGCACAAAAAGTGCCTGATATCCACAAGAAAATCGAGTCTAATACACGACCATACTCTCTGGCCAAAGACCAATATGTGAGATATAAGGGCTAGGGACACAAGAAAAATAAATGCCCATTCATGCTAAAAAAATAAGAACTCTAAAAAGCTTCAACCTGGATCAGATAACAATAATTTAATCAGCCTGATGGGTTCAAACTAGGCCAGACTGGACTCCCTTCTTCAGCTGGGTTACCAGGAGCTCACAGTCCAAGTCCATATTAGGGGCCAACCTATGACTTTCCTGACAGACAACCAACCTATTGCCCCTCTGTCAGAAAAAAGTTACCATCACCAGGGCAACTGGGACTCTTGCCTCTCACCCCTTCTGCTAGGCACGAACTTGCAGCCTGGGAGGACATCTCACCAAACATGAATTCCTGTATATGCCAGAATGCTCCATACTACTTCTGGGAAGAGACATCATCTCCAAGTCAGGAATGCCCATCTCCTTTGCACCAAGCCGGTTAGCCTCCCTGTTGTTTAACCCTGCACTTTCATAGTTGGTCCTAACTCTGACTGTTCTCTGAGAGGAATAATGATGCCTGCATCAGCCTGAGATGGATAATCATAATCTTGAAATTCTGAAAATTCTTCCAGTGGTATGAACTGACAATGCACCTCTGGGCCTGGCCATCAACCGTGCCACCCCAATGCGACCCCCATTGCTGTCAGACAATATCCTATGTTACAGGAAGTACAAACAGGCATCCAGCCACGCATCAATGCCTAAAGCAGTTCAGGATCCTGACAGACTGTCAATCACCTTGGCACGCTCCTCTCCTCCTTTTGAAGAAGCCCAGTGGAGATTACCAGCCACTGCAAGATCAGCAATGCAGCCATCACCTTGCACTCTGCGGTTCCCAACCCATCCACCCTTCTTGGACTGCTGCCTCCAGATGCCACCTGGTTTACGTGTCTAGATTTAAAAGATGCCTTCTTCTGCTTGTGGGTTGCTCCCATAAACCAACCTATTTTTGCCTTCAACTAGGAAGACCCTGAGACAGGATGAAAAGGCCAGCTCACTTGGACTCAATTGCCACAAAGGTTTAAGGACTCTCCCACTATTTTTGGGAAGGCTCTGGCAATGGATTTGGCCAAGATCCCATCACCATTTCTCTGGAACAGCCTGTTTCTCTGTCCCTTCCAGCTCTACAACCACATTTCCTGATTGCCATCACGGTCCCCTGAGAAAAGACTGGTGATTGATGGATACATACACAGATGAAATCAACCCAGAAATTCTCAAGACTCTCTTTCTCTGAGTTTGGGCCATGAACCACATGCCTCTATGAAACTCCATCCTGGGGCAACCCCCACCTGTGTCAAACAGTACCCATGCCACAAGAGACTTGATTAGAAATTCAACAACATATCCAGATGCTTCAGACTTGCTGAAGTACACCTCTTCCTTTTTTTATTTTTATTTTTTGTGGGTACCAGGGGTCTACCTCAGGACCTTGTGCACCAGCAGGTGCCTGTGCCGCTGAGCGATATCACCGACCCTTTTTTCGTATGTGGGTTCCGGGAGTCGAACTCAGGCCCTTGCACTTGCCAGGCAGGCACTTACGCCGCTGAGCCATCTCACCGGCCCAGTACACCTCTTCTGACTGCAAAAAAACCTCCAGTGGGGAATACTGTCCAGTTCAGGTTCTCCAAGCTGTCAATGCCACCGCAGTCACTCTCCATGCTGCAGTCAGTCTTCTACCACCCACAGCCTGCTGGTATACCTGCCTGGATCTAAAGAATGCCTTCTTCTGCCTTTGGTTGGCTCCTGTCAGCCAGCCCCTCTTTGCCTTTAAATGGAAAGACCTCAGTTCTGGGCTCAAAAGTCAACTGACCTGGACTCAACTTCCCAGAGGTTCAAAAGCTTGCTTACCCTCTTTGGAGAAGCCCCAGAGCTGACCTCACTAGTTTCCCAGCACAAAATATCAGTGCACTTCTGATTAATGACACCAAGATGCCTGCTGAGAAGACACAAAAGCTCTACTGTAATATTTGACAGAAACGGCCTATAAGATATCTTCTAAAAAAGCACAAATCTGTAAACAAAAAGTCAGATATCTGGATTTGACTTAAATCAGGGATACCATGCCCTTAGACCAGAAAGAAAAGAGGTCATCTGCTCCATCCTGGTCCCAACCACAAGGAAGAAACTCCACAAATTCCTTGGAGCTGCTGGCTTCTACAGAATCTGGATCCCTGAGTTCACAAAAAGCTAGGATATGATGCCGTGTCTGGAAAAGACTCTGACACTTTTTGACTGGAATCTAGAACAAGAGGAAGCCTTCAATGACATTAAAAAGACCCTCTCTACAGCCTCAACCTTGGGAATTCCAGATGTAACTGGAATTCAATTTGTTTGTTGATGAATGACGACATGTGGCTTCAAAGATGCCCCTTTTACAGAGTTCCTTCTCCCCCCAGCCAGTGTGAGGGTGAGAGATCTATGCCTTCATTCACCAGAAAGATGGATCCTATTCCTTCAGCATCCCATAAAGATTTTTGGGTGTTCAGAACTCTTAGGGGAGAATAGAATAGTAGTACGAGCAAGCGCATACCTTCTTATCATTCATGGGCTAAGTAACACCTCCTTATCAATCATTAAGAGTTCCTGTCCTACCTGTTTAGGGACCCACCTTTCTAATTCTTAAATAATAGCCACAAAGAAATAGCTTGTAACCAGTTCTTGGGAAAACCCACAAGTCAAGCCCAGGTGCAGAAATGCCTCAAGGTGTTTGAAAGTGAACTTTGGCCACAGAGAAGCACATGATCTCTTTATCTTTGTGGGCTGGATCTCATGGATGCAATTATAACAGAGTGAACTGTGGGAAAAGCACCATTAACACAGATGATGTGATTTAGCATGAGCTGTCAAATACGCCCAGGCCAGACCTCTAGGAGGGACTTGGACTCTTGACCAGAAATAAAAGACTTCAGCTCTTACCCTTGGGTCTCACGTCAGTTTTCTTTGTGGTACAATTGTGCTCCCTGAGCATACGATTGCCTTAATAGAGTTTGCTTGCTTGCTCTTATGTAACTGTGTGACTTGTCTAATTTTTTGTTCAAGACACACCAACCCGGACCCTTGGGACCCACAAGCACACCGGTAAACCGGCACTGTGATAGCACTATGACACTGTATTACTTTTAAAAATTTAGATTAAAATTCATAGTTGAATTTATGAGAAAGTCAGGGAAAGCCCATATGTCAATAATGAAGAAAGCAAACTGTACAGTAAGTAGAAGTTGGAAATTTAGCTGTCTTTGAGAACAAGAAAGGAGCTTTCTCAATTATAAGTAGGGGCTTGAGTTTAAGTAGGGGCTGAGAGAAAACAAGATGTTCAGTTCAAAAAATGTGGTACATATACTGAGACTGAAGTCTGTGTACTGCTAGAAGAGGCAGGAAAAGGACAGGGCTGCCTGCAATCACAGGCAGGTGACATGGAAGTCTGTGTTTCTCAAGCTTGGCTCCAGTATGAACAAAATACTCTGCTAAAGATCCATAACCATTGGCCTGATTTCATTTGGATTTAAGTTTCAAGTATGCACACAAAAGAATGCATAAGATCAAAAACAATAAGACAGGGTTGCCTATTAATATCATTACTATTTAACATTACACTGAAGTCAGGAGAAAAATAAATGTATATATAAACATTGAAAAGAAAGGGAAAAACTCAATTGCTTTCCATACATTAACAATAATTACAAAATTTAAATATGGCAGAGATGACTAGGTACCAGACCCAATACCTGATCTGCATTGTCCGTACTGTATTATTAAGGAAATCAAAATCAATGAGTCAGTCAGTATTAAAGAGATGCCTCTTCACTGAAGAATGGGTACTATTCGTGTACCCCTGAGTGCATGACCACATGAAGTCCCTTCATGACTACAAGAGCTTCAAGGTCCTCATTGCTGAAGACCCACACTAGGCTGTTGAACTAGTCTTTATATACTCAGTTTTATCATTCATGCATGGTCCCAGTCGTGGTGAATTTGGAAAATTAGGAAGCCAGGCCTGGAAGTCACCAAACTTTGTATTTTTATGCGTGCTATTGTGTTTGCTATTGTGTATTCTTTCTTCTTCAAGCTAAGTAAACTTGACGTTGGGTGAAGTATGTTACTTCTTGTGAGTTTAACGGTCTGTCTATATCCCACAGCTCCTGCTAGTTGAGAAGAGTAAGTATTTCATCTCCTAATTTTTTTTTTTAAATCAACAAAATTCTCATAAAAGCAGAATCCTATAACATATGTGAAATAGCAAAGACAAGATAATTCTGAGGGAAAACAAGATGGGATAGGGGAAATAAAAAGCTATATTAATTAAAATGGTATTTTTAAATGAAGAGACCAATAAAGCAAATTAGAGAGCCACCAGAACATACCTTCACATTTACTGAAGTTTAATATGTGGTAGAATTTCCACTTAAAAAAAAAAAATTAGTGTGAGAA
This sequence comes from Erethizon dorsatum, assembly GCA_028451465.1. Classification (NCBI taxonomy): domain Eukaryota; kingdom Metazoa; phylum Chordata; class Mammalia; order Rodentia; family Erethizontidae; genus Erethizon; species Erethizon dorsatum. The sequence continues at coordinate 26,208,140 of CM051835.1, read as the reverse complement.
CCAGGGGTAGAGGCATGATACTGAGAAGGCTGAGGCAGGAAGATCACTTAAGCCATGAGTGTGAGGTTAGTCTGGGCAAGATAGCAAGATCTCTCTCTCTCACACACACACACACACACACACACACAATTTATATATCGGGGCCGGTGAGATAGCTCAGTGGCATAAGCGCCTGCCTGGCAAGAGCGAGGTCCTGAGTTCGACTCCCTGTACCCACATACGAAAAAAAGGGCCGGTGATATCACTCAGTGGCACAGGTGCCTGCTGGTGTGCGAGGTCCTGAGTTCAACCCCCGGTACCCCCCTCCGCCACACAAGTCTATATATCTATAATCTATATATCTATAATCTATATATATATAAATCTATAAATCTATATATCTATAAACCTATATATCTATAAACCTATCTATATATATAGATATGTATGTCTATATATGTCTATGTATCTATAAAGAAATTCTCAACATATTTTATGTTATATATATATATCTATATATTTATAAAGAAAATTCTCAACATATTTTTTAAAAATTTTAAAGGAATGGGTCAATTTGATGCTAAAAAGGAAAAATGATATGCATTAAAAGACAAATTGGATTGTTAAAATTTTAAGATTTTTTTGAAACTTTGACAAATCAATAAGAAAATGTGAACACTTTCTGAAATGGACACTGGCCATGAAAGGTCAATTCACAGGAGAAGGAACGTCATGTGATCAGTAAACCCATGAAAAAAGATCAAGCTCATTAGTAATCTGAAAACTATTAAAACTGTGATCTGACATCATTTTGGACCATATAAATTGGCAAATATTATACATCTGACAATACCAAATGTTGAGCAAAGAGATTTACAAACACCAGTTATGGGGTTAGCAATTGTTCTGTTGTCTTGGAAAGAGCCATGTGGCATAATTAATCAAGTTGAAGATGCATTTGCCTTGTGGGTGAGCCAGTGATTCCATTCCTTAGTATAGATCCTAAAACAGATGTTCTTAAAGTGTGATCCCTAGACCAGTAGTGTCAGTGTCACCTGGGAACATGGCAGAAGTACAAACTCTAGGTCCCTAACCTTGATGTACTGAATTAGAAAAGTTGGGGGTGGAACATGTCAATTGGCTTTTAACCAACAACCTGCCAGGTGATTACCACGCATATTAAAAGTTTGGTATCTGCCACCTAGAGAAAAGTCACGTTGCCCATAAAGACACCTATGCTTATTGAAGAATTATTTGTAATAGTATACACATGAGAAATATTCCAAATATTCATTAGCAGAGAATATAGAAATAAGTTCTGTTGTAGTCCTACAATAGACGACAATACTGAAATTACAATGGATGAACTAGAATTTATATGCATCCACATGGATAAGTCTACAAACTATAATGCTGAGTTTACAAAATGAGTGCAAAAGCAATCTATAGAAGACATCCTTTGTACTAAGTTTTAAAACGAGTATATTTGGTTTATAGATATTTACGTTTGTTATAAATGTATGAAATATGCATATGAATAACAGGAATTAAATCAGAATAGTGATCACCTCTTAATGGGAGAACAGGAGCAGTATCAGGAGAGTTACACAAGACACGACTTCTATTTGTAAACTTAAATTTCTTTCTTTTTTTATTTTTTTGTGGGTACCGGGAGTCGACCTCAGGACCTCGCGCGCCAACAGGCGCCCCTGCTGCTGAGCGATATCAACTGGCCCTTTTTTCGTATGTGGGTTCCGGGAGTTGAACTCAGGCCCTCGCGCTTGCCAGGCAGGGGCTTACACCGCTGAGCTATTTCACTGGCCCCGTAAACTTAAATTTCATAAGCTTTATGATGAGTAAACAGGAAGTTGTTGTATTAATTTTGAACACTTGAAATATTAAATTAAAGCAATAATTTTACATATAAAACTGGATCATGTGGGGACATGTGGGGGGATTAAGACAAACCCAGAATTCCTCCTCCATCCAAACGGAGCCACATCTGCTCAGCAGCAGCCCATTGTTACCACGCAGGAAGGCTCACCCAGTTGCAGGTTTCCTTATCTTTCAAGCACAAGAAAAGAAGTAAATTGTTAAGAAATACACTAATATTTGAATATTTGTAAGAACTAAAAAGTCCATTATGCAGATCTAACAATGTGGGATTAAAGCTAGTTTTAACTGTGTATCCAGTTTGTTTCCTCTTCCATAGATGATGGCAACTGTAAGCCATTAAAGATTTAGGATAAGAAAATTTCAGTACTTGGGAAGACCGTGTTTTTGGACCCATCGGGAAGAGCTATTGAAAAGGTCATAGGACGGCAGGTTAGAAGAAAGCAGTAGAGCTAAGTAATCAAGAAAATGCCTCCTGTTGCTACTGAGGTACTGGTCTACACCGATCATTTAGAAAGTATTGAACGTATTATAAGAGATTTCATTACCCATGTGGGCTTAATTATAGAGCAGGTCATGTGACCACATGGAAGAGATAGTGGCTTTCCATTTAAAGGAAGCATGTAAGAAGGGTTGGTCACAAAATAAAATTGCTGAAGTAAATAGAAAAGAAGAGTTGTCACAGAATGCAGAGGAAAAGGTCAGAGAAATTAAGATGAGAAAAGAGCAAAGAATGATGTAGAGGGCCTGTCCAGAAAATACAACCTATATGTAATAGGAATACCAGAAAGAGGAGACAAAGCAAATGAAGCTGAAACAATATTTGCAGAACTAATTGAAGAAAACTTTCCAGAGTTGAAGAATGAAGTAGGCCTACACATGGAGAAGGCTCACAGGATACCTTTAAAATTTAATGAGAAGAAAGCAACAACTAGACATATCCTTGTGACTTTTTAAAATTTGAAGGATAAAGAAAAAATTTTGTAAGTATCCAGACAGAGAAAGCAGGTTACTCATAAAAGAACAAAAGTCAGACTGACCTCAGGTTTTTCTCTTACAATTCTGAATGCCAGAAGACAATCGAGCAACATTTACAGAGTTTTAAAGGAAAATAATTTTGAACCAAGAATTGTATATCCTGCCACATTAGTATTTGTGTATGAAGGCAACTGGAAGACTTCTTCAGATACCAAGGGATTAAGGAAGTATATTGACCAAGAACCTTCTCTGAAAATTTTGCTGAATGATTTACTGCAGCCAGAAAAATTAAAGAGTAGGGAGATAATTCTATAAAAGATTTAATGGTTAAAACTAGTTAAGAACATGAAGTCTAAAATTGTTACAAATAGGGTAATAAACCTAAATGCAAGATAGATTTGTAAGCTAGATCTAAAATTTTCAGTTTATGTAGTTTTAAACTGTCAAAGTGGATTCCAAATATTCGATGTATTGGGCAAATAAATACTGTTCTATTTTTGCCGTGTAATATTATGAAGATGCATATTGTTAAGCCAAATGTATGTTAGATATAAGTGTTTTGTCACTGTGGGTAGGACAAGTACAGAAAAGACATTCTAAATGTTAATCTGACAAAATTGGAAAATGGTAGCTTATTTCCTAAAAAAAAACAAGGTCATAATGTTAATACCGATAATGTAAATTTATCAGAAAATTTTCAAAGCACTGGTTGGAGAGGGGTGGATATGTTTGAAATACTGATTAGGAAAACCAGTAATTACTGCTGCGGATGTTAGTTCATGTAAGTCAATTTGTCATTGAGTTGTGAACAAAAATAGATTACATACATGCCAAGTTTCTGGAATGAAAAACAAGTGAAAACCCAAGAAAAAGTAGCAAAAATACCAAGGAGGCATTAAAATTTGCATAAAAGATACTGACAGAGATAGAGCTGAATTATACTCATAAACTGGTTAAATTAACAATTGATAGTATCCAAATTGAGTAAAAAAAGTCAATACTTAGTTCAAGACACGTTTGTATAAAACAAAGTTTGAAGGAATAGGAATAGGTAATAGAAAGGTAATAACTCCTTAGGTCATAGAAATGGAGAGTAACATTTTTATTAGGAAGAAATAAGGATGTTACAAGGAATTTAACATATAAGAGACCATGTGGCATTCATATGTAAGATTTTTGTTCAGTATCTTGGTGCAGGTAGTAGTTTTACTATTGTAAACTGATACAGATACATATTTTTAAAAGCACACTTAAAATTAGTATTTAAAACCCATTGAGTAATCCTTCAATTAAAGAGAATATATGAGGCAAAAAAAATTTATAAGTCCATCTGATGTCAGATTTGTCTTGTTCTACAGATACATTTGGGCTTATTGGGTCACGTTATAGATACAGACTTTCAAGTATAACAAACAGTGTTTTCTAGGTTGTGTGCAGGTGACGATAAAGCTTCAATAATGCTAGACATTAAGATAAAAAGTAAGTGTGGTGGGGTGTAGACAAGGATTGGACATTGTTCTCCTGTATTATTTTATACAGTGTACAAGAGTGCTAATGAAAGGGTTTACATAGCATCAAAGAACACATATAATTGTGTTAGGACAGCCCGTGCTGCCAAAAGTCGGAGGAACATCGGGGTGACTTTGAATAAGTCAGCTCTAGCTCTTTCTCTTTTTTTTTTGTGGGTACCGGGGGGACGACCTCAGGACCTCGCGCGCCAGCAGGCGCCCGTGCCGCTGAGCGATATCACCGGCCCCTTTTTCGTATGTGGGATCCGGGAGTCGAGCTCGGGCTCTCGCGCTTGCCGGGCAGGCGCTTAAGCCGCTGAGCCAATCTCACCGGCCCTAGCTCTTTCTGATAGAAGTAACCACATCATGTCTATCGCAGACACTCAGCTGAGTCTCAGATTCATTAGTATTTCCTTAATTAACAAATGAGCTAATAAAGCCAGGGCTGTGGAGCATGCCTGTAGTCCTAGCTACTTTCAAGGCAGAGATGGAAGGATTGCCTGAACCCGGGAGTTCCCCATCAGCCTGAGTAATGTAGAGACTGTCCACCAACCCCCAAAATGAATATGTAAGTAAACTAATATATAAAATGAAGGACTTAGTCTAAAGCTATGGTGTTTGTTGCAACTCAACCTCTGAGGTTCTTGGTCTGTGATGTATAGTGCTGTGAAAATATTTCTAACCTATCTGTACAACCAGATTGACAATTATAAAATGCATTTTATAAGGAAGCCAGAAGATGGCAATAGAGAAACATAAATCTAGACACCAGGGGCATTCCATGTACTTTTATGTAGCCTTTGTTCTTCAATATGTTTCTGTAAACTAGTTCTCCAACCTTTTATCTCCCAGTTCCTGCAAATAGCTTGGTATGCAAGTGGGCTGAAACACATATTTTTCTTTAGGAAAAAAATAAAAAAAGCAAATAACAACAAGATCCCACACAATAAAAGCATTCTCTTGCTGTATGCAAAAGATTATCCTGCAGCCTTTCTCAGCTAGGGAAGTTCTTATTTTTTTTTTTTTTTTTGTGGGTACCGGGGGAACGACCTCAGGACCTCACGCGCCAACAGGCACCTGTGCCGCTGAGCGATATCACCGGCCCCTTTTTCGTATGTGGGTTCCGGGAGTCGAACTCGGGCCTTCGCGCTTGCAAGGCAGGCGCTTAAGCCGCTGAGCCATCTCACCGGCCCCCGGGAAGTTCTTATTTTAAGAAGTGTGTGAGAAAAATGTAGACGACTATCCAGAGAAACTGACCTGCATGCAGTGTCATTGCTTTCAGCTCTGATTTCTGATGTGTAATGTAACACAATGGGTAAGGAGTTTGACTTGATTAAAGATTCAGGTTCAATCCTGATTTTACCATTTACAGACTCTAATCAAATTGCTCTTTCAATTTCTTCTTCTGTAAAATAGGAGTAATAATAGCTCTTATCTTGTAGTGATATTACAAAGATTAGATGAAATGATACATTTAACTCTGACATGGAATAGGAAGCTAAAAATGTTAGCTATTATTCTTGCCATTTAATTTGTAGGGAAGAAACTTGCTTTGTATTAGTTTCAAGATTGTGTCAGAATTAGTTTTTGTTGCTTGTTAAGTATGTAGCTGGGATAAAAGAGAAATAAAAACTTCCATGGGCAGGTTGTGAGTTTTTATTTACAGTGGATATTAACTAACTTCTGTCTTGTTTGTTTATTTATTTGTTTTTTGAGAAGGGGGCCTCACTATATCGTACAGGGCGTACGTGAAGTCACTTTGTAGCCCAGGCTGGCATCAAACTCACTAGAATCCTCCTACCTCACCCTGCTGAATGCTGGGATTATAGGCCAAAACCACAATGTTTTGCACTCTTGCTTTTATATCAGAGCTAAAATGAGGGATATTGGGGTTTTATTTCATTTCTCTTATTTGCCACTGATCTATTACCTTTGAGACACTGTACTCAATCTCCCTTAATCAATTTATCAAGTCAGTCCAGGCACATTTCTACTTATTGATGATGAAATTAAGATTTGTAGAGCAGGACTATATGATCTTATTTGTGACTGTGATAGTAGCAGAAATATCAATAAATCAAGATCTTTGCATTGTTTGATCTGAGATATAGGTACTGACTAGGAATATAGTTGTTTCACATATGAAGTTTTTCATTTTAATTTACGTAAAGTAAAAAAAATGTGTGCAAACTGGTAAAGGGTTTCCAGCCTGAAGGAGAGAAACACCTCTAATGATAACTTACCTTCATGGAAGTTCGTGTGACTTGTGAGAGAAGCCACAGCCATACCTGACAATTTCTTTCATATCAGATAAAGCAGAGAAGAGAGCCAGTGAACTGCGGACAGGATTATCAAGTTCACTGTCCTTATAAGCATGCTGTTACCGAATCTACCGTCATTTTTTCTCTCTCTGAAATGTTGATGGCACCAATAATTGAAGCTAATCCTTTCCTTTAAATGCTAAAGTTCTGTCAAGCCAGTGAGTCTCATCTCTGGTTGCACATTAGTAACACCTGAGGGTTTAAAAAACTCGTCAAAGCCAGGGTCTCCTTGCAGATCTCTTAAATCAGAATTTCTGGGAGCAAGAATGTAAATCACTATTTTAAAATGTTCTTTAGGTGATTTTAGTATGCACCACGGTTGTGCATGACTGAGTAAAGTTATTAGGAGGTGAGCATTCCTGGCTTGGGCTTGGACAGTCTTTTTATTAATTTCCTAGTCTTCTCTAGCTGTCTTACAAATGCTTTACATTCTCAGAATTCCTGCCTCTGTCTCTGCCTGTCAGTGAATCTGCCTCTTGCTAAACCAAATCCAGTTCATCTGATGGGATTTCTTCCACTTCCCACCTCTGTACTACTTACTAAAGAGCCTCTGCTTTACAGGTACTGTTCTTTCTCCTCCACTCAAAGCCTGAATTTTCTTTTATCCTCCCGAGGCTCTCCCTTCCACCTCTAGCATCCCTATTTCTTTCAGGATTGTGGTTCCTCAGTTATCCTCTATTATCAATTCAGGTGCAGCAAGCTTTTGAGTATGGACTACAAAGCAATAGTCAAGGTGTCCTGTTAAGAAAGAAAGAGAGGGCTGGTGATATAGCTCAGTGGCATAAGCGCCTGCCTGGTGAGTGCGAGGTCCTGAGTTCGACTCCTGGTACCCTCATATAAAAAAAAAAAGAACGAGAGATCTAATTATAGTGTGGTGTGATTTGAGCAAAAAGAGAGCTACATAAAGAATACAAAAGAAGCAAAAGGGAAGGTGTTCACCAATTTTTCTGTACTTAATTCCTCCTAAGCTGAAAAAAAGCACATAATCTAAATGGTTGTCACTTTCCTGTAATTCTTACATTAATTTTCCTTTTATTTTCTTGCCTTTTCATTCACTGCCAAGTTTTGTGAAAGAGGAATTTATATATATATATATATATTTTAAATTTCATTTTAAAGAGAAAAAATAAACCAAAATTTCAAAACAAGATAATAGAAGAGTAACAATGGTTAATACATTACATATTGTTACCTTTAAATTAGTTACTCAGAGTACAAGATATAGGCATTTAATTGTCCAAACAATATTAGCACAAACCTTTCTTTTCAATGAATTAAGAGAAATTAGTAGTATAACTATCTTGTATATATATATATATATATATATTTTTTTTTTTTTTTTGCTTTTCCCTTCCTTCTTTTCTCCTTTCCCCCATCCCAATTTCTCTTTCCTTTTGAACAGCTTCTTCCCTTTTCCCAATATCTATTGTACATTTTGGATCTTATTTACTCTTTCAGCTTCTCAAACTAGGGAGATAATATGATGTTTACACGTGTTGAGTATTATTTATTTCACTTATGAGCATGGTCTCAAGTTGCATCCATTTACCTATAAAAAAGTCTCCAGTTTATCCTTCTTTAGGGCTGAGTAGTACTCCATTGTATAAAAAGACCACCTCTTTTTTATCCATTCCTCGGTTGATGGGCATTTGGGCTATTTCCAAGATTTAGCTATTACAAATTGTGCTGCTATAAACATGGGTGCACATTTATTGCTGTGGTATGATGTTTTTAATTCTTCTGGGAGGATACCCAGAAGGGGAATAGCTGGGTCAAATGGGACCACTAATCATAGTTTTTTTTTTTGAGGAATCTCCACACTGATTTCCACAGTGGTTGCACCAGTCTACAGTTCCACCGACAGTGGAGAAGGGTTCCTTTTCACCACAGCACTTACAGCATTTGTTATTGGTTGATTTTTTGATAATAGCCATTCTTTCTGGGGTGAGATGGAATCTCAGTGTTGTTTTAACTTGCATCTCTTGAATGACTAGTGATGTTGAACATTTTTTCATATGTTTATTTACTGTTAGTATTTCTTCATCTGAGAAGTATATATTCATGTCAGATGCCCATTTTTGGATTGGGTCTTTGAATTTGGGAGGTCTGATTTTTTTTGAGTTCTTTATATGTTCTTGATAGTAATCCTTTGTCTGAGGAAGAGCTGGCAAACATTTTTTCCCACGTTGTGGGTTGTATCTTCACTCTGTTGGTGGTTTCTCTTGCTGTGCAAAAGCTTTTCAATAAGATGAGATCCCAGTTGTTGATTCTTTGTGATAGTTCAGGGTTTTATTCATAATGTCTTTGCCTACACCAATGTCTTCAAGAGTTTTACCTATTCTATCTTCCAGCAGATTTAATGTTTTTGTTTTAATATCTAGATCTTTGATCCATTTCCAATTTAGTTTAGTGCATGGTGAAAGATATGCATCCAATTTTAATCTGTGGCATATAGGAAGTCAGTTTTTCCAGAACAATTTTTTAAAGAGGCTATCTTTGTTCCAGCCAATGTGTCTGGCACCTTTGTCAAAGATAAGGTGGTTTAGTATGTCTGGAGTTGTGTCTGCATCTTCTAATCTGTTCCACTGATCCTTGTATTTTTTTTTTGCCAGTACCATGCTGTTTTTTTTTTTTTTTGTGGGTACCAGGGTGATGACCTCAGGACCTCGCGCGCCAACAGGCACCTGTGCCACTGAGCGATATCACCGGCCCCTTTTTCGTATGTGGGTTCCGGGAGTCGAACTCGGGCCCTCGCGCTTGCAAGGCAGGCGCTTACGCCGCTGAGCCATCTCACCGGCCCATACCATGCTGTTTTTATCACAGTAGCTTTGTAGTATAGTTTCAAGTCAGGGATTGTGATGCCCACTACCTTGCCTTTGTTGCCCAGAATTATCTTTATTATTTTAGTTCTCTTCTGGTTTCAAATGAATTTTAGGATTTTTTTCTCTAATTTTGTGAGATATGATATTGGAATTTTTATCAGAATTACATTAAATCTGTATAACAATTTTGGAAGTATGGCCATTTTCACTATATTGTTTTCCTACCCAAGAGCAAGGGATATCTTTCTATTTTCTGGTATCCTCTTCAATCTCCTTTTTCAGAGTTTTGAATGTAGAGGTCTTTTACATCCTTCATTAGATCAATTCCTAGGTATTTCATTCTTTTAGTTGCTATTGTGAAAGGTGTTGTTTCCCTAATTTCTCTCTCAGTCAGTTTGTTGTTTTTGTATAGGGTGGGGTAAAGGAAGGAAGGGAAAAGAAAAAATTGATAAAAGAAGGATAAAATGGGAACAAAGCTTTGTAAATAAGGAGGGGAAGAGGGGTTGAAAATAGGGGAGAGGACTGGGATAAAAAGAGGAATCAAGATATATCATGTACAGGTACAAATTCCCTATGATGAATATGATCATTATGTATATCTAAATTGTACCAATAAGCTTACTTAAAAAAAAAGAAAAGAAAACACTCATGAAAAAGAACTTCCAGAACTGCTTCATAAAGGGGCAAGAACAATGGGATAAGTGTGTTCAAAGTGAGGGGAAGTATTTTGGTAGGAATTAATGGCAATGTATCTTTTACTGTAATATTTTTTTTAAAATTTAAATACTCACCATATATTTTGATCACCCCTGGTATCTTTATTCCAATCTAGTTTATATTTAAAAATGATAATTATGATTGTGGGGGACAGACAGTAAGAAAGAAGAAAGAAAGATGAATGCAGAGGTAATTGCTATAATTCAGTCGAGCTGTTGTCATTTGGGAACCAGGGTGTTGGCAACAGAGTTGGAATGAGGAGTCGTCAAGGTCGAGTTGACGGGATTAGTGCAGAGATTGGATGTGGGTGTGAGAAAAAGTGATGACTGGAGGATGATTCCAAGGTTTTTCACTAAGGGTGGGAAGAACATATGTGATGAGGCAGTTGTGAAGAGGGAACCAGGATTTCATTTTTGCATATATAACATATATGGAGATGACTGTGAGACACCCAAGTGGAAAAGCTGAGCGGGCACTTTGTCATATGAGCCAGGAGTTCAGGGAGACAACTAGGCCAGAGAATTAATTAGGGTATTATCATATATAGGTGGTACTTAAAATTATGAGATGAGGTGAGATTTCTAGGAACAAGTGAGGAGAAAACCAAATTATTAAAGTCTGGGGAAAAAAAAGAATTTTTAGGAGGTTGGAGGAACACCAAGAGAGTATATAGTCTCTAAGAAAGTGCTTCAAGGAGGGGGGAGTGATGGATTTTGTCACATCCAATTAACAGGTTAAGGACAGAGAATTCAATTATGAAGTGAAGGTAAGGTGTTGCTTTGTGAGTGCTGGGAATGAAACCTTGGTGGGTTCAAGAGGAAGAATTAGAGAAGAGAATTGAAGGCAATAAGTAGAGACTATGCTTTCAAGAAGTTTTGCTGTGAAGGGGAGAATGGAGTTGAGGGAGAAGAACTGGAGGGAAAAGTAGAATCAAGAGGAATTTTTTTTTGAGGTAGAGATTACTAAATTACCCAGGCTGGGCTCAAACTTGTGATCCTCCTGCCTCAGCCTCTTGAGTAGCTGGGATTACAGATGTGTGTTTGATGGGAGAATTATTAAAAGCACACAAGTTATTTCAAATGTGTATATTGCTGGAAATGATCGAGTAGAGAAGGAAAATGAATAATACTCTTGAGGTGGGGGGGTCAGGATTATAAAAGTTTTGTCCTTGAGAGGGCAAGAGGGGATGGAATCTGTGTGCAAGCAAATAGGGTGGCCACACTCAGTTTTTCCATCTTGACTGGAAGGAAGTCAGAGTATATGGAAGAGATGCATGCAAGTGAACATAGAAGTGAGGGAGAACTTACAGAAGCTCATTTCTGGTTCCTTCTGTTCTTTGAACAAAATGAAAACAAGACAGTCCCTGAGAGTAAGATGAGAGAAGAAGTGTTGGAGGTTTGAGAGGAGAGAAGAATGCGTGAACAGTTACCCAGAAGAATGAGAAAATAAATGTCTGAGGGAGACATAATAGTGTACTGGACTAAGGCCTATGTAAGTTCATGAATTTATATTGAGACTAATCACCAAGTGTATTAGGACAAAGTACCTGACAGAATTTAAAGGAGGAGAGGTTTATTTTGGCTTACAGTTTCAGAGGTTTTAGTGCATGGTAAACTAGTGCCAAGGCAGAGAAACCATAGTAGAAGGGTATAGTGGAACAAAGAAGGTCACTTCATAACAACTTGGAAGCAGAAACCGGGGGATAAGTGTCAGAGAGGAAGGAGGGCAGAGACTAGATAGATAGAACCTCTACAATCCACCAGACACACCCCAAATTATGCTTTACTGATCTCCTAGGCTCACTCAAGCCACTCAAGTTGACAGTTAACATTAACTTTCACAGGAAGCTGATTCTCTGGTTACTGATAACTATGGTGGTATCAGAAATGAGGCTGACAAATGGATTTCACCAAGGTTGAGGTTTGGTGTTTATGTGCTACAGACTATGAAAGGGCAAGAGTTGAAGAGGTGCACAGAGGTGTGATTAAGATTATGGACCATGCGAGACAAGCTAGATGATGAGCGAAGTGAAGATATGAATGGTGAGCAACAGTACAGAATTAAATAGCAATAGGATCAATGGTTTGCCAGTAGGGGTTGAACTACTAAACAGGGTGAGGTGAAAGGAATTGCTGTGGTGCTTGGATTTGAGATTTTGGAGGGTGTGTGGGTACTGGTAACAGCAATGTCTATGAACGTGACAGTGTGGGTATGTGGCTGAAGTAAGACTAGACAACAAGATCATTGGAGTGGAAGAAGCTGCATTACTGTGAGTCCAGAATATTGGAAAGATCATTTACATAGATATCTGAGCCATCAATAATTGAGAGTGTGATTAACATGGGGATCTGTAGATAACTGAAAAAAGGAGAGAAAGTAGGTAAGCAGCAGGAGCTTTAAAGCTGAGGTGTTCTAAAATGGAGAGAGAGTGTCTTGGAGTTGATTTACCTTATCTCTTCAGACCTAATACAGATGAAGTGTGGAGCGAAAGCAGGTACCACTTTAGGGAAAGCAGTTCTGAGGGGAAAGTCAGATTTCAGTAAGGAAGACAAATGGAGCTTACAAAGAGGAGACAGCAAATATACTTTCTTACTCTGTGTGTTTACTGTTCAATGCATTTTCCTTTGAGAGATCAAAACTGCCCATTCTGCCACAAACTAACTTAAAAATATTGCTACCTATCACTGCTACATTAACTGGAGATGAAATACTTATACAGTAATCTATATTTTCCTTATGAGGCACAAATTTTTGGTAACAGAAAGTTCAGTAGAATGATGTAATGAAGTGTAATGTAAGACATATTGGATCAATTAATCTAGAAGCCTGATACAAGATTTTTTTTTTTTTGTAACTAGTCAGATGTTCTGAACATAATTATCTGATTTAAGGAACCGTATTGCTTAAAACAAGAGTAGTCGGGTATCCTACTGAAAATAGTTATCTCACCTAAAAGTAAATCAGTTTTTCTTTCATATCAAATTAGGATAAATATTTAGAATTACATAAATTGACTTTCAAAGGAAATATCTAAATACTCGTGACTTTATTTGGATTTTGACAACACCGTTTGGTATACACAACTTGGATGGACTTCAGGGAATTATTCTGAATGAAAAAAAAAGCCAATCCTGTATGATTCTATTTTTATTACATTCTTTTTCCCCCCAATACTGAAGATTGAGCCCAGGGACTCACCCATGCTATGCAAGTGCTCTACTCATGGGCTATATCCCCATTCCATATTTTTATTTTGAGATAAGTTCTCACTAAAATAGGCACCTCACTGAGTTGCCCATGCTAGCTTTGAATTCATGGTCTTCCTGCCTAGTATTATAGGCATGTGCTGCCATGCCTGGCCTTATTTTTATTACATTCTTTTTTTTTTTTTTTTTTGTGGGTACCGGGGGTCGACCTCAAGACCTCGCGCGCCAGCAGGCACCCGTGCTGCTAAGCGATATCACCGGCTCTTTTTTTCCTATGTGGGTTCCAGGAGTCGAACTCGGGCCCTCGCACTTGCCAGGCAGGTGCTTATGCCACTGAGCCATCTCACCGGCCCTTTTATTACATTCTTGAAATTAAAAAAAAAATAATAGTGATGGGAAAGAAATAAAGGGGTAGGGATTTAGGGGAAAGGTGGGTATAGCTATAAAGGGGTGGCAAGAGGGAGTCTTTGGGGTATGAAATAGTTTCATATTTTGGTTGTGGTGGCAGTTACATGAAGCTACATGTGATGAAATTGTACACTATATAATTGGCACCATCTAAGTAAACACTTCGGATTGTATGAAGGTCAATTTCCTTGTTTTGTTACTGCACAATAACTGTGTAAGATGTCAACACTGGGGAAGATGGAAGATTCATGGGACTTCTCTGCACATTTATTTGTAACTTCTTATGAATCTACAAAATAACAAGTTTCAAAAAGTCCCATTAGCTATCCTAAGAAATATAGACAAAAATCATAGGACTCAATGGATGTGTAATTTTAAAATGCAATGGATAATTGTGGAGGAATAATGGAAGAGAATTTTAAAGGAACTCTTAAGGAATCTCTTTTATTTGTGTGCTGTGTTTAACACACACACACACAATTGATGGATGCATCAGTTGACTTGCCCACCTTTAACAGAGTAGAAAATTACTTTTAATATTTTCCACATGTGTGTCTTACCAGTCCACCATTACTTAGCTGTTGTATTGCTACATTCTTGACATCGTGTCCTTTAGAAATGGGTTTTATATACTATACATGAGTATACAGAAAAATTGTTAATACTTTTTGTACTTTTGTACATTTGTAACTTTTGTAACTTTTTGTTCTTTTGTAACTTTTGTATTGTTGATACTTGCAGTGAAGGCAATGTAGCCCATTGTTCCCATTTTTCCTCCACTCTGCAAGTTCAGAGCTAACATATGGAAAATTCAAAAAGACCTACAAGAGCAGAAGAAACATTTCATACAGCAATAGATAAGACAAAGATCATTTAAATGTGGAAATAAAGAGGAGTGTTCTACCACTTAGGCTGGCTGTGGTTCATCTGGGCCCTCTCTGTTTCAGTTTGTCAGTAGCAAACCCTACTTTCTTAGCACGTTTGATGTACATTTGACTGCAGCCAGCTCATTTGGTTCTCAGAGCAGCCTTCAAGTCTCAGCCTTCTTCTACCTACAAAAGCATCTCTCTTCTAGAATATTTCTGCCTCTTTCATTCCCTAGGTACCTACAGAAGACACTGGAAAGACAGCTACCGTGGGTCCTCAGAACTCAGACTATACTCCAGTGTTTGATTGTTTCTGTTTATTCAACTTCTCACAATTGTTGGACCCAGGAGGGGAGACTTAAAGATTCAGTAGGCCTTGCTCAATTCATACTGTTGGTTAGAAATGGACCTAAGGCCCCATATTCACCTTTCAGTGCTCTTTCCATATATATGATGAGGTTGAGAAATAAATTGTGTATATAAATTGTTGATATTAGCAAGCTGTATAACAATTTTTAATGAAAAGAATATTTATACTCTCACATTTAACTGGCAGTAAAAGTAGTACTTGAAAGTTTGCTAAAATGAAAGGAAAAAAAAATATATGTATACTATCCTATTTGTATATTTTTAAAAAATCCCATTTCAGTAGGCATCATTATAGTTTTTCATTATAAAATGCTTTTTAGGTTCTTATGGATAGCAGATGATAATGATGACTTACATTTGTCCAGTGCTTCTGCAGTTTCTCAAATATTTTCATTTCATATTCATAACAGTCATGTGAAATAAACAGAATTGTCTCTGCCACTGTTTTTAAGCCTTAGAAAATTGGACATGGCCAGAACCAGTGGTGATTATACAATTAGAGCACAAGTTTTCTGATGTGAATTTAGTGCTTGTTTGACTAAATCAAAATGTTTCTCAAGTCAGTCAAATTTGCTTAAAGACTTGTGTAAGAACATGCTGCATCTCTGCTTACTTCCATCCCTCCACTAATACCTGGCAAGTCTTTAGGGAAAGAGTGCAACTCGTAGTTAACGTGAACCCTGGAAGTATAGTTAATGTCTGGCAATATTTATAACTTACTCCAGTTTATGCAAAAAAGTGCAATTCTAATTAGATGTTATCACAGGAAAAGCTTTATAAAATTAGATCAAACTTTCAGATAAAGGATATTTAGTGATCATAGCATTCTAGCTTGGTTCAAGTGATACTAATTTGTGTCTGATCATTCCTGGTAAGTAGGTAAGAGAGCTTTCCAGAAGTTTCTTTGCATAAGGACCCGTAAGCCTTCTGAGAGAATTCATTAGGAGAAAGTCAGAGTTGTGCATTTGATGAAGTAGGAAAACTTTGGTTCTTGGTTCTTGGAGGGATTGAGGGAAGTGTGGATCTGAATATCACCTAATGCTAGTCATTGGATTTGGTTCCCTATTCCAGCTTCACTAAATGACTTTATGTACCTTAGTTTATTGTCAGTCCTTGTAACATTTTTGTCCAAACCAGAAAGTAGTAGATCCAGCTCCAGAAGTACAAAGCTCAGTAGCTTAAATGATGTAGACTATGAGAAGAAAAAGGCTTCCTATTTTCTAGGGCATGAAGCCCCTCAACAGTGGCTTGGCAAGGACTATGTCAGCTAACAGCCACTGCTCCACTGGATCTTAGCCAAAAGGCTGAGAAGCGATAATGGCCACTACTCTTCATCTGGACACACACATGTCCTTAAGCAGCATCCTATGTGTGCCCTGTTAGGGCAGTGCTGTAGACAGGGTTTTCAAGGGGATAGATTTATTTATTTATTTATTAAATTTATTTTAAAGAGAAAAAAATAAAATCAATGATACAGAGTTTCAAAACAAGATAATAGGAGATTAACAATGGTTAATATATTGCATATTGTTATCTTCAAAGTAACTGCTCAGGTTACAAGATATAGGCATTCAAAATTGATCAAACAATATAAGCACAAACTGTTCTTTTCAGTGAACTACAAGAAATTAGTAGTGTAATTATCTTAGCTATCTTGTGTGAATATCTATATCTATCTATCTATCTATCTATCTATCTATCTATCTATCTATCTATCTATCTCTATTATATATATTTATTTTCTTTTCCCTTCCTTCTTTTCTCCTTTCTCCTATCCCGGTTGTTCTTTCCTTTTGAGCAGTTTCTTTCCCTTTCACAATATCTATTGTAGATTTTGGATCTTATTTACTGTTTCAGTTTCTAACACTAGGGAGGCAATACGATGTTAACACATGCGAGTATGATTTATTTTGCTTATGAATAAAGTCTCTAGTTGCATCCATTTACCTATAAAAGCCTCAAGTTTATCCTTCTTTATAGCTGATTATTACTCCATTGTATAGAAATACCACATTGTTTACATCCATTCCTCGGCTGAAGGGCATTTGGGTTGTGTCCAAGATTTAGCTATTACAAATTGTGCTGCTATAAACATGGCTGCACATATATCACTGTGGTATGATGTTTTTAATTCTTCTGGGAAAAGACCCAGAAGGGGAATAGTTGGGTTGAATGGGATGACTAAACCTAGTTTTTTAAGGAATCTCCACGCTGATTTCCACAGTGGTTGCACCAGTCTACACTCCCACCAACAGTGGAGAAGGGTTCTTTTTACCCCATGGCCTTGTCAGCATTTGTTATTGGTTGATTTCTTGATGATAGCGATTCTTTCTGGGGTGAGAAGGAATCTCAGTATTTTAATTTGCATTTCTTGAATAACAAATTATGTTGAACATTTTTTCATATATTTATTTGCCATTTGTATTTCTTCATCTGAGAAGTGCATATTCATCTCAGATGCCCATTTTTGGATTGGGTCTTTGAATTTGGGGGCCTAATTTTTTCAATTCTTTATATGTTCTGGATAGAAGTCCTTTTTCTGAGAGACAGTTGGCTAAAATTTTTTCTCAGTCTGTAGGTTTCCTTTTCACTCTGTTAGTGATTTCTTTTAATGTGCAAAAACCTTTTAATAAGATGAGATCTCAAAGGAATAGATTTAATACAGGACATACAATTTATGGTATTATTTTATAATATTCACCCAAAGAGTCAAATGCAGAAGAGTGCAAGAGATCTGTCCATACACTAGAGACCCAAAGAATCCAGCTGAGGGCCTGGATACCACAGCAATGTCCTGCATGAGTCCAGCTGAAGACCTAGAGCCCATGGAAATGTCCTCCACAGGTCCAACTGGAGGCCTAGAGCCCACGACAATGTCTTATGCAACTCCGTATCAAGGATCTGCACTGGGAGGTCCCAATGGCCAGTGGTGGAAGCTAGAAAGTCTGTGCCAGTGGGATGAAGGATCTGTGCCAGCAGGCTGAGGACTCTGCACTGGAGCCAGGAAGCAATGCTCAAGGTAAGCACCAGAGCTCCCCGTAAGTGAACTGCAGCCATCCTCAGTGACAGCGAGGACTTGAGTTCCTCCGATGATGAGAGCAGCTGAGTTCATATCAGGAAATCCAGCATGATAAGCTTCTCCAGGAGGATCAACAGCACCCCATCTTCCCCTCCAGCTCCTCTTTTATGTTGTTGGCAGCAGTCCTCAGGTGGGTCTTCCATGCCCAAAACCACACTGATTCACTTCAGCTGGGTGTTACAAGTTGACCATTAGTTAATCCACCATAGGCAGCATACATAATCATACTTTCACTAAAACAGATTTCATCTAAACTGTAAAATATTGACCATATCACATGCACAGGGTGGGGTCATTCAATAGAGTTTAACCGAATGGGATAGAGTCAAACATGAGCAAACGCAGCAATTGCACAGTGAGAATTGTAGGTGCTCAGTAGCATTCTGGTGCCCAGTGGATGCCTGTGGAAAATAGCAAGTACCCGGCAGATTTGGCAGCAACTCTAAGATGACACTAAACTAATGCAGCTGCAGTGTTCACTGAGAAGAATATATATGAGCATCTGTGAAACACCCCTGGCAACCCCTAGAAACACATGCTGGTGGCAGAATGAGGGGAGTATCCTACTTAGGAGGTGGGAATTCTTGCTGTATTAGTTACTTTCTCAATGCTGGGGCACAATACCTGACACCCACAAGTTAAAGGAGGAAAGTTTTATTTTAGCTCACAGTTTGTAGAAGTTTCAGTCCACAGTCAGCTTGCTCCAAGGCAGGATAGCACATGGCAGAGATGTGGCAGAGGAGAAACAGTCCATGGCAGGGCGGGCAGAGAAAAAGCAGCAAGCAGCAGCAGTGAGCCTGCCTTCTTTCTGTCCCTTTATCTTCCATCCAGGCTGCAAGCCTATTGGTTGGTGCCACCCACACTTAGGGTGGGACTTCCCATTGTCCACACCCAGAACTATGATAAACCAATTAGTGGATTAATTCAGTTATCACACACCCTTCATGTCAGTATCACACACTGTAGATCCTATTATCTCCGAAAAGCCCCACATATGAGTGCATGAGGCCTTGGGGGGATATCTAGATAGAAACCATGACACTTGTCTCAACAACATGGGTGGTGGAGGAGAAAACATTAGGGAATTTGGCCTTTTGCTGTTGTCAGCCCATCTGTTCCCACCATTGAGAGAAAATCTGAGTAACTCAAATACACAAATAAAATATTAGATATATATTACTTAGTGCAACCCATTCTTAATATTTTGTTTGATGTCAAACTTTAAAAGGATTTTAGAAGAAAAATGTGGTCTGATGTCATTCTTCAGGAGTGTTATATTTTATGTGAAAGACAATTTAATAGGCTTTTCTTACTTTTTTACAAACTACATTCAGATCATCCTACAATAAATTCTTAACATAGGAAGGAAGAGTCTTCTGCACCTCATAAATAACATTAATAAAAGCCGACTGGCTGAACACGTGCAAATTGACAGAAAAGTGATCGGGTGGGGAACATCACATCAGTGATGTACGGATAATAGATTTTGGAATTTGATTGGTCAAACTCAATGAATAAGAAAATGACTTTTGAGGAGGAGGTGAGAAAATCACTTGGAAAAGTTCTTGGGATATTTGATTTAGTAATTAATTTTACATCAAGATGGCCTGAGGCAGTGCACAGGCAGTGCGGTAGCTGCTCAGCCATCATTACCTTTCATAAAAAATGAAAGGGGTGAGATAACAAGAAATTGTGTTCCAAAAATAACTGTTTTTTTTTTTTTTTTTGTGGGTACCAGAGGTCGAACTCAGGACCTCGCGCTTGCCAGGCAGGCACTTATGCCGCTGAGCTATCTCACCGGCCCAATAACTGTGTTTTTGAGCAGCCTAGATTCAATGGGTAGAAGGTAAATAGGTTTACTTAGTCTCACCACTTTCCTATAGTGTTATTTTTGTTTTGTTTTGTTGAGTATCTTCCATCCTAGATAAAAGTCCCATCATGTACAGTGAATGTTTTAGTTATTCTTATGCAAAACAAACAAACAACAAAACAATCTCCTATGTTAATTTCAGCCAAAAGAAAAATCTTATTTTAGTCACTGACACGTTTCATTCATTGTAAGAACCCAAACACAGTACAGATGTTTACCTCTGCCCCTAAGTCCTAGACACATACAATAAAAAATGACCTCATGCTTTTTTGTGTTCCTCATTCCCCTGTGGTCTCCCTTCTCACCCTTGATGGTCAGGCCTTGAAATCATGGCTGAGAGAGGATAGATACAAAAGGAACCCAATTTTCAGTGGCTGCTGTGGTATGGTGCTATCTTGATTCCCTCTGACTATTGGGAATGCACATTTGATGCATATGGACAGATGTGTCCGGCTCATCTTTCTGAGCTCTCAGCCCTGAACTTCCAAGTCCACCTTACACAGATGTTCTTTGCATGGACCTCAGAGCTCCTCCAGGCATTGTTTGGAGTGAGATTCAAAGTGACCCCAAATAGCCACTGTGGGCCCACCTGGCCTATGGCAAAGCTCTGCTCACTTACTGTATCAAGGAGGCAGCACAGTTTCCTCCCCTCTTCCACTTCCTTTTGCTGCCTCAGGGGCAGCTCCAGGCAGAGACTTTTAAGCCTTTTAGACTTTTTCAGGAGGAATCAGAAGACCTTAGGAATTCTTAATCTCATAGGCCTGCCTGTGCCAAATTCTTTCAGTGGCTCTCTTGCCAATCCTCATTTGGCTTGATGTAAGAGGGGTGAGGAAGAATGGCCCTGACAACTCCTCCTACATTCTCCAACACATCATTTATGTGGGAAGGCAGGGAACTGAAACTGCTGCCTGAATTTTTTTACAGTCCTGGAGGAAGTCCTGCAGAGGTGTCACGATGCTGTGCTCTGGGATGTGGGATACTCGTTATGCTGCCTGTGACAAGGTAAGTTTTATGGAAGCTTCTGTAATCTGCATCTGTTTTATTTTATTATTTTATTTTATGATACTCAAAGGAGGAAAGGTTTATTTCAGCTCTTGTTTTGTAGAAGTTTTGGTCCAGTCAGCTGGCTCCAAGGCAGGGTGGCATGGCAGAGGGGCATCTCAGGGGAGAAACAGTCCCTGGCAGAGCAGGCAAGAGGTAGCAGCAACAGCCACCTGCCTTTTCCTTTAATCCCATCCATGCTACAAGCTTTCTGGGTGGTGCCACCCACAACCAGGGTGGGCCTTCCCATTATCCATACCCAGAACTATGCTGAATCATCAATGGACTAATTTTCTTATCACATACCGTTAATCCCAATATCACACACCCTAATACAGCATCACACATCTATGATCCAGCCACTTTTTTTTTTTTTTTTTGTGGGTACTGGGGGGTCAACCTCAGGACCTTGCGCCAACAGGCACCTGTGCCGCTGAGCGATATCACCGGCCCCTTTTTTCGTATGTGGATTCCAGGAGTCGAACTCGGGCCCTCGCGCTTGCAAGGCAGGCGCTTATGCCGCTGAGCCATCTCACCGGCCTTTTTTTTTTTTTTTTTTTGTGGGTACCGGGGGTTGACCTCAGGACCTCGTGCACCAGCAGGCGCCCATTCCACTGAGCGATATCACTGGCCCTTTTATTGTATGTGGGTTCCGGGAGTTGAACTCAGGACCTCGTGCTTGCCAGGCAGGCGCTTATGCCGCTGAGCTATCTCACCGGCCCCAGCCACTTCTAAAAAGCCCACCTATGAGTGCATGAGGCTTCGGGGGGGCATCTAGACACAAGCCATAACAATCATAGTAACTGTCTCACATAGACCATCTTTAAGATAAATTATTGTCATCATTATTATGACTATCTTCCCTGTTTTAAAATTCAGGAATCTGGAGCTGAATTATAGTTAAGTAACTTGCCCAAGTGTGCAGAGCTAGTAAGGAGTAGAGTTTGGATTTGAATCGAGGCAGCTATGAGAATTTATTTGTAACCACAATACTACTGTGGATGTGTTGACATAGTTTAAGACTTGTATGTGTTACTATTAGGAATAGAATAAGTCAGTTGCCAGCTTAACTGACTCTTTTGCTACCCCAAAAGGATCTACTTGCATTAACCATGGACAAGTCACTAAAAAATTTCTGGAGACTTTATACAGAAAGTAAGAAAAGGCTCTGCATTATATAGCTATAGAAAATTACTTTAAAGTCACCTTCAGATTGAGACTCCTTGAAAGCCCCCTTTGCCTATCATCTGTCTGTCTGTCTCTCTCTGTCCCTCTCATATTATCTGATGCATTTGTACGATGTTAACAAAATTTGCTTGCTTCACACATCTTTGTATTTAATAAAATACACACTTAAGCTAGCAAATAAACAAAAAGCCAAAAATATAGCCCTGAAATTAATTGAAACTGCCTTCCTTAGAAGGCACTTCAGTAACTTTGAGGTCGGATTCTGTAGTACATGTGGTGTATTCAATCTTTCCTTAAAAGCATATACAATACTCTTTACAAGAAAAGTTCTATTAATTACAAGTTTCTTTGTATCATTTCATAAAACATATCTGGTATATTTAAGTGGATAAGGAGATTAAAATTTGTGAAAAATCCTTTCACTTACTGGCTTTTCTCCTATCTGATGGAAAATGAATTGGATTAGAGGAGTCTTCCTGTCAGAGACCATCTCCACTTATAAATTATTTAATGGCCATCCTATTCCAAAATAGCACTATTAAAAGAGAATTACCAGTGCACTTGCTTTACCTATTTAGAACTCATGAAGTGAGATAATAAGTGTCAGTAATTAAAGTAAAATGGGTTTTTTCCTTGGAAAAGGAGAGCTTTTATTCTACTTTTTGAAACATGTTAATACCACTTCCACTTTCCCCCATTTGAAAGGGTTGAGTTCCTACAATGACATTTAAAAAGAGAGAGGGAGAGAGGGAGGGACAGAGACAGGGAGAGGGAGGGAGACAGGGAGAGAGAAAACCAGCAGTTTTCAGCTAGTTCTGCAAGCTCAGTCTTCTACTGCGATGCCGCAAGGAGTCGCTAGAGACCACCTTATATTCCTCCTGCCCTTATGCAGGCTATGTTCCTTAAGAGGACAATTAAAAAAAAAAATAGTTTCACTTCCAAAATTATTTTATCCTTGTCAATATAGTATTGTGAGTTTTTAGGATGTTAGACAACCAGGTGACAGCTCAATATAGGAAAATAATTTACAAGAATGAATTGCAAAAGTTCACTCCCTAATTTTATTTCTATGAAATTACAAAGGGATCTTTTAGAACGGATTCAACCCAAATATCTAAGTTACTTTATTTAACAAGAAAATTAAACAGGGAAATCAGTGATTTTATATATATATAATAGTCACGGACCATCTTTGGACCATACATACAAGTGTTTTCCTACTTAGAATGGTGTGAAAGTGACACATATTCAATACACACCATGTTTTGATTTTTAAATTTCGATCTTCTGGGCTAATAATATGCTGTGCAGTCCTTTCTCACAATCCTGGATAGAACTACACCTCTCAGTCAGCCATATAATAATGAGGGAAAACAACAGATACTCTACAGTGTACTGTGTAGTTACGATTTGGTGTTCTGAAGGTTACAAGTATAAATGCGTGTTTGACTTAGTTTTTTCAACTTATGATGAGTTAATCAGGATGTAACCTCATTGGAAGTCAAAGACCAGCTGTATATACATACGTATACACAAAGCAGCCAAAGCAAACTAAAAATACAGATCATTAAGTTACGCATGATCATCAGAACAGTAGCTAACACTTCAGAGCAACTTCTATATACCATGTGTAGGATAGTTGCACAAGGCCATCTAATCCCACCATTGTTGGGAAGGGGTATTATCCCCATCTCTACAGAAAAGGAAACAGAATTTAGTAAGATTAAGTGGCTTGCCTGCAATCTCTTACCTAAATATTTCTTGCTTTCTGGTCCATAATCTTCTATCACAACACACTTTCAAAGAGCAAAGCAAATGCAAATAATTTTCCTCAGTGCTTTATAAAACAAATAAACAATCATTTGTTTAATAAATAATTAATAATTACATATTTCACCTCATTCCAAAAGGATAAGGATATTTATCAAAGCAATAGGATAAACTCAATAAGCTATATAAAGGAAAAGAAAATAGGGAAAATAAAAGCAAGGTAGATAAATCAAAAGAGATAAATTTATTATAAAATGAGTACAAAAACTGTGTTGCAGGTATTGACCCAAAGATTTACATGATATAGAGAATTTTCTTTGCCTTTTAGTCATGGTTGTAGGTTATATATTTCCAGTATCTCCCATGTATTTAAATTTTGTTCTTTTACTCGTAATTGAACATCTAGTCAACCAATACATTGATATGGTAAAGGGATGATTTGCTGCTTTGATGTACTTAATAATTTTCATCTTGGTTGATTAGCACTAAATTTACCATAAGAACTTCCAGTTTTAAACTGATTTTTTATAGAATACATGAAAGTGCAGTGAAAATGCTCAATAATTCCAGAAAGAAACTAGTATAAATAATTGACTGCACAAATTTAGATTCTTTTGCTGGACAAAGATGAGCTGTTGGCAATAAACAACACCAAATAATAGGTAGAAATAGTCATTTGACTGGAGGCTAACAATGGAGGAGGGCTAAATTAACATTTGATAACTGGCTAGAGAATTTCACTGCATAGTGTTTATTTTTTAATTTTTGGTACTGGGAATCGAACTCAGGACCTTGCACTTGCCAGGCAGGCGCTTGTGCCACTGAGCTATATCCCCGGCCTTGAATAGTGTTTAAAATAGCAAACTGTACATAGGTTGAGCCTCAAAGACTCATATGCAGTAATTCATATTATAGGGTCTTACAAGGATGCTAGAGACACACAAACAAATCATGGCAAAGAGACAGAAAATTATTTGTAAAATTTACAGGATTATGAAACAAAGATAAACCATTGTTCAGCATGATTTTTCTGCTTGTGAGAGAGATTTTCTTAGAGGCCAAACATATGTGCTATGAATACTTAATTTTCTCTCCTTTAAATATTAAGAGGTTGCTGTTAGGGAATAATGTCTTCAGTGCGATTATTTCCTGTTTTATAAACTTACCTAGTAAAATTGGTACAGAAATTTATCAAATGGGGGCCGGTGAGATGGCTCAGCGGCTTAAGCGCCTGCCCAGCAAGCGCGAGGGCCCGAGTTTGACTCCTGGAACCCACATACAAAAAAGGGGCCGGTGATATCGCTCAGCGGCACGGACGCCTGCTGGCACGCGAGGTCCTGAGGTCGACACCCCGGTACCCACAAAAAAAAAAAAAAAAGAAATTTATCAAATGACAAGATTGAATTCTAAGACTGTTGAAGATTCTGGGAAACAAGTTCATATTAAGTACACTTTTCTTTTCTGCTTAGCATAGTTTAAAGGAAAAAATATGAAAATGTGGTGGTGCTATATCAAAGCAAAACTGAAGTGGGATTTTGATTTCAATTCTGGTTGCATATAGAGTAATAAGAAGGAGCACTCAAAGTCAGTTTGGTCTCGAAGTAAGGAGATTCTTGATAAAAGAGTCCAACTTGTTACCTCTTCACCTTTCTTGATAAAAGAGTCCAACTTGTTACCTCTTCACCTTTTCCCTTATATTACACTGTCCTATTTTATATATTACTATGTTTATATTTTCTATGTTGTTATGAAATTTCTCAGTTTTGATAGTTTTCTTTTTAAAATAACTTTTTAATATCATTGTAGATTGACGCAGTTGAAATAGCAGCACTCCTTCCATTTTGCCCTTTTCCTGGGTTCCTCAATTTGCAATATCTTGCAAAACTACAGTAGAACCTTATAACCAGGATACTGATTTTGACACAGTCCATGTAGACAAAAATTTGCAAGCACACGGATCCTCACTGTTCTTTTGCAGCTTCGCCCGTAGCTGTTCTGCCCAACTCTCTCCTGCATCTTCCTACATGCTGCACCAGTCGGGTCTCCCTTTCTAGAATTTTGTCATTTGAAGAAATAGCACTGTATAGCACACAGCCTTTACAATTGGTACTTTCTAACATATTTTTGTTGGTATATGTTTGTGATACATGACAATCATCTTCATCTTGGGCAACTAGTACATATACATACCACTTCTCAAGCATTTTTATTTCCCTTTCGTCCCACTTACCCTCTAAGCCCTTCCCCAGATCCTCTTCCCATCTCCACAGAGTCCACCTCCATGTTACACATCTTGTCTCTTATTTTGCTCTTTAAATTATTTATATTTTGGGTTTCACATGTAAGAAAAACCATGCAATATTTAGCCTTCTGTGTCTGATTTATTTCATGTAACATTATGCTCTCAAGATCCACCCCTTTTCCTACAAATAACTCCAATTATCCTTCTTTATGGCTGATATATACATGTGGGATATATGCCGCTTTCATAATTTAGCTATTATAAGTTGTTTTGCTATAAAGATGGGAATGCACTTATCACTGCAATATGATGTCTTTAACTTTCAGGAAGATATCCAGAAGAAGTATAGCTGGGTCAAATGAAATTTCTATTAGTGTTTAGAGAAATCGCTATACTAATTTCCATAGGGGTTGTACTGGTTTACTTTCCCATCAATGATAGGGTTCCATTTTCCCCACAACCTTGCCAGCATTTGTTGTGTTTTGGATTTTTGATGATAGCCATTCTTACTGAATAAGATGGAATCTCAGCGTTTTTATTTGCATTTTTCTAATGGCCAATAATGCTGAGCATTTTTTCGTGAACTTATTGGTCAGTCATACTTGTCCTCTTGGAAATATCTATTAATTTCAATTGCCCATTTTGGGGGGTGGTCTATTTTTGAATGTTTTATGTATTCTAGTTATTATCCCTCTGTCTGAGGAATAGCCAGCAAAATTTTTTCCCCTTTTGTAAGCTGTCTCTTCACCCTGTTGGTTATTTCTTTACCAGTGCAGAACTTTTTAATTTGATATAATCCCATTTGTTGATTCTTGATATTATTTCTTGTGCAATTGGGGTTCTGTTCTGAAAGTACTTGCCAATGTGTATGTCTTCAAGCATTTTATCTATTTTATCTTCTGGTAGATTTAGTGTTTCTGTTTTTATATTTAAGTCTTTGATTCATTTTGATTTGATTTTAGTACCAGGTGAGAGAAATGGGTCTGGATTCAATCTTCTTGTGGATAATCAGTTTTCCTAGCACCATTCGTTAAAGAAGCTATCTTTTTCCAAACATATGTTCTTGGCTCCTTCGTCAAAAATCAAATGGCTGAAGGTGCAGGGAGTTGTTTCTGTGTCCTCAGTTCTAGTCCATTGGTGAACATTTCCGTTTTTGTGCCAGTACCACGCTGTTTTTCTTATTGTACCTTGGCAGTACAACTTGAACTCTGGGAATACAATGCCCCCTGCCTTCTTCTTTTTTGCTCATCCTTGCTTTAGCATACTCTGGGTCTCTTTTTGTTCCATACGATTATACTGTTGGTGTTTTGATTGAAATTACATCTATGTATCATTTTCTGTAATATGGCCCTTTTAACAATGATAATTCTACCTATCCAAGAACAGGAGATATTTTTCCATTTTCTAATGTCCTTTTCAATCTCTTTTTTCAGAATACTGTAGTTTTTATTATAAAGGTCGTTCACTTCCTTGGTTAGTTCATATGCATTTAATTTTTTTGAAGCTAGTGTGAATGGTATTGTTTTCCTGATATCTTTCCTGATGAATTCATTGTTGATGTACAGTGTAAGAACACTATTGATTTTTGTGTGTTGATTTTGTATGTTCTACTTTGTTGAGTTGTTCATGACTTCTAAGGGTTTTCTGAGGATTTATTTTTGGTCTTCTATGTAAAAAATTATGTCATATGCAAATAAGCATAATTCAACTTCCTTCTTTCCTATTCATATTCCTTTTATTCCTTTCTCTTGCCTGATGGATCTGGCTAAAGTTTCAAGTACTATATTGAATGGAAGTGGTGAGAGTGTGGACACTTCTGTCTTTTTCCTGATTTCAGAGGGAATGCTTTCAATTTTTTCCTATTTAGTGCGATGTTGGCAGTGAGTTTGTCAAAAATGGCTTTTATCAGTCTAAGTGAAGATCTTGCTATACCTATTTTCTCAACTTTTTAAAAATACATGAATAGATACTGGATTTTATCAGAGGCTTTGTCTGTATCTATTGAGATAATCATATGATTTGTTCCCTTACTTCTGTTTCCGTGATTTATTACATTTATTGGCTTATGTATGTTGAGCCATCCTTGCATCCTTGGGATAAAGCTGACTTGGTCATGATGTATGATCTTTTTAATGTTTGCGGCCTTTGGTGGGCACTGCTCCAGTGTCTTTTCTCCACTGCTGGATCACAGCTTCTGCAGGCCAGTGTCTCACTGTGCCATGGATTGCTTAATGCCCAGCTCTGGGTCCCTGTCCAAGACCGCGTCCTTGTTTGTTTTTCTCCTTAGGGATCATTGGTCCTAACTCTGGGACTTCTCCCTGAGTGGTTCTCTGACCCGTGCATTCCTTAGTGCCCTAATTTCTCGGTCACTGTGCTGCGTCTCTCAGTGAGAAGAGAGCTAGGACAGGTGGACACTGGGCTGCAAGTGCTATGCTGGGCGCTGAACAGGGCAGCCCAGTGCTGTTGCTGTACAGGCTTCTTCCCTCAGCGGTTAGGTCCTTTTCCAAGATAGCGTGTTCACCAGACCTGGGCTGTAAGCTGTGCCAGGATTTAAAGCAATCCTGCTTCTTTCTTTAAGCACTCCTGATAATCATTTGGTGGGCTTCTCCTTCAAGCTTCCTTCCTGTGTGTGGATTTTTTGGTTGCCCCCACCCTGACTCTGTTTCCAGTTACCTGCAGATTCTGCTGAGCTTCTGAGTATCATCTGAGAGTTGCTGCCTCTAGTCCCTTGATAATTTTTTTTAGTTGGTGCAGGCAAAAGAATTAGAGTTTTGCTGGTTAGTGAAACTTTTTTTTTTTTTTTTTTTTTTTTTTTTGTGGGTACCAGGGGCTCGACCTCAGGACCTCGCGCGCCAACAGGCGCCCGTGCCGCTGAGCGATATCACCGGCCCCTTTTTCGTATGTGGGATCCGGGAGTCGAACTCGGGCCCTCGCGCTTGCAAGGCAGGCGCTTACGCCACTGAGCCATCTCACCGGCCCCTAGTGAAACTTCTAATTCACTTTTTATTTGGGTTTAGGAAATGTGCTTAACTCTCAATGTAAATCCATGTGAATGTCAAGGGAAATTAAATCTGTTTTTTATTTCATTACCTAGTACTCACTGAAATACAATGTGGTAGAAAATACTTGATGTCCAGAAATCTTATGATCCATTTTATCACTTTTTATTTGATCCAGGAAGTTGATTTTCATGGGAAGTAAATAAAGTTTGTGTCTATAAAGATAAGACCATGAAGTCTATCAGTATGCTTATAATTTGTACCATCAGTACTTCCAAACATGTTTGATATGGCTCACAATCAAATAACTTTCAGTAGCGTAGTTAAAAAATAAAAGTAAAAACAAAGATAAAAAAGACGTAGATGAAATTTTAAAAATTATGTAGAGGATACTGTAAAATATATTAAATTTGTTCTGAGTTTTGTGAAGGCAAAAGACAAACCAAATCTTTTGCTTGGAAACCAAGTCTGACACTTTGTTTTACCACCTTCATTGATAGTGCATACAACACATTATAAAAGAAAAGTCTAAGCAAAGAAACCAAGAAACCCAAAACACCTTGGGCAGCAGTAGTTTCCTAAAGAAATAAAAGCTTGAGTTTTCTTGCAAAGTCCTTCCTAACAAGAATAACTTCATTCCTGCATTTTGAAAACATGTGATAAAACTGCTAAGTTTTCCCATTTGCTATGAACAGCTAATTATGTGTAACTTCAGTAAATATGTGAAATTTCTTATTAAATACCTATTTAATTTTTATTTGGGTAGACATTTTTAAAAAACCTACCCCGCCTTTTGGTAAGTAAAGTACTCCTCTTTTAAAAATGCTGTTGTCACTGAGTCTTTCTTTGACCCTAGTTCCACTGCCGTGATTTTTTTTTTTTTTTTTTATGTGGGGACCGGGAGTCGACCTCAGGACCTTGTGCTTGCCAGCAGGCGCTTGTGCCACTGAGTGATATCACCGGCCCCTTTTTTCCTTTATGTGGGTTCCGGGAGTCGAACTCAGGACCTCATGCTTGCCAGGCAGGTGCTTGTGCCACTGAACCATCTCACTGGCCCTGCCATGATGTTTTAAAAATTAAAATCAACTTGTATTTTTCATTGCTAATTACAAAAGCAATAAGCTTCCTTTACAGAAGTCAGGAATGTCTCTAAAGGGCTGGTGAGATAGCTCAGCAGCATAAGCACCTGCTGGCAAGCGTGAGGTCCTGAGTTCGACTCCCAGTACCCACATAAAAAAAAGTCTCTAAAGAAAAAATGTAAACAAACATACAGAAATCTGATAATTTTATTTGCCTAGAGAAAACTATTAATAATATTGGTATTTTTTTCTCAAGCTTTGTGAGTTGTATTTTGTGGAAAAAAGTATTACTGAATTTTATTTGCTAATATGAATGCAACCAGAATTTGTATTATTGAAACAAAAATCAACTGCAGAGTTATATTCACTATCTTCAATGTCTTAAATAATGATAGATTTCATTTCCTTTGTGATGTTCTTGAGCTACAACCTAAGAGATTTGACAGATAAACTCTGAACTTACATGCTGGTAATGGGAAATTAATCAAGGATTAAAGGTACTTAACTGTAGAGAAGAAACAGTTTTTGCAATTCAAACATATTAAATAATTGGATTAACCCATTTTAATTTTTTAAAACTCTCTCTGGTCATTACTGATAATTCTTTACCTAGCCAGCCCCTTCATTGCATTTCTCATTCTCTCTCCCTATTTTAGATTCACTTATAGCATTAGCATCCTTTATGGCTTGTGTCTAGATGTCCCCCCAAAGCCTCATGCAGTCGTAGGTGAGGCTTTTTCATAAGTAGCTGAATCTAAAGTGTGTGACTGATTCATGGTGCCATGCTAGGATTAAGAGTGGGTGATTACTAAATCAGTCCACTGATTGGTTTGGCATCACCCTAATCCCCATAGCCTCAATACAATATAAGGGACAGAAAGAGGTTTGTCTTGTCTCTTGCTTGCTTTGCTGCTTTCTGCCCACCATGAACTGTTTCTCTTTTACAATGCCTGTCTGCCATGCCATCCTGCCTTGGAGCCAGCTGATTATGGACTGAAACTTCCACAAAATGTGTGCTAAATAAATGTTTCCCCTTTTAACTTTGGGTGTCAGGTATTTTGTCCCAGCAATGAGAGAGAAGTAACTAAGACACCATCTTCTAACTTCCTATATCATTTGCTTATTTATTTGCTCAATTACCTTTTTTTTCCATCAATGGTATATAAATCCACAAGGGCTGCTTTGTTTTAATGCCTTATTCAGTGATGTGCATAGAGCAGGGACCAAAGGAATAATTTCAAATGGTGTATTAATTCAATATTGTCCTCAACAATATATGACATTATTGGAAAAGAAGAGAGTGATTGATGAAGAAAACTCTTTAAGCTTTCAGAAGTAGCAATTTCATGGCATGCATTCTATTATTCCCCCTCCCATCTTGGGTTAGACATCACATTAAAAACAATTGTTTCAATTATAATCAGTCACAACATTCTTTCCTTTTTAGCTTGAGCACAGTCACATAATCATCATTAAAACAGCATTCCAAATAAACACTTCCGGTTGAAAAGAATTAGTACCCATTTGCATCTGGTTTTAGAAAGTGAATTCATACTGCAGGGTTATCTTATTGCTAACTGTAAGAATTTCCATTTATCAATACATTTGTGTGTCCAATCATTCATTAAACATTTGTTCAGTAGCTACTAGGTTTTATTATACTGCCAAACATTCAGGATATGAATGCACTATAGTGCATATAGTATCTCTTACCTTCAAGATTAAAAGAGATGGGAGAAGTTAGGAGTAGTTTCATTCATCAATATATGCATGCTTTAAAAAATATCTAGCTGGGCACAGTGGTACCTGCCTGTAGTCTCAGCTACTCTTCAGCCCAAAAGTATGAAATCAGCCTGGGTGAGACAGTGAGATCCCACCTTAAAATTTTTTTATTTTAGTGCCAACCACTGTGTCAGGTACTGTTCGAGATTCTGGGGATATAGACATGTGGTGATACAAACAAATAATTATGTTATTTTATACGTATGGTAACAGGCACAAAGTGCTATAGGCACACATTTGTGCGTGGGTTTTTTTTTTTTTTGTGGGTACCGGGGGGTCGACCTCAGGACCTCGTGCGCCAGCAGGTGCCCGTGCCGCTGAGCGACATCACCGGCCCCTTTTTCGTATGTGGGATCCGGGAGTCGAACTCAGGCCCTTGCGCTTGCCGGGCAGGCGCTTAAGCCGCTGAGCCATCTCACCGGGTTGTGCGTGGTTTAAGTGAGGAAAGGTCCATAGACAAGGTGATTCCTACAAGATGAAAAATCGTTTACTAAATAGCAACTTTCACAACATCTGCAAAGCATTATGATTCTAATAATTGCCATTTTTTATTCAGTCATTACACCATTTTAGGCATTTTAGCTATATTATCTCATGGACTTGGTAAATATTCTGTGGTATAATCAAGGTTGCTGTCTGTAGAATGTGACAGGCTCTACTCTTATCTACTATACTACTTAGTGTGATTGGGAGAAAGAGTAATTCAGAGGGAAAAAATGAGATAAAACTGAAAAAGTTCCTGAAGTACCTGGTGTACCTTGACCTTTGAACTTTTCCCTCTAGGCATTAGAGAAGTATTAAAGACTTAAAGCTGGAGAATAACATGAACAGTTTTGATACTTAGAAAGGTAAGAGTGGGGAGATCAGATGCAAAGGTGGAAACTGGGAGATAAAGTAATAGACGGTTTCTGTAGTCTGAGGGCAAGGCTGAGGTCTAAGTGAGGGTGAAATGGAGGGTGAAAAGGATTCTACCTTCATGTAGAATCATCAGGTGTTAGTGATGGAGTTGATGTGGAGAGAGAGAGAGGTAGACACTGAATGTGCTTCTTAAGTTTCTGACTTGGGCAACTAGATGGGTGTGGGATAAGGAATGCAACAGAAGGAGGAAGAGTATGGTTCTGGGGATGACACTGCTTCAATTTTGGATGTGCGGAAACAGATGTGCGTGGACATGCAGTAGACACATCTGGTAGGTGATGGGATGGCTGAATTTAGTGCTCAAGAGAGATGTCTGGACGAACACTTAGAGTTCAGTGCTGCCAACATTGAATTTGTACCATAAGAGAATGAAGAAGTTTAAGTTGAGGAAAAAAGAGGGCTGAAGACAAAATATGGCAACCTAAGAGGAAGAAGAATACAAACCAACAATGAAGAAGGAAGTCAAGGGATTGTTCCCTTGGGACCAAAGAAGGAGGACCTTTCAAGAGGCCAGACTGATGAATGCTTCAGGGAGGTCAAGAATGCAAAAATTATTTTGGGACTTGATAATTATTTTTTCTAAGGGTACAGTTTTATGATTGGTTTAGAAAAAAAAACTTAAAATTATTTTCCTACTGGTGAATAATTGGAACATAAGAAATTCAATATAGTTGTTATGGAATTTGCTCAAAAGATATAATAACAAAGAGAGATAATAGAAACTGGAGAAGTCATAAGGCTCAGTGCATCTTAAGGATCTTATATAATTGAATCCAGTCATATTTATTTTCAAAGTTATATATTCATATTCAGTGTCTAATACAGAATATGGATAATAAGAAGCCTGGGCAGTTAAAATCCAATACATACTATGACAGGTTAGAACAGAATGTCTTGGGAAAACAGAGAAGTATGTAATTCGGCTTAGGCTAGAGGAATTCAGAATTTAGCTGAGTTGTAAGAGCTCAGGAAGAGCTAGATAAAGACACTATGGAAAGGGGAAGTTCCTTTGAAGAGGAGGGGCCGCGTGTATAGATTTCCAGAAATGAGACGGTGAAGGGGATATGCACAGCTATCAGGAACTCATTATGGCTAGCATGGAGCAGTGAGAGACGAGGCTGGGAGAGGATGAGAAGACAAGTCACCAAAGGCTTTGCAAACTAGTTTAGGGTGTTTCAGACTTTATTCTGGGGCAATAGAACCTTTGAAGAGTTCAAAGGAAGAGACCAACATCATCAGATTCATACTTTAGAAAGACGACTGTGGTTGGCTTGTGAGACTAGGTTGGGTTTGAGAGTCAAAGAGAATAATCAGTAGGCTGCAGCATTCATCCAGGAAAGTGCTGATGGTTGTAGAAACATAGGCAATGATAGTGGAAATGCAAAGTGTTGGACTAGTTCAAAAAATATTAGATTGTTGATTTATGGTTTGTGAAAGCTAACTTTGAGGTAAAGGATAAAGCCAAATATGACACAGGAGAAACTATGAGTTCTGTTTTGAATATTTGGATTGGAAATGTCAGTGAGACATGACCAGCAAGATATTGGTTACACTATCTTGAAGCCCATGGGAGAAACCTTGCAGAAGATAAAGATTGGGGAGTAAGGTGTACATAGATCATTTAAGACATGGGAGAGGTTGAGATCACTCAGGGAGAGCATATAGGTTAAGTAGAAAAGAAGTTTGAGGATAGAACTCTGAGGAGCAAAAAGATTAAGGAAATGAGCAGAGAACGCAGAGCTCGCCAAAGAGATTTTAGAGGAGGCAGCAAGAGCTAGGAGGAAAAGCAAGAGTGTAGCATCACAGATCCCCAGGGAGAGAGATTTATGCAGAGCAGGTAAATAGTATTACATGTGGCAGATGCATAAAATAAGAAAACTAAACAGAGCTTGTTAGTTCTCAATTGTTTTTGAGCAGAGCATTGTTTGTTCTTATCTCTGCTATTCCTTGCCTAGTTTGAATGAGTAGATCTCTTTATAGTTTGCACTTAATCTTTGCATGGATAATATGAAAAGAAAGTTATCCAATACCATGCCACATTCATATAAACTCGGGATAGTAGTAAAAAAAGAAGAAGAAGAAGAAGAAGAAGAAGAAGAAGAAGAAGAAGAAGAAGAAGAAGAAGAAGAAGAAAAGTGCTTTAGTACTTGCCACTTGCTTAATAATTCACATTCTTTATTTTAAATTCACAAAATAATCCTTTTAAACACCATTTATACAAGATAAACTTGAAAAGATCAAGTAAGGTCAGACAGCTCAGAAGCGACAACAGCATGATTCAAACCTAAGCCTGACTTTAAGCACCTGCTCTTTTGGGAATGCTTTGAGTCCTCTGACGCAAATCTAACAGATGAGGGTTGAAAAGTAAGCATAAATAAGCATATGTTTGCTATTTGAACATTTTTCCTGAATTAAAGTTCAAATTGAACTCCATTGCTTGTCATCAAAAAATTACCATGAAGTGTATACTCTTATGCATATGTGTTGAAACTTCAATGTAGTATTTTTTTTTTATGTGGGTACCAGGAGTCAAACTCAGGACCTCATGCTTGCCAGCAGGCACTTGTGCTGCTGAGCAATATCACTGGTCCTTTTTTTCCTTTATGTGGGTACCAGGAGTCGAACTCAGGAGCTTGCGCTGCCAGGCAGGCGCTTATGCCGCTGAGCCATCTCACTGGCCCTCAATGTAGTTTTTAAAAAGTAAAAAAAAAAAAAAAAAAAAATCCTTCCAAATATTTTTTACTTACTAAATTTATATTTTATTATACTATCAAGCATTATCGATTACTTTCTATTATACTAATAGTATTGTATTTATACCAAGAATATTATGAGTTTTTTTTCTCTTTACAAGTTAGAGGAATACAATAGGAAAGGAAATCTTCCCCCCACCAAGGGTAGAAAGAAAAACATTTTGTATGCTGTTAAAATCCCTCCCTGTCACCTATATGATTACTGACAAGTGATTGCCTATTGTTTTTATTTATTTATTTTTTTTTATTTATTTTTTTTTTTTGTGGGTACCGGGGGGACGACCTCAGGACCTCGCGCGCCAACAGGCACCCGTGCCGCTGAGCGATATCACCGGCCCCTTTTTCGTATGTGGGATCCGGGAGTCGAACTCGGGCCTTCGCGCTTGCAAGGCAGGCGCTTAAGCCGCTGAGCCGTCTCACCGGCCCTGCCTATTGTTTTTAAAAAATTCAAATGAGCCGGAAATATTTCTGGGCAACTTTTAAGACTTACCATAAATTTAAACATTTAGTTATGATCAAACTGTTAAATATATATTCTGATGTGTTCCCTTGACAAATACAGCTTCATAATAGCTCAGAGAGCCAGGCCCGAATTCTTGGACTCCTTGTTCATCTCCTCCCGAGCGCAGGGGCCTGCCCTTCCCCAGTGCGGGTCTCCAGCGCCATCCTATACTGCGGGGCCGTTGGGGGTGAGCGCCACCTTCAACTTAAACAAAACGAGCACAGTGGAGCGCACTTCCCTTAGTCTCAGCGCGGTGCTGCTTCAGGGCTGTGCACCGCCGTGGTACAGGCCGAAGAGCTCTGCTCTGTCCCATCGCCAGTAGATGAAGTCCAAGGAGGAGAATAGCTCATCCCTCTTCCTGCCAAATACGGTTGTTTAACAAAATCTATCTCGACATGAAGTTTCCGGAAAAATCATCAGAAGGTCCTTGGAACCCATTATCCCTCCCTACACACTGACTTTTCTTAGGTTGGTGCTAACTCATACTATAAAATCGAGCTCATTGCCTGAATTATTTCTTCATTTTGCTCCTCTTTAGTTTCAGTTATCTTAATAATAGTAGAGAGTGTTGTTATTTAGCCTGGACTCCAGATATGTGCTGTTTAATCTTTTCTTTACTTTTGGGATTACAGACCCGGTTTACTAAAGGGACATATACATTCATGATTTTCTCCGGATTTAGGATTCAAGGGAAAATTTCTTTCTTCATTCTATTAAGTTCAAGTTACATTTGCCACTATGGAAAAAGTAATTAAAATTAGAGAAAGATATATGGCAATGTCCTTCCCATAAAGTGGTTCTTGAGAAATACTACTGAGAAGTCGGAAAACATTTATTTTCTTAATTAATAATAATTGTTTATTTCATCCATAAAGGAGAATACATTAAACTCCTGTGTGCTATTTAAGTTTCAAAGACAATGTTGAGGCAAAATTTAACATATAATATTAAATTTTATAAGAAAGATAACATGAAAATAGTTAAAAAGCAAACTTGAAGATACTTACTATGCAGTGTAGACTTTTCAAAAGTTATTTTTAACTGAGGAATTAGGCACCTGTCATTTTTGCCAGCTGGTGTGGATGTTAAAAATTACTGTCACTCTTCCGCCTGTTACCCTATTTTGCACCTGCTACTACTTGAGTTATGGGCATTTCACACATGGTAATTTAATAAGGTTAGATTCCATGACAGTGTACTTGATGTTATCCAATTGGGAATAAAGCAGTTTTGTAAGGTCTTGAGGGAAAAGTGTTATACATATGAAGATTGAAATAAACAATTTGGTACTTTGTAGGCATCTCATATTTCTAATTTAAAAATTTTAAGGGAATGCAGGAGATGGGACATTAGTCACATATTCTGAAACAAAAATGGGTCATTTGTAATTAGACTCTTTGTACCAGTCAATTTCTCTACATTGTGACCTTTGAAATTTTTAAATTTAAAAAGCGATATTTTGGTCTGATGTCCTAACTAAAGACAAACATATTGAGAGCCTCACTGTTCAATATGACAGCCATGACATTATTGACTATTTAAATAAAAATTGAATTGAAGTGAAATACACTTATTTCCTCCCCATTTCAGGAGCTCAGCAGCCACGTGTGACTAACGGTTACCGTAGGACAATGCAGATTTAGATTTCCATTTTCACAGAGGGTTCTGTTGGATGGTGCTGTGTGTGATTTCTATTTCCTTGTCTTAGATAAAATTGGCCTTCAGGATCATGAAATCACAACATATTTTCCTTAAAGGAGTAATTGTAATGTCCCAGAATTGTCTTGATTACAAAACCATATGTTAGGGGCTGGTGAGATGGCTCAGCGGCATAAACACCTGCCTGGCAAATGCGAGGTCCTGAGTTCGACTCCCGGAACCCACATACGAAAAAAGGGCCGGAGATATCGCTCAGCTGCATGGGCGCCTGCTGGCACGTGAGGTCCTGAGGTCAACCCCCGGTACCCACACACACACACACAAAAACCATATGTTAAATTTGAAGTGTTAGCTACTGGAGTTCAAGTGACTTTTGCTAGCTAGAAGGACCTTACTGACCCCTGATGTCAGAAAAAGTTGTTTCGATTTCCAAAACTCTAGATAGACAGGTATTTTATGAGATTTTATGCTCCCATATTTTACAATTCTCTTTTTAGAGATAACTATTTATCACTCTTCTAAATATTCAATATTAACTTTCAGATTCTGTTCTAATGAAAAAGTGACATGTGATAGCATTCTGAGATGATCAAGTAAATTTACACTATAAATTTTTCTGTCAAATAGTCTTACTATTTTTACATGTGTTAAGTTCTCAATAGATATTTAGGGACATGGACATGCAAAGGAAGGGAGATTATAATAGGAAACAGAATATTAATAAATAGGATCTTGAGTTTGATCCATAATCCCACCCCCAGAGAGATTTCTTTTTCTTTCTTTTTTTTTTAAATAACAGCTGGAAGGTCACTTTAAATTTTATCCTTGAAGATACTTCGGGAGCAGGATCATGGGCTTGTTAGTGTTTTCTAATAGGATCATATTGTTATTCAAAGTGAAACAGATCAAACCATAAACAAAATAATATATACCTGTATGAAAAACCCTGCTTTTACATTATATTGCCTGGATAGTTTATATTAAAACATCTCTGACCCTATACAATTTTTCTCAGTTCTCTATTTTACTTTTTCAATAATATATGATTATTTTTATTGTTCAGTGTGTTACTGCTAAGTAAAATATAATGATTCTTTTATAAGTTTATAAATCAATATTCTGTACATTCAATAAAAAGATTGAGGTTTCAAAAATTAATTTCATGAAGCAAGAAAATAAAAACACAGCATGACTTGAACTTTCTAGACTGACAAAAACTGTTTATTGATACAGGATTTTAAAGGTGCTTGTTGACACATAATAGATAATAAAGACTGGTGCTTGGATTTAAGATGGTCAGTATTTTATCTTTCATGTCTAGTTCAGTGGATGCTTGGTTTGTGTGGTAGCAATACATTTCAGAGAAACCTGAAGGTATAAAAAAATTCAGGGAGTCTTTCAGTCTAGAATGTTCCAGATATTTTACTTTTCCGAATGATGGCAAACACCTGGACAGTCAGCCATGGATGTTATCTAAATACAATTCCAGCCAGTCTTTCTAAACAATGTTCTGTAAAGGAAAAGAGAAAATGAGTTAGAAAATGGGTTCGATGTTGATTGCACCTTTTCAATTCATGAGGAAAATGATGTGAAGTGCAAACAAAGCAAAGCGCACAATGAAATGTTTTAAGAAACTGGTTGGAAGTGTTTGAATCTGGACTGTCACAAAATAGTTTTGTAGAGCAGTAATTGTTAAAAGTTAATTTTGTTATTCAGAAAGCTTAGTCCCATGCTTTTATTAATGTAATATTCCAACTAAACTAATTGACTAGTCTCTGGTTAGTTGAGTCTCCGCTCTGTACTCGTACTACAGTTAAAATGATAGGGTTTAGGGATGGAAGCAGAAACCTCATTACGTTTTTGCTTGTATGTTCATGCAAATATGTTCTATTTCTAAGTAATCCATCTCCAGGAATGGATAATTTTTGGTTCCTAATTAAGAGTTATTTAATAGGAACCAATGCTAATTATAGGACATAATGCTAAGTATATCTACAGTATATAAGGTGAAGCTGTTGATTTAAAAAGATACAGTATCAATAAAGCCAGTGTGTTAAAAACAGAATAGGGATATACCTTGAGAACTCCAGTTAGATAGACATGATGTGCTTGACAAAAGCTGTTGGGGTAATACAGACAATGTAGAGTTAGAAACAGTCAAATTTAAAGTTTAGATTTGACTTTATTTTCTAGATGACTATCTACTCATCCAAACCATATTATTAAATGATTCTTCTGTGTAATGTATTTATAGCAACAACCAAATGTGAACAGTTGTTCATGGGAAAAAAGGTCAAGTTCAGTGAATATCTGCTTGACTGAGTACTTTTTCTCTTCTCTCTTCTTTTCCCCTCCTTTTCCTATTTTCTTCTATGCTTTTCTTTTATTTTTTCCCTCAGTTGTCAGACTTGGTAAGCTTATATTCCCATCAAAGCTATCAACATAGGCTCATTGAAATGCTATTAGAATAGTCCTCTTTGGGGATAACACATTTTTAAATTTTGCTAGAAGTTTTAAAATTTGCAAATTAATTTCATACAGATTTATTTTGCATCTTAATTTTATGTAGTGATTTGCTTTCACACCCTTTGGGTGAAGCTCTATAATGGTAGCAGGATAAAAATAATTAGCTGATATGAGATGACTTTCATAGGAACAAGAACTCTAGACAAAGTGAGCTAAGTTTTAATGCCTGCCCTGTCGTTAATTATTTGACTTTTACTCGGTAACTAAATCTCTTTGGCCCCCACCTTCCTCATTTTTATAATTGCTTTGTATTAGTGAAAAACTTTGACATTTCCCCAATATTCTATTAAATTTAATTTAACTCTGACACAAATCCTGTCTATCCCACTCGGTATTTTATTCTTCTTGTCTAGTTCAGTGGGTGCTTGGTTTGTGTGATAGCAATACATTTCAGAGAAAATCTGAAGGTATATAAAAATTCACGGAGTCTTTCAGTCTAGACTGTTTCGGATATTTTATTTTTCCAAATGATGGCAAACACTTGGACACTGTGAAGATCTAACAATAAAATACATGTGAAAACACATTTTAAACTGTAAAGCAACATATGGGAGTGCTAAAATACACTGGAATGAATATATAAATCTGAATATATATATTTCAGGATCCTCACAGGATACCTTTTTAGAGTTATGCAATTGATTCATAATAAATAATGTGAGTATAATGGAGAAGGAAGAAGAAAATAAGTTAAAAAAAACCTGTCCTTAACCCAACCAGTGAAAAGCTGCTGATTCCGCAAGTGCGTACTGGTCGTACCTTCATAGTTGATGCAGCCATTGGAGTCTTCTTGACCTGCCATCAAGGCTTCCACTTCTTCCTCTTTCATCTTTTCACCTGATGAAACAAAGCCCATTTTGTAGAAACAAGGCCATGTGATGTTTTCAATATTCTGCCATAAGTGATCAGCCATAGGCTCTTGGAAATTATCATTGAATTCTTGTAGGATAAAATCTGTTTCCTTCCTCTTTCCCTGGCACTTAGTGAACTGTCAGTAAATCATTTTTGAATGAATGAATTAATGCACATTATCCTTTTGTCAACCAAACTATAACCTATAAGAGCTACTATGCTTTACCTCTTCTTTGCCAATATTTGAAGTTACCATTTCCTTAAAACAAACTCATTCAAACTGAGGCCAATTGAAATTGTCATTAAATTTTGAGGATTCCTTTTTTGCTTTTCCTTTGTAGTCATTCTTCTTACCTATCTCAGTTATGACAAAGTCTTTTGTCGTGTTATTTCCTATACATTGTGTCCTGTTAAGTTCACTGAAATAAATTCTCCTTACCCAGGGTGGCTAGAACATGGCGGAGCTCAGCACCCATCACTGTGCCATTGCCTTCCTTGTCAAAGACACGCAGACCCTCAACAAAGTCTTCATAGGTGCCCTGGTCCTTGTTGTTGGAAATAGCTTGCATCATGGGTAGAAACTGTTCAAATTCAATTTTTTTGGCATTCAGCTCTGGAAGAAATTGCAGTAGAAGGTTAGTAGCTATCATACAGTTCTGTTTCTGCGTCACAAATTAAACTTGAAAGTTTATTCTTCATGACCTAAAAATTCTTCATACAGGTTAAATTTCAGTTGGTAAATTGTTAATTATGAAAATTTCATAATGGGGGGCCGGGGATTTAACTCAGTGACGCAGCACCTGTCTGGCAAGAGTGAGGTCCTGAGTTTGATTCCTGGTACCCCCTCCCAAAAAAAAATCATGATAGGCAATAGCATGAGCTCTGGAGTCTTAAAGCCAGGCTTTTGTCACCGATCTACTAATCCACCATTCCATCATTTTCAACTGTGTGACAGTGGGCAACTTTATTAATGTTTTTGTGTGTCAGATTTTCATCTGTAAAATAGATATAACCCGTAGTGTTATTTTGAGACTTAAATAATTTAATGCGTGGAAAGTCTAGTAATACTTGAGACAAATTGAGTGTTTCATAAAGGTTATCTATTATATTATTAGTACTGTCAATTCTACAAATACGAAGGAAGCAATATAAAATTACACTGGGATGCTAAAAACCCATTAATATAGTAAAACAACTGAATTTTATTACATATTTCATCTGCGTCCTGAGCTTTTGTAAGGCCTTTGATTTTTTTAAAATTTTAAGAATTTATAAAAGAAGGTTATAAGGAAGTTGTGTGTGTCAAATATTCTGCGATCTCCTGACTCCTTTGCACTGGCTTCTGCTTGGAGGTAGTGGAATTTTCTTTCGCATCTCTGACAAGGTAAATCTCATTCATGGTAAAAGTACAGTCTGTTCAGATGTACACAAATGGATAAAATTATATATCCCTAAAATAAAAATTTTCATGTTCTTCTGTCATAGGATAGACATGAGTACATTGAACAATATTAGAAAAATTAAATTTGAGTTCTGAGTGAGTCCATGAAAGAAGAATGTTGTTAGACAATGACATTTAAAAATAAAGTGTAGGGCCGGTGAGATGGCTCAGTGGCATAAGCGCTTGCCTCGCAAGCGTGAGGTCCTGAATTCGACTCCCGGTACCCACATAAAAAGGAAAAAAAGGGCCGGCGATATCACTCAGCGGCACAGGCGCCTGCTGGCAAGCGCGAGGTCCTGAGTTCCACCCCTGGTACCCACAAAAAATAAATAAAGTATAGCTGTTATTGCCTCACTTAATCTCATACTCTCAGCTGCTTTCTGGATGACTTAAAATTTCTTCCAAAGAAAATGAAGTGTGAGTAAAATTCCATCAGACTGATTCAGAAGTAAGATCAAGCTTGTTTTTGTTTTTTAATGAAGGAAAATCTCCACATTTTAGTTATCAAGGAGAAAAACAAGATTATTTACCTCCTCTCTTCTTTTTTTTTTTTTTTCCCTGATGGCAAAGATAAACAGCCTAAATATCTACTTGAGAAAACTTTGGTTTTGTGTCCTTTTTATTTAGAGTCACGTTTTCCACTAGATTGTACTTTGCCATGAACCACTGGGATTAAAAACAATTTCCTTGTTCTCAAGTAATGATTGGGTTTTTGTATTAAGTGAATGAAGTCTACAATTTTGCCACTAATATATTTCACTGATTTTTTGTTCTGGGATTTACTTTGGGAGAATGGATGCAGGTTTCCACTTTGGCTTTACATGTTTTCAATAATTTGAATGGAAATAGAAAATAAGATGTAAATTTGTCTATTCTTAATTAAGATAGTTGAGTTTCTTTTAAGGTAACTACAGAAGTAGTGTCAAAGGATGGAGACAGGCAAAGTCAGCAGGTATTTTTCAGTCATTTCAAA
Organism: Erethizon dorsatum; assembly: GCA_028451465.1. Taxonomy (NCBI): domain Eukaryota; kingdom Metazoa; phylum Chordata; class Mammalia; order Rodentia; family Erethizontidae; genus Erethizon; species Erethizon dorsatum. The sequence goes on along the minus strand of CM051835.1, from coordinate 26,164,399 downwards.
ACATTGCAACTTTATTTCCAGTGTTTTTTAATCAATGAATAAATTTTCTCTAGAAGTATGCTATTGTAATTCACTCAAAATTGTATACAAACTGCATTGTGTTTTAGCCATATTTAACATCTTTGTCAAAATGTTTGCTTTTGAAGGTTTAAAGTTGGAAAATGTGTGGAATTGGGTATTATTTCATTTCAGTGGCAATTACATTACAAACATAAAATATGGTGATGAGGATGATAGTCGTAGTATTAGATGTTTTTTTCATTAGCAGATGATCAAAGGAAGAGGGAAAAAGCTGAGACTTCAGGTGGTCAGAGAGCCACACTTGCTACCCTCAGGAGTACAGTGAGCCCTAGTATGTAGAATGTATTACTTCCTTTTCAGTCTCTGTCTCCTCTCTCTTCCTCATACACACTCATACACCACACACACACACACACACACACACACACACACACTCTCTCTCACTTCACAGCACCTCCGTAGATCTTAAAAAGACTGCTGCTGTTACCTTCATTGCTAGGGTTCCCCAGAACCTTCCTGACTTCTGCATTGGTGGGATTTGTGCCCAGTGCCCGGAGGACATCACCGACCTGGCTTAAGATGATCTTGCCGTCACCTGTTCTGTCAAACAGGAGAAACGCCTCCTTGAATTCTGCAAAGAGCAAAGAACATTAGGGTGTTGCTTTAGTTCCTCGAGCCTTAATTAACCCCAACTCTTTCAAGAATTCAGTTCAAACTCTCCTGTCTTTTACAACTTTTGCCAACCACTCAAGTTGTTATCTTCAGACCCTGTTTTCTGATCTCAAATAAATATCGGCAAACCCTTTTGGTGTTTCTTTTGGGAATTATCTTGAGGCAGCATTTTCAGTTTCTAGCCACGTGTTATTATTAATCAGATATAGAAACTAGAGCTCTTAATCATATTTCCTTCACCTACTGGGAAGCAGGTTGGGTTAAAAGATTCTGAAGTCTTGAGAAATCTTAATAATCTTCACATAATCTTTCATATAATTACTAAGGTGAATACAATTTTATGAAAAATGTTTTCTGTCAGTGTTGTCTTATGTGAGATTAACCCAAATTTCTCAAATTATATAGAACACCTCCTCTTGAGATACAATTTCCTAAGCTGTCCTCTTAACTAGGTTTTTTTTTTCCTAGAAATAACTTCATTTTCCAGGAAAAAGTTAGAAAAGTAAGACAAACCTGTAAGTTCTATGTCATCTAAGCACATAAGGTATGCCTCTAGTAGACTTTTAGTGTCACTGGTTCAGAAGGAGAAATACTTTTGGACCAATTGCTATGAAACCCTCTTTATACTTCATTCTTTTTTTCCAGCTAATACATATGCAACATGTTGTTATACCAACTTTAGAACTTAAGTACACATTTTAAATTGAAACGTATGGAAATAATTATAAATTCACATGCAGTTTTAAGAAATAATTCAGAGAAACCCCTTGTATACTTTGCCCAGTTTCTCCCAATAGTAACATTTTGCAAAATCACAGTATATTATTCACATTGCAGGCTATTCACATTGGTAGACTCTGTGATTTCATTTATATTTCCCTGGTGTACTTGTATTCATTTGTGTGTTGTGTGCATTAAGTATGCATTTTAAAATGTTATCTCTTCTTATCATAATCACTCAATTTGTCCCTTCTGTTACTTTTTGTCATTATCTTTTGATAGCATTAGTTTTATCTTTCAAAATGACTATGACAAAGAATTCAGAAATATGTAGCAAAAAGACCAGAAAGGGGGTATTATGAATTTAGAGTCTAGGAAAGTTACTTTAACTGAAACTTCTAAACTTATCAAATGACAAGCATTTCCTCAGAAACCCAGAAATACTGATGGTAACTTTTTGGAGTTATTATCATCAACACTGAAAACACCAGCTATGAATGAACTGGTAGAGCCGAAAGCATTCTTTTCAGGTTCTCGGTGGTCTCAGATCAAAGGATGCTGTCTAGATAAGTCACTCAGCCAAATATTTTATCTCACTCTTCCTCCACCCCCTAATCCAAGGCTGCACCAGACACTACATTCACAAGTAGGTGTACATCATGTCACCATTCTTTGCTAAAATCCTGTGCAATTTGCTATAACAGATCATTTCCCTACTCTAAAAAAGCATGCTACCGGTGCTGTGGTGTAACTAGTCAAATATTATTTTTCATCTTTCTAAGGGACATATGAGACTGAACTATTCTTGTCACTGGCGCCAGGCTTTCAGGTACAGAGTGCTGGAGGGCTCAAAATTACCCTCGTCAGATGCTGATGTAGACTCGGGATTTTATGGGCTGTAATGGAATAACTCTGACATAAACTCTTTTGATTTAAAGGCAGAGGCCAGAAAAATACTGATCTTTCGACCCCAGATTTTTAACCTAAGGCTAGCTATTCTCTTGAAGGTGTGGAGCATAGGCTGGCCAATTACTTCCCGGGGCTGTCTGCTTTTTTTATTTTGTGTGTATATATAAAGGACATTTAGTTGGGAGACAGCCATGCCCATTTATTTATGCAAGCTGTTTTACACTTTGGTGACAGAGTGGAGTTGTTTTTGCAGACTACACTGCCAGTAAAGACTAACTGATGTCTAGAACTATATTATTCTAGAACTTTTAGGTAATGATGAAATTGTTCTCTGCTCAAAAATGTAACTACTGTGGCCCTTGAACAGTTAAATGTCACTTGTACAACTGAGAAAATGGATTTTGAAATTTATTAACTTTTATTAGTTAAAACTTGAATAGCTATTGGGGTTGGTCACTACACTATTGGACAGGACAGGACTTAGACTTTAGAATGCTATAATTTTCTAGTTTTCTTCTTTCCTTCAGTCTTATTTTTTTCCTTTCCTTCAATTCAAATAGATGAGTATAGTATGAACAACATTCTTTAATCTTAAACAAGGAAACAGACTAAAGTAGTCTTCATTAATTTTTTTTTTATATGCAGGTACCGGGAGTCGAACTCAGGACCTCACGCTTGCCAGGCAGGCACTTATGCCACTGAGCTATATCACCGGCCCATTCATTCATTTTTGAAAGTATAGCATTTCCGTTTAACAGCTTGCATTTCTTTTCCCAAATCAAAAATATACCAGTCTACTACACCAATGTATACCCAACTTGTGTGTCTGAAACCTATTTCATTTGTGGAGTAATAGGTTTCATGTTCAGCAATAAGTCCTTTTGTCCCAGAAAGGGCTTTAAAACCATTCATTGCTCAGTGCTGCAGTACTTTGGCAGTCATAAACACACTGTAAATTAGATATTTGACAGGGTAGGAGCTGATAAAGTAACATCATTACTATTTAAAAGTGCATTCGACTCAAACAAATTATAGTAGAATCACTAACTGTTTTCAGTAATAAAAAACAGCCCTTCATAGTATAATCTCAAATGATCTTGAGTCTACCTTAGGATACCAAATAGTTTTTCAGTCTGCACAAGGCCATCAACTATGATGTAGATGCTAATTAGTCTGTACTACAGCAATTTTCATTTTGTCTTAATTGATGTCAAATAAGACAAAGATGACATGGAAATAGACAAAAAGATATAGAATTCTTCAAGGAGAGGACAAATTGAACAGGTTCTTATTAGTCACCCATATTCATTTATACCTTATATGTCATAAAACATAATATATATACTTATTATTATGACAAACATTCTAATTTATACATTATATAACTAAACTGTATCTACCTTCCCTTCCATAGATGTGTATTTCTGCCTTAGTGCATTTAAATATTGTGACACTTTCACACCATGAAACATTCCTCCCTACACTTTCTAATGGAAAAAATGAGATCCTACAGAGTATGGGATCAGTTGTCTCCAAAGGGGAAAAAATATTCCAAAGCCCCAAAGGGGAAAAAATAAAATGTTAGTGAAACTGTTTAGAGTTCCTTGAACTTTGAGTCTCCTTGCTAGTAACATTTTGTAAAAGAAAGTTCTTCTCAATTTGATTGTGTACCACATTTTAATCCCATCACTAATTCTTTGGGTCCTTCAGCAAGATGTGTTGTCTCTCAGGGTGTCTGTCCTGCGTGTCCAAAAAAGGGTTGGTTCAGGAGATGTCTAATGCTCCTTCCACAAACCTATGATAAATTATTCCTTCTTCTTTATTCCTGAATTTGCTTTTATTCTACAATTCACTACGGTGCCCATTAAGATATTGGCACCATAGATTTAGTAATTGGGTAGTTTTATAACCAATTTTATTTTCCAAATTGAACAATTCAGACTTGTTAAGTCTCTCTTCAGGGATTTGGTTAGTAAATTAGCCTTCTAAAATAGACATCCTTTTGTGGGTATGTGTATGTGTGTTATTACCTATTGGATCAAGTTGGTTTTATTTAAAAATCAGTGAATATAAGGACTTTGTGGTATTTATCTTTTATTTGCTAAAATCTTTGATTACTGATTATAAGTTTCAACAAATTTATATTTAGAGTGATTGAGAGCAATTTATATTTAGAGTGGTAACACCAGTGCAGATAATTAGGAAGAGCTTAGTTCATCTCGAGGGAGTTGGTTTTCTCACATATCATCTTTACAAGTGCGCACATATTAACTACTATAGCTTTTAAACTTACCATCCTGTTGATCCTTAGAGAACTCGATCTGTTAGAAAGAAATTAATCATAAAGAATATTTTAACCAAACAAAAATGTTCTAATTTTTAAGCGTATCCAGCTCATTCCCTGAGTAATCTTCAAAGTAAGCTCCAAAGTCAGCCTACTTTTCCGAGTTCAGGCATAGCTTGGACACGAACAGGGTGAGCCACAAAGTAACATGCCTTGGAGTTTAGTAACATCTCAGAAGTGAGGCCGTGCCCTGCCTACATCTCCAGTACAGAAACTCAAACCACTTACCGGCAATCTGGTCAGCGCTGAAGGACTGCAGTGGCGAGAGAGAGAAAGAAAGAAACAACTAGTATTCTTTCAGTGCACTGACAGAAGAATATGCGCGCTCTGCTTTGAGACTTTTAGGAAGCTGTGCAAGTGTCATAGTATAAGAAGGTTGCCTTAGGGTCCTTTTAAATCTAGGAACATAAACATCTATTGCAAAAGACAAGTAGGAGCCATTTCTCTGTATCTTAATCAGTGAATCAATGATGTAATAAATGCAAAATCAAATACTTCTTAGAATAATATAATAATCCATAGTATAACTAAGATATTCCTAATAAGATACACTAAATTAAAAGTATTGATAAATTGTACTTAAAAGGGCATCTTAAATTTTTCTGCTGTTTCACCAACACATTTTTATACTTGTATGGGATACCTAAAGCATCAGAAAGTTTCCTTAACTTTTCCTATCAGAATCATTGGAGTGTGTCTTAAGATCTAATATTTTGCTGTTGTTGCAGGATTTTTTTCTAAATTTAGATAGAATAACCCTCATGTGATATAGCCAAAGTTGGTGAAGCCTAAAGAACTGTACTGAGGAGTAAGATGTGTTGTTCCAGTTGGCATAACAGCGCCTGTTAATTTCTTCTATTCATCAAAAATCAAAAGTAGATTCTAACATTTGTGCTGGCTTATGTTCTCTCCTCAGTTCTATTCGTTCTCAGCCTTTCTTCTCAATAAGCTCCTACCCCCTAGCCATATGCTTCTCTAGAGGCAAACCGTTTTCTTGTAGGACCCACCATGATGGAGTTGCTGGGCTTCAGAACAGTGGCAAAGCTGAGGAGTGCGTGAGGGCTGCTCCAGTCCCTGAGTGAGTCCTCTTTCTCTGAGGGTTTCTTTTATTTCTGGGCAAACTGTGACCTCACTGTCAGCATCAGGTTTCAGAGGGAAGTAGCCACTCCCCCTGGAGAGTTCTTTAGCTTTCTTAGGGCAAAGAGTAAGAGGGATCTGTACCCTGACAGCTATTTTTAGGAACCCAGAACCTAGGAGTGGAAAGCCATGGTGAGACTGAGGCCTGTCAGTACTTCTAAGGTCTTTATCTCCCAGATGTTTGCCAGCAGTGTCTTCTTTTAAGAAGCTGCTTCTTTGTTCAGTGGAGAAGAGCTCAGAATTTTTCTAATATTTCAAGCTGACCCCTTCTCTTGGTGAATTATGTACTTAGCAAAAGAAAAATAGTCAGCAAATTTTGATATTAGTGGAACTTTTTGGATGGGATTAGCTTGGGGGTTCAAATGGCAACTGCGACAGCAGGAACGTCTTCTGGAGTTCTGTCTCTTATGGTAAGGCTCAGAGGGCTTGAAAAGGCCACGCCTGCCATATTTCCCACAGTTACCCAATGGCAATCCAGTCTCCAATGAAAGATTGCTCTTTTGTAAGTTGGATTCTCAGGAGTATAATCTAACCAAGAAATGGTCTTGATCTCCAGTTTTCGCCATTCTTCTGGCAGTAGGTCTGTGTATTTTCTTCTCTTCGTGTTACCTCCATGGTATCTGATTAGTCATGTTTTTGAATTTTTGAGGTTCTATGCAAGAAAGCTGGTAGACTATTTTTGCATTCTTTTCCATCCCATTTGTACATGTTCTTTTTTAAATTTGCATACGTTTTTACTAGAACATGTTGATTCTGTTGCTGCCTTGTCAAATACTTTATGGCTCAGTCTCCAGACTGAGAGAAAAAAACAAAACAAAACTCAAAGCAGGACCCATGGAATGTAAAATTGTACTTGAACATTTTAAAGACATCTAAGGAATTATCCAGCTATGAATTTTCATGGCAACTTATCTAAGAATAGGGGGAAAACTCCCTTCCTGGACTGGTACTGGGAAAAGCAGTAGTAAACTGATCAGATCTAGGATGTCCACTGAAGTTCAGATGAAATCTTTACCACTTTCTACATTTTTAAAGCAGCTCACAGGCACAAAGTATGGTGGAGATGAATTGTAGTTTATTCTTCGGCAACTGTTTTGAAGGAGGATGGTCATAAAAAACATGAAGTCTTTTCTTACTACAAAGATCTACACTTTGAAGCTTCTCTTCAAACCATTTTAGAAGATGTCACCATTTAAATGTCTATCGTTCTTGGCTCAAAGTTTACAAGTTACGAAAAGATCTCATAGGATCCCGTATCCTAAGATGAGGAGTGAAAATATAATTTTTAAGTTGTTCGTACATAGGTAACACATTTTCATAAACATATTGACATTTTGAAAGGTTGTTGAGAAACCCTTCATTGAGAAATGAAAGTAAGTAGAAAAATTAAAAATGCTTTGAATCATTAAGGGGAAATAGGAGGAAAGGACAAAAGTGAGAATTTGTAATTTTTTTGTAATTGGAATATCATGACTTTTGATACACAAATTAAAGCTATTAGAATAGACTAATTTGTGCTTTTCTTAGTTGTGTAATTATATTTATGTAATTGTGTCATTTAATTTGAATTGCTTTATGACTGTTACTGAGAACTAGGGCATATCTTCAGTAAAGCTACAAATAATGAATTAATAATCAAAGTTACCCTACTATAAGTAATGGTCATTTTTCTAATTGTATTCTTCAGGTAGAAAAATGTGTCCTTGTATACATATAAAATACAGTCAATTTGTATAAAATCTGTTGGGTAAACTGGAAAGTCAGTTAAAAAGTTGCATTTATGTTATAAGAAATCCATTCCTAGCCACATGGATATCACATGTAAGTTTATTATGTTCAAAGAGAAGCTATAAGGTAGTAGGCAATTGTCAAATTATTTCACCATGGTCTTTATATCTTTATTACATAGAAAAGGAGTGTTTAGATTATTTTTAACCAACTGAGAATCAAAATAGAAATTTGATTATGTTATTTGACCATCAGGAAGGCTACATTATAGCTCAGTCTAGACCACTGGTGGCAAACCTATGGCGCGCCTGCCTCAGCAGTCTGTTTGTATCATTCAAAGCTCTAAAAGGTTCACCATCACTGTTCTAGGGAATAAAGAATTGCTTAAAAGTTAGAAAACCTAGAATCTGTGTTCATAGAATAAGTGGGAAATGAAATTTATTCCTAGTACACTTTTATAAATGACAAAACCTTACTGCCATTTCTTCCTTAGTGTTACAGTGGTAAGCAGTCAGCCCTTTGAAGAAAGGCATGATATGAAAATATGTCAGCAAGTTTGGGCTTCAGATTGTTATGCTATTTTTTTTAATTAGCTTACCTCTCATCTGTCTGGCATGCTCTCTCTCTCTCTTTTTTTTTTTTTTAGAAATGAAATATTCTTCAAAGCTCTGATAAAACTTCCTGTTCTTGAAAGAACATTTTCCTCTCTATAATGCTTGTGGCTCCTTTCTCCCACTGCAAGTTGTTTAACCATCCTGTTTAACCTTCTGGAAAGGCCATTTATTCCTGAGGTGGACCTGGGTGTGTTCCTGCATTAACCACCCCCATCTCCAGAGTCCTATAAGCTCCTCCTTCAAACATAAATTTCTCCTCTAGAATATTAAATTCCCTGAGGACAGAGACTTCATCTATTCTTTGCAAGAGCTTGTTTCATAGAGCAATTACATGCATTCTCCTTCAGTGTTGCATTTCTAATACCTAGAACTGCCTAGCGTGGAGTAGGCATGCTCATCTTGAATTATTGTTATATGTACCTTTATATTTCCAGTACCTCCCCTTAGAGTTTATATAAATATTTATGATCCAGACATTGAATTTGCTAACCTTCAATTTATTTTTTAAGGTCTCTTTCTTATTCTAGCTTACATTTTTATCTAGACTTTTAGTAGATGGCTACATTCCACATTTTTATTACTGATGTGCTATCATTTGGTTTTGGATTTAGGTAAGTAGTAGTCTACACATTACTAATGCTAAAAAGAATTTTTATTGTTATGTTTACAGGTTTTTTTTTCACTTTGGGAATCAATTTTCTACTAATGATCATGAGGTTTGGTTAAATGATTAAAATAAGATAAAGTTTCTGGTACGTAGAAGTAATTGATTTATAGGAAAACTATTAAAGTACAGTTAATCTAACAGACTCTAAAATTGATGTTTGTTAAGCTTTGGAACAACGAAGAAGAGCCATAATTAAAGTAATCTGGGAAATACATGATGCTCAATACTGGGGGAAAATGCTTAGGAAGGAACATGGGCAGTACAGTCTTCCAAGAACTTCATCGTCCCTGCGCAATGTAATGGGGACTAAGGACTGGTAAGGCTAGGTACAGCTAACCTAATCAGGGACAGTTTTCAATCAGGGGAACATTCGTGCCTGCAGAAAGACTAAAGGCCAAGATGTGTGTACAAGTAAACCCTTAGGAAAAAATCCAGTTTCATTACCAACTCACACAGTTTCTAGACCCCACTATACCAGGTCAACAGAAGTACTGTTTTGTAACCCTTAGAATTGTGCTTCAGAATAACTCAAGTCAAAGGAAAGACATATTTTTACTGTTTTTTATGTCAACAAAGGCTACATTTAAGTCAATTAGCATAATAAACGGGAAAATTAAGAGAAATGAGAATATAGTACCGGCCCATTTTCTCTGACACAAGAGATGTTAGAAGATTGGATTGAAGAAATTGATCTGAACTGAGACAAAAGGCATAACTGTGTTCTGAGTAGGCCTAAACTAGTTAACAGAATTCAGTTACCTGAGAGCAAAGGCTTAATTGTTAAAAATAACAAAATTTAGAACTGTAATTAGTAGACATCTAAGTGTATTTTAATAACAATTTAAAACTGTGATCCAACTCTATTCTTTTTCAGTATTCTTTTTAGCTTTCTCATGGTTAATAAAATGAATAAAGAAATTTAAGATTCCATGAAAGTTGTGCTTTCTTTTCTGTGTTCATTTGATTGCATGTAATTTCTTTAAAAATCAAATTGTGTTTTTATTCCATTACCTTGTAATTTTAAAATGTGAGCATTGGAAAATTTTGTATCGTTGTGTTTTAAGAAATGTCTAGAATAAAAGTTCTATCTGTCACAACAGGAATATGTGAGTATATTACCATTCTAGACATGTCGAGTGTTTTGATGAGGTAGAAAGAAAAGTATGCTGGAAATTTTGTTCTGGCTCTTGTAACAACTCATATGCCTTTTGGCTAAGTAAGTTCTCTGGAGTATTGTTCCTCAGTATGTAGTATCAATTATTATGATTTCTAAGGTTGCTTATGGGTCTACCATATTGTCAATTTTCAGCCCTTTGTCAGTAGAACCTACCTCAACTCACTTTATTCTCACATTTTTTTTTTTCATGGAAAAGAGCAAGGTGCCTAAAATTTCAGTAGATGAAGTTATTTTGAAGTAGTTTAGATAAAGAGAAGTTAAGTAAAATATAATTTCATAGGATTGTATTCAAATCAGTTGGATTTTTATAAACAGGAAACAGTGTACCAGTAGGCACCTAATAGGTAAAATACACCTCATTCTGTACAATAAAAGGAAGAATAGAAAGTTAGTTAGATATGGTTTTACCTTTAGGTAAACTTTTCTTCCCTGATTTAAACTCACTACTATTAGTTTATGGCCAGAATAGCCAGGATTTATAACCCATATAATTTCAATTTTAACTAGTATAATTGAATCCATTCCTACTTTTATATTATAAAGTATGCCCTCCAAGTACTGGTTTGGGGTAAAAAAACAGACTGTAAAAGTTAATGTAGAAATAAACTGTATAAAATCCTATTTTCACAAAAAAAGTATTTTGGTCTGAAGAGAAGCAGAAGAAAGTGTAGTATCAGCAGACTAAATATAATCCTTTCCACAATTTCCATGAGTCAGATGGTGCTTAATACTACGTAATTATGGAACAACTTCTAAAGACAACTTGCCAAGGGGTTCATTTGCAGCACTGAAAGGTCAAGAGCTAAATTTGGCACTGTCACTTTGTGGTCTCCTTGTCTTGCAAAGAATTCATTATCTTTAAAATGAACAGTATCAGTTGATGAACACATATTTTCCTTTGTGAACTGCATTTTACTTTGCAAAGATATTGTTACATATAATTCAAAATGTAATTCTAGAGAAAGTTACAAAATGCCCTGTAATATCTTCTCACTCCATCCCACCTGTTTTCTTCTTTTACAGTGTAGGAACATGAAAGATGAAATGTGATACTGATACCTAGCAATGGACTCAAATAAACTTTGGTTTGTTCCAGAGGTTATACTACACTACAAATGAGTAAATAGTGTAATTGGTTGTCATTAACATTGTATTAGAAATTAATTTGTGTTATTGAAAGGCCAGAATTAAAGAAGTCCATAAAGAAAACTTAGAAACAGCTTAATGTTTTCATGTATTTTTTTTCCAATTAGAAATTGATGTTCTTTACTTAGTTCTTTTCCTCAAACTAGTTAAGATTTAACCATATTACTCAAGTGGCATTGTATTTCTGCATACTATCCTAAAGAACATTAGTTGGAATTTCCATTTAAATCATGCTGTTTACTTGTAAGCAAAATAGAGATTTTTATATTCTTCTCAGAATATTAGCTTGATGGCAAGACTTGAAAGTCAGGCCTGATGTGTAGGAGTGTTTAATAAAACAAAGACAAAATCATTTTAAAATTCAGTGCTTCACTGCATGTAACAGTCTCTTTCCATTTATAGGAAGTTGGAACAAAGTGCCTAGGAGATCTTCTAGGTTCCTAAGATTTCACCCCTGCTTCTCTAAAGGAGAACACCGAACTTGTTAGCAACAGGTGCTTGGATAAGAGGAAACTGTGGAGAAGGAACTGCCGGGATCAAGTTTGGTGAGCTTGCTCATGTGTGCCCATCACCCCCTCTTCCGGACGCACCAGACTGTGCAGGGTAATACAAGAATGGCGCTGCCTCATGTCTTTGAGAGCCCAAAAGGCACCTTTACACATTCTTAGAACCAGCAACATACTCTTTAGAAACCAAAGGTAGCCTAGGACATGGTTCATACACTCAACTCTAGATTTGGTCTGCTAAGCTAGTTCTAGCTTTACCATGTAACTAGTTATTAGATCATGAGCATTGTTTAGGCTCAGTTTCTTTACTTGGAAAATGATAACAGCAACTTCACTGTAATGTGGTGAGCATTAACTAAGATAATTAAGAATAAATTCACAATGAATGTTGGTAAAAATTATTATAGGTTAACACAGATTTTCCTACATGGGCCGAAACAAGTCACGATGCTTATACAACTCTGCGTTCCCTGAGCACTTGCCCTGAGAGAGAGAGCTCTACCTTGTCCGTTACATTGAAGGTTTAGGTCTGCTCAAGCACGTGGTCAGTTGTTGCTTCAAAATTTGTTATTTGATGGAGTTTCTGTCAATGCATTTTGTACCACTGTCACTTTTTGTGCATTGCCTGCAGTATTCAGTCAGGGATGACCTGATAGAGTGGTGACTACAATGAGAATTTATATTCAAGTAGTACAATGAGAGAGAGGACAAAGTTCCGGCCTCACAGCAATCTTGACGTATCAGCTAACACATGCATCATGCAAAATATTCACTTACATATTGGAGATCTTTTCAAGTCATTTCATTACTTATTTACTTGCATTGTTTTACGTGGTGGCAGCTAATATTTATTCCTATGTTTGCATTCACAGCCATTCAACATACTTATGTTGGCTTTTAATTTTTCCAGTGTTCTTTAAGCTGGCCATTTCTGCTGTAAGTCTCAACTCTCTGAAAGCAAAGAATTGTTCAGACCACCAAGGACAGTAACTTTAATGTTCAGATAGCAGCAGAACTTTGTTTTTGAAAAGGAGACTCATAGAAGAATCTATGGGTATAAGACATTAGGTAAGCATTCTCTCAGAGAATATTGAAGGTTTTGGATCAAAACAGTTGAGGAAATATTCTAAACAAGTAATTAACAAATTAGAAAATCAGATTGGAAAGCATATATAAGAACTGGTAAAACTAATTAATAGTATCCAAGAGTGTTCAGAATTTATAGGGAGTCAAATATGTGGCAATTAAATGTGGTATATTTTAAGACAGAATGTAAGTCTTAAATGGGAATAATATTGAGGAATTAAACTTTAACATTGCTGTACACTACATAAAGATAATTATACTTAAACTCACGCATTTCTCAAAGTTTAAAGGACAGCCAGATTTCTAATCTTGTGTTATTTATGCAAGTTGATAATTCATTAAACTTTGTTCTTTAGTTTTCAGGCAGTTAATGAACACATATAACAGCTCTATTAATTTTGTTAAAGTTCATTTTCTCTTCTTGAAAAAAGTTTATAACTTATATGAGGTAATATATCTAGAAACACCATTAAGTAATTAAATACATCATAATATGAAATGTTTTAATGTACTTTTTAATTAATTCTGTTACCTACTGGGATGAAATAAAATTGTATAAAATTCTTGAGTTTCATCACATTCTTTGGCTGCTAGAATACTTCCAAATAGGCACTGATTTTATATAGATGAAAGCAAGTCATTGAAAGCACTTAAATTCCTTTATGAAAATAGGATAATTTCATGCCTTTTCTTTGTTTCTCTTTCCATTAGAATGGGGCCGCTCAATAGAAGATAAAGATTAATTTCCTTCCATTTTTTCAAGATTCACTTAACTATTTTGCTTTGTGTTCCTTTTCAGAATCTACCACATCTCTGGCTCTGCAATGAAATAATGGTGGGGGGCCATGGCACACTGTTACAGTGACTCTCTGGTTGTAGTTCCTTCTTAGTTGTTCTAACTCATAGTAAAATTAATTCAACATGTAGATGGAGGGATAAACAAGTTTTCAATACTCAGAAAAGTGTCACTTCTCCACTGACTATAACAAGTAAGCAGCTTAGTGTCAGAATTATCAAAGTGATGTTTTGTTTTTTCTTAGCAAATTCTCACCTGCCAAACTAAATTTTTCTTCATTCACTTGTTCTTACACAGTTCCTTGGGAAGGAAAATAATGCCTGTTTTCATTAGTGAGATACTTAATTTTCTTCCTAGGTAAGGAACATACATTTTTTTCTTTTACAGAAATGGATAATCTCAGATACAAAGAAATGATGCTGTCTATAAATCACAATAAATATAAAGGAGAATAGCTTTGACATTGATTCATATATCTAATGTTACTATAAAGTGGAGAGTTAAAGAATAGGGACAATCATAATTATTGCAGTGATGTTATCAGTGTGCATCTATAATGATATATTAACTAGGATTGCTGGAGATGAAAAATTTTATTTCCTCTTAATGAACTGTATGCCTGCAGTCATCAAGGTAGAAAAAATATTTATTAGAAGATTTGACATACATACATTTCTTCTCTAAATGGATATTTGTTTATAATAGTTCCTAACCACTATTTGATTCTATGACCAATTTTTTTCAAATATGACTTCAGGTACCTAAAGTCTAAAATTAAATATTTGTGATAATATATTCCTACTTTGAAATATAAATTTTCATATTTAACTGAAATGCTATAAAATGTGAATATATTTATTTATTTTTGTCACATATATCTAAGAGTGATCTAATTCAATATTTATTTCAGGCATATTTTTAAAAACCTATGACTATATTAAAATGGCCAATGAAATGTTTATTTATAGGTCAACAGTATAGATGCAAGTGAACAGTGTTAAGTTAGCAAAATTCAAATTTATTATATATAGAAATTTTGGCTTTGTGAAAAGATCATTTCATACACTTTCACTCATTAGTTTTCTGTATAAGGCAGGGTTCTTTAGATGAAGATTTTCAAACTATCATTTGGACCAATCAGAGCCCAGTGAGTGAGGAGAAGACATGCATTTGATGCGTCACATCCATTCCATCATTTTTCCAAAAGCAGATAAACTTTTGTGAGTTGAAAACCTTGGTCACAGCAACGTATTGACACAAAAATCAATCACATTCTCCTTAGTTCAATATCAGTATGCAAAAGCTCAAAGATGTATGCTAACAGCCATATAACCAACATGTTTTATAATGTTTTGGGTTAGTTTCATTTAGAAGCAACTCATAAATTCAGAATTAAATACCACATATAAATGAAAGAGATGACAGTTAAGAGTCACCGAAACACTTGAGTGCATAATTTTCTGCCCAGAGAACTCATTTAGTGTTGAATCAAATTTTTATTAAGCGAAACTGAAGGGAGAATTAACTTGAATTGCAAAAATCTCTTCCTCGGTTTAAATAAAGCAGCTGTCACATAAATAAATCCTGGACAACTGGGTCGTCAGCTGACTTTAAACTTGTGAAAGAAGAAAGGGAAAAACTTCTCTTGTAGTATAGCTTTAAGGTAAGAGATCCAGGTTATATAGAGATTTCATTTTAAAAACCACTGGTTTAAATATTTATATACGCAACACCATTACAACTGTACACTTTTCCCTTAAATTGCAGTTTGACAATTTAGGGAAAAATGAAAATTTGAGAACAACAACAAAGTAGAGCAATCGCAGGTTCTACATGTGATACTATGCTCTTGATAATTTTGCTGAAATTTTATTCTACAGTTTATATATTTTTAAACAGTATTCTTTTCTTCCAAAATGTACCAGTTCACTGAGTAATGCCATTCCCATTCGTTTCCATGAACGAATACACTGTACCACTTTGTGAGTTCCTGGAGTTCCCTACTGTTGAAAGATGTTTCAGTGACCAAACAGTTCATCCACTTAGTTACCTTAATGGAAGAGAGGTCAATTTTTTCTTCTTTGGGTTTGGCTGGGGCAGGTGCAGGTGCAGGTGCAGGTGCTGGGGCTGGGGCTGGGGCAGCAGCGGCGGCAGGTTTCTTCACATCTTTCTTTGGTGCCATTTTGTTTAAAAGGATGGGTTAAAAAAAAGAAGGAACTCCTCCAAAATAACCTGTCAAAATGATACTTGGAGGAGGAGTGGTGGTTCGCTTGATCCACAGCCCAGGGTCTTGAAGGTGGACCCAAGTGGTAAATGATGTAAGGGCATGCATATATATTTCACTTAGTGCCTAACAGAACCTTGACACTTGCAGCTGGATTGGACAATTCACCAGGCGAGGGGGATGGCATTCCGGCTCAGACTATAAATGGAATCTAAAGGGTCAGGGCTCCATCAATGTTTTTTAACTCCTCTTACTTTTTTTTCACCTCCATACGTAAAGGAGAAATAAATATGACAAAGCCAGCCTCAGATCCTTTGGTGACAGCAAAGTAGGTTGACGTACTTTTTTTTGGTAGAATTACAGTTCTGTTGAAGTTGTAAATCTTTTTTTTTTTTTTCCATGCCTAAGAAACTTGACTGAAGGATTCAATTTCAACTTGGAATTTTGGCAGGGAATATCACTAACATTTACCCAGCTCCTTCACTCATGCTCCTCCCTCCTGGCCATAATTTGGAAGAAAATGTTGGTCAGCAAAGAGGTGGTAGTGTTTAAAAATAAAAAGCAGACGTATAAGGAAAGCCAACCAAGTCTTAAAGTGGTTTCCCTGCTAGGGAGCACAAATCTCTGGTTCTCTGTCTCTCTCTCATCTGTTTTCCTTTCCAAATGGCATAAAATCTGACTATTTATCACTTAAATCTTTTAACTGTACTAGAGAGACAAATACATTTTTAAAGAACTAAAGGAGAAAGGACTTTATCAATACTGTGAAAGTTTTGGTAACTTCATTTTTTCTTTTTTGTCCTTGGCTTCCTCAGTTTGAAGGTAGACTCATAACCAGTGGACTTTTCACAGCTGTGTAAATGGTAGATTCTTCCAGAGAGAGAGTTTTACCATTAGTAATTAGTCACTTCTCAGTATCTTCCTCACTTCTGTTGCTTTAACTTGAGAGATGTTTAGTTAATGAGACAGTAGTGATTATTAGGGAAACAAAATGGTACTTAGTTTGAGATTTTTTAAATGAGCATATACATTATAATAAGTGTATATATGCACGCATATTTTTATTTATGTATGTATAGATATGCATTTTATGTATTTCATTTATTAAATATAGTTATGCTTAAAGATAGCGATTCATTAGCCACTTTCGTTTGACCTGCTATAAAAGCATTCCCAACATGGAGAAGGACACTATTCCCCTTCATATATTATCATTAAGAGAGATTAAGACTTTTATATTAGCAATAATTCACCTATAAGGTAAAAATGAGGCACAGTTAATCAGTCTCCTTTTCTCTCATGGTAGCCTAATTCACTGAATTATCTTACCCACGTATGTTCAGGGAAAGCTTTTACATCATTCTTAATAAAATAATTCTAATTTGATACATAAAACAAAAAACTGTATACATTAATGAGGTACCATGTGCTGTTTCAGTACATATATATAGTGTAATCAGGTTAAATGCATCTAGTTCCCCAAATATTTATCACTTCCTTATGGTGAAAACATGCAATATTGTTTCTTCCATCTGAGAAAAATAGCACACATTGCTACCTATAGTCACTGTACCGTGCAGTAGCATCCTAGCACTACTTATTTCTAGCAGCAACTTTGTACCCATTGGTCAACCCGTTCTCATCCTTTCTTCCTCCTATTCGACTCGGTCTCTGGTACGCACCATTCTACCCTCAATTTCAATTAGATAATTTTTATTTATATTCCACACGTGAATGAGGTCATGTGGTGCTTATCTTTCTGGGGCTGGCTTAAAGAAAAGCTTTCACATTTGCTCCCTCACCTGGGCTGCCCCATACTACAAACTCATCTGTTACCTAAATTTAGCTGTTGATAATCATTTCTTACACATGAGGAAATCATGAGAATCTGAACATATTTTAGCTTAGGATATTGTTTTATATATAAATATTTAGAATAGAACTAAAATAATGCTATGTTTATAATAGAACTGCAATTTTTATGAATAGCAGAAACTTGTCTACCAGTTTGTTTTCCTTCGGATTTCCATTGAATAGATTGGAGTTTTCTGCAATTACTGAACAATGAATATGCACTTGCTTTAATTCATAGCTTATATTAATGCTTTCATTCATATGCAGAAATCCCTTACAATCTATAACAAGGTTAACAGGTAAAGGACCTTTATGCATTCTGAACAAAAATATTTTGGTCCTCCTGAGAGCCAGAAGAAAAATTATAACAATGAAAAAATTAATCTTTATGTTTTACTAATCTACTCACCCAAAATGTGTTTTCCCTTTGTAATGTGGCCGAAGATCAGTAATTTCTACTTTATTTTTTTATTTATGTGGGTACCAGTGGTCGAACTCAGGACCTTGCGCTTGCCAGCAGGCACTTGTGCTGCTGAGCGATATCACCGGCCCTTTTTTCCTTTTTATGTGGGTACTGGGAGTTGAACTCAGGACCTCACGCTTACCAGGCAGGTGCTTATGTTGCTGAGCCATCTCATCAGCCCAATAACTTCTACTTTAAAAACTCAAATAGGAATACTCAAAACTTGAAATAGGAATACTTTATTTTTGTATTGAGAGGATAAATGACTTGATCCTACTGTACTGTATATCTGAATTCCTTTGTATTATCAAATATATGTCACAGTTTTATGAATTCGTAGAGAATAATACTTTGCTGCAGATTTTTTTTTCTTCAAATTAGACACCACAAATGTAGGGTACCATTCTCATCACATTAAGGGTACAAGCTATGCACATGACTGTTGTTGCTGACTTAACATTGTAGGGGAGGTAGTATTTGGCACCCAAAGCCATAATCCAGGCTAGTCATGAGAATGCTGGTTACATCAAAACCGAGAGTCTACAAGATATCTGGCAATAACTTCTGCCAAGGTTACCAAAACCAAGAGAAGTCTGAGAAACTATCATAGCCTAGATGGACATAAAGAAACATGATGAATAAATGTAATGTTATACCTTAGATAGGATTGTAACAAAAAGGATATTAGATAAAACAACATTTCAGTATTGCTTTATTGGTAAGGACAAGTATGTTAGTGATACAGGAAATTTAGTGTGAAATATGTGGGAACTCTCTTAACTTTCTTATTACCTTTTTATTAATCTGAAAGTATTCCAAAATAAAAAGCTTATCTGCACAAAAATCAAGAACTTAGTACAGAATAGTTCCGTCTGAAACTTCAAAGAAGATGATCTCCGGATTTCCGTCCTACTTAGTCAGTATTCTTTTGTGTATTTGGTCAGATATATTATGTTCACAATTTATAGCACAGAGACTTTTTGAAATGGTTGATACTATTTATATATTTTAGGGATTATTAATTATACACAGAAAATATTTGTGGAGAATTTATAGGCTTTCTGAAATTATAATCCTAAAGTAATTTAATGCAATAGCTAGAATCAATATCTCTTTAAATTTCTTTAAATTTCTGTCCTGACCTGTATATGGGTCTGTGTGACAAGACTTATAAGGGGAAAAACGGGCAACAGCTGAGGCTTCATGCTCTTAGTGACAGCTGATATGCTCCGTGCCCAGATCGTCCAAGTATTCCTCATACTTAACTGTACCATTTGCTGTATAAATTTTTTTAGATGCTTACCAGAGCACAGAGGAATGGCAGAGAAGGAGGAAATTTATTGCTAAAGGTGGTTCCTCTATTCTATCTTCTAATCCCATTGTGTTTCTTTTACCACATGGTTTATTATGTGGTTAAGATTTGCCACACATTAATCTATCTCTTATTTCACTAAGATAAAATTATTTTCTTCTATTTGGAAAGGTTAGGCTCCAGAAATGAAGCAACCAGCATTTCCCTTCATTTCACTCTGACATGCTTAACCATTGATGAGACAACCACAGGCATTTAGTTATTTCACACATATTGATCACTGATTACAAGCCTGGCATATATTATGGTATATGTGAGGCATATACTTAGTATATGATGGGTATTACTAAGTGAACAAGTTGAATTTTGTTTCAGTTCTCTTGGAGAACTGAGAAGAGTGTTTGAAGGAGAATACAAATGGGGGCCCAAGAGCATGGAGCTGGAAAAGCTGCCTTGCAGGCATCACCAGTGGCACCCGTAAGGAAAGATGATTGGGTTGAGAGCCAGAGGAAGAGAAGTGTATAGGTGAAAGTGGTGGGGAGAGGATCTCGGGCAAAAGAAGCAGTGGTGCACAGCACATCTCGTATGTGTTGATAATTGTATCAGGAAATGTTAGCACAAATTTTAAAAATAACTTTTAAAATGGGGTAAAATTGCAAAGTAGATTGAAAGTGGTTATAGCAATTGTACTTTCTGTCAAAAAAAGAGGAGAGAGAGATTTAAAATTTAAAAGCATATCTTCTTTGTTGAGTGTGTATCTGCAAAGTAAAGTAGAGATCCCATTTTTTTCCAGCTGATTGGAATGGCAAGTAAGTGACAGAAATCTTTTAAAAATCTTGAGGGTGTAAAGTGTATAATGGATTTTACTTGCCTTTATCACAATCTTCAGGAAGGGTTCAGGAAATGCTATTTCCACTTGTAGTAAATCACTGACCTGGTCAACATCAGAAATTCAATGTGTATTTCTTGTCTCCTACCAATCATTTTGCCCAAGGAATCCAGTGTGTAAGTGTGTGTGTGTGTGTGTGTGCGCGCGTGCGCGCGCATGTGTGTGTACTTGCAGAACTAATTTTTTTTTTTTTGTGGTACTGGGGGTCGACCTCAGGACCTCGCACGCTAGCAGGTGCCCATGCCGCTGAGCGATATCACTGGCCCTTTTTTCGTATGTGGCTTCTGGTAGTCGAACTCAGGCCCTCGCTTGCCAGGCAGGCGCTTACGCCTCTGAGCCATCTCACTGGCCCAGGACTAATTTTTTTTAAAAGCATTAACACTTACTTTGTATTTACCTTACTAGTAAGACTGTTAAAAGTGCTGAGCAAAGTTTTGTTGAGTTAGACTTGAATCTGTTATCATAAGCCCTTTACATGTTCCTCAGCAAAAGAGATTGTTCGTTAATTAAATACTCAGTGCACAATGATTGTGAAATTTTGAAGTTTTTTTTTTTTTTTTTTTTTTTTTTTGTGGGTACCGGGGGGTCGACCTCAGGACCTCACACGCCAACAGGCGCCCGTGCCGCTGAGCGATATCACCGGCCCCTTTTTTGTATGTGGGTTCCGGGAGTCGAACTCGGGCCCTCGCGCTTGCAAGGCAGGCGCTTAAACCGCTGAGCCATCTCACCGGCCCCAATTTTGAAGTTTTTGATGTGACATATCCTTGTTTAATTGCTATGATTTTTTTGTATAATGAGGTGAAGTGTTATGTTTAAAAGCTTGTATCTATTCCTTTTGACATATCTTTTTAAAAATAACTTTGTTTGTAAATTAACATGTAAACAACAAGATATTAATAATAGTTGATGTTAAGTGGTAGAATTATATATTAATTTCTTTTTGCTATTTATATTTTCTATTTTTCCTTCTATATGGTTAAATTCAAAAGCCAACTTGTTATACTCTCACTAAGTCTGGGTATTTTTTTTTTCATTAAGCTCAGTTCGTGTGTGTGTGTGTGTGTGTGTGTGTGTGTGTACCTGAAAACTTTCTCATGGCAAACACTTAAAGCAGTGGCTTTCACATAATTCCAATTCCCAGCAGCTCCTCCTCTAGATTTTAGCCCAGTTGACACATACATCAGGCACAGTAATTTGCTTAACAAAGCTTTTCTGCCTGGAGTTTATTTCCCGGCCTGAGCTGTCTACAAATCACAGTCCCCACACCATGGATGAGATCTATATGGAAGTCACGTCTACTTATTGACTTTTCTCCCCTTAACACATTGGGTAAAATTAGAGTTCATAGTTCTGAAAATTGCAAGTCCTTATACTAGCATTTATTAAACCACACACTATTCCAATCTCAGTCTGCTTCTTCAGGAATCAGACTGCATTTGTGACTGATTCAGAGAATGATCATGTAGTTCGTAAAGCACAGCCTCAAAGCTAAAGTGATGGTGAATGGTTAAATTCCTCTATTAGAATATAGACTAGGTTTACTATATAACTAGCTGTGTGACTACTGACAATTATTTTAGCTTCAGAGAGGCTTAAGTACAAAATCAGAGAAATGTATAGGGTAAGATCCAATGTCTCTTTGTTACTGCAATGTTTTGTGGCTTTGCTTTTTGCAAAATATTGCTACTAATAATGGCCTTCTATTGAAAATTAATGTGTATCATCTCTGATCCTAAAAACTCTGATGTGGGTGTTATCATTTCCATTTTACAGTTAAAAAAACTCAGAGAGGTAAAGAAATGTAATAGTGACACACAGTAAAAGTATCACAGCCAGAAGTAGAATCAGTTTGGAGGCAATCTATCATGCAAGCTCTTACTTACTTCTTATTGGCTAAAAGAAGAATAACTACATGAGAAAAACTATGAACATCGTGCCTCAGCTGTTCATTGATGATAGAATTACGCTGCAGTTGAAGGTTATGTTTCAGAACAAGAGGGGCTGAAAGAAGGAAAAGAACTTGGGATGCTGGAGATACCAGTGGCTGACAAAGTGGATTTGACCATCCCCACCTCTTCCTGGACACCCTCCAACTTCTCACCTGGTCATGTCCTGTCCTAGGCATCCTGACCTTCCCTCCTCATGCTGGTCCTAGCTGTACCATTTGCCTGGAGCACTTCTCCTCTACAAGGTCATTTAGATTGCAGTCCAGATGGTGTCTCCTGCTAAAGACCTTCCCTACTCATGATTTTTTAAACATCCCACTCAAGCATCTTTTAGTGCAGCATCCATATTTTTCTCATGGTCTTCATAATTTTTAGTTTGTTTTCTAATAAATTTAGGAAACGAGCTGCATGGGTTCTTTTTGTCTGGTTCTCCACTGCATTTCCAGTCCCCAACTCTTAGTAACCTTAGAATAAGTATTTTTTTTTTAGCAGAATGGAAGGAAAAATGACCAAATGAATGAATGTTATGGGCTTTAGTATTGTCCAATTATAATTAAATTAATCAAGAAAGTTTGGAGCTCCTAAATTTGAGCATTCACAGAATTTGGACAGGAAGATGAGGAGAATGGAGATGAGCAAAGAATAAACTATTAGCACACTTTCTGGAAAAAATAAGGGCTTTATAATATATCACGAGGGAAAGAAAAGGGTGCCTAAAAAGTGATTTTAATTCAGTGAAGTATTACTATTAATGGAATTGTTATTACTTGCTTCAAAGAGAGACTAACAGGGACACATAAAAGAATTTTCTGTTAAAAATAAATAAATAAATAAAATAAATAAAAATAAATAACTTTCAGCTGGATATGGTAGCACATGCCTATAATCCCAGCATTCTCAGAAGGTTAGGCAAGAGGACCACAAGTGTGATCCCAGCCTGGGCAATTTAGCTACTTAGTGAGACCCCATCTCAAAATATAGGAAAAAAAAAAAAGGCTAGGAATAGAGCTCAGTGTGAAGGCCCTGGGTTCAAGCCCCAGAACCACAAACTAAATAAGTAAACAAAAACACAAACAAACAAACAACTGGGGTAATGAGATACTCCAATATTGTTCTGAAATATTGTCAACTGTGCCTCTTAAGCATAGATGAGTGCTTAAGCGCAAGCTTGGTAAGAAACTAGGGCTGGAAAATATAGCTGATTTTTAAAAATACCAGCACTCTTTTCATCACTAAGTTTTTAAGCAGTGTTGTTCGTGTAACTCTCGATAAATTCAATCCTTGTGTAAGTGGCAGACGGGTGCTACTTTACTTTTTGATCTTAGCATTACCTTGTTAGGGGTCATGCCACATCCAGGGCCAATCTGGGACCAGTTCTTGGGGATCTTGTCTTGTGAAGGTGATAGCAGGCTGTGCGGACCTGGAGTCAGCACGATTCTTCAGATGGTTAGCGTGCTGCTTCCTTGGAGCTGGGTGTAGGATTTCTCAAGGAAGAATATTTATAGTGATTAAAATTGCTCAGAGCTTGCTTCATTGTGTAATTCTGATACTGTAGTATGTGATTCTGGCAAGAGGGGTGTACGAAAGGGACAGAAAATCCCAGACGGTGACCCAAAAGGCAAACGATGAGGATGCTACCTCAAGAAAAGGTGCTGTGGCAGGAAGAGCACAGCCACTGATTGGTCAGGCACTTGGTGAGAAGTCCTTCTTGGTTACCTCTTGAGAAGGAGAGCTGAGAACATGGATGTCCAAGGGTTCTGCCTACCCACCAGCCCTTTCATCCCACAATATTTAGTAAATCTCCAAGATCAAACTGGCAAGAGGTTTTTGGAGGTTGATATTTTTCTGCTAAATAAAATGGAAAACATCTTCCAGGACAAAAAGATTAAGAAGCAATACTGAATGTATGCATACTTTATCAGCCAATAATTCCATTCCTGGGCATATACTCTAAAATGTGTGCATGTTTGTGCACACAAATACACAAACGTTCTTGGCAACATTATTCATAATACTGCAAAAGTGGAGACAACAAATAGCCACAAACAGTAGAATGGATAAATACCATATGGTATATTCATACAATAGAATACTACATGGCAATAAGAATGGACAAATAACAGGTACTGTACATGAAATAAAGTGAATCAGTTTCACATAGTGTCCAGCTGAAAACTCAGGTAAAAACCTGTTACTTTATATGATTCCATTCATACAAATTTCAAAGTCAAGTGAAGCTAACTGATGGTGTTAGAACAGGATGCTGGCTACCTTCGGTGAGAAGGATGTGTAGGAGGTGCAGGAAGTGGGCTGGTGGATACATAAGCATCACCTTGCGATAATTCAGCAAGATTTATGCTTAAGATTTTTGCCTATTTTATGAGTGCATTTTCTACTTTAACAGAAAGTTCAGTAAGGAAAGGCGGTAATACTGCTTTCCAAAGTAAAATGAGTAAGACTGGGAATCAAAGGGACAGAAGGACCCTGTTTTCAAAACCGTGTTGGGGCTTCCGACATCAGGAGTGTGGATGTCTCCCTTTTGAGGATGAGCAGCAACTGCAGGGCCAAGAATAGCCCGTGGCTGACAGTGCATTTGCTTCTTCTTAACCTGATCGAGGTTGTCTAATTCTGGCCCAGGAGAGTATCTGTGTGTCCAGGGGGCCACAGTGTGACACATTAGGTGTTGTCTAGGGACCAGCAGCCGTAGTCCTTGTGCTTGGAGGAGGAAACATCACAAGAGAGGTGCTCATCCCACTGTAAACCTGGCGCTGGGCTTAAACCATGTGAAGTACCTTTTACCCTGAATTGTAAATTTCAATTTGAGCTCTCCAGCTTTTGAATTTGCCTGATACATTCTGTTTTAAAATCAAATAATCATGGGCTTTTCTGACATGAAAGAAGTTGGGACTATGAAAGCCAGGAAAAAGGCAAAATGGAGTGGTAATTGCCCTTTTCTTAGCTTCTGATGAAATATTTGCAGTCAAGCCCAGGCACATGTATTGATTCTCATCAATGGGATTCTTTACAGAGTGCGAATGCTGGCTGCCCCGGAAGTGAGCCCTTGGGACTATTCGTGCCACAGTCTTTCAGATGAACAGATTAAACCACTCATAAGATGCGTCTTCTGGCATATCTGAACTGTGTGTATTGCCGTCCTCTCTGGTGCCTTTTGGTAGTTAGGATTCTGGAGTTTCCGTGCACCTCGGCCTGTGTGCTCGCTGACAAAGTACCCTTGTTCTCCCTCTTCCTTGCAATGTGTAAAAGAAGAATTAGATTGCTGTTTGTTGAAATGGACTGTGTATCTCACAAGTCCCATTTCAGTAATATCCTAAAAGCAAGAATGAATTTAGGATTGGAAAGGGCATTACAACAAGGCTAAATAAATAGCATGAAGTCCCTCAGTCCCTGGTCAGCCTGCAGTGTTACAATGTGGCTTCTAGGCCTTACATTTCATGCTTTTTCTTCAGCAAACAAAGTCTTAAAGGTCTTGCACAGAGACAGAATTTTAAGTCTCAACACCCAGAAAACGTGGTCTCTGAATTCTAAAACTGGCCCACAATCCCCTGAGAAGTGCCCGAAACTTTCTCACTAAATCATTTTTATGAATCTAATAATTGTGAAGTGGAATCTGCCTCTAATTTTCCCTCAGGTTGAGTCTTTGGAGACATACATGTATTCTTGTACAATTCCTCCAGCTTCAAGACTGCACCATGCCATCCTGAGTGCATATAAACCATCTACAGGGCTGTAAGTGATACTGTGAATCTGGAAATTCAAAATATTCTCACAAAGGAAGAAAGACCTTCTGGTTGGGACCTGGAGAACGTGGAACCAACAAGTTCTGAATGCTGAAGTCGGATGATTGGTTTGATCCTGTCTCTTCCCTCAAACTGTAAATATTTCTTTTTTTTTCTTTTTTTTTCTTTTTTTTTGTGGGTACCAGGGGGTCGACCTCAGGACCTCGCGCGCCAACAGGCACCCGTGCCGCTGAGCGATATCACCGGCCCCTTTTTCGTATGTGGGATCCGGGAGTCGAACTCGGGCCCTTGCGTTTGCAAGGCAGGCGCTTACGCCGCTGAGCCATCTCACCGGCCCTGTAAATATTTCTTTAGGTGTGAAAGACAGGGACTGCCTGCAGCAGGTCTTACATGTGAATAGAATCATCTTTAGAGTGTATCTACTCACAGAGATGTCTTCACAAATATAAACTTTTGAATGAGAGAATGGAAGAGTAAGCAATAGGATTAATATTTTTACTGTAAAACTGGTATTAAGCTCTGAGTTACATAAACAATTACCAGTGTTCAGAAGTATACATTAATTTTAATAGAAAACAAGTCAACATGCTATTAACTTTTACCATTTGTAGTCTGAGTAGGTACCTATCAGCCTTGAAGCCCACTCAACACAAATCAGACAATTATATTTTGCTCATGGTTGTTTTTATCCCTTTCTTCTCTGGCTAAAAAAGTCATTTGGTGGGATTTATTCTAATCATTAATTTTATTACATAGAACATGTATTAGTACACAAAATGTGTATTTTTAGTTCTACATCTACGCTTTTTAGTTATAATTCATCACTAAAACTATTCTATAAAGACCTTCCTTTACTATCATTAAATTCACATTTTATGCATATATAAAATGATTTTAGAATTTTAAACTACTCACAGTCCAATGATAAATACCCATGTTGCTGTTCCTTAAATGGCTCAGAGATTCGAATATCAAATGTTATCAGTGAAGCACAAAGTGGAATTTTACATCATAAGAATTCCTTTTGCTCTGATTCTCATCTAAGTGGTATACAGTATGATTGTCATTTAAGTAATTTTGTGACTGGGCTTTACTAAAGAGAGTTTCTAGACCACTAGAAAATTAAAATTAGGAATTCTCATCCAGTACTTGGGGCAGTATACATTTATGGGGAAACTACTTTGTAGATCAGTATGATATGTAGTAAAGGTGAAATTTTATATGTTCCCTGGCCTACTAATTCCAGTCCTGGGTATGAAAGTGTGCATTGCAACACTGTTATTGCTATGAAAAAATCTGAAAGTATAAAAGGTAAAAGAAATGAATAACAATAGAAACATTAAAAATATGACCTAAAAATATGACCTACTGATACAATTCATTCAGTGCAATGGTTTATAGAAAGAAAAACAAATAAAATATCAACATAGATGAATCCCACACATTTTCCATTGAAAAATTAAAAATCAAGTAGTAAAAGTATATGTAGTATACAACTACATTTGTATAGAGTAAAACATGCAAAATAATGATAAATATTTTTAAGGCCTAAACAGAAAGAATAAAAGTATAACAGTGTTAGCTGAAAGGATAAGCCTCACATTTAAGACAGATATTTTCTTTGTAAGAGGGAAAAGAGTAAATGAAATCCGAGGTGATAAGGGAAGGGGTTCAGGCATACCAATAAAGTGTTGTAATCGGAGGATTATAAACTTGGTTGCTTGATTGTGAGAACTGAAATGAGGTTATAACAATATTCAGCATGTGTGCGAACACATTTTATGCATTGTTTGTACTGGAATTGACATATTTTTAATATGAACTTCCATTGCTTCCAGCATTGACTTCATCCTTCATTGATTCAGTTATTTTTCAGGAAGCCAGATGTACCTTTCCTTCATTTTCATCAAAAAAGTAAATTTTGGTTTAGTATATTGTTTGGCTGTAATATTTGAACTTAGGTATTGTGACAGTCAAGTTTAATTGTCCCTTGCTTGGAGCTCCTAGAGGACTAGAAGCACACTCTGCGTGTGTCTGGGTAGGTCAGGGAAGTGATGCCATGGGGTCCATGCCTGCTCAACTTCCTCTCTGGCACGCTTCCCCTCCTCTGCTTCCTGACTGCCATGAATTGAGCAGCTTTGCTCTGCTGTGCCCTTCCGCTTTCTGACCATGGACTGAAACCTCTGAAATAGCCAAAATACACCTCCTCTCCTTAGGTTGTAG
Organism: Erethizon dorsatum; assembly: GCA_028451465.1. Classification (NCBI taxonomy): domain Eukaryota; kingdom Metazoa; phylum Chordata; class Mammalia; order Rodentia; family Erethizontidae; genus Erethizon; species Erethizon dorsatum. The sequence goes on along the minus strand of CM051835.1, from coordinate 26,136,207 downwards.
GTGTCAGGTATTTCACTCTGGTGAAAGGAAAGTTGAATAATACAGGTATAAAATTTTTAACATTAAAAATGTGGACCCTAATAAATAAATCCAGGTTCATAAAACAGAGAAGTTCACCTATTATGAATTATTTAACTGTTCTCCCCACATATTCTAAATAATCTTTAAAATAAAAAATTCAGCAATTATTTGAAGCACTTCTGCTCTTTCTTTTAGTGTTGCAAAAGGAAGGAAGGAAAAGCGGAAGGAAGAAACATTCTGAGGGAGGCTAGCTGTTGTTCTATAAATGATGTAGTTACTCTATTCTTGCTATTGGGCAAGTACTTAGAAAGGTGTAGATTAAATTTCTATAAATGCTTTGAAATTTCCCTCATACAGTGTGTTAGCATTCTACCCCAAGTAGGAGAAATGTCTGGCACTGAAGTACTTGATGCTTGGCATTGGCTATACTGAATGGTGGTATTGCTCTAAGTTCTAATAATTACATCTGTGTACCTACGACCTTTAGGAAATTATGTGCCAATGATGACAGAATAAAATTTCCAGCAGCCAGCTATTAGAAAAATAGCAAAACCAAAGCCAAAATCCTATGGGTTAGAAAAAATAATTTTCAGATGTAAAGATATAGTTACTTTGAAGTTCATTAGAGCTTTTGTTCTCAATGTTGGCTGCACCTTGGAATAACTAGGGGAGCTGTTAAAAAATATCGATACCTGGTCTCATTCCTGGAGAGTCTAATGTATTCAGTATGGAAGCAGCCTGGACATTGGGATTAAAATAAAAAAAAAACCTCCAGGGGATTCTAATATATAGTAAGTTTATTAATCACTGTGTTAAAGTTTTCTCTGTAGGAGAGACCCTTAAAGTCTGATTCAAAACATACTGACTCCCGATTCACATGTATTTCTGGGCACTGTTGAATCAGTTCATGCAGATTAAAGGCAAGTAATTTAAGGTCAGTGCTACACAGAGGCACCCCTCAGGCAGACAGAAATGAGAGCTGATGGCCAGAATGCAAGAAACAAGTAATGTCCAGCCCTTGCTCTTGTGTGAGTAGAAGGAAAAACCTATTAACAATGTCTTTGGGTGTTAAGCATCTGTGAAATTGTATCATAACAAATACTTAGCAGTGCTTTGGACATAATGAATGTTGAATATGCATTCATTGAAGAAACAGATGAACATATGGATAAAAGAAATAGCAAATGAAGGGAATACGCGATGAAAGAATTGTGCTTGTGAAAAATAAAATCACATAGCAGTGCTATAACTCTTCTGAAATACAGAACTTGAGAGCCCATTTATTTCTCTGGCTTTTGTAGAAAGGAACATATATATCTCTATAATGTGGTTTCACGGTAATCATAAACAGTAAAGAAGACTGCTGATCATCTCAGTTCTGATTTGAATTCACCATTTAGTTCTCTCCGAAGAAGTAAGGAAGGGGAGGCTGTGTTCCAAGAGGAAGAGGTTCCCAAAATAAAACTAAATACTAAACATTCAAGGACATTTCAAGATGAGACACGCTTCCTTTTTTACTTTCCCGGGGATACCTTAAGTATTGACAAGAACACATGATGAGTGATAGTTCTGGGGTTATTTTTAATTTCCCTACCAGCACAGAAAGCATGTTCCATTCTCACTCCCTCATGCTTGTGCCTCTGCCCTCTGCCCTGAACAGCTGTAAACTTGTTCACCGAGATGCACATTCGCTTTGAGACAGCGGTTCTGTAGCTCACAGGTGAAAAGCGCCTTCATCTTAGGGTGTTAACAACACTTCAGATTGAACTAAGTTCTTCTGAACCTTCCCAAGAGGGGCAGGAAAATATTGAAGTGCTTGCTTCCTTATCTCTCTGCTAAATCAATAGTGCACCTGACTAGTTTCCACTTTACTAGCTATGTACAGTATTGGAGAATTTTTTTCAGCTAGGAGGGAAGAGGATCACATCAATAAATAAAGTGCTTAAATAGGTCAGAAAAATGGAAACAAACAAAAAAAATTAGGAAATATTTTTGGTTAATCCCCCCCTTTTTTTTACTTTATGTTAGACCAAATGTTATATGTATCATCACTATTTCTTTTGGGTCTCAAATACAAAAGAAAAGAAAGACATAAGAAATGTTTACTTTTTAAAATTTAAACTTACTACCACTTGATTATTTTAAGTCAACTCTTATTTTTATGCCAAATAAAACTAGACAGTTTAACATAAAAATAATGGAAATATGATTCAATGACATAACTTCTGGGGTTATTAATATATTTTAAAAAATAGTTTATTTTTTTCTCTCTGTTCATTGTAAAACATTTAAGGGCCAGTGAGATAGATCAGTGGCATAAGCGCCTGCCTGGCAAGTGCGAGGTTATGAGTTCGACTCCCGGTACCCACATAAAGGAAAAAAGGGCCGGTGATATCGCTCAGTGGCACAAGCGCTTGCTGGCAAGCGTGAGGTCCTGAGGTCGACTCCCGGTACCCACATAAAAACAAAACAAAACAAAACAAAACAAAACAAATTTTAATAATGCAGAAGTCTATAACTTAGAGATAGGATAAACTTTCCATAATTTCACTTCCAGCAATAGTAGATTAGTATATATTTTTCAGTGTTCTTTATATATAACAACATACATAATAATAATAATGATGACTTTAAAATAAAAAGAGAATTATAGTTTACATATTCCTTTACAATTTTGTTTTATTTTACAATATATAGTTGCTGTATTTCCATCCACATTGGAGTATGTAGTCTTTGGAATTATGTTTTACAAAAACAAAAAAGGGGGTCAAGTTTTCATTTCTCAATTTAATTTAAAACCTTATCTGCATTCATGGGAATCATAGCTTAATTTTATTTGGAACAACAGCATAAAATTTACTTCACATGTACCGTATGCTATGTATGAAGGTGACACAAAAATGAATAAATGTCCTGCCCATTATGATCCAGTGCAAGAGGTGTACAGACACAGAGGTAACCAATATCTAAAGACAGTAAGTTCGGATTCCACAACAGTGGTATAGATGAATTTACTTGCTAGAAAAGAGGAGGAAGAGATTCATTCTGACTGAGGGAAGTGGGAAAAACCTAGCAGAAGAAGTGTATTTAGTACTGTTTCAAAGATGGGGTTGGGTTTTAACAAACATATAAACATGACACACTGCGGGAAATGTGAATGTAGAGTATGTGTGTAGAAGGAGGCATAGAGCATAAAGCTACAAAGATATTTCCCTGCTAGATCATGGAGGCCACCCACTGGAAGGCCAAAGTCTTGGTGTCTGATGTAGAGAGAGACGTAGTTATGATTGTTGAGCAAGTGATTGCCTATGTCTTTTGTACAACACTTCAGTGTTGCATTGTGATAGTTTGTATATATGGGTTGTAAATATCTTCCACAAAAAAAAATCCAAGGACTTTTGAAACAAGAGATGATATTTTATCTATGTTTATAGCTCAAAACTAGTAAAGAGACAATCATATAAAGCATTCAATAATTGTTACTTTTTTGTGTGTTGTGCTAGGAATTGAATCCAGGGTCTCATGCATGCTAGGCAAGTGCTTTACCACTGAGCTACATCCCCAGCTCCTTGATAACTGTTAAATTTATATTAAAAGTTATTTACTGAGTAACTACTACTATAAGCTGTATTCTTATACATGATATTTTACTACTTTTATAAGATAGGTATTATTATCCTTTTTGGAGTTGCAGAGCTGGAGAGCTGAAATCCAAACTCTAATTAGTCAAACAGGCAAGTCTTGCTTTTTCTTTTTTTCCCTTTGCTACTCCACATTAATTTCTAACAGAAAATCCCCTGGATTGAGTGAATTTCTGAGTTATGAGGGTATGTTTACATTAGGATATGCTTACACTAGAAAATTATTTGTTGTTTATTTGAAATTCAAACTTAAGTAGGCAGCTTGCATTTTTATTTGCTCAGTTTTGCAACCCTACTTATGAACACTTAGTCTTCTCCAGTTAGTCTGCTACCTTCTTTTCCTTTTTCTTTAATCCTTCCAGATGCAGCCTCTCCAGGTTATATATGCCAGTGTCTATGATTCACTGTGTAAGGTTATTTTGGAGATTCAAATGAATATGATGGAGGCTCCTTCATTATTTGTTTCCCTTTAATATTACCAAACTCCAACATTTTTTGTGAAAAGATACTCTGATTCTGGGATTTCAAAAATAGATAAATCATATGGAACACAAATTCCCACTCAAGAAATTTTAGTTAACATATTTTTTTTTTCAATGTCATCCTGAACTTGATTCAAATGTTGTCTTAAAATAACTACTCTGGAGTACACTGACAAAGTATACTAGTTGTCAGTTTCTGAGTACTTATAATGAAAGTTTTAATTTCATTTTCTTTTTCATAAAAATCATAAAATATTTCACACATATAAAAATATAGGGAATAGCGTTTGTTATGGTTTGTGTCTAGATATCCCCCCAAAGCCTCATGAAGTTTTAGATGAGGCTTTTTCAGAGGTGGCTAAATCTAGAGTGTGTAATTGATTCATGGTTCAATACCAGGATTAAGGGTGCTGGGATTAGGGGTGGTGATTGCTGGGTCCCAGTAGACTGGACACAATATAAGAGAAAGAAAGAGACTGGTCTCTCCTCTCTCTGCTGCTGCTCTTGCTCTCTTCTGCTGCCGTGAACTGTTGCCTGTCTGCCATGTGCCACCCTGCCTTGGAGCCAGCCAATTTTGGACTGAAACCTCCACAAACTGTGAGCTAAATAAACCTTTCCTCCTTTAACTTTGAGTGTTGGGTATTTTGTCTCAGGAATGAGAGAAAAGTAACCAAGAATTCGGTACCAGAAGTGGGGTTATTGTTGTGACTATACCTGACCATGTGGCTCAGGAGCCTTTGAGAATGGCTTGTGTGAAGAGTTTGGAAATGTTCCCCACTGAAAAAGTAGTGCTGGAATGCTTTAGGATGTACTGTATGGGAGGTTCTTGTCAGAGCTCAGAAGACCAGAAAGCTGGTAAAGACCAGGCTCAGGAGTTTTCTGCCAGGAAGGACTGTACTGGCTGTTGGACTCCAGACAATGTGTGCTATGGCTGGGCAGAAAGTTTGTCTGCATTTTGCTCATGTCCAGAGACTTTGCCTGAGGTTGAGATTAGGGGCGGCAGACTAATTAATCTGGCAGAAGAAATTTCAAGGCAGTCTAATAGGTTGTGGACTGGCTACTGTTGGGGGCTTTTAACCAGATCTATGTTGAGACTCAAGAGCAAAGAGCTCAGCAGAATGATTTAATGTTGTGAATTTGGCCAGAAAGGAAGCTCCAGTAAAGCTGTGGACTGCAAAGATAGAGCAGAGGAGATCTTGATTGCTGAGACAGAACAGAATAGAAAAGATGGCCTGAGGTCATCACAAGAAGCAGCAGGACTCTACCCTTTGTGGCCTCAAAGTTGCAAAAGTGAAAGACTTTGCTTTGAGAAGAAAGCCATGGAGCAGCATGTTCCATAATGGCAGCGGCCGCATCATGTTCTAGAATGGCAGCAGCCTAGAGAATTTGTTCCTCGGAATTGGATTCAGAGTGATCAGTGATCCAGACACTCAACCTCAATAGCCAAGAGAGAGGGAAACCTGGCTACTGTTCCAGCTGGCAGCAGACCTTGCCATCATCTATGTGGTGCTGGTTTCAGGTGCATGCAGAATGGAAGAGTTATGGGTCAGGAAGGCTCCATCTAGATTTCAGAAGAAGGCCTGGGAGGCCAGGCAGTGTGTGTCTGAGGGAACAGTGTGTGAAGCTGTGAGTGTGAAGACAAAGGTGCAGTGGAGACCCCAGAAGTTTGGAGAAGCCAGGAACATAGATTGAGGAAAACTGCAAGGTTGGGGCAGATCAGGCCCAAGAGAGAAGCCATGGGAACTACTACTACTACTACTGGAAGTGCTGTAGGGGCAGAACCACACAAGCCCTTTGGAACTCACAACTTGCCACAGATTGCCTTGGATGCTGCACATGGAAATATGGGATTTAATGTTTGCCCTGCTGAATTTTGAACTTGCTTTGGTCCCATTTGTTTGTATCCCCTTAGTTGTAACTTTTGGAATGGAAATGTCTATCTTGTGCCATTGAATGTTGGAAGTGTTTAACTTTCTTTTCATTTGTACAGAGGCTCACAGCTAAGAGTTTGCCTTAAATCTCAGAGGAGGCTTGGGACTTAGACTTTTCAGCAGTGCTGAAACTTCAGCAACTCTTACAGATGGACTAAGTGCCTTTTGTGTAAAGGAATGTATGTTAGTCTTTGGGGGACCAGGGGCAGAATGTTATGGTTTGTGCCTAGATGTCCCCCCAAAGCCTCAAGGAATTTTAGATGAGGCATTTTTGGAGGTGGCTGATTCTAGAGTGTGTGATTGATTCATGGTTCAATGCTAGGATTAAGGGTGCCATGATTAGGGGTGAGTGATTGCTGGTTCAGTGCACTGATTGCATTGGCACCACCCTAATCCTGGTAGACTGGATACAATATAAGGGACAGAAACAGGCTTGTCTCCCCTGTCTCTGTTGTTGCTTTTGTTGTCCTCTGTTGCCATGAACTGTTGCCCCTCTGCCATGTGCCACCCTGCCTTGGAGCCCGCCAATTATAGACTGAAACCTCCACAAACTGTGAGCTAAATAAACCTTTCCTCCTTTAACTTTGGGTGTCAGTATTTTGTCTCAGCAATGACAGAAAATTAACTAAGATAGTGTTGAAAAGAGTCACAAAGGATAATTTCAATTTCCAGTCCCATATGTAAGGAGCTGGGAAGTCACCACTCTACACTAACAAGTAAAGAACTGACTAGGCTGAAAAATTTACAACTCTTCTTGGATCCACAGGAGAGATGAAGATACAGAATAAGTCACTGTCCCAAGATTAGAGAGGCAGACAAATGAATACAGCAGAGACCCATGTAGAAACTTCCGTAGAAACTAATGCTGGGCTAGAAAAACCTGTGCTATAGTTTATAAATTTCTGAAGGCTCAGTATAGACAAATTGAGAGATTAAAAACTCCAGGGGGCCCATTAATAGGCCTCACCTTTTGTGAGTTTTACTTATATGTGTTCAACTAGTTCTTGCATAAATATTGGAGAAAAATCCTTTCATGCTCCCAGTGGGGGAGGAAAAAAGGAACCATTTTGAGGTACATCAGAGCACACACCCCTTCCTGACAAGACCTGCTTCAGAGATACTAGCTGTCCATTCCTAACCTCTTGTGATGCTATCAGAGCCTAACTGACCTTGGGAAAGAGAAATACCCAACTCCCGCCCACCCTAGACATCTTGTCCCACCTAAGAGGGGAGAAAAACTGAGAAACACTTGTGAGGTTCACAGTCCAGAAGAACAAGCTCACTAAATAATAAAGACCTACTCATAGGACCATAGGATGCTTTCTGTAGTCCCTTCATGCCTTACTACTTCATTACAATAGGTCTATTTATAGCAGTTCCTTTTATCCCGTACATCATGTTTGGCTATCAAGAAAAAATTACAAGGAATACTAACAGGCAAAAACACAACTTGAAGAGATAAAGTAAGCGTCAGAACCAGACATGGTAGGGGTGCTGGAATTATCAGACCAGGAATTTAAAATAACGATGATTAACATGCCAAAGACTCTAATGGATAGATACCCTCTAAGAACAGGTGGAAAATGTAAGCAGATAAATGCAAATCCTAAGAAAGAACCAAAGAAAATATTTGAGATCTAAAACAGTGTAATGGAAATGAAGAATGCCTTTGATGGTTCTATTAGTAGACCAGATTTGAGGAAAGAATCTCTGCACTTGAAACAATATCAGCAGAAACCTCCCAAACTGAAATGCAAAGAGAAAAAAAAAAGACCAAATAAATAAATAATGGAAATGAAAAGAAGAAAGAAAAGAAAGAAGGAAAGGAAATGGGGAGGAAAGAGGAAGGAAGGAATGAAGAATGGAAGGCAGGAATGGGGAAGGAATTGAAAGAAAGGAAGAAAAAGAAAAAATATTCAAGTACTATGGGCCAACCAAAAATACGTAACACAAATGTAATGGTGTAACAGAATAAAAAGAAAAATGGAAAGGAGCAAAAGAAATATTTGAAACAGTAACAACTGAGAATTTCTACAAATCAATGTCAGAAACTAAACCATAGATTCAAAAATCACAGAGAATGCAATCAAGATGTTAGCCCAAATGGATCATAGACCAAAAAGTAAAATACAAAGTTATAAAACTCCTACAAAATGACATAAGAAAACCTAGGTGACCTTGAGTACTACCATGACCTTTTAGATGTAACACTAAAGGCATAATCCATGAAAGAATTGATAAATTCATTAATTCATTAAAATTCAGAACTTTTGATCTGCAAAGAAAGCACTGTCAGGGGAAAAAGAAGATGACCCAGAGACTCAGAAATAAGTCTGCAAAAACATATCTGATAAAGAATTGCTATCCAAAGTACACAAAAAATCCTCTTAAACTTAATACATGCATAGGGGCAGGAGATATAAGGGAAATCTCTGTACCTACTTCTCAGTTTTGGTGTGAACCTAAAACTGCTCTGGAAAATAAAATCCATTCAAAAGAGAAACTCATAATAAACTACATGTATTTCTGCATCTAGCTTTTTAACTTGGTGTTGTTTTTGAGATTTGTCCACACTGATATTTGTTTTTGTAATTCATTCATTTTCACAATTGTGTAATAAATAGTTTGTTATCCAAAGGCACTGTAACTTATTTATCCAGTCTCATTTTGATGTTAAATGGACTGGCTCAAGTGTCAAATCTTTTTGTTTGTAGTTTATGGTTTTTTAGAAAAATTATTTTTCCTTTTTCTTTTTTTTGTGGGTACCGGGGGGTCGACCTCAGGACCTCGTGCGCCAACAGGCACCCGTGCAGCTGAGCGATATCACCGGCCCCTTTTTCATATGTGGGATCCGGGAGTTGAACTCGGGCCCTCGCGCTTGCAAGGCAGGCGCTTACGCCGCTGAGCCATCTCACCGGCCCTAGAAAAATTATTTTAATCTTTTTCCCAAATCAAAGTTTTAAAATGTTTTCCTAAATTGTCTTATATATTTCTATAGTTTTGAGTGTGATGTTAAATAAGAATAACTTTTTCCATATGAAGGATAAAATATCTGATGAGTTGGTGGTGAAAAGCCCATTTTCCTTACTGATTTCTAGCAATAGTTCTAATAAAGTTTCTGTATAATTGATAATCTATTTCTGGAATTTCTATTGTGCTTTTTTGATCTCTCTATATGCACTTAATGATATAATCTCAAGGAATAACTCTATAGTTGTATAATGACCATACTGTATGGATAGAGGATTTTCTCAATTATTATGTTTTGCAGAAATATAGTATTTAAGTATAAGATGGTTATGGATAACTTAAAATGAACTTAGTATTAAAAGAATGACCCATAGAAGAGAACTAGCATATCCTTATTCCTCCCAGTTCTACTGCCTTTATACCATGAAGAAGAAATCAGATGTTCAGCTGCAGGATCTCTTCCTTTAAATTCAAGCTTTACAAAGAGTATTTAACATGCTTGAAGGTCACTGCGGATGAACAGCCTGGAATCAGGCTATTAATATTCGCACAACATGCCTGTGCTAAGGGACATGATTGTAAAATACTGCAGAAGCCCACACTGTAGTGCTTTCTGGTAGTGTTAAGTATTTCCAATAAAATCCCATTAAAACAAGGAGATTACTGTCACCACTAACAACTTCTTATATTTCATCTCACTATACTTTTATGAAATAATGAATCCAGTATATATAAACCTCTCTGTCTTTGAGAGTTTATTATATTTTCTTCATTTAATTTTTTCCTTTTGTGCTAGTTACTTCGAAGTTTTATACCCATTGTCAGATAACTTCACATTAAGATATTTTCAAATCTATTTCACTATCAACTTCAAAAATGAAGCAGTTTCTACCAGCCTCCCCTAGGGAAAGATGAAACTTTAAGACCACATTTGACTTTACCCTCTTTCTGAATTCCCAGAATTTGTTAATATAATCTGTAATTGTACACCAAGATTATTTTCATGCACCTTCTTCAGAAATAATTTCTAAACATGACCCATTTTCATAACTCCAAAAATTTATTTTACATTTCATGTCTTCTTTTTCCTAAAGTTCTTTATTCTGATTTGGATGGCTTATGTTCTTGAATGAAAGTTTAAATACAATATTACACAGTCACACAGCCTTTGTAATTCATAGTTGCAGGAAGTTCATGGATTCCCATTCAATGATTCACCTGAAGGTCCAGGTAAGATCAGAATTCTTCCCAGTTATTGCTCTACTTCTATTTGTCTTCACTTTTTTCTTCCATTTGAAAGGATTTTAGTGGGAATGGCAGGGACAAAAATAAATTCACTTTTCCCTCTGGTTAGTTTCCCCTCTGCCTATGATAAGTAGTGACAGGTTGTTGCTTCCCTTTACTTTTTGGGCTTATTGTATTTCCTGTAGAATTTACTTAAAATATCACATTTCTGGTAGAACTCTTCTTTTAGAGGTGTAGAAAAATTTCCATCACATTGGGTAATAATTTCAGTGTGAAATTGAGAGCAAGAGAGTTTAAGAATGTGGCTCTGGGGTGAAAAATTTATTCTTGAATTCTTCATTTCATATATAGTGACTACAGTCCCGCCTTCTCATATTTCCAAATAAAAGCCATGAAAATAAAAGTACTTATGGGGTCAGAGTTTGGTGCACTCTGGGAATGCCTCAAGTGCCTCCAGCACATGGGCAAAACTATTTTGAAACTAGCTTATGAGTATCAGAACTAGGATACACCTGGCATTAGTGTTTAATAAATATTTGTTGAATAAATAATGCATGTGTTCCAACTGAGTAGGTGCAGAGGGTTAAAGTGTGCCCTAGAATTTCCTACACTGAAAAAACTCCAGCTCAGGGGAAATATCTCAATTCATCTTGTTCTCTTGTTGATAGCTATCTGATTAAATTTCTAAGTGTTTTCTTAATTTCATAATGATTCCAAATCCAACATTTGCAGTGTGCTTTCCTTAATTGCAATATCAATATTAGTTTATATTTATTGAGTACAATAGTCCTAAATAAGCACAGGTGACTTACATTAAGAATTAATATGAACTCCCAATCATTTAAATATTTTTAAACACTCAGAAAGTGTTTTTACTGACTACATTTAAGGAGAAACATTTGCAAATTTCTGAAGGTCTCTAGAAAGCGTTAATATTTAATATGTAGCATGAAAGTCTCTGGGCATACACATTGTCTTTCAAATTAGAGCTTTTAGTCAGTACAAAGCTCCCTTGCAAATATAGTACCATTGCATCTAATTGAAGACTATTGTAGAGTACAATGATGCAACTGGTATTTGTCTAATTAGTTCTAAATGCATCTTCTTGTTTGTGGGAGAGATTCAAAAGGAAAAGGGACAAAGCTTTAGCTATGGTATTAAAATGATGACCAGCTGAATATTTTTGTTCTGAGTCTGTTTGTTTCTCATTCTCAGAGATAATGTGAATATTGTTCTTTTCTCCTAAGTAATTTAGAAGGAAATGAATGAAAGGTACAGTCAAGAAAAATGATATCGGGGATTACATATAGCACTAAGACATCTGAAATTGCGAAGGCTTCCCTACAGTAACATAGTGTTTTATCTTTTAAGTAAATGTGAGTTTGGAGGATGCTATGTGAAATGTATTCTAGAAGGTGGCACCCCACATGCAGTCGTCATTTTAACAAATGCAACAGTGATATGATTGCAAAATGGGGAATATTTTGTTCTGCCCTGGCAAGTTTGAGGATGTTTTTCAGCATAATTCACCAATTTATTTTTCCTCTCTTTTTCACTGTAACTCTTGTTTACTACAGATTTTAAATAACGAGAGCTATTAGTCATCAAAAGAGATGAATGCTTAAGGTGTATTGGGACCACACTAGGCCACAGGTGCAAATGTCCATCTTCATGACCACTGCAGAGTGGTCCTTGCAGGTACACTGAAAAAGAATTGAGGTACGGGCAGCCTGTTATTTCCTAGGGATTGGACCCTAAATCTGTCCTGGCCTCTTACTTTACTTTTTCCTATCAAGGTGAGTTTTGATGTCATTTTTTACTCTTTCATGTTAAAATCTAGATTTATGCAGGTGAAAAAGGCCTGCTTCTATTTCCCTTTTGTCAAGAGCCTTATGAGATAAGAAAAAGGGGGGGCGAAGAGAGAGAGAGAGAGAGAGAGATCCTTACAAACATAATTGTTCTGAACCTCATTTTCCCTTTTTCTGGCATCCAAAAGATGAAAGACACCTCCATGCTCAAGTTATCAGAGTGACCAGCTGCAATGAGAAAGAGAAAGGTAATAGAAAAAACACTGTATGTGGGTGAATTCCAAGAGGAAAGAAGTTTTACAAGAAATTGTTTCACCTGGGGTTTTTCTACTAAATATTTATGGCCTCCTGCACTGGTTCAGGTATGTCCTTGATGACTTTTGTCCCTAAGGCTTCCATCTGAGCTTCCACTCTTGGAGAGGAAGGTGGAAGAGGGCAGGGCAGAAGTCAGCGGAGAGGTTCAGAGTCCCTCAGGCACTACCTCAGTGGTCCAAGCTGTGTAATGCAGAACACATATTTAGTATTACATTGCCTGTAATTTTATTTTAAATACTTACATTCTTTAAATACATAGAGTATGATATATATATATACCCTCGGAGCATAAAAGTTTCTTTAACCTAAATTTTTAAAAAGCAGAGAAAGATTCTCCAAAGAATAATTTATTTATTTGGGAAAAGCAGAGCATTGCAATTGGGTACGTGCATGCCATAATAAACTATGGGCATATTTAAAGAGATCAAGGCAAAGGGAATTTCTAAAGACAAAAAGGATGAGTATTACCTCAGATATGTTGAAACAATGCTCCTTGACCACAATGATTGATAACATGAGTGGCTGCTTCAGTCTGAGGTTTAACAGTTGCCAGACAGAAAGGCTTGCAGAAGTACTTTGTATAAGGTCGTGGGGGGAGTTTGTGCAAGGCTGGAGTCTGACGGTCTTTTCTTCTTTTCTTTTCTTTCTTCTTGTGGTGCTGGGATCGAACCCAGGGCCTTGTACATGTACGGCAAGAACTCTAACCACTGAGCCACATCTCCACAGCCTGTGACACAATCTTTTGTGACAGTTACTCTTAGACAATAGTAAGAATGCTTTTATAACCTTTCCACTTTATTTAATTTTTTGTTAGAATTGACACAAGGGCTTTCATTTTAATTCTGACAGATTTCACGTTTCTTTCACATTTATTACACCGGCAGTTCTTCAGCATTTAAAAAACCCTGTTCAGGGAGCCAGCTCCACTTAAGTACGTCAGATGTTCTGTCAACCAACTAGAGAATTCATTAAACTGCAGGAAGGGAGTTAGGAATACTTTTACAGTGCTGAATTAAGTCATGTTAAAGACATGTAGATTGGCTAGAAATACAGAACAGGCATCTCTAGAACGAGGTTTAAAAATGCGAAGAAGCCAACCACCCAACACCCTTTGAGAGGTGCTTTACTTCCAGCATCCTTTGCACCTCATCCCCACAACTTGATGGGTGATTCCATTGCCCGTCCTGCCCAGAAAGATGATGGTCCTCACTGCTAAAGGACCATTACATCTGTCCTGGGACACCTTTTTCTTTTCTCAATTCAACATGCTTGTCTGAATCCCTGAAGGTCAGTAAGGGACTTCACAAATCTACCACAATAACCTGTGTGCCCGTATAGTCACTTTTGTGGCTGCTGGGCAATGATATGTGTTTAAGTGACAGAATTTGGTCTGAGATTTACTTGTACAGATAATATGCCAATCTGGTCACCAGGTTACAAGGAGATATGGTTCTCATTTCTCTCTGTTGTTGGTAGAGGCTTCTGCAATTTACCAAAAGGACCAGACAATTGTGAAGCTCAAGCTGATTTTAAGCCACTCTTCAGTACGAGGAAGACTATTGATAAAATAAGGCTTAGTGTAGTGAAAGCTATCTGAAGGTCATGAGGGTTTTATTGGAATCATCACTAAGTTCTGAATGAACTTGTTACTTCTAAACATGACGTTGATTTGAAGTTCAGTGAATTTATATCTGAGAGTGTTCTATCTCTTGATGGAGGGGCAGTAAAAATTCATTGTGGATGTTATAGTACTTTTTCACTGGAATAAACAAGATTAGGAAAATGACTTTCTTTCTTTGTTTTTGTCTTAGAAATAATATTTTTTCCTTTTAAAATAACTGAAGACATGGGTTTGTTTTAGAAACTTTAGGTTTTAATTCCTGTAGCCACTTACTAACATTTAATTTCTAGAAATGAATTGGGCCAAAGATTTCAAAAATAAAGATTTCACCAAGTGGGAGTACAGCAAGGCCCAGGAAAATCGCGTTTTTCAGCCCTCCTGTCTAGAATGGAAACATCTGGTAGAGGAAATGGGGATTTGGGAGGTGAATGCAGTAAAGATAGGAATTATGTTGTGCTGGTTCATTTCACAGAGGAAGACTTTCTGCACTGTCTGGTGACTATAAATGCAAACACATTCATTGGTTGTTTTCCTCGCAGGACTTAACGCAGTGGCAGGTGCACAGCACAGTGTGAGTTGGGTCGCCACTGTTCTGGGAATGCCCTAACTCGCGCCTCTTGTTCTGGTTTTCTTCTTCGTCGTGCTCTTCTCACTGCCAAATGTGTCTCAGTTTGGAAGATACGTTGATAATGGTCATCCTATCAAGAAATGTTGGTGTCTATGGAAGGTAGGTACAGTTCTAGATGGGAATAAGGCCAACAGTTCCAGTTCTGCTCAGTCACAGGTACATGTATATCCTTGGGGGAAAAAAGAAACCCCGAATCACACAAATACTCCGTTTCCTTAGTTGTAAAATTAATTTTCACAACATGTTGTAATGCAGGAGTTGATAAATAAAAAGGTCACTACGTGACTGCTTAAAAGGCACTTGATAAAACAATGCTATCTTTTTAGCATTAATTTAATAAATGTTTATTGATTGTCTACTATGCCAATGCTTGACACATGGATACAATGCTAATAAGACGATGCCAGAATGGCCTGCAAGATCTTGGCCTCGTGTAAGACTACATCTTAAGGGACTTTCCTCCCATGTGGAGTTAAACTAAATGCAGAAAGATTCTGTTTAACTAGTCTGCAAGGAGGGACTGTGGAGATATTTCCACGGCTCATTGGTGAGGGGCAAATGGTATTCGTTGATTCTGTGCTGACCTGTATGACTCATAGTCACATGAGTTTTTATGTTCCTAGCAACCAGGTATTGCACATCACCTCTGAATACACTTGTTCTTGTTTCCAGATGGTGGAAATAATTTTGAATTCTCCATGATCTAAAAAGCTTTCGGCAGATGAATCATTGGTAAAATCATTGGATTGGTATAAATAGTCATCGCTCTGGTTCACAGTTTATGGCTAGCTCAGCGATAGGGAAAAGAGCAATACTAATAGCAATCAGTATTGCCCACTTTTTCTTTTTCTTCTTATTCACCTGCTTACGTTTCTTACATTTTTGAGGGCAGTTTATGAACTTACATAGAGAAACTGTCTTAAGTCAGCACCAGATCAACTCTAAGTCAGGATTCCTAGTAACCCCAGGATAATATCACTTGCAGTGATTGTGGTTATGGGATATCTCCTGCCAGTAGAAAGGCCAAGTGATAAACACAAAGAAGTAAAAAGAGAAAGCTGGATCAGGATCTGCAGATATAAATAAATATCTGTTTGAGCCAAATGAAATTGCACTTTTTCTAGGTCAAAAGCAGTAGACTATTAACTGAGTAGTACTGCACTGGAAGAAAATGTGATTTGAGTAGTCATGCTCTTCAAAGATGACCTCAGGTAGTCTTTAAATCATATTTCATTTCTGTAAAGAAAGCCAAAGTCTATTTATCCAATCTTTACATCTTGATCTTTAAAAAGACCTTTATTCACTTTAAAAATAACCTAGCGTAGGCAATCGGAGGGAGTTTATTTTTGAAGGGACATGATTTTAAGCATGCTGAGACAAAGGGGTGGCTGCTATGATCTTCCGTAACAGCTGCATAACTGGTTTTCTGGACACTGAGTGTCCCTTCGGATGGATGTGGCATGTGGTGCTTCTACTTGAGAAAGCTTTTCTCAGTGATGAGGCAGAACGGCCTTTGCCAGTGAGAAAGTGCCAGACCTTAAAATGGGAGCAAAGGGACTTGGGGACGAAAATAAAACTAAACCAAATGGTGGAAACATGCTCAATGCCTTAATTTATCTGATTAGAGCCAACAGGCGCCACCATGTAGAACATTTGCTTCCATCCCACATGCCATTAGGGTAACCATGGAACTATTTCTAGGCTTGGCTCCAGATTGGTTGGGGGTGAACTAACAGTAGATTTGGTTTCAGCCTGGAGTCACTGTGAAAAGATGACAGATTGCGGTCACTGCAAAAGTCTTTGGGCATCGAGTGTTCCCCCAGGCACTTAGCTTCCTGGAGGAGATGCTTCAGCCCCAGAAGGACATTTTCCAATCCCAATTCCAACCCAACTCCAACTCTTACCCTATGGTATTCAGCCTTATTCTTTTAATACAGAAGCATATATATATATATTTTTTGGATTTGAGTCCTGAGTAGAAATTGCTTAATGTGCAGAAAGCTAACTTAATATCTAATCATTGCCTCTTCGAATTACACTATGTTTCTGTAGTGTGTACAGAGAGGGAAAGGCTATCTATTGTTTCAGAGTCTGGGATAGTAGTTACCAGAAAGGGGAAAAATGGAAGATTTTTTTCCTAGGACAAGGTATAGAAATCTTGGCAACAATCCTCTCCCAACCCTCTTCAGAATCAATGTAGTTGTGCTCTGGTCCTCAGATGGTCAACCACTGGCTCCGTGTCTTCAGATTGTAGATAGTCCTTGGCTTACGATAGGCTACATCCTGATGAACACATAGTAAGTTGAAAGTATTCCAAGTCAAGCTGTACTCATTTAATACACCTAACCTACTTAACATCATTAGTTTAGGAAAAGATCCAAATTCAAAATTTGAAGCATGGTTTCTACTAAATGAGTATTGCTTTGGGAACATGGTAAAGTTGGAAAATCTTAAGTCAAACATCGGTTTGATCAGTTGGGGACCATCTGTACTTATCATTTTGGGACTGACCATTCGTTTGCAAAGGATGTGAGTATTTGGAAGGTGTCTTAGAATCTTATAAGTGCTATCATTATATCAGTGTAACAATACTTTTAGTGACTAAATGTGTTGTATAGAGAATCGTTATATAAATATCTTCCCAAATTTAGGATTTTCAAACTCTGCTGTTAAGTGACTGATCAATATAAGCACCATTTTCAAAAGTGGGAATGGTTTTTCTGTAATCAAAATGCTTGTTGAGCACCTTTGCTAGGTTCACATTAGTTGAACATGAATCTTGTATAATTCTTGGGGCCTTCCTTACAAAATATAATTTGTAAATATAGAATTACATATTAAGTAAATATTTAGGAGCGAATGTTTCTAGAGCGAGGAAAGACATCATAACAAGTTGCCAAAGACTTAGAGACTTAAGTCCCTTTATTCTAGCTTTCTTTAGGCAATTTATCAGAATTGCTTGCACAGAAATGTTTTTGTTCTAAACCTGGCCTCCCCTCCTTACCTACACAGAGCATTCTATAGCTCCCAGCAACCTCTAGTATTTTATAGGCCTTTTGTGAATGAACAGCCCTGAGGTTTAAGCTTCCTGAAGCTCCAGAGTAAATCTTCCTCTATCTAAATTCTTTAGGGAGTTAAGACACATGAAACAGAGTTCTCAGAACCAAGGAACTTGGAATGAATGATGGCCATTAGAGCTCCCAAGAACAGAGATATTTGGGTTTTCTCATCCACTGGGAACAGTTTCATGGGATTTCAAAGGGATTCCAGTGATGATAACTATTTATTTTATTTGAAATTCTATTTTGAAAGAAATTTAGACTTGGAAGAAAGTTCAAAATACTATGTAGAGGGGCCGGTGGGATAGCTCAGTGGCATAAGCACCTGCCCGGCAAGCGTGAGGTCCTGAGTTTGACTTCCGGAACTCACATAAAGGAAAAAAAGGGCCGGTGATATCGCTCAGTGGCACAAGCACTTGCTGGCAAGTGCGAGGTCCTGAGGTCGACTCCCGGTACACACATTAAAAAAAAAAAATATACTATGTAGAATGTGTACACTTCAATCACCTTCCCTGGATGTTAACACAATGTACAATTCATGGTACCAGGAATTTAACATCCTTACAATACTGTTAGGTAAATTAAAAATTTAATTTAACTTTTACCAGATTTTCACCATTAAGCTAGTTCTGTTTTAGGATTCAAGTCAGGATCCCACATTGCATTTAGTTGTTGTTTCTCCTTAGTCTGCTCTGATCTGTGACAATCTCTTAATCTCCCTTCGACTTTCCTGAACTTGATGCTTTTGAGGAGAACTCTTCGGGAATTTGTAGAATGTTTCTGAGTTCATGTTGTTGGACATTTTCTTTTGCTTTTTCTTTTTTTTTTTCTTTACTTTGTGGAAACAAAACATGTTTCAGGCTCATCATTTTTTAAAAAACTCTATTTTATTGGTACATATCTGCAGTACAGGAAGTTTGTATTCACCTTAGGGAGTATGTACAGGTACTTAACATATCTTGATTCTTATTCCCCTGCCCATCCCCACCTATCTTCCTCCCTTCATCTCTAGATCCCCTTTGTCCATTTTCATTATTATTATTAGTATTCTTATAACTGTAGTTCATGTTTGTGACATATAATGACTACATTGAGTGTGGGTATTTGGTACATGTACATGATGCATCTTAAGTCTTTTTATGTCCTCTTCCCCTTCCACCCTCCCCTCACCATTTGTCTCTTGGACCCCCTCCCATTTATAAAAAGAGCCATCTCCCTGATTCCTTTTATTAATTTTTATTTTTCTCTTTATTTGTACTTTGTATTACTCAAATGAAAGAAACAGAATTTGAGCTCGTGTGACTGATTTATTTCACTTTAATTGTGTTTTCTAGGTAAATCCATTTTCCTACAAATGTCTGGGGTTTATCCTTTTTATAGTTGAGTAGCATTACATAATGTATAAATACCATATTTTCTTTGTCCATTCATCTGTTCCAGGATTTAGATATTATGAATTATGCTGCTATAAACATTTGCATGTGTGTAATGCTATAATATGATGTTTTTAGCTCTTTTGGGTAGATACCTAGAAGAGGAATAGCTGGGTCAAATAGAATTTCTATTTTTAGTTCTTTGCAAAATTGCCATACTAATTGCCATAATGGTTGTACTAATTTACATTTCCACCAAAGATGTAGAAGGGTTCCTCTTTTTTTTTTTTACCCCAGCCACACCAGCATTTGTTATTATTTGATTTTTTGATGATTGACATTTTTCTGGTGTAAGATGAAATCCTAGCATTGTTTTAGTTTGCATTTCTCTAATGACTAGAGATGTAGAACACTTTTTCATATATTTGTTGGCCATTTGTACTTGTTCTTCTGTGAAATGTCTATTCATTTCATTTACCCATTTTAATTGGGCTTTTTATTCTGGTGGATCTATTTTTAGAGTTCCTTATATATTCTGGATATTAGTCCTCTGTCTGAGGAATAGCTGGAAAATTTTTTCCTGTCCTAGAGTTCATTTCTTCACTGTGTTGACTGTTTCTTTGCTGTGCAAAAGCTTGTAAATTTGATATAATCCCATTTGCTGAGTGCTGCTGTTATTTCTTGTGTAATCGGAGTTCTGTTGGGAAAGCTCTTGCCTACACCTATGATTTCAAAGGTTTTTTCTATTTTATCTTTCAGTAGGTTGTGTTTCTGTTTCAGTATTTAGATAGTTGATCCAGTTTGATTTTAGTCTGTTACATGGTGAGAGAGATGAGTGTAGTTTCAGGCTTCTGCATGTAGAGAGCCAGTTTTCTCTGCAGCATTTGCTGAAGAAGCTATCTTTCCTCCAGTGTATGTTTTTGGCCACTTTGTCAAAGATCAATGAGTCTGGAGTTGGTTCTGCATCCTCTCTTCTGTTCCACGGATCCACATGTCTGTTTTTGTGCAATGCTATGCCTTGTTTATCACTATCGCTTTGGAGTATTAACTTGAAGCTAGGTATTGTGGTGCTTCCTGCTTTGCTCTTGTTGCCCAGGATTGCTTTTTCTACTCTAAGTCTCTTCTGGTTTTATATGAATTTTAGGATTGTTTTCTCATTCTGTGAGAAATGGTGTAGGTATTTTTATTGGTATTACATTAAATCTATATATCATTTCTATAATATGTATGGCCATTTTGACAATATTGCTTCTGCCTAACCAGGAACAGGAGACATCTTTCCATTTTCTGATGTGCTTTTTAATCTCCTTTTTCAGAGCACTGTAGTGTTCATTGTAGAGGTCTTTAATTTCCTTGGTTACATTAATTCTTAGGTATTTAATTTTTCTTGATGCAATTGTGAATGGTATTTTATCCATAATTTCTTTCTCATTGAGTTCATTACTGGTGTACACAAATGTTATCGATTGTTGTGTATTGATTTTGTTTCCTGATATATTGCTGAAATTGGTTATTAATTCTAAGTTTTTTGGTGGACTTTGGGTCTTCTATGTAAAAGGATCACGTCATATGCAAATGATGATAATTTGACATCTTCCTTACCTATACGTACCCCTTTTATTTCTTTCTCTTGCCTGATCGCTGTGGCTAATATTTTGAGTTCTGTGTTGAATAGAAGTGTTGGTCGTGATCATCTTTGTCTTGTTCCTGATTTTAGAGGGAAAGTTTTCAGTTTTTCCCCAGTTAATATGATGTTGGCTGTTGGTTTGTCATAAATGACTTCTATCAGACTCAAATGTCCTTCTATACCTATTTTCTTCAGGATTTTTATCATGAATGGGTGTTGGGTTTTATCAGAAGCTTTTTCTGCGTCTATGGATATGATCGTGTGGTTTTTGCCCTTGCTTCTGTTTGTACGGTGTCTTACATTTATTGATTTGATGGTATGTGAAGCGTCCTTGCAACCCTGGGATGTATGATCCTTTTGATGATTTATTGCATTCTATTTGCCAATATCTTACTGAAGAGTTTTGAGATATCTGTACATACCTATTAAATTCATTTGTTCAAAGATGTGGCTTAGCTCTGAAATTTCATTATTGTATTTTTGCTTAGTTGATCTGTCTCTTTGTGAAAGTGGGGTATTGTGGTGACCCAGTAGGACTGTGTTGGTGTTTATTTAATCTTTTATGTACAGCAGTGTTTGTTTTATGAAGATAGGTGTTCCAGTATGGATGCATACATATTCACAAGTTTTATCTCCTCCTGTTGGATTGTTTTCTTAACTAGTATGTAGGGACCTTCTTTGTCTCTTCTGAAGTTTGAAGTTTGCTTTGTCTGAGAGTAAAATTGCTACCCTTGCTTGTTTTGGAGATCCTGTGCATGAAATATTGTTGTCTGTCTTTTGATTTTTAGTCTATAAATATCTTTTTGGGTTAGATTAGTTTCTTGAACACAACAGGCTACTGGATTTTGTTTTCTGATCCAGTCTGCCATTCTGTGTCTTTTAATTGGGGAGGTGAGGCCACTAACATTGAAAGTTATTCCAGAAAAGTGTTGATTTATTCCTGACATTGTATACTTTTTCTGTTGATGACTCCTCTGTTTTTCTTTTTGTTTATCTGTTTGCTTGGGTTAATAATTCATTGCATCTGGATTTGGGGCTTGTTGGCTTCATCGTCACTGTCTAGGATATTCTTGAATATTTTCTGGAATGCTGGTTTGGTGTTTCTTAAGTTGTTTTTCATGGAATGTCCTTATTTCTCCATCTATTTTAAAAGAAAGTTTTGCTGTGTTAATTTGGGTTGAAAGTTGTTTACTTTCACGGCTTGAAATACTTCACTCCAGGCTCTTTGTGTTGAGAAGTGTCCTGTAATCCTAATGGTTTTTCCTTTCTAATTGATATTTTGCTTTTTCTTTGATAGCTTTTACAATTCTTGGTTTACTGGCCTGGGAGGGGGTCTGGTATTTTGACTAAAATGTGCCAGAGGAGCCTCTTTTTTCTTTGTGGTTTGTTAGTGTTCTGTAAGCTTCACTAACTGGTATGTTGAACTCTTTCCTCATTCTTGGGAAGTTTTTTTATTATGATTTCCATAAATAAACTTTTTATTTCATGTATGCTATCTTCTAGTTTCTCTCTAACTCCAGTTAGACTTAGGTTGTTCTTCTTAGTGTTGTCTTTGATCAGTTTGTGAAGTTCCACTGCCTGGTGTCTGTTTTTTTTTTCCACTGGTGCCTCCTGAATCTGTGTTTCGAGAGTTGGGACAACTTGGGAGCCTTTCGTTGCCTTGTTTTCCCATATGCACATATATTATAGTGGGTATGAAGATCTTTTCACCTACATTTTGCCTTCCACTTTCTTTACCTTTTCAGCTATTTAATTTAAGTGGTTTGGACCCTGTCACTGTGTTTTGAGGAAAGAATTACTACTGGTTAAGAGAACATCGACACATCTGATCACACATCACTTACATGTGGTAAATTTTGCATTTACACCTGTACCCTTTACCATTATTCTTTGCAGTCTGTATTCTCTTATTAGCAATTAGTTTGTGATGTGGAGGGGGAAGTGAAGAGAAGAGGGGGAGGGATGGTGAAAGATTTGTGTAACTAAGTAGTAGGAGAGGTTGATAGGAGAAATACTAATAGGTGAAAAAATTAGACATGGGGTCAGATTCTGTTGGAGGCCTTTCACTTGAATTGAAGGGTTAGTGTTGAGGGTTTTAAGAAGATATTTGTGGGGGCAAGGCTGGGATGTAGGAGGAAGGAGGTGTACTTTGGGATTGAGGAAAGGTATGGGGCTCTTGGAACCTATTGATTATGTATTTGTGCACCTATAAAGTGGAGAAGAGGCAAGGGAGATAGGAGACTAGTTAATATAGGGAAGATCAAAAGGAACAGAGTGCAGATAACAGAAAGTTAATATGATACAAGAGTGACTAAAAAGAGCAGAATATAGCAAACAAACAAAAAAACCTTGAAGAATTTAAAAAGTAAAAGAAACAGGTTAAAAAATAAGAAAATATTGCTATGGAAGCTTGAGTTGGAAGACAACAGAGGGAGATGAGAAGATGGAGAGAAAATAAACAACAACTAAATCAAAGCAAAAGAAAATCTGATGGGAACCTACATCGAATGCTCCAGCAAGGGAATACGCATGATTATTATGTAGCCACTATGCCAAAAAGCCCGAGTGTTCACAGAATTCCCTTCTTACCTTAGTTGCAGTCTGACTGCAGATAGCCACTCCAGTTTCCCCACTTTTCCCTTGCACTCCAAACATGAGCTAACCCAGACTGGAGAATTCTCCTCTCCAGTTAGTAGGCAGAATCTGATGCTCCCCCTGTGTTGCACAATCCAAGAGATCAGAGAGACCAATGGGGTAAAGGAAGAGTTCACTTCCAGGATTTTAGATGCACACTGATCCAGCTGAACTTGCATCCAAAGTGCTGGGCATTAGAACAAAGGAAAAGTTCTAGTTTTATAACTTTGGCCGAGGGGGGTGGTCTTTAGAAACTGGGGGGCCAGGACAAGTGAGGGTACAGAAGCAAGACAAAGCGGTTAAAAATTTAGCTTCAAAAGAAGACACAGTCTTATGAATCCTGCAAGAACAAGATGACATAAACTCTGTTTATAGGATATAGTTGCCAATCTTATCTGTACCAGAACAAGAAGTTACAGCTACAGGGGACGAAGGGGGAGTTCAAGGAGGGATTGCCCTTAAAGGCCCGCTTCACCTAAGCTTGGCTTAGGGACTCTACCTGCCCCAGGTGTGAAGACAGAGTTGGTGGGTACATTCATGCACCATTGGGAATCCGGGGAAGTCAGCGGTGCATTCTGCAGGCAGGGGTCTCAAGGAAAGAGAGGGCGGGGTGCATACCCTCGGGAGTCCACAGATTCTGTCTGCTTGTAGGGGCCTTCCCTTGCCTGCACTGAGCACTGGTGAGACTGCCACTGGGCTGCACCATTCCCCAGTGTTTGGAAGGCAAGTGATGAAAAGAAGGGGCCGGCGTATGCACTCTGTCCTGAGTCCAGCCTCTGGAGCACTCTCCTGTTCCCACAGGCTGTTGGAGGTTCTCTCATGATGGCTGCTCCCTGGAGGGGCAGGGACTGGAGCAGTGTGGACCAGCTGTGGTAGCACAGCTTCCGCCTTTTCATCGATGCAGATGTTTGGTTGGATCTACATGTATCATCTTATTAATTTTCTATTTGAGGATGTAAGCCTCTCCCCTTCAACAGAGTACCTGTGGGCTCAGTGAATCTTCTCTGGCCTGCTCTGATGTGACTCCTCCTCTAGTCAGCCATGTCAAGACTCCAGCTCATTTTATGTCTTCCCTGCCCCTGTCCTGGAACCAAACTTTCCACAAGAAGCCTGATAGCAGGTCTTTCTGAAAAGTGTTCATGATCATCAATCCCGATTGGTCAGCTTCACTGTATTAAGTTACCCTGGGTAGATTAGTGGAGCATGCTCCTGAGTGTGTCTGGTGGGTGCTTTCCATGGTCCACCACCCGTCCCTCTCTGGCACGGTTCCCTGCTCTGCTCCTCAGGTGCTGTGAACTAAGCAGCTTTTCTCTGCCACGCCCCCCTGCCATGATGTTCCAACGCGTGGTACTCAAACTTCAGTGTATGTTAGAATCAGCTGGAGGATTTGCTAAGACAGGTCTAGGCTCCACCCCCAGATTTCAGAGGCAGTGTGTCACAATGGGTGCGTGACAGTGTGACTTCTAGCAAGTCACAGGTGATGCTGCTGCTGCTGCTGCTTCAGAGGGCAACTGGCCAGCGAGACAGGATTCGTACTGCTTAACAAGAAACCCAAGACCCTTTCACATGTAGTGCCTTGCGACTCGCATGTTTCTCCAGTCTTTTGTCAAGCATGCCATTCCTTTTCCTATCTGGATGACCGGTGCAGATACTAACCCCCCAATATGTCTTCCCATTCCTCCTTGTGTTCCACATTTTTCTACATACGGCAGATTACTATCCTGGCTCCCTTCTCGGCAGCTTTCTTCATTCCTTCAGACACGGTAGGATTCTTCCTTCTGGAGTCCAGTAGTTCTTGGTACATAACTTACTATGAGAAATTCCACTTGGTGGTGGACTTAATTATTTATTAATTATTCTCCCAGTAGTTCATAAATTCCTAAGTCTTAGGCAACTTTGCTTTCCAGCACTAGGTACAGAATAGGTGCTTAATAAATGTTGTTAAACGAAGCACAACCTTTTAAGGGAAGTATTATGCTCTTACATTAAAGAAGGTACTAAGGAGTTTCCAAAAACACATCAAGATTTAATTCTATTACATTACAACTGTATATTTTAAATAAGAGAGTAGGCTGAAATATGGAATTAGCCAAATGACTGAGGAACTCTGATTACTTATTTAAACCAGATAATTTGAATCGGTGTCCTCTAACAAATCTGGGGTGAGCCTACGCTGTACAGTAACACGGTGTGATGTTAAACTGATTTGGCTGTTCTAATACGATCAGGACTGGTAACTCAGCCCTTTTATTTGGCTGGGATGTTAATTGGCCAACTAGAGAATTGCTGCTCCACCTTTGCATTCTGTGTTTTTGCTATCAACAGATGTCAGCTGCTACAGTAGCTACCCATAGTCTTCTTAACTATCGCATACCCATTCTATAGCCGGGGTTCTTAACCAGCCCCTTGGTGGTTGTGGAATAGACTTGGTGGTCTATGCATATAGATGGGAAATAATCACGTATCCATTTACTAAATTAAACATTTCCTTCAATTATCAATACAAGCAAAAATAGAGTTGTATTTTTGGTACCTAGGACTTCGTCCAAGATAGAAAATAATCCACATTTTTATATAACATTGCAAGAGTTATTGCTATTTATCATTACTTCAGAATTACAACGGTTATCGGATTACCACTGGATTTTGTTGTTAGATGTGCTAATAATAAAGTATATAAATACGACTATACCACAAAATTGAAAGTATTTTATTTTTTTAACTAATTTATTTTTTTTTGTGGGTACTGGGGGTCAACCTCAGGACCTCGCATGCCAGCAGGTGCCCGTGCCACTGCGCGATATCACCGGCCCTTTTTTCGCATGTGGGTTCCGGGAATTGAACTCGGGCCCTCACACTTGCCGGGCAGGGGCTTATGCCGCTGAGCCATCTTACTGGCCCCTGAAAGTATTTCAATATCTGTATTTCAATATAGTGAATCTTATTAACTATATTAAAAAGGTTACTTGCATATATAAAACAAAAGTCCTATGTCTTTTATTTTACATAAAACGTTATTCTGAGAAGGGCTCCTTAGTTTCCAATGGGCTCTGAAGGACTCAATGATCACAGAAATGTTAAGAATCCCCACTAAGAAGGAAAGGTTATGATTGAATTCTGTAGAATTTACTTTGCAGCATGAGTTTGGCAGGATAATTTTTTAAAGAACAGTAGAAAAAATCAAGTTCAGTTTGGATAGTCATGTTTTTATTTAAAGAATTCATAAAATAATAGAATGGTCAGTGAATTGTAACAACATTTTCTTCTGTTATTGTGTACACACTGCAAGTAAAACATTCTTTGATTTCCTGGGCTACATGCTTGCAGCACGGTAATAGTTAAATTAATTTCTAATATGTCTCCTCTCATTATGGATCTATGCAATAGTCTCTTTCAATTTTAAATTGAGCTTCAGGGAAGATTAAATACTTAGGTATTCCAGTTTGTATAAAATTTCTAGAACCATACAAATTAAACTTCCCTTGCCTAAATGACCCTAATCATTCTAATTTAACTAGATGGAGCTTATTTCCTTTTGACAGAGCTTTGTCATGTTGAATCATACCCATGGAGATGAACAGCATGCCAAATGGGTAATAAGTATTCCAGATGTTGCTTTGCTGCCTTCTAGCAAAGTTATTAATAAAAGTTGCTTCTTGTCTTTTTTTATCCTCTCATATTGATGAGAATATAAACTTCCTTTCTCCTCACTAAGATATGGTAATTTAAAAGTACATTAAATGGGCTGCTTCAGAGGAAGAAGCTTTTACTGAAAGTATCTCTCCATTGTGAATGGTCCATCAGGGACTCTTAGGGCAATCTGGGCCTGGTGGGCTTTTGGGTGGGAGACAGGGAAGGAGGATATGAAACAGATTGGGACAAAGATTTAAATTTCATATTGTGTGTGTGTGTGTGCGCGCGCATATGCACATGCATGTGTGTTTGTTACTTTTGGCTGGGAATTAGAATAAAAATAGTAATAGCTACCACACACCACTACTCAACTCGAATGGCAGTGAAAGTGTGGCAGGAGGCCTGAAGGAGTCTCGATTCAGCTTCTATCCACATCTCTTCCCCATCTCTGCTGCAGCCCACAGATCTCTATGTGGCAACTACAGTAGATACCAGGGTCCTTTGGGGAATTCATGTGTCTGCCTTCGAGGGACTGAAAGGAAAGTACATTTGCATTGCAGAGAACACACTGGGGGCCGGAAGGAGCTGGAGGCCTGGAGACAGAGTCAGAAGCCAAAAGATGCAAGGCCTGGTTCCAGACATCTTCTAGATAAAGAGATTTTTTTAAAGACTTACTAAAAACACCTACTTTTTCTTAGGTACAAGCAGATTAAACATTCAGAGCTAAGAAAAGCCTAATAATAACAATTACGGTAATTTGCCATTGTGATAGCTTTAGAAGGCTCTTTTCAAAATACTTTAGGCTTTGTGAATTTTATTAAAAAATTTGGCTTCCTTTTACTCTACTCTTTCTCCTTTCAAAGCCATGGAAAGGCCTTTGCATTTCTATCAGAATAAAGGAATCCTTTAAGATTACTCAGGAGAAAAAAGAAAATTCTAAATAATTAAAAAGAGAAATAAAGTTATGGTCTTTAGAAAATAGTTCCAATAGGCATCATAACCCATAGCTGAATATTCTTAAATATTCAGCTTTGCACTCCCCTCATCTTTCATGGTTTTGGTTCTAGCTAACAGTAAGTTCCAACTGCCTTGCATATGGGAGAAACTTAACATTAAAATCATGTTTGTTATGAATGCTTGTAGTGTTTCTGATATACCTGAATAGTTGAGTGAATTTTTTAATGTTCATAGCATTTCTTCAAATGTCAACAAAGAAATGCAATTCTGGGTGCAAGTAACTTTTTCTATCATCTCCATGGATTTTTAAAGTTCGTTAATGATAGAAATTATTAAACTGAGTTCTACTGACACCTGCTGGGCAAAATCTACTTTGCTAACCCAATGACTTCAGTAACTGGTTAGTACAGATTAATTTGGGAAGCAAAGGTATAAGTGAAATTGAAAAAGAATGAAGTTAAAAATAAAATTGTTGGAGTAGCCTCAAGATGGCGGATGAGTAAGAAGCAGGCAACGAAACTCTCTCTAAAAGTTACCATTGGAACACGAGAATATAGCGACCCGGAAAGCGCAGGAGGGGGGGGATGCCTCCCCGAAACCCAGAGAAGTTCTGAAGCGCAATCTGGGACCCCTGGCACCAGTGACGGGTGACTTCCAACAAAGAAGACGGAAAGAAGGAGCAGACCGCGCGCGCGCACCTTCTAATATCCCGGGAGTTGGAGCGCCGGCGGAGGCTCAATTCTACGGACACACGGTGGCAGCTGGCGCCCAGGAAGCCCCCACGGAGGATCCTGAGACAGCGGCGGGGCAGGGGAGCGGCGGAGAACGGCGCTGACCGGCGGTGAGTGTCTCTCAGCCACAGCTGCCCCGCGCCAGAGAGCGACCGGCCGGGCGCCATTGTGGGGGGTGTGGCGAAACTCAGAGCGGCTCGGAAACTGCTCTGGGAACTTGTGCTCCGGACAGGGCAGCACAGGGCCTCTCAATTGAGCCCACGAAAGTGTGCTGAGGTCAGCAGGTGAACGAGACTGGACTCTCAGCCACACCTGTCCCGCGCCAGAGAGCGACCGGCCGGGCGCCATTGTGGGGGGCGTGGCGAAACTCAGAGCGGCTCGGAAACTGCTCTGGGAACTTGTGCTCCAGACAGGGCAGCACAGGGCCTCTCAATTGAGCCCACGAAAGTGTGCTGAGGTCAGCAGGCGAACGAGACTGGACTCACAGCCACACCTGTCCCGCGCCAGAGAGCGACTGGCCCGGCGCCATTGTGGGGGGCGTGGCGAAAAACCAGAGCGGTGGGAACCAGTGCAGGGAATCCGCGCTCGGACAGCGCGCTGAGCCTCTCAGGCCCAGGGACCGTGAAAGGGCACTGAGAGCGGAGGCGAGCTAGACTGGTCTCTACCTGAAAGTACGCGCCTCTGCTCACCGCCCGCCAGAGGGCGCTCCTGGCTTACTGGGACGGACCTGCACAGAACAGGTAGCTGCCTACAACAAAGTCAACACCTGGAACTGATTCTTTTTAATTTTTTTTTTTCTTATTTTTATTTTATTTATTTATTTTTTATTATTATTTTTTTTTCTTCTCACTGATTTGTTTTTTGTTCTGGCGAAGGGTTTTTGTTTTTGTTTTTGTTTTGTTTAGTTTTGTTTTTTGGTGGGGTTTTATTTTTGATCTGTCTGTTTTATTGCTTTTATCTTCGTTATTGTTTCTGTATGTGTATTTGCTCTTTCCTTCATTATTCTCTCTGGTTTTTTATATGAGTGTAAACAGCGCCTCTAACTTCTTTGTGATTGTGGTCGTGATCTGTTCTTCCTTTTATCACTTCCTTCTCTTTTTACCACCTGTTCTCTGCACTAGTGTCCCAATTTTAGTGGGATCCCTCTTGGTCCTCTAACCTTATATCTAATTCCTTCCTCTTCTCCCAATACTCTATTTCCTCCTTAACTCATTTTAAATTTAAACTCCTTAGGGAAAAATTGACATACATAGGACTTGTATACTGCATATAATTTTTCTGGTGTGTTTTAGATTTTGTTATATAACCGCAACTCTATACAGCTAAAAGTGGTAAATAACTGGTTAGCTCAGTCTGTCATTTTCTAGGCTGTGTTTGATGCTTTAGTTAACATTATAGCCAAATGTGAAATAATTGTTCTAAACATCTTTCCTTCCTGATATTTCATGATTGAGATTGACTAAGGGACACAGAAAATACAGTGGCACAGTACCAAAGAATCAAGGACTGGGCCAAACAGGTAGCAACTTCGCATACCCAACGAATTGAAGAGGTAGGATCTGGCAGAAAGCTCAAAACACAAAAGCAAGCTCCACTTGGAAGATACTGCAGAGAAGTAGTCATCTTCTAAAGATCTTAAACACTAGCAATAAAGTAACCTACTATAGGTAATTTGCGAACATCACCCCAGGAATTAAAGAAAGAAAACATGAGACGTCACTTAAACAAGATGCAACCCCACACATCCAATTCACCAAAGGCAAACCTAGGGAGCAACGAGGTGGGACAACCCGAAAGCCACCCACCTGGCCTATCTGAAGTGGTAACAACAAAGCAACTGAATGAGGTTCTGGAAAAAATTAAAACAGAAATAATCTCACAGATAACTGCAGAGATAATGTCTACAACGAAGACCATGCTTAAGGACACTATAGCTGATACAGACAAAAAAATAGATGAACTTAAGAAAACTATAGAAACCATGAATGCTCAGCATAGGAAAGAAATGGAATCCATAAGGCAGATTCAAACAGATATCCAAGAGATAAAAAATTCCATTGAAAGTATTTGTAGCAGAATAAGCCAATGCGAGGACAGGATCTCAGATATAGAAGATAGGCTTGCAATTAGTGATCATGAAATGGAAAAATTCTTAAAAATAGCAAGGGACCATGAAAAATCAATTCAGCAGCTGCTAGATGACTCAAAGATAAACAACTTAAGAATAATTGGAATAAATGAAAAAGCAGGAGATAACATCAACGACATTAAAACCTTGTTCAAAGACATAATCAGGGAGAACTTTCCTGGAAGAGAAAAGGAATTTGACACCTCTATAAGTGAAGCTTTCAGAACACCAACTAGACATGATCAAAAAAAAACTTCAGCCAGACATATTATAGTCAAGATCCCAGAAATTCAACAGAAGGGCAGAATCTTAAAAGCTGTTAGGGAGAAGAGACAAATCACCTATGAAGGAAAACCCATCAGAATCACAGCTGACTTTTCAGCACAAACCCTCAATTCAAGAAGAGCTTGGAATGATGTATTGCAAGCTCTAAAGGAAAATAATTTTCAGCCCAGATTGATGTACCCTGCAAAACTATCTTTCAAAATTGATGGAGAAATAAAATACTTTCATGACAAAGAACATCTGAGAAAATTTATGACCACCAAACCAGCACTCCAAAACGTTCTGAAGGACATTCTAGAAAGAGATAGGAACCCCAACAGAAGGAATCCACCAGGCAGGGCAAATAATTAAATAGCCGGAAAGCGGAAAAACAAAGAGTGGGAACCAACAACAGGAAAATATCATGACAAGTCAATACATATCAGTTTTAACCATCAATGTTAACGGTCTCAATTCACCAATCAAAAGGCACAGACTGGCGAAATGGATCAAGAAGCAAGATCCAACAATATGCTGTATACAAGAAACACATTTAATTCAGAAAGAAATTCATAGACTGAAAGTCAAAGGATGGAAAACAATACTCCATGCCACAGGAACCCAGAAAAAAGCAGGGGTAGCTATTCTTTTTGCAGACAAAGTGAACTTCAAGCCAAGAAGGATTCAGAGAGATAAAGACGGTCATTACATCCTTGTAAAGGGAACAATCCAAGAGGAAGAGATAACGATCATAAATATATATGCGTCAAATACCAATGCACCCAGCTATATAAAACAAGTACTAAAGGACATGAAAAATCAAATAAGCACTAATACAATTATATTGGGAGATCTCAATACTCCACTGTCACAAAAAGATAGATCAACTGGACAGAAAATCAATAATGAAATAGTAGAACTGAACCAAACTTTTGAACAAATGGACTTAGTAGATGTCTACAGAGTGTTCCATCCCACAACATCAGAATACACATTTTTCTCAGCTGCACATGGGACGTTCTCCAAAATAGACCACATACTAGCTCATAAAACCTGCTTAAGTAAATGCAAAGGAATTGAAATTATCCCATGCATATTATCAGACCATAGTGCAATGAAATTGGAAATCAATGGCAAAAGATCCCACAAAAACTCCCTAAACACATGGAAATTAAACAGCATCCTCCTGAACAACCAATGGGTCACAGATGAAATTAAAGAAGAAATTAGTCACTTTCTACAACTGAATGATAATGACAGTACAACATACCGGAACTTATGGGATACAATGAAAGCAGTCCTAAGAGGGAAATTTATAGCATTAAACACTTATATCAGGAAAATAGAGCAAGCGCAAATAAACAACTTAAGGGTGAACCTCGAGCTTCTAGAAAAAGAAGAGCAGGTTAAGCCAAAAGCCCGTACAAGGGAGGAAATTATAAAGATCAGAGCAGAAATTAACGTATTGGAGAATAAAAAAACAATACAAAGAATCAATGAAGCAAAAAGTTGGTTCTTTGAAAGAATAAATAAGATTGACAAACCCTTATCCAACCTTATTAAAAAAAGAAAAGAAAAGACTCAAATCCATGCAATTGAAAATGAAAAGGGTGATATCACGACGGACCCTGCAGAAATCCAGAAGATCATCTATACCTATTTTGAAAATTTATATTCTACTAAGATGGAAAATGCAGAAGAAATGGACAGATTCCTAGATTCGTATGAATTACCAAAGCTGAATCAAGAAGATTTAAAAATCCTAAATAAACCAATATCAGCCAGTGAAATTGAAGATGTAATTAAAAACCTCCCAACAAAGAAAAGCCCAGGCCCTGATGGATTCACTGCCGAATTCTACAAGAAATTTAGAGAAGACCTAACGCCCCTACTTCTCAAACTTTTCAATGAAATTGAAAGGGAAGCAATACTCCCAAATTCATTCCTGGAAGCAAGCATTACCCTGATACCAAAACCAGAGAAGGACCCAACTAAGAAAGAGAACTACAGGCCAATCTCCCTAATGAACATAGATGCAAAAATCCTTAATAAGATACTGGCAAACAGAATCCAACAAATCATCAAGAAGATTATACACCATGACCAAGTTGGATTCATCCCAGGGATGCAGGGATGGTTCAACATACGTAAATCAATAAATGTAATACAGCATATTAACAGAACCAAAGACAAAAATCACATGATCATCTCAATAGATGCAGAAAAAGCTTTTGACAAAGTCCAGCACCTTTTCATGATAAAAACCCTACAGAAAATTGGAATAGAGGGTCTTTATCTCAATCTGGTAAAAGCTATCTATGACAAACCAACAGCCAATATCATACTAAATGGCCAAAAACTGAAAGCCTTCCCTCTAAAATCAGGAACAAGAGAAGGATGCCCACTGTCCCCACTCTTATTCAACATAGTTCTGGAAACTTTAGCCAGAGCGATTAGACAAGAGAAAGAAATAAAAGGAATAATGATCGGAAAGGAAGAAGTTAAATTATCATTATTTGCAGATGACATGATACTCTACACAGAAGACCCCAAAAACTCCACTAAAAAACTGCTAGATTTGATAAGCAAATTCAGTAGTGTAGCTGGATACAAAGTCAATACTCAAAAGTCAATAGCCTTCCTGTACACAAATAACAAACTTACTGAAAGAGAAATTAGGGAAACAATACCTTTCACAATAACATCCAAAAAAATGAAATACCTAGGAATCAACCTCACGAAGGATGTAAAAGACCTCTATACTGAAAACTACATTACTCTGAAAAAGGAGGTTGAAGAGGATATCAGAAAATGGAAAGATATCCCTTGCTCCTGGATAGGAAGAACCAATATAGTGAAAATGGCCATACTTCCAAAATTGTTATACAGATTTAATGCAATTCCAATCAAAATTCCAACAGCATATCTCACAGAATTAGAGAAAACAATACTAAAATTCATTTGGAATCAGAAGAGACCTAGAATAGCAAAGGCAATTCTGGGCAACAAAGGCAAGGCAGGGGGCATCACAATCCCCGACTTGAAATTATATTATAAAGCTACTGTGATAAAAACAGTGTGGTACTGGCAAAAAAACAGACCTGAAGATCAATGGAACAGATTAGAAGATGCTGAAACAACCCCAGACATACTAAGCCACCTTATCTTTGACAAAGGTGCCAAACACATTCGCTGGAAAAAAGATAGCCTCTTTAATAAATGGTGCTGGAAAAACTGGCTCTACACATGCCGAAGATTAAAACTAGACCCATATCTTTCACCATGCACTAAACTAAATTCAAAATGGATCAGAGATCTAAATATTAAAACAGAAACATTAAATCTGCTGGAAGGTAGGATAGGTAAAACCCTTGGAGACATTGGTGTAGGCAAAGACTTTATGAATAAAAACTCAACCGCACGGGAACTATCCCAAAGAATCAATAACTGGGATCTCATCTTATTAAAAAGCTTTTGCACAGCAAGAGAAACCACCAACAGAGTGAAGAGACAACCCACAATGTGGGAAAAAATGTTTGCCAGCTGTTCCTCAGACAAAGGATTACTATCGAGAACATATAAAGAACTCAAAAAAATCAGACCTCCCAAATTTAAAGACCCACTCCAAAAATGGGCATCTGAGATGAATACACATTTCTCAGATGAAGAAATACTAATGGCAAATAAATATACAAAAAAATGTGCAACATCACTAGTCATTCGAGAGATGTAAATTAAAACAACACTGAGATACCATCTCACCCCAGAAAGAATGGCTACTATAAAGAAATCAACTAATAACAAATGCTGGAGGGGCTGTGGGGAAAAAGGAACCCTTCTCCACTGTTGGTGGGAGTGTCGACTGGTACAGCCACTGTGGAAGTCAGTGTGGAGATTCCTCAAAAAGCTAGGGTTGGAGGTCCCATTTGACCCAGCTATTCCCCTTCTGGGCATCTTCCCAGAAGAATTAAAAACATCATACCACAGCGATATATGTGCACCCATGTTTATAGCAGCACAATTTGTAATAGCCAGATCTTGGAAACAACCCAAATGCCCATCAACTGAGGAATGGATAAGAAAGATGTGGTATTTTTATACAATGGAGTACTATTCAGCCATTAAGAAGGATAAACTGGAGACTTTTATAGGTAAATGGATGCAACTCGAGAAAATACTCATAAGTGAAATAAACCAGAAGCACATGTGTAAGCATCGTATTGTCTCTCTAGTATGAGAAACTGAAAGAGTAAATAAGATCCAAAATGTACAATAGACATGGTGAATCAAAAAGAAACTGGTCAAAAGGAAAGAGAGACTGGAATAAGGAAAAGAAAGAAGGGAAAGGGAAAAAAAATTGTATATATATATATAAGATGGTTAAGATAGATACACTACGATTTTTACTTAGTTCATTGAAGAGTAAGGTTTGTGCCAATAATGTTTGGATAATTAAATGCTAATGTCTGGTGTCCTGAATAACTAACTTAAAGATAGTAATACGCAATGTATTAACCATTCTTACCCTCCTATTATGTTGTTTTGAAAATTTGTTCTTCTTTTGATTTGTTTTGTTTTTTCTTCTCTTTAAAATAAAATTAAAAAAAAATAAAATTGTTAATTTTCAATGGTTTATTTTTATTTATTTATTTTTATTTATTTATTTTTTTTTTGAGACAGGCTTTTCTCTAGTCTATGCTGGCCTGTCAGTTTCCCAAGGGTTGGGATTACACCACTTAAAATTTAGTAAAAGTTTCTAAGTCCATTTCTCCATGGTAAAATCACATTTCAGTTCGGTACTTTAACGCATATTTTCTGAGAGCCCCCTGCATGTTAGAAACTATATGGACACAGCTGGTCCAGTCGGAATAGGGTCTTACAAGGAGCGAAGGATCTGGTGGGGAAGATACACGTGCATCTGAACAGGTCTCTTCAGAAGGATTCTACTCGGGATGTCTTCTCTCAGAAGTGCAGTGCGTTATGCTGCACCACTGTTCCAAGGGAATTTCGTGCAGGAAATAAACCAGAGCAGGATTGTTGTGTTCATTAGACAATATAGATACAGTGTTTTGGGTTTATGATTTTTCATGGAGCTAGAGATATGGGTGCATATTCAATAATACAATAGGGAAGAAAATTTGAAATCACTAAATTTTAAATTAAATGTCTATAGAGCATGTAATGTTAATCTCAAGTTGTTTTTTGTTGCTATATCTTGTCTTTTGGCAGAAGAATAAACTTTCTTGAGCCCATCAGCCCTGGTTCTCTTTGTCCTGTACTCTTGGTTCCACCAAGATGTTTGGTCTAGCAGGCAGTGATAAAATTCACTTTGGGGCTGGCAGGGGCATGTCTGTAGAACCTTACTTTCTTTTTTTTTTATGTGGGTACTGGAAGTCAACCTCAGGACCTCGTGCTTGCCAGCAAGCGCTAGTGCCGCTGAGCGATATCACTGGCCCTTTTTTTCCTTTATGTGGGTTCTGGGAGTCGAACTCAGGACCTCGCACTTGCTGGGCAGGCGCTCGTGCTGCTGAGCCATCTCACTGGCCCTAAAACCTTACTTTCTAAAAAAAATTGTATTTATGAACTTTAGATGTGACACCCCTGCTTCTCAGGAATTCCTGATTATGTGTGATAAGTTCTGAAAAATCATGGCCAATTATTAAAAACACTAACTAATTATTTGCAAACAGATATTATCAAAAGAAAAATTATAAATATTTTTAATTTATAAAAATCATATAGACCTCAGTGCGGGACCCCAGATGAAATCGGTGGAGGGGGGTGATCCCTCCAGCATCATCTTCTCAGTGTGGGACCCAAGGTGAACTGTGCCACAAGGCCCAGAGACCAGAGGGAAGGCCAGCGACACAGCAGGCTCCCAACTAAGGCGCACATGAGGGACAGGCAAGGCTAGTGGTGTGAAAAATCCAAAGCAACAATAACAATAGGAGCCAACGGTTGACTGAGGCCTCTGCGGGACCGGCAACCAGCTCTGGAAGAATCCAGGAATCTTGGTAACCGGCCTTTGCTCACAAAGAGATTAATTTGTTTTTTTCTTTCTCTTCTTTCTCTTCTCTTTTTCTTCTTCCCCTTTCTTTTTCTTTCTTTGTTTCTTCTTTTTTTCCCCTCTCTTCTCTAATTGGCAGGGGAGAACTCCAGCCATAGAAAACGAATCTCATCCCCAAACCCAGAGACCAAGTTCAGATATTCCCTCGAATACTCCTTTATTCTTTCTTTTCTACCCAGATCTCTAGTTTCCCTAACCTTGCATGATCATCCTTTGCCCTCCAGCCTTGCTTCTACTTCCTTGCCAGTTATCTTTGTTTTATACACTACCCTCCCTAAATCTCCCCACCACAGAGTAAAGCCAGTACACCAAGGGGAAACATTTTGCATACAAACTCCTAATGTATGATTCATTCTGTTATATAACTATAGACTCTGCTCCTATGATCCAAAATACAAAATTAATAGTTACCACGGTTTGCCACTTTCTAAATTCTGCTTGATGCTATTGTTATTGCTAATTTTACTACTTTAGCTAGGATGACATATCTGTTATAATCAGTTGTTCTCCCTTCTATAACAATACCGGGAAGCTCTAGTATAATAACCTCACCACAGCCCTACACCAAAGGACTGAGCCAAACAAGTACCAACAGCCCACTCTTAATTAATTGAGAAGATAGGATCTTGTGACAGACACAAACCAAGAATCTCTTACACACAGAGGACATCCCTGAAGGACAGACTTTTCCTAGAGAGGGCTTGACACTAGTGACATAGCTACCTACTACAAAAACTCACAAAGATCATCAGAGAAAACAAAATAAAAACTTTTTTGAAACACAAAATGACAAGGCATAGGAGCAAAATGCAATCTCAGACCTCCACCCACCCAGGGACACCAACATAGAAGAAATTGGAAGACACACGCCTGAAATTTCTGAAATGATAGCAGCCAAAGTAAAGAAACAAATCCATGAGGCTGTAGAGGAAATCAGATAAGAAATAATCACTCAGGTAAAAAAAGAAATGTCAACATTCATAAAGGAATTACTCAGCAAATCTAGAGTAATAGCTAAAAGCATAGGTGATGATAGGAAAAGGATGGAAACCATGAAAAATCAATGTAGGAAAGAAATAGAATGCATGAAGCAGATTCAAACAGATATCCAGGGAATTGAAAATTCTGTTGAGAGCTGGCAAAACCACTTGAACAAAATTGAAGACAGACTCTCAGACCTTGAAGACAGGATCATGGCTAGCAATCATGAAAGGAAAGATCTCTTGAAAATAACCAAAGATCAGGAAATAGCAATTCAACAGCTTCAAGATGATGAAAAGAAAAATAATGTAAGAATAATTGGTGTCAATAAAAAAGCAGGAGTCAACACAAATGACATAAAAGAAATATTTGCAGAAGTAATAGCAGAAAATTTCCCAAGCATGGGAAAATAATCTGACATACAGATAAGTGAGACATATACAACTCCAATTAGCCATAACCAAAATAAATCTACACCTCAACATATGATAATCAGGATCCCAGAAATTCAGCACAAGAACAGAATATTAAAAGCTCTCAGAGAAAAGAAACAGATCACCTAAAAAGAAAAGCCCATCAGAGTCATGGCAGACTTTTCAACACAAACCCTCAAGTCAAGAAGAGCTTGGAATAAAGTATTTCAAGTCCTGAAAGGAAACAACTTCCAAACAAGATCGAGGTAACCTGCAAAACTATCTTTCAAAATTGATGGAGAAATAAGATACTTCCATGACAAAGAACAACTGAAGAAATTCATGACCACCAAACCAACACTACCAAGGGTACTGAAAGATAGTCTAGACAGAAATAAAAATGACCACAATTCCAAGAACAACAACAGAAAGAAACCATCCAGCAGGGCAAGCAGTTAAACAGAGGGGGAAAGTAGGGAACAAAGAGCAGGAAAATAACACGAGAAAGATAAGGCAATACCTATCAGTTATAACCATCAATGTAAATGGCCTCAATTCACCAATCAAAAGAAACAGACTGGCAGAATGGATCAAGAAACAAGATCCAACAATATGTCGTATACAAGAAACACATTTATCTGAAAAAGAAATTCATAGATTAAAAGTCAAAGGATGGAAAACAATACTCCATGCAACAGAAACCCAGAAAAAAGCAGGGGTAGCTATTCTGTTTACGACAATGGAACTTCAAACCAAGAATGATCAAAAGAGATATAGGTCACTAAATACTTGTTAGGGGAAAACTTCAAGAGGAAGAGATAACAATCATAAATGTATATGCACCAAATACAGGAGCACCCAACTATATAAGACAAATATTAATAAACATGAAAAATCAAATAAGCAGTAACACAATTGTAATGGGGGACCTTAATAATCCATTGTCACAAAGAGAGAGATCAACTAGACAACAAATCACCAAAGACATATCAGAACTGAAACAAACATGTGAAGAAATGGACATAGTAGACGTTTACAGAGTGTTCCACCCAACAACATCAGAATACATATTGTTCTCAGCTGCACATGGGACAGTCTCTAAAATAGACCATTAACCAGCCCATAGGACAAGCTTAACTAAATGCAAAGGAATTGAAATTATCCCATTCATATTGTCTGACCATAGTGCAATAAAATTGGAAATTAATGACAAAAGAAACCACATAAACTCTACAAACACATGGAAATTAAATAACACCCTCCTGAACAACCAATAGGTCACAGATGAAATTAAAGAAGAAATTAAACAATATCTATAATCAAACAAAAATGCAAATACAACTTGCCAGAACCTGTGGGATGCAATGAAAGCAGTCCTCAGAGGGAAGTTTATAGCAGTAAATTCTCACATCAGGAAAACAGAACGAGCAAAAATAAACAACCTAATGCTGCACCTCAAGCTTCTAGAAAAAGAAGAACAAGTCAAGCCCAAAGCCCATACAAGGGAGGAAATTATAAATATCAGAGCAGAAATTAATGCAATTGAGACTAAGAAAACAATACAAAGAATTAAACCCTTAGCCAAACTTATCAAAAGAAGGAAAAAAAAAAAACAAAAAAACAAAACTCATTCATGCCATGAGGAATGAAAAGGGTGAAATCACTACAGAGCCTGTGGAAATTCAGAAGATCATCAATACCTACTTCGAGAAACTTTATTCTAATAAGATGGAAAACACAGAATAAATGGACAGATTCTTATAAATGTATGAACTACCAAAACTGAATCAAGAAGATGTAAAAATTCTGAATAACCCAGTATCACTTAATGAAATTGAAAATGTGATAAAAAATGTACCAACAAAGAAAAGCCCAGGCTCTGATGCAGTCACAGCTGAATTGTACAAGAAATTTAGAGAAGATTTAACACCAATACTCCTCAAACTCTTTAATGAAATTGAAAGAGGAGCAATTCTCCCTAACTCATTCCTGGAGGCAAGTATCACCCTGATACCAAAACCAGAGAAAGACCCAACCAAAAAGAGAAATACAGGCCAATCTCCCTAATGAATATAGGTGCAAAAATCCTCAATAAAATATTATCAAACAGAATGCAGCAAATCATCAAGAAAATTATACACTATGCCCAAGTGGGATTCATTCCAGGAATGCAGGAATGGTTCAATATGTGCAAATCAATAAACATAATACACTGTGTCAACAGAGCCAAAGACAAAAATCACATGATCATCTCGATAGATGCAGAAAAAGCCTTTGATAAAGTCCAACACTCATTTATGAAAAAAATCATAAAGGAAATTAGAATAGATGCTCTTTACATCAATATGATAAAAGCCATCTCTGACAAACCAACAGCCAACATTATACTAAATGGACAAAAACTGAAAGCGTTCATGCTAAACTCAGGAACAAGATAAGGATGTCCACTATCACCACTCCTCTTCAATATAGTTCTGGAATTATTAGCCAGAGCAATTAGACAAGAGAGAGAAATAAAAAGAAGAAAGATAGGAAAGGAAGAAGTTAAATTATCATTATTCACAGATGACAGGACACTCTATACAGAAGGCCCCAAAAATTCCACCAGGGGCCAGTGAGATGGCTCAGTGGTGTAAGCACCTGCCTTGCAAGCGCGAGGGCCCGAGTTCGACTCCCGGAACCCACATACGAAAAAGGGGCCGGTGATATTGCTCAGCAGCACGGGTGCCTCTTGGCGCGCAAGGTCCTGAGGTCGACCCTCCGGTACCCACAAAAAAAAAAAAAATTCCACCAAAAGACTTCTAGAATTAATAACCAAATTCAGTAGCATAGCTGGATACAAAGTCAAGACTCAAAAATCAATAGCATCCCTGTACACAAACAACAAACTCACTGAGAGAGAAATTAGGGAAACCACACCCTTCACAATAGCATCCAAAAAAATGAAATACTTTGGAATTAAATCTAATGAAGGAAGTAAAAGATCTATACATTGAAAAATGTATAGCACTCTGAAAAAAGAGATTGAAGAGGATATCAGAAAATGGAAGGCTATCCCTTGTTCATGGATAGGAATAATCAAAATAGTGAAAATGTCCAAACTCCCAAAACTGTTATACAGATTTAATGCAATTCCGATCAAAATACCATTGGTATAACTCACAGATATAGAGAAAAAATTTCTAAAATTCATTTGGAATTAGAAGACCTAGAATAGCAAAGGCAGTCCTGGGTAACAAAGGCAAGGCAGGAGGCATCACAATCCCTGGCATAAAATTATACTACAAAGCTACTGTGATAAAATCAGCATGGCACTGGCAAAAAACAGACTTGAGGATCAGTGGAACAGCATAGAAAATAGAGATGTAACTACAAACACACTCAACCACCTTATCTTTGACAAAGGGGCCAAACATGTTCACTGGAAGAGAGATAGCCTCTTTAATAAATGGTGCTGGAAAAACTGGCTCTGCACATGCCGAAGATTAAAACTAGACCCATATCTTTCACCATGCACTAAACTAAAGTCAAAATGGATCAAAGATCTAAATATTAAAATAGAAACACTAAATTTACTGGAACTCAAAGTAGGTAGAAATCTTGAAGACATAGGGGTAGGCAGAGACTTCATGAACAAAACCCAAACTGCATGGGAAATACTCCAAAGAATCAACAACTGGGATCTCATCTTATTAAAAAAGCTTTTGCACATCAAAAGAAATCACCAACAATGTGAAAAGACAACCCACAGAGTGGGAAAAAAATTTTAGCCAACTGTCCCTCAGACAACACACTTCTATCTAGAACATATAAAGAAATGAAGAAAATCAGGCCCCCTAAATTCAAAGACCCAATCCAAAAATGGGCATCTGAGGTGAATACATAGTTCTCAGATGAAGAAATACAAATGGCAAATAAATATATGAAAAAATGTTCAACATCACTTGTCATTCAAGAAATGCAAATTAAAACAACACTGAGATTCCATCTCACTCCAGAAAGAATGGCTGTCATCAAGAAATCAACCAATAACAAATGCTGGTGGGGCTGTGGGGAAAAAGGAACCCTTTTCCACTGTTGGTGGGAGTGTAGACTGGTACAACCACTGTGGAAATCAGTGTGGAGATTCCTCAAAGAACTAGGATTAAAGGTCTCATTCGACCCAGCTATTCCCCTTCTGGGTATCTTCCCAGAAGAATTAAAAACATCGTACCACAGTGATATATGTGCACCTATATTTATAGTAGCACAATTTGTAATAGCTAAATCTTGGAAACAATCCAAATGCCCATCAACTTGGGAATGGATAAAAAAGATGTGATATTTTTATGTAATGGAGTACTACTCAGCCATAAAGAAGGATAAACTCGAGGCTTTTATAGGTAAATAGATGCAACTACATACCATACTCATAATTGAAATAAATCAAACTTGCATGTGTAAACATCATATTGTCTCCCTTGTGTAAGAGATTGAAAGAGTAAATAAGATCCAAAGTGTACAATATTGTGATAGGGAAAGAAACTGCTCAAAAGGAAAGAGCAACTGGGATGGGGGAAAGGAGAAAAGAACCAAGGGAAAGGAAAAAATACATATATATACACAAGACAGCTAAGATAATTATACTACTAATTTCTTTTATTTCATTCAAAAGAATGGTTTGTGCTTACATTGTTTGATCAATTTTGAATGCCTATAACTTGTGACCTGAGCAACTACTGTGAAGATAACGATACTCAATATATCAACCATTGTTACTTTCCTATTACCTTGTTTTGAAACTCTGTATCATTGTTTTTATTTTTCTCTTTAAAATAATAAAATCATATAGAAAAAAATAACGTAAAATATGCATGCACTAGAATATATTTGAGATGGTGTGGGAAGAACCAGGGATGATCTTTTAGTGTCCGCATAATTGAATTCAGACAGACATCAAGAAGAAGGGCTCATGTATTCAAAGGAAGGGTGTTCCAGAGGCAGGAAGGAGGGCAAGTGTGAGCAAAGCCAGAGGTGGGATTCCCTGCAGGTGGGACTGGGGCAGAGCCCGAGCTCGAGTTGTAAAGTGTACTCATGGAAATGGGTTTGTTCTTATAGGGCTGGGTTGTTATGAAACAAATTTGGCTTCCTGGGTTTTCTCTTGCTTCCTGCCTTGCACTTGCTGTACTCCGCCACATTCCCCCTTCCCATTTCCATTTCATACCATGATGTGACACACGATGAGCCCTTCATCAGAAGATAAGAAGATGCTGGCATCTTTTCAGCCTCCAGAACTACAGGCCAAAATAAACATCTTTTCCTTTTACATTATGCAGTCTCAGATATTTTGTTACAGCAACTGAAAGTGGTTGAATACATACAACTTTGATGAATTTATTAGTTCTAACTGGGTTTTGTGGAATTTTTAGAGGTATCAACATATAAAATCAGGTCATTTGTAATCACAGGTAATTTGCCTTTTTCCTTTCTGATTCAGATACCCTTTTTTCCGCTGCTTACTTGCTCTGGTTACTACTTCCAGTACTACGTGGAACAGAAGCGGCAAGATCTTGCTCTTGATCTTGGAGGAAATGCTTTCAACTTTTCACCATTGTGTGTGATGTTAGTTGTAGGCTTTTTATATATAGCTTTTATTAAGTTGTGAGGTAGTCTTCTGCTATTCCTAGTTTGTTGAGTTTTTTCTTTATCATAAACATATTTTGAATTTTAATTTTTTTCTGTGTCTTTGAGAAGATCATGTGGTTTTTATCCTTTCCTCTGCTAATGTGGTTATCACATCTATTGATTTCCATATGTTGAACTATTCTTTATCCCATGGCTAAATACCACTTGGTCAGAGTGTATAATCCTTTTAATGTGCTATTAATTTGCGTTACTAGTATTTTGTTGGAGAGTTTTGCATCTGTATTTATCATGGATATTTGTCTGTAATTTTCTTATAGCTACTTTGTTATGAGAGTCATGCTAATTTCATAAAATACGTATAGAAGTGTTCTCTTCAATATTTTGGAAGAGATTGAGAAGGATTGGTATGTCTTCTTTAAGTGTTTGGTAAAATGCCCCAGCAAGGCCATTTTTCCTGGAAATATCCTTGATGGGAGATTTTTAATTACTGATTCACCTCATTATTGAGTTTGGTAGGGGATGTATTTA
Source organism: Erethizon dorsatum (assembly GCA_028451465.1). Taxonomy (NCBI): domain Eukaryota; kingdom Metazoa; phylum Chordata; class Mammalia; order Rodentia; family Erethizontidae; genus Erethizon; species Erethizon dorsatum. The sequence continues at coordinate 26,091,525 of CM051835.1, read as the reverse complement.
GAGAAATTCATTTGTTTATTCTCATTATTCAATATTTGGTATATAATTGTTCATAAGAGTCTCTTATCAACCTTTTAATTTCTGTGACCTAAGTTGTGATGTCCCCTTTTATTTATGATTTTACTTTTTGAGTCTTTTCTTAGTTTATCTAGCTAAAACTTTGTCAGTTTTGTTGATGCATTAAAAGCCAGCTCAGTTTCATGATTTTCTGTTTTCTATTCTCTATTTTATTGTTGTTCTCATTGTAATTTTTTTCTTCTACCAGCTTTTGATTAATTTGTTCTTTTTCTTCTAGTTCCCTGAGGTGTAAAGTTATATGGTTTATTGGAGAGCTTTCTTCTTTTTTAATGCAGGTATTTAGGACTATAAAATTTCCTCTTAGCACTACCGTTGGTCAACCTCGTAAGTTTTATTATATTGTATTTTCATTTATTTCAAGATGTTTCCTACTTTCCCTTTTCACTTGTTCTTTGATTTAGTTGCTGTTCAAGAGTATATTACCCTCCATGTATTTGTGAATTTTCTAGTTTTTCTTTTGCCACTAATTTCTAATTTCATTCCATTGTGGTTGGAAATCGCACTTGGTGTGATTTCAGTTTCCTTGAATTTTTAAAACTTTTTTTTTTTAATCTAATATGTGGTCGATTCTGGAGAATTTTCCTTGTGTATTTGAAAAGAATGTGTAATCTGCTGTTGTCCTGTGGAATACGTTCAGTCCATCGGTCTTGATGTTCTATCCATCATTGAAGGTGGGCTATTAACACTTCCTACTATTGTGATGTTGCTATTTCTCTTTTCAGTTCTGCCAGTGTTTGCTTCATATATTTGGGTGTACTGAAGTTGGCTGATATGTATTTGTAATTGTATATTTCTTTTGAATTGATGCTTTTGTCACTATGTAACATCTTTTTCATCTCTTTTGAGAAAGTTTGAAGTAGTCTATTGTTATGGTTTATATCTGGAGGTCCCCCAAAAGCCTTATGCACTCAGAGGCAGGGCTTCTGAATGGCGATTGACTCGCGGGGGTGCTGTAATTAAATGTGATGTTAGGAGGTGGGGCGTGGCCGGAAGAGGTGGGTTACTGGGGGCTGACCTGGGAGGGTGTCTCTCCCTCCCTGGCTCCTCTTTTTGTTCTCTGCTTCCTGGCTGCCACAACCTGAGCCACTTTCCTCTGCCCAGGCTTTTCCTCTGTGCTGTTCTGCCCTGGAGCTGGTGGATCATGGACTGTAAGTAACCATAAGCCAAGATAAACCTTTATTCCTTTAAGTTGTTGGTGTCAGATATTTTGTCTCAGGTACAGGAAAGTGACTAAGATATCTATTTTATCCAACAGAAGTGTGGCTATTCTTTCCTTCTTTTGGTTACCATTTGTATGGAATATCTTTCTTCATCCTTTCACTTTGGTTCTCTGTGTGTCTTTAAATCTAAAATGAGTCTCTCATAGACAATGTATGCCTGGATTATGTTTTTTTCTTTTACTTCCTAACTCCATTTAGCTATTTTATATCTTTCATTTGCAGCATTAAATCTATATAAATTTATAGAAATTATTAACAGGGAGGCACTTTTATTGTTTTGTTTATTGTTTTCTGTATTTTACATTTTTGTCCTTTTCCTCTCTTGATGTCTTCTTTTGTGTTTCATTATTTTTTGGTACTGATATGATTTGATTTAGTTTTCATCTTTTGTATGTCTTTTGTAGGTATTTTCTTCATGCTTATCATGAACCTTATATAAAGCATCTTATTGTTATAGTAATCAATTTTAAGCTAAAAACAACTTAATTTCAATCTCCTACAAGTACTTTAGAATTTTACTTTTTCCCCTGCCACATCTTTTGTTATTGTCAGAAATTACACCTTTTTGTATTACGTATCAATTAAAATACTTTTATATTTATAGTTATTTTTACATTTCTGTATTTTAACTTCTACACCAGAATTAGAAGTGGTTTATATATCACTGTTGTGTTATTACAATATTCTGTATTTGTCCACATATCTATCTTTCCTCTTTCCCAACCCTTTTCCTCTTCATCTCTCTTCTACATTCATGTCATTTTTTTCTAGATTCCACATATGAAAGACACGATGTGATTGTCTTTCTGATTGTGGATTATTTTGCTTAACATGATTTTCAATTCCATCCACTATTCTGCAAGTAACATGTCTTCATTCTTCTTTATGGCTGAATAGTACTCCATTGCATATATATAGCACATCTTCTTCACTCATTAATCCATTGACAAGCACTTAAGCTGATTCTATAACTTGACTATTGTGAATAATGCCATGATAAACACGGGTATGCAGGTATCTCTATAGTATACTGATTTTTATTTCTTTAAGTGTAATCCAAGGAGTGGTACAGCTGGATCATATGGTAGTTCTATTTATAGTTTTTTGAGGAAATTACATACTGAATCCTATAGTGACTACTAGTTTACATTCCCACCAACAGTGTAGACATGTTCCTTTCATCACCGGCATATATTGCTTCTGCATTCTCGATGACAGCCATTCTGACTAGGGCAAGATGGAATCTCAGTGTAGTTTTCATTTGCATTTCCCTGATCACTAAAGATGTTGAACGTTTGTTCATATAGTTATTGGTCATTTGTACTTCATTTGCCCATTATTGGATTACTTGTTGTTTTGGTGCTAATTTTTCTGAGTTTTTTATATATTCTGCATATTAATCCCCCCATGGAAGAGCATCTGGAAAAGATTTTCCCCTGTTGCCTAGGCTGTCTAGTCACTCTTTTGTTTCCTTGCTGTGCAGAAGCTCTTTAATTCAACTCCATTTATCAGTTTTTGCTATTATTTCCTGAGCTACTGAAGTCCTTATTCAGAAAGTTGTTGTTTATACCTGTATCTTTTTTTGGTCAAAATTAGTAAACTTTATTTAATAAACTTCAAAAAATAAAATAACAGATGAAAGGGAGCTTGAGCTTTGTTCTTCCTGAGGATCAGATGCATGACCCAGAGCAAGTTAGAATACCCTAGCCCCACTCAAGCCACAGACAAGGAAAGACTTCCATCGTAGTGTCAGGCATGGGGGGGGGGTGCGAGGGACCACAGCTAGGTCAGTAGGTTCTGAGATAGCAAAAGTGGAGAATAAGACAAAAAGTCCCATCAGAAACGGGACCCAGAACTTTAACGGGAACTGTCACAAGTAGTCATGTGTGAGGGAGCTGGGCTGGGGTCACAGTCCATGAGGAGGTGAGATAACTGCACAGCACTAAGGCAGTGGCTGCTGAGCCTTGCTTACCCTCAGATTCCCTGCCTCCCCCAGCTACCCACTGACATCTCCTGGCTACTCACTAGCTTCCCCAAGTTACTCACCCACCAGCCCTATCTACTGTCTAGCCAGTCCCAATTACACCTCAATATTACAGAGCTACAGCCCAACGTCACCCAGCTATTCAGTTACTAGTCCCAATTACACCCCAACCAGCCTCAACTACAGCCCAACCTCACGAAGCTATTCTCCCTCAAGCCCACAGTATACACCAGAGTCTCTTACCTATACCCCAAGCTCTCCGAGATACAGCCCAACTTCATCCATGTACACCCTGAGTAGCCCATTCTACAGACCCAGCTCACCAGAGTACACTCCAACCTCCCCCAAGTGCACGCCTACCAGCCCTAAGTATTCACTCTCTTCTCCCAAGTACTCTTCTACCAGTCCCACCTATTCAGCCACCACCCCAAAATACTCGCCAACATCTCCTACTTACTCACCAACTTCTGCAGTCTACACCCCAACCTCCCCCAAGCAGTCACCTACTAGCTCCACATCCTCCCCCACTCCCCCAAGTACTCCCCCACCAGCCCCACCTACTGTCTCATCTCCCCAAGGGCTCTACCTATGCCTACATTTTGAAGTGTCTCTCCTATTCCTCAGAAGCAACAAAATAAAAACAGGAAAAGAAAATGAGGAAGAGGAAGAGGAGAAAAGAGCAAAACTCCAATTAAAGCATTAAAAATAAGTAAATAAAATTCGATGAAATGAAATAAAAAGGAGGGACAATAAATCTTAAAAATTCCTCCTAGCTGAGATGCTTAGATTGGAGAAGCACCTTCCCATGTGCTCTAATGTTGGATTCTGCTAGTTACTGAGTAGTGAGTCATAGCTGGGGCCTGGTATAATTCTCTCTGCTTCCTCCAAATAGGTCAGTGCTGTCTGTTGGCTGAGCTCTGCTCCCCTTCCCACTGGGTGGGTCAGTTCATGGTGTGTTGTGTGTTGCAGGGCTGTGTTGAGTCCTGAGCTCAATACCCAAAGCTCAATGCCCACCTCCTGCCTCCAGGCCAAACTACTGGTGGCCTTGAGATGTCTAACTGGCATGCAGGCTGAGTAGGTGTGTACTTGCTCCAGAGGCCTCTGGAACTCAGAAAAGTGACTGTCCTGCATTTTCCAATCCCCAAAGTAGCTTGGTCCAAAACAATATGCGCTCTCTCCAGATGGCTTCTGGTTATAGAACTCCAAATATAGCCAGTCTGTCAGGAGATTTCTTCACCAAAGCTAACCTGCCATGCAGGAGGATGCACTGGCAGACCAGATCCTCGTGCTGGATTCAAAGCCTGCAAGAACCTTGGTTTCTCCTGTGGCTGGACTGCTGGTCTGTTTTTCCTCGTTGGGCTGCCTGCCCTCTGTGGGCTTACCTTGTGCTTGTGCCTTTGGGTTCTCTTCCTACCAAAGAGCCAGAATCAGTGTTGTGAACAGCTTCATAGTCTTCTCTGTTGCCTTTCTGCTGCTTCTCCATGCCTTTTAATTTCCCATGACCTCTTTCTTGATTCCCAGAGCTATTTCTCTTTCTCTCCCCAAAATACAGTTTCTCCTCTTCGCTTCAGCTACTTTCACTCACAGTCAAGTGAAGGGGACTTGCATCCTTTATTTGTTTAAATAAGATTTCTGTTCTCTTTTTTTTCTCTTCTCTTTCTGAAGCTCCCATAATGCCTATATTGGTTTACCTGATGGTGTCCCATGAGATGTCTTCACTCTTTCATTGTTATTGTCCCACTGACTAATTTTAAATCATTTATCTTTGAGTTCACTGATTCTATCTTCCTTAATCATGTCTGTTGGACACCTCTAGTGATTTTTTTTTCAGTTCTTTTACATATTTTCTTTACCTCCAAAATTTGGGTCCTTCTACTATTTTTCTACTTGTCGATATTCTCATTCTTTCATGCATTTTCTTACTGAGCTCATACAACATCTTTATGGTGAATACTTTAAGTTGTTGGGTAACTCAAATCTCTATTTCTTTGGGACTGATCTGAAGATTTACTTTGTTCCTTAGCATGGGCTGTAGTTTTCTGTTTTTCATGTCACTCATAGCTTTGTGTTGGGATTTGTCTGGGTCACTTGAGATTGCGAAGGGGAGAGGAGGATGGAAAGAAGTTCAATACGGAGCACCAGATCACAGAGTGGAGGAGGTATTTCCAGGTCTTCTGTAGCACCGCTGGGTAAATATTGATTTAAACAGTTGACGGTATATTTCAAAATATAGAAAAATAATGAAATTCCCCACATATAAAAATGATTAATGTTTGAAGAGATGGAAATGCTTATCATGATTTGATTATTACACATCATACACATGGATTAGCATGATGTACCTTATAAACAAGTATTACTATGATGTTTCAATTTAAAAAGAAAAGGCAGCTACTTTTCTCCCAGTGTTTACACACTGGCTATATACAGGGGAAGACCCTCATCAGTAAGTCCAGTTAGATATTTTGGGGCCTTCTGAGACCTTGTCAGGCCGCAATTTCTCAACTAAAGAGGTTTACCAGTTTCTTCTTTGAGGTACGTATTTGTAATCTCTTGCATCCCCTGGTGTCTCTCTGCAGCATTTCAAGTTATCTGGTTTTCAAATAGCAGTGGACCGCACTCTCTTTTTCCTCAGTGGCTACCAGGCATCCAAGTTACGCTTGCTGCGTCATCACTTTGTGTCAGAAGAGAGAGATACGAGGCCTTCAGGCAGATCTCCCAAAATTCGGGATGCGAGGCATACCTTCCACTCTTCTCCCTCAAGTTGAGCAGCTTCTCTGGATTGTGCTGAGCCGCATCAGATGCATCAAGCCAACCCCTTGCTCTTTTTTGTTTTCAGAGGCCCCCAGGAATATCAGTCATTCTGGCTCATATAGCACTCTGAATGAAGAGAGGCAGAAGCCATGTCCTTGGGCGAGAATGCTGGATGCACGCTCCAGGGTTTTCCTCCCTACCAAGGGAGAAGCCTCAATTTGTTGTCTTCTTTCCATCCCACTGGGTGTTGCTGGCTGCAGCAAGCCTCCGCGCTCTCGTCTTTGCTCTCAGTGGCTGTCAGGCATCCAAACTATGCTATTTCCATCAGTTCTTTCAGTGGGTCACGACAGAAACCGGCTCTTTGTGGGTTCTTCCAAAAAGCTTGAACCTCGGACTTAATGCTTCACTCTTCTTTCTAGCTGGAGTCCTCCCTTCCAGTGCTGATGTGAGTGAAACAAAGTTGCTGTTCTTTGTATCTCACACAGATGTTTTCACAGATGTTTTGGGCTGTTTGCCTAGAGCAGTTCAACTTCTTAACTGGATTCTGGAATTCTCATAAAGATATTTGAGTCTGTGTTCTGTTAAATTCATGTTTCTCTGTAGGAACAAGGCCTGGGACTTCTACCATCTTACAATGTCACTACACAATTTTTAACTGAAAGTGAGTACTTACAAGGGAGAAAATAAAACGTGCTGGGCATTCACAATTAGGTGGTAAAAATACATTGGTTACGTGAGTCCTGCAATCTTGGAGTGATTCTTAGTATACCATATACCAAGGAATAAATATGCTTATGTGAACAGGATACAGGGATATTAATGATCACAGTCATTTGTATCTGGCTTTCAATTTAGTAGTTCAGGAAATAATGGGTCTTTCTATTTCTAATTAAGTTTCCGGGTTTCTTGGGTCAGCTTTGTCTTAAATACTGTAAGATCCCTGGACAAACCAACTCATTACTTTATGAAATTCTGTAGGAACCATGGAAAATGGAAGATGATGGCAAATCAAGACAGATGATATTTGTATCACATCTTTACTACTCATAATGTGCTAAGAAAAGTTTTGGAAAGAAACATGATGGATCTGTTTTTGTGTTTGATATCTTTACAGTGTTGGTTGGCCAACCGGCCAACGTGAGTCCAACATTCATGAAGTGTGAGTCCAACTTGGTTGCTTATAAACTCTCAATGAGGGGCACAGGGATCTTTTTGACCCGAGTTTTGATGAATACAGATGGTTCAAATTCATTCTTTGTTATAAATATCTTCCCTATGATTCTCTTATTACCAGGTGCTTATGATTCTTTGGACTGAAAAATTTCCAAATTCTTGATAATTTCTCCATTCAAATTATAAATACATATTGGCTCCATGTTCTTTTCTTTTACTTGCTGCAATCCCAAATACAAAAACTTAGCAACCTCAAGACAATATTCTTTGTTTGACATGATATGAAATTGTCTCATCAGAAATCAGACTTCAATCACTCTAGTTCTTTCATGCCCTTGCTGCTACTGCATGTACCCTTTGATTTCATACATGTTAGTCAGTTCTTCCAATTTATCAGTGAACTCCTGGCCTTAGGTTTTTTTTCTATGTAGTTGGAATTCATAATGGATTACCTAATCCCACAATACTCAGAGTAGGTTCCGTGGCCATGCTGTATGGCCATTATCTGGTAACTTGTTAGAAATCAGGATCTCAGGCACCACCCCACTTGCATTTTAGAATCACTTTAAGAGATTTATAATCATGTGATGGTTGAGCAAAGCCCTAACTTCAAAGTATTTTGTAACAAATTTCTTTGACTCACACATTTCTGTCATTCTGCTGCCAGTACTAACCAAAAGTCAGTCTTGATGTGGCTTCGTATCACACTGACATTACATCTTTATATTTATCTCCACTTCAACTCTTGTGAGCAGATATATCTTCCTTATCTTAGCAAGATCTTTAAGCAGCATATGGTAGCAGCACAATTAATATTTGATGTTCTTCAATTTAGTAGCTACCAAGGTCATGAACCAATTACTAAGGTGCTAATGACATAGCAGGATCAATGAACTATTTCTTCTAAGATATGTGCATCTTAACAGAGTATTCCTGAAGGCAATGGATCTAACCTGAATCATTAATGCAGAGACTATTAATTCTGTTAGGCCAACTTCACTGGATTACGAAGTGCTTCACCAGCAGGTAAGTAGAGCACACTCCTGGGTACATCTGGGTAGGTCATGAGGGCATGGCCTTGGGTACTAAATATGCTTCTTCACCTGTTCTTCTCTGGTGCTGTGCCCAGCTACTCCCTGAGCCACCATGAACTAAGCAGTTTTACTGTGCCATGCCTTTCTGCCGTAATGTTCCTGCTTGGAGCTAGCTGACCATGGACTGAATCCCACAAACCATGAGCTAAGTCAGACCTTTCCTCCTTTTAAGTTGTGAGTGTTGGGTACTGTCTTAGAGAAGGGAAAGCCGATTAATACAAATGCTAAAGCTGGGAGTTTTCAAAAGTTGGCCAAATGAATAGAAGTAATTTTGGGGGCAAGTGACTTTTTGTCCTCCTATTTCCCTATACCTTGTCTATCACCAAAGTAATTCAGATGTAATAACTGAGTATTTGTGGCCTGGATGAGTGTCTTTTTAGTGTGTTCTCCCTGAAGGAGTACCTAACTTCAATATTTCCAAATATGGCAGAAGCTACAGGGCTCTGGAGAGACCCAGACTTAAATTTATCAAACAAGGGAAAGAGTAGTTGGAGGAGTTAGCAAGACTATCAGATCGTATTTTCTTGTAATTGCTTCTCTAGTCAACTACCTTCTTCATTGGGTTATAAATCGCCAGACTTGGGATGTCTATTTTATGCACACAGAACTCCTAGCCAGGTACCTCACACCCAAACACATTTCACGAATTTGGGGGAATAAATGATTTGAAATCATTGCTCCTTGCAGGATTAATACAGTGGCATGCCTGCAGCACATAATCTAACAGTGCCAGTAGCTCACGCTCTATCAGCAAGTGTGCGTATTCATTTCTGAAAGCCAAGTTCTGACAAAAACCATCACTATTAGCCACCAACTTGCAGTGAGCCACATCAGTGTTTTCCAGGTTACAGTACAAATGCTTGCTAATATGTAACTCCATCAGAGAAATTAGGCAACTATGACATTACCTTATAGACTGATTGTCAAGAGCCCTGCCTTTCCCCACATAATGACCAAGTGCTTCACAAATGCTTTCTCTTCTTTATAGAGTGAAAGAACATTAGCTGCAGGTTTAATGTCACCATGCTTGTAATTTGCATGTGGATGAAAAGTTAACATAATGTAGAAATGCAGAATTAAACTGGTTGATTATGAGCAGCAGCTCTGCTAAGATCAATTTCTCTATTCTCATTATTCCACCTTTTGGCTTATTGTGTATGTTGCTTTCTCTCATTACTCACAAAATTGCAAAATATGTCCCCAAGGATGCACTAGCAAAGGGCTTCTGGAAAATGGTGTTTGGACAGTTTACATAATGGGAACTAGGAAGCCAATGTTCTGCATTGTACAAAAGCCCCTGCTCTCTCACTTTGGTAACTGACCCACAGCTTTAGAAAGGAGAGAGCTTTAGAAGCAAAACTGAGTGAGGAAAGAAATTTTCAGGGAACTGACTTGTAGGTTTTATTTCAGTTTAAGTGATGCTTATAAGAATAAAGAATAACATGAGACTTCTAGTGATACTGAATCCACTATTTTGGTAAAAAGAAATGACATAAAAATGACTGTACCCTTAGAGAGTATGAGGAGGGAGACAAAGGTCTTTTCTTTTTTTTTGTGGGTACCGGGGGTCGAACTCAGGACCTGGGGTGCCAGCAGGCACCCGTGCCGCTGAGTGATATCACCAGCCTTTTTTTCCTATGTGGGTACCGGGAGTTGAACTCAGGACCTCACGCTTGCCAGGCAGGCGCTTATGCCGCTGAGCTATCTGACCGGCCCGACAAAGGTCTTTTCTAATGTAAACTTAGGAATGAATTATTTTGGGAAAGTTGCAAGAGAAATTTCTTAAGTTTTGTTTGTTGATGAGATCGTAACTGTGGTGCAATTTAATGTGCCTGTCATTATTTTTCTTCTGGCAGGGAGAGGTAAAGCAGAGCAGGGCCAGCTGGTCTTACCAGCTGCAATTTAGTTTGGGGTGTTAGTGGGAATGCTCTAAGCAGCACTGTGGCATCACTGTGACCTCCACAAGGCACTGTCCTCTCCATGCCTCATTACCTGCACATAAGGACTTGCTACACCATGCATCACCATGGCATTACTACCTTCAAAGGAAATAAAGATAACTGCATTTAGCCTCAATGTTACGAGTCATTCAATGCAGTAAAGGGAAGAAGGGCATTTTAATCATACCTACAAGAGGACAAAACGTAATTTAGAGATGAAAACCAATCTCTGATGCAGTAAGTGACACTAAGTAGCTGTGTCATGAAAGTAGTAACAGAAAGTCATCCCAGGTGACTGAACAGAACTTCTCAGCTTCTGCACATACTGTATATTCTACCATTATGCCACACTTGATCCCCTCTTCTATTCCAAGTCCTTTCAGACCTGGGGAGCAGGGAAATGAATTTCTGGAATTAGGCCTTTACGCATTGACTATGTGGGGGATTCATGTACGTGTGAGATGGACAATGCACTGCTCTGCCTGATGCCCTGTAGATCCCTCCTAACTCTATGATGATCAGATTTAAAAGTATCTGCCCCTCATCAGTATCTATTTTTCAGAAAGCAGTGGAAGTCTTCTTTGAACCAGCAATGAAGAAGAAAGTGGAAATAAGCTCTCGAGACTGCGTGCACCGCTGAGGAAAATGCTCAAGTTTAAGCTGAAGCAAATAAAAGGCACGTGACAATGTACAGTTCTAACAGACTTTTTATTTATTTTTATTTTTTTATTTTTTTGTGGGTACTGGGGGTCGACCTCAGGACCTCGCGCACCAACAGGCACCCGTGCCACTGAGCGATATCACCGGCCCCTTTTTTGTATGTGGGATCCGGGAGTCGAACTCGGGCCCTCGTGCTTGCAAGGCAGGTGCTTACGCTGCTGAGCCATCTCACCGGCCCCTCTAACAGACTTTTTAATGAGAACCAGTAAGTCAAATGCTTCGCACGACATATGAATGCATACAATCCAAGCCCTTCCCATGACAACGCACCCCGGCAGCGGGTTTCCTGAACACCCCCGACACTGCTTCACATTACAGGTGAGAAACAGTCTAACGCGTAACAGCGCAGAACACTCAGGAACGTGCTCTCATCTGATCAGGGGAAGAAGAAATGGAATCGAGACTCAGCTTGAGTAATCGGGTGACTCCAGATGAATCCTACTAGCCAACAGAGTGTACAAATAAGTGTTCACTGTTCACATTTCCTATTTCAAAGTCAGCTGGTAGAAGGCAGGGCATCAAAGACTGGACACAAATTAACCTGAGAATGCAGAATAGCGTGTATCCTGCAATTCAGTTACTTAGGGAAATGGCCACAAGGAGAGAACAGTCTTAGATCCCCCTTTACCCAAAACTCTACCTACCATGGAGACTCCTGATTATAAATAATTGAAACTGACACAGAAGATGAAAAGGGAGCCAGATGACTCTAAGGATTAAATTCAGATGTAACTCACGCCAGATGGGGGCTATGGAAATGCTCTTGATATGTTAACACTTTCACATGATGAAAAGTTAACCACTGCAATTTCTCATCACCACACGAACAGAAACCTGTCACAGGATAAATGAACACTGCTTGACAAGCGTTGAAGGTTTTACCATCTAGTCTTTACAGGGAGGTAAGAGATGCTATGGAGTTCTCTAGGAAACAACTTTTGGGAAGGTTTTTTTTTACTGAGAAGAAAAGTATCTGAGGGAAAAGCATAGTACAAATAGAGCTACAACAACAGTGCTGCTTCCTTTTGAAGGTAACAAAGTCAGCAGAAAAGTTTCTTAGTCACTGTCATGGTGTTAAGGTCCTGCTCTTGGCTTTGTTCCCTCTGCCTGAGTGTAAAATTCTATTACAGTTATCTTAGCTTTTAAGTGTAAATAAAAAAAAAACAACAATGGGACAAATATCCAGTCAGTTTAGTAACAGTCTTAAAAATAAATAAGTGCAGAAAAAAACTTGAGTTGTGTTTATGTTGGTGAATTTTTTAACAGATGATGATAATAACTACACTATAATCCAAAGATTACCAAGAATCATATACAGAATGTTCTCCCTGCTTTGAGGTCTGCTTCCTGGGATTAAATTCAGCAAACTGCCTGGAGAAGCAACCACGATCAACTCTCCGCGGCTCAGACAAGGCGTATGCTGCTCTTTTCCCCTTGGTTAGTAACTATGGTAGCTAAAAGTACAGGCACAATGTAATAAGACATTTAACTAAACCGAATGAACTTTATTCTTTAAGTTGCACACCCAGTCAGAGGCAAATGAGCTCTGCCGTGCATTCCTTTTATGTATTCCTGTAATGCCAACACTGCTGATCTGAAACTTTCATAAGAAAAGCATACCCTGTGTACAGCTCACCAGGAGCACTTCAGCCATCTAAGGGGCACAAGTCCCCTGAATCCATGAGCCGCAGACAGAGCAATCTAAAGCTAGGAACTGGACAGCGGGCTGCTTTGTAGATCCTGCTGTCAGTAGCCTTGAAAGGGTCAGACAATTTCTAATAATATTAGCTATTTTGGTGTTAAACAGAAAAAGTGACAGAGGATTGCTACCCATAGGAACTAGCGTACACTGTGGGCATTTGGTTTAAAGTTCCAATAAAAACAGCATATTATTGTGACCAAGAGAGCTATGAAATAGGCACATTTAAAGTTCTCAGACCCTGTTGTTTTAAAGCTGCATAATGATCTAAAATCAGTCAAAAAGTGTCTCACTTGCCCGGGAAAGGCAGCAAAGGGAGGAGGAGGGGGAAGAGCTGATGAGTGGGAACATTGGTACAGAATTTGAAGCACCAGGGAGTCTTCATCTACCGTATAAAATAAAACCTGGTTCTGTGGTCTTAGACTGATGAAATGTTAAGCCTATGATATGCCAAGATTCATTTGTTACAAGCATGAACTCTGGGTAATATCTCCTAATAAACAATTTCTGTTAAGGCCTTAATGTTCTTTTTCAAGTTATTGGCTATACAGCATTTCCCTTCATGCCTCCTTTTAAGCAGAGGTAGAATGCTGTATGACTTAGTGAAAAGATCAGTGTTAGGCAAATTGACAGAAAGGAATAAATTTTACGGTTCTGACTGAACAGCCAGCACTGAAGCACAGTCGCTGCAAAGTGAGGAAAACACAAGTCCAAGTTGAGAAGTGCAGCGGAACAGGGCAGACAAGAGTGTGCTCACGGCACGCTCCCGTAGAACATGCGTCCCAACTCGCGGGAATGCCAAAGAGCAAACGCAAATAAATTTGAGTGAGTAGTTCAAAAATACGCTCGATTATTTTAGAGAAAATAATAAAATGTTAATATTAGGTTATCTTGAACTAACGTTTAAGTCACAATGTTCATGACAACCATCATGTTTTTTAGTTTTTGATTAAAATGCCGGTATCCAGGAGCCTGGATGCTTCTCTGACAAAGAGGCAAGCAACGGGAATTTGAAAAATGTTATTAAGGTCCTGAGTCCAGTTTACAACTCTTGAAATTTTTCTCCTGGAAGCATAGTTTTTTGTCCCCTTTCATGATCAAGCACATAAAGAAAAGCCATAAAACTTCTTCACTGCTAGAGGAAGAATACTATACAGTAGAGGTTGGAAGGCAACAGTCAACAACACTCACATATTAAGGTTTGCTTATCTATACTTAGTTTCTTTTAAATATTTTTAGAACAGAAATAGATGCTTATATTCATCAATTTAAATAAGAGTAAGATTTCCTCCAACTTCCGAAATATACATAAATGACCTCAAAATATTGTACTTATCACTCATCTTTCCTGTCAGAAGAAACTCAAAAGTTAAGACTTCCTTGCATACTTTGAATATAGTAAAAGTAAACAATAAAAAAAGAAAACTGAACTAAGACAAATTCTAAAACAAAAAGATATCAACTAAATGGAGTATACGACTGGATTCTATGTTTCTGTGAAAAGCAGCCAAAGCATGGAAGCCAGGGTGGGGACACACAGAAAGGGCCCGCTGTGAGTTGCGGGGCCGTGCTTTCCTCTCACAGCTCAAACGCAGGGAACTTGGCTTTGGTGGGCACGAGCAGGTCCGCCAGGAAGTATATTGTTCCCGCCATCCCTGAAAGAGAGAGGTGAAAGTTACTACGCCAAATGATTCCATTCCACGGAGCAGCTCCGCTTTTTAGACAAACAGCTTTACAGTAGTAATGACAGTGGCATAAAGGGAATGCAGCCAGGTAAGTCCGAGTCACTGCCCGTCATTTGCCACAGTGAGCGTCTTGGCCATGGCACAGTCTGCTGATCTGTGACGCGAGGACAGTGATGCTTGGCGGTTTTGCTGAAATGATTCACAGTGGCATCTGCGAAATGCTCAGCACATGGCCAGCACCATGAATGGCAGTTGCCACTGTGACTACCAGTCGTCAGCCTGTGGTGAGATGCGTGTGAATTTTAATACTGACCTGACATATTAGGAAATAAAGAAGCAGTGTACGTAATGACTATAAAATTAATTTGTTGCTACAACTGAAATTCAAATGCATTAATTAACAAGCAGAAAAGTAATTGCTGATAAGGCAAATAAATAATGTGTGAAAAATACCTTCGAAGAGGGAGAAAGGGGTATCCGGGGTCCTGCACCCATGTTCTCCGTAGTCCAAGCACCATTCAGCAAACTGAAAATAAAACCAGATTAAATTACGGGAGTGGTTTCTTCCCGAGACTCCAGAAGTTGACAGAGATTGTCTTTCAGGACCACTCTGAAACAGTAAGTCAGAGAAGAGGGATTGATGCCCGGAAACGGATGGTCCACTCTACAAGAGGATGTAGTGGGAGGAATTTCATGAATTGCTTGAGCCAGGGATTGCAAGGTTACCCAAGAAGGGAACACAAATCACCCTACATCTTTATTTTTTTCTTCCATAAATATTACTGAGTAGAATAATGGCCCATTAGATTTTGAAGGTTTTTCTTAAAGAATATGCCTGTTACCTGTAAACTCATGTCTTAAAAAGTAAATTCATTGAATAAGATGAGCTACAGTCCCCTCCTGAACCTCCTGAGGGGCCACTTCGCTGCTGGCAGTCTGACTCCTACCTTACAAGCCCTGTACAGGTACTTCCTGTCCTGCGTGAGGTTGTAGAGCGTCAGGAAGGCGTAGGCATTCCCTGCAGCGCCGTGGCACAGCCCGTAGCCCTTCTTCAGCAAGCCATACTGCCAGATCACATCCGCACACCGGTAGGCATTGCGGAGGTACTGCTCCTCTCTGAACACCTGCAGAGTTGAGGGACGTGAGTGTCATTATAAGGATATAAAAGCAAGTCCTATTGACGTTCCTTCCCACTAGGAAAGGAGAAGAGATGAGGAAAGGGAAGAGAAGGCGGCGGCTTCGAAAGAAAAGGCAGGGGTTTCAGCAAGAGAGAGAGATGTGTTATATCGACAGCGCCAAATTATTAAAGTTGATTAGCTTTGCTGGTTTTTAAATAATTGAGTATGACCTTGTCTACAGAATCTTGCATCTGTGTATGTGGACATTACTGATGAAGCAGCATTGTTTAACCTGGAACTTGCTTTATCATTAGTCACTCTCCAATGAGCACGCGCTCACTTCTTTTGTAACTATGGTACCCTTTGCCTTAGGAAGTTTATAGACCAGAGAAGAAACTGTTAGTTGTTAACATGCAAATTGATTATAAAGCACCAGCCTTTGTTAGAAAAAGATAACCCTTTATAATCCTTTGTTGCCTTTCATGTCTTGATCAAAGACTTAAGAAATATTCTGAGTAGATACTTTTAATATCTCATTAAAAACGAAGTGTCCTTAAAAGTAGTACAAGGCAGTTTAAAAATCTTTTCCTTTAAACTTTCTGAAATGAATCTGATATAGTAAAGCTTAGTTATGAGATGTCAGTGTCTATTTATAGTCTAGAGATTTGTAATTTGTTAATCTGGCACCAGTGGTCACCAATACCTTGGCTTCTCTTTTTTCAATTAAGAATCTTTTTGTTCTTGTTTATAGTTCTGCTACAGCAAGCTTTTTAGGAGTGATAGCTGTTTTTTTTTAAATTGTAGTAAAATGTACGTATTATAAAAGTTACCATTTGAACAAATTTTTTTTTTTTTTTCAATGCAGGTACCAGGAGTCAAACTCAGGACCTCACGCTTGCCAGGTAGGCGCTTATGCTGCTGAGCTGTATCACCGGCCCCATTTGAACAATTTTTAAACACACAATTCAGTGGCATTAATTACATTCACAATGTTGTATAACTATCATTACTACCTATTTGCAAGACTTTTTCATTATTCCCAACAGAAACTGCATCCATTAGGCAATACATCAATATCTTTTCCATGGCTCCAGATCCTGGGAACCTCTATTTTCTGTCACTATGAATTTGCTTACTCTAGACACTTCCTATTAGCCATCCCTTTGTGTAAGTGTGGTCATACAGTATTTATCCTTTTGTGTCTGGCTTATTTCTCTTCGTATGTTTTCAAAGTTCGTGAGCTGTGGTACGTATTTGACTTTCATTCTTTTTTAAGACTAAATAAATTCCACTGCATGTGTACATCATGTTTTCTTTTTCTGTTCATCTGTTGATGGATACTTGGATGATTTCTATCTTTTGGCTTAGCAAAGACCTATTATGAATACTGGCACACATCTATCTGTTTGAATTCTTGTTTTTAGTTTTTGTGGGTATACAACTATTAGTGGTATTGTTAGATGTAAGGATTATAAAACCAAGTATAAATTATAAAATTTTTTGTTACATTTTCTAGTTTTTTTCCTTTTAAATGAGAAAACACACGGTACCTTATAGGCCTGGGTGAGCATGTAGATTACCCCAGGGGCGCCGTGGCACCAGTGGACAAGCAGATCTCGATTATCTTCCAGACATGGAGGATAGTTGCCAGAAGGGAATTTCAGCTGGCAGACAAAGTCTACACTGGGCTTGACCAAGCTATGTAACTTTGCTTGGCTCACTTGAAGGCTGGGCTAAAAATGAGAAAGAATTATTATTAGTTCTGCTGAAGTGAACAGATCTTCCCAGAACCCAGTATGCATTTTATTTTATTTATTTATTTTTAAGAGTAGGAAGAATTTATTGAGAGAAAGAAAGTTTCTGTCTAAGAGGGACAAAAGGGTCCCCGAAAAGTGGGTTGCCCCCTGGGATGCATTGTAAACCAGAAAAAAAAAAAAAACATGAACTGGAATGTCATTAAAAACCCTGGATTTTATCCAATTTTTTTCCACCTACCCCAACATCTTTATTAATTAATCTTTTGCGATTTTACCTTATAATTTGTAAGTAATAGAACAAATTAAATTGGGCCATCAGTTAACTAAGGGCCTTCTGTGTACATTAATTTTCAATATTTATTACTTATATACATAAAAATAATTTTCCTAATTCAATGCTTGAGAATGTGAGTGGAGACGTTTCCTAAAATTTCAATTCCTAAAGCACACTTTAAGGGCATAAAGAGATGCAGTAGACAACCAAGCAAACTTTCATTTCTACATTTAGCGAAGCGGTAAGTGATGTTTTCAATAGAAAAGGACACCTGGAATCTAACATCAGACTGCAGCATGATGTTAGATCAAATCTTTCTGCAGAGGATTTAAAACCAGTCTACACACAGGATCAGTCTGAATGATGTTCAGATTTACACGACACACTGATGCAGGGCATATGAGCTGCTGTTTTTGATATAACTTTTTAATTTCTCTCTTTGCTTCTGTTCTTAATTCAATGCACTGCTCACTCTTTTAACAACAAATCTGAAGTTGTGCAGTCAGCAGCGGGTAGAGAATGTGATGGTGAGCAGTGGACAGGGGTGTGAAGCACAGGCAGGAGGAGGTGCTGGGAACGGAGAGATACCGCAGTTTGCACAAGATTCTGAATGTGCACTGAGTTCTTCAGGGGACACCAAGATTGTACTTTACATGAAGAACAGTGCTGCAGCTGCATTTAAAGTGTCAGAGTACAAGGGGGAAACCTGCAAGGGTAATCTGACATGGCCTAAAATTAATATTGGTTTATTTTATGTTGGTTCGAAGGCATATACTAGAGTGGACTTTCAAGAATAAAAATTAAATCATTTCAAATGTATAATAACCTGCAAATGGAAAAATCAATACTTGAGTTTTCAGATAGGTTATTACAGCTAACAAAAAGAGGCAGAACAGAGGATGCCTCCTCCAGTATCTGTTTTAAAGAAAGGTCAACATGGCCATCCAGTCACTGACATGCATGCTTCTAACTCACCTTGAACTTCAGATGACACAAACTCTCCTTTCCTGAAAACTTTTTAAGGATCTACATGTACTTTGAGAAATAGCTCCCAAGGGAATGTGCCAGAAAAATAAGGGGATTTAAGCTTAAATTGTCAAAAACCTTAATTATAAAACTTCCAGTTGAGAAGTTCAGAATAAATACGACTCTTTGGATTGCCACTAACAATCCAAGTGTGACTTTGCATTCCAAAGCACTAATAACTTTGAGTTTTTTAGCTGTGCTCTCATTATTTAGTTATAGGTAGAGGGAAGGCCTGACGATGATTCTGTATTACAGCCAGCTCCTCAGCCAGCTGGTAACATGTCCATCCAAGCAGTCATGTTGAATATATTAACGCAACTGTGATTCGGGAAGGTGAGGGTGGCAGTTCTGCTGCCATTAATAAATCGGTTTTTTTTGTTGCAGTGAATCCTATTCGTCCTCAGTCTATCTGACTTTGATTGAGGTCTCTCAGTATTATCAAAAGCTAAGGACTGCTGGGCACAGCACATTCAGCTGTTTTTTGGGCACGTTACACAACATTCACTAAAACGTCTCCTCGGCTTTGCTACGTGAGCCTCAGGCAACGTGTGCTCATTTGTTTTCTATTGACTTTGTTTCAGTGAGTTGTACCATACAGTGCAGAATCATATCCTTGACTTGAGGAACTTGTTGAAAGAGAAGAGTAAAGCATACTTCATATAGGATTATGGGTCAAAATAGCTTGCACTGAGTAGGTGAGTGTGGTAACAGGCAAAGCAAACATCACGAAGCAGTGCCTTTCGTGTTTATGCACTCCAAAATGCACCTGGGCCAGACTTCTTCGTCTAGGTCAAGCGGTTAAAAGAAGTGTGATACGGCATTTGACAGAGGTAAAACACTGCGGCAGGGTCTGTCTTCCCCCTCGCCAGGATGGCCACCAGGAAGCACACTTAAAGTCTCACTGTCCACACCCCTTACCTGCATCAGGTAGTAATAAATTCCTGCCAGGCCATGAGCAGCCCCGATGTAATATTCCTGGTACCATTCATACATCAGTGGAGACTTTGCTGTAAAGTTTCTCTTTCTAGCTAGGTTTTCTCCAGAGGTTAAAACTGTTTCACAAATCTGTAGGGAGAAAGCCAACCAAAGTAATAAGGTAATTAGAATAAAAACCTCCTGGGTGGAGGCAAAGAAGTTTTTCCATAGGAGGCACCAAGGAATTGATAGCGAATTAGATGCCATCTTCCGGCTGGAAGAGCACAGTGTCCTTCTGCTTCAGACAAGTGTATGTGACTACATCCTGCCTAGAAGAGGGACGGCAGCCAGATCTGGAACTCTCTTCGCTAGTGTTTGCAAGAGTTTACCTATTAAAGCACAGCTGGGTGTGGTGCGCATGCCTGCAATCCCCGCACTCCGGAGGCTGAGGCAGGAGGATCTTCACAATTTTGAGGTCAGCCTGGGCTACATAGTGAAACCCTGTCTCAAAAAACCAAAATAAAGGAAAGCACAAACACCTCTGGGCACAGGAGATACCTGCACCCGGGAGGTGAAAGCTGACCCTACTCTTCCTCTGAAAGGGTCTCTACACTCTTGAGTAGAGCAAGTTCTGACTCCAAGTCCCTCCCTACAGTGGTTCCAGGAGCACTGGAAGATGCTGGTCCTCTGGTTGTGCTTGACCTCTAAAGGTCAAAATACACCACCTTTCTACCTGGGGTGTGCTAACTGGAAAAACAAAGACAATAGTTTAGGCAGAGAATAAGGCAGTGGGATTCTAAAAAGACTCTAAATGCACAAAAATGTGGTACCTGCTGAATATGGCTTTGAGGGATTTTTTCCGTTCCAAAGTTCTTATTGACAAAAAGGAGAGCATAGATGTAGCCGATTCGTCCATACAGCATTTCATTTGGAGCATGGGGATCGATCTTGTTTAGGTGAATCAGCCTAGAAAAAGAAATAAATGTCTAAGATAATCAGAAAGGGATTGACATATATATGTATGAAAGGCTCAACGTTCAAAGGTAAGTCCTCCATGAAATCCTTCTTCACAGTGGAACTAATGAAAATTTGATGGAGGAAGAGATACGAGTGTGTGGCTGTGGCTACCCAGTTCCCCTTGTTCCTCACAGAGGCACGCCCTAAGACGAGGACTTAAGCAGCTGGGGTCAGAGAAACAAACGACTGCTAGGTGTAAAAGACTCAGTCAACACTCAAGAGCAATTTTCATAAAAAGAAAGGCCTGCTACCTCCCACTGGTCCCCTTTCCTCAGTTTATTTCTTTTCTTTTTTTTTTTTTTTTTGTGGGTACCGGGTGGTCGACCTCAGGACCTCGCGCCGCTGAGCGATATCACCGGCCCCTTTTTTGTATGTGGGATCTGGGAGTCGAACTCGGGCCCTCGCGCTTGCAAGGCAGGCACTTATGCCGCTGAGCCATCTCACCGGCCCTCAGTTTATTTCTTAATGTGCTAGCAGCCCTATGGGAAGTGTCTGTCCAACAGCCTAACCTACCCACACAGTAACTCACGCAGGGGCAGAAGCTATCAGCCTTCCTGCTTCCCAGTCTCAGCTTTCTGGCTCTCACCTTCAGAAGCAACCTTGTTTACCAGCTCTGTCCCCACATGTTCTCCAACTTGTTATTTAATGATACATCTTCACAGCCGCCATACTGGCACAAAGTGCTCTCACTCTTTACCAACTGACTCAGTTCCATTCTGGTTCCAGAAAAGATGGAGTCAGCTCACCTCACCCTACCTCTCCCACTCAACGTAGCCCCAAATTCTGGACAGCTATGAAACAACTATTTGAGAACTGTACAAGTAGCAGGCAGAATGAAAGGCCAGAATTTTGAAGAACCACCAAACGGAGTGAGTTTACCATATTTTCCCCTGGCCTAAACTCAGTACTGTACAG
Source organism: Erethizon dorsatum (assembly GCA_028451465.1). Lineage (NCBI taxonomy): Eukaryota > Metazoa > Chordata > Mammalia > Rodentia > Erethizontidae > Erethizon > Erethizon dorsatum. The sequence continues at coordinate 26,070,156 of CM051835.1, read as the reverse complement.
GTAAAATCTAGACCTGGGCAATGGGGAGGCCAACGCAGAGCCCCAGAGGGATCCCTGCAGGTCTCTCAGTGACCAAAAGGAAAAGAAACCCCACCCCTTTGTTCTCTTGTGCCCCAGGCCATAAGCAGTATTATCATGGGCACTCAAAGGAGTCGAAACTCTGAGGGAGGGACCCTCTCGCACAGATCTGAGGAGCTGTGGTTCCAGAAAGGAGGGGAACCCCACCGCTGAACCCCACCGCTTTATCTGTCCCTGTCCTCCAAATCACCTGGCTCTAGAGGCAGGTGTGGGATGGACGGGCGGGGCAGGGCAGGGCAGGGTAACCCAAGCCCCAGCTTCCTTGCCAAAGGACCAAAGAGGGAAGTTGCAGGCACTCCGAAGCAGGGGAGAACAGAGGGAATAAACGTGGGAAAGAAACCACGTTTGGCCATCTGAACCCTGTGAATGAATCTTTTTTCTTTTTTGAGGGAGTATGTGGGGTCATGCGGCAAACTGATAGAAAAAAATGTCCCTGCTATTTTAGATTATTTATTACATTGAGTTTTGAAAGTGAATCTCAATTTTCCCAACAGTAGCCTATGAGTTCAGTGTGATCCCATTTAAGTTATTAAAACAAAGTTTTGGTGAAACTTGACAAAAATGATAGTAGTAAAAAGAACCAAGGAATTTCTGGAAAACCAAATTTATCTGGTGCTTTATGATACTCAACAAATTAATCTCTATTTTTAAGGTTTCTCGTTTATAAAATGAATAGCCCTTCTGAGTTAAAAATTCTGTCATTTGCTGTCTGCGTAGAAATTTAATTTTAAAGTAGTTAGAAACAATGTGCTGTGCCTTGTGCCATCTAACTTTATTCTACACTCTAGGGCTGGGCAATTAGCACTGAAGTATCAGAGGTCATGAATGTGAGGTGCTTGGTTACATCTGAAATACTCTCATGAACCAACATTCAGAGGCACTCCGCATCAAACTCTACACTAGCACATCTGGTAATAAGCGTAGTAAAAAATGTTTAGAAAATGGCTTTCCCTGATGCGATACTAGTAGTCACAGGTTGGAGGTGTGGGTGATGGCACAAGCTTTCTCATCCTTTATGGACAGGATCTAAGAGGGGCTTGGGGACAATGCGGGTTTCTCAGAGCTACAAGAACAGGGTAGGGGACTACATATGTATGCGGATCTTCTTTCTAAGGTTTGTCCATCTGGCAGCATAGGTCAGGGTATAGGTGAGGGGTCACACAAACGGCCCCACAGCTGATCTGCGGAGATGCCCACAGTTACTAAAAGCAAGAATAAAAGAAACCCAAGCAAACTAAAATCTGTCAATGGGCTACTAGCAGGCCTACCCTAATAGGTTCAGTGAAAATGTCCTAACCGTGAAGGAAAAATAACCCTCATCTCAAATCCCCCTCCCTACCATTTTCATAAGTTATAGGGAAAGGAGAGGAGCATTTAATGTTTCAAATGAAGAGGACATGTTTCCGTAACAGAATGAGCTCACTTTAGTGACTGAAAGTGGCTCATAGTTACGAAACAGAGCTGAGACGGTACAAAAGAGGCTGTAAGGGAACCTATTTCCCAGAAGGAAAGATGGATTTAAAACACCAGGGCTAGTCGCAGTTATTGAAGAAGTTAAAACTTTTTCCTATTACACCTTAACAAACTGATGCATCTCAAATTGAAGAAGCGTGCAAACGCTGGTTCATGTGTTTTTTTTCTTTTATAATATAGGAAATAAGCTCACATGCAACAAAGGTTATCTTAGGAATAGGGTCACCATGCTCAGGTTTCTATTTTCATGTAATAGCTTATTTGACCTTTGTTCAACATGTACAGGGCTATACGGGTGGTAGAACTGTGGGCCATGTACTTCAATACCATATAGAGGTGTACACACACACACATATACCTACACCCCATTTGTGTGTGTGTGGTGATGTGTGTCAAACCCAGGACCTTATGCATGCTAGGAAAGAAATCTACCACTGAGCTATATCCCCAGCCAGCCCTTAATTTTTAAAGAATTGAAAAACATTTATTAAGAAAATTATAATTTTCTTCCTCATGCCAGAATTGGCAGTTCAGTTAACACTGAGAACACTGAGACCACAAGAAAACAAATCTGTTTATTAGTTAAAAACTCAACTGCTGTAGTAAAAAAAATTACTGTCTCAAGTTCAGATAAAAACTCATTATCAAGTTTTAACCTAAATGTATCCAATTGTATAGAACTCAAATATAAAAACACTTCGATTTACTTTCGCAGAGTAAATTGAAAAAACTATTCAAAAAGTAAAATTTCTATTTAGTTTTTAGGCAAATACTACTTAAGGGAGTATTACTCAGAACAAATAACTGCAATGATACTCTTATAATGCTACCACTAGGTGGCAATACAAAAACAGCATCCCAATTACGTATTTGTATTTTGCAACCAAACTCATTGGCATTTGTGCTCTTCACAGTAGGTAGCAAACACCTTTTAGGGCCGGTGAGATGGCTCAGCGGTGTAAGCACCTGCCTGGTAAGCGTGAGGGCCCGAGTTCAACTCCTGGAACCCACATAGGAAAAAAGGGCCAGTGATATTGCTCAGCGGCATGGGTGCCTGCCGGCACACGAGGTCCTGAGGTTGACCCCCGGTACCCACAAAAAAAAAAAAAAAACAAAAAAAACCACCTTTCAAATACTAAAAACAAAGTACTGCTCAGAGCGAGCATCTTATTACAACAATAAAACTTTGGGTAATAAGACAAGTATTTTTTTTCTGTATTTGAATTCAAATTACTAAAACTTAATTGGGTCTAATGATTACTAATAGTTGGATTTTGTAATGCTTGAATTGCATGCTACATTTTCAAGATAAAATAAGTATGTGACAGTATTCATAAATCACAATGGTTATAGGTTTGAAGAAACTCAAACCCACAAGAACATCACTGTAGCTCCATTTATTTGTTTTGATGTGTTGATATTAATAGCAACCAATCTTTAGAAAAGATAAGCAAGTCACTGAAATGTCACCGAAGAAAGAATAAAGACATTTAAAGTTAGTATAGTTCTGTTCCATTCCTAGCAATATTTCCCCAGGGTGTTGGGGAGAATTTCTTTCTGCCTTGTATTATATCAAAAGATTTGTAAAGTTAAAAAAAAAGTTCTTTTCTGACCCATCACACTACAAAGGAGAGAGGTTATACACTTCCTGTCCAGAAAGCCAAAGTTCTTCATCATTCTAAGTACTGCCCCCAAAGTACTATATATGTCAGGCTGGTCACCTAATTGGGTACAAAACAGGCAAAGCTCTCTATTTGTTTTGTGCCACCAATATCTCCGTGCAGCAGAAAGGGCAAAAACCGACATGATATATGTCAGGCAGAAGAAAGAACTGGCTCTCTATACTGCCATCCACCAGCCCTCCCTGGCCATGTGCAGGGCAATGTGAACAGAAACACAGATGCATGCTCCTTTTGGGGAGCAGAGACCCCTCCAGGAAAAATGCACATCCTTTCTCTCCACTGAAAATAATCCAGGGCTTTCATCCACGGCTGGAAGCTCAAAGGTTCCCAGGGGCCTAGGGCTAAGAATCTCCTTCCAAGGCAAACACTGGCTTCTGTGGATTTCAGTTCCTTTGTCTAAGCTTTAGGCTTTTGATAATTTCAAAGGCCTTTTTGGACTCTAAAACTCAAAATGATGATTCTGAAAGGCCGTCATATTAGGAAAGTATAGGAAAGGTGATCTGGAATGTGTCATTGGCAGTGGAGCACAGCAGAGACCATACACAAGAAATCTGAGTGTGGGTGAGTCCCAAAAGGGGTGCGATGTGGAGGAGAAACTTTGGAAAAAGGAAAAGCAACAGGTTTAGTAAGTACCTGATGATATAAAATAATTTTGTATTTCCTGAAATGGAATCGAAAAGAATTATATATTTTTCCACTACAACAGAAAAGATATTAAGAATGAAACAAGAGCATAATTTATAAATAATTCTCTTTTCCTTCTGTTCTGCCATGAACTCCAAAAATCTTAGAAGTTAAATGGGGCCCTACATGGCATATTTTTCTATCATATATCCACATTCTATATTTTTAACTTTAACAAGCCTATTGGCTATGAATAAAATACTGTTGAAATGTCATACAAACTTTAAAAAGATATAAGAAAAACATCTTTATTACCAAGGTATCCAGAAAGAAATGGAACCTGAGCTCACACTTCAGAATGTTTTAATTAAAAAACAACAGTATTAATGTATGGCACCATTTCCCAAGAAAGCTGCTTCGCAGAGGCCCTCAGGATGAGGGAGGAGGGCTGTGCGCAGGAGTAAGCCTGGCAGGTGCTGCTCCCTAGCACTGCAGCACTGCAGAACGCAGCATGTGAGACACTGAGGACTCTGGGCGGCCAGCGCTTGAACACAACCCCCAATCTGTGTGAACACCTTGTTTTCATCGAACATCTATTCGCAAGCTATCGTTTTTTGCCTATGCATATTTTGGGAGAGAGTAGCATTATATATAAGACACTGGGATCACTATAATTTAATTTGATGGTACTTAGGAGTGGTTCACTGAATAAGACTATTTTGTGGACATGATGTGGCTGACAGCTTGAAACTGGCCATGTGAAACAATGAAAAGGTAGTTTCTGTGTTTCAAATCTGAGTACAGAACAGTTTCTGCATTGGCTGGTCATATGCGAGTCAACTGCTATGGGAGAAACACTTTAAACTTTCGAGAAAATCAATGTTTTGCATTACCTGTCCTTTTGGTCAAGTGTGGTGACAGATTTTATACTAAATATGTCCCAGCCCTAATGTGGAATGTTCCTAGCTTTTCTCCTGTCTACACTAAGTAATGTGTTTTTTAAAATTTTAAGTTGTACTACATGATTTGTAGCCTGTGACAAACACAGCATAGTGATGTGTAAAAAAAATATGTGAATTCAGGGACTGATTCAGTATGATTGATAAACCATTATAGGTAGTGCATTGTAACCCTTGTGTCACAATTTCCAGCGGAAAAAATCAGCTAACAGAAAATATAACTACTGTATGGGAAAAAATTGAGGGAGGAGGGAAAATTTGCATAGGTGTAGTGATTCCTTTTCAAATATAACACAATCCTATCTTACAATGTCCAAAAAGCCTGCTGACAAAATATACAGTATCACATGTACAGCGGTCCCTCAGCATCCATGAACAGTGGTTCCAGGATCATCAGTAGATACTAAAATCTGCGGATGCTCCAGTCCCTCATATAAAATGTGTGTTAGCATACAACCTATGCACATTCTCCCATACACTATAAATTACTTCTAAACTACTTGTAATGACTAATATAATAGACATGCTATATAAACAGTTGTTGTACTGTTTAGGGAATAACAACATGGAAGAAAGTCTGTACATGCTCAGTACAGAAATAATTTTTTCTCTAATACTTGTGATCTATAGTTGGCTGGATCTGTGGATATGAACTTGTACATATGGAGGGCCAACAACATAAGATAACCCAGGGGACCCTCAACAGACTAAACTTGTGATGGTAATGCCATTCTAACAGTAATTTATAAGAAAGAATAGTGGAAATAAAAAACCATGGTCAATTCAGGGATGATCAATGACGGAAAGACTGGTCAAGCTGCAACTCTGCACCTGTTGGTACTAGCGCGCTAACTGGGAGCCCAAGAGCCCTACGTGCAGACTTTCAAGGCAAGCAGATTGCTTAGAATTCAAAAGAGTGCTCAATAAACTCTAGTAAGGTAATAAATACAGTACAAAAAATTAGGGATTCCTCAAAATTTACCAGGTTGTAGTGGACTGTCATGATTTATATAAAGTGAGAGTCTACATTTGTGTGTCACTGCCTCTAAACAAGACAGTCTGTGGTCCCTTAGGAAGCCTCTCTGAGCCCACATGCAAGATGTGAGCTACATTTCTTTGAATTACTGAGCCTGGGGAGTGCACCTTGGATTAGTACTTACATGAGTAGGCTTTTGATCCCACATTCCTGAACACAACAGCGTTTTATAAAATATAAAATAGGGATTACAATGATTTTTCCTTAACTACAATATAGGAATAACATGAGAATTTATCCAATGCAGGAGTACAATTTATCTGCTGAAAAAATAAACGCACTGAAACGTTCTTTTGTTACACGTGCAGAATGTATAATGATGTCTAGGTGACAACCCTCACGGGGAAACACGATTACCGTGTAATGCAGTCCTCCGCCTGCTTCTCGTTGTTCATCCTGTGATGCAGCACAGCGGCCACCGCCAGGGGGCCCGCGTCCCCGCACAGGAAGGTGATGGAGCGCTTGCTCAGGCAGTTCAGGCTCTGCTTCACGTAGCCGTGCGCCATCTGCAGATAGGCAGGATCCCCGAACACATCGTGGAGATGTAAGTACAGCACGGCAATGCCTGGGAGGCAAAAGCCAAACAATGACGAAAGGGCGGTTGATTTTACTGTTTTGCCTACTCAGAGGTGTGGGGTTTAATAATGATCTGAAACTTCATGACTTTAGTTCTAGGCTTAGTTCTATTACCCAGCAGCTAAGAACCAAGAATAGGTAAATTACTTGTCCACGGTTCCCTCACCATTGCAACTCTATTCAATAATGACACTAAGTCTTTGGGCAACAGAGAACCAAGTTGATCAGCTGCCCTTTTTGCATTGTGCCTGTTGTGTTAATCTATTATTCTTGAAGGCTAAATGATAGGTTATGAAACTAACTATGGTCCCAAATAGTCCTCTATTTAATGACTAATAATTTATTAACAATAAACGAATGTTTTATACTTGTGATCTAAATAAATTCAGACCAGGCAATGAAAAACTAAATTTTTCTTTGTACAAAGGACAATTATTTGTGTGAGAAGGTCGTTTATATAACCAAATCTAATACCCTAATATTCTTCTAGGCAGGGATTATAAGGAAGTGATTTGACATTTGAGAAAATGCATTCGATTCCTCTTTAATTTTTTCCCCTTTCAAGGACCCGGCTACTTCGCTGTCACTCCGAAGCTGTGGACGACTTCTGTGTCGTGAGGCGCTCCACTGGCTGCTGCTGCTCCTCCCGGAGCCTGCTCCTCGTCATGAGGCGCTGTCTGCGCGTCTTCGTTCTCACTGCCTGGCACAGGAGACGGCGCCTTCCCTCTGATGCCGACTGGTTTTAAAGCAGACTCAGAGATGTGGAGTAGGGAGTTAGCCTGCCTGCAGCATTTTCAGAGAGTCTTTTTTTCCCCCTTAAAATACATTTTCCATCTCATTTGCCATTTTTAGAAGACACAGAGCTTCTGCTTAAATCTAAATTAATAGAGCCAATCTCTTCACAGATTTCACTGCAGTAAAAATGCAGTCTGCAAAATTACTTTTCACTGTACTGAGGACAATTTTAAATTTAGATAGTTTTCTCATTTTGCATGGGTAATTTCAAAAGCTTTGTGCTACAGACAATTCAATTTCACATGTATATTAAGGCCAAATTTTCATTTCCTGCCAAAGTTAATAACCTTGTCTGCCCTTTCAAAGTGGCTCGGTGCTAGTAATTCCACAAGCTGATGATCAGATGTACCAACTCTTAAGGTTTGCAGACAAGTGTACAGAACCATGTATGCGAGTAAGAAAAAAAATCTCCTTTTCACAAATGATCAATGTCAAGAGCTTCTTCCAGAATTAGGTCCTTAATAGGCTTCATCTCCACCCATATCATGCAACTGCTGGCAATCCATTTAAACTGCTACCCTTTCATTTTGTCCTCCTATTCACACTGCTGCCTGAACGCCCCTAATTAAGTTATGTAAGCAATAGGGCCAGATAATGACATGACCGAGAACTGAGAAAATAAAAAGTGATTAAATACGAGTCCAATGATTGTTTTCCTTTTCAGACCTTTGTCTCTCACAATCAACAATTCCTCTTGGCTGAAATATTACACAAAACCTATTAAGGTTTACAATTTTAAGATTTCATGTATTTCTTATGAAAAACAGGTTACTTCTCACATCTTACAATATTTCATTCATTCTTTTTCTATTTCAATATTTAATTTATTCTTATTTTTATTCTCTCCAGATTCTACAGTTCCAGGTCCTTAGGTCTCCTCCCCCCTTTCTATTCCAGGGCTCAGTGCTGGATTTGGATTAAGAGTCTTCTGCAGGCCACAGTTTACAGCATCTGCCTGCCCTGTCAAAGCACCCATGGACAAAAGACCAAGTGATGAATGCTGCTGCCAATTAGAAACAGTTCCTTCACATACTTACAAGCCAGCCTGGGTCAGGAAAATAAGATAAAAAGAATAAGTCAAAGACATGCCATGCCTTATCAATAATTTTGACTCTATGTATTTGAATAATAGAAAGAAAATGAGGAAATTGACTGCCTGTGGCCTCCAATTCTTGACAACATTCACACATATAACATCACCTTCATATAAATATCAAAGACTCAAAGATAGCTGGCAAGATAAGAAAAGGCACAACTATAAGGTCTCTTAAATTTTCTTAAGGAAAACACGTCCAGACGTCACACACATACTCACAGGCCTGGTCCCGCCAACAGTTTAAAAAAGCTTTTTGAAATGTCACTCTTATCAAAGTATATTCTTCACAGAAAAAGTCATAGAGTAGTGTATGACTTACCATGCAAAACACCAGTCTCTTTCCTCGCCCCATCCCTGCTTCTTGGAGGCAACCACTTTGAGTAATTTCAGTCACTTCCTCTATTATTTCTTACCAATTTCTAACTCTAAAGAATACCGCTTTCTTCAAAGCTAGAGGAGTAGCACAAGGTGTATTACAGTGTCTTCTAAGCGAGGTAAAGATTTCACGTTTCACTTGAAGTGTAACATTTTAAGAATGGGAGGAGTATAACACTCAGTTTTTGGAAGTGCACTGGAAGGTTTGGAACACGGGGTGCAGGAGGTGCAGTTAGGAGCAGGTTCAGGGGCAGGAGTGAGACACAGGGCAGGTGGGTGCAGGCCAGACACAGTGAGATGAACTTCTGAGGCGCCTGTCTGGAAGGGAAAATCAACAGCACCTGGTGGGGAATGACTGAAAGGGAGACATCAGGATGCCTCCGAACGTCCGGCTTCAATAGCTGGGGCAATGACACCATCTTTAAAAAGGCAACATCTCTGTCTTGGCCAGGTCTACAAGGGAGGTTGGTAATTGTGTCCATGCATAAACTCATCCCCAAATATGATCTAGGTCTGTAAAGGACACTTAGTATGATGAGGAAAAAAAACACTTCCAGGATAACAACCACCTCCGCTGGTCACGAGATCTGGTACACAATGACGCAGAGCTTCACCTTTTCAATACTTTCTTCCTTCTACCATAGCATATGCTACTTCTTTAAAATGTGATAGAAAACCAATTTTAGTTAAGTGCATTCTTGGGCTTTGGTCTGAGTATCAGGTAAAATTTCCTTGTACACTTTTTGTTAAGAAAGAAGTAGGATAATGGAGATAGGCTTCCTTCTATCCTTTCACTTTTTATTCTAGACCAGAAAATATTAAATGAGATTTAAATTTTGATCCCACTTAATATGCTCCAAATTATTTTAATTTTATAATTATTTAAAAAAACCTTCAATTTTGAATCTGGATAATTTCTACATTTTCATTAATATAAAAATTAAGTTAAATATTGTTCTGTTTCTTAGTCTACTCTATGGTGACTAGAGCTACTAAGCTATGAAAATTAAGGCTTTCTGTTGAATTTTACTACCTTGTGAGATCTGCTCACATATATGACTTAAGACATATATGAACATAGTTTTGAAAAGAAAATAATCCATAATATGGATATGGTCAGAAATGTGTAAAGCAAAATCTAATTAGGCATTATTTCCCCATGAATCCTAAAGTCATTAAATCAATAAAGTATTTGGATACTATTTTAATTCTGTATTAACTGAAGTAGTAAATGATTCCAGTGCATTTCAAAAGCAGTTGCACTAAAAGACTGTGCAAGTGGGGACTGCTTTTCATTAAAACAAAACAAAACAAAAAGAACCTACCTATCACTTCCTTTGTGGTGAGAGGCAAGAAGCCCAGACACGTATTAGACTTGTGGAGCCTGCCTGATTGCTTTAGAACTGCAGAGTTAAGTGCCATACGTACTCTCTAGTCATCAGTACCTATAGAAATGTAATTACAAGTAGACGAAATTTAGAAGTCTATTTCTCAATCACATGAGCCACATCTGAAATGTTCAACAGCCAAACGTGGCCAGTGGCTCTTACAGTGCACAACAGATTGACATTTCCCCTGCTGCAGAATGGTCTAGCAACAGGACTGCTCTGAAGGCCTGGGACAGATGTTATTCTATACAATAAGTTCAGCAAGTCTGGCACGGCCTCACAGTCCATCCTAGGCTTCTCCTGGTTTTGAAATGTTAGTAATTAATTGAAAGAAAAAATATACCATGAATACCAGTAACACTCTACTGTAATGCTTTCAGTATGAAAGTTCTGGGGCAGACTGTTCTGTTCTGCTTCCTTCCACAGCTACTATTCTGAGAAAGGAGGGTAAACTGTTTAGGGACACTTCTAAATCCACAATTTCCTTACTCAGCTACTTATCCCAGCAGTACTATAAACACAGCCAGCTGTTGGGAAATAATTAATACTAAGTCTTTGAATTTCTGAGGGATCATTAGTCCTATTCATCTTGACCAATCAAGATCTTGCCGTATCTCAAATGTGTACAGAGATGATGAAAATCTCCACAGATAAATTATTCTCTCAAAACACGTCTCTGTAATTCTGGGTTCTAGAAAATACTCAACATTTTTTCATTTATTTTCCAGCCAGCCTACCACGGTATAACCACCCTTTGCCCTGGTATTTCAGCTCTTCAAGGTTAATTCTTTACAGGTCAGGGGTTTTTACAGATTCCCTTCATGTGCTCTGGTAAGAAAAATTATGGCCGGGTCAATGCCCAGTAATTCTGAAAGACAAACACTTCCTAAAGGAGAGCCAAAGGGGTGTTACAGTCTAAATTCAAGTAAATTCTTCTTGCACTGAAACTTTAAAAGTTCATCATCAATTACTACCTTTTCTTCCTTCCTGATTTAGGGGAATGTAAGATGTGGACGTTTTCTCTGATTAACCCTGTAAGCTTTGATCACCTGCCTTTCCTATGTTAATAGAACTGTTTCCAATTGTACATGTGAATACTTGGGCACGTGCATTTCTGCTTCACTGACAAAATTACAGCTGTCATTAGGGCAGTATTTACATTCCAGCCACGGTTTTGTGTGCAGGACCAGGACATCTGCTCAGTTGTCAGATTAAAGCTGAGCATCACAAGCAGCTGCATTTCCACATATTCTGGTGCTTTTAATGTAGGTAATCTGGTGGGAAACTAGTCATGACTTTGTACCTTTAATTTAATAGTATCATCCCTAACAAAGAAGTGGAAAGGAAAGGAAAGAAGGCAAACAAGCACTCTGAAGATAGCTTTTCTCTATTTCCAGAGCTGAACTGCACAAAGAAGAAAAGGATATTTAAAAAATAAAAGGGGTGGAGGAGACACTATACTTTCCTCCTATCCTCAGGGCCCAGCAGTCAACCGCTCTGGAAGTGTCATCTTTGGACCACTCTTAGCCTTCTCTGCAGACTGTCACAGTGGTGACACATCTTTTAGCACAGCAGTTGTTAAGAACACGGGCTCTTCACGTTGGGGTTGAAGCCTGCCTCTGCCACCCACTAGCTGTGTGATTTTCACCTACGTCCCCAGTCTTGCTGTGCCTGAGCATTTTTATCTGGAACATGGAAATGACACTAGCTACTCTACAGCATTATTGGGAATCATGGTAATCACTTAGCATAGTCCCTGGCTTACAGTAACAACTTAGTAAAACCCGACTCCATCAGACTGAGGACCTCTGTGGGTGTTACATCACTTGGTCTTAACTCTGATTCTTGACCTAAAGGGACAGAATGCAGAGGGAACCATGTATTCCCTCTTCCCAGGTTCCTGCTTTTCCCTTCTTCCTCTGAGCCATGAGGTTGGAAAAGTGCAACCTCACTTATCAGCTTCCTGAAAATCTGTGCTGTACTCTGGCTCTATCGCTTCGCCGTCTGCCCGTTTCCCATGTGGCCCAGGGCACATTGTGCTGCTCAAATGGTCTGTTCGGGTGAAGGCTAGGGGGTGACAGAGGAAGCCCCCTTTACAATTGGGTCTACACAATATGCCTTTCACCTGCTTTACCAATTACAAAGCACATGTTATATACTCTGATTTCTGCTCACATCTCAATTGAATCAGGAGTTGGATTAAGTGACTCACATTCTAAAGGATATGAAATGAGTTTAATTCTCACCCTTTCCCCACTCCCTCTAACTTAAAGTAACTGCTTTTAGTTTGCACAGGTAGTAGCTACAGTTGCAACTGCAGGGCACTTTCATTCATTCATTCATTCATTCATTCATTCATTCATTCAACAAATACTTATTAAGCACCAATTACTGTATGGACCTGGCACTGTGCTAAATGTTGAAGTTTTTGGAATGAAAATGACAGACACAGCTACAGCCTTCTGGGTGTTGTTTGTAAAAGTCAAATGGCTTAGATACATCTGCACTGCCTCCTATCACTTCTTCTATCTGCCGACAATACTCTCTTCCTGCTCTTTGTGCACTGGTCACATCTAAACCCTACACGTGTTTCAAGACTGTCTTAGTAACTGAAGGTAAACTAGAGTAAAATGACATTGGCGGGCAGCACTCCTAGCAAAGACTTCTATCAGTCACTGAGAAGGGCTCTGATAAACCTCATATGGATCCATGCCCTTGATTTCTCCCACCTGCCCTAACAGCTCTGGCTGGGAGGGATAGGTGCTGCTCATGAAGGTGAAGGACATTTGGTGAGGGCTCAAATTAGACACTGAAATGCTGGCTCTGATGTACAGCTACTTCATAAGGATTTCAAATTGCAAAGAGAAGACACCGAGCCAGAGTGATTCCTTTCAAATAAATCTGGTGTCAGCAGTAACTAAGACCCGCGTGCTGGAGCCAGAGCTTGAAGCCCATACATTTGGCAGATCAGAGGAACAGCATCTTGAAACGCTGTAATGACTTGCATTTAGCGCGCAAGCTAATAGTACTCTGAGGATTACACTGTGTATCCTCTTACTTAGAATGTTATGTAGCACTCGAAAAGAGGAAATATATGTCAATCTTAGCCTCATTAACTTTGTGAGTTGGTTACAGAAGCTTGGGTCATGTCTTTAAGAACTAAAGTCCCTAGAGTCCTGCATGTATGTGTGTGTGTTAGAGTATGAGCTGATCAACATTCCTAGGAATCATCATAGTTAAGAGTGAGAAAAAATGAAATTAAATGAGAGCTAGCACTTTCCCTCATTTTTTTTAAAGACACAAGTGAGATGAGCCATCCCTTGCGTTTACTTAACTTTTTTACTATGTTATCTGCAAGGAAGGCAATCTTTTCTAGCAAATGCTTATTTCTAACACAAGGACACTTCATCTGCTCATTTCATCCTTTATAATAACAATTTCTTACCAGTGTTTTGTGCTTAAAGTCTTCTTCCTTCCCTCCACCCTAGGACTTGCACTCTCACTTGGAACAAAACCCACCCCCATCCAGTGACAGGTGGCATTCAGTCCTCTGCTGAGTCCCCACAGATATGGACCCACCAAGGCCCATCCAGTAGCTCACCATGGTATTTGATTATGGGGGCCTCTGCAGCTGCTATTTTCTACACTGTGGGCTGCTAAGTGCACCGTCATATATACCAGCAGTTCTTGATGGGGCACTGAAATAAGCAAAATGCTTCCCTTGCTGCACACGCTGCGAGCGCGTACTGAAAGAACACCTGTAAGTCTACTGGGAGGAGATGAAGGCTAGAAACATAACTCAGTGATTACTGCTGGCGTATATCCTACAATAACATCTTGATGCATTATGCTTCAGTGTACTATATTTTATAAAAGAAGATTTTGGTGAAAAGAACCGAGGCTGTCCATTTAAAATATTACTCTTTAACAGCCGCAAGAGCAACCAATTGCTTTCTGACTATGGATAATAATTCACTCAAGAAGATCCTCAACAAGACAATTCAAATACAAGCAATTATGAGAAAAATCTTGACTTGGACCAATTAATTTTCCATCCTGCAATTACACTGAATATATTAATGAATAATATATTAATGAATATATTAGTAAGGGGGAAATATTTTCTATTAAAGAATGCTAAAGATTTCATTTTTCTAGTTGCAAATGCCCATACATTTTTCCAGGGGTTTACTTTATGTCCAATCAAAAATAACTTTTCTAACAGACTTAATGTGATTACTCTTGAATCTCTAATAAGCCTGTTTCCTTCTTTCATGATTCCTTTCATACTCCATCAGAGCTTATTCTGATTTTTTAAAAAATAAAATACTCAAATCTGACTAGTTATTAGCCATTTCTAAAATGTTTGTACTGCATAAGTACAGATAGTCATTACTTAAAGTACTCCCTATTGGCTTCTTTACGAATAAATCCTCTTCTCTTGTAAAATGTATTCACCCAAATGTAGAAGCTGAGAGTATAACACAAGCTCTCTCTTTCTCTCCCTCCCTCCCGCCCTCCCTGCATCCCTCTCCCTTTGTCCCTCCCCCTCTCCCTTCATCTCTCTCCCTCTCCTTCTCCCTTTCCCTCTCTGAAGAACTTGACTCAGGAGCCAGAAGCCAAACTGGGGCTTAAACTGTAACTGTGCCACCTGCCGGCTGTGTAACCTTGAATGAGGCACACGACCTTGCTTTGCTTCATTTTACTCATCTGTGAAATGGAGACATGAATAGTCTCCATACCCTGGAGCTATTTTGAAGGTCAGGACAGTGAATTGATGGAAAGCACTTAGGATGAGGCCTGCATATGACATTAATTTTTGTATACTTGCATACACATTCTGCCATTCAAGTAGCATCACTACTGACAGGAACTGCATTTGGATCTTAGTCCTGTCTTTCAATAACCAAATGATCGTGAAAATGAGTACTGCTGATCCTCATTCCCTTGGAAATCAAAATTCATTTAACATATTTATTATTAAATTACTGGATTCTTTTTCTGAACTGTAATACATAGTAGTAATTTGTTAACTCTCAATGCCTAAAGAATCAATTAATCACAACACCCTTTTCCTAGATGAGTAGAAGAGAAACCAGAGGGATTTATGTTAATGATTGCCTCATTAACAAATAAGAGACAGCTTTGGGTTTTAAAATAATTTTTCACTTTTCTTTCCTAGGGTCACAGAGCATTTGACTTCTCTGTTGTGAATTGGAAAAGGTAAGATTCATGGATAGGGCTTGTAGTATATAACATAATAATAACCCATAGGTATAAATATATAGGCTTCAGTGGAAATGATGTTTGAATTCTAATAAAATCCCACATCAACCTCTTTCATCACTGTATCATGTCCTTTCCTTCTATTTAAAAATAAAAGCCAAGGTAATTTCAGTTGTACTATAGTTTATAAAGTGAAAATAAAATACTTTCTAAAGCAATTATTTGCTTTCCTTTAAATTTGTGTTTCAAATTGCACATATCACTTCGACCAACAAAATATTTTTATGGATGGATTACTTGGAATAATCCTATTCCAAATGTTAGTCTTATTCGATCCAGCATTAACTATCAGACTGTACTACTACTCGGGAATGAAACGCAATGCACAGGACGGTGAAGTTCAGCTGGGCGTGGTGGTACGCCTGTAACTCCAGCACTGCAGAGGCTGACACAGGACGGTCATGAGTTCAAGGCCAGCCTGATCCATGCAGTGCGACCCTCTCCCAAACAAAACAACAAATCACAACAACAAAATGGTAAAGTTCTAGTCATAATAATCATTTCCCAAAGTATATATAACATGTAGAGATGCTCTAGCAGAAATTTTAGTGAGCATATTGTTATCACTAGTCTGTTTTTGTTGAAAAGACAGGAAATGGGAAAAATGATCGAACTTCAAGGTTTTAGTCTTAAGTATGTGTGCCATTAAACACAAAAGGTGCTGCATCCTTTGACCAGAACTCTCATTTTCAAGATCAAATAACCAACACAGACAAATCCATACACAGTATGAATAAAAGACGGGAAACTGGGCAGCTTGAGAGTCACGAAGTAGAAGCGAAGACACGTGACTGCAGGGCCTAACTCGGACGTGTGATAGAAGCAAATTAAGGGCTCTGACTACGGCAAATGCACATTTGAGAGGAAGCAGGAGGGGAGAAAGACAGATATTAATCAAGCTGAGAAAACAGCAGTGTTTCACAATATTAATTCTAGAATCAGTTGCAGTTCCCTCTAGAACTATGATTAGCTCTAGAAATACGATTTGGCATTCCTTTAATACTTCTTTCTAGAGCAGGCTTTTTGAAAAGACTTAAGTATTGAAATGAAGAAAAGATGTAAAAAATAAAGATATCATGAAACAAAATGAGTCTCCCTGGAGACAAAGAGCAGATAAAATATTTCTAAGCAAATTCAAAATATTTTGTTATTCATAAATTTATTCTTACAAAAATCCACTCCCCTCCAAGTGGACAAAAGTTAGAGATTCTTTTGCAAATGGAAAATTAAGGTTCACTGTTTAAATGGTTTGTGCAAAACCCAGGAATAAAGATCATTTTTCTGCTACACAGGCGTTAAAACAGAGATTACTAGGTTTTATCTAAAAATCTATTCTGCTTTAATAAGAGAGCAGCACGTCGGGTAAACAGACTACATTTACCATCCTTCTTTCTCGACAGAAGTGACCGTGTGACTATGTTCCAGCTAATGTAAAACAGGTAGAATTGAAATACTACGTAGGACTTCTAAGAAATCATTTTCAAGGAGTGGGAATGCATTCTTCTTGACCCCTCTTCTTTCCAGCAGCCTGAAAAGCTGACGTAATGGTTGGCTCTTTCGCAGCCATCTTGACCAAGAGGTACAAGTAGCAGTTGAGAAATGAGGCCAAAAGAAAACAGACAGGGTCCCTACTAACATCCTGAGGCTACCATATCAGCCCTGGACCGCCTCCCTGTGGCCTTTCACATGAGAGAGAAGTATACTACCTAATTTAAACCACTATATATATATATATATATTTTTTTTTTTTTTTCTGGGTATAGATAGCTGAACCTAATTACACTCCCAAGTCCTAATCCTATCTGGACCAGCATTAGCTACCAGACCATCTTTCTACTGGAAAATGAAATTTAACAGGAAAAGACAGTCATTTAAAGTTCTAATTATAATAAATCAGTTTGTCATACCAACTATATAATAATGGAATGATAACTTGCAAAAGCTTTCAATGTACACCAATAACAAATATTCATTAAATGTCAATACTGAAGAAAAAGTTTTAAAGGTTTTCTGCAATGAATTAATGTTTCCCAAAATAATACAATTTTGGACAAGTTAGCAACAAGAGCAAACAATAAGGTAACACTTTTAAAATATGGTCCTAAATTTGCTGCTGAACAAAGTTAAAGAACTATAATCCTTGTTTCCTAAGAACTATCATTTTTAGAAAGATAACACGGGGCATACACAAAGCAATACACAAATATACACGTCCTTATATAAATATTGCTTTGACACAAAACCAAGTACTTTTTATTGTGTTTTTTGTGAATGAACTTTTTTGGTAATAGAATTGCAGCTGTGAAGATACAAGTTGTTGAGCTACAACATAACGGAAGAAGGTTTAACATGATTTTTCTATGCTCAAATCACATCTAGTTTCTTAGGCAACTCAGAGCTTTATGTTATTCAGATTGTCTGAACACTGGCACGAGGCAGAATTTTACTTATCAAAACACTGGAGAAGACAGTCTGTGTTTTGTGGGGATAATGGCTTTTTAACAGTGTTTGATTAGGGGACATTAGGAATCTTGCCTCAAAGGCCATCAGCAAATTTATCTAGGAGATTTTATGCTGTATCATAAAACAACCAGCAACTGAAGGCATCCTGAAATGCTTAGTACGCCAGTCTGCCTCAGACACTTGCCATATAAGCTGCTTTCAGGGGCCAGCAATGAGTGTCAGAGATACTTATGGACGAAAGATATTGGCATCCCAGATGATGCTAGAAATTGCATATAGCCACAAATTTTAAACAATTTGCATTTTACTTTGGTGTGAAATTTCTTTTTATAAAGAAAGCTCAATTTTTAGTTTTTCAACTAGCCTTAGCAATTAGGAAGGTCTGGCTGATGGCTTTCCTAACACTGTCAATTAACTCAGACTTGAAATCAATCCCTACTTCTTTTCCTCCTAAAGCAAGGTGATTTATAATAATACAAGCTCATCTGAATGGGTGTCTTAGAGGTTTAAGTCATTCTTTTTGTAATCAATCCTGGAATTAAGTCTAGCCATTTATTTTAGTCTCTCTCTTTTTTTCTTTTCTGTTTTTTTTAGCTAGAGACAATAAAATAATAGAAACTCTGAAACTCTGGTCTGGGCCTTATGTGTTACTACAAAGTGGCAATCAAGAGGAAAGCTACAGGCAACTGTGTACGGCAGTTGTCTATTTTTTGTTTGAATTTGGAAGATTCTGAAGGAAAAAATAAACCATAATGCTCTCTAATGGGATTATTTTACCTATGACACTAGACCCGCAACACAACTGCTAATATATGTAACTTCCTTCTTAAAGTTTAAATACTTTGCTTTTATTTTTATGTTAACATTTCTTGTATCAACCTTCTAAAATCTACAAAAATATTAAAACTACATTAGCACAGGGGTAGCTGAATATTATCTAGTCTATTCTGATAAATACTGACCATAAGACTCCCAGGAATTTTAATTCTACTAATATTATTTGCCTTCCCTATCCTCATAAGGAAAAACAAAATCACTTGTTACTAAAAAGCATTGCTAAGAAACTGCTACAGGAAGTTTCTTTCATGAAGAAGCTCTCTTGCTACAGTTTATGTACCACCATCTGCATGGAGACCACGGATGCCTGTAAAACACAATGTAAAATTCCTGGGTCTGGCTCAGGACCTACAGAATCCAAATCAGTGCTGTGAGGCCCAATACATAAAACACCATGCCTTAAGATCGAAATCCTTAAACCGCCAAAGTTATTGCTCTTTGTCCGCTTGTCAAGTTTCCAGACTGCTCTCCTTTTTCTGCCCCTCTATATCAGGTAAACTCGTTGTAGGTTTTCAGCTTTCCTTCTGTGGTTTCTCTCTCACCTTTTGGACACAACTTCTTCCCCAAGTTCTTCCAAGCTCTTAGACTGGTAATACGCACACCAACCAGCAATGACCATATTTTTCTAAAGAAAACTCAATTCTTAGTTTTTGGATTAGTAAAGAGATTGATGCTTTACCTCCTGCTCCTTTACAGATCTCTGACATAGAGCAACTGCTCGAAAAATGATGCTTCCAGACAAGTTTTATTTCCTGAGTATGATCATCCTCACCTCTGTTTCAGGCAATATGATTTAGAACTCTGCCTAATTCTCCCCACTGAAATTCTACCTCTAAATTAACGAGGTAACGCTGAAAACCAGCTTTTCTCCTCACAAGAATAGTTGCCACCCAGGCATGAACACTGGCAGTACGGGTGCCATGCCCTACATTCAGGGCACTGAGAATACTCCAGGAGGGGGTGCCACACTGTGGGGAGAGCACAGCACCCCCTGGAGGGAGTGACTCATTCGCAGATTCAGCAAGCATTTCGGGGTGTGGCCCTAAGGCAGAGGCAAGGCTCTGGCTCTCCTGTGTAAGGCTCATGCCAGCTCACAGGCGGCTCCATACCTGCCCAGCCTGTGTAACCAGTGCCATCGCGAGGGTCTGCTGACTTCAGGCCTCTCTCCATCTGCTGAAGGAGCTCTCGAATCTTATTGGTCAAGCGCTGTGAGAACTCAGGAGTCAGCTGTAGAGATTAAGGGAAAACAAATATCAAGAAATACGGCCACCCAACTTCCTGCGCTCTAGGCTACCAGAAACAGGAGAGCACAGTATTTCATTTTCACCTAGGTCATGTTTTTTCTGTCTGGGAGAACAGTCAATTAACAACAGCAGATTAACAAAATGAAAAAGTACTACTGTTTTTCTACTCAAAGTAAGAAATATTATTATAACTTAAATGTTTTATATGAAATTTTTTTTTTGGTACCAGGAATCGAACTCAGGACCTTGCACTTGCCAGGCAGACGCTGTGCCGCTGAGCTATATCCCTGGCCCGAAAATTTTCAACTAATAAGGATCATCTATTATTTAAACCAGTATTTGTCTTATAATCAAAAAGTCATTTTATTAAATTAATCACAAATCAAAAGATGTTTGCTTCTTTGAAGCCACTGGAGTCAAGCAGCAGCAATGTTAATGCCCTGAAAGAAACATTTTGGTTTTATTTATAAAAAAACCCACACACAATTTTTTTCTTGGTTTGAGAAAGGGTCTCACTATGCAATTCAGGCTGGCCTTGGACTCTCTATGTAGCCCAGGCTGGGCTTGAACTTGTGATCCTCCTGCCTCAGCCTCCTGAATGTTGGGTTTATTGGCACACGCCACCATGCCCGACTTACGTGCAATTTTTTAAAATTGAAGAAGTAGCGTAAGACAAGCAAAACACATTCATGTACTCTAGAAACCACAAGCAGAGTACAAATAATGTTAAAGGTATCATCAAAACTCCTCTCCAGCACAGTGCTGGTGAAAAGGGGGGATCCTAAGGGCTGCTGAGTGAATGAGCCTGCTATATCCCTACTGTTACCAGCTGAGAGACAGCCTCTTTATGCCTCAGTTACATTTATAAACGCAGGATGCTAACACCCACCCCACCAATTCTACAGGTACTCTGAAGATTAAATGAATTGTGCAGAGCAGGTTGCTCCCATTTGGGGACGTAAATGTCGACATTTTTTACCATTCTGTAGCAGCCCAAAGGTCTACGACAAAGAATAATGTGAAGATAGCTTGAGAGCACACCATGGCCAGACTCGGGGGTCAGGAACATCCATGTGAAGGCTACACGTGCAGGGGAAACTGTGAGGCCCCACAATCTTTTTTTTTTTTTTTTTTTTTTTTTTTTTTGTGGGTACTGGGGGGTCGACCTCAGGACCTCATGCGCCAACAGGCACCCATGCCGCTGAGCGATATCACCGGCCCCTTTTTCGTATGTGGGATCCGGGAGTTGAACTCGGGTCCTCGCGCTTGCAAGGCAGGCGCTTATGCCACTGAGCCATCTCACCGGCCCAGGCCCCACAATCTTTAAGTGACACACTTTATGTATCAAGCATTTTAGGAACTCACTGTTATCCCAGAATTGGATTTTACAAAGCTGTAAAATTTCAGAACAGTTGTCAAGGAACATTATAAGGGTACAAACATTTTATTTCACCATGTAAGATTTGTAAAAACAAATCTAACTACTACTTCGTATCATCAGAATCTCACTTTTAAAAAGCCTCATCTTAATATTGGAAAAAGTAAGAAGGTAGTATTAGAATTACTAATTTAAAAAGACATTCCCTTCTGAGGAGTACCCTGATAGGGCACATCAAACTTTCTTCCTTTCTTTGTTGAGACAGGGTCTCCCTATATAGCCCAGGCTGGCCTCGAAGTTGCAGCAATCCTCCTGCCGCAGCCTCCCAAGTGCTGAGATTACAGGTGTGCACCGCCACGCCTGGCAGACAAATCAAACTTTCAACCATATCTGGTTTATTCTGAAGCACCGCTACGATTCCTCACTTTACACTTTGAAGAAACCCCATCGTTTGACAGTCATACCCCTATATTTAACACTTTCTGCCAAAAGGTTAAGATTTCAACAAGATGTGAAAATGTTTAGTAAGATAAAATATGCTTTAATATACAGGCCTATAAATCTCAGATACACAGTGAATCCACATGACAACATGCCACCTCCACAGATCATGGAGGATTTGCTATCTTGCTTGGCATTACTTACAGAAGCCAAGAATTACGAGAATGCCCCAGCCTCAGCAAGGGAAGTTACTTTCTACTTACTTGGCACATACTACATTTAATAAAGGTGACTTGACTCAAAATACTGTATTTGGCCGCTGACCAAATTATTCAAACTCTAGCAATAAGGTGATGGGTCTCTAAAAGCCCTTTCTTCATAGATGCCACAAAACAGAGAAATTCCTTATTGAAATGTTCGTGTTAACAAATTAAGCAGGCCAGATCTCTAGGGTTTAATCTCTTGTGTTCAACATTAAATAATTTTAGAACCCATGTACTAGTTTTTCTATAGGATCTGTCCAAAAACTATGGGAGAGAGTAAGTGACATTGTTATTTTTGGGTCAGAGGTTACATTTATGAATGTCTTTCTCTCCTTCCTTCGAAAGGAATTAAATTTGTAAAAAGCACTTCATTTACAAGCAGCCTAAATAGTGCTCTACATTTTCCTGAAGCCTCCTGTTAGGAGGACACACCCTCCAACATTTTCCTCGTTGAGCCAGCATGAAACAGCTTGTCTTCCTCCAACAAGATATACACTTTGGGGGCCGGTGAGATGGCTCAGCGGCGTAAGCGCCTGCCTTGCAAGCGCGAGGGCCCGAGTTCGACTCCCGGAACCCACATACGAAAAAGGGGCCGGTGATATCGCTCAGTGGCACGGGTGCCTGTTGGCGCGCGAGGTCCTGAGGTCGTCCCCCTGGTACCCACAAAAAAAAAAAAAAAAAAAAAAAAGAGATATACACTTTGGCCTCAGCATCTGCAGAGGCAGGCAGCACACGGGCCCAAACGGCCAAAGGGAAGCATACAACCTTAAAATTATTATAAAGAGCTTTGGGCAGCTCCATATAGGTCTTTAAATAATCAGACTGACCTTAAATCCATATACACTTTGTTAGCCCTCGACCCTATACCTCTTCTCCATCTCTTCCATCCCACCTGTCTGTATTAATGACCCAAGTTAATCTATAATGATCAATGTCTTAAGGGCTGAACCAATAGAGCCACATAAAGTAAACTCCTCGGACATGAAAGCTGTAACACCATGATACCACATATAAAATGCTTTTTGTATTCTGCTAAGTTTCAAATAAATAAATTGGTTAGAAAAATATGTGCGTGTGCACTCAGGATTTCTCAAAACAAGGCATGCTTCAAAGCGCTGCATTCCCTCCTAACAATCCACCCAGAAAGACATGAGAAAGCGCACAGGCCCTGGCATCACACACCCAGACTGGTCTTGTGCAAGTGCTTCGTGACTTGCTAACTGGTTTCGCGCTCTACTCTTTATCTTTCCTTTTCCAGCTTCGGGGATGTCCTGCAAAGGGTGGTGATGGTAGGAAGAATTTCAAGCCCATCTCCCACATTTCTCTAGCAGCACCAGTTTAAAGATGGCCTTGCCACACACCCCGCTCCCCTCGCCGTTAGCGGGCCCACTCCCGTGTAGTCTTAGAGGAATAACACGGCACACGCGGGCACCGTTCACCTCTCCTTGGGGAGCAAACCAAAACAGATGAGAAATGCCAGCCACCTGGTAAATGGTATGGCCCAAATCTTTATAATGCATATCGAGGTTATTTCTTCATCTCACATCCGACGTTATACTTTATATATACAATAACATAACTTGTGTATTTGAAATTTATTTCCCACACATTTTTTTCTCAGGTCGCACGTTTCCGAAAGGGGGATTCTGAGCCCTCCGCGCAGGCCGGCGACTCTCGGTGGGGCGGACGGACCCCAGACTCACCCTCCCGGCAGAGTCAAAGTAGCCTTCGGCCAGGGATTTGTTATAGTCGGCGTACGGGTTCGGGAAGGCCCTCTGCGCCATGACGCCGGCGGCGAGCCTGCAGGACGGGGAGGAGAGCGCTCAGGCCGAGGCGGCGCCGGGGCAGCGCCGCACCCCGCGCCCGGCCCCGCGCCCTTCCCTCCCGGCCCGGGCCGCCCGCCGCGCTCGGCCTCGGCGGCGAGGCACCGCACCTCCGCAAAAAGGCCGCCAGGGCCCGGAACCCACTGGAATGCACGCGGCCCGTCCCGCACCCCACGCCCCCACGCCCGCGGGCCGGAGCAGAGGCGGAGGTTGCGCCGCGAAACCTCCCTTCACCAAGGCCTCACGCCGGGCAGCGTCGGACAATAACAGCGGCGCGCTTTCACCGCCCACTTCCTGCCAGTAGGGCCAATCAGAGCCTGCGCCAGGGCGGAGTCCCGCCTCCTCCCTTGCAGTTCTTAAAGTGACAGCAGTGTGGTGTCTAAAGGATAATACAGTACCTGGTTATTGAATTCCAAGATAGCAGTGGTGAGGATGTATCTTAGAAAAAAGTGCAAATGTACCGTATTTTCTTTCTTTTTTCTTTTTTTTTTTTTGGTAGCGGGAATGGAACTCAGGACCTTGCGCTTGCCAGGCAGGCGCTGTGCCACTGAGCTATATCCCCAGCCCCTGTACCCATATTTTCTACCTTTATTTTTAAAAAGTTTTAAGAAAGCAAATTTAAGTCTCGACTTTTAAGAATTAGAATTTTTTTTTAATGTGGAAAAGAAGAAAAGTCTGCTTCAAGGTCTGAACATATTAGGATTAGATTACTGCTGCACTAAAATTGTGGACGATAATGTCTTCGCAGAGACCTTAAGACCTTTTAATTCCATTTAAAAAGAAAGAAAAGGAACACAACAAGCAAAAACACCACCACCATTAGCAGCATAATAAACCAGGATATGTTGAAGAGACATAACATGTCCTTTTGATATGGGACAGATATCTCCCAACCTATTAGATATCAGAGGTGCCTGAGTTCCTGCTCCTAAACCAAAGAAGGAAGTTAGGAGAGTTTTATTGAAAATAAGAATAGCTCCTGGATTTCCAAGAGGAGTCCTGAGTGGGTGACCACCAAGCTCCTTTGTTAGAGGTAATTTATACAGCAAATTCACAGTGTAGGTACAATGTGGGTCAAACCACAATCAACCTATAGGATTACAAGTATAGTCGCTTAGCTAATATTGATCCAATAGGGAAATGAGTCATGTAGCAAGGGTACATGGAAAGAACGAAGGTATTTTTGGGAAAGATATGTCTGGATGTTCTGGTCACCCATCTATGTGTGATGCAGATAGGCATCACACCCTATCTGCACCCACTGGGCCAGCTGGTGCTAATAGCAGTATAATTTCAAGTTGTCCCCTGGGGGTGGGGCAAAAATCCTGATTTCAATCATTGAGGTATATACCCAAAAATGTTTAAAAAGATTAGATGATTTTGCTCCAGGATCCCTATTACAGATATGGCTTCCTGGAATGTGTTGAACTCAGGAGGAACTGAGAGAGAGAGACAGAGAGAGAGAGAGAGAGAGAGAGAGACAGACAGACAGACAGACAGACAGACAGACAGTGTGTGTGTGTGTGTGTGTGTGTGTTTAAATTTCAGGTGAACATTGAGATAATTATACTCCTCGGGTTTTAGTAAAGTATTATCAGTGCATGCAAGACCCAATTCTACTACTCCCCTTAATCTCCATTTCTTCTCCGAAAGCAACTATCACAACGTTGAACTTATATATCTTGTATAAAATGTGTCATGTTTAGTGGAATGATGCAGTAAATACTCAAGAATCTGTATTTTACATCTCTATTACTCTATGTACAGTTTGCTATTTTAGATAGTTGTATAGTATTTTCATAGTATGCTTCTATTAGTCTGTATTCTGTTGCTAATTACATAACACCATGGACTGGGTGGTAAGTATAAAAAAATAAGTTTATTTTGGCACACAGTTTTGGAGGCACAAGGTTAAGGGGCCACATTTGGTGATGGCCATTTTGGTGGTAGCGTCTTGAGGTGGCACAGAACATCACATGACAAGAGATAGAGAGCTTGTGTGGTTGTGTGGTGTCCCTCTTCTGTTCTCTCTCCCTTACAAAGCCAGCGAGATTATGGGGGCTCCACCATCATGAATGCATCTACTTCTAAACTTCTCGCAAAGGCCCCACCTTTAATCTCCCATAGTCATATTTTCCCCCCTCTTGAAACTTATACATTTAAGCCTGATTCAAACCATAGCAACCTCTGTCTCATTTTACGAATTTTTCCCTAATTATGGGCATTATTCCTAATATACAGTGCTACAGCTAGGAATATTCAGGTGCACATTATTATCTTATAGGTCTGAGCATGACTATCCTGAGATACATATACTCAGAAGCCAGTTGCTGGATCATAGGACATTCTCATAATTTCCCCAATACTTCTAGACTGCTTTCCAGAGCTGCTGGGCTAGTCGTTATTTTTCCCAATGGTGTCTGATACTTTCTCTCATTCCCATCTCCTTTCCAATACTTCATGTTATCTAGTGTTCTAATTTTTATCATTCTAATGGATGACATAGAATCTTATTGTTATTTAAACTTTCAGACCTTTTATTGCTAATGGTGTTGAACTTTTATTCATGTAACTGTTAGACAAGTGGGCTTTACCTGCTCTTATTCTGTACCTATGTTTATATTGGTTATAGCATTATTTTTGTGTTGATTTGCAGAAGTTTTGTTTCTTTTGAGGGGTATAATCCATGTCTTACTCTCCCTTGGCTTTAGATATTGACTGTCTTCTTTAGTCTGTAAGTTTTGCTAGGGCATCACTGAATTGAACCACAGTTCTTCGTTTTGATGAAGTTAAACCTCCCACATCTGTTATTATGAATTGAGGATTTAGCTTCATGTTCAGCAAAACTTTATTGACTCATAGGCTACAAAGACGACATTTTATTGTACATTGTATTGTATTAGCTTTTAGCATTTTACATTTAAGTCTTTATCTAGAATTCAATCTTGACTATGATATAAGGCATAGATCTAAACTTATTTTGGGGAAGGAAGTAAAATAGTTAATAAAAGTTCAGGGATAGTCAAAGCATGAATAAGTCCTTTCTTTTTTTCTCGTAAAAAATCCAATGAGGGCTGGTGAGATAGCTCAGCGGCATAAGCGCCTGCCTGGCAAGCGTGAGGTCCTGAGTTTGACTCCCGGTACTCACATACGAAAAAAGGGCCGGTGATATTGCTCAGTGGCACGGGCACCTGCTGGCGCACGAGGTCCTGAGGTCGACCCCCGGTACCCACAAAACACACACACACACACACACACACACACACACACACACCCAAAGATTTCAATTACTGATAATCATGTGATCCTTTCTTCCATCTCTAGTTCCTTTCCTTATTTTTTATTAGATAACAAACCCAGAGAATCCCCCTTGGGTTCCAGGAGAAAGAGGCAGCGCTTGCCTTTGTTATCTGTATTAGTCTCCTAGGGCTGGCAGAGTACCACGGACTGAGAGATTTAAACAACAGAATTATTGTTTCACAGTTCTGAAGGATACAAGTCTGAGATCAAGATTTGGCAGAGTTGGTTTTTTCCGGTGCCTCTCTGCTTGGGTTGTGTTTTTTCTCTGTTTTCATATGGTTGTCCCTTGGTTTGTGCTGTGTGTGTCCTAATATCCTTCATAAGCGTGCTATCTTATTGGATTAAAGCCCACATAGTGATCTTTTTAAAGACCTCATCTATGAATATAGCCACATACTGAAGTAGTTGGTTTGAACTTCAGCATATGCACTTTGTTTAGTCCATAATAGCACCTATGATTTCACCTATATTTATGGTATGTGAACATACTTGAGGTTATCATAGCAATTACGCTATGGTTTATCCAGGACCTTTCCACTTTGAGTAAATTTGTATATGTATATGTATATATGTTTATATATATTTCCTTAATTTGTAAAGTTGTCTTATGTGAACTCAGAAAATAATCATATTACTATTTTTAAAAAAGAATACTTCTAGAAATCTTGGAAGGTTTATATTAAACAGAGAAAACAAATATCATCCAAGGGCATTTTAGTTCCATTTTAAGATCTCAAATTCAAAATGTTATAACACACATTAAGGTGAAATCTATGTCATGGTTATAAAGGGGCCACGAAACATCATCTGAAGTAGAGAGGAATGTATTTCTGTTACTTTGGATTAGCTTTGCTCTCTGTGACCATTCAGGATTACAGATTCCTTCTATCTTGTCTTTCTTTCCTTACTTTTGTGTTGTTCTTGCTGGCAAGGTCCTTGCTGGTCAAGGGCATGTCTGCTCCAGCTCATGAGAAGGTCAGGCAAACACAGGGGTGTACAGGACAGGCAGTGGAATTCATCACTTCCTCATTGTTTCGCTGGACAGATGGCTGACCCTTGATGCCCAGGAGGCTGTAAAATGAATTCTTTTTCTGAGCTGCTGTGTGTCCAGCTATAATGAAAGAAGAGGAGGACCGACTGCTATTCAGTTAGTGGTCTTAAAGCAGAACTTGGAGAGAAACTTAGCATTTCTCTCCCTCTGTAAAATCTTTCCAGCTCAGGCAAGCAACTTCTCGGCAACCCTTCCCTCAGGAATGCAGAGTTGTGCTTTCTCACCACTGTCCTGTGCTTTTCTCATTGAAAAGGCAGACACATGAATCAGTTCTTTCATGGGAGTCTCCTCCTTTGAGGGGCAATACTGGGTACCAACACCAATAAAACTAACAAATGGGGTTATAAATAAGCTTCACAGAGTCCTAACATCCTGAGATATACAGGATGTGTTTTCTTTCAAGGCTAAAATAGGGTTAGCTGCTAGGATGATTGCCTTTGTTTTGCTTATGTATCTCTATTTGCTTGATGCCACAAATTGTATAGTAGGGGACCTCTCCTTGGTTTGGGGCTCAGCCTAGTTTTGAGCATTTCTAGTGTGTGGGACAGTGCACCATTAAAGTACTCCTGAAAAATCCCTCCAGATGTCTCCAGTTTCTTGGAAATTCTGCAACATTTTCTGTCAACCATGAAGAGACTGGAGATGACAGGCCTATTTTCTCCTTTTGCCTGTGGGTGGGAACTTGAGAGCTGGGGAAGACCTGTCTCTGTTGCCACCAAGTAAAGTTTAGCTGGGTGAGGGAACTGGCTCTTCCAGAGCCCAGGAGCTTTCTCTTCCCCACCATTGCAAACGGAACCTAAAAAGGGGCAGGATGACTCAGGAACAGCAGGCAACAGGACCAGGGTGAGGTTTGGTGAGGGAGCAATGGGAAAAACCTGTACTGTTAGGACAAAAGGGGAGCCTGATTACCTCTTGGGGAGTACCTAGTAATCTGACCCAGACTAAAATTGGACTGAACCAGCTTTCCCAAGCAGGAATGTCCTGCAATGAGAATTGGCTCATGGGGTGCTAGTGGCCCACTCTGAGAGAGGCTCATAGTCGGTCCAGTTTGAACTACAGTCAGATGAAACCTACAACCCCAAGTGGAACGCAGGAAGAGGCCTGTAGTGAGAGCTGCTCTGTAAAAACCCATGGGACAGGCCTGCAAAGAGAGCAGCTCACAAAGAGGTGTACTAAATAGTCAGACTTGGAGGGAGTATAGCAAAACCTATATCCCAAGTAGGAAACCCAGGAGTGGCCTACAGTGAGGAGGAAGATTCACAAGGTAGGAGTGGCTAGCATGATGAACAGAGACTGTTGGAATTGCAGGAGTAGCCCACTCCGGGAGAGGCTAGGAAACTGGCACCTGGATGAAAACAACTGGGAAAGGGGAGGTGTATGAATGTGTGAATGGAATGAAGTGTGCGGGTCTGAAGGGTGTGAGAAAATACATAATTGTGTGTGAGTTAGCGAAGTGAAGTGTGTGAGTCTGAGATTTCTTGGGTTCGACTGGGGACTGAGACAAAAAGACAGCTGAGCAGCTGTCTGGTCTGGCTGCCAGGCTGGGACTGAAGCACAAGGCCAGGAGACTTAGGCCCAGCTGTGCCTGCTGAGATTGAAGAGGCAAAGTAGGGGTCGTCTTTTCATTTCAAAGGGAGACAGTGCAAGGGGCAGCTCCAGCCTGGGGCTGAATGGCCAAAGTCCTGCTAGGCCTAAGGAGGTTTTATAGGGAAAGTCAAATTACAAATTTTAACTAGTTGGTAAATGTACTTTTGGTTTCCAATTTGAGTTGATTAATTGGGGTGTTTTATTTTTTTATTTTTTATGTTTTGTGGGTCCCAGGGGTCGAACTCAGGACCTCGTGCTTGCCAGGCAGGCGCTTACGCCCTGAGCTATCTCACTGGCCCAATTGGGGTGTTTTAAAACATTTCTCATGCGTTGCAAATTCTTGAATTGCAATTACAGGGTTAATTTGCTCTTTGCTCTCTGTTGGTTTAAGATAAAAACACTGATTCAAGGTTATGTAGAAGCTTGTTGGCAATCAGTCAAATTTACAAAATAACAATCTGGGACAGAAAGAAAGGGGGAAAAGGAGACACTTTAAAATCAAAAGGGACACAGCCATATTTGTTGTAGAAGGTTTATAGTAATTGTGAGAATGAATAGCACTGCACTTGTACAGATATGGGAGGAGAAGCATCCAAACCCACCCCATTAGAATGTATGCTAAAGAACTTTATGAAAGGTTATACTGGAAAATATAAAGTTAACCCCCAGAGGTTGAGAACTCCGTGAAATTGATTGGCTGTCTTTTAATGTGGGGTGGCCGGCCAAGGGGACAGTAGGTAGGAGGACTACTGGAGGGGTATATTGAGTGGTGGCTGGAGACAGAGAATAGTAGGTAGGACATCCAGCACAATTTTCCTAGACTGACTCCTGGCTGAATGTGGTTCAAACTCAGCCTGCATGGCTTCAACCCTGTCATATTGAAAAAGTCCTTGTGGCTCGAGCTATGTCCAACATAAGAGACAGAGGGGAACCCACTCTGCCAGTAGGTACAGGTGTTAAGGCAAAATAATCAGGAACCCAAGAAAAACGAATCCTACAGGAGCTGCCAGAGGATACGGGAATACCTCCCCTTTATGTTCTAATTTATTCACCTCTACCGAGGCCCATACTTGGGGTATAGGGGTCAGAAAGCAGTGAGTCACTGGTGCCAACCCCCTCCTACAAGAGAAAGCAGGACCCCCACCCAGGAAGGAAAATGAAGAAAGCCCCAACAATCAGGTGAGAGAGAAAGCCAGCTATCTTTGATCAGGCTGTACAAAGGCCCTACAGATGCCCATCCAAGAGACCAGGGCACCTATTTATTATGATGCAGAGGGTCAAATCGAAGGGGGGCAATGGGCCTTGACATATCAGCCTTTTTCAACCACTGATCTTCTCAACTGGAAGCATTGTATCCTCTCCTGTACAGAGAAGCTGTAGGCGCTCATAGATCTAATGCAATCTATCTTCCAAACTCACAAATTGGGCAGGTTGTAAACAGCTTCTCCTGATGCTATTCAATACTGAAGAGCACTGGAGAGTGACACAGCAGCCCTCTGCTGGTTACAGGACCGTGCCCCTGCAGGAGCGATGTATGTCTAAGTGTATGTTCAAAGCCTGTTCCCCGAGACTGAACCAAATTGGGACCCAAATGTTGTAACCAGAGATAGATAGTCTAATAAAATATTAAGAAGCCCTCCTGGAAGGCTTGAAGGCAGGAAGTAAGAAAACCATAAATATGGGGAAAATTTCAAAGATGTTCCAAGAACCAAAAGAAAGCCCCACTCATTTATATAAGAGACTTGGTGAGACATTTTGGCTCTACACTCTGTTTAACACAGAAGCAACCAAAAATCAGTGCATGGTAAATGAAGCTTTTGTAGGACAAGCACAAGGGGACATCAGGTGGAAATCACAGAAGCTAGAGGGCTTTGGTGGCATGAATGCCACTCAGCTCTTGGAAGTAACCACTAAAGTATATGCTAACCGTGATCAAGAATCCAAGTGGGAGGCCAACTGAGAACTTAAAGTAAAGGTAGACCTGCTGGCAGCAGTACTCATGGGGAAAAAGTCAGAGGTCACCAAGGGACAGGGGTGAAGGAGAAAACAGGAAAAAGGTCTGTTTGGACAGGGACCTGAGAACCGGCAGAAGCTAGCTTGAAATCAATGTGCATGGTGCAAAATGATAGGATATTGGAAAGATGAATGCCCAGAAAAAGACAAAAAGGACAGTGGAAGATATAAGACCAGAGACCTTGTAACCAGGGACTGCTTATAGGGAGAACAGGAAACAGACCTGATTGTCTGGCAGGAACTGAAAGCAATGAGAATTAGGCCAGACCAGGCTCCATCTCCCTAGGCCCCCGAGGAGCCCATGGTCACAATGAACATAGGGGGCCAACAGGTGGGTTTCATGGTAGACAGTGGAGCTGAGCACTCAGTGGTGACACAACCCATTGGGCTACTGTCTAAGAAAAATGTGACTATTATGGGAGCCACTGAAATCCCAGAAAAGAGGACATTTTGTGACCCTAAAAGATGTGTCATGTTGGAAAGTCCGACATGAGTTCCTGTGTTTCCCAAACTGTCCAGTTCCCTTGTTAGGGAGAGACTTGCTCCAAGAGCTTCAAGCCGAAAATACCTTTGGGCCACAAGGAGAGGTTACTCTAAACTTGAGCTAACCAAAGTTTGTGGTGTTAACCCTTACTGTCCCACAAACAGAAGAATGGAGATTGTATTCAGACAAGTCACGAAAAAGCCAGAAATAAGTGAGCTACTTGGGCTGGCACATAAAATTCCTGGGGTATGGGCAGAAGATACTCCCTTTCAGGGGTGGCTGGCTATAAGTCAAGCACCAGTGATGGTGAAATTAAAACCAGGGGCAACTCCAATTAGAGTTCACTAAAACCTCCTCCCCCAGAGGCCATACAAGGCATTCAAGGACATTTGAAATGGTTCTTAGATCATGGGATCTTAACTAGATGTCAGCCTTCCTGGAGCACCCTGCTTTTGCCAGTACATAAGCCTGGGACCAATGAATATAGGCCAGTATAGGATTTGCATGCTGTAAATCAGGCTACTGAGGCTATTCACCAAGTGGTGTGAAATCCATACACGCTGATGGGACTCATTCCAGCAAGTGCTGCCTGGTTTACCTGCTTAGATCTAAAGATGGTGTTTTTCTGTCTGTGCCTTGCATCAGTCAGTCACTTCATCTTTGTGTTTCAATGGGAGGATTCCATCACAGGCAGAAAGGAACAGCTAACCTAAGCTAGGTTTCCTCAAGTCTAGACTTCCTACAATTTTTGGAGAGGCACTAGCTACTGATCTTAAAGCTTTCATCACACCAGGGACAGCTGCACTTTGCTACAATATGTAGATGACCTCCTTTTGGCAGCCCCAATCCAAGACGACTAAGCTGTCCTTGGGACAACTGACTATTCCAGTACCACATTCAGTTATAACCTTAGTGGATGAGAGGAGGCACCATTGGCTATTCAACCTGAGGATGACTCAGTATCAGGGGCTTTTATGCAAAAATCCTTGCATAACTCTAGAGACAGTAAACACTCTAAACCCTGCTACTTTGCTCTCAGTTGAACCAGGAGCCCTGCTTTATGACTGTGTGGAAATTGTTGATGAGGTGTTAAGCCATGGAGATCTCACAGATCACCCTCTGGGAAACCCAGACATTGAATATTTCACAGACGGGAGCAGTTTTGTATTGGAAGGGGTCTGACAAGCAAGATATGCAGTGGTGACATTGGACTCTGTGGTAGAGGCCCAGCCTTTGCCTACTGGAACCTCTGCTCAGAGGGCTGAGCTAATAGCCCTGACAAGGACACTATTACTAGCTAAGGAAAAAAAGGTTAACATCTATACTGATTCCAAGTATGCCTTTGCCATGCTACATGTTTGTGGAGCTATATACAGGGAGAGAGGACTCCTGACTACCGGGGTAAAGGAGATAAAGTACAAAGAAGAAATTTTACAGCTCTTAGATACTGTATGGGCACCAAGGAAAGTGGCTGTTATACACCACAGGGGACATCAATGAACTGGTATGATAGAAGCCAAGGAAACCAAAAAGCTGACAGAAAAGCAAAATGGGCTGCTCTGGCAGCTCCACAACCCAAAAGGTAGGTCCTGGCCCTACCCTTCAGCCCAGAGCTCCCACTCCTGGAGACCCCAAACTATACTTCAGTTGAAAAGACATGGTTTGCCCAGGAGCCTGAGGCTTATCTCAAGTGAGGATGGTGGAGATTCTCTGATGGACTAGGGTGACTGGCCATTGCTGAAATGATGGCCCTTAGGTTTGTGAGGCAATTCCATCAAGGGTCTCATGTGGGAAAAATGGCATTAGAGATGTTACTTAGTCATCACTTCTACCTGCCATGGCTCACTGTCATTACCCAAGATGTTTGGGAACAGTGCCTGACCTGTACACAGAACAACCCAAAACAAGGGCCAACTAGGCCCCTGGGTATCCAATATGAGGCTGCTACCCCATGTGCAAACTTGCTTGTGAACTTCACTGAGCTGTCCTGAGCAGGGGCTATTGATATATGCTAGTACTAGTCTGCACCTTCTCAAGGTGGATAGAAGCCTTCCCCACCTGGACAGAGAAAGCACTGGAAGTAGCAAAAGTGCTATTAAAGGACATCATCCCAAGATATGGACTGCCCCTAACTTTTGGATCAGGTAGGCCAGCACTCATGGTTGAGATAGTTCAGGAGCTACACGGTGTTAAAAATAAAATTGAAATTACATACAGCCTACTGACCTCAAAGCTCTGGAAAGGTAGAGTGCAATAACCAGATGCTCAGACAATTGCTGAAAAAGTATAGTCAAGGAACACACTTAATATGGGAGCAAGAACTGCCTATGCGCCCCCCCCCCGTGTCTGGTTTACCTCCACTAAACAAATGGTGTATTCCCTTTATGAAATCATGTTTGGCTGGTCACCCCCAATTATAAGTCAAATTAAAGGTGATCTCCACAAATAGGAGAATGAACTCTAAGGAGACAGATGAAGGCTTTGGGAATAGCCATGTGAGATATCTGTGGCTGGGTACAGGAGGGCATTCCCTCCTGTACAGGAATGCCCTCCTATACCAAATTCAGCCATTTAAACCTGGAGACTCTGTTTGGGTCAAAAGGTGGAACCCTACCACCCTAGGGCCCATATGGGATGGGCCCCACAGTGTAATCTTGTCTACCCCACTGCTGTTAAAGTCGCAGGAGCTTGCCGTGGGTCCACCACAGCCGGCTGAAGCCAGCAGTCGAAGACAAGTAGACCAGCTGACAGGATCCAGACCATCCAAACTGGCTGATTCTGTGGAGAGATCGAGCCATCACCACTGATGACAGCCCTGCTCTAGTCACCTCAGAAGCTGCCTAGTCTACACACCGCAGAAGCTTGAGGATTGACGGCCTTGCTCTGGCCACTGTGGAGGCTGATCAGTTGACGCATGGTGGAAGCTTGAGGATCGTCATGGAGTTATAACAACCATATGAGTCTCTTTTCCTTTCTGTTATAATTCTCTTTTTGCTTCAGTCTAGGGGAAAATCCTTGGAGGAATGCTCCCACTGTATTTACACCACATGGTCAGGAAGCATTAAAATAAGAACCTTGATTTACATACCTATTATGAGCGTGCAGGCATGCACAGGGGAACTTGCACTCACAATTTGACAACCTCCTCAGTCTGTGACCCAGGGGATAACAAGGCCTATGTCTCTTGTGACGCTAAGTCCCTCCCCACCCATATGAAAACTGGTTTGAAGTCTATGCTGGAATAAAGAGACAGGAAAAGGTAGCTGTTTAAAAAACCATACAGGATGGTATGTGGGGATACTGCACGCCCATCTATGTGCTCAACCACATCATCAGGTTACAAGCGGTACTTGAGCTCATCACCAATGATACTGCAAAGGCCTTAAATCTACTGGCACAACAGGCCTCAAAAATGAAAAATGCCATTTACCAAAGTAGACTGGTCTTAGATCACCTCGTAGCCCAGGAGGGGCTGGAAAAACCAATTGTCTGGAAATTGATGACAATGGTAAGGTGATTGAAGACATCACTGCCAGGATCCAAAACCTGGCTCATGTCCCAGTCTAAAAGTGGCAAGGCTGGTCTCCAGGCGCTTTGTGGGGAGGCTGGTTCTCAACTTTTGGAGGGTTCAAAACCCTGATAGGGATAGTCCTAGCAATCTTAGAAGTCTGTCTCATCCTTCCCTCCTCCCACCAATACTTGTCAAAAACATCCAACAGCTATAGAAACTCTAGTGTACAGACACACTACCACCTGGCTGATGGCCCTAACTAGACACCAACCCTTGCCTGATGGAGAACTGCCCCTCCAGATAGAAGGGAAGATGTCGAGAGTGATGATCTCTATTAAAAGATCACTTATAGAGAGCTTTAAAGGGGGGAATAAAGCAGAACTCGGGGAGTTCTTCTGTGCTTTTCTCACTGATAAGGGAGACACATCAAGCAGTTCTTTCATGGGAGTCTCCTCCCTTCGAGGGGCAATACTGGGTACCAACACCAATAAAACTAACAAATGGGGTATAAACAAGCTTCCCAGAATCCTTACATCCTGAGATACACAGGATATGTTTTCTTTCAAGGCTGAACTAGGGTTAGCTGCTAGGACAACTAACTGCCTTTGTTTCACTTCTGTATCTCTCCTTGCTTGACGTCACAAATTGTATAAAAGGAGACCTCTCCTTGGTTCAGGGCTCAGCCTAGTTTGAGCATTCATAGTGTCTGGGACATTGCACCATTAAGGTCCTCCTGAAAAGTCTGTCCTGGTCTCTCCAGTGTCTTGGAAATTCCGCAACAGTCTTTAATGGATAAGGGAAGTTGCAGTAATGGATACTACCTATCTACTAGCACAAGGGCAACACATTTAAGTTTCTGTGGTCTTCTCTGCCTCTGACACCATTGCACCAACACTTTCTCTATTTTTTCCAGTATATTACCTTGGACTTTGTTAGCAGGTAGATCACTGGCCTATGGTAGAAGATAGATCATGAGACTCCATATTCTTTCTTTTTCCCAGAACACACACACACACACACACACACACACACACACACTCACTCAATCAATCAAATGCCCTTTATTTTTTTCTCTTTCATATTCTCATGGAGAGTACTGTTGCCTTTCAGCTCAAAATGGTGTAAAGCAAGATTTATCTAAGCCTGAGTTTAATATCACTATCTCATTGGTTTAACATCTAGCTGGACTGTGTACTATTGAAGCAACTTTCTGTTTTATTCATGGTACAGAATTCATGGATTGACAGGAGCTATTGCCAGTGAGGAAACAGGAACATAAACAGATGCACACCGGGCACACTATGGCACACTTTTAATTTCCCAGAGACAGTATTTCCTGTGGCTCTGGCAACATTTCTTCCCTGTCTTGTCAGGAATGTTATTAGAGTACTGACAGATTCCTTTCTCTAAATGTACCTGCTGGGTGAGAGCCACAATTATGTGAAACACAGGTGTGCTGGAGTTTCCTCGGGAGATTAAAAAGATAGTGAGTATAGAAGTTGGTAAAAGATGTACAAACAATTTTCTTTTCTGTCTACAGTTAATTCTTTTTTCTAAAGAGAAAAAAAAAACCAAAGATACAGAGTTTCAAAACAAGATAATAGGAAGTTAACAACGGTTAATACACTGTGTATTGTTATCTTCAAAGTACTTGCTCAGATTACAAGATACAGGCATGCAAAATTGATAAAACAATGTAAGCACAACCATTCCTTTCAATGGACTAAAAGAAATTAGTAGTATAATTATCTTAGCTATCTTGTGTATATGTATATATATATTTTCTTTTCCCTTCCTTGTTTTTTCCTTTCCCCCATCCCAGCTGTTCTTTCCTTTTGAGCAGTTTCTTTCCCTTTCACGATATCTATTGTAGATTTTGGATATTATTTACTCTTTCAGTTTCTTACACTGGGGAGACAATACGGTGTTTACACATGTGAGTCTGATTTATTTCACTTATGAGTATGGTCTCTAGTTGCATCGGGTTACCTATAAAAGCCTCAAGTTTATCCTTCTTTATAGCTGAGTAGTACTCCATTGTACAGAAATACCACGTCTTTTTTATCCATTCCTCGGTTGATGGGCATTTGGGTTGTTTCCAATATCTAGCTGTTACAAATTGTGCTGCTATAAACATGGGTGTACATATATTGCTGTGGTGTGATGTTTTTAATTCTTCTGGGAAGATACTCAGGAAGGGAATAACTGGGTTGAATGGGACATCAAATCCTAGTTTTTTGAGGAATCTCCACACTGATTTCCACAGTGGCTGTACCAGTCTACACTCCCACCAGCAGTAAAGAAGGATTCCTTTTTCCCCACAGCCCCTCCAGCATTTGTCATTGGTTGATTTCTCGATGATAGCCATTCTTTCTGGGGTGAGGTGGAATCTCAGTGTTGTTTTAATTTGCATTCCTCAAATGACCAATGATGTTGAACATTTTTTTCATACATTTATTTGCCATTTGTATTTCTTCATCTGAGAAGAGTTTATTCATCTTAGGTGTCCATTTTTGGATTGGGTCTTTGAATTTAGGGGGCCTGATTTTTTTCAATTCTTTATATATTCTAGATAGAAATGCTTTGTCTGAGGGACAATTGGCTGAAATGTTTTTCCTACTCTGTGGGTTGTCTTTTCACTCTGTTGGTGATTTCTTTTGATGTGCAAAATCTTTTTAATATGATGAGATCCCAGTTGTTGATTCTTTGAAGTACTTCCTGTGCAGTTTGGGTTTTGTTCATGAAGTCTCTGCCTGCCTCTATGTCTTCAAGATTTCTACCTACTTTGAGTTCCAGTAAATTTAGTGTTTCAGTTTTAATATTTAGATCTTTGATCCATTTTGACTTTAGTTTAGTGCATGGTGAAAGACACGGGTCTGGTTTTAGTCTTTGGCATGTGGAAAGCCAGTTCCTCCAGCACCATTTATTAAAGAGGCTATCTTTCTTCCAGTGAACATGTTTGGCTCCTTTGTCAAAGAGAAGGTGGCTGAGTGTGTTTGTAGTTGTGTCTGCATCTTCTAATCTGTTCCATTGATCCTCAGGTCTGTTTTTTTGCCAGTACCATGCTGATTTTATCACAGTACCATTGTAGCGTAATTTGAAGTCAGGGATTGTGATGCCTCCTTTCTTACCTTTACTGCCCAGGATTGCCTTTGCTACTCTAGCTCTTTTCTGTTTCCAAATGAATTTTAGGAAAGTTTTCTCTAGATCTGTGAGGTATAATAATGGTATTTTGATCAGGATTGTGTTAAATCTGTATAACAGTTTTGGGAATATGGCCATTTTCACAATGTTGGTTCTTCCTATCCATGAACAAGGGATATCTTTCCATTTTCTGATATCCTCTTTGATCTCTTTTTTCAGAGTGCTATAATTTTCAATGTATAGATCTTTTACTTCCTTCATTAGACTAATTCCTAAGTATTTCATTCTTTTTGGATGCTATTATGAAGGATGTAGTTTCCCTATTTTCTCTCTCAGTGAGTTTGTTGTTTGTGTACAGGAATACTATTGATTTTTGAGTGTTGACTTTGTGTCCAGCTATGCTACTGAATTTGGTTAATTCTACAAGTCTTTTAGTGGAATTTTTGGGATCTTCTATGTAGAGTATCATGTTGTCTGTGAATAATGATAATTTAACTTCTTCTCTTCCTATCCTTATTCCTTTTCTTTCTCTTATGCAATTGCTCTGGCTAATGTTTCCAGAACTATTTTGAATAGGAATGGTGATAGTGTACATCCGTGTCTTGTTCCTGATTTTAGATTGAAAGCTTTCAGTTTTTACCCTTTTAGTATGATGTTGGTGGTTTGTTTGTCACAGATAGCTTTTATCAGATTGACGTAAATACCATCTATTCCGATTTTCTGTAGCGTTTTTATCATGAATGAGTGTTGGACTTTATCAGAAACTTTTCCTGCATCTTTTGAGATGATCATGTGAGTTTTCTCTTTGGTTCTGTTGATATGGTGTATTATGTTTATTGATTCATGTATGTTGAACCATCCCTGAATTCCTTGGATGAATCCTACTTGGTCATGGTGTACAGTCTTCTTGATGATTTGCTGCATTCTGTTTGCTAGTATTTTATTGAGGATTTTTGCATCTATGTTCATTAGGGAGATTGGCCTGTAGTTCTCTTTTTTGGTTGGGTCTTTCTCTGGTTTTGGTATCAGGGTGAGACTTGCCTCCAGGAATGAGTTAGAGAGAATTGCTGCCCTTTCAATTTCATTAAAGATTTTGAGAAGTATTGGTGTTAAATCTCCTCTAAATCTCTCATAGACTTCAGCCATGAACACTTCAGGACCTGGGCTTTTCTTTGTTGGTAAGTTTTTAATTATGTTTTCAATTTCATTACCTAATGTTTGGTTATTTGGAATTTTTATATCTTCTTCATTCAGCTTTGGTAATTGATATGTATCTAGGAATCTGTCCATTTCTTCTGTGTTTTCCATCCTATGCGAGTAAAGATTTTTGAAGTAGTTATTGATGCTTTTCTGAATTCCCACAGTATCTGTAGTAATTTCACCCGTTTCATTCCTTATTGCATGAATTTGGTTTTTTTCTTTCCTCTTTTTGATAAGGTTAGCTAGGGGTTTATCAGTTTTATTTATTCTTTCAAAGAGCCTACTCTTTGATTCATTAATTCTTTGTTTTGTTTTCTTAGTCTCAATTGTGTTAATTTGTGCTCTGATATTTATAATTTTCTCCCTTGTATGGGCTTTGGGCTTGACTTGCTCTTCTTTTTCTAGAAGCTTGAGGTGAAGCATTAGGTTATTTATTTGTGCTTGTTCTGTTTTCCTCATGTGAGATTTCACCACTCTAAATTTCCCTCTGAGGACTGCTTTCATTGCATCCCACAGGTTCTGGTAAGTTGTATTTGCATTTTTGTTTGATTGTAGATATTGTTTAATTTCTTCTTTAATTTCATCTGTGACCCATTGGTTTTTCATGAGGGTGTTATTTAATTTTCATGTGTTTATGTAATTTTTGCAGTTTCTCTTGTCATTAATTTCCAATTTCATTGCACTATGGTCAGATAATGTGCATGAGATAATTTCAATTTCTCTGCATTTACTTAAGCACGCTCTATGGGCTAGTATATGTTCTATTTTAGAGAACATCCGTCATGCAGCTAAGAATGTGTATTCTGATGTTGTTGGGTGAAACACTCTGTAAACGTCTACTAAGTCCATTTCTTCACAGGTTTGGTTCAACTCTGTTACTTCTTTGGTGATTTTTTGTCTAGTTTATCTCTCTCTTTGTGACAATGGAGTATTAAGGTCCCCCATTACAATTGTGTTACTGCTTATTTGATTTTTCATGTCTATTAATATTTGTCTTACATAGTTGGGTGCTCCTGTATTTGGTGCATATACATTTATGATTGTTATCTCTTCCTCTTGAAGTTTTCCCCTAACAAGTATTTAGTGACCTATATCTCTTTTGATCATTCTTGGTTTGAAGTTCCATTGCTGCAAACAGAATAGCTATCCCTGCTTTTTTCTGGGTTCCTGTTGCATGGAGTATTGTTTTCCATCCTTTGACTTTTAATCTATGAATTTCTTTTTCAGATAAATGTGTTTCTTGTATATGACATATTGTTGGATCTTGTTTCTTGATCCATTCTGCCAGTCTGTTTCTTTTGATTGGTGAATTGAGGCCATTTACATTGATGGTTATAACTGATAGGTATTGCCTTATCTTTCTCGTGTTATTTTCCTGCTCTTTGTTCCCTACTTTCCCCCTCTGTTTAACTGCTTGCCCTGCTGGATGGTTTCTTTCTGTTGTTGTTCTTGGAATTGTGGTCATTTTTATTTCTGTCTAGACTATCTTTCAGTACCATTTGTAGTGTTGGTTTGGTGGTCACGAATTTCTTCAGTTATTCTTTGTCATGGAAATATCTTATTTCTCCATCAGTTTTGAAAGATAGTTTTGCAGGGTACCTCAATCTGGTTTGGAAGTTGTTTCCTTTCAGGACTTGAAATACTTTATTCCATGCTCTTCTTGACTTGAAGCTTTGTGTTGAAAAGTCTGCCATGATTCTGATGGGCTTTCCTTTTTAGGTGATCTGTTTCTTTTCTCTGAGAGCTTTTAATATTCTGCTTTTGTGCTGAATTTCTGGGATCTTGATTATCATATGTTGGGGTGTAGATTTATTTTGGTTATGGCTAATTGGAGTTGTATATGCCTCACTTATCTGTTTGTCAGATTCTTTTCCCATGCTTGGGAAATTTTCTGCTATTACTTCTGCATATATTTCTTATATGTCATTTGTGTTGACTCCTGCTTTTTCATTGACACCAATTATTCTTATATTATTTTTCTTTGTGTCATCTTGTAGCTATTGAATTGTTATTTCCTGATTTTTTGTTATTTTCAAGAGATCTTTCCTTTCATGATCACTAGCTGCAATCCTGTCTTCAAGGTCTGAAATTCTGTCTTCAGTTTCATTCAAGTGGTTTTGCCAGGTTCAATGGAATTTTTAATTTCCTGGATATCTGTTTGAATCCTTTTCATGCATTCTATTTCTTTCCTATATTGATCACTCACGTTTTCCATCCTCTTCCTATCATCATCTTTTTTTATTTATCTCTACTCTAGATTTGCTGAGCAATTCTTTTATAAATGTTGACATTTCTTTTTTTACCTGAGAGATTATTTGTGATCTGATTTCCTCTGTAGCCTCATGGATTTGTTTCTTTACTTCGGTTGCTCTCATTTCAGAAATTTCAGGTGTGTCTTCCAATTTCTTCTATGTTGATGTCTCCTGGACTTGTTCTGGGTGGGCTGGAGGTCCGAGATTTCATTTTGCTTCTTCATCTTGTCTTTTTCTGAATTCCGCTGGTGGAGCCATTTACAGTTAACTCTTGAGAAGGGATCTTGATTGACAGCATAGTTCATGCTTTATGAGCAAAAGGAAAAAGATTTCTTCTTTATTGTTGAAGGTGTGTACCTGTGTTATGTTGTTAAAATTATGCAGGCTCTCATTCTCTATATTTTTGAAGTGCGTAATGGAAATCATTATGCCCCTTACATGGAAGTTCTTCTCACAAGAAAGACTCATCCAACAGTTGGATTGAGTTTGCTTCCATCCACACACCACCATAGAAACTCACTCATGATATGAGGTTATGTATTACCAAAGCCTTACCTTGTCCCATTCTGAGGTATCCTTTTGTGAATCTGGCAGTCCTGCCTCCTGGCAGGGGAAAGTATCCAACAGAGAGACACTGTGCCTTATAGTACTTCTTTTTAAGCTTGGGAATTGTCTCACAACTGGTAAGTTTCAATCTTTTAAAGGAAAAACTACGAAATTTTCTGACTTGCCTGGTAGCCACATTATTTGTACTTTTTTCTTTTCTATTTGCAGTAAGAAGCAAGAGTGCAAATGCATAGGTGAAGAATTGTGAGTTGAGAATAGTTCATCATAAGAAGGGGGAGAAGCTGCTTTATCAAAGTGATGTGAATTTAGCATTAGAATTTACAGATCTAGGACACATGAAGAATCCAGCAGTTTCAGCCTGCTACCTCCATGTTGGATCATTGTGAATGGACCATGTTACTGAGCTCCCTGTAGCACAGGCAGGAGCTGCAGCAACCAGGGATGCAGCTCCAGGAAGGAGCTGACTTCACTGGCCTCATCACAATACCTGAGCTGAGGCTCAAAGCCTGGATCCCAGGCTATTCTCAGAGTTGGCTGAAAAGGGAAGGATGAAATTCTTGGTCCAAATTTCCTAAGCCCTGAGAGTGAGGATTTGTAGTCTAGGGAATTATACAAGACTTATTCCCTAGGTAACTTCTAATTTCTAGAGCACTAATTCTCCTACAATGTGACACCTCAGGAGCTAATTCAAGACCCAGATTTTTAGACTTTGCTGCCAGAAATTCTGACTCAGGAGGTTTGGGTTCAATCTGCATTTTAAAAAAATCTTCACATGAATCTCTTGCAGACTAGAGTTGTGTTAGTCAACTTTCCTTCACCATGACAAAATATCAGAGAATAACAAGATGAAGGGTTTATTTGGGCTCATGGTCTCAGAAGATTCAGTCCATGGTTACTTGGCTTTGTTGTTTCTGGGCTTTTGGTAGAAGAGTGTGGCAGAGGAATGCTGCTCACCCCATGGCATCCAGAAAGGAAAGATAGAGGAGAGAGAGAGAGAGAGAGAGAGAGAGAGAGAGAGAGAGAGAGGAAGAGAGAGACTGGACAAGATACATCCTTAAGCACATTCCCAGTGACGTACTTCCTCCAACAGTGCCCTACCTCCTAATAATCCATTCAGCTACGAACTCATCAAGGTAGTAATCATTTGAGGAGGTTCATGTCTCACTTTTCTAGGCTCCATCTCTGAACATGGCTGCACTGAGGATCAAGCCTTTAACACATGAGGCTTTTGAGGGGACAGTTTA
Source organism: Erethizon dorsatum (assembly GCA_028451465.1). Lineage (NCBI taxonomy): Eukaryota > Metazoa > Chordata > Mammalia > Rodentia > Erethizontidae > Erethizon > Erethizon dorsatum. Next base: position 26,025,986 of record CM051835.1, on the reverse strand, counting down.
GGTCTGAACCATAGCAAGAGTCTTGGAGATGAGGTTGAATCTTTATATGATTCTCTTGCAGATTAGAGTTGATTATATGCTGGTTCCACTGAGGGATAGAAGAGAAGATGATGGATATAAAAACCATGGCTCTATGTTACAGATTGAAATGCTGTGAGTGATCATGCCTTCCAACTTACAGGGTACCTTGTAGTCCCTGAAGTATTTCATAGGCTACACTTTAAAAAAACAAAAAGGAAAAAAGATGTTAGTTCACTGTAATACAACTCAATTTATAAGTAGCTATTTCACCTAGATCCTTCTAGACAAGGAACATTCATAACTTCTTTTGACAGCCAATTAGGATTTTTTTTTTTGCAAGCTTATTCTTCTAGGATGTTTTTCTTAGTTCTAGCCTAAACGTTTTTCAATCAGAAGTTTAAACATGTCTGGAGCAGTGTGGAGAACAACTAGTCAGGACAAGTCTTTTGTAAGTTTTAAAGCTTAACCTTGATCTTCCTCAGGCAGAATAATTCCTTTTTATGCCTTTTCATCATGCTCCCTAAGCTCTTTAATAAAGCTCTGTAGCATCAAGCCAGAGGCTAGGCAGACTAATGCTGAGAGGACCAGGAGGTTTGTTTCGCTCCATGTCTAAGGATCATAAAACTTCTGGAGACCATGGTGGAGTTGGCGGGAACACAAAAAAACCAAAAGAGATTGATCCACAGCCCACAGTCCTTAAAGACAGCATTTCCTGTTTACAAGGCCTTCACTGTGGGCCAGGCCCGCTCATTGAACTATCTACTTTCATTCTTGGGTCAATCTCATGAATAGCACTACTATTATTATCTCACTTTTACATGTGAGGAGAATGAGACTTATATAGTTAAATCATTTTCCAAAGTCACCATCTAGCACACGATGACCTCCGACTTCTGACCTGGGAGCCAGTATGCATCACTACCCCTTGTCCACCTCTTATCCCCCTACCTGCACCCAGGCAGCTCTTTCCCTCGGTATTTCCCTTCCTAACTCACCCACTGCTGGCCATCAGGGCTCTTGTGCTGCTGCCAGACACAACTCTTGCCCACCTCTGCCCCATTATAAATTCCTGTTATTATCTCTGCTCAAAGCCTGTGCTTTTCTTGCTCTGAACATTTGAGTAGAATTCAAACAAACTGGTAGAAATATAAATGGTAAAAGACAAATGTTTTAGTTAGCCAAGATGGTGCATGCCTGCAATCCTAGATACTAGGGAGGTTGAGGCAGATAAACACATGTCTGAGGCCAGCAACTTAGAGTCCCTGTCACAAAATTAAAAAAAAAAAAAAAGAAAACGTTTGGGGATGTAGCTCAGTGGTTGAACACCCCCAGTTTCCTGTGTCACTAAATGAATCAATCAATTAATCAATCAACAAAATTTTTATGTTTGTTTCCAAAAACCACCCATCTGTGTCCATGTATCTTGTTTATGCACACAGTCGGCACTGCCTGAATAAGTAAGCATGAGGTTTCTAAAATATTCCCAAATTATATTCTCTGATTCATTTGTTGATTTTTCTGTTTATTTGTTCACCAACTCACTCATTCTTCACATAGATTATAAATAGGTATTTATGGAGCATTCTACTGTGCTCTGGATTTTAGGAATACAAAAATGAAAAATAACATCTTTGATTTACAGTATCTCTGAGTCTAGTAAAAAGATGAGAAGTAAACAAATGATTGCAAGGTACATAAGTGACACGTTCAGGAAACTAGGAGACCTGTCTGACCTGCGGCAGTCAGGGAGGTTTCATGGAAGGTGATTTCTGAGTTTGTTTGGAGAAGGATTTAGCAATAAGCTAAGTAAAGGTGAGCAGAGGGTGATTATCTAGGACAGAAGGATCACTTTGTACACAGATGGAGTAAGCGGAAGTCACAAAAATTTCAGTAAACACCAACAGCCTGGCTGGAACAGAGGGAGGGAGTAGAGGTCTGGAGGACAAGAAGTGCCAGTGCGACACTGGTCCTGGAAGTTCTCAGAGGATTAGCAAGGAGATTCTACTTTATCCTATGGACAGTGGAGAACAAGAGGGGGGGTGAATTTTCTTCTGACAAAGCTTCTCAGATGAACACTTCCTTCAGTCTTCCTGGCTCCTTCCTATTTCTTCCTTTAAGCTTCAACTCTGAATTGTGGATTGTTTTTATTATAGCAAGTACTGCCTGGTTATGAGGGCATTTACATGTTTATCTTAAAATATTACTCCTTGAGGGCAAGAGACTGTCTCACGCATAATTATGTCCCTAGAATCTACACTAGTAGCTCTTTCTACAAAGATTTGTTGAGTGCATAAATGCACAGGAAACAAATGAAGTCATGCTCTTCTGCTTCTTGAAGCCATCTCCTTTGGCCTCGTGGTTCTTCATCTTTCTCCTGGGTTGTCGTCTTCTTCCTACTCTTATTTTGTTTTTCATTAATGCGCCCTTCTTCCTTAGATACTTTTGATGTAGTCTCTTCTCTCAGCCTAGTCCCCACTTCACACTCTCCGAAGTGATCTCATATGTGCCTGTGGCTTGCACTGCCTCCTATCTGCTACACGCTTCCAGTGCCATACTGCTCCATACGTACATTCTGAGCTCCAGATTTAGCTTCCATCAGCTTTTGGTGAAGCACTCTGGTTGAGTTTGGCCCTTTTATTGGAGGCAATAGGGATGGGTTTAGGTTCCAGCTCAGCCACTGTCTCTTCAAATTACTTAACTTTCATGGTGTGATCTTATGGCAGAGCAAACTGCTCACTTCATGAACATTAGGGTTCTAATTAACAGATGTCTTCAGTGACTTTAGTACCTCCCAGGTCCACTGCCTAATGTTTCTACCACCTCCCAGTAGTGCCACTCTGAGGATCAAGTCTTTACATATAGACCTTTGGGGGTCCCTCATCCAAACATTCCACAGGTTCATGTCCCTCCCACAATGTAAAAGGCATTCAGTCCACCTTCAAGAGTCTCCAGCGTCTTAAATATTCTAGCCTTGCTCCAAAATCCCAGTCCAAATTTTCCTTTAAAATTCAAGGAAAACTGTTAACTGTAAGCCCCTGAAAAAGTAAAAAAGAGATTTGCATAATACTAGGATGCAATAGTAGGTCAGGTACCGGGTATACATTCTGTATTGGTCAGCTTTTTATTGTTGGGATAAAATATCTGACACCTGCAATTTGAAGAAGGAGAGGTGCATTTGGGCTCATGCTTTCAGAGGTTTCAGTCCATGGTTAACCGGCCAGAAACATTATGAGCATGGTGGAAGAAAGCCATTCAACTCATGGCATCTGGGAAACAGGGAGCAGGTGATGAGTCTGAGAGGAAGGGACCAGGGACAAGATTAGTCCCCAAGGTCATGCAACCATGACTCACCCAGACATGTTCAGAAGTGTGCTTTACTAATCTCCTAGATTTCTCTTAAGCAGTTCAAGATTAATGATCACATGTTCCCATTCTAGAAGGGAGGAATAGGAAAAATAGAAAGGGGGACATATGCCCAAAGCAAAACCAAACCCCCTCAGGGTAAACATTAAATCTTAAATCTCTATGTCTGGCACCTGTGACACACTGTAGTGGTAATTGGACTCCTAAGGGGTTGGGCAGACCTGCCTGTATGGCTTTGCTGGTAGCAGCCCTAAGACCATTCTCTTAGCTCTGCTCACTGCCTGTAGCTTTCCCTGATGAATATTCATGTTTCCAGTACTTCTATCTTTTTGGGGTCTTCATTGCAGCTTTGGCTTCTCTCACAGGTCCACTATATATTTCCCGGTAGGCTCCTTGTCAGGACTTCAATCCCGCAGAACACCACCTGGCATCCTAGGATTTCCTTTAAAATATTGATGAAAGGTGCTATGACTCTTTACTTTTACATTCTACATGTATGCAAAACCAACGTCATGTGGATAATGTCAAGGTCTGCTACCAGCTTGAGCTGTACCTGTGTTTGCTGGAACCATGGCTGCAATGACCTCTAAGTGATTTGTCAGCTGAACGTGGCAAAATGAATCCTGGGGAAGTGAATTTGGTCCTGAAAGGACAGCTCACCCTGGGACTCTTTTCTCAACCAATTTTGCCTCCAAAGTCTTGAAACGAAAGCCTTTGAAAGTCTTTGAAATGAATTTACATTTCTACACTTTTGAGTCTGTGACAGGTGGGATGGCTTTGCAAATTCCTGAGATTTCAGGGCATCTTTCCAACTGTCTTAGTACAAGTCACTTACTATCTTCTTTTCATTGGCATTAATCTCTTTAGCAATGGCTCCCTCCTTTGCAGCAATTTTATATACAGCCCTTTTCTAACCAGAATTTTTCCAATCTTTCCACTCAGCTCCTATTTGCTCCTGGTTCTCACTGTAAATTTTGCAAAAAAACAGCCAGTAATACCTGTACCATGGGCTGAATGCTTCATTGGGTTGAAATTTCCTCTGTCAAGTGAGCTAGACCACCACCATTCTGTCACGTAAACTAGCCCATCATCATTCTGGGAATGGATAAAATGCCAGTAAATTCTTAGCTGTGGCGGAATAAAGATGGCTTCCAGGCCAATTCCCCACAGAGTCCTCATTTCCATGGCCTTCACTGTCTGTATTTCTATTAGCATTTCAGTCTTCTAAGCCCTTACCAGAATCATCCACTAAGTTCTGTTTACAATATTCTAGGCTTTCTCTAGCCTGATCCTCCAAACTCTTCAAAAGTCCTCCCATAAATCAACTCCAAATACTTCTCCACATCTTCAGGTAAATAATAGCAGCAAAAGCTGCCCCTCTCCTTGGTACCAATTTTCTGGGTTAGCTTTCCATTACTATTGTGAAATACTTAAGGCATTTAATTTATAGAGAAGAATGGTTTACTTTGTCTCATGGTCTTGGATGTTCCAGGCCATGATCAAGTGGTCCCATTAGCTTTAGGCCTCTGGCAAAGCAGCACATCATTGTGAAATGTGTGGGAGAGGAAAATAGTCACCAGGAAGCAAAGACATACATCCCTGTTTATTGTTCAATTGTTTTCTGCTGAATGGGCATACCACAATTTGTTTGTTCAGACACATGTCAATGAAAATTTGGGTTATTTCCACTCATTGATTATTAAAAATAAAGCTTCTAGAAATATGTAAAAGTCTTTCATTCTTTTGAGATTTCCATGCCCTTAGAAATGGAATGGCTTGTAGTATGTTAACTGTATGTTTAACTCTAAGAAATAAATTGTTTCAATAAACTTTGACAAAATAGTTGTACCATTACACACTTCCACCAGCAATGTTTAAGTTCCAGTTCCACTATATGCTCACCAACATTTGGTATGCTCACTCAATCCTTTTAATTTTAACCACCCAAGTGGATTTTTATAGTCGTATCTTATTGATTTTGATGATCATTTCCCTAATTGCTTATGGTGTTGTATTAGTTTTTCTGTTGGAAGGACTAAATACTTGGCATGCACAATTTATAGGAAAAACGCATGGGCTCATGTTTTCAAAGGTTTTGGTCCATAATAAGCTGGATCCAAGGCACACACATCATAGCAGAGGAGTTCATAGCAGAAGCTGTTCACCTCAGGGGCCTTGAAGCAGAGAGAGAAGGAACAGAACCAGAGACAGAGGAAGGAGCGGGGACAAGAGTACACCCTTTCAGGTCTCATTCTCAGTGACCCATCTTCTCCAACTGGGCCGCACCACCGAATAGCATATTCAACTATGAATTCACCAGTAAGGGTAAGTATATCACCCCCATTATCCAACCACCTTCTAAAAGCCACACCTCTGAACACATGGACCTTGCGGGAGATATTTTAGATCACACCATAATAGTTGTTAAAAACCCTTTCAATGCTTATTTGTCAATCATGTATCTTTTCTGGTGATGGATCTATTCAAATCACTTGTCCTCCCCCTCCACATTTTTAATAGGGTATTTGTTTTCCTAATAGCATTGAGAGTTCTTTCTAGATTCTGAGCTCAATTCCTTATTAGATATGTGATTTGTAAGTGTTTTCTCTAGGCTATGGATTATCTTTGTCTTCATTTTCTTAACATCATCTTTGAAGAGTGTGTAATAGAAGTACAAGTGCCCATGCCTTTGATTTCAGTCTGGATCCACTGTGAAAGGATGTCTTGGGTCTAGAACTCTCCATGGGATGGGATGAATAGCTTTTGCAAATGTATTGTAGATAAGTTTCTCACTCCATTCGATCAGCCTCCTTATTATATTCTGTGTCTCCACAGCTCTTATTCCAGAGGTTTCTCCACCATAGCCTTTTCCATGCAAGCCTTCACCTTGGATAATTTCCAGGAACCAAACCTAAAAATAAGGCCCATGGCTACTTTTGCTTGCTTTAAATCCTCTGTATGCACATCATACCCTCTACACACAGAAAAATGTCCAGAATAGCCCATCTATTTGTCCCTAGTAACTATTTCTAGAAATGAACTCTAACTTGAATATTCTTAACTTTCTACCCTCTCATTTCCTTAAAGATGTTGTATGTGGGGCTGGTGAGATAGCTCAGCAGCATAAGCACCTGCCTGACAAGCACGAGGTCCTGAGTTGGACTCCTGGTACCCACATAAAGGAAAAAAAGGGCCAGTGATATTGCTCAGCAGCACAAGTGCTTGCTGGCAAGCATGGGGTCCTGAGGTCGACTCCCGGTACCCACATAAACAAAAACAAAAACAACAACAAAAAAAAGAAGCTGTATGTGACTATCTCAGAAAGATCTACTGAATCACATACTACAGTTTGTCTTCCACAAGCTCCAGCTGTGGTGTTGCCCCAATCCCATCTCTTCCCTACTAGCCTCAGTCGCTCTCTCCTGCACTGTGACTTCAGCTGTTTAAATATTCAGTAGGAGGCATTGCTCTCTGTTGTCTTAGATCTAGATAGTACAAGTGACAGATGGACTTTGATCTGTAAGAGATCCAATCTGAATTTTGTGGCAGCTTATTAATTTATAAATAACAGCTGTTGTGGGGTAGAGCACATGATGGAGGTTGTCTGAACTGATATTTGCAAAACACTTTACTAAGACAGGAAAGCATCCATTGGGTATATTAAGGGATAAGTGTAGAGGAGGTTGATGGAAATTAAAGGAATGTTCTTCCAAGTCACCTTGTGACATTGGTATTCATTGAATGACTTTTCTATGTTTTAATATTAGTTTGAGGGTTGTTTGGTATAATGTGATAACCCCTCATTTGGTTTAAAGCTAAGTCCGATTTCTCTCTTCTACGAATTCTTTTCCCCACCTTTGGTTTTTCTCATTCAAGCGTTGGATAGTAAATTTACCTTTACACGTATTTGTGCTCCCAGCCATATGTATCAATTTGTAGAAAGCAAAACAGAGAATAGTTTAGCATTAGTGAAATGTCAGGAAAATGCCCCGAAGGCACTAATGCAATACTTGAGTTTCAAATCTGAGAATGGAATTAGGCCACTAAATCAGTTTTCTTGCCTGTGTCGTGGACCATGGGGATGTGTCCCAGTTCTTTAAAAAAAGGGCATCTTCCTCTCATTCAGTACAACTCACAGGTTTGTGTTGGGAACCTGTGGGAAACCTTAGGATTTGAAACTAATTGAATCTGCATTGAATGGCCTTTTCCCTTTCTTTATTAAATATCTGATTTGCTCTAAATCTTTTTCTTTGGCTTTCTTGCATTATTCTTTTTTTAGCTGCATAAATAGGCTATTCTCAAAGGTTAAAAGATAAGGAAGAAAGAGAGAAGAAAAAACTAGGACTAAATCATATTTTTCAGATCCTGGGTATAGCTTTTCCTTTTGTTTGGGGAAAGAACCTACCTCCTCTGGTTTAGAGGGGAAAACAGCCAGGTTGTTAATGCAAGGAATTATTATATCTCCAATAACACAGTTGAAACTAAAACATCTTTTCCACTTCAAAAGTGAGGAAGGATAACATACATCTGGGCCCATGATTATTATTCATACCCATACTGTAAAAACTCTGTCTCTGATTGTAGGCTGAATTTCTCATGACCACATTTATTTTCCAGGGCTCAACAGATGTGGTTTTTCAACTGTCTCCTTATTAACATGCTGCCTGTCCCTTCTATCTGCTTTCACTGCACCTGCTGTGATAGCGACTGTTTTGTGCATATAGGTACCGTTGCCTTCAGAGATTAAGGGTGCTTTCTGAGCAGAAACAAACCAATGGACTTATCAGCAACTATACAAATTCCACCCATCTTTTGGACAATAACTGAAAGATCCCCCTTGGGAAAGTAATGTTTTTCTTTGTGAATTGTGGGTTAAAAACTTATGTTTACAACTATGCCTATCTCTCCCTTCCAACTCCCTTATCCCTTCTATTTTTTATTTATAATTGCTTTCATAGCCAGAAAAATAGCGAAGAGGTTAATTTTTTATATGCTATAGGAAAGAAGTGACAGCTTTTCCTTCATAGATTTACTGAGATTTTTCTAGTAAAATTAGGAAAAGTCTTATTTTTCATGAATTTCCTTCTGAGCCTTACTGTTATACAAATCTTAGAATTAGAGATGCAAAGGGTTGTAAGAATTATTAAAGTCTGTTCATTGTAGTTCTCAGGAAGAAAATTACTTACCATAATTTTTGAAAATTCTTTCATTCACCTACAGTGCAAATTTATAGATAATAGAAAAACTTACCTGAAAGACCTGGGTCGGTGCAAACAGTCCTGAAGAATGAAGTCCTGAGTCTGACACACCTTTAAACACTGCAGGGTATATATCCCCGGGTTTAAAGGAAAGAAATCCTCCTTTTCACCTCCAGTATGGCTTCACTGGAGAGGTGATCGACTGCTGTTGACTTTGTTTTGAATTTCTGCCCACTGAGATTTTTGGAGGACAAAGAAAATCTCTTGTTGAGTGCAGCACAGGTAAAGGTAAATATGTCTTGGTACTTGGCCTCTCCCTGGAACATCTCAGGAATAAATACTATTTTTCTTTACAAAACTGACTTTACTCCAGAAGAATGACCCAGGAATAGGGCTATTTCAGTTTTATGTGTAAGTAGGAGGAAAATTTCCCTCCCTGAGGCATTTACACTAAAAATCCTATAGCTGCTCAGGAGCACCATCCAGGAAATTTCAAAGGTGTAGGGACTTATTGTTTGTAGCAATATTCTGGAAGATTGTGGAGTTATAGACTTACATCTGAGATAGGTTATAATTATGCATGTCTTAGTCACTTTCCTCATCCCTAGGACACAATCCCCAACAGCTGCGACATAAAGGAGGAGAGGTTTATTTTGGCCCATGGTCAGCCATCTCCAATGAAGAAACCACATGATGCAAGGGCCTGCCTTGGAGGAAATGTGCTCTTATCCTAGTGGCTGGGAAGCAGAGAGAGAATGGAGGAGCTGGGGAGGGAGATGCACCCTTCAGGGGTCAGTGCACCTCTTCTAACCAGGCCCCACCCCCTCACAGCACATCAGCTATGAACCCATCAGCGGAACAATCTATTGGTGCATCTCGTGCCCTCAGGGTCCAATCACCTTCCACACCTGGGAGACTTTGGAGGGACATTTCACATCCAAACCACAGCAGTGCACACTCCATTCTTTCCTTCCTTGCACAGGCCTGGTAGGTTTATCTATGTAGTTCTAGGTGATGTTAACAGATCAATTTCAGCACTGGTTGTATGAAGTAATTCTGTATCTAATACATGCGTATCAGTTGAAAGTTATGCCCTAAGTGATTTATAATAGCATTTCAATCACATCATTGAAAGTTTAAAAATTATTTTGGTGGCATCTAGACTTACCCACTGCAACTTGAGTTCCTGTTTCGGTTGTGGAGTTAAGCACATTACATCTTTAGACAGAAGATTCCAGAATACTTGAGGAGGGTGGTGGGGAGAGAAGGAATACAATTACTGATCTGGTTAATGGTGACAGGGCATATCACAAGTGGGACTAGAAGAGAGGCTCTCTTTCTTTAGTAGTGAGCCATGACTATGGTTAACAAAAAGCTGAATTTTTAGAAAATTGAAAGTAGGGTTGTTGAATTTTTGTACTATTAAACTGGCATCTAAAATGTGGGTGACACAAGCCAATATACACAGTGACTTTGTTGGCCTATTAATCTAATTCTTATAAAGCTCAATTTTTATTTTTTGTTTGTAAGATAAGAATACTGTCCACAGAATCCTAGGTTTGGTGTTGAGTTCCCTCTCCGCCTCACAGGTCTCTTGTGTCAGAGAAGTCCCTCTGAATCCAGGGTCCTAGATTCCTTTGTCCTAGAGTGCCCCGAGGACAAAGCTGGACCATTCCACCCAGGGCTGTGAAGCTTCAAACCTACGATGCTTCCAGGATGCTAATGACAATTAGTAGGTTTGTAAACAAGTTCTTCTGAAGTGAAGTTTTGAATTGTGTATTGGCAGGGATTGTTTGAATAATTGACTTGAATGAGTTTAATTGGTTATAAGACTGTTTCATTTTTGTTTTGTTTCTCTGGAAGATGTAATTACTGCTTGTGTTGAGTTCTGCAGGAGTGATCTAAATGTTGGATTTCTTGAATGAGGTTGGTTGTAAAAGCATGGATTTGACAGCTGTGAAATCGCTTGGTTCCGAGAGTTTTGTGACAGTGGGAAGTCGCTAGCTGACCTCCACCATTAAGGTACCAAATTGCCACCTCTTTCCCCTCTTTCCACTGTTTGGGTTTCTCTTCTCTTAGTGGGAACTTCAGGAGAGAGTTAAGGGTGGTGGTACTGAAACTGGAAAGACAGAATGCTGCTGAGATACTGGCACCAGCCAACACAATTGTTACGGGGGATTGCTAAATAGTCCAAGGACATGGTGACAGGGACGAAGGTAAGAAAGTTAGAGGCTATGAATTTAGTTTGGGGCCAACCCTATACACCAATTGACAAGAGTTAGTTTTCACAATCCTTTCAGAACTCCTTTTCTGTGCAATACAATTTTATGATTATATAACATCCATCATTTGGAAATCTCAAAAGATGTTATAAGCAATAGCAGCATTTGATGGCTGAAGAACCTTCAGACATAGTTATGCAGTTTAATGACCCACAGTTTTATGTTTTGTACATATAGGGAAGAAGTTCCAAAAGGTTAAGTTAATTGCTGTAGTCCTCTAGCAAGTCACTAGAGAAGTCAGAAGTAAGACAGCTACCATGAATGGATACTAGATAATTTCATTTTTTAAGAAATGTAAGTGGAAGCATTTTATGTCACTGAAGTTTGATCATCTGCAGAAAATAATTTTTAATGTATTATTTGGAATGAAGCTCAGAGGATATCTGTCTTCTTTACCTTACCATAAAATCCAGAGGCCCATTTGTAGCACAGAATCTAGTAGAGGGTATTTTGTTTCTTTTTTAAATTTTTTTAAATTTTGCTGATATGAATTTTAGGATCTGCAAGTTCCATGGTAAAAATTATGTACTTAGGGCCGGTGAGATGGCTCAGCGGCTTAAGCGCCTGCCTTGCAAGCGCGAGGGCCCGAGTTCGACTCCCGGATCCCACATACGAAAAAGGGGCCGGTGATATCGCTCAGTGGCACGGGCGCCTCCTGGCGCGCGAGGTCCTGAGGTCGTCCCCCCGGTACCCACCAAAAAAAAAAAAAAAAAAAAAAAAATTATGTACTTAGCATATAACAGCACACAAAAAATTATCAATAATTAAAATGAAAAGAGAAGTGTGTTAGTAAGGTTTCTGTTACTGTGATTAAATACATGAGAAAAACAACTGAAAGGAAGAAACATTTCTTTGGATCATAGGTCTAGAGCTTTTGGTCCATGGTCAGCTGGTTCCATGGTCTTTAGGCTTGTGGTGAAGCAAAATCACTTCATGGCAGCCAAGAAGGAGAAAAGAGGACAGAAAGAGATAGAGAGGGGGGGCCAAGGGCAAGACAGTGCCAAGCACTTGCCCCCATAACTCATTCCCTTCAACAGGGCCCTGTCCCTTCTCAATAATGCCCTAAAATTGTACATCCATCAGTAGACTGATCCAACCAGACCTTCCAAATGCCCTGCCTCGGCACAAGTGAGTCTTTTGGGGGACATTTTCGAGACAAGCCATAATGAGAAGTTTCTCCAAAGTAAAGTACATTTTATTAAACTTAGTTGTCATGATTAGCCATCTGGTTAAGTGTATCAATCTGTTCTCAGAACGGTGACTTTTAAATGCACAACATAAAATTAAAAGGATTATAAAACATATCACAGTAAGATATAGTTATAAAAATAATTTAAAACATCTTGGTATAGCAATATGTGTGCTTATTATTCATGCATTACCTAATAACATAACAGAATCTAATCTAATGATCATCATAAACCCAAAATAATGACGAACACAGTTTTTTTAAGATATGTGTAATAATTGCAAAGAGAAATAAAATATTTATAAGTCCTACCTGTGATGAAACTACAGATACTGCTAATACTACTGAGTTTGTCCCTGCATTTATGTTTGAATGAAATACTAAATTTCAGTTACATGTTAGTGAAAATAAACAATGGAACTTTTTTGTCAATTACAATTCAGGGATCCTTTGAATTCTATTGCTGAATTCTTCTCTGTTAGTTCAAGATTAAGAACTCCTTCGATGGGTTTCCAAATCATTTTCCACTACTTGCTGCTCTAAGATGGTCTTCCACTAAAGGTTTCCAAAAGGGGTCAAACTGGTGGCTTTGTTGGAAGAGATTTGAAAGCAGTTAGCAGAATATTGCAGTAATAGCACCACCAGCGTAAATTCTAGATGAACTTAGAAGGTGATAAACTTTTTCTTCTCCAAATCAGATGCTCTGAGCTTCTGAATGATATGAACCATTCAGTTGGATATGATTCAACTAGACGTCATTGTTAGTGACAATGTATTTCTCATGTGGATATATTAAGTGTGTACAGTCACGTGTACCCTGCACGGAGACAGCACTACTTAAACCAAAGGAATCTAGTGCCAGACACGGACTTTTGGGTTCTGGAGTAGATGGGTAAAGGCATTCTTTTGTCTGTTGTACATACCTTAGTGACTGGCTGTTCCTCTTTTCGATCATAAGTCAGTTGTAGGTTTTATTTGGCAAACAGGGGAAGTAGTTCTTTTTCAATTTGCTCTTGATTCTACTTATCCTGGCAGTAACATTTCCCCAGTGGCAAGCAAATAGTCCTTCAAGTTGAGCATCTCATTTACAGTGCTGTCATTTGAAGTGATGGTCATTTGTAGTTTACAGAGGAGTGATTTCACTCATATGAATGAACAGATGGGTTAATAGAGCTGTCTGAAGTTGTAAACTGGTTCGCAAGCTCTTTCAAGGATATCCATCAAGGTGTTGCGTGGCGGAGTGTTGAACCACCCAATCTTTTGTTAGATTTTAAGCACCTTTAAAACCAGGGTTAAACCTAACCTAAAGCAGCCCATGCCAACACCGACCAGAAAAGAGGAAAAGATGGCTCAATGTCTGCTGCTATCAGGAAGTCATTAAAATGTGTAGGGAAAATATTTAACTATGATAATAAGTCAGTTTCATGAAAAGAACCAAAATGGATTTGCTATTTTATTCTAAAAGTGTGTTTTCTTTATTTTTGAACTTTTCTGACTATAAAATGGCTTTGGTATCTTGAAAAAAAATGATCATATAAAGTGAAGAATACTTTTATAAAGAACTGGAACTGTCTGGGCCTTGGGAGCAGGAGCTCATCTTTCCTATGTTGTTTATGTTCTTATGTGCTCTGGTTTTTGCTGCAAGCTTAGTTTTTTTTTAATACTTCACTGCTGTATGTGGTGATATTACATACACACAGGATATTATATATAAAAGTGAAAATTATATATCATTTATATACATATGTGTACACATATCACATTATTTGTCTTTTCTATGCATTTGTATACATATATTTCATATATATGATGTATGCAATTTTCATACTTGAGATTGAAACCAGGGCCTCATGCATGCTAGGCAAATACTTTACCATTGACTTACACTCCCATCTTTTTTTATTTTATATTTTGGAGGCAGGGACTCACTAAGTTACTCAAGCTGGCCTTGAACTTGCAATCTTCCAGCTTCAATCTCCTGAGTTTTGAAGCCACATAAGAAGGGAAGGTTGGGAAGATGGGGGTGGGGTAGGGGGTGGATGCATGGGTGGTGGGGGTTAGGGGACAGGCTGTGTGTTACTGGGTTTCTACTAAGCTCAATCGTCAGAGGGTACATGGCATGTAGCATTGATGCTCAATAGTATTAGGTCATGGCTTTCAGCTCTGGCTGCAAATTAGAATAAATTGGTGAGTTTTTAAATATAACCAGTTACCTTATAACCTCTGCGTGGGGTCCTGTCCTTAGTATGTATTAAAAGTATTCCAGGTGATTCTAACGTGCAGTTGGCGTTGAAAATTAATGGTAAAATGGATGCAAATATCAGCTCATAATCTCAAATTGGCAAAAAACAGAACTCATTTTTATTCCTAACCTCCATTTTACTACTTCAATTTTCCTAAACTTATTCTTTCTTATGATTTGCTGAACCCCATAATTCAAAGTTCTTGAACAGTGAAAAATTCCTGGGAGCAAATCAACCTCTTTCTGTACATCATGTGTGCACAGAGGTGCCCAGCACCCCATTAGTGCGGCACCTTTGGGCCAGTGGTGTGGCCTACTGGGAGCTGACATCTTTATATGAAGCCTCCGCTTCTACTCAGACCAGGACCAGGACTCAGGGATGCCACAAAACCCAGCGATCATATAACTCATGCCAAATTAATGCCAAAAAACTCCACAATGAAGAAAATGCCAAAATTTTAAATAAAATCAAACCAAACCCCTTCCATCTCCAGCCTCTCTCCTTGTGGTAGAAAATACAGATGACCTAGCAACACAAAGAGCACTTTCTTTCTCTCTGTCCCTACCAGTTGAGGAGAATCTCAACTAATTCAGGGCAAATCTTTCTCCTTTTATGTTTCTGTCTTGCACATTTAATATATGCAAGATAATCTTATTTCCCCATTCCCAATTTAGGCTTAGACTTTTGGAAACAGAATGTATGAAGAAAAGTGTTCAGCAAACAATTTTCATTGTTTTGCTTTCTTCATTGTCACTGAGCACAGGATTTACTAACTGCTCGAGGTGTAGCTGAGTGTGTATGTGTGAGTGTGAGTTTGTGTGTGTGTGTGTGGCTGTGTACGTGTGTGTGAGGAGAGGGGAGGGTACCATAAGTATCTCCTTCTCTCCTTTGCTCCCTTCTTCCTTTCTGTAAAATAAAGACAAATTGTGAGGCACTCTAAACATTCTTATTATTCCTCAAATATTAAGATCATACTGTCACCAAAATGTTCTTTCTTCTACATAAAAAATTTCTTGGGCTATGTCTTAAATATGTTTCTCACCAAAAAGTTCCAACTACTGCCAATGTAGCAGAAATATCTATGGCTTCTGACCCCAGAGCTGTGGCCTGCACAAGAGAATGCTCAACTTTCCTGCTCCACATTTTGCTTTCCGAGGAATTCAAAGAGAACTGTGAGTGTCTCAGGATCTCCAAAGCCATTAGAAGAAACAAGTCTTTCTGCCTCTGCTCCCCGCATCTTTCAGGAAAATTTCCCAGTCTAGGGGAGCTGTCATCTTCTCAACATCCTTTGCCTCTGTTCCTCAGATGTCCTTGAATAAAACTCTCCTCTTCTTCTGGCCACAAGTAAGAGTCAACACAAGAATCTACCTCAGAGAAAACAAGACTTCCCAAGGAGCCCTTGTGTACAAATGTCCGAATGTCAGCCATTCATGTATTTGGCAGGAAGTAAACATA
This sequence comes from Erethizon dorsatum, assembly GCA_028451465.1. NCBI lineage: Eukaryota > Metazoa > Chordata > Mammalia > Rodentia > Erethizontidae > Erethizon > Erethizon dorsatum. Next base: position 26,010,235 of record CM051835.1, on the reverse strand, counting down.
ATGAGGTCATGGATGCCAGATAACATAGGACCCTGTAGACACCTGCATGGATTTTGGCTGCTTGTCACAATGAGATGCGAAATCATTGGAGGATTCTGAACAGAAAACTTATATAGCCTCAATAAAATGTAACCTGAGTTGCATCTACACTCCGCTTCCTTGCTGTTCCTCAGACACGCCGGGCATGCTCTTGCCAGGGCTCAGCCCTCCTGTTCTGTCTGGAAGGATGTTTGTCCCCAGGTAGACAGCTGCAGGGTGTGGCACATCACCATAGTACCTTTCTTGTCTCTGCTGTTTAAACTCTCTTCTTCTTCCTCGCTGTATTCTCCTGCATGCACTTGTCACCACCTGATACTATTGTTACTAACTTATCTTATATATATATATTTTTTTTTGTGGGTACCGGGGGGTCGACCATAGGACCTCGCGCGCCAGCAGGCGCCCGTGCCGCTGAGCGATATCACCGGCCCCTTTTTCGTATGTGGGATCCGGGAGTCGAACTCGGGCCCTCGCGCTTGCCGGGCAGGCACTTAAGCCGCTGAGCCATCTCACTGGCCCTATCTTATATATTTTCTGCCAAAGGCAAACTATTCCTATTCTAAGCGACTATCTGTTTCTATCAAATAGGGACTGGAAATCTTGGAACTGATCACATCTCCCTTTTTCTTTTCACTAGCTCTAATAAGCTCGGCAAAATACATGTAAGATCTAACTGAAGAATATATTTCTCTTTAACTCTTCCTGATTTTGTCTTATTATTTGATCACTTTTCTTCACTCACTTAAAATTAAAAAGTATTGTTTTATATCAACTTTTGTTTCAAGTCCTCTTTGAAGTGAGGCAACTTATAAACAAGAATTCATTTTTTCTTTCAGTACTGGTTATTGAGCCCAGGGTCTTGCATAGGCTGGGCAAGTGCCCTACTCCTGGCTTATATCACCAGCAATTTTTAGTTTTCTATCTTGAGGCAGAGTCTCACTAAGTTGCCAAGGCTGGCCTTCCATTTGAGGTTCTCCTGCCTCGGACTCCTAAGTAGCCAGGATTACAGGCATGCACCACCATGCCTGGCTAAGAATTCTTCCTTGTACCTCTCAATTCCAGGAAAATTTGTGTGTATAGAACCTAATGAGTCTCTATCACTTTATCAAACAAAACAGCTGTACTTCCCTAGCTAAAGTGTCACTTCTCTACTTTTAAAGTTTAATAAATATAATATGTGTGATGCAATAAAAATGCCCAAAATATTCAGATTGTACTTGTCTTGGGAGGTTCATACTTTTTTCCATTATAAAAAGCATTTTTCTAAAAATACAGCTTTTATTGGTCCTGACAGTGCACCCCTGTAATCCCAGGTACTTGGGAGGCTGAAGCAGGAAGATTTCAAGTTGAAAACTTAAGAAACTTAGTGACCTCATGAGATCCTGTCTCAAAATGAAAAATGAAAAGGGGTAGGGATGTAGCTCACTTTGGAGTCTCTAGGTTCAACCCTCAGACATCCTCATGCCCACTCACACGGCCAAAGATAAAAATAAAGATTACAGTGTGCGTACAATAATTTAGTTTGAAAAATTGGGGAGCAGATTTCTGAAGAGGGGAGAGAAAACAAAAGAGCAAAGCAGCTCCACTGTATAGAGAAGAAGCAACTCCCTGGCCTGGATGATACCTTTGCCTCCCTCGTGTCCCTCCCTCATGTGCTTTAGAGACTCGGTTTCCACTCTGGTTTAATAAGGTGTCGCAATGGGATGGCCTCAGTTCCCATTCTTCTTCCTCTAGCAAGTGAAGGAGGCACTGGACCTGACTACTGGGAATTCTGACTATTTCTATTTGACATGAGACTGAGTCACTGACGTATTTTTAAAAGCCCCTTGTGTGATTTTTTTTTTGTACTGGGAATCGAACTCAGGACCTCACGCTTACCAGGCAGGCACTGTGCCACTGAGCTATAGCCCCGGCCCGTGATTTTTTTTTTTTTTTTGCATAGTGCAGACCAGTGGTTTCATGAAGGCTTTGCTAGTCGGGACATTGCACAACTAGGTGAATAACCCGAGCCTCCTTCCCTACAGTAAGGCCGAAACCCCAGTCTCCTGGATGTTATTTTACATGCTGCCACTAGATGGAGCAGGCAATTCTTGGGAGGGTGGTGAGTCTGGTTATTGGGGATTTTTGGGTTCCCTGTGCAACATACTTGGGACACCCAGTTGAGGAAGCTTCGTGGGGAGCTGCATTTTAGCTCAGAAGGTGCAGCTGTTTTGCTTGACAAGCTGATAGAGACATAAGTAAGTGTTCTAGCATCTGAAGGGAGACAGAAGGTGAATCCCATGCTTAAATATTAGCTTACATTTTTCTTCTTCTAGCAGGTACGTTTTCCTTCCCTGTACCCTGACTTTTTTTCATTCTTTATTGGTGGCCTGTGTTTTCCTTTCTGTCTCCCTGTTGGCTTTTGCCTCTAAGCGCTATTTATCATCCGGTTATAATATACTAATGGTGTGTTAAATTTTATTTTGCAACTTCCATGCTTGGTCAAAATGTAAGGAATCTAAACATGATTCCCAGATGACATTCTTACAGTGGTGAGTATTTCAGGTTACAACAGGAAAATTCTTATCTGGGGGCTTCCTCTGCAATGTTATGTTTGTTCTTAATAGCTGAAGCAACACCAGCCAAATCCAGGAAGAAAGAAAGAATTTTATGTCCTATCCAGGAAAAACAGTCAAAATCCTTTCCTCTTTGTACTACAATTCAGGTGAGGGCCAAGGCTTTAGATGTACACTTAAATAGGGGTTTACACAATGATAGGGTGTGCTTCTCTGCTCCTTTTCATTGGACGATCTTAAAGCACATTTCACTGCTTTATTCTATAAAGCTGCCTCTTTTCCTGGATTGTCAAAATAGAAAGATGTGATGTGATTTGTTTTTTCCAAAGAGATTGCTTTCCTTCCCTGGCTTTGTTCCAGCCCAGCTGCTTGTGGCTCAGAGATGCATGTTCTCGATGCCAGGATGTACCAGTGTGCTTTCTTCTTCCCTGAGTCACACGCACTTGTGGGTCAGCGCCTGCAACAGGGGAGCCAAGCATGGTGTGCGTCCACCCATAAAGATCTCTTGTTTGCTTTTCTCTGGTTTCCATCCGGCAGCATCAGTTCCCAATCTTCATTAGAAAACAAAACCAACCAACCACCCAACCAATCAGAAAACTACATACTATGCAAAAAAAAAAAAAAAAAAAGAGAGAGAGAGAGAGAAAAGTCTATTTTGCATTAATAACTAATGCTTATCTAGTGCTTACTGTATCCAAGTGGTTCCTGTATGTACTGCTTTAAGCACCTGACATGTGTCATAACATTTAATCCTCACATCAGTGTCATGAGTTAGGTCATGTTATTATACCTACATTTTACAGATGAGAAAACTGAGTGAAAGCAGGGTTAGGTAAATAGGATTAAGTAGCCAAGCCAAACCCCTGAGTCCAAACAATCAGAGGCAGTACATTTTAACCCTACTCTCAGATTCTGAAGGGTGACAGAGTCACATAGAAATAAGAATTTGCATGGCGATGCTTAGATAATCATTTAGGAGAAAATGTAATTACTATAAGTGTAGTCATACTTATTTTGGTATAAGACTGAACAGAAGCTCCAGACCCAATTCTTCCCCTTTCTGGAGGGTCGAGACGTACTGAGGTGTACATACTTCTCATTGGGAAAGTAATAATTATATTTGGCATCATCCAGGGTCTACATGATTCTAAATAAGTCTAGCAAGCAGGCAATTGGAAAGATGATTCCTGTCTGTTTATCCTTGATTCACTTACCCGAAAGGGGACAAAAATGGGGGCCAATATATATGCAACTCTTTACAAATACTGTAGCATTTGGGAGCTTCCCCCATAAGCCATGCCCTAACTTCTTTTGGTCAACAAAAAGCTTGTGGAAGAGGAAAACAACTGCCAGGACTTCATGTTCTTAAGGTAATTCATGCGATATTGGGCATGAAGAAAGCGGACAGCAATCATCCTCTGATTCTATGTGAGCTAGAATCTAGCGACTCATTGCATCACTGGGGCCTTGAAAATCCTTCAATTAACATATCAAGAGGAGACTGTATTCACTAAAGAGAAGACAGGAGCGTAGCCCCCGCTAGAGGAGAATGGTCATCTCCAGAGAATTCAAGAGCCAGAAGGCTCAGATGGGACACAGCAGAATCACTGGGCAGACAGTCAGGGGGTTGATGAAGAGGCACTAAGTATTCAGACTTTCATGACTGTATATGCAAAACCCAAGGTCTAGAAATAAGTTCTAACAACACTGCATCACATCTAATAGGCCAATAATGGGCTATGCTAGAGCAGCTCAGAGTGGCTAATAGTGAAGCTATTCCTGGGGCCACGCTGGGTGAGGGTCAATATCAGTTCCTTAACACGGCAGGATTACAGACGAGCTTCGTAACTGACTGGCGTCTTTTACAGTCTGGGGTATGTAACATGCCTTGCACATTCTTCTCTCTTATACACTGTGGTTTCATCAATGCTCTACACATTTAATCACACCCACATAATCCTTCAGTTAAAGAGTTTCTCTAGGTCTTATTCTATGTGAGTCATTGCTTCATGACTTAAGCTGAATTTCAGATTCACTAATGAATTTCTTCCTGATATCTCTTGATCGCCCATAGGCAGCTAAAATCGAGTAGCATCAAAACTGTGCTTAGCATTTCTGAGCCTGGCTACCTCTCTACCTTTATCGCTGCACATTGCACCCTTCATGTACATTTACTCAGGTGGATTGCTGAACGTCTTCTTTCTGTCTTCACATAGGCTGATCTCTCTTTGAACTCCTACTTGTCTTTCAAAACTCAAGCCACCTCTTTCAGGAAGCTTTTTTTTTTTAATGTGGGTACCGGGAGTCGACCTCAGGACCTTGTGCCTGGCAAGCGCTTGTGCCGCTGAGTGATATCACCAGCCCTTTTTTCTCTTTGATGTGGGTACTGGGAGTCGAACTCAGGACCTTGCGCTTGCCAGGCAGGCACTTATGCCGCTGAGCTATCTCAATAGCCCCTTGGGAAGCTTTTAAATGGCACACATAAGCCATAGGATTAAGACAGAGTTTTCTCTGTTTCTCCAATATATTTCCAATTTCTTCTTTATCATCTTGGTGTTGAGATCATCTTCTTTTTATCAATTATTTATTAAAATACTAGCCTTCATTCTCTTCAATGATCTTTTCCTCTCCATATTGTTCATGGATAAATTATTATATAGCCATGGCACCAAATTTTTCTCTACTTGTTTCTATGTCCCTGTATTATTCTTATGCATATTTGCCTTATAATGTTTTGTGAAGAAGAAAATATTTCATAAAAGAACTTTAAGTGCCTTTTTATTAATAACATTAACCTAAGGAAAACCTAGGGACAAATACATAAGACTTTTCTACCTAATTCCTTTAAGTTAGCCTTGCTATAAATAGTACTGTTCTCAGCAGTTAGAAGTTTGGCTGTATCAAAGATTAATGTATTTTATTGGTGCATAATCTTCAAAGGGAGTCTTAAGGTCTCCAAACCAGAGAGTTAGCACACTCCTGGGTCAGAAGTCCAGGGTGCACTCCTGTGTACACCTTCTTATGACGTATAAGTTTCCATTTGTTGCAGATAAGACGGGTAGACCAACATCAGCCCCATTCATAAATTTGGTCTAGGTCAGATTCATTTCATAGATAGCCACCGAGAGAGGTGTGAGCTGCAGTTGTTAGTGGCCTTGAACTGCTCAGCCTTGAGTCTAAGGAAATCAATGAGGCTTTGTTCAGCAGCGCCTGCCTGAAAGGACCATAAATCAGGAGCTTCCATGGGACCGTTTTATTGTCAAGGAAATGGCAAAGAGAAATGATAGCAGTTATTCCATTTACACAGTTTAGCCTTTTCCTTCCTCATTGATGTTTCTTCCAATTATCTTCCCTTCTCTCCCCTTTTTGTATCTGACTAATAGGAATACATGGCCTTTGAGTTTCTTCTAGAGGAATATGTGCTATAAAACAGCATAATTTTTCAATAATTTCACATTTTTCAATAATTTCACATTTTTCAATAATCTTATTTGTTGAAATCTATACTTTTGGCTGTGCTGTATTTCAAACAAGCCAACCAAGCTCTCATCTAAAATGATAGTTTTGCATTTGGTAACTGTCAACCACATTTTATAATTCAGGTTGTTGTGTGTCACCACCAGGGTGTTATGTGTGTTATCCATGCACCTGGGGTCTGTTAACTTGCCTGTATAACCCGTGGGCCATAGGCTTTGATGATTATGTTGCAGCCATTGTCACTGATGCAGTTTTATGTACTCATCACGTCCTGACACTTCAGTATGCTATGATCTGTGTGTCTTACGAGTAATTTGTCATAGGTGGTAAGGTACCAGAGATTGTGAATGATTTTCTGTTGTATAAATTAGACTGGCTTTCCTGTGATCCCTTTGATGGTGATATTGCTGTCACTTATGGCTTTAGTGGGAGGCATGGCACTTTTCTATCCTAGGTACTTATGCCAAATACTAATTTGTCTTCAGAACTTATTTATGCTAAATATGAATTATTACCCAATATGAGCTCTCCTTTTTCATAATAAAATAAGCATGATAGTTATCTAGGTAGAAGATTAGAAGAAAGCCTATTTTCCAACCATTCTTGCAGATAGAGCCGGCCAGGGACTAAGTTCTGGCCAATAACGTTGGAGGCAGAAATGATGTGAAATTTATAGGAAGTTTCCCTAATGGGAAGGCTATTTTTTTTATGTTTTCCTGTTGATTGGAACATGGATATGATGGCTGAAGCTCCAGCATCACTCTTGCACTGTGAGATAAATTTGGGAAAGGAACCCAATAAGAAAAGGAGCTTGTTCATGGATTCTGTGACATTTTGTGCCAGCTCAACTTCTGAACTTAACAGAAACAATTGAGAACTAAGTTTCTATCTTGTTTGAATTTCTGCTATTTCTTTTTCTTTCTTTTGAACCTAATTCTCATTATTACAAGATTCAAACGAAATAAAAGCTGAAGCCCAGTGTGGTGATACAGACCTGTAATCCCACTACTTGGGAGGCTAAGGTAGGAGGATCACAAGTTTGAGGGCGGCTTGAGCAATGTAGTAAAACCCTGTCTCAAAATGAATTAAAACGAGAGGGCTGGGGGTATAGCTCAATGGTACAGCAACTGCGTAGTGTGTGCAATGCTCTAGGTCCAATTACTAGGGGAGAAAACCTTGAGAACTAAAACTAATAATTCCACGATCCCTACACTCCAGACCAAAATTTCTGAACCTTCTCATGTGGGTGATTCATAGGCACTTCAAACGTAAATTGGCCAAATTCAGCTCATTACTTCACCTCCAAATTTGCTCCTATCACACTTTCTATTAACCTCCAAACTAAAATGTCATTCTTTTTAAAAAATACTTTTCCTGTCACCTCTTCTCCCTGTCCCTAGCTGACCCTTACTTCTGCCACTGCTATAGTTTGTGATTTGTCCTCGAGGCACCGTGTGTTGGAATCTTGCTTTCCAGTGTGGTGAGGAGGAGGTGGTGGGAGTTTGGAGGTCATGAGCAGTACCACCCTTGGGGGACAGGCTGGTCCCTGGGAAGGAGTTCTTGTAAGAGTGAGCCAGGATCCCTGGCTTCCTGTCTTGCCATGTGATCTTTCTCTCCCATATGTATGCCTGTCATTTGCTGTTAGGCCTTCACTGTAATCTGTGTTATTCTGTTTGAATCTTAAGCTTCCAAAAGTCTAAGCTAAGTAAATCTCTTTAATTTATAAAGTTACCTGACATAAGTTATTTTCAGCATTGAAAAGCTGACTAATCCAGTCATTACTGACGAATTTGAATTCATAGAATTTTATGAAAATTAAATCATACAGTATGGATTATTTTTGTGTAGCTTCTTTCATCAGGCATAATTTTTTGGAGATTCATCTGTATTTCCATGTGTAGCAATTAATAGTACATTTTTGTTGTTGTTGTTGAGTTGCATTCTGATGTGTGATTGAACCACTCTTCTGTATGATTGTGAGAGTATTTGAATTTGTTTTAGGTTTTAGCTATTAAAAATAAACCCGGTGATATTGGTTTTCAAGTCTTCCTGTGGACATATGCTTTCATTTCTGTTAGGTAAAAATCAAGGGATGGAATGGGTGGGTCACATGGTAAGCCTATACTAAGTTTTTTGTGAAACTTTCAAACTGTTTACCAAAGTGTTTGTAACATTTTATCTTCCCAACAGCAGTATATGAATTCCATTCTTTCCAGAACCTCACCAATATTTGGTATTGTCAGTTATTTTTAATTTTAGCCATTCTTACAGGTAGGTGGTAGCATCTCATTGTAGTCATAACTTGCATTTCCCTAACAAGTAATTTTTTGGAAATTTTTTATGATAGAATTATAGACTGACAGATTTGTTTTTCTTTTAGTCATTTAAATATGGTGTTCTCCAGTATGGTTTTTCAGGAGAAATATGTTATCATCATTTTCTGCATCCATTTCTACAAAATATTTCCTTTTTTTGTCTGTTTTAAAGAATTTTTTCTCTTTACCAGTGGTTTTGAGCAAGTTGGTTATAATTTTTTGGTGTGGGTTTCTTTATGTGTATTGTGCTTGAAGATTATTGAAATATTTTAACTAGGGTTTTTCTTAAATTCAGAAAATTTCTACCACTACTTTTTGCATATTTTTTGGTCCCTTGTAATCTTCGTTTGGGGACTCCAAGTACTATATATTAAACCACCTAAAATTTCCAGCAACTCACTGATGCTTTGTTCATTTTACAAAAATTCTTTTTTCTCTATATGTTTCATTTTTATAGAGTTTTCATTGCTATGTCTTTGAGTTCATTGATCTTTTAGTCTTCTAATGTCTGATGTTAATCTCATCCTGTACATTTTCCGTATCAGACATTATAGGTTTCATTTCTGTAAATTCAATGCCTGTCTCTTTTTATAACCTTTATGACTTTTACTTAATTGTTTGAGCATAGTAAACAGAGTAATTGCTTTAATTTTCTTGTCTGATAAGTTGAATGTGTTACTTATGAGTCAATTTTTATTGATTGATTTTTTCCATATTATGAGTCATATTTTCCTGCTTCTCTGCATGCTTGATAATTTCTGATTGTATGTTAGACATTGTGATTTATTTGGTGCTAGAGATTTTTATATTTATATAAATATTCCTGAGCTTTGTTCTAGAACACTGTTAAGTTACTTTATGACAGCTTTATTCTTTTGGGTCTTGCTTTTGTGATTTCTTAGGTGGCATCACACCCCTTTTTAATTTAGGGCTAATTATTCTCCACTGCTGAAGCAAGATCCTTCTAACTTTATCCACTATCCTGTGAATTATAAAGATTTTAAGTCTCAGTGTTCCCTCCAGTCCTTTCAGGTAGTTCCTGCAACGCCGAATGCTGGAGAATGACTCTGTGTAGTTGTCCAAAGTTCTGTCTACATAGTTCACTGTGCTAGGATGCTCTACTAAGAACTCTGGCTGCCTTTGTTCCCTGGGTTCTTGGCTTCATGTTATGGAAGTCAGAGTGTCCACCAGACCCTGCCTCAGTACCCTCTCTCTTAGCCAAGGCCTGAAAAGTCATCATGACACTAAGATGGGACAGTCACGTCCTGCATTTAAACCCCACATTTATAACTATGGTGCTTATAATTGGTTGCCTGCTATACTGAGTCTTGAAAAGCAACTTAGCTGTGAGGTATACATATGTATATATATATATATATTATTGTTTCATGTAGAAAGGTATATCGAGTCCCTCTTATGCTACCTTAGACAAAATGGAACTCCTACTCTTCATTTAAAGAGCTTTATTACATTGTAATTTGTATACTATATTATCCATTCATTTAGATGTACAACCCAACTACTTTTAGTAATTCTCAGAGTTATGTGACCACCGCTATTATTTAGTTTTCAAGCATTTCCACCAATCCCAAAAGAACACATGTCCTTTTGTAATCAATTTTTATTTCTACCTCCAGTCCAGCCAGTTACTAATTTACATTCTGCCTGATATAATAGACTTTTCTGGACATTTTATCTTACTGGAATCAGACAGTGTATGGCCTTCTGCATCTGGCTTCCTTTTTTTTTTTGGTACCAGGAATCGAACTCATGACTTTGTGCTTGCCAGGCAGGTGCTCTGCCACTGAGCTATCTCCCCGGCCCCTGCATCTGGCTTCTTTTAGTTAGGAAGAGGTTTTAAGGTTTATCCCTGAGGTAGCCCTTATCATCAGTTTGCTCTTTTCGATGACTGAATAGTATACCTTCATGTGCATATGTTCCATTTTGTTTACCCATTCCCCGACTGATGGATACTCAGATTGTTTCTAAATTTGGGTTATTATGAATGATATTTCCATGGATATATGCATACACATCTTTGTGAGAACATATTTTTCGTTTCATTTTTCTCGAGTAAATACCTAGGGGTAGAATTATTGGATAACATAATAAATTTATGTTTACATTTTTAAGAAACTAGCAAAGTGATTTCAAAGCAACTATACTTGTTACAGTTGCACTAGCAATACAGTCTCTGATTTCTCTGCATCTTCCTCAACTCTTGTTATTATCTGTCTTTTTTATTTAATTTGCATTTTCTTAGTGACTACTGATGCTGAACATCTTTTCTTGTATTTATCAGCACTTTGTTTATCTTCGTTGGTGAAATAGCTGTACAGATATTTGTGTCAACTGAAGATTAGGTTATTTGCCTTATTATTTACTTGAAAGAGTTCTTGATCTACTCTGGATTCAAATCTTTTCCCAATAATATGATTTGCAAATATTTTCTTGTTAATCTCTGTCTTACTTTCACTTTCTTAATAGTGCCTTGGAAGTGCAGATTTTAATTTTATTTTTAGTGGTACTACAAATTGAACCTGAAATGAATTACAAACTGGAATACATCCCTAACACTTTCTTTAATCTTTATTTTTTATTTTGATACAGGGCCTTGTTAAGTTGCCCCGGCAGGGCTTGGGCCTGTGATCTTCCTCACTTGGCCTCCCAGAGTGCTGCAATCGCAGGCATGAGCCACTAGACCAGGTTTTCAATTTTGATGAAGTATAATTCATTGCTTTTGTACTTTTTGCATCATGTTTTGGAATAGTCAAGGATGCTACTATTTTATTTTTATTTTTATTTTTTTGCTACTTACACTAGCCAGAGAGGAATTTACTGTGTACAAGTAAGAAACCTGATTGATATGGTAATTTTAAAAAAGAGACAAAAGGGATTACATTTCCATTCCAGGGATTTTGAATCCAAAATGGGAGTGAGATACTCTGAAAGCATAACAGCTTCCGGTATTCTGAACTTTTCAGTTTTTGTTGCTTTCTTTTGCTTCTGTCAACCAGAGGGTGCTACTGAGTCAGGTACCAAGGGTCTTTCCTACCTGGTGGCTGAAATATTTTCATATCAGATATCTCTAGAGATCACTTCTCGGGTTCAAGGACCTCATTACCATATTAGATGATTAGAAAGAATATACCATCATGTTGGTGAGGCCTCAAATAGAAAAATTGTGCCCCAGAGTTAACAATTCTTATGCAAAACCCATGATTTTATGAGATCTGGGATCTTATGAGCAGGTTGTGGTGGACACGTTAAAGCTACCACAGAATCTGAGCCAACGCTGAGGAATAGAAAAGAACCGAACTGGAAAATGGGATACCCAGGTTAAAGTCCTGGCCCTGAGAGTAACTAGCTGTGAAATATTGAGCAACTCTTTTTCTTATCGGAGCTTCTGTTTTGTCACCTGTAAAGTAAGCGTAAACTAGATATTGTAGAGATTAAATGTCAGTATAAAAAATGATCTGGAGACAGCTTCTTTTCTACCTGAAATCAGCAGTATTTTAGGGCAGAAAGCTGGATTCTACCCTCTTTAGAAACTAGACGATGAGGCAGCTCCTGTGAAGGTAAGCTGGTTGGACTATCTGTACAAACTACAGAGGAGGCTTATGTTGGCGCATATACAGTGCTGGCATTTTTTTTTTTCATGTAGTGAGTATGCTTGAAAATGAGGCGGGGATGGGTTATCAAGATTCTTGCTCCTCTGACCAGCAATGTTGACTTTTTGCTCTTTGCCAGAGCCAAGGGCCCCATTGTGCAAATCAAATGTGTGCTTAGTGGAGGGTACCTTAGGTCAAGGGCCAGTTGTACACTTGTTTATGTACTAAATAAAGTCCACACTCTGTGATAGTCAATACTTTTTTAACATTCCCTGAAGTTTTTGTTCACCATTTTAATGAGACAGCATATAAAAAGTGCCTGCAACAGCAGTCAGAATGTAGGCACTCAATGAATACTACTTCCTTCCCTCCGTCTTTCCCGGGCCTTGCCCCTGCATGAACTCTGCTATTGATATTTTATAAATTTCAGGACCCTTCCTACAGTTCTCTGTCCATTCAGGATCTCACTTAGAGTCTACTTCAGGCTTTGATTCTTTCCCAAATTTTTGCTTTCACTCAAAGTTTACCGAATCTATACACTCTTCCTTCTTGAATCCACCTGATATCTAACTAGTATAACCAAGTGCAATTTATTTAGAGAAGAAGTAATAAATTAATTAATGCTTATTCAAGGCTTATTACATGGTAGATAATATTCTAGTGATAAGGCTACAGTACAAGTACAATTTTCTGTCGCCATGGAGCTTACATTCTAAACATTATAATGAAAGTATGGGCATGAGGAAATAGCAGATATGCTATTTTTGCTGTTGCAGAATCTATACATCTGTTTCTTCATTTTCTTGTTTCTGAACCCTAATGTTTCTATGGGAAACTTGTCATCCTTATTTGATTGTTGTCTTGCTGGCACTGTCCCTGAAGTTACTCTAATATTTGTCCCTTAGCTGATAACACATGACCATACTCAACCAATCAGATGCTTTGTCAAGTGGAGTAACAACAAACCCGAAAATGATTGGACTGAGTTCATCTCAAAGCTTTGGCAGAGGCCATTGGCTCCTCTTACCTGGAACTTCAGAGCTTTGGTAGTTTTTACAGGTTCCAAAAGCCTTATGGTTTGCCTGTTCCTTCTGCAAAATACCTCTTTCGTTGTTTATCATTTAAATTATTGAGTGTTGCTTTGTGTTGCTTGGAACCCAGTCACCCAAACATGCCAAATTTGGTAAAATGAAAAGTATCATATTTCTTTATTTCTAATTTATTTGCTCAAATTCAACTCTAAGTTCTTATCTTACCAGTTTGTATGAAATTAATTTTTAATTGGGGACTGATGTCCTTTTCCTTTTGGGGTAAGAATCAAGGTGTTTGTGGTCATCACCAATTTTCTATTCTTTTCTTTTTTTTTTTGTGGGTACCGGGGGTCAACCTCAGGACCCCTGCCAGCATGTGCCCATGCCGCTGAGCGATATCACCGGTCCTTTTTTCGTATGTGGGTTCCAGGAGTCGAACTTGGGCCCTCGCGCTTGCCAGGCAGGCACTTACGCCGCTGAGCCATCTCACTGGCCCCCAATTTTCTATATGGGTCATTTTCTAAGTATATACAATTGCATATTTTATGTTACACCAAAGACAGCAGCTGGTCAGCATTGAGTGAGGGCTCATTTTCTACAGGTGCAGCATGCAAAACTTCATAGATGTAAGTACATATCACTTCTCTGAATCTGTACTCGCTGGCTAATTACTATGATGCAAAACCTCCCTCAAACAGTTAACTTATCTGAGAACTTCTGCCGTCTTCTAGGAACAGAGGGCACATACCGTGTTCATGTTTTCTAATTCACTCATGCGTCTTCTCTAAATTACTCCAGATTGCCACAGTAAACTCCAGGAAACAATTGATTTATCCATTCATTTGACATGCATTTGTTAAGCTTTTGGTCTGTTCCAGGTCTCTGTATTAGGTACTGAAATGACAAAGAAAAGTTTAGTATGGTTTCTTCCCTAACATGACTCATAGTTGTGGTGGAGAAGGGGAAGAGTTAGTTATTTAGAGTGGCTAAATAACCAAGCAATCATGTCAATGATAAATGTCACAATGGATGTATAAAAACTGGCATGCTGGCAATACAGAAGATAGACTCTGGAGTCTATCTGGAGATGTTATTGGAGGATGGCTTGCAGGAGAGCATAGCTGGGCTGGGTCTTCTTGAGCAAACAAAGAGTTTGCTTAAAATACGGGTGAGTTCAAGCAATACGTTCTAAACTGACAGGGAAAGAAAGAAAAGAGGGGAAAAGAGGAGGGAGAAAAGGAAGAGGAGGAGGACGAGTAAGAGAGAATACAAATTTGCGAAAGGGATTTTGGGTGAGAGAAAAAAATTGGCTGTACTAGAAAGTACAATAGTCCAACATGACTGGTAGGACTGAAAAGTCCACTGAGGGGTCAGAACTCTGGAGGGTATGGGAAGGGTTTTATAATTAGTTTATCCTGTGTGAAAATTGACACTCTACTCCTTTTGTGCTGTAAACTCAAGAAAGTGACTGAACTGTTTCCTTATTTGTAGAAGAGAGAAGGTGACCATATTTCCATTTTCACATTTTTGAAGGACTAAATAGATTTATGAATAAAAGTACTTAGAACAGTGCCTGCCACATAGCAGAAATTAAGAAATTTTTCATTGCTCTCTCCTCTGCCATCCCTGGCCACCACACCTTGATATCTATCACAGCTATAAAGCTGAAGGTTCCTGATTAGAAAGTACTTGATGGATTCATTTGGGAAGTGGGAAATAGAAGAGAGAGGGTTTAGCTGAATTAAAGACAGATTTTGAAACTGGGTAACAGGAATTGTACATAAAAATCACAAAAATTTAAACATTAGTTAGTTGCAAGCATAATATTAGAATGAAGGCAGACACCAATGATAACAATTACTACAATTTTGTCACCTACTCAATCAATATTGTCATTTATTTGTGATATTTCTATTAGGTAAGGATCAAAATACCTAGTCCTCGATTTTTAGACATTTGCAGTAATAGTATAGGTGAGTGTCCATTTGAATTTTTTCCTTAAAATTAAACCATGATATTTTTCAGTTATTTGACAGTCTTTCTAGCTCTTTTCTGTGTCTTCCTACTTTCTTTCCTTTAGGCAACCATTGTAAATAGCTTGGTGTATTTTCCTATGCTCATAAAGTCCTATCACACACATACACAAAACCTATGCTAAGTTGTTTATTTTCCTTAAAATGGAATGAACCACGTACATGTCTTGGGAACTTTTCTTACATAAAAATATGTCAGGGAGATCCAAGTAATTGTGGGACTCCCAAAAGGTGGAACATTATACATATATTGAAAAATACTCATAGAAGCTTTAGATCTCCGTGGGCCCTTAGAGATCACTTAGTTTCGTGGTTTTCAAAGATAAGTCTCCTCAGTTTAATTCTTTTCCTAGTAGGACGAGATTTTGAACATAGGAAAAGTGTTGAAAGTTCTATTAAATATTAATCTTGTAATGGCAGGAAAAATGGTCTGGACAGAGTAAATTTGGAGGAGGCCATCTCTCAGCTCTCAACTTTAATATAATTTCCTCAGTTAAGTGTTCCATGACACTCTAGCTAGGATAAGCTCCACTTTTATATATCCTAACACGACCCTCTTCTGGTTTTTTGTTCCATTCACTGACATAATAATTATTTGTCATTAATAAAGTAATTGTTTTCTATTTTTATACTGATTATACTTCACTACCTAATATATGATTGACTAAAAAAAGTTAAAATATGAATGAATAGGAGATTTTTGTAGGGGGTGGACAGACCCACAGATGTTGAAATTTGATGCGGTGGAGTGGGCATGGTGGGGGAGTCAGTGACGAGAAGGTTATATCTGAGAAATATTCAGCTTCTGGAATTTTCCTTGTGAATTTGCGGCAGTTAGTGTATTAATCACTTTTCCATCACTGGGGCAAAATATGGTAGCCAACATGGCAATTTAAAGGAGAGATTTATTTTGGCTCACAGTGTCAGGAGATTCAGTCAGTGGTTAGCTAGCTCCAAGGCAGGAAAGGCATGGTAGAATGGCTGAGTGCAGGAAAGCTGACCGCTACACAGTGGCCAGGAAGCAGAAAGAAGAGGGAGGACCCAGGTAAGAACACACCCTTCCGTGTCACATTCCCACTACCTACTTCTTTTGGCCACGTCCTACTTCCAAACACGAGACTTTGGGGGGGACATCTTAGATCTAAACCATAGCAACATATTTAGCCAAAATCTAGCTTTCATTAGTACTCTTAGAAATGATTAGGGCCAGTGATATTGCTCAGCAGCATGGGCGCCTGCTGGTGCCTGAGATCCTGAGTTCAACCCCCGGTACCCCCCCCCAAAAAAAAAAAAAAAAAAGAAATGATTAGACTTTCACAGTAACCAAATACATAGATTTAAAATAGAGGTTGTTTCTTTTAAGTGCTTACATCTTCAACACTGGTCACCCTGGCGCCTGTGTTGCTGTACGGGGAGACATAAAAGTAATATTCAATTTAGTGGGTATATAATTAACACTAAAAGAAGGTGAGGTCTTAAGGCATATTTTATCTAAGTTGCCATGTGATTAGATAACACTACAGCAAAAAAACAAAAATGTTTTTAAGTGACCCAGTGAAAGTATCTTTCATGTACACAATATTATTTTAATCCCCTGTGAAATATGTTTCAGTATCAACTTCCAGTAATAATCATAATATATTTGTGTCAAGAGCACTGAATAAGCTTTAGTAAAATATTTTAGATCTGGGAGACATTCCATCTTTTCTTATTATGTTTTTATTTTATTCAGTGGTGGCAAACCTATGCCGCACGTGCCACAGTGGGCTATTTGCTATCATTGAAAGCTCTAAAAGGTTCCCCATTACTGATTTAATTTGTTTAACTCAATCTTATTTCCATTCATATTGGTTAAAGTTCTTATAACTATAGTTCAGGCTGGCCTCAAACTCGCAGCAATCCTCCTGCCTCTGCCTCCTGAGTGCTGGGATTAAAGGCGTGCCCCACCATGCCTGGCATGAAGTCTTGTAATTCTGAGTAACAGAAATCAATAATTTAAAAAAGGTAACTTATTAGAAATACAACAAAGTTGCTCAAAGAAGGAAAGTATGAGCCAAATAATGGCGCCTCAGAAAAAGCAGGAGCGGTAATGTCTTTGATGACTTCTACGATGAACTGGAGGACTAGGAAGCCATTCCAATGGTGTCTACGACATTTTTACTCACTTAGTTCCAAGTTCATAGGTGTGGGTGAAGCAGATCGCTATCATCATTTTTACTTGAGGATAAAAAGAATCTGAAATAAGATGCAGTTAGTAGTAGGAATTGAGAGAAAAATATTTTTATTGGGTAAATTCCTTGGGAAAATTTGTTAGGACGTGATAACTGAGTATCTAACAAGAAACAAACAGATGAAGAAAGAAACTATTAGCTATTATGGCACTGAGTGATTGGGAAGGTTGCTGTACCCCAGGAAAATTTGGAGTGTGGAATGTTTTTTGAATAATTTAAATTAGTTTTTTTGAGAAGAGAGTCTTACGTGCTTGGCTTTATGCATATTTAAACTTCTCATGGTAGTGAGATGTCTAAGTTAAGATATGTAAGGGGAGTTATAACGAAGAGAGAACTGAAATATAGTTGGTGTTAGGACGGCTATCAGAATAGAATACCTATCCCTTTTGTACATCTGTGACTCTTTTCATTTCCGTGAATGTAAGAGCCATGCCTCGATCATTTTCAGTCTACAGTTTAGCACTTAGTGGGTACAGAGAAAGTTATTGTGACATTAATTGAATTGAAGCCTAGAGAAAAAAAAGAGCAGGGTGACAAAAAAAAATTTCCACTTTATCCTAGAAAGAATTCAAATTTTGTCTTCATTTTTAAAGATCTAACAGAATATGCCTATGTTAGAGGCTAATTCTTTTGATAAACAGATTGTCAGTAAGCACCACTATTTTCTCCATTATGCTTACATGCTTTGGGTAGGTTATTTTAGTTTGATTCCCTTGGAACTTATTGCATTACAGGTGGTTACGCCCTATCATGGGTATCTTGAGAGAAAACCGTGAGAGAGACGCTTTCGTCTCAGTTTTCTTTTGACTCTGACCACAGCACAAAACAATACAAAACAAAACGGTCTGGGAAGACAGCATCCTGGAATATTTTTGCTTACCTTTCACTGCTTAATTAATATATCTAACCAGCAGCAAGAGACAGAATGTCTTCCCTCACATAGGAAGTAGACACTAGGTTAGACATGCCGATAATAAGAGACAATGCTGTGGAGATGGATGGAATGAATAAAATACAGATTCTATTTGGCTTCTTCCTCACTGCATTTATTCTATCCGTATTTTATTGCCCATTCACTGTTCCATATCAGCTCAATTCTATTTTATTTCAACTTGAGGTATACACACAACATAATGCTAGACATTTGCAGTCAAAAGCATTTTCAGATCTTGTCACCAGTTGTCTTCTCTTCTTACACATTTAAAGTAAATTTTAGTCAATTTAAATCCTTAATTGTTTCCAACTAGTAGACTTTAAATATGTTATCAAAAGTGTAATACTATTATATGTTGAAAAGTCTTACTATAACCATTTCCATGGACAGGGTGGCAATTTAGTGATCCGAATAAAGGCATGAAGTGACTTAGCTAAAAGCTGGGCAACAGTGGTCAAATCTATGTACAAAATGGGTTGTTATGTTACTAAGTGTAATATAATTTTTGATCAGTAGATTTATTGGATTCTTAAATAGGTGAAACTCTTCTGATATGGGGACATTTATGGAAAATGGTGACTGTTTAATTTTCTAAAGTTTTACTTATCCTTAATTAAGAAATTTACACTTTTTCTTCTATCCTCAACTATAAAATAAAATTATTCACTCTTTTCCATCGAATCCATGTTCTTCTGCTGCAATAAGAGCAAAACTGTTGAGTATTACAGTCATTTAATGACCATTTTACATGTAAAGGTGCTCATATGCTGGTTTTGGAAAGGAGGTAACAAAGTGACATAAATGTTAATTAATTTGCCTCAATAAATGATGGCATTAACACTTACAATCTGATGGTTTAATTTTAGAATCTGCAGTTTTTAAAAAACTACAATTGCCTCTTATTTCTGAGACACTCTTGTTTTGTTTATACATGGAATACACACAAAGTAATTTTTTGTTCTGGCTTGTCATCTGGGGTATTCAACTGGAAGGCAGCTGAATTATAGTAACTATCTTTTACTGAGTATTTTCATAAGAGTATTTTCATCGCTGAAACAGTGCTTTGAGGTATCTACGACTGTTTTTACTTCTCAAATGAGGAGACTGAAGCTGAGGAAGATGGGGTTGTTAACTCATGGTAGCAGTTGTGAGTGGCAGTGGTAAAGTCACCTGATGAACCAAGTTCCAGAAACTTCCTACAGCATTGTGTTAAAGAAAAAAAAAAATGACTCCATGATATTTGTAAAAGCATAGTAAGGAAGTCTTGTGGTGGAAGAGAGACTGGGATCAACTCTGAATATATCTTGGGCAAGTGGAAATTTATAGCTAAGAAGCAGTTTGACGGTCAATGTCTGTAAAATTAAGAGAAAACATTAGGGGAAGGGTACGCTCTGGCTGAATGACCTGACAGTTCTCTCGGGCAGGACGATCAGACATCTGGGGACTGGCGGAGGCTGAGGAACCTGATGGGCGATCAGGAGGCCTTGGATATCAGGGATAGGGGAATTCTTGCTAAACTGATTTAGCAGGATTCTTTGCTAAAACTGGATTTCACAAAGAAGCGCTCAGATGGACCTAGCAGAAGAATCAAAAGCTGACTAATGGTTGGTCAAGCAAAGAATCTTTGCCGCAAGTACTGCTTCTGTGTGTTTTTACTCCAACTCCATGCACACTCTGCTTCTATTGAATATGCAGTTAATGACCACCTTCCTTCAGAATCAGCTGTGCAACTTGTTGAAAATGGAGATCCCAAACTGTAACTGCAGCAGTTTAGAGTCAGTGAAGCTAACGTGTGGGCCGGGAGTCCGCGTTTCCAGCAAATGATTCCTTGCAGTTATGCACAATAAACTTGCCCAATAACTGCCTTTGTTAGTATCAAGAAAATGTTCATGACAGAGAATGCCTTTTTAAAATTTTTATTTTTATTTAAGTCCTGTATTGTATATTTATTTTGAAGGATAGCTAGTCCTATTGTTCTACAAACTCATGTGGCCCCCTTTGAATAAAACTACAAGACCTGGAAACTCTGTGGCGTGAGTGAAAATCTCTGGTTTCTGACACAGGACAAATGATGACAGAAGGAGTAACTTGTCTGAAAGTTGAAAGATCATGGCCTTGAGGCTGAACCTTGGGGAATCAATTTCAGCCATAGCTTACAAACACAGGGGAAATAAGTATGAAGTCTGCAGAGCAGGTAATTCTCTGTTCAGTTTTTAATTTTGAACACCACTCTTCTTCCAGCCATCCTGCAGTTTCTTTCTATTTAGCATCATGTAATGGTCTCTCAATTGTCAAGTGATTTACTAGTTATTTTAGGATTTCTATTTCTTTAGCACTTATCATTCCATGTCTACTGAAAAAGTGAACAATAAAAGTAATAAATTGGGAACGTTTTAATGAGACAATCTAACCCAAAGCTTTTCATTGAAATATTCAGATTCAATGAGGTTATGCTTACGAGCTCTGTTTCACTTGGCCTAAAAAATGAAAAAAGATAAAGAAGATCAGAGAATTTCTGATAACTTTGAGCTACAGAATCAGAAAGATTGTTTAGGGGGAGGGGTTTATAGTACAAGTCACCTCAACAGATTATTTGCTTACATTGATTACAATTCACCACCAGAAAAAACTTGGGAACAAGATTGTTACTTGACTTCAATATGACGTGAAACTCCAACTATGTTGCAAGGTGCCCTAATTATTAAGTTTTAAGCACAAATGGACAGTCATGCCCTATTTTTATGTTCTTCTGTGTGTACATGGCTTTCTAGACTGCATTATTCTTATTGAGGTGAACACCCAAAATATAATTTTCCCTATTATTTACTGGGAAAATGTACTTGCACATTAAATTAACAGCTCAAAGCCCTTAGGTTAGTAGGACTAAGGTTTTCTGATCACTTCGTATGATACACATATAAGAATGCAGAGTTTTAACTCTGAAAATCCCAGAATTCTTTGGTATTCTTACTTAGTTAGATTCTCTGATTAACTCTACATTTCTAAATTATGATTTCCATTTAGGTCCCCTGGGGTGAAATTTTAAGCATTTCATTAATTTTGCCTTGGTCAAAAGAATTATGAGGCATTTTAGAGAGTGTTTAAGTAATTTTGGAGGGTTATGAGACAGGTCCAAACTTTAAAATGAGACAACAAGGTCTGTATCATTGCCAAATTTCAAGAGAAAAGGTTAATTAGTCTTTGACCTTGGAGTCATTTAGAAGGGAAATATGTTGTTTGGAAAGCCTTAGATTAAAAATTGTTCTGAAGATTGGAGAAAGAATGTGATAAAATGCTAAATGAAAGGCTTTATATTTAGCAGTCCTAAATTCTGAATTAATTTCTTGTTTTAAAGTAATCATATACATGAGTCTGATGGAGATGTAGATTTTTCTTTTCCTGTTTATAGTAGTGACAGGAAAGGAAAACTTTGTGCGTAATAAGTAAAAGTTATTAGGTATGTCTGGGTCTTTATATTGAAGTTTTCTAACCCAAGAAAGCCAATCAAATAGTTCAGATTTTCATGTTGTGGTATCTTTTCTGATATTCATAGCTTTGAATTCATCTATTGAATGAAATTGCTTGGGTTAGTTTTAAATTATTTATTTAAAACTTTGGTTTAGAAGATAACTCTAAATTAATATACATGTTTTCCAGTGAATTAAATGCTATAAAAACTGCTCCTCAGAATAAAGGATGCAGAAACAACCCCATGCATGTGCAGTCATCTGATCTTTGACAAACAGACCAAAAACATATGTAGGAGGAAAGAGATAGCCCTTTAACAAATGATACTGGGAAAACTCATTATCCACACACACAAGATTAAATCTAGACCCTTATCTCACTCTGCACTAAAATAAAATAAAAATGGATCAAAGACCTAGATATTAAAACAGAAACACTGAATCTTCTAGAAGAAAAAAACAGGTTAAACTTGTGAAAACATAAACATAGGCAAAGACTTTCTGAACAGAACTCAGTTATATAAGAAATAACATCAAGAATCAAGAAATAAATTTTAGGATTGTTTTCTCTAATTCTGTGAGATATGCTGTTGGAATTTTGATTGGAATTGCATTAAATCTGTATAACAGTTTTGGAAGTATGGCCATTTTCACTATATTGGTTCTTCCTATCCAGGAGCAAAGGATATCTTTCCATTTTCTGATATCCTCTTCAATCTCCTTTTTCAGAGTACTGTAGTTTTCAGTGTAGAGGTCTTTTACATCCTCTGTGAGGTTGATTTCTAGGTATTTCATTTTTTTGGATGTTATTGTGAAAGGTATTGTTTCCCTAATTTCTCTTTCAGTAAGTTTGCTATTTGTGTACAGAAAGGCTATTGATTTCTGAGAATTGACTTTGTATCCAGCTACATTACTGAATTTGCTTATTAAATAGAGCGATTTTTTAGTGGAGTTTTTGGGGTCTTCTATGTAGAGTATCATGTCATCTGCAAATAATGATAATTTAACTTATAAAATTCATTTGGGATCAGAAGAGACCTAGAATAGCAAAGGCAATTCTGGGCAACAAAGGCAAGGCAGGGGGCATCACAATCCCTGACTTGAAATTATACTATAAAGCTACTGTGATAAAACAGTGTGGTATTGGCAAAAAAAGAGACCCGAAGATCAATGGAACAGATTAGAAGATGCTGAAACAACTCCAGACATACTAAGCCACCTTATATTTGACAAAGGTGCCAAACACATTCACTGGAAGAAAGATAGCCTCTTTAATAAATGGTGCTGGAAAAACTGGCTCTGCACATGCTGAAGATTAAAACTAGACCCATATCTTTCACCATGCACTAAACTAAATTCAGAATGAATCAGAGATCTAAATATTAAAACACAAACATTAAATCTGCTGGAAAGTAGGATAGGTAAGACCCTTGAAGACACTGGTGTAGGCAAAGACTTTATGACTAAAACCTCAACCGCACAGGAACTATCACAAAGAATCAACAACTGGGATCTCATATTACTAAAAAGTTTTTGCACAGCAAGAGAAACCACCAACAGAATGAAGAGACAAGCCTCAATGTGGGAAAAAATGTTTGCCAGCTGTTCCTCAGACAAAGGATTACTATCGAGAACATACAAAGAACTCAAAAAAATCAGACCTCCCAAATTTAAAGACCCAATCCAAAAATGGGCATTTGAAATGAATACACATTTCTCAGATAAAGAAATACAAATGGCAAATAAATATACAAAAAAATGTGCAACATCACTAGTCATGGAGAGATGCAAATTAAAACAACACTGAGATACCATTTCACCCCAAAAAGAATGGCTATTATCAAGAAATCAACTAATAACAAATGCTGGAGAGGCTGTGGGGAAAAAGGAACACTTCTCCACTGTTGGTGGGAGTGTTGACTGGTGCAGACACTGGAAATCAGTGTGGAGATTCCTCAAAAAACTAGGATTGGAGGTCCCATTTGACCCAGCTATTCCCCTTCCGGGTATCTTCCCAGAAGAATTAAAAACATCGTACCACAGCGATATATGTGCACCCACGTTTATAGCAGCACAATTTGTAAAAGCCAGATCTTGGAAGCAACCCAAATGCCCATCAACCAAGGAATGGATAAAAAAGATGTGGCATTTTTGTACGATGGAGTACTACTCAGCCATAAAGAAGGATAAACTGGAGACTTTTATAGGTAAATGGATGCAACTCGAGAAAATACTCGTAAGTGAAATTAACTGGACACACATGTGCAAACATCGTATTGTCTCCCTAGTGTGAGAAACTGAAAGAGTAAATAAGATCCAAAATGTACAATAGATATGATGAATCAAAAGAAACTGGTTAAAAGGAAAGAGAGTCTGGGATGGGGGAATGGGGAAAAGAAAGAAGGAAAAGAAAAAAATTGTATTTATATATGAGATGGTTAAGATAGATACACTACTAATTTTGCTTAGTTCATTGAAGAGAAAGGTTTATGCCAGTAATGTTTAGACAATTGAATGCTGATATCTTGTACCCTGAGTAACTAATTTAAAGATAACAATACATAATGTATTAACCATTGTTACCCTCCTATTATGCTGTTTTTAGATTTTGCTTTTTTTGTTTTATTGTGTTTTTTTTTGTTTGTTTATTTTTCTTGTCTTTAAAATTAAAAAAAATGGAAAAAAAGAATCAAGAAATAGAATTATTATTGAATTATAAAACTTCTGCACCACAAAAGAAATAAGCAACAGAGTGAAAAGACCACCTATACAATGGGAACAAATTTTTCCCAGCTACCCCGTGGACAGAGGACTAGTATCTAGAACATATAAAGAACTCAATTAGACTGCACCAAAATAAAAGACCCAATAAAAAATGGGCAACTGAAATCAGCAGACATTTTTCAGAAGTAAAAAAGGTGAAAAAGTACTGGAAAAAATGTTCAGCATCTTTGGCCAGTAGAGAAATGCAAATCAAAACAACACTGAGAATTCATCTTACTCCAGAAAGAATGGCTACTATCATGAACACAAAAAAGCAAGGAATGCTGGTGAACTTGTGAAGAAAAAAGGAACACTTTACATTTTTGTTGGGAATGTAAATTAGTACAACCACTAAAAAAATTAGATGGAGATCCCTCAAAACTAGAAATTAGAAATTCTAGAATTTCTCAGAATTAGAAATCCCCTTTGTCTCGGCTAATTCCCCTTCTCGATCTCTTCCCCTGAAGAGTTAAAGGCATTATTGTACATTACACATGCATACCCATGTTTATAGTGACACAACTCAATAGCTAAATCTTGGAAATGGCATATATAACCATCAATAGATAAATGGATAAAGAAAATGTGGTATTTTAAGAAAGGAGTACTACTCAGCCATAATGAAGAATGAATTTGAGTCATTTGTAGGAAAATGAATGCACCTTATGGCAATAATGCTAAGTGAAATGAATCAGAAATAGAAAGTTACATATTGCATGGTTTTACTTACATGAGAAACCCAAAGTATAAATAGTTTAAAGAGCAAAGTAAAAGATGATAGGAAATAGGACGGTAGACATTTTGCAAATGGGAAGGGGATCTACAGGTGGAGGGAAAGGGGACGGGATGGAGGAGAGGAGAAGGGGAAATAAAAAGGATTAAATATGCCATTTATATGTACCAATTCCCCACAATAAATGTACTCATTATGTATTGCAAAGATGTACTACTAATAAAAAACAAAAAAATTTACAAAAAAAGTTTCTATTCATGGTGTTTTTTTTTGCAAGTAGTTTTAGCACCCTGATTGGGTGCTGATCCACAGTTCAAATGGGAGAACTTTTTTTTTTTTGATAGGACACAGTACTCAGTCTTGAAGTTTCCATTGTTTGTGGTTGACTAGATCTCTTTGATTAAGTAGATCTTCAGGCAAGAAATAACCTCTTAATTATTGTGCTAATGGAGGCCAGGCTGTGAAAGTTAGTGGCCAATTAAGTTGAGAAAGGCAGGGAAAAGAGCAATGGCGGGAGAAGAAAGTCACTTTTCAGGAATAGAATTTCTTTGGAGAGCTGCATGACCACAGAGGACAGGGGGCTGTCATTCTCATGAGGCTTACCATGGCTTCCTCATGCTCTTCCATAGGGATGGAGATTATGGGCTCAAAGAAGAACTGAGGCCGTAGAGAGGGTTTCCAGTTTTATGATAAAAGGTTCTCAATATTGCAAAAACAACCACCTCAATGGTAGCCAGTACTTCTATGCATCTTATTATAATTAGATACAGTTATAAGTACTCTATCTTGAAATCACTCATTTAATCTTCACTACAACCTTAAATCATAGGTAGTGTCATTATTCCAATTGTACAAATGGGAAACCGTGGCATAGCACATTTACAATTTTCTCAATTCTCATATTTAGTGGATGGTGAGGCCAGGATAGGGACCAGGTATTTGAGCTCCTGAGCCTGTGATCTGGGCCACAACCTTCGAAATCAAATTTCCTAAGTTGTGTGAGAACCAATGGAAGCTGTGTGTGTCTGGATTCACAGGGCTGAAAGCAGTGGTAATAGGAACAGCGGTAATAGGCTCTCCAAAATAATTTAAAAAATCAGATATTTTTTGCAAACTAATCACTTTGATTATTTCCTAGCTTGCAATTTAGGGTCTTCTTGCATGGTTGGTCTTTACGTCAATTTCTAGAGGGAAACTGAGGAATCATGCACAGAGAGTATGTCTACTCAGGAAAAGTGATTAAATGACTTAAACACTCTGCAAGTTTATTTCAGAGCAATTAAAGTGGTCCTTTGTTCTTCTTTTCTTCAGAGGAAAACTGTTGGGGAACAGGGTAACTTACCTCTAGAACTAACCTGCCTGGTTTAATCTGAGAGTGAACTGTTCAGTTAAGCCGGTGTCCTTAGCTATCTTTTTCTGGCTGCTCCTTGAGTAGTCAAAGTGTAATTTGAGTGACAGTGCCATGGTGGATGTTCCTGCCACATGTTCTGATGAGTTAGCGTTCTGCTGCTGCTGCTGCAGCTGCTGTCACATAGCTTCTTAAAAGAAGCAGCAGGATACCGTGTGGGGAAATAAGCAATGTCTCGACAGCAAGAGATTGCTTTCTGAGGGGCTGCCCATGGACGCACACGTTGCTCAGGCATGCAGCCAGCCCTGTGTGACTGATGGATACTCCGCTCCCTTCACGTGTATTTTCACTGGTGCTGGGAAAGGGATGAAGGGCACCTTTGGAAGAGGAGGGACTATAATAAGCTCATCTTCTGCTGGATGCAAATTCATTCTTAACAGATAAATGCATGTCCGTTCTTGTAGCAACCACCAAAACCCATTACTTCTACATGGCTGGAGGCCAGATTTGTACATTTCCAAGATCGTTCTACTCTGCCCACTATTGACTTTAGTATGTAGCCTCAATTGCATGTTTTTTATAACTTGAAAATGTCTTGGAACGAATAGGGAGTAAGTTTACAGGAGGTCTCATTGGATCTGCTTGATATCGAAATATATAATTGGTAGGACATCATAGTGGGTTTAAAATTTACAACCATAACTCAGGGATATAGAAGAGAAACTGTATTTTTCTGTTACTAAGTTTAACTTAGGCCAAACCACTACTTGCTCAGCTGGCTGGAAACAGTTACTCTTGCTACTTCAACTTAATTTAGTTACTTCTGATTTATTCAGCTGCATGCGAGGTTCTCTCCCTGGCCTCCCTTTTGATTTAGTATCTCTAGAGATGATCTGAGTTACTGGGAGGCTTATGCACACCCCGGCATTGGCACAGGAGTGTCCTGTTTCCTGGGTCTTCCCTGGTCCTTGCTGGCTTCACTGAATCCTGACAGTTCTCCTGTAGCCTCTGGGCCTCATGGGCAGCATCTGCTGTATGTGAGCTAGGTCTTTGAGCGGGACGTCTGGATGACATCTCATGCCCAGCTCTGGCTGTCTTTAGGCGACAGGCCTTCCGAGTGCTTCCGTGTTTTTCTTCAGAGTATGCTTGAGAACTTGTAGCTGTGCAGAACGTAAACTCTTGAACCATCGCAGGCTTTCTGTGCCTCATTTGTCTAGAACTTTCCCCCGCTCTCATGGTGACCCTCATGTCACATTGTTTCGGTGCAATGCTGAAAGAGTGGCTTTCCTAAGAGCCTGTATTGTTTCCTGGTCATGTTTGAGAAACAAAGCATTAGCACTCCTGCTATAGGGCTTTTAACTGATTTTCGAATCTGAAGTTGTCATAGTGGAAGGGTAAGTGGGTAGAGAGCAGCAGGCATGCACCCATGTAGAATGGTACGATGTACTTAATATCTCTTATGGAGGCTAACTTCTTCCCACCTCCTTAAAAGCTTTTGTGTACCTTTTAGCATTGGAAAAAATCTCCTGTATTATCCTTGCTTTAAGCTTTATCCTTTAAATACCATGCTGAGTCATTTAAGCTCTGGTTTGGTGGAACCTGCAAATCCATCTTCTTATAATACCCGAAAGCCTGCCTTTCCATACTTCGGTCTCAGTTATTGGCTTGAAAAAGCCAGGTTTGAAAATCAAAGCTGATGAATGACAATGAGGTTCTCTGTTACATTTATTCCCTCCAGGAAATAATAAACAATGCTGTTGTTTAATGCAGTGGGTAGGGCAGGAAACAGAGGGACTCATGGGGAAGAAAATACATCAGCTAATATTTCGAATAATATCTCAGCTATAACACTTTCTCCTTTTATTTCATGCTCTTAAAAAACAGTTCAATAATTTCTCCCTTTTTCCTTCTCCATCCATGGATATCATTGATGTCTTTGCATTATTGGGTAAGGTGAAGCAACTTAACCCTTTTCCTTATGTCAGATTCCTGGCCATCTGTAGCCCATCCGTAGGGAGAACGAACCACGAGGGAGGGGCTCTTATGATGTTCGTTTTTCAGATGAGAACACTGATTTGGAGAGAATGCATCCAGGTTTACTCAGCTAGTGAGTGACAAGTGGGGGTGTTGACCACCCAGGTCAAACCCAAGACTGTTGACATTACACCCCCGTCTCCAGTGCTAGTTTACTTCGGATTTATGTATACTTACGTGAAATCCATCCTGAATACACTATGTGAAGATTACGCTCTTACAAAAAGATTTCACATGTATACATTTAAAAAAACTACACACAAGTTTTAAATTTGAAAGAACATCACTTCTCTAGTACTAATAATCTCAAAGTCTTTCCCTTGTACTTTTGAAAATATGCGTGTTCTGCATATATTGAATAATTAAAAGTACATTAAACAATGGTTAGATACTTCTTTAGCTGTAAACTTAGAGGACTGGCAATCCACAATGAGCAAGTAGGTCTTCAAAGAATATTGGAACTTGTAAATATCAACTGTGGGCAGCTACTGTCGTAATATTTTTATAGAGAACAAATTAATTTTCCTGATCTTACATTCATTAAGAGGGAAATGAGAGTGAAGGAGAAAGAACACAGAACAAATTGTTGGCTGGAAACCTTGAATAATTTTCAGATTACTTCTTAAACAAAAGCTAAATAGTACAAGACAAACAAACCTAAAAAGTAAAAGCCCTCATGGCGATTTCACTGCTTCATGGTAGAAATATATGCCACTTAAAGTCCGTGAGAAATTTATATCATATTCATGAACACATCAGAAACTCAGAAAGATATAAAGTTCACCATTCCCCTCTTAATCATACCAGAAGCATTTTAATAGAAATTTCCTCAGCTTTTGTACTTTGAAATGCTGATAAGCTACAGAGGTGTATTATGTATTATCTGAAGATGAATTATCAGTTTTGGATTTTTATTTCCTCAAATCAACACCAAGTTCAGTTACAGAACATAGCTAACGGGTTAATTTTCAAACCAATGAGTGACGAGAAGAGCTTGTCCTGAGGGGAAGAAAGCAATTGTAATAGTTAGAACTCTTTCCATGTCGATAATTTTCTTTAGCATTTGCTGTGTACTTTAGAGGAATGACAGTTGCCTACATCAGTGTGGTTGGAGTGATAGGTAAAGACTGCCCAGGACGGTGAGTCCACTCTAGCATGGAAATGCCGTTTTCCTCCAGTGGCGTGTCTGCCACATGTAAATAACACACATAACACCTGCCAGGACAGCCCTCTGAACTCCTGAGTGCTGACACATCCAAGCGTCCTCTAGGTATTGTAACAGCTCTGTTCAGTTGCAGTCTAAATCAAATATGACACCCTGATTCCAAGGTGGATGTCTTATACCAATTCGTAGTAAGCTGTCACATTTCCCTAAACAGTGTGCCATTTTATATGGAAATTACAAAACAGCAGTGATTATGTTAGGATCAGCAATGGTATGATTCGTCAGATACTGTTGATAGATGATGTGTGTGTGCTTAACCTGGACTTGCACAGATACTAAAGCAGTTTGTTTTCTACAAAACACCTGCTGCTTCCTCTTCTACACTACCTGCCCCCAGTACTACCAATCTTTTCAGGCTGAAAGATCAATGCTTTATTAGATAGAGCTATGGCTATGTATAACACTGAAAGTGTGTGTATTCTCTGCTGTACAGATCAGCTGTAATGCTAAAACATAAATGTATAATTCTTAGTTAATTGTATTTTTCTGTTAATGAACAGTAGATTCTTTTTCCACGTCATATACTTCTTTGATCTTCCTGGCTGGAGGGTGGGTGGAGTCATTCGTTATCTTATCTATGTTAGCCATGTTTGTCAGGATTTGAAATAGGTGTAGAGATTATATAATTGTATAATGAAATTATTTTCAAAATTACTAAGGTGCCATTTTCAGATTTTTTTTTTTATCTCATCCCAATGTTATTTAAGTTTTAAAGGACTTTATACATTTCCGGAGGGTCTTCATTTCCTATTATAATAAAGCCCGATATCCTCAGTCATTTCAATTTTTATGCATGTATGTGCATAATAATGCTGCAATTGAAATGTTCCATTTTGGTATTTTACAGATTGTACAATATACACCAGAATGAGCGTTTGCCTTGTCTCTAAGAGAAATCAGAAAAACTGAATTTTATAGTAGCCAAACATATTCTGTCATTATAATGAGACCTCTTTAGGCATTTTAATTTCAATAATTTGCTTCCAATTCTTTTATTTTTAGTAGGAACTATCTCATCTACAGTAATGATTTTTGTTTATGTTGGTGTTCTTGAGAGAATGGCATTGATCCCTGTTTAATTACATTCATCATTAGAAACCCGTCCTTTGACAACCAGTGGGAATGGCAAGGCTACGGAGCGCAACTTGCTTTCAACATTATCCTATATATGTACCTGTATTTTTAATAATTTCTATAATATAAATATATTGCAGATAAAGTAGAAAATAAAATATTACATATCACCATACTTTTAGGCCACCGATTTTAACATCATATATTTTCTCGTTTTAGTAAAATGACATTGCTTTATCTTCAATGTGAGAAAACTGAAACATTAGGGATAAGGCTAACAATGTCCTTATTTAAAAATCTTTTTCACTGCTGGAGAAGGATATTATTACTAACTTCATAATATCCGTTCAGACCTTTTAATAGATATTTGCAGATAAAAATGCATAGTGTTGTCTTATATTTGTATATATTTTAAGGTTACTCGTACATATTTATCTGTAAATTGTTTTTCTCACTCATCGGCATGCTTTAGAGCTCTTTCCAATTAAGTTTCATCACTAATTATTGTGGGCAAGGATCTTGAGAAGTTAACTTCCATGCCCCAGTTCCTTCCTATGTCAAATGAGAATAACAGCAGAACCTGTCTTACATGGTTACTGGAGGTTGATTAAAACCCACAGAGCACTCGGGGTAGAGCCTGTCATATAGTTAATGCTGTGTGAGTATTTGCTCTTACTCTCTGCTTTAATCTTATATGCTGCTGTAAACCATTCCACAGAATTGGCATACTGTTATTTTACTTAATCATATCTCTATTGGTCACTTTGAGGCAAAGTTTGGATTTATGTAGGCTTAAATATGCAAAGAATGTGTAGTTTTTCGAAAAAAAAAATTAATTTGTTCTATTTAATCCAGTAAAAACTTTTGGTCCAATGGGGTAAATTTTTGCTTGGGCCCACTCTATAATTCAAACAGGCCCTTTAGGTAACTCCGTTGGTTGCCCGTTCCTCTTCAAGGCAGCATTGGTTGTTTAGCTCGTGTGCCTTGGTGGTGGGGAAGGGGAGGGTGGTGACCCTATTGATGCGGTGACCTAGACCCTCTCTGATAAGTGCAGAGTGGCTGGTCTGGTCTGTTCTTTGTGTGATGTCACGTTTCATCAGCTCTTTGGGATGACATTGGTTTAGCCATTTACTGGTTGCCTGAAATGATCTATCTTCAGTGGTTTTTTATCTTGATCCCTGAGCTCTTAATTTCTCTGGTGCTCTCAGAACCTCTGTGTTGCCCCAGGGAGGACTTGGGTGATTCTGGATTCCCAGCTTCCAGACTCTGTATCTGCTAACCTGCTGCGGTCATTTCTTGTCATTACTCCTTTGCTTCTCTGACGAGAGGACCTTGTTTGGAGGCTGGGGTAAGAGTGGAAATCCTGACCTTGCCCCTGGATTTCCATTCTTCTTCCTACCATCCCTCCGCCTAGCAGAGGTGGACTTTGGGCTATCCACTCCTCTGGGCCGCATTGCCTGCCTTCTACCTCAGGGCCCTGCAATCATAATAGAAATGGTTGGCCTCTCTGTGATATAAAAGAATGCTATATAATCTGAATCTTCTAGGCTGTGTCATGATAAATAAATAGCAGTTTAAGGATTAAAAAAGTCCTTTCTCCTTGGGTAAACCTTAATTTTTAGTACTATTGTTTTGCTAAAAAGTCTCCTTGGTATACTAGAAGATAAACATTAACTTTCTCTTATTTTCCTGCTGTAATAATCCTAAGCCACTCCCAAATCAATGAATGTGTATGTGGAGAAGGTCAGTTAAAAAGAATTTCAAAGGAGAAAAGAACATTGATACATTTAAATGTTGTTCCCTCTGATTCATTTATGGTACAGTGAATATCTATGTATCCATATATGTATCTATGATTTTGTACATATGTTTTAGTATTTCTCATAGTTACATACTGAGAAATATAATTGCCATAGTGTATGTACTTTTGTACTTTACTGTATAATGGCAATTTGGGTTACAAAGTGACTAGACCAATTTGTATTCTCACTGTGAATCACTGAGAGTATCCTTACTCATCAATGCCAGACATTTTACATAATTTATTCTGTCTAAATTATCTCAACAACGCTTTATAACAAGTGTCGTCATTACCACTTTATATATGAAGAAATGAGGCTCAAAGGGTTAAAGCAACTTGCACCAGATCATATATATACTAAATGGCTAATTTGGGAAACTATCCAAGCCAGAGAGAAGCAGCGTACTATTTTATTATACTATTCTAGAAATGCAATGTGTATTTTGAGTAAAACTTTGTAATATTGACTACTGTTGTTTTCCTCATATCTTAATTAATAATCTATTAGTAAGATATATCATGGACAAATGATGCCACTTCCTAGTTTGCTCAATGTAAATATCTATTTAATGGTCAAGGGCAGACAGTTGACCTCACATCTTTTTTGTTTCCCAGCCACTAGTTTTACAAGAAAGAGGAGCAAAACACAGCAGGATGAAGGGCTGGGTGCATAAGCTGCTTCAGTGCTAGGAATTGCGAGGCCCGTGGTGTCACCCCAAGACAAAAATTAGCAGGGTGCACTCTGTCCGGAGGGAATTCGTGTTCAGAGTCGGCCTCACCTATGGAACAGGCATCTTTATTGAGACTGACAGAAACGAATTCCTCAGGTCAGAAAAACAGAAGAACTCTTTTAGCTGAGTCGTGGTATTTAAAAATCTCTCTTTTTGAGTCTGTCTCTTGGCCAATCAAACTGTCCTCCCAGAACAAATTGGTGGATACCGAAATGCGTATATGGTATAGCTGGAGAGTGCGGTCCTATTTGCAGCCCTGGCTGCAGCCTGAGGCGCCTCTCCGGCTGCTCCTTTCTATCTATAAGTTACAGCGACGGCCTGAGCAAACACACTCTGTACAGCAGCTGCAACTCGTTATCGGCTTTGTCCAGAATAACAAACAGAACAAACACGTTTTGCAAGGGATTTTTCCCCCTTTTTATGTAGAGAAGGAGAAATTAAGCAATCAGTGAAACGCTGATTGATCAGTTGTGCTGACTTAGAGAAGTCCAAGGCCATATTAGCTCTATTAAACACCAAAAAAACAAAAATTGTTCTTAGGACTTTATTTAAATTAATATTTCTGTGATGTAAAATTTAGGTTCCCCCAAAGGGAAAAATGGGAAAATATTTGTGTTTTCACTTACTACAATTTTTTCATCTGGATTGCTTTGCAATATAATCATGGCTAATTATTTTTGTAAAGATAATGTATTTTATTTGGCAGATATTGGTTGACTAGAGAGTATGGGAATTGTGTGAATCAAATGATATGATGCAAATAATCCTTAGTAAACCCTCCAATCCTATGTCTCATCTTAAACTTTAGCCCCAACTTTCACAGCTACATCTAGACTTCTCTTAACAAGAAACCATACCACCCTCAAAACCCAAACATCCTTCCCTCACCAATGCCCTCCCATACTTCTTGACCTCATATCCTCAGTGTGCAGTTCTGTAAGTTGTAACAGTTCTTGAGTGACCACTCCAATAGTTCTTAGAGCATCACTGCTTAACTGGCTTAGAATCTAAAGTCTACCACTATAACCATTCCTTTCCAGATATTCTCAACTTCCATACCCGCATTTCTCTCTAAGTGGGAAGAAAAGCTCAAATTTTTGGTGAATAATCATTCATCTCTGTGACTACACCCAAGTATTTGATAATGGCCAGAGAAATTCATATATGTGGACATTTGGGTGTCACTACAAATTCATGTTCACCAGTCTCAAATGAAAAAAGAATATTACCAGCTCTCTTGCCACCATACTCTAAGGAGAATATGATCTTGTTTCTCAAAAGAGTTATTTTAAACATTCCGATCTTTGGTGGAAAATTGAATGAAGTGCCTCCTACTTCATTATAAAGTGGAAACTATCAAGTGGCCATGCTCTAATCTTTATACTACCAACCAACAACTTTCAGCAAGAGAAGGAATATTCCATGCATCTTCTGCTCCTATCCTCTGTTACGTAGGTGGAAACTTTCCATCGCCTATCAACAATGACTCCTCTATGCTCAGTAGATCCCTTTATGTCTCTTTCTCTCTAGGTCTTCACTTTTTCATTATACTCTCCCTCATGAAAAATTACCCACCATCCCCTTCCGGGTAGAAGATTCTCATCAGCCTACAAATATGAACTCATAACTTTCCACCTCAAACAAAACAAAACAGAAAAAACCAAAACCAAGCCACATCAGATAAAACCCTTGCTGTCTCCACTCTCATTAGGTTTTTAGTCTCTAACTTAGCTGCTTTTCTTCCCATGTTGTCTTCCCTTTTTCTGACATCCCATTATTCTGATCCACTCCACTCTGTTTCCCACCTCCATCCCTTAAATATAATATGTGGTCTCACTTGAATATGGGGTCTCAAGTAAATTTTAGCCTGACCTTATCCACAGAGGAACAATCTGGAGAAAATATGGTGGAGCTGTCTGCTCTTGAGGTAAAGAAGTTTGTTGTTTCATGCTCATATAATGGAGCAAAGAAACACTCGTCAGCCAGAGCAAGTGTCTGGAAGAGGTGCCAGGAGTGAGCAATTGCAGATGGTGCTCACAGTGGCTGAGTGACAGGCACACTGACCCAGTGAGGGGGGGTCTTTGTGGGGCAGCCAACTGGTCTACCACAGTTGGCTTCTTACATGAATTCCCTTCGTATGCAGTGTGTCTCCAGATAGCAGTCAAATTAATCTTCTATAAAATTTTGTAACATAAGCAAAATTCTTCAATAACTTCCTATTGCGCTGTGAGTGACAATCAGTATCATAACATATCTTATGAACCCTTACAAGAGCTTGGATCTGACTCCTCTCAGATCTCTCCTGATAATACTCCCTGCCTTGTTCACCATTCTCCTTTCCTTGGTGGGTTCACACTTAAGCCATATCCAAACCAATCATAGCATCCTACTTTATTTATATTTCTTAAGCATCTCCCATGAGGTATCATGAGGTTTCAGACCATGTTAGTTTCTTGAACCATTTTCTAATGAAGTGTCTGGTATGTAGTAAAAGATACTAAGTTGATTCAGTGAATGAGTGAATGAATGAATATATAAATAAATGAATAAGTTGGGCATGCAAAATTAGGGGTTCAGACAATATTCATTTCCACTTTCTCTAGTTATTGCTTAATTAACAGTTCTGTGAAGGCTATCAATGTTGATTAGGCCATTTGAGGTTTAATCAAAATGGTGTTTCTTTGGTGTTCTATTCTGAGATCACAGAACTTGATGGATATTCTCTCATTAATTCTTACATATCTCTATCATTTTTCATCATTGACTTTCCAAGGTTTTAGAAAACCTGGGCACTAGAAAATTGATAGACTTGGCTAAGGAACAACAAGGTTATCACAGAGCTGGGAATAGAGTTAAACTTTACTTCTTGACTAGTTTCTCATGCCACACATTTGCCAGTGGTTACAGATAATACCATATGTTGGGGATAAATTCATGTCGTGATACTGAAAGCTCCCTCCCAGTATTATTGTCAGTAACCCTCCTTTACACACAGCACATTGGATGTGATAAGCAGGAAACTCTCTCTTCATGATCATTAATCTTCAATTTTCTTATGAGCAAATGATGTGCACAGAGGTTAAATAACTCAGCCTCTCTGACCAAATGAATTCATGTTGAAGCTTAGTTCTGGGGTTTCTAGTTGACTTGTGTAAACACACATCTTTGTTTTTCATCCTCCTTTAAGGAATATTTTATATATTTAATATTAAAAATTTCTAATTCTGCAGACTGCTAAGACTTAACCATAGCAAAGGAAGATAATAGGAACCAGGATGCTTTGCAATGATGGGAAATATTTATATAACATTTTACTTAACACTTTATGTATCATTTGTACATGTAAACATTACTTAAAATAGTTCTAGAGCCATAAAATATTTTCAACTGTATCTAGAGTTTTCCTTATATTAGTTTGAGAGTGTAGATATTCAGTGAAGTAAAAAATTGCATCAAGCCTGAGATAAAATTATAAATAAAGCTTGGAGCATATTCTGCTGGTTAATGACAGTGTGAAGTGTATATTTTGTGTGTATATTATAAAGTGTATATTATGAACTGTGTATTATGAAGTTCTGAAGTGTGTATTATGAAGTTCTGAAGTGTATATTATGTATATAAAAGGACAGTTGCCATATTTAACCTTGAAATTTATTAAGATATTTAGGACACATATTTACTGCTGAAATATATTAATTTTGAAATTTTTATTGAAGTGTTCAGTGCATTGTCTCCTCCTTATACTAATGCTAAGTCAGGTGAACTGCCAAGGCCTCTAATCCTCTGTTGGTATTCCAGGATAATTGGTCTCCTGGACTTTGAAGTCAGGTCTTTTTTTTTAGAGGTGATAAGGAAAAGTGTCTTATCTTAGGTCTGGAAGAAACAAGAAGTGCTGTATCAAGGTAGTGGAGTAGTTATTTTCCCAGACATAGCACAGGGTTTTGAAGCCTGAAGAAAAACATTAATCTCCTGACTTTGCTGTCTTGGGTTGGACATGGCAATCCTGTTTCCAGCCACCCTGTGTCTAAGCTTTGAAAGTCAAAAGTGTGCGTCCTTTGATTTGGAGGCAGCTCATCTTTTCTTAGCTGCTCATATCCAAGATTTGGAAAAGAAGGAACGGTGGTGAGCTGAGTGGTTCATTGGATTTTGATGAGGACTTCTTGAGCGCTTTTATTATTCCTGAGTCTTAAAACCCTTATAACATTAATATAACTTTGGTATGAGCCTTTACTTTTCTTTCTGTGAAATTCCAGTAATTACATTGCTGTTTTTAGATTGGGTGGGATAGGAGCTATAGATTAATAATTTCATGGGTGTTTGGAGATTTATTTAAGACTTGGTCCTTTTTATATTATGTCTTATGGATTTGTAATGTTCAGTATTGATCTAAATTTATTTTTAAATGCATTTTATCATGAATTTATCCTTTGTATGTTTTCAGGAAATATTTTTAAAAGATAATAATATGAGATTTCATGATTTATACCTTGTCTTTGTGGTGGTGCAGTCGTGAATATTTACAATTGTACTCCAATTTATTCAGTGTTGGTCACCAGAACTCTCAGCCAAAATTGGCTGATGAAAAGTATAATTCCTTTGGTTCTCTTGAGAAGTTGTTGGATCAGAACAGGCTCCTGGGGTGAGGTTCAGCTCCTGTGGGAGATCAAAGATGACTTTGGGGCTTTTATTTTGTGCAGTGCATAAGCAGGAGACCACACTTCGTCCTGGGAGAGCTGCTAGACAGGGATATTGATGTGGCCTCTTCTGCTTGGGTCTTGTTCAATCTTGAGAGCAGGGAAGATTTGTTTTGTCTGTTTCTAAGAATATACGTGAAAGGCTTTTCAGGAACGAGCTTTTGTGGGAGTGAGCCCGTGTTCCAGTCTTGTTTTTATTCTCGGGATTTAGCGCCATGTGTGCATGTAATGGGCCTTCAATAAATGTTGATGGCAAGAAATGGAGGATTAATGATCACCAATGGCCTGTGAGAGGACATAGTTGCTACTAATGTCGATTTGTTGACATCAAACAGACAATGAAGAGATCAATTTAAGATCCTACAACACAAATGAGGCAGAAAAGAACCTGAAGCTTTGGAAAAATGAATATATCGTATTTTTAGCTTTATACAATAGTTGATAAGTAGTGTGGGGCTGGTTAATCCTAATCAGGAAAGTATCCAAGAAAAGAATATTATTACAATGTAACTAGACCGCAAAGTATACATAAAGTCCACAGAGTATGCTTCTACATGGCTTTGAAGGACTGAAAGGATATAAACAAATTGAAAAAATCAATCTAATAAACATTTGGATTCAAATTTCTTCATTAGATAAAATATCACATCATTTTATGTTGGCTAAGCAAGTCACAATTTTTTATTTATTAAATTTTCTCTAACAACTCCATTTTACAAAGGGAAAACATCAGTGAGTGGAAATGGTATAGTCTTTGATGCTATATGCTGTGTCGTCAAGAACTCTGGGATTGAGTTACATATTTTAAATGTATTGCTTCATGATCATCCCTTCTTCCTTTGGTGAAATTTGTGTGGCAGAATGAGGGAAAGTGGAGAAAAAAATAGTCAGAGAAGTGGAGTAGTAAAAAACATTGGACTCCAGCCAGCTGCCATAGTGAAGGCGGTGAAAGAGCTCACAGTACAGCCGGACCTTCCACCCTCCCATGGCCCTGGTGCCTGCCAGGAGCCAGGCTGACCTTCAGGGTCCGGGTGCCATCTTGGCCTGACACCAGCCCATCCCCACGCCTTCATGTTTGCCTGGAACCTGAGCCAAAGGTGTTGCTCAGAAACCCAAGGACTAAAATTAATAGTTTAAAAACTGATAATGCTAAATGGGCATGTTTGCCATTTTTCATCAGTTAACAGGATAAACTTTTCTTTAAATGTAAATATTATTTTTAGAAGACTGATATTTATGGAAACCAATTCTGTCTTCTAAAGAAAGAGTTAGTTACAAAGGCAATTTGTAAGTGTAGCTAATCCAGAATTTAATTTTAGGTTATTAAAATTTATTTGTGCTATGCTTGCTCAGTTCACCATAATGTTTAAGTTTGATTTTAAATATTATCAAAATAAGTATATCTTCACAATAAATGAATTTCTCATTTTTCTTACCCTATATATTAAAAATGCAACTGAAATGAAAGTACTAGAATGGCATATTAAATAGCAATTCTTTTTGCATCATGTTCATAGAATGATCATTACAGGTACACTGATTTGCTTGTGAATAAAAACTACACTCCTGAAAAAGTTTTAGTTAAAGGTATCAGTAACTCTCATTAAGTTTGAAGACTTCTAACCTTACCAGTTCAATAGAAAAATTTATACCCTAACAAAAGACCTTTTATTTTGTGTTTTTGTTTTTTACCCAAAAGTTTATCAATTTATCTAGAGAAAGTACAACTATATTTACTGGAGAATTTAGAGAAGACCTAGACATATTTTTAAGAGAAACTTTAATTTTGGTCAACAGTACTAATAGTTTATACCTGGGCCTTTGTATATCTATAATAAACCTTGAAGTTCCTCATTCTATCTTTGTTTAAAATATATGGGGTTATAATAACAGATGTGTTGATTAATCAATCAGGTACTAATTAATCTCATTAAATAATGTTAGAGAAACAGCCACATTGGACAAGTGACATCTATAGTCTGGAATATTTAATAATTTGAAGAATGCAGTCACCGTTTTTAGTACAAATATTATTTGAACCTCAAAAAGCTTTCTTTTTCCAAGATAACCACAGGTAGAGCATCTAGTATCACAGAGTACTAACAGTACTTCTTCTGTTTTACAACTTTATTTCTTTCATTTGTGTTACATTTTATGTGTCCAACCATTCCTTCCATAGAAGTTTTAGTTCTACTGCTCGTCCTGCGCACTTAATCCCAACTGATTTTTAAACACAGTTTTGAAACCTTGACATAATTTTTGCATTTTGATATTCATTCCTTTGCTTTTTCAGTTCAAAAATTTTCCAGTACTCTTGAAACAATTTCCTACTCGAAGATAAATTAACAATAGTACATATTTCTTCTTTCTAACCTCTGAGAATGATTTCAATGAAAGAAAGTATAGGTTAAAAAGAAATAATATCAAATAAACAATACTAGAAAAAACATTTAATTCTTCAACACTCAAAGCACGTCGGAACTTGAAATTCAAATAGGTACTTTTGACTACTGGTAATTGTTAGCAGTTAGTAGTACTCTAGGATAGGATCAGGATATTGGCTTCTTTTTCTTCCTCTTGTTGCTACCCTTCCTCTCCATCTTCTTCTTCTTTTTTAAAAATAATCTC
Organism: Erethizon dorsatum; assembly: GCA_028451465.1. NCBI lineage: Eukaryota > Metazoa > Chordata > Mammalia > Rodentia > Erethizontidae > Erethizon > Erethizon dorsatum. Next base: position 25,969,511 of record CM051835.1, on the reverse strand, counting down.
CAGAGCATTAATTTTTTTCACAATATTTTTTTTTTTAAAAAGCACTCCTGCTCTACAACAACTCAGATAACTACAAGTCTGGAGGAAGAAATAGCTGCATGGTACATGTATTGCCAGCTGCAATTCAGTTTTAGGAAGATTGAATTTAATGGCTATGGAAGCAGTGGTCTGATTCCTGGGAGGGTGGAATGCATCTTTGTGGACAAAATTCCCTGGAATACAGCAGGTCATGGAAGGAATGAGATTTAATATAACAAATGTGCTATGAAACGGGGTGGAGTAGAAACGTGGTCTATGTCATTTTAATGGAAACTGCCATCCCTTATCCCACAAGGCAGGTAACTTCAAGGCTGCTGCATGGCATGCTTATCGGTGACTCTTAAACATATTTAATTTAAACAGATTCAACACTCTCCCGGCACAGAATTGTAGCACCATAGGTAACCCCTCCTCAGGGTGAGGATTGCTCTTTAGAATCTTGCAAAATCATTTGTGTGTACTCTTGACAAAAGTTAAGAAAACAAGCCCATTAGAGCAGGTTGTTCCGTTCAGCAGGTTAGAAGATGGTGGTTTTTTTTTTTTTGTTTTTTTTTTTTGCAGCGGTGATCATTGTACAAAGAAGGCTGTTGAATTTTTTTCTTTTTCTTAGAAATATTTTACTATTTAGAATGAACTCATCTAATGATGTAGGTGTTCTGTCTCTCTCTCTCTCTCCCTCTCTCTCTCCCTTTCTCTGTCTTTCTAGGTTAATCATGTATTTGGGACCTGGATCCACAAATCCAAAATTTAAAGCAGTTTCTCATTTCCATTCAGTTTGTTAACAAACACATTTCAAACATTTCAGCATCTGTAAAAGTCGATCTAGTTAGCATTTCTGCTAAGTGATTTATAGCCGTATATGCTAAATAAAGTCTGACACAGCTGGATCCTAGAAGCTCAGATTTTATATAAATTTAAACACTAAATACATATGCCAAAAAAAAAAATTAGGTCCCGGACTACTCTGCAGTTTATCTCCAAAGTCTGTAGTTAGTACATTCCAACCAAATTAAAACTAGAGCACATTTACACTGCACTTTTTCTCACTGGTTTCGCCATTCTGGATTTGGGTAATATCTTATCCTAAAGTTTATTTACACTTTAAACAATGACGTTCTCCTGAGAAACCATTTGTTTGCTATTGCATAAAGGTCAACTTTAAAGCCAATCCAGGCAAATGACATCAGGAGAAGCAGCGTGTTCCAACCCATTTACAAATGTTGCAAATCAGTTTCTACTGATGTAGGTATTCTATTTTGTGAAATTTGTGTGGTAGACAGGTTTAGGTTTAGAGTTAAAAAATGCTTTGGCCAAGAGTAATATGATTTCTGTAATTGTTAGTTACTTTCCTAATTGTTTCGTCATTTACAAAATTATTTCTATTTGAAATGTTGTAATTGTTCAAGAACCTCTGTTTTTACATTGATTTCTACTTTAGATCTAGTATTCTTTAATCTAGTATAATAATTGGATGATGGTGGCTTACTTAGGTATGCGTTTTACATATGTAAAACAAGAGAATTAGAAAAAATGATTTTAAAGTACCAACTCTCCACAAGGAATGTAAACATTATGTACTGTAAACATGTACTAATAGAAAAAAAAAAGCCACTTGAAATAAAAAAGGATTCCTTCCAGCTATGTAAAACTATCTGATTACATCATTTCTTAAACTTTGTATAATGAGAATTTAGGCAAAACATTTTTTTTTTTTTTTTTTTTGTGGGTACCGGGGGGTCGACCTCAGGACCTCGGGCGCCAGCAGGCACCCGTGCCGCTGAGCAATATCACCGGCCCTTTTTTCGTATGTGGGATCCGGGAGTCGAACTCGGGCCCTTGCGCTTGCAAGGCAGACTCTTATGCTGCTGAGCTATCTCACTTGCCCTAGGCAAAACATTTGAAAGGTACTTTCCTTAAAGTATTTTTCAGCAGAAAATAATCCTGCTTCCTGTCATACAGTGTCTGGCATCAAAATTCCTCAGTAAATACTTCCTGAACTGCTTATATTTTAAAAGCAGGTCTCCATTTTATTTCTGAACAATCATGAAAATTCAATAGCATTAAATTTTTCAGATCCCATGGTTCTGGAATAAGTAACTCCTAGAAATAGTATTTTAGATAGAAAAGTATAAAATAATCTTTGCTATTTTAGGTAATCTGGTCAAATCAGCCGGTTAGAAGTGTAGCTTCAGGGTGATTAGTTCTAGGGGAATTTCTTAAAAAAAGAAGATTGTTCCCTTTATTTCCGTATCACTTTCCTTATTTCTTGTATTTATTTAAAAACATAGTAACAAATTTGAGAAGTTAGGGTTACCTTCTTCTCTCTCATTATTTTACTTTTACTGAAGTTATGCTATTCAGAAAGGAGTACACATAAATGTCATAGATGCTACTGAGCACCAGAAATCTTTGCAGCCTTCACACATTCTTCCTGTCACATTGGACCTTGACCAGCCCGTTCTTCCCGTCATTCCATGCTGTTGTGTCCGTTTTCCTCAGATCCAGTTGACGTTGGAAGAGCGTGAACACTGGCTAAGAGTTCAGCTCTGATCTTGGCTTTGCAGCTCATTAGCTGTGTGATCTTGGACAAACTTCTTAGTCAAGTCTCTGGGACTCACTATTGTTATGCATAAAATGGGGATGGCATCAGCTACTTTCAGGGATTGCTTTTAAGACTAACAAGTAAGGCCTGCCAAGGCCTACATTAGAAGATCAACAAATGACAAGTACCTTAATTTTCAGTCCAGATCATATTAATCACATTGGAGCCATTAAAGTGGATTCATTGATTCCTATTTGCACTGACTGGCATAACAGCAGGTGCCGTATGTACCTCTCTCTCTAGATATAGATAATGTGCTATTATGTTGTGGTTATAAAATCCAATGTTTTAATTTATATTGTAGAATCTTTTAAATTTATTACCCAATAATTTTACTTTAAGAAAAATTGAAAGACTTTGATTAGGAATCCTCCAAGATGTGATTTTAAATTTATTGGTCATCTGATGGTTGAAACATTAATTTTTAGAAATTTGATTTATTTAATATTTATATTTCTTGTGAATTTTCATTTTTTCTTAAGTTCCACTCTAAATTTTGTTTTCTATATGTGGATTTTATAATTATAGGTTGTTGTGACTGACATTCTGACTGTTACATATACTTTGTGGCTCATTTCTGCATAATCACTCCTCCACAACTTATTCGCAGTTTGCTTTTCTTCCTGTTTCTGGACTAATTTACATTTGACTCCACTTACCTTTCACATTACTGTGTTTGTGTGTGAGTAGGTCTTCAACCTTCCAAGGTCACTTGAATTCCAAGCTCTAAATCAGCTTTCTACAGCACTGCCCACTCTGTTCTTCTCAACCTACAGATATGCAGCAAGCTTGGTTAATTCACTGGCTGCCTCACTCTGTCCTCCCAGATTTACAACAGCTTATTTCTCCATTCTCTAGCAAATGTGTGTGCTCCTGACATTGCTCTGTAATACATCCTTGGTGCTCTTAAATTGAGTTAGAATGCATCTAACATTTCCACTTCATCTGGTAGTAATGCCATTTTAGCAACAGGATTTACTCATTATAAATAAAAAACGTATGCTGTTTGTACTGACTAATCTCTTCTCTTTAAGGTGTTTTCAAGCTGGGGTCTTATATGTGATAGCTTTTTATTATCCTAGGATATAAATCACGTGTGCCTTGGGTTTTATTGTGTGAAGCCAATTTTACAAGGCCTCTTTTCCTGGTTCATTTTTCATCTTTTGTATCACTTCAACATTTATGTTATCAAGTGTTAGATTGATAAGCACATTTATCATAATTGGTTCCTCACTTTGTATCCTCGAAATGCCGAATGGATCTTAATAAACACGTCTTACTTGATTGGGTTTCTGAAGACACTGGTTATTTAAAAACCCCATCCTCCAGCCACTTCGTGGCTGTCTGCTGTCATTATCAGTCCTTGACATATTGGTAAGGTGTTAAGACAACTAACTTAATGTCTTCTTCCTGCCAAACTTAAGGCATCCTTCTTCCAGCTCTTCTTAATTTGCCGGATAGTAGAAAGTGCCCCCTTCTACATGGGAAAAATCAAGATCACATTCAGTTAAAGGATAGCTTTCTTCGTCCGTGTCCTTACTTATGACAGTGTTCCTTGTTGGATTACTCTGGCTAATAAAAATCATAGAATTGAACCTAATCATGTCTATCTTTTATATTCTATTTTCACGCATCCCTGCTCAAACACAAAACAGAACTTTCTTCAGGGACTTATTGCATTTTCTTTTACTCTGAATTTATTTGCCCTGCAGTCATACCTTTCTTCTTGCTTTAAGTTTGTCCTTTTGAAATAGACTTTTTATGGAATTATTGACTTCTCTTTTCTGATTCTTAGGCATCGTTACTTCCTCTTATGTTCATCTGACATAATGTTTTTTGTTCCTGCTTAAGTAATCATCACTGATCAGATAGGAATTCTGTACACAGGAATCCATAATTCATTTGGTCATTTTTCTAGAAGCATATCTTGCAAATCTGCCAATTACCTGTTTGATAGATACTTTCTTAGAGCTTTTTCTGATTCATTACCTAGTAAGACACACTTTAAGAGGGCAGTTGGGAGTTTCTATACCTTTGAAGAAGGAATTATTAACACCATTATTTTCTATTCATTCCAAAACCTGAGGCTTTTACTTTTCAGGATGAGTTGTTCTCAATTTTTCTAATTGGTAGCAGGAATTACCTTCTCTATGACAAAGAGCTATCCAAATAAAGAAGATATTTGAAATTAGGACATTTATAGACTGGTAATCAGTGTTGCTTTATGTTTCCTTTAACGATGGTTTTTTGATCATTAACATAAATGAATTAATGGGAACAAAAGAGATGACAAAAGTTGGCAAAAGAAGATTCATATTAATTAAAAGTATGTTGCAGTGTTCAAGTTCACCCATAATCTAAACTTTAAATGACAGCAAAATACTATTTACTGTATTCAAGGAAATAAAATAAAAGATAATACCTAATGTTAGTGAGTACATACTGAAGAGACAATGATATATTGCAATTGGGATGCAGATAGGTACATTTTTTCTGGGATCAAATTTGCCAATATTGATAAAAAATAGAAATACATACATTGAAATAGTGATAGAAGCAATGAAAAGGGGTGTTTTGTAGCTCATTCAATTAATGTTTTAAAATACCTGTATAACAACATCAAACATATTATTTATAATATTAGGTCAGAAAAGCATAAGGCAAGTTGGTCACAGTTTTCATAACTATGACCAGTACATAGACATAAATGTTAAAATACACTAAATTATTAACAGAGGCTATTTTGGAGGGGGCTATTATCTAGTTTTCAGTATTTTCCAAATTTCTTTAAGTATCAAATGAAAATGAATGCAACTTATTACTTGATATATTATCATTTTCAATACTGGATGTCTCAATTGCAGTTTTAAAAATTAAGTTCTCTGGGGAATTTGAAAAACTGACTAGTCTCATTACTTTACAAAAACGTTAAATACTTGTATTAGTTAACAATATCTATCTACCATCTACCTATCATTTATCTATCATTTATCTATCATCTATCTATCCATCCACTGAAAAGTAAAAGCCTCGGGTTTTGAAATAGAAAGTAATAGTGTTAGTAATTCCTTCTTCAAAGGTATATATATATATATATATATATATATATATATATATATATATATATGATGGAGAGGTTCTTCGCATACAAACATCATGCATTTTCAATTTATGGAAGAAATGAAATGCTTTTTCAGCACTAAATGGAAAGATACTAGAATGTTTCTCACTCCATAAAATTGAAGAAGTGTTCAGTTTTCAATTTTCTCTATGCGATTGTATAGAGGAAGATAGCCCACAGCTGTAAATGTATCAATAGAAAAGAGGGCTAAATCCATGTGAAGTATTTTACTTTTTAGAGTTAGTGAGTTGTAAATTTGGAGGACCCTTAGAGCCCAGCTCACAAATGCATTTTCAAACCTAGCTTCCCCCAGGCTGAGCGTGCGCATGCGCATTTGTCACCGGTGTGCGTGTAGGCAGAGCTGTGTGAGGAAAGAATCCCGGACTTAAAAAAAAAAAACCACTTCCTCTGAAATGCTTTGAAAAATTTCTATCATAAAGACGCAATATTCCCACTCACTTTTTCATGTCTGACTTTAATGTTGCTATCAAGTCATCTTAAAGCCACACCCCTTCCATCTGTTCTAAGGTAAACTCCCTCACCCCTGTAAATTTTTTTTAAGTTTGCAGTTTGCAGATTTCACTCTCTGAACACTTGATTCTAAAACTACTTGCTATTTTATTTATTGGCCTTCTTAATCTGCAAGATTGTGGAATCACAGTGGTTGAATTTTCGAGCACAGGTTCTAGATCTTCTGCCCCTTTACCCTTTATTTTGGGGCCTGGAAACCCGAGCCTGCATCCAGAATCCTTTACTGACCGAATGAAAGCCCGGTACACCTTTCCTGGCCACGTTGCTCTCTAGATCGCAGAGTCACAGAATTCGATCCTGGATTCGTTGACATCTTTTTGCAAAACCATGTTTAAGTCAACTGTGATTTATTGTGATGAAATCTTTTCCATGGTCAATCTCTGAAATCCCTAGTACCCCAACATTCTAGTTAATTAAGGCACAAGTGAGGGAGAGAGGAACTATACTGAAATGTTCACCGTGTGGGTACCTCTGGATATTGGGGCTGTGAATGATTTCAATTTATTTTGCCTCTTAAACATTTTCCGTTATAAGTCTGTGTCATTTTTCTTCTTAGGAAAAGGCAATTTTTGACACACACACACAGATGTTACACACATATGCATGTAAATGTATAGATTTGTATATATAAATAAAAAGCAAAGAGATAAGACCAAGGCCTAAATTAGTTTTAATTAAAATTTTCTTTTTCTATACTAGAGATTGAACTTGAGGCCTTTGCACCGAGGTACATCCCCAGCCCCTTTTTATTTTTTATTTTGAGATAAGGTCTTGCTAAAGTGCTAAGTTACCTAGGCTGGCTTCGAACTTGTGTTCTCCCTGCAACAGTCTCCCTGAGTTGCTGGGATTACAAATGAGCTACATCATGCTCAGATTAGATTTAGAGTAAGCCTGTAGCACCGGTTCTCAGTCCTAAATTCCATAAATTGGAGTTTTCATCTCCCAGTTCTGTCTTCCTCCAATTCATTTTCTATGATATTCCTTTAACGGAAGTTTCACCTTTATTTCTTATTCAAAACACTTCTAAAATTGTGAAGAACACTATGAGCAAAGGGCAGGTGTCTATGAGGCACACACAGACTTCTGTAATAGGTTGTTTACTTTTGTACACTGCATCTAGGTTTTTTCAGGCTCAGTTTAAAACATACGCCATATACTTCTACCCTTCCATACTGTTGCTTCTGCTATCCTTTGTTTTTTTTTTCCCTGTTCTCCATGTACATGGAGTACTTGCAACCTTCAAAATATGGTCCAACATAATCCCATACTTAAACTTGACTACACATGCAAAAGGAGCTAAATCTTTCCTTGTTTCTTTTCCCTCCTATTTATTTTCCCATTGCATTTGGTATATACTTCCATAATGTTAGTTATTTTACTAATTTCTCATATTTATTAGCATGAAACTGTTATGTTCAGATTTTAAAGTCACCAGAACCATGGAGTTTGACCTCAGAGGATGTCGATGTACTAACACATTAAGGGAGAAGACATAGCTTAAACCTTGTTCTGTTTTAGTTATTTTTTAAACACCTACCTCACTCCCCACCCCCGTTCTGGCATTGCTTTCCTGTCAGTCTGATTTGCAATGCCTACGTCACTCTGTGTCCTCTTTTCTGTTGTGGAAAGCCTCAGGAATGAGTTTCTTTGCTTTTACTTCTCGGACTCCTTTGCGAGGATGTCAAAACATAGTTTGTGGTGCTTCTTCACAGAACCGTGACTTTCATGAGAGACCCGACCAGACATGAGACCCTTGACTGCCTTACTGAAGGGTTAAGTGAATCAATGTTAGTTTCTTGAAACATGAGTGCTCAAGTTTTGAAAATTTCATAAGCACCATTTTAATAACTAAAAAATTTTGACAGGAAACGTGCTTATATTACCCATGTTTCCTGGGTAATATGTTTCCTGGGTCAATGTTTACCCACTGTTTCATGTAGTTTTTACAGATTTAACAGACTTACGATAGATATAGTAAGTTACTTTTCTCCAGTTGTATTTTACCTGATATTATTGATAGCTTTAGAATTTGGAACACAAAACAATGCAATAGTAAGAATATAATACACTATTAACCTCCAAAACTATGAAGACAGGTTTACTGTCTTCATATTTGTGGATCAAAGTTTATTTTGATTTTTAAAAACCTGCATGTGGCTTCCATTATCTTTTTCCAAGCAAACGATGGTGAGGCTTAGGCTTTTTGGAGGAACCTACAATCTCTTTCGAGGCAAATTAGGCATCACATACAACGGAAGTAAAAGCCTTTGATCTTTAGCATTCTTAGAAACTTGCTACTCTTTAGGGTAGGACTGGCCACAGAGTTTAGGTCCCTCTATTCAGCTGCATAAGCAATTTCTTTGATGGGCAACTTATTTTCTAGCACACTAGCATTATTTCAGCAGAAGGCAGTATTAGAGGTGTTGCAATTTGTATTACATGTTCAAGAAGCATCACTGGACATCACCAGGGGAGGAGGGGCTAAGAGGAGGAGGAGGAGGAGCTGTGGGTGAGCATTTAATGGCAGAATGAATGGAAATCCAAAGAACTCCGTGCAGTCAGGCTTACACCCTGTTCACGCTGCTTCCTCCCCAGCCTTCTTTCACATCAATTCAAACATCTTGTAACAAAATTCTCCTAAAATATATGTGATTTCATTTAACTTTAGTCACAATCCATCTTCAAAATGACGAGGATTTTGACAGCTTGCAAAGTGGTGAAGACGCTGAAGAGTGGTTTGTGCTTTACCAAAGTGACCGCGAACCAACGATGGAAATATTCCACCTGGGATAGCTACCACCTTCCCGTCCAGGTAACCCCCATATTCCTTCTTTCTAACATCGACAGTGTAGCAGTGAAGCAAAGGTACCCCTTACAAAGCAAATACAGATTTGAACATAGTTCCAAAGTGCTAATTTATGAATATTCACTTTTCCATAGAACCTAATGATTTAGCAAACGCTCATTTTTATTTTTTTTGGAGTAAAATTACAGTACTTTTTACCCAACATGACGAATGGTCACAGTTCCTGTGAAAATGCAAATTTAAGTATACTACTAGAAAACAAATATTTTTAAAGTTTCTCATTGTCCTCTGTGCCTAGATTCCATTGTTGATAGTGTGGGTCTAAAAAATAGAGTTGCTTATATGTGCAAGACCACATTGCAGTCCATAGTGTGTTAAGCCCCTGTGATGGCTCTTTGGAATGTTCCCTTGGAAATGTCATTTTAAAAAATTTTAGAAGAAAAGTATCTGTGTAATTTTGATAATTGCAGGTCATCATGTAGATACTGCTGTAGTTTCCTCTTTCTTCTTAACCCTTCTTTAAGAAGATCTGATTTTATTGTCATTTTTGCAGATTAAGACACTGAGGTAAATAGCCACTGATAATTCTGTCTGTCCACATGTATCTATAACTGAGGGACAAGTCTAGGAAAGGAACCTCAGATCATCGTTCCCTCTGCCCCCACCACCAAATTATGTACTTCCTGAAGGGACCTTTGCCATTTCCTATAACTTTGTGAGGACATTTGTTACCAGAGAAATCTGAAATTACTCCAAGGGAAAATTATTTGTAATGAATATAAAGTTTAAGTAATCACAGTTGGTTATATACTACTTCTTTAGTAGTAAGAACTGTAAAACATGAAATAGGAACAATCCCTGTATACGGCGATAGAAAAGTAGGTTAGCATAGTCTTGAGTGTCCTGCTTATATTTCGTGTGCTCACTGGATTGACTAAAAATGTCCTAGATGCTTCCATAGCTTTCACTTCTTAGGCTACTCAGGATTCAGTGCCTTTCAGTCCAGACACCTGTAGGGCTAAGCAGTGCCTATAGATTCCTGTAGCCTCCAGGGATTGGAGTGGGGAAAGGATGGGAGGGAGGTAGGGATGGAGTGAGGGAGAGAGAGAAAGGGTGGGGGGGAAGGGAGAGAGAGGAGAGAGAGAGAGAAGAGAGAGAGGAGAGAGAGACAGGGAGGGGGGGAGAGAGAGAGAGAGAGAGAGAGAGAGAGAGAGAGAGAGAGAGAGAGAATATGAAAGTGGAGACAGAGCAAGTCATCCCAGTAGAAAGGAAAGGATACTTGTAGTAGCATCAGTAGGGTGTTATCAAATTCAACCTTCCACACTGAGAAGATTCTAAAAGGAGTATAAGAAACTATCATTTCCAATTAAGTAAACCAAGGAAAACATATTCTTGGATTCAGTTTAATTATAACAAGAAAACCAGAAAGTGGAACATTCTAAACCATCATAAAAATACTGTAACTAAATATAAACTGAAAGTGAATATTTGGTTTTAGTTTAGTGTTAGTGCTATCTCAAGGATATTTGTGTATATTACCTCAGGGAGAATAAACGGTAATGAAAATAATATCGCTTTTGGTTATAGGTGTCTTCTAAGACTCAAAAGTTGGGTTGCCTGGAGTATCACTTTTCTTCTTACAGAAGTAGGTGGTTAAGGATTGGTGTGTCTCCATTAGACCCCAGAAACAGAAATGGAGAGATTACTTCCAAAGGGCAGATGTGACTGAGATTGGAAGCCAGTTCCCCCAGATCACAATAACTGTTCTACTACAACAGCAATCACAGCACAAACGATCTAATTATGTGGCTGGACTACTGCGAAAGCAGTTCTTCTAGCTCCTGGTGGCAGATCTGTTTCAAGGGTCTGCCACAGTGCACAGCTAAGAATGACAAATTTGTAGGAGGAATAAGCCATCATATCATGGTGTAAAAGTCATTACTCACCTCAGTCATTACTTGCCTGAGTTTTGGAGGAATGCCAGACATGAAAAATAGAAGTTCTTGAACTTCACCATAGTGAATTAAAATTCCATATGCGGTCCAAGGGGACTTATGTTATTCACTTGTTTTGAAATAGTATTCTACCTATCTTTCTCCCTTGTTTCCCTTTAAAAACTCAACCTCCTTAGAAAGATCTATCAAAATTTGTTTTTTAGAAGGGCATCATGTTTTAAAGATAGTTAAAATCATTAGGATGTACTTATACTGTGGTCAGTGAGGGGCAGTGAGACGGTCATTACAGGATAGTAGCAGTGTAGCTGGCCACAGATGGTAAATGGATTGTGAAAGGCACCCCGTGCTCAGATCTGTTAGCATTGCCCTGTAGGTTCAGTTACTTTTTCAGTGTCTTTGGAGGTCACTTTTCCTCTTCCCTTGGTGACAGAGAGAGGGGGTGGGTTTGACGACAGCAGTGATGCACTTGTATTTCTCTGTGGTGCTTCCTTGCATATTTGCTTGTGGTTAATATTTATAGAGTATGCCTTGCCGATAGACAGTTGTGTAATTCACTTGGAGGGAAGAGGAAATAATTTCAAGGTGTTCTACATTTTAAAGATAGTTGGTATCAAGGGTATAAGTGATCAACACCCATAAAACATAAAAGTTTTAGAGGCCATAATCTCTTTTCTATTAATATCGAAAATGTTCAATGCTCATTACTGCATTCAGCCAGTTGTAACAGTATAGTGGAAACCACTGTGGATGGGGAATCAAAGATCTGAATTCTAACCTCTGCTACACATTTCCTGACCTTGGTAATTCACATATTTTCTGAGCTAAATTTTGTTATCTGTACTGTGGAAACAGATATTGATTTATTCAGAAGATTGTGTGGTCATCATGCAAAATCAATGATTGAAAACCTGTAAGACCTTTCAAAGCAAAAAGATATTTTAAAAATATCTGTCCTATCCATTCAGTGGAAGGACTTTGTGGGGCGTTAGATAAGTATCCTAACATTTTCAATGTACTAAAAATTATTACAGTGACATCTGATAAGAATTCTTACAGAATTATAAAATGATTCCTTCACCTTTGCTTTAATATCAAACTTATCTCTAAGAAGATATTTCTTATCATGAATCAGACTCAAGGGCCATAAAGCAAATGAACTTTTTTTGGATTATAGAGAATTTGATTCCAGAGACAGAATGTGCACCAGAATATCCTATTTAATTAATTAATTATCTAACAAATATAGAAACTGTATCATGAGAGTATATAGGAATGATATAAGTAAAATAAGTTGATAAGAAATGCACAAGAAACTTTCAAAAAATTCTGGGTCCACAGGCTTTGGAAAGTCATCAAGACCAAACAGTTTTATTTTTACTTGGAAATGAGTTTGGAAATCAAATGTATTAAATTGAAAAGGTTAAGTTCCCCGAGAATAGAAAATTGTTCAATAAGGGCTGCTTGTAATATTAACCCACTCACTTTTAGAAATGGTGAGTTGTGTTATAATTAAGCCAGGAACCTAACAGTCCAAGTGTCCTCTCTGGTACGTCAGACGCAGATGAGCTCCAGAAGTCATTATACCCCGCTGAAGGGGTTTCCTTTTACAAGGTTTTATATTCTGATTCCTTCTTGGAAATTTCTACTTAACTCAATCTGGAGGAGCTATTGTAATTTGATTAGAAATTGGCAACTACAAAAACTCTGCAATTAGAATCATTTAGTTATATTGTAGTAGCTTTAAAAGTTATTCATAGGAAATAAAATTTATTATATTGGAGTCTCTTTGCACACATTAGGGGTAGGGATAGGTAGAGTAGTAAGGTTATCCCATATTTTTAAGAATAACTATTTTAATAGACTTTTATTGCCTGTGGATACATTTTAGGGCTGAGTCTCATCTGAGGTAGTCCAGTTTTTTCAATGGTAAATTATGTTCCAGTCCCAAATGAACTATTGCACAATTAGTTTGGTTGGTAGACAACATTGCATATTTTTGGTATGCAGTCATTTTCTAGTTAGGAGGTGGCTTCGTTTTTTGAACATTTTTGTGTGTGTTTTCCATCTTTTAAATCTTTCTAAAATATAGACCCTTTTTTGTCAGCAGCATTATCTTGATATATTGGACTTCTTGACACAAAAAACTTGAAAATGCTGTACACCTATTGGCCTACACTGGGGTCTGTGAGAGAGACACACAGGGCATAACAGCTGCGAGAGCTCTCAGGTGCCTCCTGAGTGTTACACCCTATCTCACTTGCCTTACCCTAGTTCTAGCTTGGCTCAAAAGCTAAGAACTGACTCAAAGGTCCAGCCATGACGCATGTTTCCCTTGCTCCCCTCCTTGAGTTCCAATTTGTCCATGCTTGGGGAGACTTCTTCATGGTTTATAGGTGAAATTAGGTCTTCTATGAAAATAGTGAGTATTACTTTGCCGTTACCTAGCCTTCAGACTTTCTTCATATTTCTGACTTGTTCCAAAAGTTGAGCCATGCAGGAAAGAGCTTTCAATATCCCCTAAACTGTGGTTATACAAGAATTCACTTCCGGGCTTAGGTTGTAACTCTTATTTCTTGGGATCTTTAAAGTGACTGAGCCCTGAGGAGACTGCATGGGCAGGGTCAAACTAGGTGTTAGACTTCTCAGTCTTATGAGCCCCAGTTTACACTTGATTTTTTTTTTTTCAATGTGGTCCAAATGAGCTCAATTCATGAGAATATTTTCAAGGCTACTCTCTTTTCTGTTTTTCAACCTATTAAATGCCATACATGGATCTTTTAAATTTTGTAAGAAGGCTATTGGCTAAGTTGTCATAAACAAGTCTACAGGGTTACTACATCATTAGAAAGTTTTATTGAAAAAGTTTCTTCTGTAATATAGAACTAAATATTGGACCATATTAATTTATTACCTTATGGTAAAAGTTAGTATACAACCTTGAGGATTGTTCCCCAGATTCAGAACCATATGTCATGTAGCATATACTTAGTAAGTGCTTGTTAAAAAATCTACACTTCATGAATGGATTTGTAATGGAATTTTTATAAATACTGTATTTGATTTATAATGAGAAATATAACAGAATAAAACTACTCGTCAACCTGTCTCTCTTGTTTATAAATGTCCAGAATATAAAACTATTCAAGTAAAATAACATTGTGACCCCTCTCCTCCTACACTGGTTTATATTTAACTAAAGGCATATGACTTCAGATTTTGTAAGTTTTCATTGATTACTGTGGTGACAGTACTTGGAAATCCTGAATTGTTAGGTATTCGTAACCACAGAGAAATCTCATTAACTATTTTAAAGACATAGCAAATATGCTGCAATTCTGAATAATAAGTATTCATATTTTGGTAGTGCAGCTTAAGAATGAAACATAAGATTTTATTTGCCAATAAAGAACACTTCATGATTATGAATTTTTACCATCTTATCTATACTATAATTACCTGAAGTAAAGTTTGGCTTTAGGCTTCCCAGTTCCCAAAGTTTAGTTCACATTCATTTATTAAGAGGCTGAAAACTGAGGTGAACTAATAGCTAAGAAAGATCAGGTAAGCTAGAAATCAAATATGTTATTATGTAGCTGTAGGGCTTGGTGAAAATGGAAAGAAGCACACGGAGCCTGTATTTTTCTGATATGCAAATAACTTACATAGATAAATGACTCGACAGTGGTACAGTTGTATTCCTGGAGTAAACCATTTCCACTTCCACTACCAGCTTTCCTCTATTAATGCTTCATATTCAAATCTTTTATGACATTTATTGATGATTTCGCTTAAGGCTTTGCATCCAGAACATTTTTATTGGTGAATTCTGGTAACCAGGGAAGAAACTCTGCTTTTGTTCCCATTTCACAGATGGGTAAGTGATTCAATTAACATAAGGACACAGGAGTATCTGCTTCAGCATGCAAGTGAGATATACATTAGAAAATTGGGTTAGAAGTTTAATTAGGCCCCAAGTATGGGATGAATCTTTTTAACTGGTCATTTTTGGTACTGTTTCTATAACCACAACCATACTTCCTTTCTTTGCTCTGATTTTATTGTTTACACAAGAGCCCACTCATACACTGAATTTTGTCTCAATATCACACAAAATTTGGTTTTTCATTTTTTCTTTCCTTTTTGTTGGATTATTATAACAGGTTATTTAAATCAAATAATCAATAATGATTCTTGCTTTATATGGCCGTTGGAAATTATATACAGGACACTTTAAGACAATGTTTTTTATAGTTGACATTGTTTCCACTTCAAACAAAATACTGGCATGCGTTTGTAACAAAATATGCTGCTTTCAGTTTTCAATTTGGTTCTTGCTCATATGCTCCTGTAAGTTCCTCATAGACACAGGTCTAATGCCACTTTGGACTAAGAAATGTCACATTTTGACTTGTTTCTGGTGTCCTAGAATAAAGAATTAATGAGAACTAAAAGCTAGTTCAAAGTAAATGATCAATGTCCTCAAAGTTAGTTCAGAATGGTGCTGGGATAAAGGTCAACAAATGCACAAGTGCTTTAGATGATTTCTAATAACGCAATACTAAATGCAGAGAGAGAGCCATTAGGCTGTTTCAAAACTTTCACTGGTTAATTTTCGCATATGTTTAAATTCTAACTTTACTTCCTAAGGCTAAGCTCTTTAAATCACTTTAGAATAACATCAGGGACACATTTTCAAAGCCTTTTGAAGGGGAATTTAGTTGTGTGACTCCCATTAATGGTTCTTGCCTTGTTTTTATCCTGGAAAACTCTTTGAAACATTTATCCTTTAAATATGATCTCAGAGTGAGAGTACTAAAGTACAAAACTCAGGTCATTTATTTGTGGTCCCATAAAGCTAATAATTCCTCATCTAGAAAATGAAAATAGACCCATACTGTAATGTTGAAAATGAATTTTAACTTTGAGGAAAAATTAGGAGCCCTAAAGAGATAAGATGTTTTGGAGAACTGACAGATCTCTTTGCATGATCAAATTTAATAATGTTATGAAAAATGAAATGTTTTCTTGGAAGCAGCAGTGCACATATATAATCCCAGCTACTTGGAAGGCTGAGGAAGGAGGATGCAAACATCGAGGCCACTTTGGAATACTTAGTGAGAGCCATCTCGAAGAAAATTTGAGGGTTTGGGGCTGTAGCTCAGTAGTGGAGTACCTGCCTAGCATGTAGGAGGCCTTGGGTTCAATTCCCAACATTGCAAATGAATATATAAATGAATAAATAAATATTTTATGATATGGTGAAAGAAAATGACAATATCAACACCCAAGGCAGACAAACAAAAAAAAAACCCAGTTGTTGAGAATTTATTGGAATTTCTAGTTTTATGCAAACCCCCTCACAAATATGTATTTTAATAAAAATTACAGTATGTGCAAGAGTCCCCAGGTTTTACAAATATTAGAAAACATAAGACTAACCTCAATTTAGAATGCTCATTTTAAAAGTAATATGAGTGTTAATTATATAGATAGTTATGTAATTCAGTTTAATTTAGAGAGTGGAATATTAAAATTATAAAGTATGAGATTAAAAATGGAATCATTACATATACATAGGAAAATTAAGTTTTAGTCCATTTAAATATTGTGGGTGGGAAAATCTATAATCTTATGGACATTTATTTAAAAAATTTGCAAACACAAGTTACCACTTAATATTACTAGGGTATGGAGACTTTTAATTTCAATCTTTAATATTTAAATTCATATAAAATACCGAGGAACACAGAACACAGTTTTTGAGTACTTATTCTATAACTTGACTGGTATTCACATTCACAATATCTACAATATACGGTAAAAGAAATCAAACTATGAGTGTAAACTAATTTTCATGCATTTTCCTTGATAAACCATATCGGCTATAGTCTTTGACCATTTATTTGGTGGGGGAAGCTTGTTTGCATGTTTTGCAAACATAATAACCAAGGTAGGAAAGACAAATATAATTTTGAAGAGGTGTAAACCTTATCCATTGCAGATACACTTTAAATATTGGCTCAAGGTCAATCATGAGATTTCTGAAAAGTATGAAACCCTTCCCCTCCTCTGGGTGGGTTTGTAGGAATTGTATTTTAGGCGGTTCCATATGGAACTTGTGATTAGTGGGCCAAATAAAGTGAACGCCCACATGCAGCCTCTGCTCTTGAATGTTGGCCAACTTGTGAGTAACATTAGTTTTGATGGACCATGCGGTTGAGGTGCCCATCATGAGTTGGGAAACAGATGCTGAGATGGTGTTGGGGAAGCCCCCTGTTGATTAGAGATCAACCTCTGTGCACAGAAGCTTGAGGGTTTCAGGTTTAGGTAGAAAAGAAATTGGGATTCTGGTGTGACAAAGTCTGAGTCAACCTGAGAAGATGTTCTTGGCCATCTTGAGTGTGCTTCTATACCTCTGGCTGGCTCAGTCTCCAGAGAGGGGGGCGGCTATCTGTGACAGAGACCTGAAGGGACTGACAGCAGGAGATATCCATGGACCACATTTCTCAGGGCACAGCAGCCCCAGAGGGAGGAGCTGAGAGATCCGTCTCTTTGTCCACCTCAACATCTGGGGTCCTCAACACGCTTGAGAACTTGAGAATTCAGGGCTTGGAATCAGTGTGCGTAGTTCTCAAAGCCTGCAGGTTCTACTGAGATTATAGGATATAATTAATGACTTGACATTTCACTCTGACTATTTGTGGATTTATAGATAGGTAACTCTTGGTTCACCTGGATCTTACGGCTTATCTATGGCAATTTTGAATTAAAATTCTTATAACTAAATTAGAGTTCATGATTGAATTGCCTTCTATCTCTACTTAAAAAATAAGCTTAGAAAAGAAATAAGGGGTAATAAATCAGATTAGGTTCAGAAGTCACTGCTCCTCCAGTTACTAGTGGATTGATCTTCGCTTCTCTAAGGCTCAGTTAGTTCAACCATAAAATAGAGATCTTTGTGTTACCTACCTCACTGTTGCTTAGATGAAAAAAATTCCATTAACAGCTTTAGAGACAGTGCCCTGCACATTCCTGTTAGCACGTCTCAGGGAGATGGATTTATAGATAGGTAACTCTTGGTTCACCTGGATCTTATGGCTAATCCATGGCAATTTTGAATTAAAATTCTTGTAACTAAATTAGAGTTCATGATTGAATGGAACCCTCAGTGACACAATGTGTCTCAAATCCTATTTTTCCAACAAAGCTTCATAATTTTACTTGAAATAAGATCTTTTCCTAGAAGAGTAGAAATTTATTATGGTAATCTAAATATTCAATTTGTTCAACCGCGTGTGGACACTAGTCAACAGGGTTATGGGCAACTTAGTTTATGTCTTAACAGTTTTTCATTAGACTAACGGGTAGAAGTAGGACAGTGAGAGATCATTTGACCTCTATAAAACTTGCCTGAGAAATGTCCATTCTTAGGGAAATGTTAATATAAGTGTTATTCTATTTTTTTAAAAAAGAAGTGCCTTAGCATATGGACTTTACAGTAGAGAAATTCTGAAGTATATGTAGTGTTCAATTACCATTTAACATTTAATTATACAAATACTTATTGAATGTCAAGGACATACTCGCATTATTACAGAAACCTCAACAACTGTAATAATAGAAACACAACAGCCTTAGATTTTTGGGGTAAGGGAGAAAAGTGGAATAATTACGAGTCATAAAATATTTGGAAATTTGGTACAGTCATGTAATATTGCAATAATGAGAACACATCAGTGAATTAAAATGAATTTATTGCTGACATACAGTAAATTTTGTCAAAGAAGGATAAATCTGAGTTATTTTGAGACCACGATGCTAAGTAAAATAAATCAGACACAGAAAGTTAAATATGAATGTTTTCTCTTATACGAGAAACCCAAAGTACAAATAATTTAAAGAGCAAAATAAAAGATAGATGATAGGAGATAGGGAGATAGGCTGTGTGGAACTGGGAAGGGGACCTGTGGATATGGGGAACGGGGGAGGAGGGAAAGGAAAGGGAAGTAGAAAAGATCAAGATGCGCGGTGCACATAGTGCCAATTCCCCGAGATGAATGTGTTTATTATGTATCACAAACATCTGCCAATAAAAAGAAAAAAGTAAAGACAGAAAAGAGAATGTTTGTGTTATGTATCCTGAATCTAGTTTTATTCCTTTTTGCCAATGGTGGGAGTTTATATTGCTAGATAATATAATTATTAATATTAATAATGGAGAAATTCATGAGGAAAAAGTAAATGAAATTTAGAAATCGTTGTCTAGAATCTTCTGAAGATACTTCCTGTAGGACACCTAGTTGCTATGGAAAGCTTGCTGGGTACTTGCTGGGTACTTGCTGGGTAATAGTCTCCACCCAGACTCGAATGATCATTATTTTCCTTTTTCCTTTAGCATGGATTACTCCTATGGAGAATATCTGCCTTTGCTTTTAAGAGAAGGTGAAAATTAGTGAAAGTAACCAGAAACCAGTAGGCATCAAATAATTATTTTGAAACACCATCGTGTCAGCGTGACACTCTCTGAATATCACATGACGCCCCACATTTTCACATGTTCACCAAGTCTGTAGTGACGACAGTACTATGTGAACCACACCTGGCGCTTCTGTGGATGTGAAGTGTTGAATTTGACTTTCAGTTTCTATTCCAGAAGTTGCAATCTAGTAGATTAAAAAATACCTCAAACAATTAAAACGTAAGGCAACACATAGCTGATACATGCTGAACACAGTGTGAATATAAAACAGTAAGTCCGTAATTCTGACTTGAGTGATCCTTAGGTCGTAGCAGGAGCACTAGGGAACAGAATAGAAGCTGTTCACAAGGAAATATTTATACATAAAGGGCTGACACAGAGTGAGAGTCTAAGGTATTATATATAAAGAATGGGCAATGATGAAGGAACTAAAATTTGAGGAATCTGATGACTACTGTTATTCAATAAATGTTTAACAAAGCCTTAACTGCACTGCATAGGATGGATGGAAGCAAGGAGAGGTTGAAGGCAAGTGGGAAAATTAGAGGCAAGAGTAAATGGTGACAGGTCTTTTCCCTCTGGTGGTGGCACATTTTATGCAACGTGGTGTTAATTCTAGAAGCAAATGGGTCACTACCTATTAGTTGTTATAGTCATCATTATTAATTACTAGATGCTGTGTGCTGAGGTGAAGCTATTTTAATTGGAATATTATTTAAGTAACTTTGTTATCTAGCTTGTACTGTCAGATGTGATTTGAAAATTGTTCCTTCCAAGATACGTTAGGAAAAGATGACAAAGGGAGAGAGTCAGCAATACCGAGAAACTTAACATCTTTAGGAGTGAAATATTTGGAGGGGTAATCACTACTAGAAAAGTACTGAATTAGGTATTTACATTTTAGAGAACAGTTCAACTAAAAATAAGAAAAATGAATTAATAATTTGAAATGTTGTTAAAACTATAACTTCTATGAAGTATAATAGAAAAAATAGACTTCTAATATTAAAAGAAATAATGGAGAGGAGTACAAGGTAAGAGAGCATGTGTTCTCTTTTTTTTTCCTAAGTTTTCCTTTCTGACTAAATTCTTTAGTCATTCAGAAGTACTCTTGAAAAGCAGATTAGCTAACCAATGTAATTTCATTAAATTGTGAACAAAGCTTATTAATTGCTTACTACATCCCAGGCACTGATATAAGCTGGAGGCACATTAGTGAACAAAACGGAGTGAATACTCTGCCCACATGAAGTTCACTTTCTAGTGAAATAAAACAGTTAATAAATAAGGCAGTCGATGCTATGTTAGGAAGCAGTGATTGAAACTGTTAATTTTGTACAAACTGAGCCCGTGGTTGCCTGAAGACAAAGAACGAAGTCACAAACCAAAAGTTAGAGCTTTATCGGAAGAGGTAAGAAATAGCTTGTGATATATGTGTATCATGGTGGTATTCTGAACAGAAATCCCAACTGTGGTCCTTGTCCTGCTCTTGCATGAATAGGCAGAGCGCAGGAAGGCGCTTATCTCAAAGGAAATAAGTTTAAGAGAACAAAAGAGACTTGCGTTTCTACCGTTTACTGCTTTTCTAACATTTCTTGAAGTCTGAGGTCTAGTGGAGGCCCAAGGTCCAGTTGAAATCGGGTCCAAAGTCAGGGAGGAGCTGTTACAGCTGTTAACTAACTTAGAGTATACTGGATAGGAATCTTCTTCCGGGGAAAGAAGAGTCCTTAGCTTTCTGTTGTTACCCTAACCTTTCATCCTTCCTTCTTACTCTTGCTCTTACATTTATAAGCTGCTTGAATTAATTTTTTATCTGACCCTATTGTTAGGCTGCTTTACTCATAATAACGGAACTAAGCTACTACACTATGAAGAATAGCAGACCGAAGGAGGCAGGCTTCTGGAGTGGAGAGCATATTGTAATTCTAGACAGAGGTTGTCCAAGTAGACCTTGCCAAGAAAATGACATTTGAGCAAAGACTTGAAAGAATCTTTAAATTTTAGACTTCAAATTTGAAATTTGAGAAGTTTATCAAAAATTTTATTTTTTGTTATTCCAAGCACCAACTGAAAAGAAAAGATAAAATCCCCAAAGGAAAGGACGATGTTTTGTCTTTGTATTTCCAGGTATTTTGGTAATGCTTTGGTGACATTCTTTCTCAGGTTTCATCTATTTTATAAACCCTGTTCATATCTAGCTCTTTAAGTAAATGGGGACACTGGGGAAATTCACTGATTTATCAGTAGAGCCTAGCAAGGTTCTTAGCACACGATAGGGGCTCAGTGATATTTGTGACGTGAATGTCTACATTGTCATATTAACAATGTAGACACATAGGGGCCATCTCATAAGTCTTTTTGTTTTGTAGAACTCATATTTGTATAATCATTTGGTTATCATTTCTGTCATGCTGCAAGTGCATGTATTTCCCTTTATTAAGGTTTCCTTTGCACTTTCAGCTTTCAGAATACCAAAGAGCTCTCACAGTAGGCACTTACATTATGTAATTTAATATTACAATCTAATTCCAAGGCCATGCACCTTTGTCTACTAAGACTGAGGGTACTAAAATATCTTATAGTGGTAATAAGGTGATTTCTTATGGACTCTTTGGGATGAAATAGCGTTTGGGGAACTGTTAGCTAGAAAAGGGGATCTAAATATTGTCTCTTTGTTTAGAGTGCCTACATCAATTCATAGATAAGTCAATTGGTACTCATCATTTTAAACTCATTGGAGACCAGAATAGTTAAGAAGAATATAAAGGATACTATAGGCAATAAACAGAAGGCTTGTAACAATATAATGTGTAGAGGGAAAGAGAATTGGAAGATCTATAAAAACTGCCAAAAAGAACAAAAAATATAATTAAATCAGCAAAAGACATATTGAACACAATCTCAGGGACTATTTCAGGCAGCAGTAAATGTCTCCTCAAATATATCTTTAGAAAGAGGAAAGCAAAGTAGAAAACTAGTCCCAAGGAGAGAAAAGAAAAATACCAAATAGAATTTTAGGAACAGGCTAACAAGAGTTGGATTTGCCCATGTTAATTTTTACCTTTCTTTAAAATATTTAAATAGGGTCTAACCCAAAGATCCAATAATTTGAAATTCTTAAATGAGAAGAGGACAGAGGAAAGCAAAAGAAAATATAGACAAAGATGATATTTTAGACAGGCATGGATCAGGGGAGAGTAGATAAACTGGTGTATAGAAAATAATTGAAATTTGCAATTTATACCTAAGTTTTGCTAAGTATAGTTATTTTAGATTCCATTAAAGTTACATATTATTTAAGAAGATGTTTTTGCTTTCATTTTGTGAAAGCATTTCAGTTACACAAGAATTCCTCAAGAGCAGAAAATAATGTTTCCAGGAGACAATATTTTTTTGAGAATGAATTTTCATTACTTGGACCAAAGGTTTCATCTAGTGATACATGTCAGAGTCACCTGGAGATTTTTTCAATAAACACATCCCTATTGAGAATCATCTTCACAGAATAGCTTATAATAATCTTCAGAAATTCATCAGACACTATCACTCTTACATCCTAAAATAAGTAACCTCTCTCTTGAGTTATAATTAGACAAAAATTTGACAAATTGAAGCAAAATATAGAATAAGAAAAAAATGTTATTAAAAGTGACATGCAAAGTTGATTTTCTAGGCACAGAAGCAGGATTCAGACATGTGTGATAAGCCAATCTATGCCAGAGAAGTCTTGTCACCTCTCAAATTAAATTAATTATTGTGCTTTCCTTTGTGCTGAGTAATTTCAAATTTTTTTTAAATGTAGTGACTGTGAAGACAAACCATAACTATTGAAAGATAGCGTTGAACTTGCAATTTCAAACACTGATTCCAAGGCAGATAAAACTTTATTTTGAAGATAATTGGATTGTTGCCAAGTAAAGGACAAAATTCTTTTAGTAAATCCTGCCCATGAACACAAACACACACACACACACTCATGCTCACACACACAAGCATATATGAAATGTGCAGTACAGAACTTTATTCAGTTTTTCTCAGAAATACAAACTTGAAGTTCACATGTTAGACTTCTGATTTAAAAGAAAACTAATAAAATTACCCATTCAGAGGAATGTGATAACATATTCTACCAATTTTAATAGAAAACAGTAAAATAATTTTTTGAGTCAATGTAATACTATGTGTGCATACTCACATAAGCAAGATGTAGGAACATAGTATATTGATGATAATCAAAATACTATTTACTTCAAAGATTAATCATTCTAATGGCCAGTGGCTTGGGTACTTTGCCTCCAAAACAGGCATCTTATTTCTGCAGTGAAGATTATTATAGAAAAATAAAGGACTTTTTTTCATTTTAACACTTGAAAAGCTGAGTATATATTATAAAGCTAGAAGAGTATAGCAGAAAGGCCTAGAGATCATTCACTGAGTACTTGTGCTCTAATAAAGTTGGAGTGTGTGTATGTGGTAAGAGTGGGGATGGGGTGGCAGGACACAGTTGAATTAGACACAGTGTCTCCAGTCCTAAAACCATAAGGGAAGGAAAGTAGAGATTGGTGTGTCTCTGTCTCTAACAACTTCATTCACCCTTTCAGAAACAATTATGATCTTTCATTCTTTAAAAAGTTCAGGGCCGGTGAGATGGCTCAGCGGCATAAGCGCCTGCCTGGCAAGCGCAAGGTCCTGAGTTCAACTCCCGGAACCCACATACGAAAAAAGGGCTGGTGATATCGCTCAGCGGCATGGGTGCCTGCTGGCACACGAGGTCCTGAGTTCGACCCCCGGCACCCACGAGAAAAAAAAAAAGTTCAACTCATGGCCAAACTGGTTGCATGTATATTCATATCCATCTCATTAGCTCCAGTTTATTTGAAGTAAATCTCAGATATCAAATTGTTTTATGCTTTAATATTCTAGTATATAAATTTTATAAAGACAAGGACTCCTAAAAATAAAAGTACAGTATTATCATGAATCCCAAAAGTTTTTATCTAATACAATCAAGTATCAATTATTAAGATTTCCTCAATTATTACAGAGATGGTTTTCTTCATAGTTTGTTTTTTAAAAACCTGGCTTAAATTAGTTTGTCCTATCGACTTTCTTCTGAAGTCTAGATCTTACCTCCCAGGTGTGGTTTAAGACACTTTTCTCTCCCCTGATGATTATGGAAATTGAGAGTTAGATTTAAATTATTTCACTAGGAGAGTTTAGAGTATTTATGAGGACAGAATAAAAACTGCTTTTTAGATATGTTTCTCTAATTGTCCCTTTTCTTAGGCAAGAACTTTACGGAGTCTGATTCAAAGATTAACATGCAAAGTTATCAAATTCAGAATGCTGGTAGACTAAAGAGAGAACCAGACATGGATGTTATTAACTTTAATGAAAAGCAAAATAACAATATGCTTTCAGAGTGCCCCATAGTGCTTGCTTTTGTATCAATACTAAGAGTGGAAAAGCTTCGCTTCTTCATAACCGTAATGCTTGTGTGAAGAGGGTAGCCCCCAGAAAACTGCATCAAACACAAGAGCTATGTGGAGCGCTGTGCGATAGATAATCTCGAAGATTTCTTCCAGCTCTAAACATCAGAGCGAGGATGAGCTGTATGGTACAATTCACAATACTTTTGCAAAATCATAAACTTCCCTTAAAGCTATACTGGAGTGAAGCTAGGGAATACTAAGGAGGAAAAGATAGACCATAGCATTTCAGCTAAATTGAAGCCTTTCTGGCTTGTCAAAAACTCTACGAGTAGACTTAGAATAGGCAATGTATTGACATGCTTCAGTTCCTCTTTCAAGCAAAACAAAAACCTGCCAGGGGACAAGAGCTATATCTTGGAAGAAAAGTGACAAGAAGCAAAAGAACAATCCCAAATCTGGGGAATATAATTTCATTAAATATACCATGCATTTATTTAATATGCTTGTGTATTTTATCTTTGGAACTTCGTGTGTGTGTGTTGCAGTTTGTGTTCTACTAAGATTCATACAACTGCTTCTTTAGGCACAGACAGCGCACATTGTCCTTGAAGATGGAACTAAGATGAAAGGCTACTCCTTTGGCCATCCATCCTCAGTTGCTGGTGAAGTGGTTTTTAATACTGGCCTGGGAGGGTGAGTAATGCATCTCTTGTGAGTCTCTATTCTTTCACTCTGTAGAGGGGTAACTGGATGATCTTACTCCCAGAGGGAACATGAAATCACTGCGTCATCAGACCACATATTCCCCTGTGTGCGGTCCCTTGTGTACAGCCTACTGCAGCCATCCCTGAACAGAGGTTTTGACCTGAGTGTCCTGCTAACGCACATAATGAGGACATGGGTGCTCCAGTGGCCCCCTGAAAAGAAAAGAACAAAATTCATTCTAGAAACTTACGTCGTGAAGACACAGGTTAAGAGACATTACCATCTGCCTCTGGAAGAGGAGATATGGATCTGAACATTGGAGCAGGGAAAAGAATGGATAGTGCATGCCACTGCCATTCCATTAGTAAAGTTAAGAAGCAATTTTGTACATGCAATATGAAATATTATAATCCGATAAGGAGTTATAATTTTGCACTCTAAAAAGAAAGATGAACCAACAGATATGCTTACTGCCTTAAAAATAATCAGTGAGAGGGTAAGCACATAGACCTAATATTTTTAATAACTATTGATCACGGCTCTACTTAGTATTTAAGATCTATTTAGTGAAGTATGGTAGAAGATAAAGATTGCTACAAAAATCATGTGGCTAGTCCTACTTACTCAATAAATGTTTATATTCATCTGGGAACCAAGATGCTGAAGTTCTGGTCTCAGTTTTTGTTTTCTACTTTTTGAACCCAGGGCCCCATGCATGCTAAGCAAGAACTCTAATTATGAGTTACATCACCAGCACTTTTTATTTTTTATTTTGAGACAGGGTCTTGCTAAGTTGCCCAGACTGGCCTAAAATGTGCAATCCTGCCTCAGCCTTCTGAGTAGCAGGGATTATATATGTGCACCACTATGCCTAGTCTGGTCTAAATTCTAATGATAACTGATTATGTGATATTGAGAACATCAATTAATCTTTCTGAGTTTTGGTTTCTTTATTTAAAACATAAGGAGGCTGGATTAGACAGTAGTTTATAGCTGGGGACTTAAAACAATATGAGTCTTACAGAAATGACCAGATCTTTTCAAAGGGTTTCTTCTAGAGATTCCATAAAATAACCTAAGATATAGTTTATAAATTCATTAGGGAAATTCAAGTTAGCCTTGTGAAGGCAAGAAGGTTAACTAGAAGGTATTGATTGACCCAGCTGCCATTATGTTATTAATGTATATTCTTTTCCAAACTCTTGCCTCTCTGTGTGAAATGAAGAGTATTAGATCGTTTTTAAACCAGTTCCACTAGTGAGAACATTAAATTACAGTGTATGAAACCTGTTTGCAAAGTTTTGCTTCACCAAGCCATTATTTAAGCTTTTCGACAGCACTAATTACTAGCTGTGTTAATATACCTGCCAACAAACAACTGTTTAATATAGATCAGAATGATGGAGGGCACTGGAGTTTTCTTCTCAATGATAGATTATGGGTAATAAATCTTGTCACATCACAAAAGTCAAACAGGGCCTGATGGATTAATTTGCTTCCTACACTGCAGTTCTCTGGGAGAGGCTGCATTTATTCATTTACTGAAGGGTGCTGTAAGCACAGCTTTAAAGGAAATGGTCAGTTCTTTTATGGGAAGAAAGAAGAAAAGCAAGTAAAGTCAAATTAATTAAAGTTTTTTTTTTTGATGCAGAAGAATGCATTCATTTATAATATTATTCCCCAGATTGTTTTCCATTGAGAATTGCAGCTTTCGTCGATCACACGGCTCACTCAGTAAATGCTTGATAATTAAGGAGGTTATTTTGTTTTTCATCTTCAAGAAATGCATTTATATTGTGTGTAAGCCTTGGTTAGAAATTGTCAGTTCCTGACAGCTGAGAGGCATCTGAGAAATTAGCAGGTGGAGGCGGTGGATAAATACCATAGCGCTGGAGTCACGCTAGGGATTCAGAGTGGAAAGACTAAGTGCTCTGTTGACAAAGTTAGTTCTGGCAGGGGTTCGTCTGGATGGGTTTGAGGAATTTATGTTGACTGCTGCCTGAGCTGAATTTTATTGGTTTTGAGGTTGTGGATTCTGTCCCCTTCAACACCTAAATTCACTTTCAGTAGTGATCCACAAGAAATACTTGGTTTAACTCAGTCTGTGGGAATACAGAATGTAAGGAGGAAGAAAAATTTAGTTGCAGTATTTGCCAGTGTGTGGACTAGGTGCAAATATAATTTCCTCAACTTTAAAATGTATTCTTTCTGCATTCGTCCCTAATTACTTATTGATACTTCAAAAGAGCTATTTGAAATCTATTAATTTAGAGGTCACAATGCTTCAGGTCAAGTTTTATGAGATTGATATATTTCTAAATTGATGGTAACTCCCACATTTGTATACTTTTTTCTAAGATTAAAATGTCTAAAAACTTTGTTTAGTTATTCTTTCATAAATGAACTCACTTATTTTAAATGTTTACTGAGTTTTGATAAATATATACCCCCTCCAACTATCACTGACATAATCAGGATAGTTGTCAGTACCTTAAAAAGATATTGAAAAATACTTTTGAATTTTTAGTTAATGTCTTGGTGAAACTGGCAGCTCTCAACAGTAGATACCAGTTTGGAATCACTGATATCTAGTAGCCAATGGAAATCTTCACAATATCTGCAAACTTTAAATAGGGGAACAACGTTTTCAAAAATTAAAGTACTATACAAGAATTTTAAAAGGATTGAAGGGCTGGTGAGATAGCTCAGCGGCATAAGCGCCTGCCTGGCAAGCGCGAGGTCCTGACTTCAACTCCCAGAACCCACATAAAAGAAAAAAAGGGCCGGTGATATCGCTCAGCTGCACAAGCGCTTGCTGGCAAGCGCAAGGTCCTGAGGTCGACCCCCGGTACCCACATAAAAAAAAAAAAAAAGAATTGAAGTATTTTTAAAATACCAAAGGAATTAAAATTATGTGAGAATATGTCTTAGTATGTGAGAAATCAGTGTTTCTTTTTGTGTTAGCTGTGGCATGGATAAATTTTGATATTTTGACATAAAAATTACCTGGGTTTGCTGGAATCCAGAAACAGGCTTACGGAATTTTCATCTCCTCTTTCAAGAATTCAGAGAGTTTGTACACAGATTTTAGTTTCGTAGTTATATACCTTTTTTTTGTTGGTGTTCATTTTTTGACATGTTTACCCAGGTACCCGGAAGCTCTTACCGATCCTGCCTACAAAGGACAGATTCTCACAATGGCCAACCCTATTATTGGGAATGGCGGAGCACCGGACACTTCTGCACTGGATGAGCTGGGACTTAGCAAATATTTGGAGTCTGATGGAATTAAGGTAGTACCAGGAATGATTATTTAAAGAGTCTCGATTTGAAGGGGTATAAATGACTCGTTTTTAAGAATTCCTGTACTCAACCTTATTTCTAAATACATGAGAATAATCTTTAACTTGAAATTATTTTGAGTTTCATTTCTTAGGATATTTTAGATTTTGATGCCTTAATCTTAACTTAATTTGGAAAAATGTTATTAAAAGTTCAAACAGTAGCTAAGCAATAAGAACTGATAAAGAATCATATTTTAAAAGGGGTTTAACAATTAACTCTCCATCAGTTATTTGCTTTCAAATCATGTTCTTTTTAGGGAATAATTAAGAGATAGTTCATATGCCAGTGTAAAAGTAAATATGTTAAGATTTCCCAGTCAAAGGAATTTGGGTAATATTTTGGGAATATGAATCATAAACAATTCAAAACTTTACGTGCCAAATTGATCATTTTTACCACTATTTTGGAGTGACTTGAATATCATTTAGTTAACTCTATTTCTCACAATTTTCTCCAAATGTCTCAGTTTACTTTATGTGTACATTAAGAAAATTATTTTAGTCTTTATTTTTACTAAATAAATAATTATGAATCAAATTATTAATAAATGAAATAGGGGAAAAGTACAGAGTGCCAAGAAGAAAGACTGGCCTAGTTTCAGGATTCAGCAATCCAGGTAAACCTGTTCCCCCCCAGATAAAGGAAACAATTACACATTTAAAAATAAAAGTGTTGGTAACCATTTGTTTTTCATATTTTCAAAATTTTATGTCTCATATCAGTGGGTATAAAAAAGTATTTCTTTTAAATGCAAAGTGACCTTCAAGGTGAGTCACAAAAGAGAGGTAACATTATGTGACCACTAAACGTCGGCCTGTCTTTCTAGGTTGCAGGTTTGCTGGTGCTGAATTACAGTAATGACTACAACCACTGGCTGGCTACCAAGAGTTTAGGGCAATGGCTAAAGGAAGAAAAGGTGAGAAAACTGGCAGGGCATCCAGAGTCACCTAGGGAGACTTGGTGGGTCTGTGCAAAGTTGGAAAGGTATGTGGCGATTCAATAGGGCCGAACAGATGAGAAAGTTTGAGAAGCTTGGGATCTAGTTTTGGTGTTTTTTGTTTGTTTGTTTGTGTTGTTTTTGCTATAATAGGCCAAACTGTCCAGACTCTTTCTCCTTTAAACACAGAGAGCCACATATTTTCAATTCATCCATGAGGTGGCACTCATACATGCTTGGTTGTATTTCTCATTTGGTAATGGGGGATAGGGAATGTTTTAGTTTTCTATTCTCTTGAGCAACTTAAGTGCTCCCTGTCCTTTCATCCAGGCAAGAGTTATATAACTGGCTTTGTGGTTTCTAGTTTTAGTTGTACAGAATAACTGGCTGTGCAGGTCATGTAATCATTTCATACAATACTTTATAATTAGATAATACCATTTTAAGTGATATAGGAAAAAGATTATAAAACCTTGTATTACACTTTCCATACTTAAGTTATTAACTTCTAATCAAATACGAGGATTCACCTTGTGTGAAAGTTGGAAGTACTTAATGTTAATCAACTAGGGCTGTATTTAGTTTCATCTCCAGTGTTACTGTAGCTGCTTTTTGTTCAGCTGCTGCAGGACCGGTAATTGATAGAACAGGGTTATGAGAAAGTGCTACCTCTCCAATGGGTGTCTACTCAGTGGGGCTAAGTGTTGCCTTTTTGCGACAAGAAGTCTTGCTCTAGGAAGTTTCATTTTTTTTTTAATAAAAAAGGGAGAAATCAACTATGTCATGTGCTCTGCTATCACTATTTTCTTCTCAGCCATTATCTGATTTATTTTCATTACCTAGACAGCTAATTTCCATAATGGTCGTTCAGGAAACACTTTTTAATGTTTCCTTTGGGTTATTCAGGACACCTCATTCTATAGTTTCTTTGTGTCGGAAGAAATGGTTTTAATGTGAGCTTAACCCATTGCTTGTTAGTTTGTTTTTTAAATGGTGTTTTAATCTTCTTCTGTGGTCACAGACGCAGAGACTAGAAAAGGGTCCAGGATGGCAACTAACACTGGTGTTTCTGATTCCTGATGGAAGTGTTGCCTGGTTTAATAAGAGGATGAACAGGTGTTAGTACAACATGACTACTTGGCAGAGCCCTTCAGAAAAAAAATGTACTGAGTACCTACTGTGTGGCAGGAATGTTTGACTCAGTACATAGATTCATAAATTATTGCTTATGAATTCACTGATTCTGTTATTTCAAAATATATATTTTGTACATACAACATATACACAAATTATACATGTATTTCAAACACTATGCATGTACATACATGAATATTCTGTAGTTTCAAAAGAAATACATTTATATATACACTATTATTTATTTAACATCCCAGGTTAAAAGCAAGAAAATTGCAGCACATTGATTTTCAGAATATCTCATTTTCTATTCCGAGAAAGGGCCTGGGTATTATGAGTCCTGTGCCCTACTGGAGCAGCAATTACTGTGTTCTGACAACACAGTCACCCTGGGTCAAAGAAAAGAAGGAGTGGGGAAATTATTTACTGCTCAAGAAGATAGATGAGGCCAAGTTTGTAACTTGAAAACAATATGCTGTATCTAATTTCCTCCAATTTCAGTGTCACAATGATTTTTTTTTTCTTGTAGGTTCCTGCAATTTATGGCGTGGATACAAGAATGCTGACAAAAATAATTCGGGATAAGGTGTGCTCATCATCTTTAGTCAAATCTACATTTCTTCACATACTTTTGCCCTCACTTCCTGAGGGACCCATTAACATGTAAAAGAGCAAATCCTGCCAGCTTCTTCTCTTTGGGTCTCTTCACTTTGGTTTACTCTTTCTAGTGTAATTCTGAAGACGGAATACTTGATTGGTATGTTTGTAACTGGATAGACTTGAGATTAATTCACCAGGCAGGAGTTGATTGAGTGCCCACTATGTGTCGATTACACCAACAATTTGAGACATTCATAATTCAGTTCATGTGACAGGACTTTAGTAAAACAAGTGGAGAAGGTAACCAAGTGCACGGCAATTTTACCTAAATTGAATATCTGCCTGCTGAAGAATGCAAATCAGAAAGTGTACAGCATTGATGCTGTTAATTATTTAGTTCTCTGGGAAGAATTACCTACAAAATTAGCATGTTATATTTCATTGGTGTGACGAGTGAGCCTTGCATGTATTATCTCAATTATATAATCTTTATTCAGACTATATTAATGACTAAGGTGGTGAAAGGAAAGGTTATCTTTTGCTTTTTTACCTGATTGCTGCAACATCTGACCCCTCCTCTGAGAATATCTCATTGCCATCTGCTTGCTTCTTGCTAGAAGTTGACACTGTTTTTTTCTACATGATGACTTTATATTCCAAATCAGAAACATTCCTTCACCAATATTAACTAAATTCTTCAAATGCAGCTCAAGCTTTCTCACAGAATGTTATTACATAAAAAATTAATGATAAAATTTGAAAGTACAAATGTGAAACAGATTCTTCAAAAAATCCATTGTGGATTCCTTGTTAGAACACAGAGTTGGTCCTCTGTATCAGTGGGTTTCACACTGACAGTAGCAACCAAAATTTTGGAAAAAATTGTGTCCATGTAAACCTATGGAGACTTGTTTTATTACTAAATGATAGAGTAGAAAGAGCTGTTTATGTAGCATTTACATTTTTAAGTATTATAAGTAATCTAGAGGTGATTTAAAGTAAAAAGGATTTGCATAGGTCATATGCAGGTACTATGTCCTTTTATGTAAGGGACTGAAACATCCTCAGATTTTGGTATTTCAGGAGGGTCTTGGAACCAGTACCCCCAAGATACCAAAAGCAACTGTGTGTTGATGCAGGGTCTCTGTAAACAGAAAGTACAGGCTTTGAACATAACAATATGGCTACCTGTCTGTGACCAGAAAGAAGATAGTGAGGGTTTATACAGTCATTCTGTTTTACTTCTGATTTTATTAAATTCTCCATAATTTTCCTGGGAATAGATGTCAGTGAGATTATATGTTCCAAGTAGATTCTTATGTTTTCTTGGCCTAATGGAGTATGGGAGCAGTAAACAAGGACGAAGCTTCTAGGATGAGGAGGGAATAGAATTGAGCGTTCAAGCAGAGTGCAGAATCACAAGTTGAGTAGAATACACTCCGGCCTAACGGTTTGGGGAAACTCTTCCCACGTCTACACTGCA
Organism: Erethizon dorsatum; assembly: GCA_028451465.1. Classification (NCBI taxonomy): domain Eukaryota; kingdom Metazoa; phylum Chordata; class Mammalia; order Rodentia; family Erethizontidae; genus Erethizon; species Erethizon dorsatum. Next base: position 25,936,342 of record CM051835.1, on the reverse strand, counting down.
TCCTTCATATGATGTGTTAGGTTAAGATAAAGTCACCTTTTATCATAGGCAGTGTGGCTTTTGAAAAATTTCCAGAATAGATTAGCACAGATCAAAAAGCAGTACTGCCTGTTTTATCTGTTTATAAATGATGCTAGTTCATAGCAAAAATATGTATTGTAGCTTTTACTTCTAGTAATAATAGGTTGAAAAGTACGATTTTATTTAATTCAGCATACTTTAAGAAAAAGGGGAGGAACAAACATCAATATTAAGGAACATAAATATAGTCAAGAGATTATGTGACTTGGTTTTAAAAAAGTGACTATAGACTATCATGAAATTTAGTAATGCAGTGTGGAGGTGAAGGAGGTTTTGGTTAGTTTTTCCAGACTTTCACTTTTAGCACTAAAATAACCATCATGCTTCCATGGTGTGCTGGCCTCTTCTATCGTCATTCACCAAGTGATTTCTCCAAAGAATAAATATAAAAGGAAAATGAACTCATTTGTGAAAACTTCACAGAGCGTTGAATATTCTTTAAAGTTTACGCCCTTGGGAACATCTGGGATATTAACATGTTTAAAGCAGTGCATATTTTTATTGAAAATCCTAGAAACTTGTGACATGTTGCGTTTCATCTTTTTTGTGAACTAGTGTTATTATAAAAGTGTGTAGTAAGTTTTCATTCTTTTCAATTTCCACTGTTTATACATTTCATATTCTCTTCCCAATGGATTATTTTGCACACATCTCCTGTGAAATGTCTTTAGGTCCTATGCACCATTGAGTCAAAGGTATGCTGAATACTCCAGTGTGTACCAGCGTGGGACTTGGTGACCTGAATTCTGATGCTTTTCAACTTTGCCTACATAGTCCAGGGCCTCCGCCCTGAAAAGACTAATTATATTTCCTACAGTATTTCCCGAAGTGTATGTACAAATTACTTCATTTTCCAGTTGGGAAGATGAAGATCTTCTGATGATGGTTATGGCTATTTATAAAGACATCTAAATCTTGGAGCAGCTGTTTAAGGTCCCTGTGAGATTATCCTATCAGCACCTTCCTCATTGCCTCCTTCTATCTGTCTAATTTTTTTTTTAATTTGATAGGGAACCATGCTTGGGAAGATTGAATTTGAAGGTCAGCCTGTGGATTTTGTGGATCCAAATGAACAGAATTTGATTGCTGAGGTTTCAACCAAGGTGAGAGATTTTCCTTCATATTTTGTAGTTTTTGTCTCATTTGCTTTAGTCTTATTTTTTCAGTAGTATCAAAATTTTCATTTAGGCCTAGGTTATTTTCTAGAAGCACCAGAGTTGAGGTGGAAAATGGATCTGATAGCAGCTAAAATATATATTGCAAAATCAATGCATTCAAAGTTAATAACCTTTACTTACAGGTTTACATGGAAACCTTCATGCCCTGATTTAGAGGTTGGCTATTATTATTTAGTCCTCCATATCCTTTTCTTATTCTTTAGGTTAAGGCCTTAATAATATTAAATAAAGGGAGCACTGAATTGCCAAAGAAATAAGGGCTAATATCCTCCCAGAAAGCCAATGGAAAATCATAAAAATCAGACACAGTAATCAGTCTGGGGTCATTTAATGCAGGGAAAGTATTCCTTCCCATTAATGACTTATTGCATTATGACTGACTTCAAAAATTAATGTTTGTGGTGACTATTGTGCCACCCCAAATTGATGTATGTTTAGTGTATATTTACAAGAAGGAGTAGAGTATGTTTTTGAAAGACGTGTCGCTGGCCTTGGTTGAATATTAGTGTAGGTATGAGTGAGACTCTTGCGCCACATTATTTGTCCTTGGGAAGCATAATAATCTGGTGGGACAAGCAAGCAAGCAAATTACCACGTACAGAATTCAGCGGTAAATGCTCTCCTTTGATGTGCACAGGATGCTGCAGGGCATGTACAGGCAGCACCGAAGTGGGACAGGTGCATCAGAGAAGGCGCTGCAGAAGTTTTAGTCTTAGTAGAAAACACAGAGAGCCTGTAGTTACAGTTACATAATTGGAGAATGGGAACTATGTTTCAGGCAGAAAGAATGGCATGTGGTGTGAGCCACAGAGATAGGAAGCAACAAGTTTGGTTAAAGAGTTTTGTGTAGTTTGGTGTGGCTGAACTGAGCGGCTCACACCTATATAGGTTCACAGATTTGGCCATGATGAGTGGAGATGGACAGAGGACAGAGCATGTCACTGGCTGACCAGCAGAATTGGAAGTCGTGGGGGATGCATTCAGCATCATGCTGGAGCAAAGCATGAGTGGATTGGGCAGAGGTGCAAGTAACTAGAAGGTTAATGTGGCATTTTCCAAATGTAAGGAACCCTGGCCTGGAGAAATTCACCTTAAAAAATTCTGTGGACAAACAAGATTGAAAAACAGTGTATGATATATTCCTCTCCTGGATAGTCCTAAGGCAAATTCATGCCATCGTGTCTGTGAGGTCTTGCATAACTTCTGCCATTCTCTATGGAGAGTACATACAGTGGCCCCTCTGTATCTGCAAGATCTATGTCTGTGGATTCAACCAACCATGATTGAAAATACTAAAAAATTTCAGATCGAAAGACAAACAAAAGTCCCATGTCTGTACTGAACATGTACATATGTTTTAGTTGTCATTATTCCCTAAATAATACAGTATAACAACTATTAACACTGTAGCATTTACATAATATCAAGTATTGGAAGTAATCTAGGGATTTAAAGTATGCTGAAGGATGTACATACTTTCTTTGCAAATACTACCCCATTTTATCTAAGAGGTTTGAGCATCTCTGGATTTTTGGTACCTGACAAGGCCCTGAAAGAAGTCATCTATGCTGAGAGACAACTGTGATGCGTTTGTGTAAAGATGAGAAAAAATGAGCATAACTACATTTTTAACTATTTTGGATCAAGCTGAGTGGTAAAAACTGGCTGTTTCTTAATGCCACCACAATTAAATAATTTTTTTTTTTTTTTTATGTGGGTACTGGGAGTTGACCTCAGGACTCACACTTGCTGGGCAGGCGCTTATGCCACTGAGCTATCTCACTGGCCCACAATTAAATAATTTTAAACAATTTTATTATAGCTCTGATAAAAAGGTGCATTTGATTTAGGGATTACATATACCTTGTGACTTCTATTTGATCATATGCCTTGGAAGTGTTGATAACTTATTCACTGTCTTTAATTGCAATTTGATGTAGCTACAACTAGATGGTAATATTGCTTTACTTTGTAGCAGAAGTCTAAGGTTAAGAATGAATCTATAGTTCTCAAATTATCTGATAAGGAAGATTACCTGTAGCATGCATGGATCAATTCAACAATAATTTCCAAGATTATTGCAAGACTAGGGATATTTTTCTCCAAAGTAGTCAGCAGGAGGAAAATAATATTGACACATTCTTTTTATAAGAAGTATGAGGACTATGATATCACATTCTATATAGACTTTGTGGAGAGCCAGACATTTCAGTTAAAGTAAAATGCTCTTTTAAACACTGAGGTTGGAACTTTAATATAAAAGCTTTTGTAAACTATAAAATCATCCTAAATTCAGATGTGCTCACTGATCCTTGAAGCTAGAAACAGTGTGGCCACCCGGCCCTTTAGGCTTTCCCTCTGTTTTTATTCTTTCTCCTTTCAAGACTTTCAGGGCTGCTTCTTGCATAAATACCTGTGAAAATCGATCTGCCTCTAAGCAGTGCTTAAGGCATAGATAATGATTATGATATGTTCTGCGGATCCTTTTACAAAATCTACCATTTAAATGCAAACGATTGCACTGTAACCTAAAGGGACTAGAGGCCTACACTAGCTTAGCAATTCCTCTGGTTTTCATACTGATTTTATCCATTTAGCCTCACTGCACGAGTCTAATGTACAGTGATTCAGCTCTACCCCATCTGATCTTTATTGCCATTTGAGGATCAACTGGTATTTAAAACATGACGTATCTATTACCACATCTGTCTAGTGCTAAGAAAAGGCAACAATAAATTCCATTGTTAATGAAGCAAAACATGGAAAAGCTGGTTGTTAGCTATGGAGGCCACCACTTTCTTAGGAGTCTTTGTTATTACTGTAATCAAGAGAATGTAAAAGAGTAAAATATGTTTTTCTCATAAAAAAGATGTAGTCTATGGCACTTGTGCCTTTCTTACAAATTTAGAGTTAACTCCTACTCACTCTCAAGTAGCTAACAATCAATATTTTAATGAACATAATTGCAAAGTGTTTTCAGTTGCATTTGTGGTATAGGTCTGTGGTTTGTAGTAGGGAATAATCCCTCTCACTTTCTGGTTTTTAACATGGCAGGATGTCAAGGTGTACGGCAAAGGAAACCCCACGAAAGTGGTAGCTATAGACTGTGGGATAAAAAACAATGTCATCCGCCTACTAGTAAAGGTAAGTAATTTGTCCCATCTCAAGGGCAGGTGTAATATTGGTTGTTAGTGTTCAATTGATTTCCTCTGTTTCAGAGGAAACTAGTGAATTCTCTCAGAACATCTCTTCTTGGTGCCTTTGATCTAGAAAGCAACACATTTATCCCTATTCAAATTAAAGATACAGATTGCTATGTTAAAAAAAAAAAAAAACCTCAAGGAACACTAAAACACGGGAAAAAACTGATGACTGTTCTTACCACTTACTAACATTTGGGACATGGCACATTCACTTTTATTAAAGATAACCAAAACCGGAGTCGTCTTACAGTTTCTCCATTGACCTATATTTATTATGTACCATAAGTTTGCAGATTTTATGCTCCAATACAGTAAAAAATTTCATAGTGCTTTTATGTCAACTTCCAGACAACCAAATAAAATTAAACTTCAAAAAATTTTAAGCAGAATTTAACCACTATAACAATGCCTTCTTAAATATTATTTTCTTGGAAATTCTCCTTATTCCCCTTCCACTTCTGGTTTCTGTCTCTGTGTATATTCAAGGCACCCCATTTCTGTCTCTGTCTTTCTTGGACGTATATAGACTTTTTTTTTTTTTGTGGGTACTGGGGGTCGACCTCAGGACCTCGCGCGCCAGCAGGTGCCCATGCCACTGAGTGATATCACCAGCCCTTTTTGTGTATGTGGGTACTGGGAGTCTAACTCAGGACCTCACGCTTGCCAGGCAGGCACGTACGCCACTGAGCCATCTCACTGGCCCGTATACAGACTTTTATAGCACCAAGTTATTAGTGCTGGTGGCATAGATCAATGGTAGAGTACTTGTTAAATATGTGCAAGGCCTTGGTTTAGATCTTCAGCATCACAAAAAACAAAATCAAACACCAGATTAGCCAGGATATAGAGACATTCTTCAATCCACCTTCTTATTGTTGGAGAATGTTAGCAATATCTAAATGATGATTTCAAATTCTTGTCCATTTTATTAACAAAATTTGCATGGATTTTTTTCAGTAGCAGATACTGTGGATGGTCTACCCATGTTCCAATCTCATCTTACCATTTTAATTTATGTCATCTATTTTCTAGTTGCAGACTTCTTACCTCTCTCTGCCTGAGGGATGTCTTTGGTTGGTTGGAGCCTGCTAGATGTCAGGAAATGCATACAGATTTCCCTGGAGCAGCCCACAGCCAATGACCAGAGTCAATGTAGAGTTCTTTTGTCCCAGGGGTGGGCAGTCACTGAGTCCTTCACATTGGCTCTCAGAGTTCCCCAATAAACTTAATTTCCAGGAGTCCGCAGCAGTGGCTGCTTGATAATGTAGACTTTATTGAGTTACACACTGCGGGTGTCCCACAGTGTCACTTCTCTATCCTGTTGGAATTTCTTGGAATACCCTTCAAATAGACATTTTTCTCAAATCCTTGTCTCAGAAATGCCTCTAGGGAAACCCTCAAAAATACTTTCCTGTGTACTTTTATAACAAAAAGCTTCATTTTCCTCTCAGAACATAAACAGCATAGATAACAAGAGAAAACCCTAGGAAAGAAAGTTCATTAAAGTTTAACCAGACAAAAAAGGCAAAAGAGAAAAAGATGACTGGTGAGCTTACTTAAAGTCTGTAGAAAATGGGTGTATCTTTTTTTGCACTCTGTCCCATAGCTAGTGAGGGTACCGGTACCCATGCAAATACACTGGAACTGTTCATGGAGTGCACAAAAGTGGTTCACCTGTCTTGTCAGGATCGAAGCTTCAGGGGCCTTTCCCCTCCACCTTTTATTGACCGTTGGCTCCATTTACATCACATAAAACACAATTAGCCACTCAAAGAACTTTCTGCTTCACATTTTTTAATTTAAATTGTATACAATATTTTCCTTTCCTTTAGTCAAGAGAGGATTAGTCAAGAGAATGTCCAGAAAAATCACATTTTGGCTAAAGAAAATGTCGAACATCATCTCTTGTGTTTCTTTTCCAGCGAGGAGCTGAGGTGCATTTAGTTCCCTGGAATTACGACTTCACTCAGATGGAGTATGATGGGCTTGTGATTGCTGGAGGACCTGGAAACCCAGCTCTTGCACAACCACTAATTCAGAATGTGAAAAAGGTGCAGTGAACCTGGGGAATTGTGTGTGTGTGTGTGAGTGGAAGGGGGCGAGGGCCATATTTGATTCAGTGATTTTGTTAATACTTGTATTTATGACCTTGGAGGCAATTGCAGCATAGATATTCTTTGGGGAACCCAACACGGGGAGAATTCCAGAGGAAGCAGAACTTTTCTTTAGGATGCTGTCTTTCAGTTAAAGGGGCTGGATTCCAATCTCTACATGTGTCTTTCTTTACAATTGCAAAATGATGACTCGGGTTCCTAACCAGGTCCTAGCGACCTAAAAGACCTTCATGTTTCCAAAGAAGAAGTCCATTAAATTTAGTCGAGTCTGAACGTCAAGTACATCTAATTCATCAATCATGTCCCTTAGATTCTAACTTTAAACTCAGTTGCTATTTCTTTTACCTTGTTAATTAAGACAGAAAAAGAAAGATGTTTCATTTCTATTCTTTCGATGGGAAATGAAATCTTTTGGAACTGTGTGCTAGGTTAATAAACATCCTCTCCGATTTAGGTTTTGGAGAGTGATCGCAAAGAGCCATTGTTTGGGATCAGTACGGGAAATCTAATAACAGGATTAGCTGCTGGTGCCAAATCCTACAAGATGCCCATGCCAAACAGGTAAGGCAATTATCCTTGTTTATGGTCAAACTAGCTGTAAAATACTTTTGGCAACCAAACACAAAAGACTTAGAAAATTTATATGCCATTTCTTCAGGATACATATACCACCATCCTATTACAGAGTTCACACTTGTCTGACTACCTGATACCACTTTTATTACATTTCTGAAAGGCAGCCTTCTCTAATGATAACTTTGCTATAGTATAAAGTTATTTTTCTTTCCTCAGTATAAATTGAGGTTATAATACTCAATCAAATGGCATACCAAGGGAAATGGTTCTGATTTGAAGCTTGATTTCAGGGCATTGATAACACTTTAAGAAGCTAGTTGACTTAAGAACCGAGAAATGTTCAGATCCCCTTCATTTCCCTTCTTTGCATCAGATGATGTTAATTTATTCAATGCCAGGCGCTCCCTCACCGCCCACCCTCCCCCACATAAAATATAATTCAAAATAATTCAGATCCGCATAGTTGTCTGTTTATTTTCTCCCATGAATTCTCCTCTGGCTTTAAAATTACTTAAAATAAGTCACTTATATTTGTCTGTTTCTGTTATGCTAATGAGAAACTCTTTTAGTTATGAGTGCTTTTCTAAAACCGATTATAGGAATTTAATAGACCTGATATTTAACACACGACAAAGCTTCCTGAATTGATTTTTGTTGCTAAAATTATTAGGATTAACAATCTGTGACTTTTCTCACAAAGTGATTTTCATTAAGCAATTGAAACTTTTGATTTTAAGAGGCTTTTCTTGTTCACTACTTTGTAACTAATGCATGTATACTCTTTCCTCTTTTCTCTATTCTTTTTCTTCTTTTCTCTGCAGAGGGCAGAATCAGCCTGTTTTAAATATCACAAACAGACAGGCTTTCATTACCGCCCAGAATCATGGCTATGCTCTGGATGACGCCCTCCCTGCTGGCTGGAAATCACTTTTTGTGAATGTCAATGATCAAACAAATGAGGTGAGTGCCCTCGATACATCTGTTTAGATGGCAGTGAGAAATTCAGGGCTTTTAATTCTCCCTAAGACAGTCTTGGTTTCCTGTTGGTGTGGAATTTTTGGGTGTGTGGGCATGGAAGAACTCTGATATGTTATTTCCCATAGTCCTCCATTCTTCAAAAAAGAATTTCTCCCTTTTTTTTTCCTCAGTTAACTCATTCTGATTCACTATTTGTGTCCTTCATCAACAGTCACCTTACACATTCATTGTTAAAGGCTATTAGTTCAGATCTGTTTAGGCCCAGTTTTGGAACTCAGCACAAAAATAGCTCTTGAGAAGCTGGGGAAATAATTTAGGAGATGGAAATAATAGAATTGAGGTTTATGATTGAACAGAGCCCACAGGGGCCCCAAAAGCTATGGACTCTTTTTTTTGTTGTTGTTGTTATAGGGAATCACATTCATTTTAGTCTTCATTGGTTCATTTTCCAAAATTCTTACCTAAAATTTCTTATCCAAAATTCTGATATGTTAGTTCTTAGAATCTCCAATCATGTTTCTTAGTAGTACTGTTGGTTTTCAGAATGTTATTAAGCATTTAACTCATTTTTTCTTTTTTTTATTTAAACTTCATTGTTTACGTAATGACACATGGCCACAGTTGACATTTGTTGCTACAGGAGGAATTTCTTTCTGTTTCTTATTCCTGCAGGGGATTATGCACGAAAGCAAGCCCTTTTTCGCTGTGCAGTTCCACCCAGAGGTCAGCCCAGGGCCCACCGACACTGAGGTATGTCAGAAAGACGAGGCCTTCAAATATGTTTTTCTGTGAAAAGTCAAGCAATGAAAATAATCATTGCAGATAATTTTGTGCAGCATATTCTCAAGAAGAGTGCTTTGGTAACACACATTTTGTATTAAAATTTCCTCATGAATATCGTGAAGTAAATTACAATCTTTATAAAAGAGGGAAAACCCTTAAGAAACCTGAAGAAATGCTATGATGCAATTTTTATTGAAACCCATTATCATTCTAATATGTTTAGTCTTGAAATTTACAATTGTTGTGCTATGCAAATGAATTCCCTCTTGCTCTCTCCTTCTCATAACTGAAATGAAATTTTAACCTCCCATCTGTGATTTCAAAAAAATCCCTATAGCAACTGGTTGAATAGCCACTAAGGGAGAATAAACAGCAGCAGGAGAAAGAAGAGGGACAGGGTGAGGGGAGAGTGAGGGCTGCTGGCACATTCATGTGCTTCAGGTGGCTTAAGAACCAAAGGAAGGGGCCGGGGATATAGCTCAGCAGCACGGCGCCTGCCTGGTAAGCATGAGGTCCTGGGTTCAATTTTCAGTACCAAAAAAAAAAAAAAAAAAAAAAAAAAAAAAGAACCAAAAAGGAATGTTTCCAAGAGTTTTGTTCCTAATCTAATTATTTTTACTTTTGAATGTGAGCTCTTGGTTCAGTGTTGAAGCACATCTTCCCAAAATAAAAGCTCACAGTGTCACCTGGAAAAATCTTGGAAGTGTGTTGTGTCTCCTCCTGTGTCACACCCAGGGACCTTCAGTAGTAGCGCTGACAGTTCCTCACTGACGATAGTCTTAGTTACTTTTCTCGTTGCTGAGACAAAATACCCGATGCCCAAAGTTACGGGAGGAAAGGTTTATTTGGCTCACAGTTTGTAGAGGTTTCAGTTCATAACTGGCTGGCTCCAAGGCAGTGGCTCTGCAGAAGAGAACAGTTCATGGTGGGCAGAATGTAGTTAAGTAGCAAGGGGCCTTAACTGCATCTTTCTACCCCTTCTATACTGTGTCTAGGCTGCTGGGATTAGGGCAGTGCCAAACCAATCCCTGGACTGATTTAGTAATCACCAACCCTTAATCCCCGCATCACACACTCTAGATCCTCCACCTCTGAAAAAGCCCCACCGATGCCTGCATGAGGCTTTCCGGGAACATCTAGACATGAGTCATAACAACAATAAATGCTCTCAGAAAAGACATCCCGGTAAAACGAAGAGGAGAATAAGAATTTTCCCTGCATAAATTCTGCTCTTTCAAATCTAAATTACCTTTTTAGATATTTATATTTGGTTCTTGTTTTACTATTACTAAGAGACATTGGTTCTTAATAGCAAAAACCACTATAATATTGCCTATTTATGATGAAACACATAAATACAATTTAGTTATATATTTCATCTAACACATGCTAAATATTTTTTTAATTTAAAATTTTGATCATTAGCTATATTAGCACTTCAGATTAGGCTATGTAATCAAATGTGCTATGACTTAATCCTCTTTTTTGTCTTGCCAAATAATTGCAAAATGAATACCTTTGTTGAAATTTATCATGTCTACTGAAAAAACAGAAAAAAACTCATTGGTAAAGTTCAAGATTAATCTTTTTTTTTTTTTTTTTTTTGTGGGTACCGGGGGACGAACTCAGGACCTCGCGTGCCAGCAGGCGCCCGTGCCGCTGAGTGATATCGCCGGCCCTTTTTTCATATGTGGGTTCCGGAAGTCGAACTCAGGACCTTGTGCTTGCCAGGCAGGCGCTTATGCCACTGAGCCATCTCATCTGCCCAAGATTAATCTTTAAAGATTACTTTAGAGAGCTTGCAGAAAATTTAAAAAACAGTATTTCTAATTTTAGGATGCAAAGTGATACAGTTTCATTTCTTTGGTCTAACTATAATTTGATTTAGAAGAAAATGATACACAGTTAAGGGCCTGAAAACCTGATATTCACAGAAGGCATATGAAATCTTTATTTTCTGCTGAAATCATCCTCTTTATAGGACTTGAAGGGAACAGTGAGAAGTGTTTACTTAATCTAACTTTTACGGTAATAGATATTTAGTTACCAACAAAAACCAAAAATCAAAAAATTTAAACCAAAATCAATAACAGATCCCCACATATTGCATTGGAAAACTTTTACTAAAAAAAATAATGTCCTGGAAACATGCACTAACAAAATAAATACTTGTTACTTATCTGAAGTTCCAATTTAATTAGTACTCTGTATTTTACCTAGCAACCCTAGGAGTTTGGAAGCTTCTAACTGGTTGGTTATATTTCTTTTCTAGTATCTCTTTGATTCCTTTTTTTCACTGATAAAGAAGGGAAAAGGAGCCACCATTACATCCGTTCTACCAAAGCCAGCGCTGGTTGCATCTCGAGTTGAGGTCAGCATATATGAGCTTGTTATTGGTGTATGCTTTTGAATTTTCTTTATCATGTGCTGATTTTTAAGTGAATGATGTAAATCACACAATTGTCTATGAAAGATGACTGGGAACATTGTATTTACTTAGCATTTCACAACTAGTTACTGTTTTTGGTTTGTTCTTGAAGATATTGTTTGGAGTTCTTATGTTTTCATTTAAAATCATATCTTTTAAAATTTACTTCTTCTAGAATATTTGAAATAACATAATTTAATAAAGAATAGTGTTTAATTTATTATTTGACATATTTTCCATTACTAAAAATTTTATAGTCCTATGTAATCTGAGATGCAATTCATACTACGGAATCATTACAGTTGGTAGAATTCTTTTTGTTTCAACCAGAAGGAATATTATTCAATAGCATAAATGAATAATATAATTTTATCTCTAAAAGGCAAATAGATGTGGATTAATATAGCATAAGACTTCAATACTTATTTGGCTATGTATACGTTAATGTGAAAATGTTTCTACCCATTTCCTTCATAAAGTACAGGTATACCAACACCGTTGTTATATAAAAAAAGGATGTATGTGTATTTTCAACAATATGTACGAATATATACAAAGGTATATATTCACATATATTTGTGTAGATAATTTTTGATATTTACCTATATTTAAATTAATGTAAAACCTCTTTCAGGTTTCTTTTACTTATGTTGAAAACATTCATGAACTTCAGAAAGTGCAGTGAAATTAGAGACGTTTAAATTGTTAAACTTCTCCCTCACATAATATATGTTTTTCAAAACATCATACTCAAAATTACTGCATAAACTCAGGCAATCTAATTTATCTTCTACACTCTTGAAACTGCCTTGTTTCCATCATTCAGTAATAAAAGTCATTTTTTCTCGTATTGTTTGTAGGTTTCCAAAGTCCTCATCCTGGGATCAGGAGGCCTGTCCATTGGTCAGGCAGGTGAATTTGATTACTCGGGATCTCAAGCTGTCAAAGCCATGAAGGTGAGAGAACATGAGCTCTGCTAGAATTAATATATTCTCCTTAATGAGTCTAATTACTGTTTTATAATATAGATTTATGACGGTACCTCTTTTCAAAGTCACTATCATTATTTTTGTAACCATCCTTACACATCTATATGAAGAGAAGTTTGATCACTCATACAAGTTTTCATTTTCTCAAATATGCATAGCTACCAATTAAGGAGATTAGATTGGACTCCAAAATTATTTAAGTTATTGACTACTTATACTGCAAAAAAATAAAGCTACATTTATAGATAGTGCTTATTCCTGTTGAGGCAGTGTGCTTTTCAAATATATTTATCTTTCATGTGGAAGAGGGAATTTGGGCATCTTGGTGGCTTAAAGTACTTCCCATGCTCTGAAGGTGTTTCAGGCATCTCTCTAGTGGAAATTGGAAGGTCCAGTTGGGAGAGCGAGGGCAACAGTAGATTTTGTTTGCACACTAGGAGTTATTATCTTTCACTAGGGGACCCAATTCCTTATTAGTGATTTGGAAAACTGGATGGGCTGGCTGGATTTTCAAGTGAAAAAGGGAAATTTGAAGTGAGGGATGCAGTCTCTATTTCTTGTCTGTTTTGAGATCTCAACCATTGTAATAAAATAAACCTTTAGAGGAATTCTTTTGTATGTTTAAGGTATTTCTGTTGAAGAGGTAAGTTGGCCTCTCTTTGGCGTCCTTACTTTCCCTATTGTCTGTGTCTTGGTGCTAATCAGGCCATCCAGAGGCAATGTGAGCACCCGGTGACCTTGCCTCAGGCTTTGCCCAGTAAAGGCATTCGCCAGAGGCCTAGCTGCTACAGAGCATCATGGAGGTGTCAGCAGGAGAGTGGAAAGCAGTTGACTGAAGTTTTCTTTCTTTCTTTCTTTTAAAGTATTTTATAGTCAAAGATTTTCCCTAATAGATGTCTACAGAAAAGAAGTAGAACATAGCCCCAGTTTCCTTACTGGTCTTCCTTTGTGTTCTTTTTCATATTCTTCTCCATTTATACATGGGTGTACATGCACATGTACTTTTTTTGACATATTTTCAAAATGATGTCTTCATTGTCCGATGACTGCACTTTTTAGTAGATACAAATTAGAGGATGTCAAAATGGTTTAGGTTGGTTAGGACCCAATCTAGGTGTGTTCAGGATTTAAAATATCTTTAAGTAACATAACATGTTTATGCTATTTGGGAATTTTACAAAGATTTCACATTTCATACTTTGTATTTTTATGTTGTATATCCATCTTTAACTGAAGAACAGGAATTATTAGATATTGTATTGTGATTCATTAAGTGGCTAATAAAGATTAATTTATAAACTAAAAGCATTACTAAAATTATATGGCACTTATATTATAATCAGAATTAGAAAAAATAGAAAAATGATATAAAATTAATTAAGATGGTATGAAATTCTAAGTTTTTAAATGAACAGATGTTTGCTGGGCATTGTAGTTCAGGCCTGTAATCCCAACACAGAGGGAGTCTGAGGCAGGAGGATCCCAAGTTCAAGCCCAGCCTGACGAATTTAGCTACCTTGTGAGACATAGTCTCAATATAAAAAATAAAAATATATCTAGTGATGTAGCTCAGTGTGAAGGATCTAATCCCCAGTACTGGAAAAAAAATGGATATGCATGGGATCTTTCTGCATAATTTATAAAAAGTCATATTTGTTGTATAGCACATTCAGAAAAAACATGTAGGTATACTTAAATTTCTTGGTACTTTTCTTTAGTAGTAAGACTCGCTGTAACTTCTCCTAATGATGTGGTTTCAATTTTAATTCAATTATTTAAATTCCAATATATGTTCAAAATGGATTTGCTTTTCTGTATCTTTTCAACGTTTTGTTAGTAATAACAATACTTTCATTCTAAACAATTTTTTAAAAAAATCTTGAGAGATAACTCACACCGAGGATAAAGCACAAGACTTGAATAATAACACTTGGTTTAGAGTCCTAATATTGCCACTTATCAGCTATTTGACCTTTGTTAAACTCTTAAACTGTATTGAATCTCAATTTCTTCATCTAAAAGGTGGAATTCTCTTTCATAGTCAAGTATAAAAGTCAACTAAGTTAATAAAAAGTATATTATATGCATTAAGGAACTACTTGAATACAAAGTAGCATACAATATATTTAATTTTTATTAAGCTACTCCTCCAAGGATATATAGGGCTTTGAAAGGATGATTTCTATACTTCCATCTAAATATTTTGTTGACTTTTTAGAAAAATTTAAAACTGAGTTACTAATTTGTGAAATAACAGGAGCCATCTGGCCATATTTCAAAAGAATTATTTTGCCTTGAGTCACCCTATTCCTGGTTTATAAAACTATTATTCTGAATGGCCTAAGTGAAGAATTCTTTTGAAGGTCTCTCTAGATGTAGAAATGACATAGAACTATGAATACCATCCTGCATATACATTGCACATGCACACACATGCATACATGTGTGACATAGTTTCAAAATATTAACACTAATTTATATTTTTATTTTTTTGCCATGTGGTCATTTTTTTTTATATAATATGCAGAAGCTGTGTCATAGTGCTCCTTGGTAGAGTAATACAGCAGGCATGAATATTTAGAAAAAAATGGGGCTATCAAAAAGCTCTTAGTTCTTCTAGCAAGAAGGGAACACGTTGTCCTACATTTTAAACGTATACTCCATGTTGTTCTCCGATGAATAATAGAAGGGGTGACAGGTTTTGATGTTGTCTCTGGTTCCATTTTATGTTTACTCATTTTAAAATTTTGGAATATTTTATTCTTTTAAGGTTAACTATCTATAGACCTCTAGACAAATTCCATAGATATGGTCTCCAGCTTTGCTTGATGTCTTTAGTGATGAGGACTTCTTGGTGATCTTCGTGAAGCACCCATGTTTTGTTGGATAGTTTTGCTTTTAAACAATTTCTTCCTTTCTTTGAGAAAATGCTTGTCTTCATTTTATTTCCATTCACTTGCTCTCTTACTGATCTCTAAAGCCAGCCCACTGAATAACCCGAAAACCTTATTAGTTGGTAACCCTTCATTTGATTGTAGCCATTCCCTTCTGTAGAGCATATATTCAAATACTTGATCATATGGTTTCTTTCAGGAAGAAAATGTCAAAACCGTCCTGATGAACCCAAACATTGCTTCAGTTCAGACCAATGAGGTGGGCTTGAAGCAGGCAGACAGCGTCTACTTTCTTCCCATCACCCCTCAGTTTGTCACAGAGGTCATCAAGGCAGAACGGCCTGATGGCTTAATTCTAGGCATGGGTGGCCAGACAGCTCTGAACTGCGGTGAGTTCTTTGAAATCTGGTTTCAGAATTTTGACCCATGTACTTATGCATCATATACTCTCAGATTTTATCTGAATCCGTATAATAATTGTTTTCCTTTCTTCTAATGTGTGAAGAAGCAGTTAGCAAAGAGCCACCTAAAATGTCATTGGATGATTAGTTTATTTCACAAACACCTGAGAGACAAGAAACCTTTTATTTTATTGCTCCAAAGTAGCCAAACAGGTTTCTTGGCATTCTCTCTTCTGTCATAGGATATTGCTTTCCTCTTCTATCACTAAACATCTGAGAACTGTTACAAATGAAAAGTGAAAATTCATGTTTATTTCATTAAAATGAAAATTAACATTGATTTTGTATCAGTCCTGCAGCATATGTTTTTGTGACTTTCACATATATTTTCGTGATTACATACATCAGTCTTTACCATTTCTTCAGGGATCTCCCAAGTCCATTGCTGTGTTCTCTTTGCAATGCTTCAGATATTTGCAGGTAGATCATGTAAGATTCTCTTTAGGTAGCTAGGGTAAGCAATTGGGAATATAATTTGTATGCTAAACATAAAAGACACCCAAAGTTAGATGGCAAGGCAGTAGAAACAGAAATAATTCTGATGATTTTTTAAAATCCAGATAGATACCAATGTATCTCAGATTATTTAAATAATAGAATCTGAGCCAGTGAGATAGCTCAGCGGCATACACGCCTGCCTGGCAAGCGCAAGGGGCCAATTTCGACTCGCAGAACCCACATACGAAAAAAAGGGCCGGTAATATCGCTCAGCGGCACAGGCGCCTGCTGGCGCATGAGGTACTGAGGTTGACCCCCGGTACCCACAAAAAAAGAAAAAAGAAAAAAAATAATAGAATCTCATTATAAAAATATACCTGTAAAGGAAGGGGAATATGCTCAAATCTTAAGGTGCAGTGTATGGCTCTGATTTATATTAGTAAGGATAATAAAATTGATGTGAAGATGATAGTAATATAAGTATTAGAAGCACAAGAAATATGTTTTGTGAGATCATTTTCAGAATTTTTGTTTCAGTATTTTTTTTTTCCAAGTGTAATTCTATTCTGGAGTGTGGTGGTTTCTTGGATTTAATTTTAAGATTAAAAAGCATTATGTACGATTATCTGTTAAAGAAGACAGAGTTTTATGTTGTAGGAATTAATTATATTGGTTCTTCTGCAGGAGTGGAACTATTCAAGAGAGGTGTGCTCAAGGAATATGGTGTGAAAGTCCTTGGAACTTCAGTTGAATCCATTATGGCTACTGAAGACAGGCAGCTGTTCTCAGACAAACTAAATGAGATTAACGAAAAGATTGCTCCAAGTTTTGCAGTGGAATCGGTAAGGAATCCTCATTCTGGGGGAACAAGGGCATTATTTGTCTTGCATTGTAGGGAGAACGCTTTGTTGTGCTTAATAATTATAATTGAAATTATTAAACTTGCATACATTTTGTTCCAGAAATATATTAATACATCTGGGATAGTGTGTGCTAATGATAAGCATTCAATGCTTAAATGTTAGGAATAGATGTTAATATTTTATTTTATGAAAAAAGAAACCTAAGACTAGAGATGAATTGGTTTATCAGTAGTCGAAGTGCCAGTGAACCTCAGATTTGCTGAAATGAACCCAAGAACCACACAAATTTGCAATATTAAGTTAATTTTTGCTATTTTCCTGGCATCAGTCACATATCTTATGTATGTGAATGTTCTTCAAATGAAATTGGATTTAAAACATTTTTTGAATGGAATTAATGGTTTAGACTCATGAAAAATTTTGACTTAGACATTTAAAAAAGGGTAGATAGATTACTTTCCTATTACCTGTTTCCCATTGTATACTCTGTCTATTGATTGGCTGTTAATGTCACCAGGAAAAACGCAACTAGTTGTATACCTCTTTTGCCCCTGATTTTAATTTCAGTTTCAGGCATATACTTGGTGAAGTGGAGGTGCTGACTGCAGTTTTAATGCAACTTCCCAATTGTAGAAATAGGCAAATCCTTAGGAATAAGGCAGGTCCTGTTGGAATGACTACAGTTGGGTAATTTATGTTTCACAGAAGAATGCTACCAAGTACCTTCATGTTACATAGTTGTCAATCATGAGTAATCCCTGAGTAGTCCTGCTGAACATTTTGGAAAGCTCTTGCCATACTTGTATTCTTCTGTTGCCAGATATAATTATGTCCTGGCTTCCCCTGGATGAGAAACAGGCATATGGGAAAGGTATAATTACATTCCCATTGATAGTGTAATAATATTCCATGACAGAAAAATATAGGCACCATATGTTGTATTCTATGAGTTAAAAAAAAAATTCTAAGCTTCTAAGACTATCCTCAGATTGAAATTGAAAAAATGAAAGTCCTCTTTCTATACAGTATTCCTAATGGCTTATTGTGGTATTACTAAGATAGCTCCACAAGTAGAAAACTTTGTTTTGTTTAAAAATAGACTTTTACACTGAAATTAAAAATTCATTAATTTGATATGTGTTCCATTATCAAATGAGTGAATGATTAATTTTGCTGCTATGGTTTCATTTTTTAGGGATCAAGGTAAAATTTGCCAGAAAAAGTGAATACACTCACATATACTAAAAAACCTCTCCTAAAATCCTAGAATTCTACTTAATATGTGTATAATAACACTTGATTTTTAGAAGATGATAGAATAATAGAATATTTTCATAGCTCCCCAAAATAATTGATTTACCTAAATTTCCAGACTTTATATATATATGTATAAAATACATACATACATACGTATATATATATATTTTCCCCCCCTTTTTTCTACTGTGGTCAGTTTTTCAAATTTGGTATCCTTGGTCTTCCTTCCAGATTGAGGATGCCCTAAAGGCGGCAGACACCATCGGCTACCCCGTGATGATCCGTTCTGCTTATGCTCTGGGCGGGTTGGGCTCAGGCATCTGTCCCAACAAGGAGACCTTGCTGGATCTCAGCACAAAGGTAGGTATTTTTATAGACAATTTTCTTACCAACCAAATGACTGGGCTGATATATTCATTTAATTAGAGAAAGTTGTGTAGATGAAAAATGACCCTGTCTCTATTTACTAAATCACTATCCTGTTCTTTAAAAGTATTATAAAAAAGGCCACTTTGGAGAAGGAAATATAGTGCAGTTACTTCTGCCAGGACATAGCGAAAGCCAACATAGTTCTGCGTGAACCATGGTCACTCCACCTTAAGGGCTGTTTTTATTTTACAGCCTATTGACTTCAGTGATACAAACTTAATATAATTCTACCTCCCTCTGCTTCACCATCCACTCTAAAATATTCATACTAGTAAAATATATTTTAGTGGTTAGAAAAAGCAAGATGCAATGCTTTAATTTTTCCATTTTTGGGGGAAACAATGTGACAATCTGGTAAATGAAACAAAACACCATGCATAGTTTGACTGCCTACAATTCAGATGTATAAACTACACACAGTGTAAACCTCTCAGTTTAGTAAATGATTGAACTTTGTTGATTACCATGCAAACATAAAAACAAAATAACTTTAATGTGTTACTCAATACTTCTTCAGTGTTAAAGAAAATATCTGGAGAAACTTCAGATTAGCTCTGAAAATAGAGATTAACACAGAAAACATGGCCTCGGAGACTTTTGGTCACGTTCTTTTTCCACAGAACTGTGACTGGCAATACAGGGGACTCAGTACTTACTTCGAATGAATGAATATGTATGCAGCCCAAATGACTGGGTAGCTTATATGCAGCATAAAGATGTAATCTAGCAGAATTATCGTGAAGGCTGTTTTAAGGAGTGCTTAGTAAATAGCTCAAGTATAGCTTGTTGCTGTATCATTACTCACCTTCTAGGCTGAAATGAAAGGAGAACCTTGAATTGTTGGCATTGCATTTTGAGAACAGATAAATACGATTAAAGACATCTACATAGCTATGACAGACTTATGTGTCAATGACTTGGATTTAGGGCTTCCTGAAGTTGCTAAAATTACCATAGGAGGGGAAATATATCTAATAGAGTATTTCTGGCTTCTATTCTGGAATTCTCAATCATTTATTCAAAGCAAGAACACGTTTTGGAGATATGAAATATATTTATTTTCTTTAGCATATTAGATGTTCTAAATTTTCTTAATATTAGTAATCTCATTGTTACTGTCAATAGTGACAATATCAACTTAGGAATAATTTTTCACTATACAGAGAACAATTTTGAATTCCCAAATTTTTATGTAAAATGAAGACAATTTTGGAGTGGGACAGTTTTCCAAATGTTCATATTTTATTAAAATAGTAAATAGGCTATTGTATGGTTTTCCTTGTTGAAAACTTAGCTTTTCTCTTGAGAGTAGTTAATTGTATCATTAGAAACTAAGCTACCCCTCATTCTTTTTTGGTTTTATTTAGTACCAGTAGAAGGTGCATTAATTATGCTAGGTCCTAAAGTTAACTTTTTGTAGAAAATTTGAAATGTGAAATAAAGGGGGGGGGGGAACAAGCTGAGAAAAACAGGTGAAAAAATCTAAATTTTCTGTGTATCCAAATACTCATCTACTTTGTTAGAATGCAAAAAGCTTTTTTGAATTCATACCCCGTGTTTCCTAGATTTCTTCTATTTGCAGGCAACCCGAATGATAGATTAATCACTGTTGCATTGTTAGCAGTGGCTACACAGTGTCCTAAACATTTTTAGAACATCCTCATGGGTGACTGTGGGGACAAAGGTGTCATGTTTGCAGTTGCATGTTCTGGAGCCTGTAGTGATGATGAGGTTAAAAAAGATAGTGTTGGGATACATTATGGAAAATGTTAAAAATCACATTATTATTTTGTTATACAGCCTCCTAATAGTTTGGAAAATTCAAACTTCCTTCCTTTTCATTGTCTTCCCAAATCAAATATATTATGAGACAAACGGAATTTTTTGTCTTGAATTACCACTCACTATGTGTCCTAAGGTCAGGGATTGCTTCTTTTGTATTTTAGGTTCAGTATTCTACCAACTGTGGGTATGCAGTAAATATGAAATGATAATTATACTAATTCATTTCTTTCTAATCAGGCATGCATGATATATGACGGAGTATTTAAGCACTTAGGCAGTGATTAACCATAATAATAGCTGCGTGTGATTCTTCTAATTCCCGAGTTTCATAAGCCAACTTGGCTAACTGTTTACAACCGTCATCATCTCCTTTCTTTTCCTCATCAGCATCCACTAACGTTTATTGTGTGTGTCACCGTACAAAGCATCTTCAGCTATTTTAGAGAAAGCTAGAGTCTTTAGACTTATTTTTACACATTTATTTGGACTTACCACATTTTCTGGTTTCACAGAAGCTTAGCTGCTGAAATAATTTCATTTCCCTCTGCCTGATTGCTCAATTATTTTCTCTTTTTCCTAAATTAGTTTGATTTAATGTCATATCAGCACTTTGAATGCCAAGCCTCAATAATGTAAATCAAGCATATTCACTGCAGGGTGCTATTCTTGATCTCACTGATTTTCTGATACATTTTCTGGGGTGCAGGGGAGTATGAAGGCAGTTTGAGACTTCAGTGGTGACCAGGATTTAGGCCAACATATTTTGCTAAATGTCCTTGTTTAAACCAGTGCCTTTTCATACCCTTTGATATCTTTTGTCATCAATTTCCAGGCCTTTGCTATGACCAACCAGATTTTGGTGGAGAGATCAGTGACAGGTTGGAAAGAAATAGAATATGAAGTAGTCCGGGATGCTGATGACAACTGTGTCACTGTCTGTAACATGGAAAATGTCGATGCCATGGGTGTCCATACAGGTAGGCAAAGAACCTTCAAGAATTACAGTAATACATTCAGCTCATGTCTCTTATGCCATAGCAATCTTTATGAAGTTTTCATTATTCCTAACTGACAGACTAGTGATAACATTTCACATATATATGGTATTTTATAGTATTGGAAATAGTTTCACATTTAATTTGATCTTCCCAAAGTTCCTGTGGTAATACAGATGATATTATTTTGTTTTCATTGTGGAACAAGTCAAATATAAGTAATGAACTGGAGGCAAAATGTATAAGACTAATGTTTAAAAGTAAAGAGAGAGGTTGAGAAGGCCTAAAATAGACTGAGGTGTTAGTTACTAGGTGATTGAGAAAATAGTCTCAGGTAATAAAAAAAATAATAGGTTTCTCGGCAGGGTAAACCAGTTAGGTAAGAGAGCAAAGATAATCACTTGTATTTTAGAAATGCTAAATTTGAAATGTGGGTGGAACTCTCAAGAAAGGAGTTGAGAATGTGGAAATGGAATTCAAGAAAAGAGGATAGAAATAAAAGGTTAGTACATGGTCTTTGGAAGACCTTTGGCATGAAGAAAATAACTGAAGTTGGAGACATAGATAAAATATTCCAGGGTATAGGTGCAGAGAAAGGAAAGAATAGGGTCAAACTTTGAGCTATGGAAACATTTACATTTACAGGGCAGGCAGAAAAGGAGGTGTTGAAGACAAAGAAGGAAGAAATGAAAAAACCTAGGGTAGAATAGTATCAACTAAGCCAATGCAAGGATATATTTTTTCAAAGAGCTGTGTTTTTGACAGTATGAAATGCTACGGAAAGTAAAAAATGAAGATTTCCTTTGGGTCTTTAGATATATAAGAACAATTTCAATGCAGAATTAGTTCTTGGAGCCATATGGAAAGAGACTATATGGTAGTGAGGGCTAAGAAAATTTGGCAAACTTTCAGGAAGTTTAGTTATGTAGAAAATGAAAGGAAAGGTTTGTATGTCTGGCAGTGTTGGGAGATGAACTTGGTAGAAGAGAAATGAGAAGATTTGTAGAAGAATGGATAGAGAGACTAAGGACCAAGATATTGAAAATATGAAGGGCTGCAATTGGAAATGAAAGGGATAAGATTGATGATCCAGTCTGGGTAAAAAGGAGATAATATTCTGCTGAAAGAACAACTAGAGAGATAATTTGAGATGAATGAAGAGATATAAAGTTGAAGAAGGCACTGTCAACTGAGTAAGCAGATAAATGAAGCTTTGATAGCTAGAGGAGCTTGGGCAATGTTAGTGGGGGTTCCATAAGTAACGTGTCAGAATAGCGTGGGTAAATCAAGAATCAGGTAGAACACGTGACATCTCTCATATACAATCTCATATATTTTATACATGTATAATATACAACCTTAAGATAATTATTTTCCCAGTAAGCTCTCAGACTATGTCTTGTATCATTTAAGTGGATTGTTAAGTGACTGAAGTTGGTTATTAAAAGACGCCATCAAATAATGAGTGCTACTTGGATCTATAGGCGATTCAGTGGTTGTGGCCCCTGCGCAGACGCTGTCCAATGCAGAGTTCCAGATGTTGAGACGGACTTCGATAAACGTTGTTCGCCACTTGGGCATTGTGGGTGAATGCAACATTCAGTTTGCCCTTCATCCTACCTCAATGGAATACTGCATAATTGAAGTGAATGCCAGACTTTCCCGAAGCTCTGCCTTGGCCTCGAAGGCTACTGGGTAAGGATTGACCATGGGTTTGCAAATAGTAGAAAATGGATTGCTATTGGAAGACTGCTGCACTTATGAACTGTATCCTCCCTTTCTGTAGCTAGGTACAAATCATTCACGGGAGCCTGAAGACATCATTATTAATGAACCTGTTGACAGATTAAATCACATGGTGTTGCTAGCTGGCTTCGTTTGCTGGCTGATAATAAACTAATCAACATCTGGGTGGCCAAAGCAGGCTGTGAAAGATCTGTTTCTTAATTGCACTCTGCAGATATTATTTTTTATGTGGGTACTGGGAACTTAACTCAGGACCTTGTGCTTGCCAGGCAGGCACTTGTGCCGCTGAGCTACATCACCAGCCCATCTGCAGATATTATTAAAAATATAAATTAGTCCTTCATTTTTGTCTTCAACTGGCTTATTGCAGTAATACCCCTATAACTAGTGGTCAATAAAAATATAGTTCACTCAATGCAAGCCTTCTATGTATATTATCTTGATTTTAGCGATCTTGAACTTGATAAAAACATACAGCATTATCTATTGAAAATAAGTAAACGAGTACAAAAACTCCACAAGTGTAAACAAGGTAGAATTTTTCCAGAGGCAAATGTTGCAACTAAGTAAATAAGTCCACTGTCCATTTAAAAATTGCTAACAAGTGTAATTGGAGGGAAATTAATTAAAAGCTTTTGTTCAGCCGGACATGGTGGTACACGCCTGTAATTCCAGCACTTGGGAGGCTGAGGCAGGAGGATTGCCATGAGTTCAAGGCTATAGTGGGCCCAGGCCAGCCTGAACTACACAGTGAGACCTTGTCTAAAAAAAAAAAAAAAAAAAAAAACCAATAAAAGCTTTTGTTCTATTAATAGCTTTAGCATCTGACATTTAAATCACATGGCATTTAAATAAACAAAAATACTTGCTTCTATAGTTTTTTTGTGTGTATGTAGCTACACAGTACTTCATGGAGTGGTATATAGTGTGTTGCTCTAGTCAGGAGTTACAAGACTTGAGTTTTCACTTTGTTTTTCTATGAACTGAGTGACTTTGGGGACACAAGTTATCTCCATTAGTTTCTTCATCTGATGGATAGCAAGTTGTACTAAAGAACTAATATTTAATTCTATACTTCTATGAGTTATTTTCTCAAATAAAACTACCCAAACTGACATTTCAGATGTGGATATTTTCCGGAGTTATTTTTTTAAGGGGCCCAATGTTTAAACATAATTTAGAGATGGAACCAGAACCAAAACCTATTTTCTGACCTTTACAATACTCTCTAGTAACATCTAACTCTACTGTCTTTCTCGATACAAATAGGCATACATTTTTTTTTTCAAAAGAATACTTTGCAGATTCACATCTGGGTGGAGGTCAAACACTAGTAGAGGTTAAGTCTTATTTATCACAGAAACCATTGATTTTGGGTTGAGGAGGTGAGGATGAGAGTAATAGTAGTGCATGCAAAGCATAGGAAGTAGATTCTCCAGTGCCTTTTTGCTTTATCATGATCGATATTATTTTGTAAGTGGCTATTAAATATTATGCAAAGCAGAGAATCAGGTGTATTACACATGAAACTGGAATTATACCAGTATTTTAAAGAAAGATCATTTTATATTTTGAGCTATTCTCAAAGCTTATTGCTCAAAGAAAAGCAAAACCAAAAACAAATTTGTCTTCTTTATAGCTACCCATTAGCGTTCATTGCAGCAAAGATCGCCCTAGGAATCCCACTTCCAGAAATCAAGAATGTAGTATCTGGGAAGACATCAGCTTGTTTTGAACCTAGCCTGGACTACATGGTTACCAAGATTCCTCGTTGGGACCTTGACCGTTTTCATGGAACCTCTAGCAGAATTGGCAGCTCTATGAAAAGTGTAGGAGAGGTGAGTTCTTAGTTTATTTTGTCTTTATTTTCAGTCATTTTTTCAATCTTAGCACCACTGGGAATGTTAAAATTGCCCGAACACTGGATTCTTTATTGAAGGACCTTGGTGTTTCTAACGTCTCTATTTGAGTGTTAGCATATAGCATTTGTTGCATAGCTATGTTGCTAAATTCAGAATCTTTCTAGTCAAAAGATGAGGCCATGCATGTGGGAATATATATTATACACGTGCATATATAAAAACACACATTCACTTAAATATAGTTGAATTATAATGTTTTATAATCAAATAATCAAGAAAGTAAAATAACATAAAAGACAATATCGTACATCAAAAAGACTAGAGAACTGACGGTTAAGAATTAGCTTGAATTGTGGCTTTCATCTCCTGGGACCTCAGCTTTCCATGTTTATAAAGCAGAACCCAAGAGTAGATTATCTCTCAGGGCCCATCCAGCTCAGAAGTTCTAAACTGAGAGGAGCACAGTAGAATATTATGCCTCCTTTCATTATAGAGCTGGTAATTTCTAAGCTTTGAGCACCTTTAGAAGATTTGTCATGGGCTGGTGAGATGGCTCAGCGGCATAAGCGCCTGCCTTGCAAGCGCGAGGGCCCGAGTTCGACTCCCGGATCCCACATACGAAAAAGGGGCCGGTGATATCGCTCAGCGGCTCGGGTGCCTGTTGGCGTGCGAGGTCCTGAGGTCGACCCCCCGGTACCCACAAAAAAAAAAAAAAAAAGAAGATTTGTCATGATGTTTCTTTGTTTTACTATTTAAAATTAGAGTTAGCTTTTGATTATTTCATGTCAAAGATGCAGCACTTTTCAGTGTGGGAGGAAAGAAAGGAATCAAGCTCTTTGCCTCTCACTTCCACTCCCTTGCCTGTCTCCACCAAGCTTCTCTCTCTTTGCACTCAGGAGATTGGCAGAGAGCATGGGCCTCGAAGCCACTTGGACTGAGTGTAACCTTTGGTTGCCATTTATTGGCTAGAGACACTGAGGCAAGACACTGAGCCTTAGGATTTACACCTAAGAAAAGCAATGATAACATCTGCCCTGCAGGGTTCTTACAAGGTTGAGGTTACTGCATGTAAAGGGTTTAGCAATGCTTTTGAGGGCAAATTCGTAGTACACCTCAATGTAACCCATTGTTGTTATTGTTATTAAATTATAGTCATAAATGTTATGTAGGGGTAGATTTTTGAGTACTTTTCAGAAGTATGCATGAAATGAATCCCTAATCTGCCTATCATCTACCTATCAGCTATCTATCTATCTATCTATCTATCTATCTATCTATCTATCTATCTATCATCTATCTATCATCTGTATTTACGTATCTATACTAACTATAGTGTAGAGAAAAAGATTATTTATGATATGCTGTTCCATACTGACCTTCATTTGTTCCATAACACAAGATTATAGGCTAAACTGAGACTAACCATTTCAGAAATACTGTACCTACCACTAGTCAAAGGAAACAGTGTAAACCCATCACCAATTTGAGGAGAAGAAAAAAAGAAGGCATTTTAATGGTCTATCATAGTTACATGAAAGGCAGCATTATTACTATTTTGGTTTCCTTAATTTCCAAGGTATTAATGGATGATTTTAAATTAATGACAGATAAGAAACAACTGGACCTTTTAAAATAAAATGTCTTGTTGTGAAACACCAAGTAGTGGGTTTTCTTCCTCCATAGTCATTATAAATCTTATTTTTGCTATCATGCTTTTCAGGGCAAAAAGGATGAGAGCTCCAGGGCATGAAAAACTGCTTTGGTAGTATTTGTGTTTCAGCCAAACAACAACTGTTACTTAGCTTAAATTTCATGGGAAATGTTCTTTTTCATAAAGCTCACAGTAAAACTTGCAGGCTGAATAATTTGAATTTTTAATGTTTTTATTCGGGATTTATTATCTGAGAAATTTTTATGGTAGTTATTTTTTAAACACCTTACTTTTGGCTCAAGTCAGCAAACCTTTCCTGAGTTCTCACCACATACAAGGCATGGGGTGGATAAAACAATGAACTTTAGATAATCGTGATGCATTAGCTATAGTTGGTAAGTTCAGAATATATAAAGAGAGCCAAATTTAATATGAATTATTCTGTGACAAAAGTTAAAATACAGTATTTATGCATAGGTGCTACGGGAATGTAGTAGGAGAGGGTTAAGGAAGGCCACGATATTTTACTGAAAAATGGTGAAATTTTCACTTAATGAAAATGAATTTTAATAACATAAAGTATTAAAAAGCACAGAATTTGAGCAAACACAATTATGCATGCTTTAATCATTATATAGGTATGCTTTCTTCTTTTTTGTCAAATGGATTCCATATATTGTATGCTAAGAATAATAAATTCGTATGGAGAGTCACTTATGGGATTAGTTACTTTAAGGCTAAATTCTGTATATGTAATACTTCAAATTTTATTAAGTATCCCAAAATCTTTTCTTTATTTTATAGCACCATAAAATACCTGATTTCTGACAGTCTTTTTTATGCCTGGGCTAGACAATGTATAAATATATTGTCTAACTTTTCTTTTTTTTTTTTTTTGTGGGTACCAGGGGGACGACCTCAGGACCTCGCGCGCCAACAGGCACCCGTGCCACTGAGCGATATCACTGGCCCCTTTTTCGTATGTGGGTTCCGGGAGTCGAACTCGGGCCCTCGCGCTTGCAAGGCAGGCGCTTACGCCGCTGAGCCATCTCACCGGCCCCCTAACTTTTCAAGATACTACTACGATTTGCAAATTTCATATCTGAACTGGACTAATGTTTTGTTTACCCTTGCTCTTGTGAATCTTTCCTTATTTCTAACTAGATTTTGGAACAGCGTGAAAAGGTTATCTGTTTGGCTTTAGTGATCTTTGAATATGTATTTTGTCATGCAATCGACATGAAGATTTCCTAAACTGACACTAATGGGAATTGGAGTCTATTTGAGGAATCAGCAAAGTTTACTGAAGGCAGCGTTATGGCTCTTATTATTTTAAATTGAAGAGCAAAAAATGCATAACAATGTATTATTCCTTGGAAAGAATCAAAGACAATTTTTATTCAATGAAAATAACTGGGTAGGTTGCAAGGCCAATTTAAGTTTAGTTCTGACTTGTAGCTTGTTAAAACCAACTCACCACGTGGTTTCTCTAATTGATTAGTGTACAGTCAGCTGTAAAGATTGTAGGAAGATATACTGAATTTGTCATGGGGAATTTAGTCTCCATCCACATTCAAAATCATAACCTGTAAGTATTTGTTATGATTCTCAAGGTTTTATTAATATTAATGCTTAACTATAAAGAAAGCCAAACTGTCATGAATACTGACTGATACTGATTTTAAAATACTTCTAGCTGGGCACAGTGACTCACGTCAGTAATCCCAGCACTTAGCAGACTGAGGCAGGAGGATCGCGGAGAGTTCGATGCCAGCCTGGGCTACTAGTGAGTTCAAAGCTAGAATTATAGAGTGAGACCCTGTCTCAAATTACATAGTGAGACCCTGTCTCAAACAAACAAACAAACAAACCCTTCTGTTTTTATGTTATTAAGTGTCTGATTTCTCTTTATTTACTTTTTATAATAACAGAACTCGTCATAAAAGCAAGAATGTATTAAGGGAGGGTCTGTATGCTCTGGCCACATTTTCTTTATTCTAATATACTACTATGGCTTGGCGCAAGTACAGGCAATTTACTCATCAGTTTTAGCAAATACAGCTGAATTCTCTAACTGATAAAGACTGATGTAATGTGAAAGACTCATTACACTAAAACCGTAGAGGAAGGGAATGTGGAACTGAAAAACAATACCTTAAAATTAGAGCAGTGTTGTCATTTATTTTTTGTTCTTAAGCCTTTTGTGAAAAATATCCTGCATCCAATTCTTTTACAAATTAAAAATATGTGAATTCCCTCTTTCAATATGAGATGTTAAATGTGTGTTACAGGTCATGGCTATCGGTCGCACGTTCGAGGAGAGTTTCCAGAAGGCTCTCCGGATGTGTCATCCATCTGTAGATGGTTTCACTACCCGTCTCCCTATGAACAAAGAATGGCCGTCTAACTTGGACCTCAAGAAAGAGCTCTCTGACCCATCTAGCACACGTATCTATGCCATTGCCAAGGTAATACGTGCCAGGGGGCCCAGAGCTACTATTTATCTTTTCTTTCAGAACATAGTCAGCATGGACTTTAGGAAAACCAAAGCACAAAGTGGTATTGAAATTCAAGGCTTTGGGGAAAACTTATTAATTCTCTTCAATAGAGATTTAGACTGGGGGCTTTTATGGATTTCATCAGGTGTTCCATAATTTTTTTTTTTTTATGTGGGTACCGGGAGTCGACCTCAGGACCCTGTGCTTGCCAGCAGGCACTTGTGCTGCTGAGCCATCTCACCGGCCCAAGGTGTTCTATAATTAATAAAAAATTATCCTTTTTTGTTGGACTGTAAGCCTGGACTTAACACATTGCAGTTTTAAAGGTTATTACATAGATAAAATGTGTCTTCCTTTTAGTATATGTAGTATCAGTCATCTTAAGTAGATTTGACAGTACTGACTTATTTTCTATACTTCCATTACTCATTCCTTGAAAATGTGTAAAATTGTATTTAGAAAAGAAAGCCCATATGGTTGTAACATTTAGTATGTGCTACCTACGACCCTAGCATAATTTTAATTTATTTGCTATTCTTTCTGTGTTTGAACAACAACAGCAGCAGGCTCTAAAGGACCTCCATGATTACAGGCTTTTCTATGTAATTATTTCATTGCTATTATTTTAGAACAAAAAAAGCCCCACACTTCCTCACTTCTTCCCGCTACTTCCTTTTGATGCAAATTATGTGCTTTATTAATCTCCTTTCATATTTACTGTGCTTAGAGTTTTGAAGTTTCAGTTCATCTGATTGTAGAAAAGGTGACTTGGGCAGCTGGAATCTGTCTGGTCAGAAATCCCTGCATGGCTTTTGACATTTAAGGAAGTGCAGGCATTAATCCTTCAACAGTATCAAACCATACTGAGTCCACAAAGCCCCACTGACCATTTTATGTGTATGTGTGCATAGGGGATGACTTGGAGAAAATATGAATTTTATTTTTAAGGAAGAAGTACAACTTTATCATTTGCCTTTGCAGCAACAGGAAAATGCTGTTTATTATTTTGAACTCACTGTAATTTTTACATCCATATGTTGAGAGTCCTGGGGCGCGAGAGCAAGGAGTGGAAGGGATGTCTCTATCACTGAATCGAATATGTACTCTCCTCGCTCTTATGGTTTTAAAATTTAGAATGTTTAAGTGCCCTTGAAATCCCAGGAGATACTATTATCTTTTGGTGGATGTTTTCAATGTTGAATTTCAAACTAAACATTTTTCTGGGGTGTTGGGAGGAGTGAAGTGGTGAGAAATTTTTCCAGAAAGCCATTTCACCTTTTAAAATTTATTGTTCCTATTGTGTTCAGTCTTTTATTTAGAAAGCAACCCATGATATTCACACACGCATTTGTGGATGTATTAAAACACACACACACACACACACACATACACACAAGTTTTCCTCAGGCCAACGACAGTAATAGATATTTTTCCCTAAGTTTGGCAATCATGTTTCCGCCACTTTGAGGCAGATGGAAAAGGAAAGTGTTTCTGAGTTCCCACCTAGGCTGTAAAACTCCAGCAAATCTCCCATTCTTTTCTAAAAGACTTCTAAAGGGTGAGAATTCAGGGCAAATGTGTGGAGGTTCATTCTTGCACAGAGTACCCCATGTACAAACAAGAAGTGCAGAGTCTGAAATATAAATTATTGTCTGCCAGAGCGCCTGGAGAAGGAACTGATGTGTGTTTGTTAGAGGTCATCATTACTGTTCATTTCCACAGCAACCAGGAACTTGGTGATTTTGACAGAGTGTAAGGACTGCGGAGGGCTGAAGGGGAAAAAGAATGAAGGGAGTGTGTAAATCTCTTGCTTTCATGATTCTTAGAAAAGGGCAACTTGCTCTGAGGTCTGACTTTTTTTAGCAGTCTTATTTCAGGATGACTGGATCATCACCTCTTTTGATTTGGGGAGAATGGAAGGCATTATTTTTAAGCTTGGGAACATTAAAGTAACCTCAAACGTGTTTTGGGTCATTATGGACTTCCTTACAGCAGTGTAACATGGCAAAGCTGGAGTACAGGAAGATGTGGTCCTACAAAAATGGCAGGATGTTGCTTTCTGTCAAAAGCGATAAATGTGACCGAGTTGTTCTTCCTCACAGCGAAACGACGACAGGATTGTGGGCCTTCCTTCCCTATGCATGACTGGTTGAAAACTTCATGCGACCTGTTGAAAGTATGAGTAACTTGAGGTTCAGTCTACCTTACGATATTGATGGCAACATTTAATTGTTCTTTTTTTTTTTTTTTTTTGTGGGTACCGGGGGTCAAACTCAGGACCTTGTGCACCAGCAGGCACCTGTGCCGCTGAGCGATATCACCAGCCCTTTTTTCGTATATGGGTACCAGGGGTCGAACTCAGGACCTCGCACTTGCCAGGCAGGAGCTTATGCCGCTGAGCCATCTCACCGGCCAGGTTAATTGTTCTTTTAATCAGTTGGAAAATAAGATTATAGGCCCTGGAAATATGATTTAATATCAGGAAGAATTAAACAAAGGAAACACAATTAGACTTAGGAAATGTATGATTTTAGATGTTCCTAGTAGATATCATTTTATTCTAGCCCATAGAATTGTGAGTCATGCTGTATCTCAACACGTATAATTGAGGCTTCTCTGATATTAGAACTAAGTAAAAGATTTAAGAAAACTAAACTTTTCTGGGTGAAATTTAAAAGCAGAGTTACTAGTTGTTTGCATTTCTCAGTGGGATTTAGAAATATAGGGTGTCATCCTAAAATAAAGTGGTTTTGAGATATTATTTTTCACTGGTAATGTATATGTATACATGTGTGTGTATATTAGTCAGCTTTCTGATTACTGGGATAAAATACCCAACCTCACCATTTAAAGGAGAAATGGTTTATTTGGTTCATGTGTCAGAGGTTTCAGTCCATGGTGGCCTGGCTTTAAGCAGGAACATCATGGCGGGAGGGTATATCGGAGTAAAGCTGCTTAGTTCATGGGGGCCAGGAAGTGGAGTGGAGAAACAGCACCAGAGAGGAAGTAGTGAAGCATCAGATACAGTACCCAATGTCATGCCTCCATGATCCACCCAGACAGATTCGTAAGTATCCTTTGTAATCCACTGGGTGGCTCCCAAGCCAATCATCTTGACAATCCACCTTAAATGGCACGATGTGTACATAGACATTTACATATATATCTATATAATATACGTGTTATATGTGTAAATGTATATCTATATATACACTCATAGAAGTAATAAGACTAAGCCTCTTTTGAGTGTGAAAGTTTTGGTTTTGGGAGTTTACCTCTCCTTTCAGGTGCATTTTCTACTTAGCTTGATGACTTAGTTGTAATTTTACTCTTGAGAAAGTGCCAAAGGAAGCTCAAGGGAAAGGCTAAGCTGTCTCAAATTGATTATGAATTATTACAACATTGTTTTGAAATTTATTGGCCTTTTGAAAAATACCTGTCTGAGCACAAAAGTCATGGTAACTGATTCAAAGTAATTTTCTGTTAGAAGTTCTTTGTGAGGAAATATTCTAAAAAAAGAAACAAATGCCAAGGCTGATCGGACCCATGGAGTCTCATTGCCTGTTGTATGTTCTATTGAAAATAGAATAAGACAATGAAAATGTGCTACTTGCTGAAGGTAACTATCACAATACCAGCTAAATGATCATTATATTCATTTTAGATTTCCTCACTAACCTATTTGGCTTAACTATAGTTTCAAGAGATTCTCTTTAATTCTGAAGACATGTTAAATGTAGGATACGTGTGACAGAAAGCAGGACCTGTCACTGGGACTGTACTGAGCACATGTCACTCTGACAGCTCAAGGCAAGTCCCTCCTCTGTATGCCATCTGTGGATGTAGTTGGTGGTATCTTTAGGTTTATTGGAAGAAACATCAGTGATGTTGGTTTCATGTTTTACTCTAAATAATGTGGAGAGAAATGACTACTCTCTGTTTCCAACCAAATAATACATTCAAAAAATGTTTGCCAATGAAAGTATCTCTTTTCTTTCTGTCAGGCCTTGGAAGACAACATGTCCCTTGATGAGATCGAGAAGCTCACATCCATTGACAAGTGGTTTTTATATAAGATGCGTGACATTTTAAACATGGAAAAGACACTGAAAAGGTTCAATAGGTAAGGCAGGATGGCTCATATTCACTCCAGATATCTTCTGTGCAGTTGTTGAATGGACTTTTTCTTACCCTTCAGCATTTAGCCAAAATTCTGTTTCAGTGAGTAAATAGTATCAGCAATGGGAAATAGTCACCATAACCAGAAGACAAATGACAGTTTTTAAAATTTGTCTTTCAAAGATATCTATTAATATTTATAATCATCTTCCATCCCTACTCTCGCCATCAAACATTGGGTTGAGTTTATTAGGTCTTTTGAATTTACAAATATTTGATATACATGTATGAATGTGCATGTTGTTAAATTACCGAATATTACCTAGATTTCAACTTTATCAATCAGCAATGAAATGAATAATACCTCTTTTCTATAACTTTTCTCTTAAATTTTGAAGTCTAGCTTTGACTTTTTTTTTTTTTTTGTGGGTACCGGGGGTCGACCTCAGGACCTCACGCACCAGCAGGCGCCCGTGCCGCTGAGCGATATCACCGGCCCCTTTTTTTGTATGTGGGTTCCGGGAGTTGAACTCGGGGCCCTCACGCTTGCCAGGCAGGCGCTTATGTCGCTGAGCCATCTCACCGGCCCCTAGCTTTGACTTTTAACAGCATTCTTCTTGCATTCTGATACTGTTAACAGTGGGATTTCCAAGTCAGCATGAAAACTAATCCACATTCAGGTTTTTGTTAGTAAACTCTTTACCTCTCACCAATTTACATTTTTATCTCCTGGATAGCCAATTATTTCTAAATTTCTTTTCATGTTGAGAATATTCCAATAATGTTAGTGTTTTAAAATCTACTTTTTTACTTTCCACAAGAAGACTGTTTTCTTAGGCACCTGAAGCTTATAAAATTATTGTGGGTCTTCAGCATGTATCCAAGATAAAAGGAGAATTTATTTTCAAATTAAGACAGAATGGTCTTCCTTCAGCTTCTCCCCTCTCAGAGAGCTCTGAAATATACTGTTATTGTAAAGAACAAACCTTGGGATATGTTTAGAAAAGGAAATTGTGTGCATGTGTGTGTATGTGTGTGTAAATTATTCTCAAATGATTGGAGAAAATTTAATTACTTAAAATGTTGTTGAGGACAGCGGACAATCTCAAAGCCAGTATTGCTCATCTATTTAGCAACTATAATATATAATTGGGTAGCTGGATTTGTCTATTCCAGGGGTGCACTAATTGGGCAATAAAAACATCTGCTTTTCTTTTGCAGCAAAATTAGGTGTTTTTTCCTAAATCTATTCAGTAATTGCCCTGTCAAATGCTTGATTTTGAAGACTGGGGATTCCTATCAGACAAAGAAGAAACCAGCTTTAGGTCCCTTAAATCATCCTTTCTAGAGATCACAAAAAATGAACAGTGGATAGCAAATAATTTAAGAATTGAGCCACTACATTCATCTTAGAATTTTGCTGACTTGATATTTTCTTTCTTCGTTTATGATACCAGCAGAACTTCCATGTTGAGTTATAGTTTGTTCTGCTGTGCGACTTCAGGCAGCAGATTCCAGAGGCCTATGAAACCACTCCAATTAAACCACATGAGGGTGCTAGAAACTTATAGTATGCCAAGAGTAGCAGTGAAAGAGACTTGGGCTGGGAAATAGCAGACGTTATTGTGATTTAAATTTCCACCTGATATACATTCTGATTTTTGGACAAATTTAATGTTTTAATTGAATAGTTTTTGTTACAGCCAGTAGTCAGGTTGAGATTCTAACTGAGCAGAAATAAGTGAATATTGATGGCAAAAAGATCCTTGAAGGATTGGAACAACTTGCTGTGTAGATCACTTACAATGTCTTTCTGACTTCCACATTCTGTTACATTTATTTGCTGATAATTGGAAAGTTTCAATCTCCATTTCCTGATATATTTTAAAAATAAAGATAATCTCTTTTGTTCACAATGATTTGTCTTAAAAACACTTAAT
This sequence comes from Erethizon dorsatum, assembly GCA_028451465.1. Taxonomy (NCBI): domain Eukaryota; kingdom Metazoa; phylum Chordata; class Mammalia; order Rodentia; family Erethizontidae; genus Erethizon; species Erethizon dorsatum. Next base: position 25,901,074 of record CM051835.1, on the reverse strand, counting down.
ATAAAGCTTGTGACAATTTAAAAGATTCCCCCAAATAATTTATTGTCTAGTGTGTCCACATCAAGGGAGGTTAAAATGAGTATTATATAGCAAAAGCTAAAGTAACTTGGAGTGGAACTCAGTAGACGATCCACAGCCCAGTTTACTGTTTATTTTTTGTAGTGTCACTGATGCACAGGTATGAACCATTTGGTGACGATTGTCCTTTAGAAATGTTAGGTAAATAAAAAGAATGGTTTACCACTGAAGCTGTCTGTCTCCCTCCTTCTGTGGCACATAGGGGTCTGATGTTAAAAGGATATAAAAACTGGTGGATTATAAGGGTATAGGACTTGGCTGTCCTCACCCTGTTTTGCTTATCCTCATCATAAGCCTGGACCACGAAGTCTTGTGCTTTATTTCCCTCTGCATCTAAATATCAGAAGGGTTAGTTCTCAAGGTATGCACTGCTGCTCTAACAATAATCATAGCTCTGTACTAATGGCTGACTAATGTAGTTGACTTACTAGGCTTACTAATGGTTCACTAATGTAGTTGCTATTACTAGGTTGGAGAGGGGTTGAGAAGATTAGCTATTCTTTTTACATTTGCGTTTATTTAAATATCTCAACTTCTCCTGTGATGGAAAATCTGATTTTGGGTGTAGGGTCAGGATGTAACTGTTTATTTGGCGTGTGTTCAGAGGATCTCAAATTTCTCCTGTCTCAGCATATCTCTGGTGCCATCGTGTGCAAGTTTCTTTACAAGTTTCACATAGGTCCCTTGGGAAATAGGCAACAAGGATCTCATTTGGTAGAAAACAAACTTAGAGAGAGGATGAATGTGGAATGCTGTACATGGATTAGGTTTTATTGGTTTCCTTCCTTGTGCATGAAAGGAGCATAGGCTATAAAGCCAGATCTATTGGGAAATAGTCTTATCCACTATGAAATCATGGGTGCACTATCTCCTTCACTTCTGTATCCCAACGTTTTTGCTGTCAATATCTACTTCATAGTTCTCTTGTGAAGCTTAAATGATATAAATATAAATGACTTCTGGTACATGGTGAGCGGCCAAAAGGGTTTTTCTCTTTTCTGAAAATCAAAATACTACTTGTTGTAAAAAAAGAGCATTTCATGATTTTAAATGTATGCATTTAAGGGTTCATTTTAAGAGTCATAATTTGCATTCGTTTATATATTTTGCAATGTATCTTCTTAATTTTCTGTGATGTATTTTCACTTATTTTAATACCAGATGTATTTTTTATTTTATTTATTTATTTTTTTGTGGGTACCGGGGGGTCGATCTCAGGACTTTGCGCGCCAGCAGGCGCCCGTGCCACTGAGCAATATCACCGGCCCCTTTTTCGTATGTGGGTTCCGGGAGTCGAACTTGGGCCCTCGCGCTTGCCGGGCAGGTGCTTACGCCGCTGAGCCATCTCATCGGCCCTACCAGATGTATTTTTAAAGAAGCAATGATAGCACTATTCCTATCAGAAGATCAATAGCAGTCTATTATGCTAATGAACCAAATGCTCTACAATTGTTAGTTATGCTGAAGTTTGAAAATCTAATGAACACATTTCCCAAGAGAGGATGAGAAATCACTTGCACTGATGCCCAGTTTGTGGCTTGTATTTGCCTATAGTCATCTGAAATGAAGTCTATTCTTTGACTCCAAATATACACACATTTTTAGAATATATGGACTGTCAATAAACTGGGTTGGGGGGGCCGGTGAGATGGCTCAGCGGCGTAAGTGCCTGCCTGTCAAGCGCAAGGGCCTGAGTTCGACTCCCGGAATCCACATACGAAAAAAGGGCCGGTGATATCACTCAGCGGCACGGGCGCCTGCTGGTGGGCAAGGTCCTGAGGTCGACCCCCGGTACCCACAAAAAAAAAATAAATAAAACTGGGTTGGGGAAAACAAAACAATGATTGTAACAAGACAGCTGTTATGGAAATATCTGATGAATTTTCTATGCCTGTGCAAAAGTAGAAATTGTAGTAAGAGATCCCTTTCCTCAAAGTTTGGAGGTAAATATGTATTACAAAATCCCAGCCTTCTGCAGGGTGATAAGTCAAGGTAAACACGTGTTAGAACAGTCAGCTCAGTCTTTTTGCTCTGCGTGCTCATCCCCATCAGAATTTAGGATGTAGTTTCCATGCCATGAGCACAGAAATGGCAACCCTTGCAAAACTTCCAGAGCAATATCCACTTACTGGTTTAGGTGATAACCATTATTCAGACTGATTCAGAAAGAAAAAATTCTCTTTTCCACTAGAGTTCGCTGACTTTTTCCTTTTCCTCTTAAATTGTTTATGGCTGCCCAAGAGGATGCTAGGAAAGTTGGCCATTCAAGGCAGTTTTCCCAATTTATAGGCTAGTATAGTGGCATTACCCAGGGCAACAGGATTTATAGTGGATTTCTTTAGGGTTTGAGAAGTTTCTCTTTACTCAGTGTGATGTGTGAGTTGCATCACATAGTATTTCCAGTGTCTTTTGTGAATATACATTGAAATTTAGATGTTTAATGGTTACCAAAGATCTATTAACCTCACATTATCAGAGAACTCTATAAGGAGTTTGACAAAGGTGATGTCTATTTTTTTGGAACTGCAACATGTGCACAAGCTTTACTGCTGAGCCATCCAAACTTTAGCACATATTCATGCTACCAACACTAACTCTTACATACAAGGTGCTTCTCCCCATAACATTTCCATAAATACTCTCTGAAAAATGTCCTTATTTTTCAGCTATTAAAAGAACAAAAATCTCACAATCCTTTTCTCCATTAGTACATAGATTTAATTTTAGTCATACAAAAAAGTCCAGCCTGGAGAGAAGTGCAAGTACCATTAGTCAAATAAATATGGCAAATGTCTTCGTCAGCTAGGCTCTTCTGATATACCTGATTCTCTATAGTAGCAAAAGAGTGGATTTAGAACTCTGCTAATTCAGAAACTTGATTTTTGATTCCATAATACTGAATGTCTTCAAAATGTATAATTCTGAATGTCTTCAAAGTAAAGTAATAATCACCAACTTTTTGAAATATATATCGGGTACTGTTCTGAGCACATTGTTCAAACTTGAGCGGGACTCCAGAGCCTAGGATATTTGGTAAACTGTTATATACTTGATGTTTAACCTGTTTGATTTGTTAAGCATATAAATACATACTATCTACGTTCAGGGGTCTGGAAAGGTAAATTAGGTAATATCCAGAGGGAATAAGACTACATATAATAGATACTTACAGCATAGTTATATTATCCAATAAATGGTTATAGTGCTATTGCTGTGAGCACGTGATAAAAGTTTCAACCGGGTTAATAATCAGGCAAGCACAGGTATAAGGATTCCTTGGTTGGACTGATATTGCTACAAGTAATATTAAAGCATTTTAATTTATAATATCATTTTGGAATAGCAGTCTTATAGTGAAAGACAATCCTGATACTTAAAGAAAAAAGAAATATGAATAAGCAAGAAAGGTATGTGAGAGTTCTAATTGCTAGCTTTAAGCACCTGTTTATTCTCTGCCTGTTACTCTAAAATTAATATTTAGTAGCTTATTTTGGGACTTCTTTAGCTATTTCCAACCAACATATCCAACTCAAGGATGTTATTATACATGCTTAATTCGTACAGTTTTGCTTTGTTTTATTAGCTAAAGCTAAGCTGTATGGCTTTGAGTTCTTCCTTTATATGATTAACTTCAAGAAGACTTCTAGTTTTTCCATGATTATTTACCAAATGGAAGATTTTCTACCATATGATGATTGTTAGTCCTGTTGTGTTCCATTAAATTTGGGCAATTTTGCTAGAAAGATCCATTTTCTCTGGTTTATGCACAATGCTATTTATGTAAGTAACATCATAGATGACTATTTAAAAAGAATCTGTTTTCACCCATTTTAGATGTTTAAAGTAGGGTATACACCCAGTGAGATACATTTCATAAAATGTAAGTTTTGGAAGCTAAGTTTTGGATTTATTTCTCTTCTAATTGTTGGCATAAATTTACTATGAGTTTATGTACGAATTATACAGAAATTGCTTTTATTCAGTATTTCATAGAGTTTATATGGAATATTTTCTTTGCTAAGCTTATTCTGATATTAAAATCCTCTTTCCCTTTCACTGCCACTTACTGCTACAATCGATGTAATAAAGGAGAGTAAAGTGTAGTTTTCAAGGGTCTGGTTTCCATCTGAATATCACTACGTTCAGAGTGATAAACTATGCCCATTGGTGAGTACTGAAAAATCATAGGTGTGCCTATTGCTTAGGAAAACAATCTAGGGCAAGCCTGGTGAGTTCCACTTGGGCGTTCAAGTGCTAAATTGAACTCTGTAAAGCTGGCCATTTCCCTGCAGCCACAAACTTCTGGCAGATGCAATAATGCAGGTGTCACCTTAGCTGAAACACTCCCTCTGAACGCCCTCTCCTACACATGCTAGTTTCCGTTGACTTTTTATTTAACTTGCTCATGAGGCATGGCAAAATCAGACAAGAATGTTTTGTGCTTGTATTTGATTGAAGTTTCCAGGGAAAAGTGTTACCCAAGAACTGTTAGAACTTAGCTATAAGAAGGAATAGTCAAGTGCTTTACTTTCTGGAGATAATATATAATTTCTGATAGAAAAAAATTAACGGGCTGTGAGATAGCTCAGCGGCATAAGTGCCTGCCTGGCAAGTGCAAGGTCCTGAGTTTGACTTCCAGTAACCACATGCGAAAAAAGGGCCGGTGATATCGCTCAGTGGCACAGGCGCCTGCTGGCGTGCGAGGTCCTGAGTTCAACCCCTGGTACCTACCAAAAAAAAAAAAAAAAAAGAGAAAAAAATTAACAACTTCAGCCTTAAAATATTAAACATAGAAGTAATTTAGGGAAATAAAAATATATAATTATGACACATATAATTTATCAGATACTGTAGTATGACATGCTTATTCTACTGTTTATTATTTTGGATATAAAAATGGGAATGAGGGTGTTTGGACGCTTTGGTGGAGCCCTCTGATTTGATTTGTAGAACTTGGTCTTATGTGCCCTTACATCACAACTAACTTATACTATCTTTCTAAGTTTCAATTTACTCTAATTTTATTTTAGTTTTTGGGAACTGGGAGTTGAACTCAGGACCTCATGCTTGCCAGGCAGGCACTGCGCCACTGAGCTATATCCCTGCCCCCAGTTTACTCTAATTTTAAAAAATCCCATTTTATTTCACTAGACAGACATACAACTAGATGACTATATGATGTATCTCATATCAAGTATTTAACACTACAGGAAACAATACATATTTGTTTGCTGTGAGCACGTGATAGGTTTTAGTCTTCATACTCCAAGCCACTTATATAATAAAAATTTCAAGAATATTAAAGATTGGGTTTTACCTAAACAAATTATTTTTTCTCTGTAAAAGAGGAATATCATTATGAGGAATTGTGTACTAATACCAAAAATATATTTTATTTCTACTCTGCTGTTATGCTCCATGTGACAAGATAGGATGTTTTAGGTGGTGTCATAGATTTGATAGGACCCTATTAATTTTTAAAACTAATGATTTATGGAATTAGATATAGTATCTTATATCAAATATTTAATGTTCTGAGAAACTTCATTTAATTTATTATTTAAATTGTGGTTTCATTGCTTTGACAAATTATTGTAAATTTTTGAAAATGTGGAAGAGTACTTATGATTCTGGTATGGACAAGATAAATGTTTTACTTAAAGACTTTTCAGAATACTATTCATATTATGATTATTATGTAATAATATGCATACTATATAATAATAAAATACATATTATAGTATATATTTTCCATATGTTAGTTTTTACAGATCTGATAGTTCCAAAATCTCGTTGATTTAAAACAACATACACACAGAATGTAGTGTATATCCACTAATGATTACTATATTATGTCTATGTCAGTATCTCTAACCTCAGTGTGATGGGGATGTATGCAATTGATGGCGTTTCTCATATTTGTTTATTAATATTTATGGAGTACCTACTTTGTGCCAGGCATTCCACTAGGTCCAGTGCCATTGGTGGGTGACTATTTGTTAGTCATTAGCCTGTCTATGATGGGTTTATGATCTATACAAATAGCTGTACCTAGACAAGATGCATTGTGGGCATATGAGAATCAGAAACTTGATCCATGACAGTTCAGTGAAGGTTAATAAAAAGAGCCCTGATACTTTAGTACTCTTGCACCTCCTGTAAGTCTCAGTATTTGATGCTGCTAGAGGGATCTATCCCTACCCCATATTTTATAGCAGAAATTTCTCCAAGGTTTCACAAGTCGTTCATGATAAAATGAAGATCTGAGTTCAGGACTTTGAGTCCAAGGACACCACTTTCTCTTTCAGTGTATCCCACTGATGTGTGAGTGAAGAGAAGAGAATTTACTACAAAATCAATAAAATAGGAGGACAGCCTTTTTTCTGTCTTAGAGAGAAAAGAGAGGAAGATAATTGAATAAGTCCTCAAAATTGATGAAGAACTGGTAGGAGTGGAAGCTCAACTGTAAGGAGGAAATTTATAGTGAAAAGAGATAGGTAAATGTATGATTCTCAGAAAGAGACAAGTTGTGTCTGCTCTTATTTTGTTTTGCTTCATGAAAGTGGGAATCTTACTATAGAGCAAGACAGCTTAAGAACAGAAATTAAACTTGTTGCTGCTTACCTACATGCTTGTTGTTTGAAATAGTTGAGGTCACATAGTTTCACTTCATTGCTCTGTAACTATTTCATATATGCTAGTATCATCCTCCAATTAGATTGAGAATTTCCCTAGGGCAAATACCGAATAACCTAATGTCTTAATACACTTCTTAATGAGAATTTGGTTGATTTGTATGAGTGTAGGATAGAGTTCAGCATTCTAAAATACAGTGCTAATTCTGAAACATATAAATGTTGTCTATTCTTTATTTTCTATATTTTGACATACAGAAAGCGCTCAAAAATATATGTACGATGATAAGTCAATTAAATACATAAGGAAATGTAATTGGTAGAAAGCAAAGATCAGAATTTTCAATCATGACAAAACAGAGGGAGATGTGGAGGGGAATACAGTTTGATTCCTGGTTGCTGAAAAGGACCCACAACATTATTAAGTGGAAAATGTGACTCTGTGTTGGAAGACATTATAAATCAATGTCTAGATTTTAATTTTTCAAAATATGGTTCCATATCTACTCATTAACTAGGAGGGCTCTGGATAAACATTTTTAATAAAAAGGGACTTATCTAATTGTTTTCTATTATTGGGGAGAGGGTACATACAAGTTAGCGTTAAAATACTCAGAGTTGCATTATAAAAATCACCAATGAAAAGAAGCCAGTATTTATACAGTTATGATTAAATAACTCACAGTTTTAAACTCATGCATTTTCTGAAAAGTTTACATGAGAAATATTCATAAATATTTTTAGTTGTATTGAATGATTTGACTTAACCAGGAAAGAAGGTTAAGGCAAAAAAAAAAAAAAAAAAAAAAAAAAAAAACCCAGAGTATTTATAATACAGACATCTGTATTTTTCTGGTGGAAAATATCACTATTCTATTTTTATGGATGGTGCAACTGAGTCACACCAAGGTATGTGTCACTCTTTATGTCATGCCAGTCAGGGGAATGCAGGGTTTCTGCCTTCAGTTCTAGTCACTAACGCTTTTCAAAAGCTCCTTTTTAGAGATATGACTTTTTTTTTTTTTTTTTTTTTGTGGGTACCGGGGGGACGACCTCAGGACCTGGCGCGCCAACAGGCACCCGTGCCGCTGAGCGATATCACCGGCCCCTTTTTCGTATGTGGGTTCCGGGAGTCGAACTCGGGCCTTCGCACTTGCAAGGCAGGCGCTTACGCCGCTGAGCCATCTCACCGGCCCTAGAGATATGACTTTTAAATCAGACAGCTGGAGATCAGTCCCTTCTTAGCTGTCACGTGGTGAGCTGCATGTTTTCCTGCCTGATTGTTGACCCTACTTAGAGCAGAGGCATTGCGAGGAATGTGCCCTTTTCTAGAACTCTTGGGAAAGCACAGGGAGCCTGGCAGGGAGAAAGCCCTGCAGGTCACTTTTAGAAGACATAAACAGAATTTCCAAGGATATGGAGGCCTAAAATAGGATATATATTTTTAAAATGTGTTTTATTTATGATAAAAGAGTATATATACATTCTTTTATATGTACAGATATATTTTTATTTAAATAAAATGCACGTGCCTTGTTTTTCCATGTTCACATGTGTGTGAGTAAAAACAACTGAGTGTAGAATGGAAATTAAATTTAGGCAAAATAGGCTTCCAGAGCTAAGAAGCTAGATAATCAGTTGCTGATCTCTAGGACTTTTTCACCTGTAATTAACTCTGAAGATGCTTTTATGGGGGCCCAAAGCCCCCACGTCTGACCTCGGCAAGGAAGGTGGGGTTCTGTCCTGAGCGCTGTGAGCAGCAGCCCTGCCTCCTGAGGGTGGAGGCCAGGGGGGATGTGTTCTGTAGGGAACGCATTCTCTTCAGAAGACAGATTTTGGTTTGCCAGGAGTAAAATCATGGTCACCCTCACTGCTTTAAGGTGCGGGTGCAGGGATTTTACCCAGGAGAGTGAAAAGACAAAGAAAGTTGAAGCACGGGGCCAAATGGAGGTGACTTGCCAGTTTTGTTTTGCCAAACTGTTTAAGTTTTTCTACTTTTCCTGCTCTTCCTCTTTTTCCTTCCTCTTTGTCCTTTGCCTCCCCTGATAAGTTGCTTGGTGTTACCTAAGCATTTAAGTGTTTACTGTTTTATTCAGTTCAGGAAATTTTTATCCTCTTTGGCATAGTTAATGTCTGATTCTAGGCTGTGGCCAGTTTCTAGAAGCCAAAACAATCATGTATTGAAAGTTATACATTTGTTGATTGGGACAACATATGTGGTATCTGGAAAAGTACCATTATGTGAAAACAGTACTTGATTTAAAAATGGAGAGTTTTTAAGATATAGGACTTTCAAATGCATTTGTTAGTAAACTAACATTGTAGCACATCAAAGAGGGCACTGTCTCAGTTTTCTGCTGAAGCTGTATAAAGTGTTCTCTTTTATCTGTGAGATTTAAATTCTAGACCCATATTCGCGGAAAACATGAGGTTTTATTTACTGAAAGCATTTTATTTGGGGGAGAGTATATATCAGATAGAATTAAAATTATAAATACATGTGTTAATCAGAAATAACAGAAGCACTATTCCATAATGTAGACTTTGCCTTTTACTTCAGTCTAATCAGATGAAACTTTTTTGATAAATAAAAGTATGCTTTATTATACACTAATAGACACGGTTAACTACTTTGATCAGGTGGTCTCCATTTGTTTTTCATCTTTACTGCATTGTGGGCAGCCTTAAGAGTACCAGCATTTTCAATTAAAAATCACTGATAAATAAAATGTCTTTCATTAAGACTCAAAATAACAACCTACCTACACTAGTTTATTTTCCACATTATTAGCTCTTTGTATTCATAGAAAATAATTATAATATTATATTCAATAGTATAGACCTGTCTTATTATAATAAGGTAATATCACAATATTTCTGGATTTATTGGTATCATTAAAGATTTGGGAAAAAATGAATATAGAATTCTGGAAATTAAAATTACCTGTTTGGGGGCTGGGAGTATAGCCCATTGGCAGAGTACTGGGTTCACACGTTGGCACTGGGAATAGTACTATTTAAAAATAACTACTGTGTCAATTTCACATAAGATTTCCTTTTTGTTTTGATCCTCTTGTTACTGTTGTTAATAATCTGTAGGTAAAATATAGTTTAAGTATGCTATCTCTTAAAAACCAATACTTGTGATATTGTAGCATTACTGTGATAGTCGGCTCAGATCCCATGAGATATGATGCTGTGTTTTATAAGAACATTGGTGTAAGTATTGTTCTGTATATGAGAGATAAAGATTGAGGGTTTAATTCCTTTTTAGTCGTAATTGCTATATGGAAACAAACATGGCACTTTCAAAAACGAAGAGAAGTTAGTAGTATTTACCCAGTTGTCTATGTTTTTATCCTTTGCTTTCCTAGGCCCCAGTCATATTTTTTAAAAAAGTCTTGCATTTCTTTTAAGAAAAAAGGTAAATTTTATCTCCTTGAAAGAATAGATGTCAAGACAATTAACTTCTCCACTGATGGCACCATTGTGATTTTTGTCATGGTCTTAAGCCTGAGAAATGCCAAAAAAAAAAAAAAAAAAAAAAAAATCAGTGAAGCCATGCAAAACTTAGGGAAGTTGGTACAGGGCTGCTAGGCAGAGCTCATATATCTCACTCACTTCTTTTTTCGTTATAAAGCGGGTGTCATTATTGAATGTTAGGCTTAATGATTTTTTTCAGCTTTTGTCTTTTGGAGGGTTTTTTTAAAAAGAGGATAATAATAAAATTGCAAGCTTGTCCCATAATTGTAGGCCAAGTGGAATGCTCATTTTCACGTTATAGCTTGTGCAATCTGGAGGGAAATTTGTTTAGTATTACTTGTGAGTTGGTGGATCAGATAAAAGCCAGTCAAGTGGAAGAGAGGCCTGTGTGAAGTGTGCGGGTCCCTTGGTAATTGCGATGCTGCAGGCGTTCCTCCAGTCCGCTAATAGATTTCCACAACTCCGCGGTGCCAGGTGAAAATTTCCTCATTAAGAGGAATTTATTCCATTTCCTTTTATCATTTATTATTGAAGAGCAAGTGTGAATGGAGGAACTTCAGAGAAGACAGGGTAGAATTTTAAACAATACCAAATCTACATTGGAAGTGGGAGAGAGAGGAGAAAGGCTTGTATTGTTTATAAACCAGACAGCATACGAGAGACTTCCTGCAGTAGAGGCCGAACCCTGCTGTCTATCGGGTAAAAGATTATGACAGTGTGTAAAAGTCTGAGTGTCTGGCTTTAAGGTGTTTTTTTCTCCCTGTAAAATTTCACACTGTCATTTTATTCTACCAGATAGAGAGAAACTGAAGATTATGAAAAGGCCAACAGCACAAACCTTCGGTGTGTCTTTGTTTTATTGTTTAGATTTTATTATGCAGTGATGAAAGTCTAACCTTTGAAGACTTTGCCCTTGAACTCTGAAAGCAAGAAAAGCTGGTAGGGGATATACAGATCATAGAGGGTACAGTTTTTAAGTGTGGAGTTAATGTGCATATGTTTAAAAGACTAAAAAATAAGATGCTAGTATGCATAAGTATATATCAAATAACAGAAGGCTACTTTAGTATACATGTTTTAAAACTGTGAGCTTTACTGCCATTCAGCTGATCACATTTTTAGCTTGGAATAAGGCTCCTTTGATTTACAATATACCACAAGTGCAGCATTTCCTACTGAGGCTTCAAAAAGCAGTTTGAATTACAATTTTAGCGTTTATATTTCTTTTAGTAATTATTCTGTTTTGAATTTGTTCCAGACTAACATTTTCACTTTGAAAAAATAAATGTTATAGCCTCATTCCTAAAATAAGATTCTACTTAGCTTGATTTTACAACAACAACAACAACGACCACAAAAACTTACCGGTGGTGGAAGTTGTTTTGAGCAGACAAAATGGAGGGTAGCCTGGTAGTGGCAAATAAAGAGGAAGAGCCCATATCTGCCTCTCCACATTGTTAAATGGGCTTTATGTTCACTTAAGATTATTCGTCTTGAATTTGACTCCAAGGAGGTTTAACCTTATCTAAATCACTGGCCCAAAGCTAATGAAACATGCCTTCAAACTGTCTCTTCTTTTATTTTATTACAATAGGACACAAAATAAAATCTTGTATCAAAACAAGTTGGCAATGACATCAATTTTCTCCATGTGTAGTGATACGCCAGCAAGCCTTGGACTATACAGGAGCAGAGGAGAGAACAGGTCGGGAAAATCAGAGTGACTCAGCTTGTCCCTGTCATGGAGTTAGGGTAACCTAGGTAGCACTTGTCTTTGGAGTGTTATGGTGGGTTAGGATCAACATCTATTTCTCAATAGCAGGTCTACAAAGTGCTGTAGACTATTTAATATGTCTAAAGAGTAAAAATTAATAACCAGAGAGACTATGAACGAAATATTATAAAAGAAATTACAACACTTTGAATGTTATGTAAGCACTCTCAGTGTTATCATTCAAGTTAAGGTAGATGAATTCATTACTAATATGCCATACTAATTTAATACACTCTAATTTTCAAGGCGTTTAAATATTATGTCATGTTATTTATTTAGTTATTTGCATATTGGGCAAGGTTAAAATGTTTTTGGTGTATCAGGAAAATATTCTTAAGAATTAGCTCAGGAGTTTAAAATGTATACTGGGCAGGTGTAGCTCAATGTATCTGTTTCAAAATTCTCACCTGGGATGACTTGAGAGGCGACTCTGTAGGAGTAGTTTTCACCCTGCTCTGGAGTATCACTCGTAATCATTATTTTGTCTTACTGTTTCTCTTGCCAGTCTCCTCTTATAAATAATGAGAGCTCTTTGGAGTGGGGGATTCTATAGGGGAGCAATAACAACTGAGTTACTCTTAGTGACAGATAGCTATTTTTTTGTTTTTTTTTGCTACCAGAGCTGAGTACAAAATTAATTCACTTCACTTTTTTTAATGCACAAGATTGATGCTATTCATCACCCTTTCTTTTATTCCTCCCTCCTTTATTCCCTCCCTCCCTTGCTTCCTTCTTTCCTGTCTTTGCTCATAAGAGTCAAATTTTTTTTCATGAGTAGAAAGAAAAAAGTGAATATTTGCTGAAGATATCTGAAAATATACTCTATTGAACTCTTATGGTGAAAAGGAATAAGAGGAATCATGTATGTTCCTGTATAAAAAAGACTGCATTTCTGAATATGGAAGAAACAAATGCAAATTTATTGAATCCCCAATAGAAATGTGAGGAATGAAATAGTTTTTAAAAATATTTATTTAATATCATTATTTATGCTTTTCATTTAAAGCAACATAGCAATGACCTTTAAATAACTGATTGGTATTCCATATAAGAAGGAGTAAAAATAAATCATTCAAGACCTAAACAAAACAAAACAAAAGCAAAAAATCTACAGCAACAAAGAGAAGCATGTGACCAAAAAAACTTACGATCAATGCATGACTTCTGCTTATTTCTGGGCTAGAACTTGCATTTACAGTGCTGCTAATCCATAGTTGTAACTGTGAGTTTGATGGTTCGTCTGAACACATAGGTGTGCTTCAGTCTTGGACCACTGTTTTTTTAGGGTTAGGGCTTTAGTAAGTTAAGTTAAATGGTCATCAATGCAGTAATATAACATGGGTTTTGCCATTGATAGTTTTACATTAATAAGAAAATATTGTATTGAAAATCTATTTATTCTTTGCTTGTTGTTCCTTCATTGCTAACCAGCAATGATGGGAAAATGGTTTATAGTAAGTACCTAGAAAAACCTGTAGGTAAGATTTTGTCCAGTGCTACATGTGCATGATTCCTGTACCTAATCTAAGGTTTATCCCTATGTTTTAATACAATTACAGACCACAGAAAAATATGTAGCCTTCCCCCATGCATGTAAACATTAATATGGTTTGAGATCTGCAAACTCACAATCAGAGATTTGTTTTTAAAAGGCTCTCATCTAAAATTCTATCATAGAAAAATAGATTATTTGTAGTGTATTTGTACTTTGGGGCTGAATGCATACTTGCACATAAATAAGCAATTTGTGTAGGAGCAACTTGGCAAGAAAGTGGAAACACATTCATTAAACAAGTGGTAACAACAAAATCTATCCTCTATCTTTTCTTAATTTCTTAAAAACTAAGGATAATAATAATTTTAAGTACTTCGTAGTCCTTAAAGATCAGAAATCACACGTGGGGTAAAGTGTTTCCAGGCATCCGTGGAGTCTCTTCTCCGTACCACAGCCTGGTCTTACCTACATTTTTCTGATAGCGTCTCTCACAGTGTAGACACATGCATGGCTGTTAGACTATATACCCTGACCTCTTTGAGGGTGAGAGTTCTACATGTCCTCTCCATATCACTCCTATAGGCAACACAAGTCGGATACACAGCACATGCTTGCTGAGTGTAAAAGGGCAGATGGAAGAATTACAATGAATGTCGCTGCACTCCCCCCATCCAGTCTTCAGCTCACGCTTTCCAGCTATAGATGCTCAGCATATTTTCAATACCTGTGGAGTCTATCGTTGCCCTCAAATTATTGCAGATACTGTTGCCCTTGCCTATGGCACATCTGTAACTCCATCTATATAAAGCTGAACTTTCTTTATGGCTCTGTGTACAGCTCTGACTGCCATGGTATTTCACAAGTACAACCACTCACACTGTTATCTCTTTTCTTTGACCTTACGGTGCACCACACATCTTATCCCTCCATAAATTGCTTTGACTCACTCTCTGTCACTCCATTGTTTCCAATACTGTTTTTGTACCATCTGAAGTAGCACTGTTGAGTACAAAGTCCTATAAGGAAATATTCTGTAATCTGTCTGTCTGATATAGTAGCTTCTGGCCACATGTGGCTATCAAGTGCTTGAAATGTGGCTAGAATAACTATAGATCTAAAATTTTGGTTTTTCAAAAATTTAATTAATTGACCTTTAAATTTAAGTAACCGCATGGCTAGTGGCTACCATATTGGACAGAAAAATTCTCGATCATATTGCATATGGCTTGGCATGTATTCTAAGTAATAATACTTAATATGAGGTTGTAATCAAGAATTTGACAGAAAAACATGTTGCTCTGAAAGGATTCTTATCAAAACCTTGGCAAAATTAAATTAACAATAAAAATAGAAGGATAAGTGATTAAATGCATTGGAAGAAATAATACACTGATTTGAAACAGACGGGAATTCAGGTACTATAGAAAAAAACAAACTAGGAAGAGTTAAAGGTGCAAAAACCCAAACTAGTACTGATACTAGACAGCCAGAAACAAAGTCATTATATGTACCAGATTGATTGTTTCTTCTCCAAACTCAGAGTATGAATTAATTAAATAAAATGACCGAAGATTAGAATGAACAAAAAGCAAGAGATTTAATTCAATTACATTCTATTAACAGGATTTCATGAAAATGCTTTATTTAGTATAAGTTAGATCTTCTGATAATATGCTATTATATTTTAGATTCATTGTATTGACTATTGAACTATAATAAAATGGAATTTCATTGTATTGACTATTATTTGAAATAGCCCACAAGTGTGTGGTTAGGGATGTTTTACAGTAGTTTTATTCTTCTGTACCTTAGCTCTTGACCAATTAATTTTCTCTACATTTTAAAATCTAGTTACAAGCTGATTTCAACTGATTCTTTTACTTTTCTACAAGAAAGAGTTGTAATTTCTTTTATTCATTTAATAAATATTTATTGAATGCTGTCTGTGGGCCAGATAATGGTGTAGGTTTTGGGAATAATCTGGTGAGTGAGCCAAATATAATCTTTGCCCTCGTGGAACATAAACGTAGCAGGAAAAAAACATATTTGGTGAATAAATGTTAAAAAAAATTAAAAATATCAGGTGATAATGACATGCTAAAGCAAATGGCTCTGACTATGCCCAGGGCCCTAAGGAAAAGAGTCAGGGAACATCTCAGGAACAGCTGGATGGGGGAACCCAAACTCAGTGGTTTCATGGATGAGGCTTGATTTTAGCTGACCTTTGAAGGGTGGCTGAGAGTTCAGGAAAATCTGGATAGGTAAAGGGTGTGTCAAAAAGCATTGTAGGTGAGAGAAATAGTACAAAGTCTACATTATAGAAAAGAGCATGGAAGAAAATGGAAATCTAGCTTGAATGGAAAATAATTATAAAACCACAAAGCTTTCTTCTCAACTAGACAAATGTGTGGTGTTAGGAAATGGAGGCAGTGTATGGAGGGAGAGGGTACACAGTCTGAAGCAATACTGGGACACCAGGTGGGGGTGATTCTCTGGATAGATCAAGAGCACAAGTCAGGCATTGGAGAAGAGGCATGGATTTGCAAATCATCAACCAGGTATGCTACTTGAGCCCCTAACAGTGGCTCAATCGATAGAGGAGAGAAAATAGCTAGGCTAAAACAGGTGACAAAGTGTAGAGCCTTAGGGAAAAAACAGTAAATAGTAAAAAAGTAGTGCAGGAAGTAACTTAGTAGAAGCCAAAATAGCTATGTTTGGAAATGATGGAAAATCAAGAGGTGATGATATGTTGTGGAAATTGAAAACTGATTTAGAGAACGAAGTCCCTGAATACCACTGAACAAGAACATTTAACAGAAGAATAGATGCTGAAGCCAAAAATGAAATAAGGAAATAAAAAAGACAGAGTGTAAAGGGTGTGAAAGTAGAACCCCGTGGAGAGGTCAGCACTGGCAATGTAGAAGACTTTATCATAGAGGATGTAAGATCTAGCAGGTTAGTTATTTTTATATTTTTGAAAGATGAGGAGACCTAAGTAAGTTTGTCAGGAGGAAACAAGGTGTCTTTGTTGTTTTTTGAAATAGAACAGTTTAGTGCTTCCGACTGTGTTTGTTCTGACCTCCAACCCTCTTTGCCATCATATTCCAGCGAGTCCATTTCTGAAGAGACCCTGAGGAAAGCAAAGGAGATCGGCTTCTCAGACAAGCAGATTTCGAAATGCCTGGGACTGACTGAGGCCCAGACGAGGGAACTGAGACTGAAGAAAAACATCCACCCTTGGGTTAAACAGGTGAGAGAGTTTCCTATTCTACCAGGATATCTTTGATGAAATATAGGCACCAACTCACCATACTTTTCTCAATAAAAAGCAAGGTGTGTTTAGGAAATCAGCTTGCTTGTGTGATTGATGCTCATGATGTCACCAGTTTTATTTAATGCAGGGATGATTTATGCCTAAAAGGGAAAGAAGAAGAGTGGACACAGGGCTGTAAAAATATGAATGAATACCTGATTTTCCTAAATAAAAGAAAAAAATCAAACTGACCTCTCCTTTGTTTTTTGATCTGTGTCTAAATATATTTGTAATAAGAGAAATTGTTAGTATGATAATAGAAGGATTTGAAATACCCTAGCATGATGGTGAGCCTTTTGAAAATAATAGTTATCTCCATTGGCACTTAGATTTTACAGGGCAATACTTTATTTTAAGTGCCCCATCATTATGGTTCATTTAGTATTCATTGTGATAGGGCTGGGCTTAATGAGGTCATGTAGTATTCATGACAATCACACATGAATGTTCATAGGTGTATGTGCTTCTTCTTTTTGCTTTTAATGGAAGGAATACCTTGGTTTAAAGTACCACCAGCTGCTTTTTGTCCTTTAAAAGCATTGGCTTTTCTCTGTGTGCTTGGGAGGCACATGGATACCCTTAGGTCTCAAGCTTGATGCTAAATATTTTCTACTCAGCAATTATTATCTTTCTTCCTGCTCACCTGTCTTATACCAGCTTGCCCTGTCGGCCTCAAATTCTTGCTCACTAAGCTGAGCTATTTGGCTCTGGAGAGCAGAATTGATTTACTTTTTCTAAATGTGTTCAATGAGATTCTGATCTGCTACCCTCTGCTATGGTTTATGGTATTTATGTGATCTTATTTCTTATAGCCTTTGGTAACTTACATCCTATGCGTTACTTGTAAACCAAAGACATCTTTATGCATAGGTCGCTTTGCTCTGATTTAGATTTCACACACCTGCTTTAGATAGCTGGTTGAGTTAGTTTTCCTGGTAATTAGTGGACCATAGGATCATCTTGTCCTGTTCAAGGGAGGTAGTGATCCAGCAGTGCTCTGGGGGCTGTGTAGCAATTATCGCTTAAGTGATAACTAGATTGTATTGTTTTCTCTCTTCTTTCATTTTCACAATTAGAAAGCAATTAGATCGCACATAGCTTTTCCTGTCTTTATGTTTGACAGTACTAGATGTTAAAGAAATATGAAACCAGCACAAAAAACCCGTAGTCTTAAAAATTATAAAGAGAGAGGGAGTAAAATAATTAATTAACTGATTTTCTTTTGCAGATAGATACACTCGCTGCAGAATACCCATCTGTAACAAATTACCTGTATGTGACCTACAATGGTCAGGTAGGAAGTGCCGAACTGTCTTTTACAGAGAGCGCTAGATTTAACAGCTAAGCCATATCAGGGAACACATATTTTTCATCTTTGATTATCTAGCAATCTTGGTAGTAAAAATTACATCATGTGAGTCAGATGCAGTGATCATTTCTATCCTCATTTTTTAAGAACTGCCTTAAGATAATGAAATCAAGCAAGTTAAATATAAGCACAGCGATTACATGAGCATAAAATTATGCTGTGTTCTCATGACTATTTAATTTGCTAATTCTGAGCTAAGTCAGTTTTTGCAAGTGAATAAAGCTTATATAATACTTTTTCCTAGTGAGTTCCCAGAGTTAAGAACATGCTTGTGAACAAAGCAAGAATATAAAGACAAACTTACATATAAGACAATTAGTTTAATTAAATGGAAGAATAACATAATAATTTCCATATTTTCTATTTTTTTTTCCACCCCAGGAGCATGATATCAATTTTGATGAACATGGAATGATGGTGCTGGGCTGTGGTCCATATCACATTGGTAAAATGATGACTTCTATTTACATAGGATTTACAATTCATATTTGCATAAACATCGATTCCATTTTTTTCCAGAAAGATGTGAAATAAATGCCATTACAATTTGCAAATCAGGAAGCTGAGGTTCAGAGCACTAAAACCCAAACTTGTATAGCTATTTAGTGGTAGCAGTGAAACTTAAACACGGATCTCAAGTACAAATGTAACCTCATCTCACCATATCTTTTTATCACTTTTGTCCTTATTAAGTGAATCAAGTCTCTCACTGGGGTTGGAGACTGGAATAGACTTCAGCTATATCTCTTCTAACATAGTTCCTCATAAGGCTCTAAATGTGCTAGAGGAGTTTATTGCAGATCTAACCTTCTATAGGTTTTCTGTTTACATCAAATGCAAAGAGTTTGTTTCATTGGTAGGTAGAGAATTACACAATCTAATTAAAATATACTCAGCAGAGTTTGTGACATTTCCTCCCTAGTCAATCAAAATTAGATGCTTAATAACCACTCAGCTCTATTACAGTTGCCAGGTGTACATTAAATGGATAGTGATATTAGTGAACAAGAACATTTCACATTTAGTCATTAAAAGGCATTCTAATATGGAAATGATAACATTTATGATTTAGTAGTCTTTCTTTGAGCATAGTTTCTACAATTACACTAGTTGCCTCAAAATATACTAGTTTTACCAAGTCTTAAAATAGGCCAAAAGTATCATTTTTACCCTTTAATTACAATCTTGGTCCATTTCTGCTACTATAACAAAATGCTTGAACCTAGGTGATTTATAAAATACCAAAACACTTCTCACAGTTCTGGAAGGTAGAAAGTCCAAGATCAAAGGACCAGCAAGTTCAGTTATCTGTGAGGGTTGGGTCTCTGCTTCTAAGATCACATCTTGAACCCTGCATTCTCTGGCAAGAAGGAATGCTGCGTCCTCACTGGCAGAAGGCAGAGAGGTACAAAGGAACAAAACTCTCTCCCAAGGACTTTTATTATAGCAGTGGCCTTTTGACAATGGCTCTTCTCAAATACCTCTTGAAAGGCCCACCTTACAGTAATGTCGCATCAGTGATTAAATTTCCAACACATGAATCTGAATTCTGACTCAGATCATAGCAGTCATCTTATGGCTTAATGGTTTAAACATCTTCATCAGCATATACTCTTCTCTTCTCTAGATTTTTTTTTCTTATCTTCAGTTTTACCTAATTTATGCAACAATGCTACATTACTTTAGGGTACAGAAAAGGTTAGCAGAGCTGTTAATCAAGTGTATATTTACTTGATAGTGAGAATTAACATGCTACTACTTTTGGACACCATATTTTTGACAAGATTTAAGTACTAGAATTTTCAGTTCTATAGCATCCCAGCAGAGGTGATATTTTGAGGCATTTGGATCATTATTATACTCCAAATTACTCATAGAAGGTCACTCACGCTGCATGGGGTGGCCCCTCAGGTTTAGAAGGATATGTATAGAAAGGATAGGTCTTTCCCATCAATAAAGACATGTCAGAGATATAAGGCATTTGGGGGATCATGGTTTAGTTCTTAAACAGCAGGTTAAGTGGAAAGATTGAAATAAGAACTCGAGTATTCTGATCGCTGGATTAACTCTTTTTGTGAATTGAGGTCAGTGTGTTCACTTTGAATTTCTTTTTTGTTAATTAGTTTTATTTTTATCATTAAAATTATCTCCCATTAACGTTTTTCTAAATGCTTCAAATATGGAGATTATCTACTGCAGAATTACAGCAGTAGAAAAGCCAATATTTCATTGCTATTTAGTTAGAACCTGCTTTGCTCAGTATTAATACAATGTCTTGTAGGTTTGAAATTTATATTTTGAAAATTTAAAAATTAAATTGGAAGGTTTTTGCTTCCTCTTCCTGGACTGACTGGCAATATATATTTTCTCTGCTTTTCTTTGCATTGTAGCTTCATGCTTCTCTTACCCCTTTTGCCAATCTCGCTGTCCCTGCAGGCAGCAGTGTAGAATTTGATTGGTGTGCTGTCTCCAGCATCCGCACACTGCGTCAACTTGGCAAGAAGACAGTGGTGGTGAACTGCAACCCTGAGACTGTGAGCACGGACTTTGACGAGTGTGACAAACTGTACTTTGAAGAGTTGTCTTTGGAGAGAATCCTAGACATCTACCATCAGGAGGTAAAAGAAGAAAAATATATGCAGTAGATACTTCATACATACCTCTATCTATGTAGGTAGATTTATATTGTAGTTCTCCTAAGGAGAAAGAGCTGCCAGTATCTTCCTTTGCCTAATGTTATACTGACCTCTGAAAAACAAACAAACAAACAAACAAGAAGAAAGGAAGGAAGGAAGGAAGGAAGCAAAGAAAGAAAGAGGTAGAAAGAAATCATTCTGGTTTTATAATCTTGAGGATCTGACGACCTACAGTGATTATTTTCATATGAAAGTCTTATTTTCTTTCTAAGCATTAAACTCTATTTGGTAACATGTACCAGCTAGCTATTAACTAGAACAAGATGACCTCTCATAAATATCTTGCACAAGGATTAAATTAGTCACCTAGAGATTTAATAAACAGCCTCTCCTTTGTTCAGGTGACACAGTTTAATGATCCACACTTCCCAGAGAAGTCAGTTGTTCTCCAAGGACCAGTTAATTCCTTGTTCCACCAGATGAAGCTGTTAGTCTTCAGTTCAAGATCAATAAGTCCATTCTGAATGATTTTTGTTCCTTTGTGGCCTTTTCTTCCCATTGCTCCTCCAACCCCACATAGATATGGAGTGTAGCTCCACTGTGGGTTCCAAAGATTGTAGGTTACTGTAAGTCTGTGCAACAATTAAAAAAATAACTACTGGAAAGTTCTAGAGTAATTTCCAGTAATTTGATGTTATTATAGTCAATTTCTAGTAATATTCATCCCTGTGTGTAAAATATGATTTCTTGGGGAAAAAAAGTGCTGAATTGAAGCAACAAAATTTAATTCTAGCTTCAACCTTGTTATTCATTGTTCCATCTTTTTTTTGTTAATGAATCACGTGAATGTACGATTATGCTACATGTAGGTACCATGATGATAACATGGAATTTATGGTTGAAATCACACTTTAAAGTATACAGTGCTAGATTAATGTTTTGATTTTATTATTATAAAGAAAACTAGACAAATTTAGGAAGTATAGTTATCTATTTAGGCCTGGTGTACTAATATTAATGCAATATAATGTGATGCAGTAGATAGAAAATAAGCTTTTGTATTCTTCTCTCCAACAGGTTTTTTTAAAGACTCCTTAGTATCCATTGTTATATAAGGGTGGCCATTCAAACAAGTGCATTCTACAGATATTTCTTGAACACCTTGTAAATGCCATGTTCAGTGGGATAGATATTTGTATGACCAGTTAAGACATAAAACTGAGATTCATGATATGAATATGTGAAAAATCATGTACTTGCTTTAAAAATATTAAAAAGCATTGGAGGTAACAGCAGCAGGCATTTTACACATTATTTCCCTCTGAATAACTATATCCAAAAGCGTGACTGCTTTTGGATATATTAATGAGATTCTTTTAATATAAATGAAATATCATAGAAAAAGTAAGCTGCAATTCTTTGAAACTGATGTTTAAAATTATATATATGATGAGGTCAAAATGTTACTTATGTTTAAGAACATATGAACAATATTGCAGTAATGTAGTCTTTAGATTATTTCACAGGAAATGTTATGCAGCGTATCAGACACACATGTACATGTAGGTCTGTGTTTCCTTTTATGAGGTTGCTGTGTGTCTCCTCGGAGCAGACTCCATAATGCTGCTCTCTGGTCTCTCCTCAGAAGGGTGCCCACCCCTGCAGGACACTGCCCTTCTAGCTTGGGTGCCCTTAGTGGTGCCGAAGGCTCTGAGGTGGTCAGTAGTGAAAGCACGGCTAAACTTACTGGGAAGCACGCATCTGAGTCACTTAGAAGGGCAATACACAGCTACATGTGACAACAGAATGTGTGATGGGTCTCCTAATCTGGGTCTCTTGGTCTAGTTCTGGGCCAAGGCTGTTTCCATGGCAACCTCTAAAGAAAACAGAGGGGGAAGTCAGAGAAAAGACTTGCCACATAGGTAAAGCAGGAAGAGGTCTTCAACACATGTTGAATGAGAAGTACTCAAGTCACCTCCCCATTTGCTTTAAGTTTTTAAAAATAAAATGTGATAGCAATATAGTCTTCTGGCTCTTAGACATCACACACTGATGCCTTATTTTTTTTGTTTGTTTGCTTTTTTGGTGTGTGGAAAAGGGCCAGTTAGTGTCTGCCATCTTTTATCGATGATATTTTGCCTGGATAACAGTTTTGCTTCAGGTAATCTTTATAAAGCAAAAAAGGTGTTCTCAAAGTATTTTGAGGTGAATGACTTGAAATTGTTACATGTTCATAGAGGCTGCAGCGCTGTGTTTCTCATTTGCTAGATCTATTTGCTGGTGATATATAATTCAATTATCTTTACAGGCTACAATATCAATACAGATCACACAGGTCTGGTTTCAAATTTAGATTTCCCCTTGATTTTTTGGAGGTTCATGGTTTGAAAAGTTATATGAACAAACATTAACTTTCTTCTGTATCCAATCCTCATTTAGGGCCCATTTCTCAATTCTTTTTGTGCTTGTTAATTAAAAAACATATTTGTGCTGGATAGAATGATACACATCTGTGGAAGCTGAGGCAGGAGGTTACCTGAGTCCAGGAGTTTAAGATCATCTGGGAAATACAGCAAGTTACCATCTCAAAAACAATGACAAAGAAAAAACAAAAACAGATTTGATTTAAGAATACCAAGCAATGTTTCTGACACCTGTTGATGTCCCTGTGTAGTTTGAGTTTGGCTTTAATAATTTTTTCTTGTTTTGTTTTCGTGCATGCTTTGCTGGACTGTATCTCATAAAAATATACTCTGCTTAACGGTTTAATTGTCCTGATATACATGTATATTATATGTATACATATACATATCTGTATATGTATATATATGTATATAGACATACAATGGTACATCTATAACACAGGGGTGAAATGGATGAATTAATTATAGACATTAGTTAGTGATAGGCAAACTCACTAGAGAAAACATGACCCTAAACAGCATTGAGGTTCATTTTTTGTACCATTTGTTTTAGTTATAATTAAATATAATCCTAAGGTTCTACATAGAATTTAAACATGTGCTACTAAAATTCAAATTACTATAATATAAAGCATGAGCCTTCTCACTGGCAGATGTATAAATGATGGAATTTTATAAATTGGAGACCATCCATGCAATTGCAAAAATCAGGGCCATTTTTAATGAAGCAAATGCTTTTTATATTAGTAAGATAAAATTTCTCACATCATATTTTGCGTAAAATACACCACTTAATCAGGGATAACCAAAATGATCAGTGCCTAGGAGAAATTAAGATGATCTCAAATAAATTTGAAGATTATTCTTTTAATTCCTTAGTGTTCAAAATAAATTTCTGGTGTGACTGCAGCTTGCATATTGTTTGAGAAATATTCCTGTACTACCTTATCTTGATGACATTAGGCTTAAAAAATTAGCAACTAAGATAACAAAAATGGTATCAAAGTGAGAATGTAGCTCAGTAATAGATTGCATGCCTGCCATTCTTAAGGCCCTAGCACAGAAAAAAATATATATACCGTATGATTTTAGATTGAATTCTTCTATGAAACTGTCCAACATCAACTTCATCTAGCAAGTGTGTTCTCATACTGAATCCCTTTTGCTGTATGAGCAAAATCTGCACTACACCATCGTGGTTTTCCTATAGACCATTCCCATGGGCATGATTTATCTTCCCAGTGATGATCTATATACCTGTAGATCAATGATGAGAATTCAGTTTTGCATTAAAAGTTCTTCTATTTACCACTTTTCCAAAAGAATGTTTCATAAATAAATAGTACATTTCTTATCTTCCAATATTAACCACTGCAGAAAGTAGTTGTAAAAGTAGAGTTAACCTGTATTTGACCATACATGACTATTATATTTATTACTTGACCATAGCTGTTTTACAGTCTGCAGGATTGAATTCTAGAGATTTTAGCTCACTCTCAGACTTGAGCTCTTTATTTGTTAGGTAAAAGATGTGGGCAAGTCAATTCATTTAAGTTTTTATAGCTATAAATTGGGCTTACAATAACCACCTCAAAGGTACACTGTGAAGATCAAAACATAGTCCGGAATCCATAGCAAATTTGTCAATAAAAGGTTGCATCTATTATTCTTGCCTTGAAAGTTATTTTCTTAGAAAATACAATGCAATTTAAAAGAGCTACTTTGAAGAAACATTGATGTGTTTATTAAAAAGGCTTATGATTCAACTTTAAACTCCTCTTAAGTCTGTGACTCCAACTTTTCCTACTTCTCTTTTAATTTTCAAAAATTATTTTGAAGTCCTTCATAAGGGGCTTTTTGTATACATTTACTTGTATTTGTTTTTAAGCCCCTGCAACATTGACGACACTGCTAATAAACCAAAGATAATAAGAAAAAATATTATAGTAAAGAGAATGGTTCTTTTTAAAGGGTTTGCAAAAATGTATCTGAACACATTTTAAAATGATGATAAAAGTAGCTGAAGTACACTTTTAAATATGCAGAATGAAGTATTATTACTTTCGGTAGTGTTTATAATGCCTTTAAGCAGTTAGTTTCAGGGTGTTTGTTTAGGTGGTACTGTAATTGCTTTCATCAGGGAGAAATTAGCTTCGTACCTTCTAAGAATATTTTAGAACAATCTGAAGTAATGATAAAATATATTTGGCACATTATCTATCACTTTGAAAACTCTACTAATATTCACTAGTGGGTCATTAGGGCAAACACAAATTATGCCAAGCTAAATGGACTATTAGATGTAGTATTTTTGGCAGTAATAATCATGTCTTATTTATAAGTTCACAGTATATGTAAGATTTTTAATATTTATTATCTTATTTCATCTGCACATCAGTTACGTGCCATGGGCAAGTATTATGCTAATTTTATAGGCAGGAAGACTGAATCTCTGGGTGTGTACACAGCTGGTATACACAGGGAACGAAGATGGGGAGGGACTTCTCACTGTAAACCCAACTCCCACTGTCATGCCTGGCTTCTCCTTACTAGTAACCCCAGTTTTAGGGAACTTGAAGATTTGGTGGGCTAATTTTTTTTTTATCTTGAAGTTTTGACTGCTAATAGGAGATTTGGTTTTAAGGAAAGAAATCTTATACCAATCAACATGTGATTTAAGGTTAAAGATTCACCCACCGCTTGTAAGCAAGTAGGAAAGAAAGGCACTCAAATCAGTTCCTGGGTACTGGGGACAAATGCCAAGGTGACAGCAAAGGAGAGGAGCTGCTGGTTCACAGATGGTCAGAGCGGGAGATGGGACTGTAGCTTAGTGGTGGTTAAAGGCTGGTAAGTGAGAAGAGAGAAAGAGGAAGGAAGCACCAGCCCAAGAAGTTTTGATGGCGCAGTTTGCTAGTGAGAATACACGTAGGTGGGGAAAATGAGTAGAGCTGTCTCTCTGGGGCTGAGCGGGATGATGATAAATAAGATTGGAGAGGCTTAAATTAACAGAAAGTAAAGAATTTATACTTCATTCTCTAGGTAGTATTTACCCTGGGAAAACTGCGTGAAAGAGTAACTTGGTGAGGCAGTCCTGTAAAATGATTAATTTGAATAGAAAGTGCTGGGCTTCAGGGGTGCAGGACCAGTGAGTGTTGGAAGGAGAAATCAGTAGCCATTTAGCAAGCACAAGAGTGGTCCCGAAAGTGTTGATTGAAGTGCGGAGGGCACGGTGCCAGTTCACCAACTTGAGTTTTTAAATTGCCACGCATGCAGAGGTCTCCAGTGATATTCACATGTAATTTTGTGGAAGTCTTGCATAGATTTTAGCCTATAATTATCAAGGAACTAAGCTCACTTTTCTTTTTGTGATATAAGTTCATATTGTTCCTTGATAAGAGAGGTGAAAATTGCATAAGCAGGTTGAGCTTTTTCAGTAAGAGAATAGTGGGAATATTAGCACGGTTGCCCATCGTGATGGAGTTGCTGCAGTGGCTGATATGTGGATGTCTTTTCCAGGCATGTAATGGCTGCATCATATCAGTTGGGGGTCAGATTCCAAACAACCTGGCAGTCCCTCTGTACAAGAATGGTGTCAGGATCATGGGTACGAGCCCACTGCAGATCGACAGGGCTGAGGACCGTTCCATTTTCTCAGCTGTCTTGGATGAGCTGAAGGTGGCTCAGGCACCATGGAAAGCTGTGAATACATTGGTATGGAGAGAAACAAGTGTATCTCTTTAATATTCTTTACTGAAGAGTTGCAACCTGAATGTTAACTACTGGAAATGTTAACTAGAGGGCAGATAGAATGCACACTAGGCTGAATGAAGATACTATAAAGTTGTTGTATTTCCATGATTGCACTTAAATGCTGATTATAAATAGATAGCAGTATTCTCATTAAGATTCAGACAATGAAAAGAAGTTCAAACTATTTTTGAACCAGATTTGATATTTAGAATTAGAAACTAGGAATTTTATGTATCTCAGTGTCCAATTTACATTTTAATGGGGTCTTTTGAGAGAAAGAATAAAGAGAGTTAGGTTATCCCTTGATCTAAAAATACCAGTCTGCATATTCATTGCATATTTCAAACTATTCACAAATTTGTTGTTGTTGTTTCTACTAATTAGAATGAAGCACTGGAATTTGCAAAATCTGTGGGCTACCCCTGCTTGTTGAGACCTTCCTATGTATTGAGGTAATGTATTGTTTTCTGAGACAATGATTCAAAAATTGGGAGTTCAGAAATGCATGCTGTATGCTAATAGCTCTAGGCTTTGATGTGGAGTAATTTGTAAATCTATCCACAACCTCCAAACCATCACAGACAGTTTGAAGACCAATGTGTGGTCCTTCGGCTTAGTGGTTTTCTTTTGGGGGGGTGACAATAGGAACAGCAGACATTTCTACATCTACAAGCATAGCTTAAGGCATCTCCTTGACAAACTGAAGGAGGATAGTTTTACATGAAAAAATAGGACAATTAGAAAAATTGGAACATCTCTTGCCAGCATCTGTTTTCTGATATCCAGTTTCTCTTTAACTATCAGCACCTTCTGATAGTGCCTTTGTTTTGCGATTTTGAGTTTTTGAGATCAGAGTTTTTGAAAGATGAATTATAATGGTCAGGAACATGGGAAGTGAGGATCTTTTATATTAAACTTGGAAACTAGGTTCTACCATCAAAGGAGAAGTTGTGAATTATCATTTGCTCCTTTCAGATGTTACCACATGTAAGGAACCACTTCATCGAACAGGGGATAATAAGAGAAATACAATTTGCTATGCACAATTTGAAAGTGTAAATGGAATTTGAGATGGGATCCTTTAAAATAATGAAAAATTTCAAATGAGGTGGAAAACTCTCCGTTTTTATTTAAATTACATTTTGTGTAAACCACAGTATAATACTACCACTTCTTTGAGGAATTAATGTAAATTAATTTAAACAACACATGGACATTTAAAGAAAGGATTGGAAAAAATAGCTTTGACTATTACAATTCCTTTTCCATTTTGCAACCTATATCTTTGTTCCAGTGTTTTATACTCTGAATTATTAGCATTATTGTTCTAGCCTTCTCATAAGCAGTGAAGCAATTAAAGTTCTCTAAGCAGAGCTTTATAATAAAGTGGGAAAAGTAAAGACTACTTTTAAAAGAAAGAGGAAATTAATTTTTCTTCCTTATTTTGACTTCCTTTTATAGCTCCTACATTCTTTCCACTCCCATCTCATTTTGGAAATGTCAAAATTCAGAGTAAATTGATTCCAGATAGCTTTATTTCTTAAGTATTTAGAAGGAATGACACAGTTGAATAAGTTTCAATCAGCTACACTATATTATATTTGCAAATGTTACTAAAAATAATCAATTCTTTTATAATGGAGGCCATTGAACTTCCTGCTTTGACTGTGTACCAGTGAGTTAAGAATAGTTTTTGGTAATGAACTCTGAAGAAACATGGTTAGAGAAATTAGGCTCTGGGATGAATCCTGTTAAAGTTTAAGAATTACTTGGAACCAGCAAGGCACGTAAACAATAAATCAGAGAGAGCAAACCTTGGGGAAATATAATCTCTAGAGCAAGCAGGATTCACTTGGGACCCATCCCAAATTCTGGTGACAGTTTACCTTGGTTGATTATCCTGGTGATTGAATGAGGTCTCAATTTAGAGAAAGATGTCTTCCCATTAAACATAGACTTGAACTAGAAATTTCTTGGAACTATTCTGAGAGTCAAGCAGATTTAGTGTGCTTTACCTTTGCAGCAGTAAAAGATACTAACCTGCTTTCTCCAACTCATTTCCCAGTGGGTCTGCCATGAATGTGGTGTTCTCTGAGGATGAGATGAAAAGATTCCTGGAGGAGGCCACCAGAGTCTCTCAGGTAGGATCCAATTTCCTCCTGTTGACTTTGACCTCTTTTGTTAATTGCTGTCTTACTTTGTGTCCTGTTTTCCTTTGCACCACACTGTCAGGATGATTTTCTGCTTTTTTTTTTGTTTTTCCTTCTACCTATGAGTCTATGCAAGAATGAGTAAACTCAAAAGCTTTAAAGTTTAACTAGATTCTAATGGTTAGTGAAAGAGGAAGAACTGTGTGTGTTTGGTCAAAACAGATTTATACATTTTTAGACTCGAAGTGTCAAAAGGATAAGCACTCTTTCTGAAGGTTGGATATGCATCCTGTACCTCGGACTCAGACACTGGTCAAAGCATGCCTGGGATTCCCAGTCTCAAGGGCTAACCAGTCATTTCATCTCTAACCTGTGAAATCTTTCCTAATTTTAAATTTTCATACCTGAGGACTTTGCCTTCGTCAACCACGCAACTTGAATAGTGAATCTCCCCATTCATCTATTGATTTTCTTCTCATTTTGGCATATTTCATTTGTGACTTAATAAAAATGTCTTTAATTTTGTAGTGCCTCATCCACCTCCCTTCACTGCCTCTAGCTTTTACTTTCTTTTTTGCATTACCATGGTGTGATCCATTTAGGATTTATCCAGTGGGGTTATTGATCTTCAGACCTTGTTCTGTAGAGGAAGAAAGTAATGCTCTTTTTTTAAAAGCTTGCAAATGCTAGTTGGGATTAAAAAAAAAAAGAACAACTCATAGAGAAGAGTTGGACATTAAGCAAGTGGAATTTGGAGAGAGCTAAAGAATGAAATCAGCAACATTTCAAAGAGGAATAGAGAACATGGAGTGTTCCTATCATACACGAAGCTGTGTGATAGTTTCTCCTCTAGGATGTTTAGGTGAGGAAGAGAATGGATAAAGATATAAAAGGTGAGAATGGGTAAAGGGTGTGCAGAAAGAAACCAAGTGGGTTTAGAAGTCACACTGGTGTGAAAGTCAGTGAGAAGAAAATATCTTTAATAGGCCAGTTTGCATTCATGTGCCCTAGAATGAGACACAAATTGTCTTCTCCTCTATGTTATTCCTTGCCAGGGATCCTGCCCTGCACCCTTTTCGAGAGAGCAGCAGCTATGGCCAGGTGGCTCCAGATGTGTGACTGAGGAAGGTTTCTCCTCTTTTCTGCCTGGGGTGCTGAACCTCATAGGACTTCTGATCAGTAGAAATATATATATACTCACCAAGGATTAAAGTTTTAGAGTAGAGATATCCTGACTGACTATTTCTTGGTTCAAGTCTCCCCATCAAACTGCAGCAGAATCTGAGATACTCAATACAATGTGTTTAGAATAAAACAGCCTCTATCACTCATTCTTCTATCCATATACTTATTCGTATGTAGTAGCTGCTATCTCTTGGCAAGCTGCTGTGGTAGTTAATAACACCTCCTGGTTGTGCTCTGCTCTGCACATTTTCTCAAATAGGAGCCTTGTCCTGCAGGATGCAAGATCCTTTGTATCACATCTACCTTCAAAGCCCTAGACAATGATTGACTTGCTTCAGCATGCGACTTCGTAGTGCAATCCATGCTTCAGAGCTCCCTGTGGGATGAGGCTGAAGCCAGTCTTTGGGGATGGGTTGAGATTTGAAAGATGAAGTTGAGGAGAAAATGTAAAGGCACAAAGGGAGGAGAGATGTGGACTTGGTAAGAAAGCTGCATATGGCCCATGTTGCTGGAGCTTTTGGAGGGTCCACCTAAACCCAAGAGGTCATCAGTTGACTTATTTTGGAAAAAGCAAATGGTGGTCATGATGTGGAGCGACCCCAACACTGTCATGGAGGAACTGAATGTAGGAAGCACTTCAAGATTGACAAGTGGTCTGAAACATTCAAGAAAGGAAGCATGTTTTAAATTGATAAAGAAAAGGTTTGGTTTTACCATTGCTAGTGTCCTACTCTAAAAACTAGATAAGGTCTATCAACTTAAGGTAAAGGAATTCATCTTCAGCCCAATCAAAGCAAAGCTACGTAGTATTCTCCTTCTAAACTCATTCACAGCTTCCACATAGACAGCTGACTCTGGAAGGCTGAAGTACCTAGAAAAGGTGAGGGTAGGAAGAGAAAAAAAACCTAAACCAACAATTATATATAGTTATAGATAAAGTAGAGAAATAGTCATGATTTTGGTAGCAGAGAAAGAAACCACATTCCACTTCCTCTTCAGCCCCTTCTTTTCTCTAACTGGTCTAGAAGCCAGCATCTGAGATTTCAGAATTCACATGCAGTTTGCTAAGCACTCAGAGAGAGCTGCAGAAGGACCCTTGGTATTGCTGTAAGCAGAGAATGACCTTATACTTACAAATAGCCTGGCTAATGAGTTCATATATTGTGTTTAGCCTTAAGTCTCCTGCAAGTGATGCCCTAGTATTTAGTTAAGGTACATGAGTTACTTGACATTACATACATAATTTCAGCTAATGTTTCTGCTCCTTGGTTTTGCTCATTGACAGGAACACCCAGTGGTGCTGACAAAGTTTATAGAGGGAGCCCGGGAAGTAGAAATGGATGCTGTTGGCAAAGATGGAAGGGTAAGAACTTTATCCCCATTTCCCTTCCCCCATGCTCCCATTCATTTTTTTCCTTAACGATCTTGAAACATTCATAGATTAGAATTCAGGATTTCTACAGAACAGGTCTCTGCAACAGTGAAGAAGCTGCTCAGTAAAAAAAAAAATTCAAATTCACAGACAATCCAGCTGATGTGTCATGGATATCATATTTCTCGTTTCTTACTGTTAGAATTTCTTTTTGATGATACTCAAAATTAATTAGCATCCTGCACTCATCATTCTTTTTAATAGATTTTCTTCCTCACTTTCTTTTGTCTGTAGTTTTCCTTTTATGTTTCAATGAATATTATAAAAACCTAATCCTTTTCTTTCTGGAGTTTCTAATTGAATCTCTAGTTTTCTTCTTTGTTGATTTCCCACCTTCCCCTCTTTTCATTGGATTAATAAAAGGAAAACCAAACTCAGTCAGGTAGATAGGATAAGGACATAAAATTAGCTTACCGTATCACAGCTGGTATTGCTAATACAATGAATGCCTCTAACTTCAGGGAAAAATGAAAATGTGAAAAGTACTTTTACCCAAGTTTGCAAATTGTGTTTATAAAGCATTTGTGATTTATCTTGAAATATAGGAAGTTATGTTTTACAGAGTGTGTGTCATTTTGTTTGCTTCAAGAAAAAATACAAACTTACCCTTCATCTTCTGTTTTGCAAATATTTCAAAACTCTACTGTCTTAGTCACTTTCCTATCACTTGGATGACAATCCCAACACCCACAACTCAAAGCAGGAGAGGTGTACTGGGCTCACAGTTTCGGTCTGTGGTCAGCTGGCTGCAAGACAGAAACAGGGTGGCAGAGGATATGATAGAGAAGAGGGTGCTCAACTTATGGCAGCCAGGAAGCAGAGAGAGAAGGGGGAACTGGCGACACAGCTACACTCTTTCTAGTGACACCCACATTGATGTACCTCCACTCAGTCCCCATCTCCTAAGCACATTTAGCTACTGAACTCATCAATAGATGAATCCACTGATGAGCATAGTGGCCCCTTGACCAATCCCCTTTCATAGACATGAGAATTTTGGGTGACATTTCAGATCTAATCCATAACGACTACCAAAGGCATTCATTCTTTTCTCTTTTTCTTTTTAACAGATTATCAGTTTAGGGTAGAGGTTTTTTTATTTTTATTTTCAATTGTAACAGTGACCACTTACTACAGAATCATAGAATCTTGATTTGAAGCAATTTTTAGTGCAGCTTCTCAACTCTTAGGACAACAGTTTTCTTTACGTCATTTCTAGAAGGCATTCATTTGATTTTTTTTGTTGTTGTTGTTCCCTTGATTTTTAAAAAACTTTTTGCTGTGTTGATATAGAATACAAAATATTGTAAGATTATGAATTTTGTTTTATTTTGGGGCGGTGAGGTCTCAGATATTTTCAGTTTAGAGCTAAGCTTTGCTTTTCTGGAACTATCATCACTGACATCCTGACCTTTAGAGCAGAAGTTTAATCTTTCACCTTTTTCATCATTTTAAATATTTTAAGAATGAGATACAAAACAAGAGAAATGTGATTGTACATCTATGGAAGTGGAGAACATAAGGCTCTCCTAGAAACATCTGTACTTGCCCAAATATTGTGCCTCTAGAGGAGTGCTGGTCTGATGATCTGATCTGGCTCCAGGTTGCTGGGATCTGAGCTTGCCTCAGCTTCTCTTTGACATCAACCGTTATACATCATCTCACGTGCTGTCTTTTGGAAATGTTCCAGTCTCCTCACCCAGTTATAAATTGCCATGCTCAGAAATGGGTGTAGTACTTCCGGTATGTTACAATTGTTTCAGAGCTCAGTGGGATGATCGCCTCTCCTTTCTAGACTGCACACACCCACACACACCCACACACACACCAAATTGAGCAATTACTGTGTGTATGAAGTTAGGCACTTTCTATGCATGCTCTTTTATCCTTACAAACGTTCTCTGAGATATGCACCGCTGTTGTTTCCTTTTCATCAGAAACCAAGGCTAAGCACGTAAAGCGCCTTGCCCAGGTCACAGAACTCAAAAGTTACACCAGAAGGATGGAGAATCAATGTTACTCTGTTTTAGGTATCTATAAATTGATAAGTAAATTTATGTAATTTATACAAATCTTTTACAGTCACCCAATTATTCTCCCTTATTTTCAGCTTCATTATCTCTCATCATATGTTATTAACATAGGTTAAAGAGGTAACATAGGTTCAAAATTCTAACACAGGCGTATACTAGTCATATAAACTTGGTTATTTGTTCTTACAATGCTTTCATTTCCTTATGTCTAAAGGAAGACAAAAATATTTTTTTCTTTTCTCCCTCCTCCCTCAAGCTTCAATTTCAATGTCTCTTGATTGGATCCTCAATTCATTTTCTAGTCCACCTAAGTTATCCCATTTGCCTAGCTAGATATTCACCTCTCCTGTTCTCTTTTCTTCTTTTCTTTGTCTTTTTCCTTTCCTTTTTTCTTTTCTTGTGTCTAAAAGATATCTCCAGTGCTTTGCAAATCCTGCAGTTTCTTATCCTCTTCTTAAGGGTCGATATGTATTGGTTTAATTTTCTTCTTTGCCTGTTATTCACACCCCTGCTAATCAGTGGAAGAGGGAGGTAAGCTCCTAACCACGTTGGCTGTCTCTGGAGACGGCCTGTCAGTGTGGCGAACCGGATGGTCTTTGTGAGGCTCTTTCTTCTGTTCACATCGTGAGTTTAGCTAAGGCACTGGTTAGTGCTGGAACATCTGTTGGAGTCAAAGGGGTGCATGAGGGAGGGGCTTCCTTGAAGGAGGTGCATGACAGCTCTTTCTCAAATCTTCTCTTGGCAGGTTATCTCCCATGCCATCTCCGAACATGTGGAAGATGCAGGCGTCCACTCGGGGGATGCCACCCTAATGCTGCCCACACAGACCATCAGCCAAGGAGCCATTGAAAAGGTCATCATTTATGAAAGAAAGTGGAAGGGGGCAGCAAAAGATAAAAAATCCCTCAGTTTTTAAAAAAAACAACTATGTAGCAAAATAAGACAGGCTCCAGGTATAACTTAATGATGAGGGGAACTTTCTTGTCCTTAGCCAGCTGAGTATTTTAAAGTCAATTTCTTTCACAGCCCTTTAGAGCCTGTTTGGCTGTTGGTTAGTGCAGTGGTTCTCAAACTTTAGTGCAGATCCAAACAACCCAGGGAGCTTATTAGAATACAGGTTGCCGGGCTCTACTCCTGAGTTTCTGATGCCATAGATCTAGGGGGACCCCCTTGAAATTGCACTTTTATCAAGTGGCCAAAGAGATGCTCTCTCCACTGATCTGGAGGCCACACTGAGAGGATGATTGCTGCAGGCGATTCTCAGGTTAAAGGACCACTTATAGATATGCAGAATATCAAGTAATACTTCTGAGAGTGAGTGAAACAAGTGCACAGCAGTCACATGGGGAACCTTCTAGAACACATGCTTTGAGTCTTCACCCTTGCCTCAAATAGCACTTTCTGATATGCTCTTTTGACCCTTCTTTGAGAGCCACTCCTTTAAAGAACTTTCCAGGATAGATTATTAGCTCAGCACTTACATGCATGGCTGGGTAAACATGTAAAGCTTATCATTTAAGTAACTCTTGAGGGTAACCCATCCCCATCAGGGATGTCAGAATCCATGCAGGCTTGTCTGTCTGCTTGTACACTGGCTGAATTCTGAAGGTCTCTGTTCTAGAATGTGGAGGTAGCAGGGTACTTTTTAAAATAGCAGCAGAATAAAAAAAAGAGTCCCTGGATTTTAAGTACATTTCCATTTCTCATGTCAGGATAAATGACCTAAAAACTCAGCTTTTCCTAAATCTTGAAGAGTTCTATGTGACACAGAATCCACTTCCTTTCATGCCCAATTAAATTGCTGACCCACTCCCATAACTGTAATGAGAGAAGAGCTCTTGCTTCTGTAATCAGGGCCTCCTCTTGGCATAGGGACCTTCTGGCTCTGGTTGGATGCAGGGATTCCTGTACGTGATATGCAGACATGCAGAGCCTCCCCTCAGGCAAACACCATTTCCTTCTGAGCATAATATCTACCCTTGTAGGGCTTAGGGCAACAGAAAAGCAACATAAAAGAACTCTCCCTGGTCTCTTTGCAGTGCCATGTAATTTCAGGGCCTGCACCTCTCAGCAGGTAAGTCATTAGATTGATATAAAGTTTGGGCTGTTGTTTCTGGTGCTAAAGCAACTGAAAAGATTTCATTTAACTCTCAGTGTAAGACCAGGTGATATAATTGTAGGAAAGAGGGGTATTTGGCAGACAGATAATGCCATAAATTATTCATTCTTTCTTCTCTTGTTATGTTATGACTACTTAGTACATATTATTTTGTTAACAGAAGCCTAACAATTTCCCTATTATTGCTTTTATTATTAATGCAGATGTAGCTCTTTATAAAAACAAATAATGAAATCTAAATTGAAGGGGCTATACCTTTTCTGTGTTGTATTTTTGTCTAAGCCATGCTCTTTTGCACTATTTCATTGTGCTTTTGCTCTAGGTGAAGGATGCCACCCGAAAGATTGCAAAGGCTTTTGCTATCTCTGGCCCGTTCAATGTCCAATTTCTTGTCAAAGGAAATGATGTCTTGGTAAGAAATACCAATGTGCCTGAGAGGACACTGTCACTGTGTTAGGTCATGTTGGGCTTTTGTCCCTCTGGTAATCTCTGTCAACACCAGCCAAATCACCGAGACCCCTGCAGCTGTTTGTGTCTGAGAGTGGGATGTTGCACTGCATATAATGCCTGTCTTGTTTGAAGCCACATGATCTCGGTGGCACTGATATGTCAGTCACAGATTTGTAAAGCACTCTGACCCACTGGAAGGAAGACCACTGTATACTTTCTGCAATATAAGTATAGATAGATATAGCATGTATCTGAAACCAGACATATAGGGTATTCATGCGCTACTTCTCTGAAGTTCTGCTTTTTCCTTACTCAGAGAAGAAAACTGATTTGGGTACCATTTGAAAAATAAAAGTAAATAAAATAAAATTTAAAGTCAATTTGGTTATTCCTAATTAATTTGCCCTTTTATTTTAACCAAACAGTAACCAATATATATATTTACCACCTACTATGCAGTCATACAGTAGTTACAAAGTATGTAAGATACAGCCTTTGCTCTCAAAGACCTTATAAATTAGTGAAGAGTAGGAATAAAATGGATTTGAAAATGAATACTATAAAGTTAAGTGTAGCGACTGCAATGGAGGTTATATAAATAAAATGGTTTTGGAGTTAAAGAACAGAAGGATCATATCTGCCAGTGTATGTGCAACTGGGTGCATGAACATCTACTTGGATATCGTATGCCTGTTCCATCGGAGGTGGATCATAAAAAGTTTCAAGGAAGATTTTGCATTGTGAGCTGTACCTTACAGGATAGCTGAGATTTTGACAAGTTAAAGAAGGAAGAAAGGATATTGCACATAGATAGAAGATCATTTTCCAGGGGGAGAAAAATTGCATATTTAAGGAGACAGTGAATACCTCAGTTTAGTGGATCATTTTTCAAGATAAATAATGAAAGGTAAGCTTGGAAGTAGGACTGGAGCCAGGGAAATGATCTAATATAAAATAGACAGGTATGTTGAGGCAAGAGGGTGAAAGGTTTGGGGACTAGGTTTATTATGATGCCAATGGGAATCCAATGAGGGCTTTCATTAGGAATGTGGTATTATCTGCATCAAAGTGATTCCATCAGTGGTGTGTGGGAATTGAATCGGGGAAATCTGATGAAAGAAAGTAAGAATTCAAAGATGCTTAGAGGACCAGTTAGAAAAAGTTTAAGCAGCAGGGAGAAAAGGGAAAACATTAGCAAAACAAGTGCTGGTCTCCCGTTAATAATAGTTACAAACCAAGTGTCAGAAAGACTATCAATATTATTTTATTGGCTTTCATCATCTTCTTTCTCCTCTTGAATTTTGTTATCTCTTCAGGTGATTGAGTGCAACCTGAGAGCTTCTCGATCCTTCCCCTTTGTTTCCAAGACCCTTGGGGTTGACTTCATTGATGTGGCCACAAAGGTGATGACCGGAGAGCAAATTGATGAGCAGCATCTTCCAACACTGGAGAGCCCCATAATTCCTGCCGACTACGTTGCGATTAAGGTAATATTCTAAAAAATCTCTGAGTCATTTTATGAGAACAAAAGAAATTAAAGGAACAATTTTCCATCAAATCAAAAATCTCAAACTGTATGAAACTTCAAACTAAAGTAATAGACTAGCGATTGTTTCCTTTCAATAATATAATGCTGCTTGTACTAATGGTAACTCCATATGAACTTTTGTGCATTGACAAAAATTGTAAAAAGCATCTAGAATTGTACAAACTCAAAACCAACTATGCAAATAAATTAGAAGCTGTTTATGCAGATGATGCATGATGGTGCCAGATTAGTTGATAAAAAGAAATACTAGATATGCTGTGTTGGGGTAAAGCTAGGATTGTGCCACTTTTGAATTGTGCCAAGTCTTCAGGACTGTATGATTCTTGTAAAAGTAATTACCTTGAGGGGCTTGGTAATTTCAGGCCACCTTGGCCACCATTGCTTACCCAATATTTTCCTTAGTAGCATAATTTTTCTATTTGAAAAAGTGAGAAGGTAGGTATTGTTTATAGTGATGCTGTGAGGATCATGGAATCAAAATTATATTTTAATAACGCTTAATAATGAAGCTATTGTACTCTGCAAGCTGCCTCAGTATGTTCATGCATGGGGTGTTTATGACTTTTAACTACTTTGCCTGACAGGCATGAGGATTAGTGAGGGATATAAATATATTTTAACTTCTTAGATGAAACACACGATGGAATTAATTTATATTGTGTGATATATTTATGAGACATTGACATACTTTGGATGCCTTCAAAATATTCCTGTTCCTATATGTGCTAGTAGCTTCAGCCATAATAGTGCGACAGCTAAGACGCTGACTCCTGGCTTTTATAGTGGGAGCTTTAAATTGGAGCTATCAATCAAACATATTTATTAATTTTGCTTAAAGTAATAATTTAGGATGCCTTCAATTTTATTGTGCATTTGAGATATAATGTCACTTTTCATGTTGGGGAAGGTGACACTTCCTACTGCCTATGACATAGATATAAATTTATAAAACTTTTAACATTATACAATTATACACACACACACACATATATATGTACATATAATATTTGTGTTTGAAATCAACAGATAGTAGGAACTGAAAAATGTTTTCCACTAGGTACTACACATAAATTTTAAATTGGTGTTTTTTATCTATATACATAGAATATATGATTCTTATTAATGTATATGAAAATAATTTCCAAGTAAAAGCAATATTATAAATAAACACACATTAAAAATTCATTGTATCTTACAATTTACTTCTTTCCTTGTTATCACTGTGTATGAATCTTAAATTTTTTTTCAAATTACCTATTCACCGTCAATCTTAATAGCATCAGTCATGTTGATAGAAAGCTGCAGATGGAGGAACAAGGAAGCTGGAGCACATGCATATATAATAACTTGAACAAGATGACCTAGTGAAATGAATTCTTGAGCTAGACTTCCCATGAAAAATTTGAGGGTGCCAGAGTCAACAGAGGAATAGTCTAGACCAGATAAATAGACACATGCAAGAAACAAGAACTTGGTTCTCAGTGAGTCTCACTGATAAAATAAATGAAAAGGAAGGATTTCTGTGTTTCAGTTCATACGCAAAGTTCTGGGCAAAAGTGTTTCCAGGCAGAATGCTTTTAAAAGTCTTTAAGAGGTATCAACAACAGAAGTCAGCTTACAGACAGCCGTTTCTGGCAAGGTGTCTTGTTGCAAGTTCAAGTGATCTGAACAATAATAGGAGTGTTTCAAAAGCCTATCAAAGAGGAAAAAAAATATGTTTGAACTCTGTTTTAGAAGAGACCAATGCCCAGTAGACATTGTTTGAAATCACTCCAATAAGAATATGTGTAAACCAGATTAGAAACACTGGTCTAGACTAGTCACAGGGGACCTATTTACAGAAGGAATTTGTGATTATTTAACCCAAGTTTTTGGCCAAGAGCTAAACAAATTCTGGGAACAGAATTTTAAAGCTATTTTTCACATCAGATGCTTGGACCAGTGAGATTTTTTTGTATGTCTACCATAGACTAAATGAATCCTGTGAGAGATGATTCACTAAATATATTCATCCTTTCTTATCCTTTCATACCTTTCTCTCACATATTTTTCTTCCCTGTCATGTCTGACAGGCTCCAATGTTTTCCTGGCCCCGGCTGAGGGATGCTGACCCCATCCTCAGATGTGAGATGGCTTCCACTGGAGAGGTAACTGGATAATGATCCATAATGCTTTCATTAAATCTACTTTGAAACCCTTGGTTTTATGATCTGAATACGGTAAAGTAAGTAGTTTAGTAAGTAGGGAGAGGAACACGAACTTCCACTTTCAGAGGAAATCTCAGAAGGTTTAAGAATCTTGAAGTACAGAAACATCTTTTACTCTTTTGGAATATGGTCCAAATTCTCACTTATATTTCAACATGGGAATATAATTCATGGATTCTTAATCTCCATTTTCGCATTACACATTGAGAACAACTTTCCGATATTTCTCTAGATATCTGGGTAAATATGTCCTTAGATATCTCTCTTTCTCTTATTTTAAGGTTCTCAGTTTCTCTGTAATAGCAGTTCATCCCCTGCATTGTTACCATGAAATCTGATTGTTGGGTTTTTACTAGCAATTTGTAGAATGATGACATTAAAAAGATCACACACCTACATGGTGTGGAACCTGCAGGTTCATGCAATATCTCAGGATCAGCAACTTTAGCCTTTTGGGAATTATCTAAAAACTATAATGGGACTGGCCACTGGATGTCCCTCTTCCCTTGTGTTGGGACTGTGGCAACTGAAGGTTTCTTTGGAATGTGAAATGTGTTTTCTCTTAGAGAGCTGTCACATTCTCCAAAGTTCTCTACGTGTCAGTGTCAGGACATTTTATGAATCACCTAGCCCTTGACAGACATGCTGGATACAACCTTCAGATCCCCATCAGTGCACACAGGAGTGGCAACATCAGACTGTGAGGCGTCACTGTTTCTCTTGGTATTAAGGAAAACCCTGAAAAAAAAAAAAAAAAAGGAGAATAGTTAATTGCAACAAATGTGTGATGCTTTCTATGGTTGCCTGGTTACAAGCAAGATGTGTGATGAGAAGCCAAGTGAGACAAAAAGCCAGGCAGTGAGAAATAAAAGACTATCCTGTTTATATTTGGACACTTGGAAGAGAGGACTCTTGGTCCCTTTGCTACTTCTTTTAATTTAATAGGCAGAAGAATCCAGCTTTAAAATGAAAGCAATACATCACGTTGCCAGTCAGTGGGCCAAGCAGGCCCTCTCCAGGTTCATCTTGGTCCCACAGTCAGTAGTATTGGGGCTATTTTCAACTGTCCTGAGGTGCATGTTAGGGACATATATATTTTCTGTCTTTAGTTTTCAATGCTTATGTCCTTCCTGCTTCTGTATATATGTATTTGGAGTTTTTGAAACATGAAATTATAAATGAATTAGAAATTAATTCCCCCTCTTGGTTATATCTTTTTCCGAAGTCTAAAAAAGAAAATTCTCTACCTGTCATGAGAAAGAGACCTTTTCTGAGTGTCATAAGGTGTGATGTTGCAACGTCTATTTCATAACTGAAATCAGAATGATAATTCTAGCTTAGCCATCTCAGTTATACTTCAGTCTTCCTTCAGTGTTTCAATGGCTTGTGGTAGGATTGCATAAGCCTCCAGCCCCTGATCTAATTATGAGGCATTTTATTTTCTTTGTGGTAAAGTAGGGATGCTAAGTCTTAATCTTTACTGGAATATTCAACTACTTTCTGTGGCTTCTCAGAAAGATTACTGAAATATCTTCTGTGTTATTGTATCTGTACTTTAAAAGGGATTGCACAATTTATTTCAGTAGAATTTGAGACCCATTAATTTAGGTGGCCATTACTTACGTTAGTTGGACGGTATTTGATGAAAATGCTCACTGCGGAGTAAAAAGCAGCAGGTATTTGTGGTCAGCTGAAGGTTATAGCCATGAGAATGTTCCTTGCCTAGTAAAGGAGTCATTTGCTTAAAGAATGAATTCAGCTATCAGTGTTATTTACTGTAATGGTGGTTCTGTACTTGCGCCAAATGAAGATGCTCATGGCAGAACTGACTCCTGCCACGTTAAATTCTACCACTTGTCCCCTGGTTATGGTGGCCATTTGACTTGTAGTTCTGTCTGTAGCACAGTTACTCTAGATGAAATCTCTGTAAAGACTAACATTATATGTTAGTTTGGACCATTTCTGTGGCATTCTGGACTAGTTGCAGGTTATTTTGGTTCATTTTATGGAAATGATGAAAAGAAACAAGCTGTTTTGGGATTTTCATGGAGTTATTGAATTTCTCAGAAGGCTTTCTCATAAGCTGAATGAAATGAGTCCTAACCAATTGGCTGCAGTTAGTCATTTCTACTACCGATCTGTGAATTCATAGTCTACTGCACAGTATTTAGAACATATACTGTTATTTAAACAGTAAGTCATATTCACATTTGGAAGTTCACCACATTATGGGCCAGAAGCTGAGATTTGTATCCAAACCACTCGCAGTAGTATCCAGTCTGTTGCTCCACTGAGTGTTGTTGGATAGAGAAAGAATTGCTTATTCATTCATTATGCTTAATTAAAAACGTAAGATACATCTGCCCTGGCCCGCCTTTTAATCCCTGGATTCAGATTGCATGGTCTTCGGGCAACATCAATAAAATCTAGGGAAGTAGTCTATGAGTAAATTGCTTTCTATTTCTGTTTTTTGTTTTGCTTTTTTTTTGTTAAATGTAGCTGACGGTTATTCGCTTTCCTTGTTTTATTTTTTCATGTATTCCTAAACAGGTGGCTTGCTTTGGTGAAGGTATTCACACAGCCTTCCTAAAGGCAATGCTTTCTACAGGGTTTAAATTACCTCAGAAAGGCATCCTGATTGGAATCCAGGTAAGTGGTGTGTGTTCCAGGACCACACACTCAGAGTGACCGGGGCACTTCCTTCTGATCCATCCTTCATATTTCAAACCCTCCTTAGTACCCAGGAATCAAAACTGAAGAAAGGGCAATTACTTGAGAAATTTTAAAGGGCAGTGAGTTAATGGGCTTAAGATATATTTCTTAGTATACCATCTAAGTTCTTGGAAATATTATTGTTTGGTAAGTGTGTTAGTCAGCTTTTTGTTGCTGGGACACAATGCCTGACACTTACAGCTTAAAGGAGGAGATATTTAATTTAGCTCGAGTTTCAGAGGTTTTGAGCCCGGGGTTGGCTGGCTCCAAGGAAGGAGACTCACGGTGGAAAGGCATGGTAGAGCAGAGCTGCTTAGTTCGCAGCGACTAGGAAGCAGAGCAGGAAACAGTGCCAGAGAGAAATAGTGAGGCACAGTATGTAGCACCCAAGGCCACACCTCCGTGACTATCAAAACACATCCAGGAGTGGGATGTACTAATCTGCTAGGTTCCTTAATCCAGTGAAGTTGACATACGGGATTAACAATCACAGTAAGCCTTCTAAATCAGAGCAGGGTAAAGTCCTTAGAAAGGAACATATTTATCCAATTAAAAAGGGTATTATTGTTTTACCATTGCAAGTTAAATGTAAATCAGGGTAAAATGGTGGAGAGGAAATGTCTAAAAACCCTTGGGATGATTATTGCAAGAGTATGCAAACCCTTCTGTTTATAAGTTTCTGGAAAAAAAAAAAAAACTAGATGCTTTTCAACTGGTTATTCACTCTCATTTGAGATTAGAAATTCTTGGGTCCTATAAAAACAATAGCTGGTCTTATATAATACCCCTGCTGTGCTTTTAATAAGCTCAAACCCTGTATGGTTACATAAAAATCAATAAAAATATAATTTGAACAGTACCAGCTTTTTCAAGTCAGTGGGTGATTATTATAAATGCTGCCTCATTAGGGTGTCTTAATATCATCAAATTAGACTCTGGAGGCTGGACAGGGCCTGGCTTTAGAGAAGTTCCTGTGAAGAGTAATTTGGGCTTTTGCTTCGTAAAGGTGCAAAAGAGCAGTGGTGAGTAGTTAAGAGCAGAGGCTAACAAGATGCCTGGCAATTGTGAAGCTTAATGGCAGTTTAGAGACGGATCCCATCGTATGAGTGACTCATTATGTTGCAAATGACTATTAAATATTATTAAGTCCCAAGTATGAGCATATTTACCCAAATTCCAGTTAAGGCTTAAAGTTTAATGTGAGGCCTGGGGGGCATTCAGAGGAGATCATGCCCTTAGTTCTCATCTTCACAGTTAATCATAATAGTGGTAACATTTTAAAATACCAGTTTAACAAGGCAGTGATGTATAAAATTGTGTCTTGTTTGGTTGCAGTGCTGGAGGGAAATGTGAAGCAGAAATTAATTTGATCCCTATGAAGTATCTGTATGATTTTGGCATTAGTGAAGAGAATTTTGCTTTGTAGGGAAAATGGGGATTTTTGTAGGGAATAAAAGAGTTTTCTTAAAGCAATGAGGTGATGTCCATTGAAATTCACCTTTCGATGCATTGCATTCTTTTTAGAAGAAATCAATGTTTCAATAACTGCGTGAACTTTGGAAAGAACATTTTGTGTATGAATGCAGAATGTTTGGGGTATAAAATATATATTTTTACATATAAAATTTAAAGAGTATTTCCTAATAAAATTATACTTAAGGAAGTATTTACATCTGTGGAAAAAGTGACCAGCTGGGCTATAACCTCTAGAGACATACAAGAATCATGTTTTCTGACTTATTTTGTATAAGAGACAAGGAAAAATTGCCATCCCTAATAGTAGACGCAGAATCTCTCCATTACTATATGTGGTATTTTCATTCATGGTGATTTTTAAACATTTCTAGTCTGATAATTAACTGAAAAACATGGCAGATTATACCGATTAGAGTTAACAGCTATAAAACTCACTAGACATCTTCTTAGCTAGAATGGGAACAAATCTAATCTCAACTTTTTACCCACGCTTCATAGCAATTGTAGATAAAATAATCCAGGCTCTATGTTTAAGGATAGATTATACCCTTTACAAAACATTTTATTTACCATGATCTCACTGGGTCAGAAGAATTCATATAAACTCTTGCAAACATATAA
The DNA here is from genome assembly GCA_028451465.1 of Erethizon dorsatum. Classification (NCBI taxonomy): domain Eukaryota; kingdom Metazoa; phylum Chordata; class Mammalia; order Rodentia; family Erethizontidae; genus Erethizon; species Erethizon dorsatum. The sequence goes on along the minus strand of CM051835.1, from coordinate 25,856,184 downwards.
AGTCAAAACTGAAAAGAACATAAAATATTACTGCTGACATATAAATGGAGTCAAGTCTAGTAAATACGTTGCAAAGCATCTGGTTGATGGCGAATTATGTAATGAAGTTCTGAGACAGAAAGTCTACAATTGCACTTTGATTTCTTAACATGGTCATTTAGTATGATGCTGTGTAGAGTACATTCACAGAACATTGGTAGCCAATGTTGTTGCTGTTAATTTGATTTATTATTTCTTCATTATCAGTGGGGAGGATGGTCAGTATCTGTCCCATTTGAAATAAGGTCTTCTTTTCTTACTCTGACCCAAAAGCCTGCTAAGAGTAGAAAGACTTAATGAAGATACGTTGACTCATTCATTTTTTTAATTAATTAATTTTATTGGTACCTTTTAGATATACATAATAATCACATTTATCACAGGGAATTTGTACCTGCAGATGATATATCTTTTTTTTTTTTTTGTGGGTACCGGGGGGTCGACCTCAGGACCTCGCGCGCCAGCAGGCGCCCGTGCCGCTGAGCGATATCACCGGCCCCTTTTTCGTATGTGGGATCCGGGAGTCGAACTCGGGCCCTCGCGCTTGCAAGGCAGGCGCTTATGCCGCTGAGCCATCTCACCAGCCCCCAGATGATATATCTTGATTCTTCTTTTTTTCCCATTCCCCTCTCTTCAACCTCTCTTTCCCTCCTTATTTACAAAAGCTTTGTTTCCATTTTTTCCTTATTCTCTTATTGTTTTTCTTTTCCCTTCCTTCCTTTCCCCTCCCACTCCTTAGTTCCTCTTCCTATTTGAACATTTTCTTCCCATTTCACAATATCTATTGTATGTTTTGGTTATTTACACTTTTGGTTTCTCACAGAGAAACAATGCAATATTTACAAATATGTGAATGATTTATTCAACTTAAGAGTATGGTCTCAAGACGCATCCATTTACCTAGAAATGTCTCAAGTTCATCCTTCTTTATGACTGAGTGGTACTCTGTTGTATTAAAAATTTTTTTTTCTTTATCCATTCATCAGTTGATGGGCATTTGGGCTGACATTCATTTTGCACTACAGGTTGCAAGAGAAAATTGGAGGAACAGAGACATAATAGAGTATAGGAAGAAGTGACCCTGAAGCTGAAAACATTTTTTTCTTATTGTTGGAAGCTTAATATGTGTTACTTTATTTTTTATTTTATTTTTTTTTTTGGTGGGTACCGGGGGAACGACCTCAGGACCTCGCGCGCCAGCAGGCGCCCGTGCCGCTGAGCGATATCACCGGCCCCTTTTTCGTATGTGGGTTCCGGGAGTTGAACTCGGGCCCTCGCGCTTGCCGGGCAGGCGCTTAAGCCGCTGAGCCATCTCACCGGCCCAATATGTGTTACTTTAAATAGGCATTTGTAACTGGCAGTTTTCAGCTACTTCTCAAGCTTAGTAGGTAGATTGTGTGTGCTTGGTTGTGTGTGTGTTTAGGCACACACATTATGTGACAGTCTTTCTGTCTTTTTATTTCTCTTCTCTTTCCCACCCTACTCCTTTACTCGTATAGGCTCTCTTTTTTTGCCCTTCTAAAGTTAAAACCCATGGGTCAAATTTCCTGATAAGTTTGAAATACTTAAAACATTAATCTTGGATAACTAGGACTTAGGAGAAAAATAGAATCAGGATTTAGATTTTGTTACCTTAATTATAACAGGTACTGTGTTTCTACTAAGAGACATCAATATGCCAGGGCATTTCTATTGTAAGAAAGGTCTAATACAGGTTTATGTGGCAACAAAATCATCCTTGATTTTCCAACCACCTTTCATGCCATCAGTATTTATTTTTAGTTGCTATGAATAGGCAATCTGGCTTGTTTTGAGGTTTTCTAGAACACTCTTTAACAATGAATGATTGACTCTAGAGTAGCTCAAGAGCACTCACTGTTCCATTCCCCTCTGATTGTGCTATTCAGTGATGCTTGCAAAGTGGCACGCACCAACCTGACATCTGCGGCTTCGGCACTGCTCAGAAACACAAAGCAAGCATTTTATTTGAAGAGGCAACTCCAAGTGACATGAATAACCTTTTGTCTTCAATACAGCATCATCAGGAAAAAACCATAGAGTTGTCAATCCAGACGTCCCTGTAAAATTCACAGGCATCTCTTGGTATTAACTTGGCTTTCTTTTCTGCTGCCAGGAGTTGGGTTAATGTAAAAATGATCACTGGGGCAATACATATATGTATTTCACTTTTAAAAGACTTTCTTCTATGTAAACATTTCCAAGAAAATAAATCAGCTTGTACTTTTCACCTTTAGTAACGAATGGTTTCTTACACAGGTATTTTCAATCAGCCTTTAAATCTGAGGCTACTCAGATGCAAGCTGACAGCTGTAATTTCTTTTTGTAGAGAGGCTGTTTTATGTGTCACAAGTGTTCAATACATATTTGATAGAAGTTTATAATGTGTCTATGGAAGCCAGCACCCCAGACTAGAAGGCAGAGTGGTTCCATGGCTGAGAACTGCCAATACTGTCACGTTGGATATTTATCTTTTCCACTTGGGGGGCAGCACAGAAACAGCTCCATAATGAGGTTCTGATTGGTGTCTGCAGGTCTTAGAGGACTTTCTGACTTATTTTACTTTAAAATGACAAAGAAAAAAATTACATTGTAGAACTCCTGCAACATTTCTTATTGTGGCTTTGGCCAAGGTTAATGCATTTTTTTTTTGTGGGTACCGGGGGGTCGACCTCAGGACCTCGCGTGCCAGCAGGTGCCCGTGCCGCTGAGCGATATCACCGACCCCTTTTTCGTATGTGGGTACTGGGAGTCGAACTCGGGCCCTCGCGCTTGCAAGGCAGGTGCTTATGCCGCTGAGCCATCTCACCGGCCCAAGGTTAATGCATTTTGACCTAAAATTGGGAAATAAATGAAGGATTTCAGGCCCATTATGTCCCATTTTTAAATCTAAGTGTGCACCAGAATCATCTGGAAGGTTTGTGAAATAATAAGAGTGCTGGGATACAAGCACAAAGTTCCTGATTCTATACATCTAGGTGGAGCGCACATTTTCATATTTTTAATAAGTTCCCAGTTGATGCTGATGTTATTGGTTTGGGAAACACAATTTGAGAACCACTTTACTTGGGAAATGGTATTTAGAAAGTTGTTATTATTTATCATTATCATCATATTTTCAGTGACTTTGTAAGAGTAAAGTTTAAGAGATTGACAATAGTTATGTGCATGGTGAATACATCAATTAGTCAGTGAGACCATAAGTTTGCTGAACAATTTTTATGTTGAGCCTACTAGTGTGATTTGGTGCTTACTTAGCTCTGTTCTATGTTTAGCAAAAGTTCAAAAATATAATGTTGCATATTAGGGAAATTTAACAAAATGCAAAGGTTCATTTTGAATATTTCATGGATATTTGTTATGTACCATGGAACTTTATAAAGAAAACCTAGAATGACCTCCAGGTCAGCCCCTTGATTTCTAGACAGGGTCAAAGTTGAACGCGTGAGTTTCCTGTTCTCTCTAGTGTACTTTTAGGAGACTACCACATACCTCATTAAATTGTCCTAATGCCAGTGAGAGTTATTCTCTAGTTTTCTTACTTATCTCTTTTTATTTTTTAATGTCTACCCATGAGCTTTTTGTATCTAATCTCATTTCTTCCTGTTTGATTCTGAGCAGAAATGGAAAGCTATATCCTGGGCATGGTTAGAATTCGTGTTCTAGAAGACTGTCATGAATAACCCCTGAGCCTGCCTTAGCTAAGATTCATTCTGTTCCATTTATCTTTTCTATTTGCCAATAGTTCCCTCTCATAAAACTGCTGTTCTGGGACTGAAAGGGTCAGAATCTGAAAGAATTTTATATTTGAAGACAGACTTTGGGGTCTTTTCTTGGATTTAGATCTGTTCTCAGAGAACTTCTGCATGTAAATATTAGACAGTTTTATGGGCTAAACGTTATCAAAATTGCACAAGAATCTCAGTACACTTTATCACCATTCTTAGTTTAGGCTCTGAAATGTGATCATATCCCTGATTTTTTTTGACCATCACTAGCATAATTTCTAAATATATAACAAGGCATTTACTAAATTAACCAGTTTACATCATCCCTTTAAAACTTTTTATGAGAGAAACAAGCAAAATTGGTTCCATTTAAAGAAGAACTAATATGTTTTCAAGTACATGTGGTTTTAAGTAATCTCTTTAGTTCATTTACTCACACTCTCATTGATGAGGTCAAGGTCAGGGTTTGATCTTTGGGTAGGTCACTGAGTTTTGTTTTTATTTTTGTTTTGTTTTTTCATCTTGACTACTGTCTTGCAAATATTAGCTGATTTTAACAATAGGTATGTTCAGAAGCAGAGAAGCCTGGATGGTAGTGAGCAGGAGTCCAGGGAAGGCTGGGGCCCTAGGAAGGACACAGGGGTCCTAGGCTGGGGTTGAAAAAAGTAGGTCATCTAGCTGGGGCCCTAGGAAGAACACAGAAATCAACTACCAAAAGCATCTGACCAGGGAGCTGGAATACTGGGGAAGCCTGCATAAAGGTCAAACATAAATATATGACAGGGAAGTTGGTTTGGGTTTTAAGAGTATCAGCTGGTAGAGGAACCAGGGTCAGAAACTGGGATTCAGGGACAGGAATCTAGTCTCTGAAACTCTGGAAAGAACAATTATTTAAATAATAATATTTATATTTATTGAATATTATTATTGGCCCAGTAACCCTTCTAAGGTGTAGAACTGACAGTTAGTGCTTACTCATAAGTTGGCTTATTGAACAACCACAACTGAATGACACAGGTGCTATTTCCTTTAAAAGATGGTAGAGAGGTTAAATTGTTCAAGGTCACAGGGCTTAATAAATTTTGGGGCTTCAAAAAAGAAAAATATTATCGTCATCACTCTCTTAGAAATGAAGAAGACTTGAAGACATTCACTTTTCTAAGCACACATGATGAGTGAATGGAAAAGCCGTGGTTTGATATGTAGCTTAGTGCTTATTCTTTAACCACAATCTTTTATTACCTTACAGTAACTGCAAAATCGAGTTTCAAATGATTGAGTTATTGCAGGGATCTGTGCATGAGCCACTAGGACAGTTGGCTGTGACTGAAGGCCATACAAAAATTAGAACTCAGCAACTACAGCAGGAGAAACAACCAGCTAGGCAGACTTGGTGTTCAGGTCCTAAGCCAGGTGTCTTTGAAATTCTCTCTGACAAGGCAAAGGGTCTACAGAACAGGGATGGATCTAAACCTACAGACAAAGACCAGGTGGGTTTAGTAGGGAATGAAAGGGTTTGGGCATAAGGCAAAAAGCAGAGAACAAGACAATGTGAATGGAATTTCATCTATATTGGAGAATAAATGAAAACACTACAGGAGGATAAAAGGAAAAAACTTTGTCATTTTTGAATAAAAGCACTCAGCAACATACCACACTGTCTTTTATGATAGGAACACCACATTGCATATGGCTAAATAAGAAGGTGTATATCAAGGAAGTTAATTTTGCCAAATGTCTTTTCAGCAATCATTCCGTCCAAGATTCCTTGGTGTGGCGGAACAACTACACAATGAAGGTTTTAAGGTAAGCTGTATTATTATTATTTTTCAAGTAGCTTCTCTCAGCCTTGAAATCTGCCCACAAAACAAAATACTGCAGAAACAGGAACAGAAGCAGTTCAAAATATGTCCTTTCAACCTGACAAGTCTAACTTCGTAGCTTCAGAACTTCAGTTTGAGCGCAGCCAGCCAGAGCAGCTCCCCTTCCCCAATTCCCACTATTTCAGATACTACCTTTCCCCTTTTTTCTCAGGGAGGAGGCACCCTAGGGTGGCTAAGAAAAGGAAGGGAGGGGTCTGCACCCTTATTTACGTATCTGACTTTCACAGCTAGCTTTCCAGAAGATTCCCTGGTTTCAGCCCTGCCCAACCCTCACAGCTAGCCTTCCAGAAGGTTCCGTGGTTTCAGCCCTGCCCAACCCTCACAGCTATGCTTCCAGAAGATTCCCTGGTTTTAGCCTTGCCCAATCCCCACAGCTATGCTTCCAGAAGATTCTATGGTTTCAGCCCTGCTCAACCCTCACAGCTGTGCTTCCAGAAGATTCCCTGGTTTCAGCCCTGGCCCTCACTGACACAGGCTTGCAGGTGCTATATAAGCGACACTCCCCAGCCTCTCTTCTGGTTCAGTCTAGGAGGCCTCCCTCCCGTGTACCGACCCCCTTGTGCCGCAGCACCGGCCCTGTTAAAATAGACTCGCCTTGGTGTTCCTGTTAAAAACAAAGTCTTCCATAGAATAAAATAGAAAAACTAGTTTTAACAAGATTATTATAAACTCAATAGAAACTGTCAGCTAAAAACTTAGAAAGTTTAGCTGAAGCATAGTTGGGACTAAGTTCTGATGCATTTCCATGTATTACTTTTTACTTTCCTGTTTCCATATGAGATCATACTTTTCAGCTGTTATAGACACCGCTTCTTCACAATGAATACTTCCACACAAAGCCAGGTTCAGTAAAGCAAAATTATTCCCATGGCTCAGGCTGGGCTTGTGGCCATGTGGTTCTGTTGATCCGATTTAAAAAAATTCTAAGCCATGAATAATTTTATATTTTTCTTTTCTACAAAAGCAGTTACAACTGAAATTCTTAACTTCATCCTTTAATGTTTAGAAAGTGCCCAGGCCTCTGAATTCTGAGTCCAAGTCTGTACCTTGGGTGCAATATTATTTCTTATGTTTTTCCATTTTTTCTTTATGCTCTCAATGGTACATAAGCCCTAGTAAGCTTTGGATTTACAAAATTATTCCCTCTGATACGGTAACTAATTTTTCCATTTTAAATGCAGCTCTTTGCCACAGAAGCCACATCGGACTGGCTGAATGCCAACAACGTTCCTGCCACCCCAGTGGCATGGCCCTCTCAGGAAGGACAGAATCCCAGTCTCTCTTCCATCAGAAAGTAAGAGCTGGATGGGCCGTTTTCTGAGTTGGTCAATATATAGAGGATTAATTGTGTTGGCTAGCACGATATAAATGTTTCACCTTACTCATTTGCAAGTTGTTTAAAAGTCCTTTTAGGGCCGGTGAGATGGCTCAGCAGCTTAAGCGCCTGCCCGGCAAGCGCGAGGGCCCGAGTTCGACTCCCGGAACCCACATACGAAAAAGGGGCCGGTGATATCGCTCAGCGGCACGAGCGCCTGCTGGTGGCGAGGTCCTGAGGTCGACCCCCCGGTACCCACAAAAAAAAAAAAAAAAAGGTCCTTTTAGCCAATCAGTTTAACAACGAATACATTTGTGGATGATAGTAAAGTCTGACTCTTATGAAATTTGCTATTACTGTAGAACACACACCATCACCTGGGTATGTGGTGTTATGGAATACTTCCTGATAAAAATGCTTTCCTTGATAGAGACAAGTAAAAGTATGAAGAATATAACATAACACTGTGTATTTCAGGTCAAACTTGTATATATAGTGTAAGAGATATGTAATATTGTTCATCTACAGTTCAGTGAGGTGGAGCATCAATGGATCAATGAATCAGTCACTATACTGAGAACTTGCTGGATGCAGGGAACTGTGTGGAGCACTATGGCAATGTCGTTCACTGGATTACTTAAGTGGCCACTCCCTTAACAAGTTGTTTTATTATGCCTCAGGCCATATCTTCATTAGAATTTGTAAGACATTATTTCAGTACATGGTGTGACCCTTCCAGATCACTAATGCATCAACAGTTACGAAACTATGTGGCATGAGTACATTGTAGAGTTTTCTCAATTGTTCCAGGATGTTACAGACTACCCAATGGCTACGTCATGCAAAATTCCATGCAATAAACTCTGTGTTAAGGCTTTTGAGAAGTCAACCTATAAATCACTATCAAACTAATAAAAGAATGGCATTATGTACAGACCTTAGCAAACTTCCAAGGCTGTTATAAGCACCCTTGCTTTAGAGCTCTGCAAAATAATAAGCAGCGCTACTTCAAGCTTTTGACATTTAAATGTCTCTTAGTGTGTGTAGCAGCCCAGCACAGAATTTGAAATTGTTTAATTGAAAATCAGGTGACCTGGATTTGCATATCATCTACTAAGAAGTGCTAGAAAAAAAGCAGTGAAGTAGATGTAACGTGGGGGTGGGGTCATGGGGGGGTCTTCAATAAAGGAGGCTTCAGTTCTTTGTGAAAGAAACAAAGTAAATATGAAATTACCAATTCTTAGTATGATCAGATAGCATATTGAAGAAAAAACAGATTTTGGGTCCATTAGACAATAGCCAGCATTCTTTCAAGAACACAATAAAAATTATAATCCCCACATGAGAATAATTTGAAGATCTACTTGGGAATAGAAGAGGGTAGGCAACAGTCAGCTCAGTACGGAATTGATTTAAATGGCTAACAGAATAATTTGTTACTATTTTAAAAACTACGCAATACAAATCATTGCCTCACTGGCAAGTATTTATTTATTTGTTTATCCTTCCAGATTGATAAAAGATGGCAGCATTGACTTAGTGATTAATCTTCCCAACAACAACACTAAGTTTGTCCATGATAATTACGTGATTCGAAGGACAGCTGTGGACAGTGGCATCGCCCTCCTCACGAATTTTCAGGTGTGTTCTTTCCCTTGAGTTTAGGTTGCTCGTGGGTTTCATTTCAGGCATCCCCTAGAAGTGTTAATCAGTGTACGCGTATCTCTCTTTTCCCCTCCTCAGAGGGGAAACATTCAGAATAGAGGGGGATTTGGGTGCTTTTTACTTTCAACTTTTATGAGTGCATGTTTGCAGTACATAATGATGACATTTACCAGGGAAACTGGTACATGTGCATAACAAATCTCAATTCTTTTAGAGGAGAATTTTTAATAGACTCTTACAGTAATAATGCTAACATGGTAGGTCATAACCTACATGGGACAGTTGGTGATCAAGCAATTGAGATAATCAAAAGCCATGAGTAGCCTTGGTTCTTTCATTAACCATTTGATTATACTTTGAATAATAAGTGATAGTGTGGAATGGAATGAAGTTACAAACTTTTATACTTCTGTTTCTAAATGAAAGACACCACATAGAAGCAACAAGTTAATAATTGAAGGTCCAGATGCAGTACAAGAGCTTGTCCAATTCACAGAAAATGATTATATGGATTGTGTTTAGTTTCATTTGTACATGACCCACCAAATTTAATACAGAAAGATTCACAGATTTGAGACTCATTGACTTTCTGTCCTTCCTGGTTTTTCCCCAAGTCTGTTTTAATCCCTATGGGGGAAGAGAAATAAGCTTATTCATGGTGAAGCCTGAGACATGAATGAAAGTCTCTATGAAATAAACAAACAAAAAATCATGCCTTTCATCCCATTCCCCTTTGAAAATTGGGACTGGATACTTGTGACTTTTCACTCCCGATTCCTTCAGCATTCGCTTTCATCTCATATGGGTTGGTGAGACTTTTAACATTTTTCTTTGCAGGTGACCAAACTTTTTGCTGAGGCTATGCAGAAATCTCGCAATGTGGACTCCAAGAGTCTTTTCCACTATAGGCAGTATGGTGCCAGAAAAGCAGCATAGAGAAGTGGGCACCACGATTCCATTCTTAAATCACCCGAGCCGTGCTTTATCTAAAGGAACTGATTCCTGACTTTGTTTCCCACAGATGAATATTGATACGAAACTTTATTGGCGTTCACGCGATAGTACCTTATTCTGTATCTTTCACAATTAAATTGTTGTCAGTCACTTTTGCAAAATCTTATTTTGAATCCTTCCTAAGTAGCTTGTTCAAGAGATTTTCACCCATTTATTAATGCTTTATATTTGGTGATCTAGGCTTATCTGTGGACTTACTTGGAGTTAACATTTTATGGTGCTGATTAATGATGATCAAGATACAAATGCTGCTATTCTGTCTTCTGAACTCTCTGTCCTTTAAACACATTTTTGTCATCGTTTTTAAATAGTATCTGCAACACTGAGGACAGGGCAGAGTACTAGAAAATTTGGTAAAATGAAATATATATTTAATTTATGAACTTTTCCATGATGATGTTTGTATATTGCTTTTGATAATCATTCTCACCTCTCTGGGAAAGATAATTTTTCATTCCATGATAGTGAATTTGAAAAATATGATGAGAGCTTCAGATTACAGATTTTTGTACAGGATGCTTTTTTCCAGGTTTGTTTTATGGGAGTGTGTTGGCAGATGGTAGAAAACACTGAGTGGTTATATTGCTTTTTTCCTTTGACTTTTATCCTGGACCAAGTGAAATCTTTAGCTTTGTGCCATTCGCCCTCCTTGCTAATTTTGCAATAACTTGGAAGTCCTAGTGATTCCCTACAGATGATAGATTTTGTTGATCTACTGAGTCCTACAGTGCACTGTGAATTCCGTACGTGCTAAATTCTTCAGTGTTTCCAGAGAAGTACTTTCAGGGCAGCCTTTGTTGCTTTTAAATGTTTTGTGTTATTACAAGTGCTCTAATTGTGAACTTTTTAATAAAATAATATCAAGACATAATCCAGTTGTATTTCTCAGTTTATTTGTTTACTTAATATCGATATACAATAATCAGATCATTTCTATATAAAATGGGGTTTGAGGCCAGGATCACACTATCTCATCTATCTATCTGTCTATCTAATCTATCCATCTATTATCTATCTATCTATCATATATATATATATTCATCTATCCACCTACCTATTTGTGGTACTGGGGAGTAAACCCATGGCCTTCACACTGAGCTACATCCACAGCTCCTTTTTATATTTTTATTTTAAGACAGTCTAGCTAAATTGCACGGGCTGGGCTTGAACTTGTGATCCTCCGGCCTCAGCATCCTAGAGTACTGGCATTTTAGGTTGTGCCACCATGCCCAGTGCATATTTTCTCTACACAAAACTCATAGGATATCATCAAGTTAATGTTAAAAATAATAAAGCTTTCACCATTACATTTTTTTCTAATTCCACTCCTGCTCATGGGTCTCAGTATCACATAATATGGCTATGTGATTATAGCCCACCTTTGATCTGGATTCTTTCTGATATATAGCTATGACTACATACTGATACATATATACTTTAAAACAAATGTCTTATATAACACAAGGAAAAGTAACTGAACCCAATTAGCTGACCCATATTATTTGATGGAGATAGTGTCAATAGGCAAAGTGATGCCATATCCTGGGTTTATTCCCACCCCAAATATGGCTTTGTGAAGGTCCTACAACAATGATGACATGATAGATTTTATTCCTTTTCTCTCACCCCAGAGTCTATTGATTACCATTTTATATTGCTCTACCTAAAAGTGTTTCAAATTAATTTTCTCTTTCTCTACTCTGTTACCAGTGTGGATGAGACATTCATTACTGCTTCCCTGTAATCTTATAACTGTGCAATTGATGATAATTCATTCATTTGCTTGAAACTATTTAATATAGTCCTGCAGTGTTTTGTCTAGTATATCCATGATCCCTGTTGCTCCTGTTATTTTACTATTTTTCTGTTAATATTCTACCCATCACCACCACTACCAAAATAACTAACATTATGTTGTGTCTCCTATTTCTCAGGTGGTTCTGAGTACTTTACATGATTTAAGCCACTTAGTCCTCAAAGCGTCCCTATGAGCAGTGATATCTCTATATTATAAACAAGGAAATTCAGCCATCAGAAGCTAAGTAACATACTCAAAGTCATGCAAAATACAACCTCATTGTTTTGGAAATTTTATTTTGATATGCCCGCCATATAAAAATCATTTCTCATGGTAGAGAAATACTTGATTTGCCTCCAGAGATCAAGGGAAGATATTTTGAGTAGATGACTTCACACACCGTTTGCAGCAATGTCACACAGTTCCCAAGGCAAACTACAGGGGAGGGCCTTCATTTAAGGATTATGAGTAATTTGATCTGATTAGGGCATGAGGTATGTGTGAAGAAAAGGGCTAGAGACACAAGTTGAGGGCATGTCATGTTTAACAAGGTAGAAGTTTTAAAACTTTTTATTTGGCAATATTTTTGGACTTAACTTATTTTATCGATTGGTAATATTTTCCCTCATTTGCTTTATTCCATCTATCTATCTATCTATCTATCTATCTATCTATCTATCTATCTACCTATCATCTATCTATCACATATCATATATATCACATATTATCTATCTATCATATATCATATATCATCTATCTATATCTACCTATCTTTCTCTTTTAATATGGGTCTTACCATAACAAAATGCCAAAGGTAGTCTAATTTTATAAAGCAAAGTGCATTTAGCTCATAGTTCTGGAGGTTCAAGGTCATGGAGTTGGAATCAGCTTGGTTCTGGTAGGGACCTCATGCTGTCTAGGTGGGAAGCTGTGACAGAGGGATCACATTGCCAAACAGAGCCAGAGAAAGACCCAGGGTCAGGTTCAAGCTTTTATAAAGTCCCATTCTTTGAGAACTAACCAGAGTCTCATTAGAAATATCTTCCTCCCGAGTGTTCATTCCCACCAAACCTAGTACCTCTCACAGTCCCTGCCCTTTAAAGATCCACACCCTTTCCCACACCAGTTCCCTTGAAATAACTACTACAAATTTGCACAATAATTAATTTTCGTATTGTGCCAGTTTAGTAGAGGTTCCTAATTTTATGTTGATTTGAATATGTTATTTATAAAAGGCAGTAAAATTAGAAGAGTAATAATAATTAATCAGGCAACGCTGTAAATAAACTTTATTTTGTGTGGGTGAAACAATCTTTGAATACCCAGCAGAGCAGATTCACTCTGTCCACGGTGCTGATAGAAATATATTAATTTTTGTTTTTGTTCCCTTTCTGTTTTTAGATGTTCCAAACTTTAAAAAGAGTGAAATACAAATAAATAATACATCTAAGACTTTTGGATGGAGGAGGGAGATTCAAGAAAGTGAAAACCTGTTTGTGTTCAATTTGGCAATGTTGTGCTCTTTTGGAATGCATTTATTCTTTTCACATAAATGGGTTAACACATTTTTAAATGTCTATATTTGTTATACATCACAAGTGCAGACAACGTAGCTTCTATGCCTGTAAAGCTGAGTAGTAAATCGAAGTAGCTTTTTCTACACAGAGAATTTAAAAGCATGTGTGAAGGATGGGCTCTGTAGGTTGAGGAGAAAAGCTCAGCCAGCTCATGGAATGAAGAAGAGAAATAAAGAACAATCCATTTATAGATTTAGGATTTTTATAGCTTTGTAAAGGTAAGTACAATATTTTAAATGTACTTCTGTCAAACTTTCCTCTTAAGCAGCATTCCTATTGGAAACTTTTAAAAACATCTACAATATTCATTTTTCTGAACAGCTGCAGGTACTTGAACCTCAGCTTCTACAGTGTCCACAGCCTCTTGAACAATGAAAGTGGAAATTATCAGAGAAACAAACCATGTCTGAATGCAGTTAAGTGCTCTGTAATTACACACCAGCATTACCATTTGGCTGCTGGTGCAGCCCCCTGTGGGCACAGGTGCCATAAATGCTCACACACACCTAATCAAACCCACAAAGACCTTTTATTGTATGTCATTCGAGACACTCTTAGCTTGCAAAAAGACTAGCTTAACTTTGTATTTCTCTCCTTTCTTTCTCTTACCATTTCTTTGCTTTGTTCTTATATATAAAAATCCATTTTTCCTGATAACTATTACCATTCTATTTTATGAGAAGCTGTTGCAATTGGTGAGTGAGAAAGTAATGTGGCAGGAGGAAGAATGTCTATGCTCCCTCAAGTGGCTCTGCGGGCTCTGTGAAAAATTGGTAATAATTGTCTCTACTTCTTCTCTTGTGCATAATGTCGGGTGCAAGAGCTCCAGGAAGAGAATTTAAGTACCTACAGCTGTTGAGATCAGTGCAGGAATGGAAAAAAATCTCAGCAAGGCAAAATTAGTACTCTTTGTGCATGCTTTTTTATTGCTTAAAGATCATTTTGAGTCTTTACAACTTTTGTTTTGTAAAAGACTTGTATCCAGAAAAAAATTATTAATTTCTCACCAAAATAAAAATATACGTGCTTTTTCAGCGGCAGTAAATGTCCATTTTCCTGAAACTAGCAGCCTGCTGAATCATTTATTATTCCTTAGGAGAAACACACAAAGCACAGGGAGAAACTTTTGTTCATCAAAGAAAGCAATACCAGTCATCTCAACAAAAGTTTAAAATGTTTGTGCCTTCTAAAGACTATTTTCCACACCCAGCTTAATGCTGTTGGGCGACCATAATAAAAATATGCAAAAAGGGGAGAGAAACCAAGTTTAAAATGTCTTATTCACAGAGAGAAATAACTTGAAAATTTTATTTTGTTAATAAAGGATACATTCTAATACAAAGTGCCCAGATGACTGTTTCCCTTTCTGAAACTTAAGAGTGTTCAGCGATAGTTTTAGTAGTCCTTTTTTTTATCTGCTTATGCAATGCCTTAAAGGTTGAAATATGGCAGGATTTTTAGGCCTATGCATAGAAATACCTGCTAAATGTTTTCATAACTCTGCAAATTTCTTTAGCAAATACTGCAAGTGAAATTTATATGGAATAATTTAATTAAATTGTAATATTTACTTAAATTCTCTATTGAAGAGAACTTGCATATGGATAATTATTTTTTAATTTGTTAAACACTTCTTTTTAATGTATCTTTTTATTAGTATATATTTGAGATAGATGATAAATACATTCTTCATGGGGAATTGGTATGTATACATATCACTTTTAGTCCTATTTCCCCTCCCCACCCTCCTGTCTTATCCCATTTTCAGATCCACTTCCCAACTCTACAAAGTCAATTGCACTGTTTCCTATCATCCATTTTGTATTTTACTCTTTAAATTATTTATACTTTGGGTTTCTCCTATAAGAAAACCATGTAATATTCTACATTCTGTGAATGATTTATTTCACTTAGCATTATGGTCTCAAAATCCATCCATTTTCCTAATAAACAATTCAAATTTATTTTCTTTATTGCTGAATAGTCTATATGTGTGTGTATACCACATTTACCTTATCCATTCCTCTGTTGATGGGCACATAAGCCACTTTCAGGATTTAGTTATTGTGAGTCATGCTGCTATAAACACGAATGTGTGAAGTATCACTGTAATATGATGGCATTAAATCTTTGGGGAAAGTATACCCAAAAGAGGTATACCTGGGTCTAAGGATTTTCTATTTTAGTTTTTTGAGGAATCGCCATACTGATTTCTATAGTAGTTGTATTAATTTCATGCACAATGTAGAAGGGTTTTTTTTACTCCACAATGTTGCCATTTTTTTGAGTTCTTGATGATAGCCATTCTTTCTGGAGTAAGATGGAACCTCAGTGCTTGATTTGCATTTCTCTAGGGGCCAAATATGCAGAGCATTTTTTTTATGTACTTATTGGCTATTTGTGTTTCTTCTTTTGAGAAGTGCTTATTCGTTTCAATTATCCATTTTTTGACTGGGTCTTTTATTTTGGGGAGTGCAATTTTTTTTAGTTTTTTATATAATCTAGATATTAGTTTTGTCTGAGGAGTAACTGGCAAATTTTTTTCCATTCTGTAGATTTTCTCTTCATTGTGTTATTTTTGCTCTAAAAAAGCTTTTTAATTGGATAAATCACATTCATTGATTATTGGTGTTACGTATTGTACTTGGGGTTCTGTTGAGAAAGTCATTTCCTATACCTATGTCTTCAAGTTTTACTTAGTTTATCTTCTACCAGATTTAATAGTTCTGTTTTTACATCTAGGACTTTACTTCTTCTCATTTGATTTTTGTACAGGCTGAAGGATACAGGTCTAGATTCATTTTTGTGCATGTGGATATTGAATTTTCATGGTACTATTTTTAAAAGAAGATATTTTTTCTCCAGCATATGTTTTTGGACCCTTTCTTGAAGATCAGACAGTTGAAGGAACATGGGGGTTATTATGAATCCTCAATTCTGTTTCTTTGATCAATGTGTCTATTTTTATGGCAGTTCCATGCTGTTTTTACCACTGTACCTTTGTAATATAACTTGTATCTAGGATTCTAATGTCTCCTGCCTTTACTCTTTTTGCTGAAGATTGCTTTAGTTAGTCTGGGTATCTTCTAGTGCTATATAAATTTTATAATTGGATTTTTTTCTAGTTCTATGGAGAATGTTGTTGGCCTTCTGATTGGAATTGCATTAAATTTATATATTATTTTTGCTAATATGGCCATTTTGACCAAATTAGTTCTGCCTATTTAGTAATAGGGGACAGCTTTTCATATTCTAATGTCCTATTTGATCTCTTTTTCTTGAAGTATTATAGTTTCCATTATTGAGATTTTTCCATTTCCCTGGTTATGGTAATTTCAAGGTTTTTAAGGGTTTTGGGCTACTGTAAATGGGATTGTTTTCCTAATTTCTTTCTTTGTGAGCTCATTGTTGGCATACATGAACACTATTAATTTTTGTATGGATTTTGTGTACTGCTACTTTGCTGAATTTATTAGCTGTAAGAACCTCATAGTAGAGCTGAATATTTTATGTAAAGGATTATGTCATCTATGAATAAGGATGGTTTAAATTCTTCCTTTCCTTTATGTATTACTTTTTTTTCTCTCCTTATTGCTCTGTCTAAAATTTCAAGGGATTCATGGAATAAAACTGTTAAGATTGGACACCCTTGTCTTGTTCCTACTTTTAGAGAAAATGCTTTCAGTTTTTCTCCATTTAGTATGATGTTGGCAGTGGGCTCATTATTATCTCTCTTATGATTTTGAGATGAAGTCCTTCTATACTTATTTTCATCATTTTTTATCATGTATGAATGTTTAATTTTGTCAAATGCTTTTTCTGCATCTACTGAAAAGATCATGTAATTTTTGTCTTTGATTATGTTTATGTGATGTATTACATTTATTGATTTATGTATGTTGAACCATCCTTACATTCCTGGAATGAAGTCAACTTCATTGTTATATGTGATCTTTTTAATTATTTGTTTCATTCTATTTGCCAATATCTTGTTGAGGACCTTTGTATCTATGTTCATTAAGGAGATTGGCTTGTAGTTTTCTTTCTTTCTTTTTTTTGTTTTTTGTTGAAACTTTGTCAAGTTTTAATATCAAGGAAATTTTAGCTTTTAAAATGAATTTGACAGTACTCTTCTCCTTCCAGTTTTATGCAAGAATTTGAGGAATATTGCTGTCAGGTCTTCTGTGAAGTTCTGATAGAATTTTTGGGTGAATCCATCAGGTCCTGCCTCTTCTCAGTTGGTGGGGTTTTTCTACTGCCTCTATTTCATTTTCTGTTATTGGTCTATTTAGAGTATTTATGTCTCCTTGGTTCAATTTTGGTAATTCATGTGTGTCTACTCTAGGAACATCTCCATTTCTTCTAGGTTCTCCAACTCATTGGAATAAGTTTTTGAAATAGTGTTTTATAATCCTCTGGGTTTTGGCAGTGTTCATTATAATTTCACCTTTTTCATTTCTAATTGCATTGATTTGGGGTTTTTCTTCTCTTCTTTTAGTTTAGTGAAGTGTTTATCAATTTTGTTTGTCCTTTCAAAGAACCAACGCTTTGATTCACTGATCTTTTGTATTTTTTAAAAATTTTATTTTATTAGTTTCTGCTCTGATCTTTATAATTTTTTTATGCTAGTTTTGGATTTGGATAATCTGTGTTTTTCTAGGATGCATCATTAGGTTATTTATCTGGGTTTGCTCTATTCTTTTGATGTAGGCACTCAAGATATATATTTTCCTCTTAGAATTGCTTTCACTGTGTACCATAGGTTTTGATATGTTGTGCTTCCATTGTCATTTGACTGTAGGAAATTTTTAATTTTTTCCCTGATTTCTCCCATGACATACTGATTAGTCAATAAAGTATTAATTGATCTCCATGTGTTAGTCTAGTTTCTGTAGTTTCTTTTGCTGTTGATTTCTAGTTTCATTCCATTATGATCTGATAGAATGCAGGAGATTCTTTCAATTCTTTTATATTTATTTAATTATGCTTTTTTGGCCTAAGATATGCTCTATTTTGGAAAAAGTTCCATGTGCTGTTAAGAGAAATATGTATTCTCTTGTCGAATGAAACACTTTGTAGATACTTGTAAGGTCCATTTGTTGATGGGTGTAGTTCAACTCTGATATTTCTTTGTTAATTTTTTTTTGTTGCTGTTTGGCTGACCTGTTTATGAGAGTTTGCTATTAAAGCCTCCCACTGTTATTATATTTGTGTTTGTGTTCCCTTTTATGTTCAGTAGTTTTTGTTTTATAAAGTTGGTTGCACCAATATTTAATACATATATATTTACAATATTTAGTACGTATATATTTACAATTGTTATCTCATCCCCATATGAATATGTAGTGGCCATATTTGTCTCTTCTGATCAGTTTTGCCTTGAAATCAGATCTGTCTGAAAATAACATTGCTACTTCTGTTTGCTTTTAGTCTCTGGTTGCACAGAATATCATTTTCTGTCCTTTCATTTTCTGTCTTTATGCTTCCTTTTGGATAAAGTGTATCTCTTGCAGGCAACCTATGGTTAAATTTTGTATTTTGATTCAGTCTGCCAGTCTGTGGCTTTTGATGCATAGTTACAAGCACTGACATTGACAGGTATTATTGTAAGCCACGTAGTGAATGCTGCCGTTGCATTATTTTTCCAGCGCTGATCCCTTTTGTTTCATACTGTCCTAGTTAAATGTATGATTTTCTTCCGGGTTTTTAGCACTGGTGACCTCCCTGTCTCTGTCTGGGATTCCTTTAATATTTTTTTGCAGTACTGGTTTAGTGGTCATGTATTTTTTTAGTATTTCTTTGTCATGGAAAGTTTTTACTTCTCTGTCAATTTTGGAGGATAACTTTTGTAGGATGTAGAAATCTGGTTTGGCAATTGTTGTCTTTTCTTTCATTATATTATTATTATTAATTATTATTATTATTTGGCTTTTTGAGACAGGGTTTCTCTCTAATTCAGGCTGGCCTTGAACTCACTGTATAGCCCAGGCTGGGCTCGAATTCATGGTGATCCTCCTGTATCAGACTCTGCAGTGCTGGGATTACAGACATGCACCACCTCACCCCGCTATTGTTTTCTTGTAATGCTTGAAACGGTTTATTCCAGTTCTCCTGGCCTTTAATGTTTGTGCTGAGAAGTACAGTGTAATTCTGATAGGCTTGACTTTATAGCTCATTTGCTGTTTTTCTTTACCAGGCTTTAGCATTCTCTGTTTTTGTAGAATTTCTGGAATTTTGATTATGATGTGTCATGCAAAGATTCTTTTCTGGTCATGGCTATTTATTGTTCTATTTGCCTTTTGTATTTAAATATTGAATTCTTTCCTGTATTTGCAAAATTTTCACCCATGATTTCAGTGAACACATTTTTATATCTTTTGAGTTATCTCCTATCTTTTCCTTATCTTATAATTCTGAGAGTGTTTGTTTTCCTTTTCTTTCTTTTTAGTCCTCTATTAGCTGTTGGGTCCAGGTACAATGATGTCTTAGTTTTAGGGTATCAGTGAATACATTATCTACTACATCAACCTGTCTTCAGGTTCTGACATTCTGTCCTTACCTTGGTGAAATCTGCTACCAATGCTTTCCATTTAATTTTTCATATCTTGGATTTCTTTTTAATAATTTCTAGTTCTTTATCAAAATGGTCATTCACATCTTGTATTTTCTTGTGTAACTCAGATTACTGGCCCTTGGTGGCCACTTCTGCAGCTCTTTACTCTCTCCACGTCCCACAGGTGGGAGGTGCACAACTTCTTTAAAGTTGATGTACATTTTATTAAGTAAATCTCTGTTTATTTGATTCTTCTTTGAGGTTCCTAAACATCTTATGAATTTGCTATGTTTCTTCTTTGATCTGTTCAAAACTTTTTACTTTTTTTGGTGTGTTCTTTGCCTATAACTTCCTCTGCTTTTGTGCCCATTACAGCAGCTTTCGGGGCGTTAAGGGGTTGTTGTGTTGCTTTCTCATGTTTCTATTGTTTTTGTTCTGTGGCTTAAAGATCAGTTAAGGTAGAGAAACACTTTCACCTCCATGGAGATCTCTTTAGTAAGATTCTGTCTCGCTATGATGTGTCCTTGAGTTTAGTAATCTTTGGTGTTTACACGCCCCTTCAACCAACTCAGTGTAAAAGAGTCAGTCCCTGCCATTGCATTTTAAGAACAGAATAATTATTTATATCCACATCTACAGAACCAACTATATATCAATCACATAATTTAAAACTTGATTTGAAAATTTCATATTTCTTTAACTTTCAGTAACGAAAAAAGACAATGGATTGGTGACAATGGCAAGTAGGCAGGGATATAGAGGATGACATAGAAGAAAAGTAAGGAAATACTTCAGAGAGAAGGGGAGAAGAGAACAGATATAACAGAAAATTAAAATAAGAAAGGACTTCGGTGATGAGTTTTTGTGTCTGGAGCGGAGGAGGAGAAAGGGGATTGAGAGGTTATGCACAAGGGCAGAGTATAAAAAGAAGACGGAGGGAGGTATGATTCAAAATTTTGGGAAGCTGGAGTGGGGTTGGAAGTAATTAATAAACTGAAAAAAAGCTTGGGGTCGGGTCATCCATACACAATTTTCGGTATGACCTAGTATGACCATTAAAGATACTTTTAAAACTGAAACACAAATTAATTCTCTGAGATATCTATATCTATATCTATATCTATATATAGATATATATCTGCCAACAACATCTATACATACTTTAGCAGTTCAGCATACTAATAAACATCTGGAAGCTCACAGCCACCACTTGGAGCACCTCTTGTAATTGTAGAGACCAAAGGTAACTTATATTAATCTCATGATGTCTCAATAAAACTAGTATTAAAATATTTATGCGAGGTTCTCTTTTCCTAGTGTACATATTTTTGGCAGTCTCTCTCCTCCCTCTCTCTTCTCTCTCTCTCTCTATGATGAAAAGAGACTAAGAAAATAAAAAGGGAAACATAAAAAGGGAGAAAATGATAGAGAAAAAGTGAATAAAAGAAGAGAAAAAACAAAACAAAACAAAACAAAACAAAACAAAACAAAACAAAAAATCCCCACTGAGATGCAGAAGTAGACAGTCCTCTCCCTGCTGGCAGCTTTCTGTTAGATTTCAGTTACGTTTCCTCTGTCCGATCATCAGGAACTTTCACTTTGTTCAGAGTTGTGGGGGATAGAGTAGCGCTGGTCAAGCACTGGGCCTCCACTGATTTCCAGAGGAAGTGGGCGTTTTCATGCCCAGCCTGCTTCCCCCGGTGGCCATCCCTGCAGCTCTGCACTCTGCTTCCTCTGTCTCCTGTGGGGGCTGCACGATTCCCTCTGGTCCCGCCACTCCTCTCTGTCTCTGCACCTTCTCCAGGTTCTCTGTCCACAGCTCTCTCAGAATCTCTGTGCAGCCCAGTTCAGTGGCACCTGGAGCTGGGTGAGGGAGGGTCTTTCTGCACGGAGCTCAGCAGAGTGTAGGGGCCAATGGGAGGAAGCTCACCCGGGCTCCTGGCCCATCTCTTTTTAGTGTCTGGTGCGATGATCCCCACATGAGCATCAAGCTCCGTGGTGTTTAGAAAGCCAGGCTCTGGGCAGGAGAGCACAGAGCTTTCAGTTAAACAAAGAAAGGCTAATTTTGACTCACAGTTTGTAGAGGTTTCAGCTCACTGTTGGCTGTCTCTAAGGCAGGGTGCCATGGCAGAGGGGCATTGCAGGGCAGAAACGGTTCCCAGTGAGCAGAAGGCAACAAAGGAGCAAATCAGCACAGAAGCAGCAAGCGACCACAGCAGTGTTCTTGCTGCCCCTTATATTCTGTCCAGGCTACACCCACTTAGGGTGGGTAGCACTCACACAAAGGGTGGGCCTTCCCATTATCCACACCCAGAACTGTGCCAAACCAATCAGTGGACTAATTAAGTAATCACGCACCCTTAATCCCAGCATCACACACTTCATCCCAGCATGGCACACTCTAGATTCAGACACCTCTGAAAAGCTCCAACTATGACCACATGAGACAGCACGAGCCATAGCACCACTGTATTTGTAGAATTTAAATTATAGTTTCTGTTTAGGATTAGGCTCTTGAATACATCAATTTTGCTATGAAATACAATGGTGGTGAGATGTGTTTCATCAGAAGGGTTTTATATCTTTCCTCGTAGTTAAAGGCTCTTATCTTCTTTCTTGGCTACAGGGACCTTGAGCCACAGTTTATGCTGGGCCGCCAGTTTCAACTTTGTTCTTTGTGTATTCAAGAAGCTAGAGTAGTTTGAGTGCCCTTATAACAGAATCACTGATAAGCATTAATTGTTCCCCATCTTTGGTCTACTTTCTCTTTGAGACTATAAAAGATCAATACATGTTCTCTCCAACTCTAGTTATTGTTGCAGTCAATTAATGAGTGTTAGTGTATTTTGTCCTGCCCATGGCATTAAATAATTGTGTGCTTATAGATCTGTGAAAGTTTATCCGTAACTTCACTCATTCTCTCTCAATTGTAGTTTGCTCTTGGACACTTAATGTCCGTTTCACTTTTTAAAAATTTCCTATTACAGAATATTTTTAAAAGGATATTAATGCAAATTCATTTTAGGTGGAAAATAAATAACATAGTAGTACATAATTTCAGGCATGTAATATCTGGGTATTCATTTTCCTTTCATGTCGTACCTTTTATTCATTAATTTAACAAATATTTATTTATTTACTTTAAACAATGTAGGACACTTGGATTTATGAAGCTTATGGGTCAGTGATGAGTGTAGAAGGTTAAAAATGCCATTATAATGGAACTTGATGAATCCTGTAACAGGAGACCTTAGGGAGCTGTATGAACACATGACAAGCACAGGTCAGGGCAGGCTTTCATGGGAAAGTAACATCTAAGCTGAAAACTAAGAGCAAGCTAAGGGATAAGAATTTCCCAGAGTGGATATGTTCTACATGGTGGAAATCTTGTGCATGAAGACAGTGAGGCAAAGAAAGCCAACTGCGTCTCAAAGAATCTGAGTGTAACTGGAGTGGACACGAGGCTCATGGTGAGACGAGGGAAATGGCACTAACTCCTAAGAGCTTTGTGGGCCACGGTAAAGAGTTTGAACATTTTGCTAAGGATAAGAAGAAGCCATGGAAGAGTTTTAAATTAGATGGCATGATTATGTTTGCACTTGGGAAAACTCACTCTGACTGCAGAATGTTGAATGGATTGAATAAACCAGGATTGGAGACAGAGAGGCTAGGAGGTTATTACAAGGAGGAGGGGAATAATAGAAGGAGAAAGAAGACAGAGGTGTTGCTTGGACTCAAATAGCTGGGTTAGGAAAGAGAAACCAATTTGAAGTGTGATATGTTTGGGAGGAAGAGCTGCCATGATGTATTTGGATGAGTTAAAGGAGGTATCAGATTCAGAGTTGCGCATTATATCGTAATTTATATCCTAGAAAAATAAAAGAGAGGTCACTTGTTTTGGCCCTAGAAAGCCCAAGAGTTGGAGCAGACTGAGAATGAGTTGTTTAAGGTATGCGAATTACAGTGTCTTTTAGAAGCAAAATGGAAATAGTACATAGTCAGTGGTTAAAGCCAGATATTAGAAATAGTTTACTTGGGTTTGAATCCAGGATCTGACACTTTATAGTTGCATGATCTTGAGCAGTTCATTTAAATTTGTCATGCCTGTTTCCTCTGTGAAATGGGAATGATAATATATACTCATAAGTTTATTGTGATATTAGACTGGGAAAATATAAATTATGAATTTGAAATAGTGCTGAATACAGAATGGCATGGTAAGTGTTAGTCATTACTGTTACGGAACATCTAAATAGAGATGTATAAGTAGACATCATATATCTAGCTTTAAAGATTGGAAAGACATTTATTATCAGTGTGTATTTTATTAAATACTATATACTGTAAATAAACGAGACCTTAAAAGGGAAATCCTAATAGCTATCATTGACTTCTTACCAATGTGAAAGTAAAATTGATGCCCGGTTAAAATTAGAGACCCCAGAAGAAAAAGCATTCTAGGGATATGAAACTGCAAATTATTATTACTCTTGGTTGAGTATATTAGAAAGTGCTTCTCACTATCATTTTATACTACATGGGATAAAACAGCAAGTTTCAAAATTCAACAAGGTATGATAAATAACCTTGATATATCCATTAGAAATATAATTTATTGAAGAAATTATAAATTTACAAAGTAATTTAGTTGTTTTTCAAGAATGGCTTAGTTTGGTAAATAGTTTCTATGCATGACGGGGCTGGACATGCCACTTTGAGTTTGAGCGATGGTAAGATCAGAATGTCAGGTTTGATTTCCTTGTGTCAGGATCACATATCATACTCTGTTTGTTACCCATGTTGCATAACAAACTACCCTAGAACCTAGTAGCTTAAAGTAACCATTGTATTTTAAGTGTTTAGAAATTTGGATCAAACTTGCCTGTTTTCTTGTGTTGTTGGTATTAAGGAGTAGTTTGGTCTCAAGGATCCAAGATGTCTTTCCTCACACGTACAGTGACTCGGAAAGGATGAGTGGGAGTGTGGTCTCAGACAGGACTTCAGCAGAGGTCTTCATTTCACCTCTCGGTATGTCAGTGTCAGTGCTGAGATGTGGCAACTGGCTTATCCCAGAGTGAGCATTTAAAGAGACCCAATGATAGCAGCAAATCTTAGGATCTGGCCTTAAAATATCCAGAATATCATCACCTTTTCAATTTGTTGCTTAAATACATCAGCCACTAAGGCCAGTTCAGATTCAAGGAGAGAGGAATTAAATTCCACTTCTCTTTAGGTGGACTAGCAAAGAATTTACAGCTATATTTAATTAATAATATACTCCTAACTCCAATTAGACAACTTACAAATAATTTTAATTGGTCCAAAGGTCTGAGGTTCTCTGTGAAGTTGCTATTCCAGCTGTAAACACCATGCACAGTGTGAACCTCATCAGTAGTACCACAGCAACATTTTTTCTCATTCAAAGGCACACCCAGATTCTCCACAGCACAGAGTAATATTTTGCTGTGGAAGGCTAAGTGACACTTTAAAGTCAATTGGGGTCAAGGGCCTGCGATGATAGTAATTTTGACTGACTCAAAAGCAAAACAGAATCATTACTAGAAACAGGGGTTTAGAAGAGATATGGGCAGGAATTTCTGATGTAGTTGCGTACACAGATCTAGGTGACAGACTCTAACCATAGATCTAACGAGCCTTTTGGACATTAAACATAGCATATGCACTTACACAAAGTTTTTGCATCTATCACAGTACTCTGCAACAGAAAGAATGTTGCAGGCTGGTAAGAAATGAGTGCCCATGTTATATGTTCATGTTTTCTATCCTCTAGTCAAGTGAGAGGACTGCAGTATAACTGTTATGATTCTTGAGCTTAGAGTCTGTCTCCAATAATGACATGCTGCCTGACACTGGTCCAGCAATGTAAACTCCTTCTGCTCAGTTTCCTTAATGGTGATGTAGGGAGAAGTATAGAATTGTAGTGTAGGTAAATATGAATTATCATACACAGTGCCATAGAAAAGTACCTGCCACATAATAAAACTCGATAATACTTAAAGCTACTTTAAAAATAAATTACTGATATCTGGGGACAGCTTAACCCTTTATAGATACAAATGATTTTAGATCCATAATGTCCTTTTTAATACACATTCAAGGGATTAAACTACAGCTGACCCACAATAGGATCTGATAAAATCAGAATGAACTTTCAAATATTTTGTTATGTTTGCACTGTCAAACACAAAGCTATCTAAAAATCAATGTAAATACAGATATCCAGCTGCTCAGATGAGAGGAAAATACTCTTCTTAGCAGATCATGGAGAGAGAGGGTCTCTAAATACAGAGGATGTCAATCACATAAAAACTACCCAGGAATTTGATCTCTAGTAATTTTCTAAATTATAAGCACTAAACTGAGTTAGTAGAGTAGTTGGCCCACTACTACAAAGCAGTGCTATACCCATGCTATACCAGTTAAAATAGCAGTGCTATTTTAACTAAAAATAGAGTGATTTAAAAAAAATAACTGTTGGAAAAATAGCCTCAATATATTTGACTCACCAGCTACAATCAAGAAAAAGCCTATTAACAATGATAGGTGGGTTCTTAGTTTTTATTGTCTTATAAGTGATTTAGATTAATTACATCCATAATAGACTGAAACTCATGCCCACTTTAAAGTCAGATGTGGCAGTTTCATAGAATCCAGCCATTTACTGCAATCCTTGAGTATTTTGTTTCCTGCCAAGGCAAATCTGCTAAAAGCCTATTTCCTCTTAGGATTTGCTGAAAAGTGACAGGTGTTGATTTGCTGGTATCTTTCTCAACAGATCCGAATAAGCTAAACAAAATGACTTCTCTACTCATTTAGGCAGAAAAGTAAATGGGGACACCAGCTAATGAGGGAATGTAGAGCTAGCTGGACTCAAAGCATTCCAAGCTGTGGCAGCTGGAATAAAAAGAGGAATCATGCAGACAGTTACCCATGTTTATTGCTGAACATGAAATTAGAAAGATGCTTCATCTTCTCCACAGGTGCAAGAGCATATAGTTATTAATTGCAGCAAAACACATTTATTGACAACCCAAAGCCTACAAAATCCCACACTCAGCAAATGGCTTTCAAAATTCATCCAAAAAGCACTTTAGAATCAATACAAAAGCATTGCGCAGTTGACAAATCTGCACCTAGTAAAATTCTGCATCCTGAAAACGTAGCATGGAGTGTCTCTTAATATTGATGTTGCTGAACATGGCCAATGATTTCTTTGTTCTTGCAAAAAAAAAAAAACTGTTAGATAAAAAATTCCTTATCTTCCTGTTTCATTAGCAGGTGCCACCAGAATGTTAGAAGGATTGAAATGATTTTATTTTTGTCTAGATGAGGTTTTTTAAACAGTTTTACCTTTCACTGAATCATGTGACAGACTAAGTCAGTTGTCCATTAATTTAACAAAAGCGTATTGAAATATTATTTGGCAGGTAGTATTTTAGGTGCTGTGCAGAGCATAAATATGAGGCGCAGTTAATGTTTAAAACAAAAAAAGTTACAGTAAAAGAAACATTATCGTTAATTCTCCTCACAATTCTCCCCCTTGCTTTGCACTCACTTACACCATCATTCTGAAGCCGTTCTAGACATCCTCTTTCCTTAGTTGTTCTGCTGTGGCTGCATTGATGTCCTAAATTGATTAAAAGCGTTTACCTTTCATGGTCATTTTGACTTTGGGGATGAGCCAGAACTCACATTGTACCAAATCTGGTGAATAAGTGAATAAGGAAACACTGTCATGTTTTTGTGAGCCTGACTCTCCATTGAACGGCACTCAGCAGCAGCATTCACAATATTTTGATCACATTTCATAAAAATATGAAAAAAGATTTCCAGGATTACTTCAGAAAGAGGCAAAGGGTGGGACAAACATGTTTTCAGTGAGAAGAAACATTTTGACATGTGTCTTTTATTGTAATAAATTTTTAAAATTTAAATATTCACTGTATATTTTGATCACACCTCATAAATACAGAAGGACTTAAAATTATATGGTATCTATGTTACGAAATAATTAGAATACACCATAAGATAGTATTTAATCAAGTACCAAGTTGTAACCAAAGGACATCAAAAGACATCTTAGTTCCCAGGGAGAAAAACTCTTGAAGGAGTCATAGAAATAGTATCCTGAGCTAGGTATTAAAAGGACATGATATTTTATGTAGATATATTTTTCTAGCTTGTCTCATTTCAAGTTGGTTTTGTGACAACTGACAGAAATGCATAGAGCACAAAGTGATCAAAATAAAATGAGTAAATACTATTCAATGATTCAGGATTGAGTTCGGAGTTCCGAATAACACCATAAATTTCTGTCTGGCTTTGGAGATAGGTCTCATATTTTGCCCTGAGTTACTGGACAGCCAGAAACAAAAATAAGGCTGGGTGTAAGAGACATAAGATTCCACATCAGAGCACGCAAGATGCTCGTTGTCTATAAATGCCTGAGAGAAATATCTTCTCTAAATCCTTTAGGGAATACTGAAATAATATATTAAACCCTCAGATATTTTGGGTAATATAAAAATTAGATTTTATGGTTGTACATCCTTCAATGTAGATAACTACTCTGATAAACTAGCTTCATTTATTTATTTATTCAAAGAAGAAAAATTTTAAATGTTTGTTGAGAACTTATGTGCTGGACACTATTCTTGGTACTGGATAGATTCAACTAACAAACAGGCAGATAATATGTCAGAGATGATGCCTGTTTGGAAAATAGGTGATACACAAATCATTAGACATTTCAAAAGGAGATGAGTGTTAGGGAGATGATACAACAGGATTGCGTGATGGACTTGAGTGATTAAGAAGAAAGATTTACAGCCACAGAGAACAGCGATTTTGCGAGGTCTCAGGAAGACACAGTCTCAGGCAACTGGAGAAATAACAAGGAAGTTAGTATGGCTGAATTAAAGGAAGAGGAGAGGAGATGCAGTTAGAAGTAGGAATAGTAGGACTGGTGACATAGTTCAGCGGGGTAAGCACCTGCCTGGTAAGCACGAGGTCCTGAGTTCGACTCCTGGAACCCACATACGAAGAAAGGGCCGGTGATATCGCTCAGCAGCACGGGCGCCTGCTGGCACGCGAGGTCCTGAGTTCGACCCCCGGTACCCACAAAAAAAAAGGAAATAGGAATAGTAATCTACAGTGTGACATAGGTATATTATCCTAAGGGTAATGGGAAATGGGTTACATGATTTAGAATATGGGTAACTGAAATCCTCTGAGTTTTATCTCTTGTCAGACAATTTTAAAATATTGACCATCAGATAATTTGAAAATATCTTCTCTTCAAAAACCTGGAGGGCCGGTGAGATGGCTCAGCGGCGTAAGCGCCTGCCTTGCAAGCGCGAGGGCCCGAGTTCGACTCCCGGATCCCACATACGAAAAAGGGGCCGGTGATATTGCTCAGCGGCACGGGTGCCTGTTGGCGCGCGAGGTCCTGAGGTCGACCCCCGGTACCCACAACAACAACAACAAAAAAACCTGGAAATGAGGAAAGCAGTTAACGCCAGGCATGCTCTTTATCTCTAAATGCTATCTAAATTGGATTGAATATTTGAAAAGCCATGTGATATTAAAATATGTTTTTCATGTCAAGTGTATTCCAACAAATTAGTAAAGGTGTACCGAAGTTCCCAAAATTTTAGCATAAGTTTTATATAACATGGTCATAATAATTTTATACTGAAAAAAGTCAAAGTGGGTATCCTCAATATTTGCTTTAGCACAAAAATATCAATAAGGCAACAACATAATGCCTAGTATTAATCAAAGACATTTCCTGGTGAATCTCCAAGATAAACCAGTTATAAAAATATATGCCTTGGTAACTAAATGAATTGACTTATGATATAAAGTCGTTAAGTATAAGCCAATCAAGCTTTGGAGGATGGCCAAAATGATTATTAAAGTTTTAGAGTGGGTTATTAGGCCATACTTTCTGACAGTAATGAGATTACTTATCTATTGAGGGCATTCTTAGTTGATGACAATAAAATACAGGGGCATATGTAACCACCCCGTGCCCTCCTTTGGTCTCTTCCTTAGAGTAGGGAGAGGTTGACTTCTCACAATCAAGTCATCCCGGGGAAAGGTCCGCTTTCCATAATGTGAGGTGTGAGTTCTTGGGCCTTCTTAGTGAAGGGCTGCCTTGGGAGGAAGATCATTATTCTATTCCAAGTAAGGTTTACAAAAGATGCAAGGATTCACCTTTGGCTGTCATGCTTGATAGTCTCACCAAGTGGAAGAAGAATATTAATTACACAGGGGTAAGGAGGCAATCTAGACATTCTTATTTTGGCTTTTGAATTTGTTTTTGTGAAGATCCAGCCATGTTTTTAAGAAATTACGATGTAATAACGCTTTACGTTCCCAGGCTGGATTCAGGCACTGGTCTCCACATGATTGAAAGAAGCACTGAATTGTCCTACTGTATTTTTAGATTGATATAAAAGCAGCGATGAAGGTGGAGATGTTTCTTAGAATTGTACTTTAGAAATGGGAAAACTGAAACTGAGAATTCTGTAACTTCCCTCACTAATATGATTGCCACATTCTTCACAAACTAAATTTCTGCAAGTTTCTGAATTTATCTGTTCAAATAATTTATTTGTCTGTTCATGAGAACTGTATTTCTATTCACTTGATAGTAGGTATGAGTCGGAGCTCCTTTAGGAAACAGATGGTCCATTGCGAAGAGTTATTTGAAGAAAATTAAACATAGTGCTGTCGGGAAGTTCTTTTAGAAATGGCTCCCCAAACAAAAGTATTTCAGACCCTTTTTGTCTTGAACAGAATTAAACAAGACAAGCCAAAGCTCCTTGCGGGTCTCATCCTTTTTATGTTGTCCACATCTCCTGAGGGCTCGCCAGAGGTTCTACGTCTGGGTCCCGGGAGTTATCCGGCTGGCCCTGAGTCTTGGAATTGACAGGTCCCGCTTATTTCCCCAGCCAGCCTTGCCACGCCCTCCCTCCTATGTCAATAGGAGGGAGGACAAACAAAGAACTGGGTAACTTCATGATAAGTGAGGGATAGTGAAGTGCCCAGATAGTAGCAAGAAGGGAAGATTTTAGTACCCACTGCATTGAAGAAATAGGGCAGGGACCACTGCTGCCACAGCCCAGGGAGACCTGCAGCCACACGAGACTGGACCGAAAGGACCGGTGGCCATGGAAGAATGCATCCTCTTCCAGTGCAACAGGAGTAGCAGGAGCATGAGTCAAGGGAACACACACTGGACCATTCGCTCCTTCCCTCCGCTCTCTTGCAGGAGCCTGCATTGCTAACCCTGATGATGAATCCACAGAGCTTCAGTTTCCCAGCAGCATAGAGCAGGGAGGAAAAGGCAGATAACAGTTCTGAAGAGGAAGACAGATAGTGACCATTTTAAACTATTGTATTTATTCAATGTGATTTAGTAGTAGGCTGGTTCCTTCTTGTTATTCTCCAACTTTCATTAATCTTCCAGTTAATTTTCACTCTTAGTTTTTCTTTGAAAAGTTTAGCTTATCTCGTTCTAAAATTTTGCTTTAGTAAACATTGCTTTTGAAGTATAACTACATTCAGAAAAGCACCCATATTGTAAACAGATAGCCTGATGAATTTTTACAAAGTGCACGTACCCGTGAAATGCTCACACCCAGATCAGGAAACAGAAAACGACTCACTCCCTAGAAAACCCTTTTCGGTCCTCACCTCCTCACTAGGGTGACTATTGTCTTATTTCTAGCACTAACGCTATCAGACATCATGTATTCTTTTGGTCTGACTTTTTTTGTTTTTTGGCTCAAAAACATGTATAAGTTTTATTCATGTTGTGCAGAGCTGTAGATTGTTTATTCTCATTGTTGAATTGCGGTACATTATGTGAATATGCTATCCTTTACCCCTGTAATGGACATTTGGTTGTTGCTGTTTTTTTAATCTGGCTTTTCTGAATAGGGCCACTGTAAATATGTGTGCTTCTGTGGGACGTTTGTCTGGAGGGGGAGTTGCTGCGTCTGAAAGCTGTGTCTACGTGGTCAGCTTTAGTAGATGCTGCCTGTGTTTCAAGGTTTTCCCTCTTCCCATTCCAGTGAATGAGCCCCATTGGTTCCACCCTCACAGTTGTCCGATTCTGTTTTGTTATCTCGCTGTTGTGGTGGATGTGTGGTGATACTGCAATATCATTTATATTTGCATTTCTGTGATGACAAACGAAGCTGAATCTTTTTATATTTTCATCTAGACAGCCACTACTGTGAACTGCTTGTTTAGCTCTCTTCTCAATTTTCTACTAGGTTATCTTTTTTCCTTACTGTTAGGAGTGCTTTATATATTCTGGATCTGAGGCCTCTTTTGAGTATAGTTGAGTGTGTGTATGTGTTGCAAGTTTTTCCATTTTATGATGCACCTTTTGCACAATTTTAATGATGTGTTAGGATGGATAAGTCTCAAATCTGAACTATTAAATTTAACAATGTTTTAATTTTTGTTGGCATAATTTGTATTCACTTCAGAAATTTTTCTGCCTGCTTACCCAAATGTCATGATGTGCTTCCTACGTTTTTAATTTAAGAGCTTTACAGGTCTCCCTTTCACATTTACATTGGAAATTCATCTAGAATTTATTTTTTGGACATAGTGTAAAGAGGTAAGATTTATTGCTTTTCCAGCTCTTTTATTGAAAAGACCACTCTTTCTCCTTTGTGTTGCTTATTTTTAATTTATTAGTTACTTCAAATTTATAAATTAATTCATGAATCTCTGGCATTCAAGAACTGGGATTGTTTCTCATTTACTCTATGTAGCCTTTTGGGGGGTTTCAGTAACATTTTAATGCTTCCTACATAAAGATCTTATATTCTTCCTAAGTTGGTTCCTAGTTATTTTTTCAAAGTCACCTCTGTAAAATATATATTTTCTCCCATTATATCCCTCGAATAGACTTTTATTTGTAAATATTGAGGCTACTATATTCATATATTGATTTTGTACACAGCTATTTTACTAAAGTCCTTTGTTTGTTATTTTCAGTTGTTTATCTTAGGTTTTTTAAGATTTCTTCCACAAATAATTATTTCTCTCTTTCTGCCAGAAGTTTTACTTACTTAATTTTCACTCATGTAGCTTTCAGCTAATTCTGAAAGAGGTATAAACAGTGGAGATAGCTAATACATCTGTTGTGTTTCTGATGTTAAGGACATGCTTCTAGGCTTTAAAGCATGATCATGTTAAGCAATTGCCCATCAGTTTCTTTTATTGTTTTTAGATCTTTACTTTCACATATATAAATGAGATCAGTCTGTTTTGTTCTTGTCTGCTTTATTTTAGTGTGGCTTAAAATCTATGATATGTTAGGGGCTTAAAAATTAAAGACATGATATCAATCCCCTTTGAAATTTTCTAGTACTAGTGCTTTTTACTGAGGAAAGGATAAAACATTTAATCTAAAAAATTGTTCTGTTTAGATTTCTGTCTTTTTTGTGTCAGTTTCAGAAACTTTTTTAGAAAATCAATTTGTATATTTGTGCTTAAAAATAAATTTGTGGGCCAGTGATAAGGCTCAGTGGCATAAGCGCCTGCCTGGCAAGCACTAGGTCCTGAGTTCTACTCCTGGTACCCACATTAAAAAAAAATTTTGTATTGAGTTCAATATCTTCATGCTTTAAAAAATATTATACATTATTGATTTTTTACTATTAATATGTTTTGCATATTTATGCTGCCCCTCTATTCTATTTTTCGCTATTTGATTAATAGTCTATGCACTGTCACTTTTTCCCCAATAAGTGGCATACCTACAGTTATTAATAGTTCTAAATGGTCCTCTTTTTGCCAAGTCATTTATTTTTGCTATTTCCTTTACTAATTACGTTCTTAAATTTCCTTAGGAGATTTTTTTTTTGCAGCATCATGCACAGATTGCTCTATTCATTTGTTTTTATTTTTTTATAATTAAGATATCTCCAATGCTAAGAATTCTACCGTAGCTCTTATCTAAGTCCCAACAATTCTTATCCCAATTGTTTTTGCTTATTTCCTAAATCTGCATTTGAGCCCTGAATTTTTAATTCAATAATTTTTAATAAAAAGCACTATATTTCCAAAGTGTTTTTTTAATTCTTAAAATATTTTTTATTTTTATTCAGAGTGAAAAACTCAGACCTTGCATTTAAAAATTTTTAATGGTTTCTTTGTGACTTTACATATGATGACTATATTTGAACTTCCATGAATATATAGAACAAGGTACATGTTTAATATTTATATGTGATTCACTTGTTATGTTATGGCCTGAGAAAAGTACGTTTTTGCATATTTCTCTTAATTTGTTTAGCATTTCACTGTTTTACATGGTGCGTGGTCATGGCATTAATGTCATTATTATATGTTGTAAACTTTATCATTAAAATGTCATATTATTACTTTTGTTTCCATGTTTAGCTTGGTTATTTAGCTATTATGTTTATGACTAACCTGTGATTTTCTTATTTTATTTATTGTCTTTAAATTTGTATGTGCCCTGTGAGCCTTTGCTTATATTTTTTTCAGCCTTTAAAGTTAAATTTGTTTAAATGCATGGGGATTTCTTTCACGTATCCCAACTTTGGATCTCATTTTGTGAGATAATTAATGAGTTTTTTTTTTGTTTGTTTTGGTAATAGATATAGTATATGTCAACTTTTTATTTTAGAATTATTTTAGGTTAACACAAAAATAATGAAGATACTACAGGCAGTTCCCATATAACCTATACTCAGTTTCTCCTATTAGTATCATCTTCCATTATTATAGTGTATTTGTCACAACTAGTAAACCAGAATTGATAAGTTATTATTGCCTAAAGAATACACTTGACATTCTCTCAGTGTTTTCCTAACATCTTTTCTCTGTCCCACGATCTCATCTAGGATACCACAGTATATTTAGTTGTCTTGTCTCCTCAGGCTTTCTTTGTTGTGAGTTTTACAGGCAATTGCACTTTGTCATGACTTTGATTATGTCTTTAGATTTTGTGTCTAGGTTTTCAGTAATACTGGTCAAGCATTCTGTACAAAGTCCTTCAAGTGGAATTTATCTGAAATTTTCCTCATGATTAGATTGAAGTTATGTGTTTTGGAGAGAAAGACTACAAAGGTAAAAATGCCATTTTTGCACTGTCTTTTGAAAAATGACTGTTTATTTCTCCAGTTTCAAACTGTACTTTTCCGGAGGAAACTTATGCACACCACATAGTTGGAGTGAAGAGGTCTGCTCTACTTCCTGAAGAGCAGGTGGTCTGCTAAGTTATTTAGAATTTGGCATTGTAGATTTATGTCTTCTTCAAAATCTACCAATTAGTAAATCACTTATTTATATCAGTGTGGACTCAAAGATATTTATTTTCTATATTGGATTATAATTCATACAACCTTATTTATTTTATTGCTTAAATTGTTGCAGTTTTGCCCATTGAAGGTCCTTCACTTGGCCTTTGAAAGGCTCTGGGTCCCTTTGCCCTATTCTTACCCATTATTTCTAACTTTTTAATTTTTAAATGTTTTATCACTTTTTACTTTCTGATTGTCCAAGTTTACAAGATGCTCCAGGCTCATCTGGCATATTTCCTGACCTGATCCTAGAACCAGCCATTTCTTAAAAGGCCTGTAACCTTTAACCATGATTGTCAACCTGATTGGATAAAGAAATGAACAACAGATTAGTAAAGCACACTTCTGGGCCTGTCTGTGGAATGTTCCTGGAGATGACTGGCATGTAGGCCAGCAAATTGAAGGGGGAAGACCCACCTTGATTGGGGTGGCACCATCTAATAGGCTTGCTGCCCAGATGGAATGAAAAGGGAAGAAGGAGCAAGTCAGCTTGCATGTGAAAAGCTCCATTCTACTTAAGTGGGTGTGTCTTTTGCTACTGCCATTGTCTGTGGACTCAGAGTCTAATATCTTTAGCCTTGTGATGCAGACTGATACCAGTGATTCTCCAAGGAACTTGCAGGCCTTCAGTGTCAGACTGGCGAGGTTCCCCAATCCTCTTGTTTTGTAGCTTCCAGCTTCTTGGGCTGAGCAGCTACTGGATCCTCTGGTTCTCCAGTGCACAGAGCCATTGTGGACACCTTGGCCTCTCTGATCCTGTAACCCTACCTAATAACTCCCTTGGCATGTATATAAATTTTTTTCTATTCCCTTCCTTTAGAGAACCTCAACTCATTTAGGATCCCAATTTATTTTATTGGAGAGCACTATCAGAAACCACACTGCAATGCATGCTATATGCATGTAAGGAAAATCACACTGAACCTCCTCAATATATACAAAATCAATTACATTTTTGTTAATCAAAAATAAACAAAAGTTTTTTAAAGCCAATGTCTGGGTGCTATGTGTGCTCATTACTAAGGAGGTGTCATTGCTTGTTGGCCTTGTCAGCTGACAGAACAAGGGCCTGTCTGGGGGTGCGACAGGCTGTGAATATAGACATACATGTAAATATTTTATATATATCCATCTGTATTTATATTAATATAGGTATTGTCTTACTTTCCTTGTTGCTGAAACACAATACTCAACATCTGCGAATTAAAGGAGAGGTTTACTTTTGGTCATGGTTAGACTCCCTGGCCGGGTGGCTCTAGGGCAGGACTGCGTGGCACAGGGCATGGGCAGAGAAGCTGCTCGTTATGGCAGTGGGGATGCAGAGGAGGAAGGGCCAAGCTGGGCAGGGAGATAAATGTTTCCGGGCCACGGCCCAGTGAACCATGTCTTCTGACCAAACCCTACCTCTGAACAGCAAGTCAGCTATTAAACCTCCATTACCCAGTCACCTTCCAATAGCACCACCTGTGAGCAAATCAGGTGGGGGGGGGCGTGACATACAAACCATAGTGGGTATTTCCATAGACCTGCATCGACTCGTTGCCTTGCAACTGGGGGGTTGCTAAGTATAGAACTCCAGGTTGGCATTGTGGTTACATTTTTCTGTTGGGGATATAGCTCAGCGGCACAAGCTTCTGCCTGACAAGCACAAGGTCCTGAGTTCAATTCCTGGTACCAAAAAAAACCCCAAAAAACAAAACAAAAAAAACAAACCAAAAAAAATTAAATATTATATTCTTTACTTGAATGAGTTCTCATAAGAAGTTTTTGTAATCCTCACTCCTTTCCTTTGATTGCTAAGGAATTTTTCCCTTCTGTTTTCTTTTAAGCTTTTCTTTTGTATTTATATTTCTTTTTTTTTTAATTTTGAGGAGGAAAAAACAATAGAAAGAAAGACGCAAAATTTCAAAGCAAGATAGTAGGAGAGTAACAATGGTTAATACATCACATATTGTTATCTTTAAAGTAGTTGCTAAGATTACAAGATATAGGCATGAAAAATTGATCAAACAATATAAGCACTAAACTTTCTTTTCAATGAACTAATAAAAATTAGTAGTATAACTATCTTAACTACCTTGTATTTTTTTTCTTTTCCCTTCTTTTCTCCTTTCCCCCATCTTAGTTTCTCTTTCCTTTTGAACACTTTCTTCCCATTTTCCTATATCTATTGTACATTTAGAATCTTGTT
The DNA here is from genome assembly GCA_028451465.1 of Erethizon dorsatum. NCBI lineage: Eukaryota > Metazoa > Chordata > Mammalia > Rodentia > Erethizontidae > Erethizon > Erethizon dorsatum. Next base: position 25,819,023 of record CM051835.1, on the reverse strand, counting down.
TACTCTTTCAGTTTCTTACACTGGGGAGACAATACGATGCAAGTCTGACTTATTTCACTGATAAGTATGGTCTCAAGTTGCATCCATTTACCTATGAAAGTCTCCAGTTTCTCCTTCTTTATAGCTGAGCAGTACTCCATTGTATAAAAATACCACACCTTTCTTATTCATTCCTTTGTTGATGGGCATTTGGGTTGTTTCCAAGATTTAGCAATTACAAATTGTGCTGCTATAAACATGGGTGAAAATATATTGCTGTGGTATGATATTTTTAATTCTTCTGGGAAAATATCCAGGAAAGGAATAGCTGTGTCAAATGGGACATCTAATCCTATTTTTCTTAGGAGTCTCCACACTGATTTCCACAGTGGTTTCACCAGTCTACACTCCCACCAACAGTGGAGAAGGTTTCCTTTTTCCCCACAGCCCCTCCAGCATTTATTATTGGTTGATTTCTTGATAATAGCCATTCTTTCTGGGGTGAGATGGAATCTCAGTGTTGTTTTAATTTGCATCTCTTGAATGACCAGTGATGTTGAACATTTTTTCATATATTTATTTGCTATCTGTATTTCTTCATCTGAGAAGTGTGTATTCATTGCAGATGCCCATTTTTGGATTGGGTCTTTGAGTTTGGGGGGTATGATTTTTTTTTAATTCTTTACATGTTCTAGATATAAGTCCTTTGTCTGAAAGATTGTTGGCTAAAATTTTTCCCACTCTGTGGGTTGTCTTTTCACTCTGTTGGTGATTTCTTTTGATGTGCAAAAGCTTCTTAATAAGATGAGATCCCAGTTGTTGATTCTTTGGAGTATTTCCCATGCAGTTTGGGTTTTGTTCATGAGGTCTCTGCCTACCCCTATGTCTTCAAGATTTCTAACTACTTTGAGTTCCAGTAGATTTAGTGCTTCTGTTTTAATATTTACATCTTTGATCCATTTTGACTTTAGTTTAATACATAGGTGTGGTTTTAGTCTTTGGCATGTGGAAAGCTGGTTTCTCCAGCACCATTTATTAAAGAGGCTATCTTTCTTCCAGTGAACATATTTGGCCCCTTTGTCAAAGATAAAGTGGCTGAGTGTGTTTGTGGTTGTGTCTGCATCTTCTAATATGTTCCACTGATCCTCAGGTCTGTTTTTTTGCCAGTACTATGCTGATTTTATCACAGTAGCTTTGTAGTATACTTTCAAGTCAAGGATTGTGATGCCTCCTGCCTTGCCTTTGTTACCCAGAATTGCTTTTGCTATTGTAGTTCTCTTCTGGTTGCAAATGAATTTTAGGAATGTTTTCTCTAGTTCTCTGAGGTATGCTAATGATATTTTGATCAGGATTGCATTAAAACTGTATAACAATTTTGGGGGTATGGCCATTTTCACTATGTTGGTTCTTTCTACCCATGATCAAGGGATATCTTTCCATTTTCTGATCTCCTCTTCAAGCTCCTTTTTCAGAACATAGTAATTTTCAATGTATAGATCCTTTACTTCCTTTGTTAGATTGAGTCCTAAGTATTTCATTTTTTTAGCTGCTATTGTGAAGGGTGTGGTTTCCCTAATTTCTCTCTCAGTAAGTTTGTTGTTTGTGTACAGGAATGCTATTGATTTTTTTGTGTTGACTTTGTATTTACCTACACTACTGAATTTGGTTATTAAATCTAGAAATCCTTTGGTGGAGTTTTTGGGGTTTTCTATGTAGAGTATGTCATCTGTAAATAATGATAATTTAACTTCTTCCTTTCTCCTCCTTGTTCCTTTTATTTTTCTCTCTTGTCTAATTGCTCTGGCTAATGTTTCCAGAAGTATATTGAGTAGGAGTAGTGATAGTGGACATCCTTGTCTTGTTTCTGATATTAGAGTGAAAACTTTCAGTTTTTGTCCATTTAGTGTAATGCTGGCTGTTGGTTTGTCATAGATGGCTTTTATCAGATTGAGGTAAAGACTACCTATTGCAATTTTCTGTAGGGCTTTTATCATGAATGAGTGTTGGATTTTGTCAAAAGCTTTTTTTGCATCTATTAGGATGATCATGTGATTTTTGTTTTTGGCTCTGTTAATATGGTGTATTACATTTATTCATTTGCATATGTTGAGCTATCCCTGCATTCCTTGGTCTTCTTAATGATTTGCTACATTCTGTTTGCTAGTATCTCTTTGAAGATTTTTGCATCTATGTTCATTAGGGATTTTGGCCTGTAGTTCTCTTTTTTGGTTAGGTCCTTCTCTGAATTTGGTATCAGGGTAATGTCTCCAGGAATGAATTAGGGAGTATTGCTTCCCTTTAAATTTCATTAAAGAGTTTGAGGAGTATTGGCATTAAATCTTCTCTAAATTTCTTATAGAATTCAGCCATGAATCCATCAGGACCTGGGCTTTTCTTTGTTGGTAAGTTTTTTGTTTTTTTTTGTTTTTGTTTTTTTTGTCATTGTTGTTGTTGTTGGTAAGTTTTTAATTGCATTTTCAATCTCATTAACTGATATTGGGCTATTCAGAATTTTTATTTCTTCTTGATTCACCTTTGGTAATTGACATGTTTCTAGGAATCTGTCCATTTCTTCTGTGTTTTCCATCCTATGCAAGTAAAGATTTTTGAAGTAGGTATCGATGGTCTTCTGAATTTCCACAGGATCTGTAGTGATTTCACCCTTTTTATTCCTCAATGCATGAATTTGAGTCTTTTCTTTCCTTTGTTTGATAAGGTTGGCTAAGGGTTTATCAATTTTATTAATTCTTTCAAAGAACCAACTCTTTGATTCATTAATTCTTTGTATTGCTTTCTTAGTCTCCATTGTGTTAATTTCTGCTCTGATCTTTATAATTTCCTCCCTTCTATGGGCTTTGGGCTTGTCTTGCCCTTCTTTTTCTAGAAGCTTGAGGTGAAACATTAGGTTGTTTATTTGTGCTTGTTGTGTTTTCTGATGTGAGAATTCACTGCTATAAGTTTCCCTCTTGGGACTGTTTTCATTGCATCCTATAAGTTTTGGTATGCTGTATCTGCATTCTCGTTTAGTTGTAGATATTTTTTAATTTCTTCTTTAATTTTATCTGTGACCCATTGGTTATTTAGGAGGGTGTTATTTATTTTCCATGTGTTTATGGAGCTTTTTGCAGTTTCTTTTGCCATTAATTTCAAATTCCATTACACTATGGTCAGATAACATGCATGGGATAATTTCAGTTCCTTTGCATTTACCTAAGATATGTTCTATGGCCTAATATATGGTCTATTTTAGAGAACGTCCCATGTGCAGCTGAGAAGAACGTGCATTATGATGTTGTTGAATGGAACACTCTGAAAACATCTACTAAGTCCATTTATTTACAGGTTTGGTTCATTTCTGATATTTCTTTGCTGATTTTTTTGTCTAGTTGATCTATCTCTTTGTGTTAATGGGGCATTAAGATCCCCCATTACAACTGTGTTATTGCTTATTTGATTTTTCATGTCTGTTAATAATTGTCTTATATAGTTGGGTGCTCCCATATTTGGTTCATACATATTTACGATTGTTATCTCTTCTTCTTGAAGTTTTCCCCTAACGAGTATGTAGTGACCTTCTTTATTTCTTTTGATCCTTCTTGGTTTGAAGTTCACATTGTCTGCAAACAGAATAGATACCTCTGTTTTGTTCTGGGTTCCCGTTGCACGGAATATTGTTTTCCATCCTTTGACTTTCAGTCTATGAATTTCTTTTTGAGTTAAATATGGTTTCTTGAATATGGTATATTGTTGGATCTTGTTTCTTGATTTTTTCTGCCAGTCTGTTTCTTTTGATTGGTGAATTGAGGCCATTTACATTGATGGTTATAACATATGTATTGGCTTATCTTTGTCACAATATTTTCCTGCTGTTGGTTCCCTGCTTTTCCCCTCTGTTTAATTGCTTGCCTGGTGGTTTCTTTCTGTTGTTGTTCTTGGAATTGTGGTCATTTTCATCTCTGTCTAGAATATCTTTCAGTACTCTTTGTGGGGTTGATTTGGTGGTCATGAATTTCTTCAGTTGTTCTTTGTCATGGAAGCATCTTATTTCTCCATTAATTTTGAAAGAGTTTTGCAGGGTACATCATGCTGGGTTGGAAGTTGTTTTCTTTTGGTATTTGAAATACTTCACTCCAAGCTTTTCTTGACTTGAGGGTTTGTGTTGAAAAGTCTGCCATGATTCTGATGGGCTTTCCTTTATAGGTGATCTGTTTCTTTTCTCTAACAGCTTTTAATATTCTATTCTTGTGCTGAATTTCTGGAATCTTGATTATTATATGTCTTTGTTTAGTTTTATTTTAGTCATGGCTGCTTGGAGTTCTATATGCTTCATATATTTGTATGTCAAATTCTTTATCCACACTTGAGAAGTTTTCTGCCTTTATTTCTGTGGAGAGTTTTTTTTTTTTTTTTTTTAAATGGCATTTGTACTGTCTCCAGCTTTCTCATGGGCTCCAATAAGTCTTATGTTATTCTTCTTTGCTTCATCTTGTAGTGGTTGGATTGATTTTTCATTGTCTTTTGCTATTTTTAAGATGTCTTTCTTTTCATGATCACTAGCTGCAATTCTGTCTTCAAGATCTGATATTCTATCCTCTCCGGCATTCAATCTGTTGCACGTACTTTCAATGAAGGTTTTCATCTCTTGGATTTCTGTTCATGGATTCCATTTCTTTCTTGTGCTGGGCATTTTTTGTTTCCATCATTTTTCTAAGGTAATCTAATCTTTTATCTGTGCCTTCTCTAATATCTTTGATTTTAAGCATAATTTCTTGTTATACCTGAGACATTATTATCTCTATAGGCTTTTCCACTTGTTTTTTTTTTTTTCAATTCAGTTGCTATCATTTCAGAAAGTTCCAGTGTTTGGCTTCCAATTTCATCTATCTCATTGTGTTCCAGGCTTGTCCTGAGTGGGCTGGGGGTCTGGGGCTGCATTTTGCTTCTGCATCTTGTCTTTTTCTATTTTCTCTTTTTTATTTGTTTTGTTTTTTATATTGATGCTTGCTGATCTCTTATGATAGGTAGCTTTATCACTAGTATTGAGGCTTCCCTAGGTGATGTCTGTTCTTCAGGGATTTTCTCTAGATGTAGGTGGTTCTTTATATCTATCCCAAGAACCTACCTTCTCAATTTGTGAAGGATGCAAAGTTACTATTTGGATCAGCACCCAATCCTTTGGTACTGGGCTGTGGTGATGATTATGACCCCATACAATCACAGTGTTATCATACAGGGGAGAAAAACAGATTATAACATGTATGACATCCTGGCTAAAGTAATACAGTTAGTAATAACAATAGTTTCAAGTACAGCTTAACTACTGACAAACTATGGTAACCATTAACCTGATACCTCCAACCACAGGAGCAAACTCTAAAGTTATGTAACAAAATCAAACATACACCATATACTTGTATGCAGGGATTTTCCCCTTAGTGGAGTGATTTTACCCTTCTGAAGAGGGTGGGGGTTAAGATGGGGAGGGGACATGATAAAATGATGAAGGAGGACAAATATAGTCGAGTCAAGGCTGGAGGTCAGAGGGTGATCACCCGAGTTTTGGGAAACTGGAGGACACAGGAGGGAAAGAATGAAATAGAATGTGAAGGAGTAATCAGAAAGGGAAGAGACAATGTTTATTCACTTGAAAGTTTAAATTCAAGAAGTAGGGGCTGGTGATATAGCTCAGCAGCATAAGCACCTGCCTGGCAAGTGCGAGGTCCTGAGTTCGACTCCCAGTACCCACATATATAAAAAATAAATAAATAAATTCAAGAAGTAGTTGAGGAAAGAAAGAGGATCAAAAGCAGAAAATGAAAAAGAAAGGTAAGAAACTTAAACAGTGAAAAAAGAAGGAAGAAAGAGAAGGAGAATTAAAAAGAAAAGAGAAAAGAAAGAAAAAAAAGGAGACCAGAGACAGAGAGGAGAGAGAGAAAAAAAAAAAAAAAAACAAAACCCAAAACAAAAATAACCACAAAATACAAAACAAAACAAGATGACATCCAACCAGACAGCAAAGGGATAGCCAATCAGACAAACAAGGGAGAATAAAAGTAGTAAAATACCTCTGGTAAAAAATAAAATAAAATAAAATAAAATAAAATAAAATAAAATAAAATACCTCTGGTGTTTACAGTTCTGTGATAGTGTCCATGTCAGATGCTAGAAATGTGCTGTGTACTCCAGGCAAGTTTGCCATGGGAATAGTGCTGGGTATGGAGCTGGTCTTGGCCTCTGGATGCGGGGGCTGGGACAGGTCTTCTGGTGGTGTTCTCCAGAGCCCAACTGCTGGCTCCTCGCTGCTGCCTTCCACGTTGCTGGTCTCGCTGATTACTCTGTGCCATCAAAGGTGTGTGTGCACCTGCACGCCCAGCCTGGCTGTCATGGATCTCTGTATTTATATTTCTGTAATTTGAATATGATAAACATGGGTGTAGATTCATTTTGGTATTTATTGTCTGAATATCCTTGATCTGTAGCCTATTAACTCACATTAATTTTGGAAAATTCTACACCTTTAGTATTTCAAATATGTTTTCTCCTTTTTTTCTTCTCCTTTAGCAATCTTAATTATGTAAACATTGTACATTTGAAATTGTTCCACAGTTCTTGGATGTCTTGTTCTCCCATGCATTACTTTTTTTGCTTTGATTTTCAATTTGCCAAGTTTCACTGATTGGCTTCCCTTCTTTCCTAGCTTTTAAAAAATAGGTGTATTGTATATTACTCTGTGCAGAGGGAAAGAGTCATAGATATGTTTGCATCATATATAGGCACAGATACCTTTATGTACTACTTACATTTAAGAATAAGCATGGATCGGTGAGATAGCTCAGTGGCATAAGCACCTGCCTGGCAAACACGAGGTCCTGAGTTCAACTCCCGGAACCCACATAAAGGAAAAAAAGAATAAGCAATAATGATATGAGTGTAAATTTCCTTCTTCTACTTCTGCTCTCTTTAAAATGATTTTCATGGATTACTTTATTTTTCTTAGGATTTTGTTAACTATTTCCTTTGAATGAACTTATATCCCTTTCTGTCTTACTAAGTGTGAATAACACATTTTATATTCTGTATGAAACATGAGAGTATCAGTGTTACATGCTTCTTTATCCTTCTCTTCCAGTTTATAATTTTTGTCATTTAAAATTCATTTTGTTTTTCTTAAATCTCTTATTCATATCCACTACTGTTTGTAGCATTACTGTTTCCTTTTTGTTGTTTCTCTGATGGATTTCAGTTTTGTGAATCTTTCTCATTTCTTGTGAGCTATGTAAGATTATGTTTCTTCACCCTCTATTGTCTCTCTATATATTTTCTGAGCTCTTGTAGTTCTTTGAACTCTTTGATTAATTCACTTGGTTACTTTGAATTCATACCAATGTACTTGGCCAAGATTTTCATCTGCTTGGTGGCAATATATTTCTCCAGTTATTACTTTTGGTCTACCAATTGTTTTTCTTATTTCTTTCTTCTTAAATTACTTTCAAGTAATGCTATGCTGTATCCTCTTTTTGTTATAACACGATCTTGATTGAAAGGACTAATCATACATTTATCAGCTATTTGTACCAAGTCTACATGAGCCAGTACCTGGGCAGTAGTATAACTGGCAGAAATTTCTTTGCATATGAGTTGCTTAGTTTTTATTTGCCCTCCTCTCTACACAAACCACAGATTTAATTGGACAAAAATGAGTATAATTCAGTCTCTTCCTAGACTCACCTACAGACTACTTTTTGTAAGAATGATGTTTCTGTTTTCTCTTTCTATGGTAGAGAAATCCCAGTCTTCATGCCCCTTACCTGCTTTCTGTTGTTCTAAGCAATGAATATCAATCAGAATTCCAATAAAAGCAGGTAGTTCATTTAGATGGAGTAGTTGAAGACAATTTAATAAAAATTGAGGATGTAGATAAGCATAAGGGAAACTGCTAAGAGATGATGAAGTAGCATAAGACTAGCAATAAGGATGCAGGCTTTCCAATTTGGGAGAGGAGAGAGAGACAGAGCAAGATATCTCCCAACAGGATCTGTATCCTTTGATAAAGGACTGACAACCTATGACTCAATAGGGAAAGAACTGAGGGAGTAAATATCTCAACCATATTTTCTTTCTCCACTGCTATATCCTGGGCGATTCCCATTCCACAAAGCTAGTTGGAAGCTATGTGCAAAAACACCTGGTTAATACAGCTCCTGGAGGTCAGCCGAAGGCTGGACCAGGCAGGCTGGTGTGAGTGTAGAGTGGATCTGCAGGAGAAAACAGACAATAATCAAGCTTATAAGAAATTTTTATTTTTGAATTTAAGGGTTTCTCATTTTAGGTGAGTAGTATGTTAGACAAAACATGGACAACTTTGAGATATGTACTAATGGTTTTCTTTTCTTTGTGTATTCTTGCTTTGCCTCCATTGAATGTGACAACTTTGCCCTTGTTTTATTTTGTGGATATCTGTGAATTTTACTCAAGGTAAATTTGGAATGTTTGTTTCTTGTTGTATTGGATGATTGTCAAGAGGATGAGGGGGAAGAACTGACATCATTCTGCAATATGATGATGGTTTGCAAAAGCATGGGACTGGACAAGAAGATGACTTTTGGGACACTACTACAATATTCTAGATGTAGATGATGACAATTTAGATATGGGTGGTGGTTGTAGAAATGCTGAGAAGTGTATGGGTTCCAAAAATATGTGACAAGTTTTATAGGGCCTAGTTGATTGGTTGAGTATGGTGGATGAAGTAGAAACAGGCTTGGATAATTCTCACATTTCCAGACTATTCGACCCTGTTGATGGTGATTTCATTCACTGAGGAAGCTGTTTCACAGCAGTGAATTTACCTTCACCACATTACTTTCTTGACTTTTCATCCCTTATATTTAAGGACATAAAGAACAACTTACAGAATCATAGACTTTCTTAAAAATGTAATAGTAGTATAGGGATAAGTCAGTAAGATTAAACCTTCCCAGTAGAAGATGCCTGAAAACTTTGTAAGTTTTCTTCTCAAAGCATAAATAAGTACTGTAATAATTGGTTCACGAATGCTTCTGTTTGCAAACAATTTGGTTCGCAAACTAAAGCGTTAGCAAAATTTTGCTTCATTTGTAAACTCAGTATTAGGTGACAAACATGACCATGGCCATCTTCCCCAGACAAGCACAAACACAGCCATCTTCCCCCAATCATAAAACAGATTAAGTTCACAAACCCAGGTACCATTCTATATGGAATCTTTCTTTATGTCCCTCCACTTTATTTGTTTTTTGTTTGTTTGTTTTTTGTCTTTTAGGCAGGGTTTCGCTATCGAGTTCAGGCTGGCCTTGAACTCATTTGATAGCCCAGGCTTGGCTTGAACTCACAGTGATCCTCCTGCCTCAGCCTTCTGAGTCCTCAGATTACAGCCATGCTCTACCATGCCAGGCCTTTATAATCTAAATGTCTCTTCCTTCCCCATTTAGCAGTACAAAGGTAAGAGGACATGGCATAAGAGAACACTGGGACTTTGGGGTGAGCAGATCTTAGAAGGGACTGGTGCCACTATGTGGGAAGAGGAGACATGTTCTCTATCCAGAGTGATCTTGGTCATTTCTAAGAATACAAATGTGATATCCTGCAGGAGAGATTAAATACATTATTCTTTAACCTAACCTGGAGTCTGAATTTAGAAACTTATTTGCAATTTGGGAGCTCTTTCTGTGTGTGTGTGTGTGTGTGTATTTTCAATAGTGTGTGGAAGAAAGTAGGCCATAGCCAATACTTCATAAATTTCTCTCCTCCCTGAACAGTAGATAATCCATTTTTTTGGTGTACAAAAATCAATTATACAATAAAAGTGTTCCTTATTCCTCAAAGTCCTTCCTTCTTGGAATAAGTTTATGTATATAATGCTCAGATTATACAGAAAACATTTGGTGAGGTGTAGGACTGATATATTGAGTTTTAGGTATCTGTGAGATGTCCAAGTTCGGGCTTTACTTAAACAGTGGGAGAGACAAGGTGAGCCTCAAAAGGGAGGTGTGAGTTGGAGGCATCTTATTTACTGTCACACGGAACGTAATGGAAGCTGTAGGAGTGGATGAGATGGGCTAGGAAGGGTTCACACCGAGAAGAGAAACACTCTGGAGGACCTGGATTTGCCCTGCCACTCTCCTCACCTCCACCTATCTGCATGGAAAAACTGGGTAGAGTCAATAGAAAGGAGAGGCAAGGAAGGCAGAAAACTATTTACAAAAGTTGAAAAGAGAGAAAAGAGAAGCTTAGGAGAATGGGTTCAATGACTGTTTCTCTTTTTTTTTTTTTTAAGGGGACTAATTAAAGCATGTTTAACATTAAAGGAAAAAATTTGGGAGGAGATTCAGCATAGAGAAGGGAGGAGACTCTCTAGCAAGAGTCAAGAGAAAGTGGCAGGTAAGGTGTCTAACTAGCCCTTTGTAGGAAGGAAAATACTTCCTCCATTTTCAAAGAAGGGAGAGAGGCATCTCCACGTGCCTGTGAGGCCATGTATGTATATTTTCTGATTAGAGTTGTAGAACTTCTCTTACAATGGTTCTAGTTTATCTGCAAAATTAGATTATCCTTCCCTGAAACCTCAGAGGTGAGACAAGGAGCAGAGTTTTTTTTTTGTTTTTTTTTGTGGGTACCGGGGGTCGACCTCAGGACCTCGTGCGCCAGCAGGCGCCCGTGCCGCTGAGCGATATCACCGGCCCTTTTTTTGTATGTGGATTCCGGGAGTTGAACTCGGGCCCTCACGCTTGCCAGGCAGGCGCTTACGCCACTGAGCCATCTCACCAGCCCTAGGAGCAGGGTTTGAGGAGAATACAGAAGACTTGAAATGCTTGTTGTGGAGAGCTGGAAAGTGAGCATGCAATCTTAAGGCCTTGATGAGTTGAGAGAAAATAAATGTTCCTCACTGTTTTTGTTTTTCTCCAAAGCTTTGGAACTATCTGAAAAAGAAAGATTGAAGATGTGACTTTCACATCTCTGCTTGGCATGCAGAGAGTTTCCGTGTTGTCCATCTCCAGTGTACTTAACACCTGGCCATGGGAAAGCAGGTGTGAGCTCATCAGAACACCTCAACGCACATCATTGCTCCACTGAAGAGATTACTCTGGTTGATTCTCCACCTAAGGTGATTCTAGTCTCTTAAATATACTCTCCCTTGCAAAATAATTGGAGAGGTTAACAGGCGATGTTGAAATAAGAAATGAATATCTGCTTTTCATAATTATGCAACTGTTTGCCTCAACTCTCTATATCATATTCAGTGTAAAGTGACTTTTAAATAGAAAAAGATGCCTAGCTTTGTGCTAGACATAATAGATTGAAAATATAGAATGTATCTTTCCAACCAGAGAAATTTATTATGTCGTAAAATTAGTTTTGAGTCTATTTTCTTAATATTTACATAAAAATATGTTAACTTTCAGTGTTCAGATCTCATCTATAAATCTAGACTTAGACTACAAATAAGTCATTTTTAATGTATTATGCTTTATATTTTACTGTATGACAAATTAAACTTAGAAATTTCTGGGTTTGCTGGTATTCTGCTAACATTGCTTTTTAAAAGAGTCAAAATCTATCTTCATATGCTATGAGCCAATAAAAATTGAAGAACATTGGTAAAGAAGTTAATATAATTTTTGCTTAATTGTTAGAGGCTGTCTTTCTTTTCCAAAATTTATGTTTTTTCTTATTTGTACCAGATTTGAGCTACTTTGTCTTTCCCTACCTGAAGAATGTCACAAATTTTAGTATGCATTTAAAATAAGATTCTCCTGAGGTGGTGGAAGGAAAGCCACACCGAAAGGTATTGAAAAGTAAGTGGGCAAAGAAAAGCTAGGAGATAGTTTTTTCCAGGAGGTAAGAAAGTTAGCTCTGTTTTTTTTTTTTTTTGAGTCTTAAGTACTGGTATACATAGAAAATTTTATTGTGCATATCCAAACCTAAAATACAGAAAATGAAAGTAAACTGTCATTTTCAGTCATTCTAGGTGACTCATTCTGAATTACAAAGAAGCACGGAGACTATAAATCTGTTTTTGTGCTAGACCTGTTTTTGTAAAAAGTATGTGTGGGTAGCTTTCAGTTAAGACTAAAATATTTTGACAAATAAAAACTTCAGCGAGAATCACTGTGACTAAATCAAAGTCCATATACTGAAAGATATGGCCCTAATCACATATTTCAGCTATCAAAATCTCTGGCAGAATGGATTAGTGAAAAAAGAAAGCATGAAAGAAAAAGCAAAAAGCTATCAGCTAGGGAGAAAAGTTGGGTATAAATACATATTTTATCTGTAGATTCAAATGTTTTCACTAAATATGCCAAGAAAGGATAATTGAGAGTCTTGGTAAGAGGTTTTAGAAAGTCCAAATAAACATGAAAAAGACATGTGAACAACAGTGAGAAGAGCAGGAAGAAATCTCCAGTAGTCTTTATCTAAGGGCTTGCATTCTCATTGAATTTGAATACAATTCTAACCTGAAGATATTAGGAAACCTAAGATCAGATTTGTTTTGCCATTGATATTCAGCTGGAAGTGTGAGTCATACATTATTTAAATAAAGAATAATAAATCCATTTGAAAGGGCTAGATCAAACTCATACAGGTATGTATTATTCTCCCAGAACTTCACAGACTCCAAAGGCAAGTAGAAGACCCCCAGAGGTTGGGCAGTTCATTTTTCTGCACTTAGAGCACTCCAGAAAGACAGCTTTGTTTCTTAATGATTTGGCAGACAGGCAGTTGCTATATGATTGGCCCAATTTCCCCATTAAGTTTTGGTCCAGTGATTTCTGCTCTATAACCTCCAAAATTCCATTTATTCAGCTATTAACAAACATCTATTATATGCCAGATACTTGACTAAGTGTGCTAACATGAATGAACTAAGTACTCTGGCAGGTTAGAGAAAGGCATCTAAATCAGGGGGAGGAGGCCTAGGAAAATGTATTTGAACGGGATCTTGAAGGTGTAAATTATCCTGGAGGAAGAAGGAAAGCAGAACATTTCAGCAAGAGGAAATGATTCAGGCAAAGATGTGGGATATCAAGCCTGTGATGGATGCCACAAGTACCATGGGTCGTCAATAAATGCTATTCCTAATAGGTGGATGGTAAGAGGTGAGGTTAGAGAAATATTTTCCAAAATACATTTTGAAGAGTATTAGTCTTTCCAGAAACACTGCAAAAAATATTTCTGATCTCGGTTGATTTTGGTAAACAAAGTAAATTCTAATCCTCTTCTGGAGATTCATAAATACATTATCATATTTGCACTGTAAGGAATCCTAGACTATTAAATTTAACACAAAATATATGGTACAAAAAAACTTCCTGTTTTAGTAGAACATTTTCAGCACATAGAGTGCTGGACAGTGCTTTGGGGAACATGAAGTTAGCACGGACAAAAAGGCCACTATCTTTGGACTTTGTCCATAACATACTGAGAGCACTTCAATGTTTTTAAAGCTGGGAAGGAGTGCGATCAGATTTTCATTTTAGAACTTTCTCCGGCAGCTTTGGAGGATGCCAGCTTTGCCAGTGTTGGAGCCAACATTAGAAAGGAGTGAAATGGAGGCCGAAAGACTAGGGGCTGGTGTGGTATTTCAGAGCACGGTGCAGGCCTCTGCTTAATCACAGCAGTGGGATGGAGAAGAGAGGATAAAAAAGATGAATGCTGATGAGATAGGTAAAAAGATGGGGGCTCCAGAGGCTCTAAAAAAGATTGTTTGGGAGAGCCAGCATGGGAGAAATCACTGGAGGAGGAAAGGCTGGAGCGGTAATGGGAAAAGCACTCAGATGAGGAAGGAATGTTGTAGGGTCTTAAAATTGGAGTAGTGGCCAAAGAGGATGGAGCTGAGGGTAGTGCCTGGCACTTCAGTTTTCCTGATTACCAACTGGAAGCAGTATTGAGGTGTCACCCAAGGCGATGTGATGTTCCAAGTCTGTGGTCTGCTCATCAGCAAAAATGTTCCATGCTGCACCTCCTCCCGAAGTGGCATGGGCACCTACACTATCAGTCGGCTGCCTTCATACCTTTCTCCTTCACTGAGTGTCCGCAGGGGGTCATGACTACACAGTAGATTTCCTTGGGGACATTTTAGAGCTCTAAAGAATCTTGCTTGGGTCCAATAGCTGTCTTCCTCTCCTGGCTTTTCCAGCACTCCCTGTTTGTAATACAGTCTTTATTCTTCCGGCAACCCCTTTCAAGTCTGTATATCTTGTACTTACTTCAACTCAGGGTTAAAGATGATGATTGTGCACTTTATTTTGACTGCCCACCGAAACTACAGTTTCGTAGTGTGGTCATACCCTGTGGACAATTAGCTTTGGGTCTTAAGTTGAATGCTCTAGGAGGTTGACCAGCAGCCCTACTTTTTCTGAGCGTGAAGAGTTACTGGGATGTGGCACATTCTGTGTGAATACTGGGAAAGTCCAGGGCAAACTGGGATAGTTGGCATCTTAATTTGCTTTGTTTGTGTTATTCACCATTATCTTCCAGCAGAGTGCCTACCACATGGTAATCTTTAAATATTTCAAATAAGTACTACCAGTAATTAACCGAAAACCTATGATTTAGTAGATATTTATACACCTTACATCATTTTATCTTGATAGTAGATAATCCTCTACACATTTTTCATGTGAGAAACTTAAAATTCAAGAGGTTGTCGTCTGTCCAGTGCCATATATCCAGTAGGTGGAAGAATCACAATTTGAACCCAGATCTGTCTGATTTCAAACCTGTGTTATTTTCAGAATGCAACAATGCCTGTGTAACCTCCCACCATCTACCTGCTGGGCCAGTGCATTAGTGGTGAGCTTTGGGAGCTGTCAGAGACAGGCTCCCAGGGAACGGGAAATGTTGATAGAGTCTAGCACTTTGTAAACTCTCACTAATAGCTAATACCCTTCTCTCTCCAGGGTCCTTTCCCCCAGGGAAGCTTGTTATCACAAGGAACATGAATTTGTGAGAAAAACAAGATTCCTAACTATCAGCATGAGTTAGAAATCGGGCATTTGTAGTAACTTTTATCTTCATGCACGTATCATAAAACGTACTACTTTAATTACCCCAAGCCTTCATGTACTCTTTATATCACAGCTTTTATAACTGAAATTAAGATGCTATAAGGATAAAAGGCAGGACTTCTTTTGTGTATTTTCTTACAGGTGATTTCACAAAGGAATTGGTGCCTTACATGTTTTCTATTGATTGTCTCATTATAATAGTTAATGTGTGACACCTTCTACTGTAGCACAGCGTAACTCTCCAACTACTCTAAATCCTCTTAGTAGTTTAGATTTATAGTGCAGTGTTGAATTCTCTTAATAGAATATTATTATCAGATTAGTTACTCATGTGGCAACTATTATTTTAGTATAATAAACAAATGTAGCTCATAATTGTAAATTGTATTGTGATTAATGAATGTGTCACCCTAGCACAGCAGTAATGTATTTGCTTTCTGTTTAATCAAATTTAAAAGGAGGAAGAAGAAGGAATTATATGACACCTAATAAAGATGAAAGTGGTAGCAGACTCCAAGTCTCTGCTGCCCTTTGCTCTATCTGAGCAGTTTCCTTGACACGAGCGATTCATGCAGCCAGGGATTGCAACAGACTGAAATGGACACAGGGTCACAAGTCCGTCATCAATTATGAATAACCCGGTGTGAAAGTTTTTTTTTAAAGCAAAAATAAATAAATAAACAAATAACTGCCTGCTGTGGCCCCACAGTCAATGCTTTGCTTACTAGTTTCTTAAAACTCTTGCTCAAATTGTCACTTTCTCGTTCCCCTACTGTGTGAAGTATAAGCAACTTTGCAATTAACTAGCCTCAGAGTAGTTAATTTTACTGGTTTAAATTTTTCTACATAATGTCTATGCCAGTGGTGGGGAACTTATGGCACATACACCACAGCAGGCTATTTGTATCATTGGAAGCTCTAAAAGCTTCGCCATCACTAATCTGTACTATAGTTGTTAGAGTATTCACTAATGAAAATAACAACTTCATGCAGAAATCCATAATTGGTTATAAAAATACTTTAAGAAATGTTCCCATGAATAATTTAAAGGCCAACATTTTTTAAAACCAAGTCAAAACTGAAAAGGCCTTTGCCACCAGAAATCGAGCTAGGTTGAAGTTTTCATTTCGGAAGGAAATAAAAATATTATTATTTCTACCGCTAAATTTTGTGAAATTTTGGGCAGTCAGTGTGAATGTCCATTAAGTGATGATCTTAGCACCCACATGAGGGTCATTGCTCAAAAGTGATTCAAACCACTCACTTGGCAAAATTATTATTACATCTTCTTTTCTGGCTTTAAAAAAATCTTTTGAGAAAAGTTTAGTTTACAACTATCCAAGTAATATTTAAGTACCTTGATGGCAAAAGAGATTTTATCTGTCCTGTGTCATCCATAAGTATCAGCATCATAGGTCACATCTTTTCAGCATTTGTAGATATGCATTGACTGTTTAATCTACATCTTTGGAATAGCCATACAAAGAGCATGGGAACGTTGCTATTTAGATGTGAAAAATAAATTAATGTGACATATCTCGAAGTTAAGGGATTAATCAACTGTGCTTCACATTCGATAGAAGGAATAATATCCCACTAATTACTAGAATTTAATGTTCCATTCTTAGTGTCAAATTGTTGCTGCCATCAATTAGGGGAGGATCTAATTCCTAAGCTGTATGTGATTGGCTGAGCACAGGCATCTTACTACTGTCCACTGCTCAAAAAAGGTTAGCATTTTTACCATACTCAATAAGCACTATTTTGTTTAAGATCTTGCTTAAATCATTCTCACAATATTACAAAAATTTAGGGAATATTGGTCCTTTAAAATACATTGCAATTTTTTTTTTGATGGGAGCGACTTATGGAAAAATAATTGTTGGGAGAAAGGAGTCAAGAGAAGTAAAGAAAAAGAAAAGATAGTAACATTATTTGTGAAATCAGACTCTGGGGTAACCTTGACAACATGCTTGATGTGACGAAAGGTGAAGTGCAGAAGTTTCTTTTTTCTTCTACATGCATGGTAGCATATAGAAGTTCTCAACACACATAGGGTACAGTGCTAAACTAAATTTCCTCCTAACGTAGACACAAGGAAAGATTGTCTCTGGACGTGACAGAGAAGTTATACTCCAGGACTTTCTAATACTGAGGAGTGCTGAGAATAAAACTTCAGGAGAGGATTTTTGACCACAAACCGATATGTGATTCATCGTGTATTAACAGCAAAATGTCTTAGGTTGCTCTGGTGTAAAAGTCTGCTCCACAACCTCATATGTTAGGAACTTAATCCTCAGCATCATATGCTAATGATACTAATGATAGTGAAGGTAGAGTCTTTGAGAGGTAATTAGCATTAGATGAGGCCAAGAAGGTGGAGCCCCAGGATAGCGTTAGTGGATTTATTCGAAGAGGAAGATGATTCACACTATTATGCTTGCTGTGTTTTGCCATGTGATTCCCTCTGCCACGTCGCACTCCTGCAAGAAGTCTTTTACAAGGAACAAAGACTGACCAGTATCTTGTTCTTGGACTTTTCAGCCTCCAGAATTATAAGAAATACATACATTTCTTTTCTCTTTAAACCACCTAGCCTCAGGTTTTTAGCTATAGCAACAGAAAATGGATTAAGACGCGGGTCTTTTTTTCCTTTAAAATAATCAGAGATGCACTTGTAGCTCTTTCTTTCTTAAAGAAAACTTTTCCTTAAAGAGTTGTTTTCATGGCAAAGAATATTTATATTCTCTTTCTTTTTTTTTTTTTTTTTTGTGGGTACCGGGGGGACGACCTCAGGACCTCGCGCGCCAACAGGCACCCGTGCCGCTGAGCGATATCACCGGCCCCTTTTTCGTATGTGGGATATATTCTCTTTCTTTAACAAAGTTATGTTTCAATATCAAAAGACATAGTCTAATTTCTTTTCTTAAAATAAATGACTAAACTCTGCCTTCTTAAAAAGCACAGATGTGGTGCTGTGATCCATAATTGCAGGCCCTGAGTTTTTGAGTGGTGAATAAGCCTAATTTTAAAGGTTGGCTCTCTCAAAGTAAAAACAGAGCATTGAAGCGTATTGTATGCCTCAATGGAATCACTAACGATGAATTAAGCAAACCATTGATTTAGGAACAGAAGAGAAAATGTAGGTTCTATTTACTAAGTCTCAAAATCTTTTGAGGCAAACCATGCATTACTGAGCAATCTTGAACCTTTAAATTCTTAGTATGTATTCATTTATAGCAATATATACTTTAGTTTTGAAGAAAAATCAGTGAAGGAGCCACGTGTTTAACATTTGTCCCTTCTCTCTACCTCACAACTAAAGAAATGCTCTAAAATTTCTCAGGCAAACAGAAAGTTTTAGATGAACTCTTAATAAATACATTAGTTCAGTTAAGAAAGTAATAGGTGTATTATAATTTTTATTTAAAATGGTTTTATTGAGACATAATTTACTTACATGTCTCCCAAACCTAGTGTATGCAATTCAATCATTTTAGTATATTCACAGAATTGGGCAACTATCAAAACAGCTTTAGAATATTTATTTTCATGATCCCCCAAAAGAAACCCTGTAACTATTAGCATTTACTTTTCATTTTCTCCCATAGCCCCAGCTTTATAGAACCACTTATTTACTTCTGTTTGGGGGACAATATGTGGTCTTTTGTGACTAGCTTCTTTTACTTAGCAGTTTTTTTAAGGTTCATTCCTGTTCAAGCATGTATTTGTATTTCATTTCTTTATAGTGCCCAATATTCCATTGTATGAATATACTGTTTTTTATTTATCCATTCTCCAGCGGATGGCATTGGGGCTACTTCCACTTATTAATAACACAATGAAGATTTGCATGCAAGCTGTTGCGTGCAGGTGTGCTTTCCTCTGGATGGAAATAAGTATCTAGAAGTAGCATTGCTAAGTTACATGGCAACTCTATGTTTAACCTTTGGAGAAACCACCAGTGCTTTTCAAAGCAGCTGTACCATTTCACATTCTTACTCTTCCTAGCTATGTGGGGTCCAACTCTGAATGCTGGCACTCATCCTCTCCAGGGTTCACTGTGGTTACTGGCAGCATTCATTTGTTTGTATGTTTAGCTGCTTGGTGGAATATTTTCAGTGCTTCTTATGTGTGCTGCCTCAGAGGACACAACCTTCGGCATTGCAGTCACCCTGCTATGACGATTCCATCAGGGTTCTTTTAGACTACTTTTCCCCTGATCTTGGACAAATTCTCTGCCTTTGATAGTATCACCTCCAGCTCCAATCTTCCACTAATTGCTGGCCAATCATCTACTGTTTTCAACAGAGTCCTGGGGCAAATTCTGCTCCCTAGTCTGATCCAATTAAACTTCTGTCTCTTTGCAGGGGTCCTCTTTGGAGATAGCCTTTGAGGTTTGTTCTCAGCTAAAAAACAATCTTCATTTGTTGTCTTTCCCCTTATTTCTGTTAACATTCTACCTAATCCATGGTTTAGTTGTTGCTTCTGTGGAGCTAGCAGCCTCTTTTTTTTTGCTTAGAAACAAAAGCTCTGCATCACTGCTGCAAAGCTGGGGGCAAGGATAGTGACCCACTTCATGAGCAGTAACACCACTTTGCTCCAGGTAGACCTACTTCATGAGCAGTAACACCACTTTGCTCCAGGTAGGGTACTAGGCTGTGGTCCTAATGGGTTGCCCCTGTGGGCATGAATACTTTGCCCTATTTACAAGTGAGCTGGAACAAGGGAAATGGGGAAGCAATTTCTTTTTGGGGTATCCCTAGAGTAGAGCCTTCACCATTTGCATAATCGCTGGGTAGAGCCAGGGAGTCTGGCAATGCTCAGCCACATTTGCTGGAATAGAGCCTCCACGACACAGAGCTCCAGAAGAAATACTGGTGGCTTGCTCCATCTATTGATTGAGAGCTGGGGGAGAAGAGGTCCCTGTGTATTAGCTACATTTTCCCATATGTGCTTGGTCACACTGAACTGGGAACACCACTGATTCTCACCATTCTCCACAGAATTAAATAAATTTTCCTGAAAATTTCTCCATTTGCTGTTTCCCCTGGGATGACATCCAGAACATTTAAATGCTTTTTTTTCCCTCCAAAAATCTTCACCAGTTATGGTCTTCTATTGTCAATAGGGTCCACGGTGCTCCTCCTGTTGCCATTTCCGAGGTATCGCTAGCTAGTTCTCTTGAGAAGAAAGTGCAGTCTGTTTATATGCCAGTTTGGTTAAGACAAAAATAAATTCTATGAACTGCCATGACCTGTACGGGGAGTGGGGTCCTGAGAGAGGGTGAAGGGAGATTAAAAAGAAACAAGACACATAAAGAAAAGCTAGGACTGGGTAGGACCTGACTTCTCTGATGGAGAAGGAGTGACAACCCATCATGGTCTGCCTCTTTATTTATACACTGTAGAAAAGCGGGGGTAAGTGTGCTACGGGGCCTAAAGTGCAAGTTCTCAGTGTTTTGCTGAGAACCCTGAAAATAAAACATTCTCAGAGCTATCTGTGCTGTAGTTAACAGGAAAGAATGCCAAGGCTAGACACCTGCTGCACTGGCCTTGCTCTAGTCCCAACAACTTGTTTATAATGGCTTTCCTCTGGCTCAGCCAAGGCTCCGCTGCTCTCCACAATGAACTACAAAGAATAAGAGCAGAACACATACACAAAATCAAAAATCTGTTTTATCAAAAATCTTATGTTTTGTGACTGATACCTGCTTCCAAGAAGATAGTGGATTATTATTATAGTGTTGAGGGAAAATAAAAAAGTGATAAAACTATTTATGAACTCAGACTCCAAGGGACAGGATTATACTGCAGCATGGCTGGGGTATCCACTATCCACTCAGGAAATCACACTCTGCAATCTAGGTGTTAGCTAAGCTACATTCCCATCAAATCCTTGACTGAGCAAGGTTCTGCTTCTCAGCTCCCTTCCTCCAGTTGTTGTAGAGTCCAAACCATCGAAGCTGTAGAACTGAAGTTGCTAGTTCATTGCTTGCTATAGGCTGGGCTCTGGTCTCAGCTACAAGTACCTTTCCACAGTTCCTTGCTGTATATGTGAGCCTCCATGATGGCTCCATACATCATGGCAGCTAACTTTAAGGCCTGCAGGAGAATTTCTCTCTCCAGTTTTCTGAGTCTTATATAATGTAGTATAGTAGTAAGATTGATGTGGTTTCACCTTTGCTAAGTAACCTAATTAAGGGCATGATATCTGGTGGTCCACTATGGGGGGACACCAGGGAGATTTTTGTGGATGAGGTCCCAAGGTTAAAGAATGCACATGAGCAAGACAACAGCAACAACGGCAGGCAGCTTGGAGCAGAGCACAAGAGCACAAGAGCGCAACAGCTGCCTACATCTTCTTTGCATAATTCTTACACAGGTTGTTATCTCATATTTACATTCTTACATAGCGCTGTAACCAGCACATGCGTGTTTACCTGTGCTAAGTCTTGGTTACATAACTGTATCCCACTGTGCTCCTGCAGTAGGTAAGTGGAGTCATGTCCTCAGGTGTCCATAGACGCCCCTGAGCTTTGAAGCAGTCTGAGTGGTTCCTCACAATATCCCATCACTTTTTCCATTATCTATTATTTAGAAACACCTACAAATTCCATCTGCACTCAAGTGGCTCTTATACAGAGCATGACTTAATGCTGTTATATAATGTTTTTATTTAATTTCAGAATACTCAGTGGTGGGTTACTGGTTGAACAACCAGTTCAAATAGAAGAGTCTGCTAAACATTTTTCTCCCAAACCTCTCTGATGCAGAATCTCTTCTCTCAGGGCAGCTCCCCAATCTTTATGCATTTGTTCTGTAGCCTCTGATGGGAATCACAGCATCAAATTATAACATACATTATTTATTTTCCATTTTTACTTTACATGCTATGGTTTCTTCCTCCAAGGACCGGGTATATCCTTGAAAACTTTTGGTTTTAAACTCAGTCTTCACAAAAGTAAAAGAGGAACTTTCAGAGAGGAAAGGTATGAAGAAGCATGGGAGGAGATTTTAGAGGATAGATGCTTGTCTGAGATAAAGGAAGAGAATAGACACAGGAAGGGAATGAAAAGGCAGATTTGCACTTTTGTTTCAATTCTGTAGCAAATCAAAGGTGGGATAAAATCAGCTCATTTGCTTACTCAGAACCTATGTTTTAATCTCCAGCTAATCAATTAATGAAAATTTAAAGAAAAAAGTTTAGAAACTGTGCAGAATACTCAAGGCTAAGTCATTACCCAAGATTAACAGAATGAGTTTCATTCTGTAGTGAGCAGTGACTTGGACCAAAGATTATTAAGGCAGTCAGTAACTAATCAACAGGATGTGAAATCGCTGTTTCTCGTTACTGATTTTTTAAAATTGTTCTGTGTGTCTCTCTGTAGGTTTTAGTACTTGCTGTATTGCGTATGTACATCAGCACACAGGCTGCTGGTGGCATTGATTTCCAGAAGCTGAATTATGCTGGTCTTCCTGAACAAGCAGGAGTTACCAATAAAATTGACTCTAATGGGTGCTCTGGGTGTCATTACTACACAGCTGCAGACAATAAGCCAAGAGAGGAACAGCTGATGTACATCTTGAGATTGAGATAAGAGATGGTGCTTGGAGCTATAGTCTAGCAGAAAAATTGCAAAGTATTTATAGTACTTATTCTATTCGTGGTGCATTAGTTGAATTGGCAAGAGCATGGAATTAAGGGTGCTGTGAATCAAAAGCTTAAAATAATGTTGAGTGCTGGCTGAACCCTCTAACTCCTGCCAGTCATCTAATTTGTCTGTGCCAGTCACCAACCCAGGAGCCACTTAGAAATTGGGAAATCAGCTAATATATGTCATCTGCTTAATCCCCTTGTTAATTTTTTTTCTTTGCTTTTAGGGTGAATTCCCAGCCCCTTACCTGACTTACCAGTCCTCTCATTACTTTGTCCTAGCTCATTTTCCAGCCTTTGTTTCAGGAACTACACTTTGTTTGGATTTCATTATTTTCCTTCAAAGTATCTGACCCCTTCTAGTTTTCAGGTTTTGTACATATGGATCTCTCCACTATTAATATTTTTCTTTTCCTTTTCTCTTATTGACCTTACTCATGGTCCATGTCTCAGGTTAAATGTCCCTTCCTGCAGGAGTTTTTTCCTCATCCTCATAGTAAAATTAGTTTCCCTATTACATGCTTTTAGAAATCCTTATACCTCCTATGGTCCATAGCACCCATAATATTGACCACAATGTGTTCATTTTTCACCTTCCCTGCTAGACTGAAAGCTCTGTGAGGTGATGTACACTGCGTCCACAGCCCCTAGTTCAGTGTTGGGCACTTAGAAGGCTCCTCTGTATCTACTTCTTGGGCCAAGTGATGAAGAACAAGATTTTGAAGCAAAAACAGCCAGTCCCTGGGTGAGTATGGGATGTGACTAAGGGCAAGTGATTTAATTTCACTGAATTTTATTTCTTTCCGTATGAAAAGGAATGATGCCTTCCTTGCCCAATTTTCTGAGAATTGAATTAAATGAGGCCATGCACATGAATCTGTAGGAGCAACATAAAAATTATAGTTAATAAAGCACAGATAATTTGGATTTGGCTTTTTTGCGATATTGAACTCATTACCTTTCCTTGTGTTTCTTCTTTACACGACAGAACTGTATGCATCCTAGTGTACTGAGAAACATAACTTATTTTCAAAATATAAATAACTAACTTAATTCCTTTTTGACAATTTCACTTGTGTCTGTGTCTCTGTTCTTTCTGGGTCATCAGCCTTCATGTTAGGTAGTCTGGGGATCATAAGAACTAAGTGAATATGGTCATATGTGGACCGTCCTGCACATGGTAAGCACTTCATGAAGTCTCTTGTATCAACCTAATCATATCTTCAAGTTCTAGAGAATTTCTTCGCCAATAAAATATTCTCTGTCTATCTCTCACTGTCTCCTTAGGACTAACCATCTACCAGAGTAAAATCAAAGACAAAAACAAGGATCTATACGAAATTAGCTTTTAATGGAGATTTTTAGCATGTTGCAGGACTTATAAATATGAGGTAGTATAAGGTTACCACGTGGGTTTTAACACACCACTTTTTATTGATTTATTATTTCTATTTAGGTAATGTTACAATTAATAACAACATCAGGAGCCAAGATTTATTTAGCTGTGGATTGTACTAAACATTTCCTGCATATTAATTTTTGAAAAAATATTTTGAGATAGGAACTTCTGATATCCTCATTTGAGTAACAGTGGACAAAGATGTAAAACAACTCACCCAAGGCCACACATATAATGGGGCTGCCACTCACCATGACAGTGGAAGTACATTTCTCAAGTTGTAGTATGAGCAGGAGTCACCTGAGAAGCATTATTTTCTAAATGCAGTTCCCCTGGACCTATTACTAGGGCTTTTGATTTAGTAGCTAGCGTTGGGTTTTAGAAATCTGTATTTTTAACTCATAATTCTAAGGCAGATGTTTCACAGGTCATTTTGAGAAACAAGAATCTATATATCCTTAAAGAAAATTCCAATTCTTTCTTTAGTTCTTCTATAAGGTAAGATGTAGAACTAAAATCCTAAAATGATTTTCTAAGTGCAAAAACAATTTCCATGTGCAAATTCATTTTTATCTTGATACAAGCAAAACCAATTAATTAACCAGATTAACTATTACTTCATTCACAATAAAGAATTCCATAATAAATGATGATCATAGGTATGTATGTTGGTAGATAAGTTTTCTTTTCTCCAATTCAAGGAGTCACTTCTCCTACCCATGGTATATTGTGACTTGGGTCCCACAGACCAGCTTGAGCCTCTGCCTTGTGTTTGGTTCATTCCACATAGCTCTTCATGTCTTCTAGGTTGCAGGGCAAGAAAGAACTTGCAAAGAAAGACTGATAAAATATATGTGGTTAATTCAGGTGAAGGAAATCTAAGGCTTCCGATAAAATAAGACTGCTTTCTGAATTATTCAAACAATTCCCTTTGCTCCAGTCTGAGAAAATAGGATGAGTCTGGAATGACTGTTTTGTGGTTGATGATGATATACCCCAGCACACTGTTTCCTTTTTCAAGCTCTTTTTTTTTTTTTTGGTATTTTGTGCTAAAAATTACATCTCTAGTCAGATAGAAATATAGCACCTGTCCTGACTTCAGGCTTTCCTTGGCTAGGTTGTACTCCTGAGGCCAATCAAACAGGATAATCAGCCTGCCAAGACTGACTCAATTAAGTTTAATTAGTTGTTTTTTGTTGTTGTTTTTTTCCTAGCGAGTTAGATTTTATGATTTTTATTAAACAAGGGATGAACCACCAGGGCACAGCTCCTGGAGGCCCTCGGCCTGGACAGGCGGTGGCTCTAGCTCGAGGCTCTGGTTGTGTCCTGTGCACTGCGCTAAAGCCGTGGCTCTGGTGACCCTACAGCACTTGGCCATGCCCAGCACCACCTCAATCTCACCCAGCAACAGTGATTTGGAGGTGGCAGCGATGATGATCGAAAGTTAAACCTCAGCTTAAGCAAGAACTATTTCATGATTGGAGGAAGCAGCCCTCTTCCTACAACAGGGAAACAGCTTCAGAGCCAGCGGAGTCTTCAGCATCCCCACAAGCAAGGAGGTGACTTCCCCCAACATCTGCAAGTAGTGACCAACCCTCTGCGTTGTGAAGACAGAATCAAGCTGGCCTGTGCCTAGAGAGCTCCTGAGCGGATTGTGTCTGCTGTATCATAGGGGTGTGGAAGAGTGGGCATCAGGACACTGAATAGAATATCTTGCTAGGAGCTGACTTCTTCAGTAAGGAACTCAAAACCATGTGATTGGGATGGTTCTCCAACTGCGGACTGATGACAAGATCTACTTCTGCGGAGACGGTGGGTTGAGCATTAGCACAGCAGGAAGGGTGCACATAATAAGGCCCGTATCTGTCCAGGGCATGTGGTCTGCCCCACAGGCGCACCACAAGTCTTGCAATATGGTGCGAAGGCACAGCTACTTTGGGAGGTGGCGTGGCACTCATCTGGGCCACACACCAGGAGAGCTGCATTGGCTAGGAGTAGAGATGTATCAATGAGTGGAATGCCGTGCAGGCCCTGGAATCCATACAGCCCATCTCCCCAGCCCTGCTTATTCGCAAGGTGAAAGGAATGACAGTCTCGTCAAAGCCAAACTCCAAAGCCTCATCATGAGCCAGGATCTCAAACATATGACCTACAAAGTAATCCGTAAAGAAGTAGAAAGGCAGATGAACTGTGGCTCGAAAGAGTTCAAAGGATTCATAGACAACAAGATGCTGCTTATCTTGGTTCAGATGGACAAGCCCTCCCATATCTTTGATCATCTTTATCTCCATTCTGAGTGGAACACAGCCAATCTGGAGGAGCTGCAGGGCTCAGGGCTTGACTACATTTTAAATGTCACTAGAGAAATTCACAGCTTCTTTCCTGGATTCTTTGCGTATAATAACATTCAAATGTATGATGAAGGGACCAAATACCTTTTTGCCTACTGAAACAAAGTATATCATTTTATAGACAAAGCAAAGAGGAACCATTCCAAAGTGCCTGACCTTTGAAAGATGGGTGTCAGCAGATCAGTGTGCATAGTGATAGTTTACACAATGAAGGAATTTGGGTGGCCCTGGAAAAAGCCTATTACTATATGAAGGAAAAGCATAGCATCGTGCAACCCAGTGCAGGCTTTCTGAGGCAGCTATTTGTGTAAGAAGGCATCTTGCATGCAAACAAACAGGCAAACAAGTTCTGGCACCAGCACACAGAGAGCAGCCTCCAGCCACCTGTGCATGAGCTTGCAGAGCTCAGCAGCTTCTTGCCGGAGACCCTGGACACCATCTTGGACCGCAGCTGCTGTGTTTGGATGCCCAGGCTCCCAGCAAGCAGGACCCCAGGGGGGCTCACTTTAACAAGCTGTTTCCGGAGACTCTCAGAGCCTCTCACCCCATGACACTGGCAGCTTGGTCCACCTGTAGGACCTTGAGAGGGGTGGTTTGTTGGAGGACACTGCTGAGCCAGTGGAGGTACACGAGTTGGCCAGCTATGGCCAGGAAGGTGATGGACTCTGTGAGAAGGATGTGAACAAGAAACTAGAGTTTCAGAGACGCAAAACCTGCAATGCGCCCTGGCTGCAAGTGGAGGAGATGGAAAGGGGGGAGGGCCTGAGAGCAGGGAGGTAGGGGCAGCCCCAGACGCCGCCTGTCAGAGACCTGCTCAACCAGAACCTACGTAACAAAAGCAGCAAGAGGAGCTGCCCGGATGACTGAGCGTGATGACATGGTTGCCATCCTAAACAAAGTGAAGCCTTCCTACAGATTCTATGCCCACTGCACATACCCTGCAGCCAGCGGGGCCCCTGAGGTCTTCAGGGAGGACCCCAATGCTCCTGCTGTCTGCACCCACTTTATTTTATAGGGATTTGTTTTCCCACTAGTGTCGATTGAGATCCCCTCAGAAGGGGATTTTTCACCTACCCCTGAAACCCTGTGGGGTTTCCCCCTTCTTCACTGGCCAAGAAAAGCCTATTTTCAAAAAAACTATTAAGTATCAATTCTGTTTTGCCAAATTAAATTTCACTCAGATGGACTTTTTGTGTCAAAATAGTCCTTTAAATTTGGTGATGACAGGCTTCCATAGGAGAATATGTCTGCGTTGGAGAGTGCTGTATTTTTGTAAACTTTCATTTTGAAAGCAATGATTTTTCTTGTCCAGTTAAAGAGTGGGGGAGAAGTGGATTATAAATATCATTAGGTGTGAGGCACACTTACCTGTTCTTGTTTAGAAGCACGGCTAATATATTAACCAACATCCACATAGAACCGGATGCTGGTCCCCATTATCAAAGCAAAAGAATTATCCCTGATTTACTGATGGCTTTACACTCTGGCCTGGAGGGAAAGATGAAGATTTTTCTTGGAGACCTGGACCTGCTGCCTATACACATATGGCAAATATAGAGTGTTACATTAACAAGGCAAAAGCATTCTGCCAGGCTGGGGCACCTTGTCAATTACCGGTTCATTCAGGTAATAAAAAAAAAAGTTTGTTGCATAAGATGTGGCACAGCTTGGCTGGTGGTTCATACATAACCTTAGGTGATGGGGAAAATCTCCAAACGTCAGTGGCACGAGAGAGAGGCAGGCAAAGTGTGGACAGGTTGATGCTGTGCAAATCGTTGATTTTGGCGACTGCCATTTTCATTGAATGCTGTTGTAGAATTAAGGGAAATGAAACATTTTCTAATTGCCTGAGAGCTGTGTATTTAGCTGCTTTTCATCTTCCTACCTGCCTTAATTCATAAGGCATGCAAAGCTAGACTGAACTTTGCTGCAGCCTCTTCCTGCATTGATACAGAAAGGCTTTTTGCCAAATTTTGGTAAAAATGAGGGGGAAAATTGGCCACAGAGAGGAAAGACCTGGCTGCCCTATGGCCAAAATCTTGACAGTGCTGATTTACATTTCTTTCTCTTAGAGCTACTTCAGGGATTTCTGACAATGTCCCTCGTTGCATGAACTTCCTAAGAATGCAGTTTCTTTTTCTAACGCCTCCTTCTTGTTTCCTGTGCAGGGACCCCTGCCTTCAAAGCAGCTCACAGCTTGGTACCAAGCCTTCTGCAGCTGTGCCCCATTGCCCAGTCACGTACACTACTCATCAGGTGCATACAGAGGGCCGTGCTGTCCACACCCATTCTTCTCCACCTGCCCTACCCACTCTCCCTAGCTCAAAAGCATTCCAGTCAATTCTGAAGCCCTCTCCATCACGCCCTAAGCCCTGAGGATGTCACAGGATGGGGCTGAGTTTGAACAGAATAGACCTTTAGGGACACTCTGTACTTCTACATCTTGCCTCAGGGCCTAAGGCTGAGGATACCTGCTCCCCAGGATGTCTTTCTCCTTAGCTGGAACAAATGACGTAGCATTTAGTTAAAAGCTTATCAGTATTGTCGCTAAGGAACCTGAGGGAAGGTAATGTCTTGCTGTTAGCTGGAATTTGTTTCACCCAACCCTGCTAGGTGGCAGGCCACCTGGCAGGGCTTCCCCCAAACACACAAACCACTGATGAAACCACTTTCCCTCTGGCAAGAGAGCTGGGTAGATTGGAAATCTGGTGACATCTGGGCAGCATGATGCAGGTTCACTTGTCCTGGTCCCACCCCCAGGTTCCTGCTGACGAGAAAGGCCAAATGAAGGGCACTGATTTACTTCTGTGTGCAGATGCTTGTTTTGTTATTGTTCGCCCTGCCATTGAATATGAGTCCACGCTGAATGTGTATGTGCATATACATGTTTTAATATACACTCTGTATATCTGGAGTGTATGTGACTTATGACGCAAATTATCATGCGCATCATTTCTCTCATCCACATACCCGCTGTGTCCCCAAGCTACAAAGAAATCCCCTAGACCCCTCTGAGTGATGTTGGCCCACTTCAGCGCCAAGTCCATCTGGAGTCACGTGACTGCTTTGCTCCTATTTGGCGGGTGGGCCGCAGCCCTGCCCTTCAGCCCCTCTGTGAACCTGCATCTTTCTACCCAGACCACCTGGTCACCACCACCCTCCACAGAAGACTGACTGAGTGAGAAGATAGCTGCTCCCCCCTCCTTCCTACACTGTAACTACTGTTTTATCATTGGTGCCATCATAATAGTTTACAAATATTGTGTATTTATACAAAACTGTAAAACTTTCATCATCATTGATTGGGGACTTTGTCTTGTCCACAGTGGTTGTATTAGGATTTGAGTTTGTCCTTCTTCAAACTTGATTCTGTTATGCAGCCCGACTTTGTGTGTCCATGACTACTCCGAGGACCTGCTCCAGCCTCACTACACATAGCACCAGCAGTTCCTGCAGACATCTGCAGGCTGCCATCACCAGACACCACAACCCTTGTGTAGGTAATGAAAGAATGCAATTTGGTTTGCCAGCGAGCTGGGGGTGGCGCAGGCCCAGCGCCCTCTGACCCACAGCTCCGCCCCTCCCCCATCCCCCATCCCACAGTCATACTCTTGTTTAATGGAGGTTTATTGCCACTTAGGCTATTCTGTTTTTTCCTCTCTGTTCCTGTCCTGAGATCTTTTGCAGCAACGTGCGGATACAGATCACCTCTGACCCCAATTAGGAACTCCACCAGACAAGTTACTCTTTGGTTTTTCAGAAGCTGCTGGTGGGTTCCCTTGTGTTGTGTTACAATGTCAATGATTTTTAAATTGTTTTCTTCTTGCTCTTTGTATATTTAAAAGGCAGTATTTTTGTACTGTGAATTTGGCATAGAAGGTGCATAATATTTTTTTCTTTTCTTGGTACGTATTGTATACAGTCAGTTTGCTTCTTGAGATAAAAATAAGCTTTTTCTTTATATAAGAAAAAAAATGATGAAGAACTGAATCTTTGCAATTAGTTGGCCCCTCAGGTGCTTTTTGTGGGTAATAAAACTCCAGGAAATCTTCAAGTCCCCATAAGGAAATCAAATGATGCTAAAAACCATTTGGCTTTGCTTTGTACAGCTCTTTAAAATGGAAAGCTCTCCTGTTTTAGTCTGAACAAATATCAGTCCTGTCTCTTATTTTTGGCCAGAATGAGATGACAGTGCTGAGCCTTACAACTTGGCAGAGTCAGTCTCACTCCTCCTCAAATGGGGCCTTTTTTCAACTTTTTCTATTCATGAGAGGTCAGTTGGTGGGGTTAAAATAGAGCTCCGAAGGGGGCTTCAAGGAAGTCAGGAAGGATGTCAGATGAAAGCCGAATCAAAGTAAGCTGAGAAGAGAATTATATGCAGTATAAAATTTCTAGAAGGAAATAAATGAAAATAGTTGTCTTCATCTGCCTTTGCTTGCTAATAACACAATACCACAGACTGGTAAGTTACAAAGAAAAAGGCTGATTTGGGGTAACGGTTTTTGTCCAAGGTTGAGGGATCTCAGCTGGTGACGGCCTTGGTGGCGGCAGAGTCCTCAGGGGACACGACAACACCTGGTGAGAGGCGGAGCACACGCTGGTCTCGCTCCTTCTTTTAAAGCCACCAATAATGAATCTTGGAGGCCTCACCATGATTCTATATCTACTTCCATTTGTGCTCCAAAGGATCTGCCTCTAATGCCAAAGTTGGATTAAGTTTTTATCCTCTTACTACTTCACAATGGGGATTAAAATCTAAGATGAGTTTGAGGGCTAATACTCATGAATAGCGGAGTAAAATAAGGATTGTTAAAATAGCTGTTTTGAGCTAATTTAACACCAAACTATCTTGTGGCTAATGATTTTATGTGAATATGGCCATATTAGGTGGAAAGTGCTTAATTTACATAATTCTTAATGCCATGGGATTTATTATCTACTTTAATTGGTGGACATCTAATTCCTTATTACTGTGAAAGAATCCCTATGTTTTGCTCCCGTTCAGTCTTTTTCTCCTTCCTTGTCTTTCTTATTATCCTTCTCTTGTTTCTTCCTCGATTTCTTCATCCCTTGTCCTTTCTTTGTTACTCTACCTTTTCTTTCTCTACTTTTCTCTTTCATTGCTCTGTTTTCTCTCTTTCCTTCTTTCCCCCTTCTTTCTCATCTTTATTCCTTGCCCTATCTCTTTCCTATCCTTTAACTCAGTGCTTTTTAAACTTCACTGTACATCACAGTCACTGGGAGAGTTTATGAAAAACTGGCCCCCTGGGGGTACCCCATGAGTGTCTGGGTGTGGGTTGAGGCTTAAGAATTTGCATTTCTAACAATTTCCAGATAATACTTCCTTTGTTGGTCCAAGGACCATAACTTGAGAGGAAATTCCTTGACCAATGTAACCTCCTCATCTCTGCTTCCAAAGCAAAATCAACAAGTTTGCTTAATCTTAGAATTTGTACTGTCCCAGGCAATTTTTATTATCTTTCCATGTAATGAAAACTTGTGCTACAAATTCTTAAAAATGAATATTTGATAGCTTTTCTGATGCAGTATTATAATATTAATACTATCAATCAGAATTCCTTTCAAAATGGGGAAGAACTGACTCTCTCAAATTGGGGTAATCCCTGGGCTGTATGCGATGCTGACACAGTAAGTCATGCAGGCAAGAAAATTAGAAAACCTAAAGGATTGCAAAATTTTCCACCTGATTTAAACAACTCCCAATTTTCTGTCCAAGGTAATTGCTTTCTGAGTCTGATTTTCTTTGCTTCTGCTATCTCTTGAGCTACTAAACCATTGCCCCCTGGTACATATTAAATGTGATTTAGTTACCACATCTGTGGAAAGAGATGCTAAGCATTAAAAGGATACTTCCCCAGTTTCTTGGAGGGAACCAATCCTTCTCAGGTGTTGGAACCATAGTACCTATCACAGAGGAAGGGTCAAAGCCAGGAGCTCACTGAAAAATGATGGCGTGGAATCTCTGGGACACTTTTCAAGTTTAAATTTGGCAATGAAGTGCTCTGCAGCATGTGAGGACTGCTTCCACCCAGACCTACATTCTCACTTGCCCCCAAGTCGACTTCCTTGCTGAAATTCCTCTGCTCTTGTCTGCAGCCCCTTGTTCTCAGTTTCCTTTTCTGGATCCTGCCCCACTCATCGCCGAGTGTTAAAAAGCCTTAGAGATCAATACTCACAACTTCTTTTCTATTTGTCGTCACCCCATGAATGAAAGTACTCAATCTCAAACCTTGAAATACACACATGTGCGCGTGCGCACACACACACACACACACACACACACACACACATACACACACAAGTACATCCGAATTTACACCTTCAGTCCTGAATAAGCCTAATTGCAGATTCCCATCCCAACTGTCTACATGATATTTCTGTTTCGATGTCTAATTTTCTTCTCTGTGATGTCCATAAATCATATCCATGCTCATAAAATATGTCCTTGTATTGTTTTAGAAACTATTTCTCTTCTAGTCTTTTCCACTCCAATACATTGTATTTCCACTTTTCCAGTTGTTTAGACCAAAAGTGTTGGTTTTCTTCTAGTTTCCGATAGCCATTACTGTGAGCTTAATCATTAAAATATTTCTTATCACATCTACGTTTGTCCTAGCTATATCATTTCTCCCTTGGAATCTTGAAATAGCCTTCCAACTGATTTCTTTGTATCTGCCACCATACTTCTTTCTGCACAGAGTATCCAGAGTGATTTTTAAATTAATCTTTAATTTCTGTTAGTACATGTTTGCAATACATAATGATTATGTTCTTCATAGGGAGTTGGAACATGTACACAACACAACTTTTTTTCCATTCCCTTCCTCTCCTATCCTCCCCTTCCCTCCATCTCTGGTCCCCTTCCCTTTCACAAAAGATCTGCTTCCCTATTTCCTATTATCTATCTTTTATTTTGCTCTTTATTTATGTTTATATTTTGCTCTTTATTTATATTGATTTGTATTTTTATTTATATGTATATTTTACATGAAATATTTAAGCTTGTGTGTCCGACTTATTTTAGTAATACTATGGTCTCAGTTGCATCTATTTTACTACAAAGGACTCAAGTTAGCCATTTTTATGGCAGAGTAGTACTCCATTGTGTATAAATGCCACATTTTCTTTACCATTCATCTATTTTTTTGTGTGTGTGTGTGGGTACCGGGGGGTCGACCTCAGGACCTCGCGCGCCAACAGGCACCCGTGCCACTGAGCGATATCACCGGCCCCTTTTTCGTATGTGGGTTCCGGGAGTCGAACTCAGGCCCTCGCACTTGCAAGGCAGGCGCTTACACCACTGAGCCATCTCACCGGCCCTACCATTCATCTATTGATGGATGTATTGGCTGCTTCCAAGATTTAGCTACTATGAATTGTGCTAGTGTATACGTGGGTATGTATGTATCAATGTAATATGATGTCTTTAACTCTTTCAGGAAGATACCTAAAGGGGGAATAGCTGGATGGAATAAAATTTCTATTTTTATTTTTTTGAGGAATCTCCATACTGGTTTTTTTATTGGTTGAGCTAGTTTACATTCCCACCAACAAGGAAGAAGGGTTCCTTTTTCCCCACAGCCTTGCCAACATTTGTTATTATTTTATTTCCTGATGGTAGCCATCCTTTCTGGAGTATGATGGAATTTCAGTGTTGTTTAACTTACATTTTTCTAATGGCTAGAGATAATGAAAATTTTCTTCATGTATTTATTGGCCATTTCTTCTTCTTCTTCTGAGAATTGTCTATTCATTGCAATTGCTCATTTTTGATTGGCTCTTTTATTTTGGAGAGCCTAATTTTTTTTTTAATTTTTAAATATATTCTATGTATTAGTCTTCTGTCCAAGCAATAGCTGTTTTTCCCATTCTGTAGGTTATCTCTTCACTATATTGTTTGTTTCCTTTGCTATGCAGATTTTTAATTTTATATAATCCCACTTGTTGATTCTTGATGCTATTATTTTTGCTATTGGAGTTCTGTTTAAAAAGTTCTTGCCTATGTCTTCAAGAGTTTTGCCTATTTTATCTTCTATCTTCTATCAGATTAAGTGTTTATTTTTAGCATGTAGTTTGATTTTAGTCTAGTACATGGTGAGACATATAGGTCTAGATTTAATCTTCTGCATGTGGAAAGCCAGTTTCCCCAGCACCATTTTTTAAGAGGTTATTTTTAATCCAGCGTATGTTTTTGGCTCCTTTGTCAAAGATCAGATGCTGAGTGTGGCTGGGATTGTTTACACATCCACTGAACCACATGTCTGTGATTTTGCAAGTATCATGCCGTTTTGTCTTGTTTTTTTTTCCCATCGTAGCTTTGTAGTATAACTTGAAGTCAGATATTGTGATGCCCCCTGCTTTGCTCTTGTTGTCCAGTATGGCTGTTGCTCTTCTGAGTCACTTCTGGTTCCATATGAATTTTAGGATTGTTTTCTCTAGTTCTGTGATAAATGCTATTAGCATTTTGATTGGGATTGAGTTAAATCTATATATCAGTTTTGGAAGTATGGTTATCTTGATAATATTTTTCTGCCTGCCCTGGAACAAGGGATATCTTTCCATATTTTGATGTCATCTTCAATTTCCGTTTTCAGAGTATTGTAGTTTTCATTGAGGAGGTCTTGTACTTCTTTGGTTAGATTAATTCCTAAATATTTAATTTTTCTTGATGCTACTGGAAATTGTATTGTTTTCCTAATTTCTTTCTTGGCAATTTTATTATTGGTGTACAGGAATGCTATTAAATTTTATGTGTTGACTTTGTATCATGCTACCTTACTGTATGTGATTATTAATTCTAAGAGTCTTTTGGTGGAATTTTTTGGGTCATCTATGTAGAGGATAATTTGTCTGAAGATAATGATAATTTGATTTCATCCTTTCCTATACATATTCTTTTTATTTCTTTCTCTTGCCTGATTGCCCTGGCTAATGTTTCAAGTGCTATGTGGAATAGGAGTGGTGATAGTGGACATCCTTGTCTTATTCCTGAATATAGAGGAAAGGATTACAGCTTTTTCACATTTAATAGGATTTTAGCAGTGGATTTCCCATAAAAGGCTTTTATCAGATTGAGATAATGTCCTCCTGTACCTATTTCCTTCAGTATTTTTATTATGAATGGATGTTGGATTCTGTCAAAGGTTTTTTCTGCATCTGTCGATATGATCATGTAATTTTTGTCCATGGTTCTGTTTACATAATATATTACATTTATTGATTTGTATATGTTGAACTATTTCTGGATCCCCTAGGATGAAGCCTACTTGTTCATAAAGTATGATTTTTTGATGATTTGTTGCATTCTGTTGCCAGTGTATCATTGAGGGTTTTTGTATCTATGTTCATTAAAGGGATTGGCCTGTATTTCTTTTTTTCTCTTTTTTCTTTTTGCTGTTGTTGGATCATGATCTTGTTTTGGCATTAGGGAAATGATAGCTTCCAGGAATGCCTCTGGAAGAAGTGCTTCCCATTCAACTGATTTTCTCTGAAATTCTTGTAGAATTCAGTGGGGAATCCATCAGATCCTGGGATTTTCTTAGTTGGTAGGATTCTTATTACTGCTACAATTTCATTGCCTGTTATTGGATTACTCAGCATTTTTATATCTTCTTGGTTCAGTTTTAGTAGTAAATGTATATCTGGGAATCTATCCTTCTGGATTCTCCAATTTACAGATTTTCAAAGTAGTTACTAATAATTTTCTGGATTTCAGCAGTGCTTGTGGTTTTGTGATCCAGGAGCCTCTCTATCCATGCACCCTAGGCTGTGGCAACCATTCAAGCTGAGACACATCCTTGCACACACTGGTAGATGGAGAAAGCAATCAGAGCATTGATCTCTGTGCTGGGGTTCAAGCAGACTGCTGAAATTAAAGCTAGCACTTTCAGACCCAGACACCTCTGAAAGCTATACACACTGAGCCTGGTTTCTCACCATGGAGGGTAAAGCCTTATATCCTTCTGCATGTGAAGGTCTATATCTAGCCCACACCATCTTTTCAGAGGGTCTATATCTAGCCCACACTATCTCCATGACTGTCTTCAGTGGCCGTTTCCCACCCAGTCACTGTGTTAGGATAACACTGGAAACTTTGAAGTGACTTTGTTCTGTGGGTGTCTTAAACAATTAACCCTTTCCTGAAATGGCTACTGATTAAACATTCAAATATGGAAGG
The DNA here is from genome assembly GCA_028451465.1 of Erethizon dorsatum. Classification (NCBI taxonomy): domain Eukaryota; kingdom Metazoa; phylum Chordata; class Mammalia; order Rodentia; family Erethizontidae; genus Erethizon; species Erethizon dorsatum. The sequence continues at coordinate 25,782,393 of CM051835.1, read as the reverse complement.
TGCAGGACTGGGTTTCTTCTCCATCTCTAGCCTGCTGTGCAGAAGCAGTCACTTTTGGAGTAAAGCCCTACACTGTTTTTGCAGTTTAAAATAACCATAGTCTTTTCTCAAGGCTACTGGTGTTGGCCTAGTCCTTTGTCTCTTCTTGGAACCCTCTGGGATTACCTGTGGTCTGCTGGGACAGGTCCCCTTCCCCAGGAGCTGGGGTAAACTTTCCAGACTGCTTTTTGTTTTCCTGTGCATTGTGCTGTGTTTCTTCAGCTTCTCTGTAGTGGCTAGTCTTCCTGTCAGCTCCCTCCCAATTTCCAGAAATCTACTTCTTTTTTTACCTTTCACCAGGTATCTCAATTCCAAGTCCTGGAGAGGCTGCATTTTGCTGCTGATAGCAACTCCACCAGTTTTTCTCTCCCAGAGTGATTTTCAAACCATGTCACTTTTAGCTCAAAATCCTCCAATAAAACTCCTTCACCTGACAGACCCTTTATATGCTCATTAAATACCACAAAGAACATTTTCTTGGCTTCCAATTAAAATTTGCTTTGTTTCCAGTTGGGGTGGTAATTCTTGCTTCTCTATTCTTTGTAAAGTGTTATTCCGTCATATATTCTATTTGTTTAATTCCTAATAACGTCTACCTTGGATGTGTCTTTGTTTCATTAGGCTCTCCCATTCCTCTCTCATTCCTTCTCCCTTCACTCTCATGCTTGGCCAGAGAATTAACTGTCTTTTTCTGGTCCCCAAAAGCCTTACGTGTGTCTTTATCACTTTGCTTAACTCATAATGATTCGTTGTCTTCCAAGTTTATATCCTTGTGTAGACTTTAAGTTTCCCCAAAGCCTAATCCAGTGCCTGGTACACAGAAATAGGTGTTCAATGTGTTTATTGAAAAAATGAATAAAAGAAGAGATTGAAAGGAATTTGGGATGTTTTGCCTCTGTTTTTAAATCAAAGAGGGAAAGGAGAACTGTGGCTTGACCATATGCTATTAAAAATTAAGATGGTCAATATTTGCTTTCCTATTACTGGGAAACAATACCTGACCTCCACAACTTAAAGGAGAAGAGGATTAGTCTGGCTCACTATTTCAGGGAATTCAGTCCATGGTTATCTGGCTTCAAGGTAGAAACATCATGGTGGAAGGGTGTAGTGGAGCAATTCTGCTCAGTTCATGGTAACTGGGAAGAAGAACAGGGAAACTGTACCAAGAGGAAGGGGCAGGGGGCTGGATATAGTACCCAAAGTGACACCTTAGTCTACCCAGATACACTCAGAAGTGTGCCCCACCAATCCTGTAGATGGCTACCAAGCAAATCAAATTGACAGAATGAAGCTTAACCATCCCACAGTCCAAAAAATTAAAGGAAGTTCTACATCATGGAGAATTAGAAGTAAGTAGGGTGTTTAAAATGATTGTTGTTTGGGAATAGCCATTTTATAAAGTGCCTTATAGATTTCTTAAAGTTATTTGACAAAAACTCAACTCAAATTACCTTCATCCTAACACTGCTCACCTCCCACCAAATAATGCCTCAAAGAATTAAGTTGCTATTGAAAACTCATGACATCAGATATATTTCTGTCTTTTTGCTGTGATTTAGGGAAGTGTTCCCCCAAATCTCACATGCTAAAGGATTGGTCCCTATTGCGCGGTGCTATTGGAAGGTATGATACCTTTAGGAAATGGAACCTATTGAGAGGTTTTAGGCCACTGGGGATGTGCCCATGAATGAGACTTTGGAACTCCAGTATCTTGCTCTTTTTCAGTTCCCAGCCAGAAAGTGATAGGGCTTCCTTCATTACACATTCCCCCTTGATATACTATGATATCACAGGCCCAAAGCAATGGGACCAATTGGTCATAGACAGAAACCTACAAAACTCTGAACCAAAATAATCTTGTTCTCTTTTTAAGTTGATTCACTTCAAGTATTTGTTACAGTAATAGAAAGCTGACTAACACACTCTTCTACCCACTCTTTCTTCCTGCCTTTGTTCCCCTCTGTATTCCGTCCTCCTTCTCTCATACTGCAGAAATCCTTTCCAGGTGGTAGAAGTTAAGAGACTACAACCAATGCTATACTTTTAGCATTCAAATTAAGAGCTCCAAAGGAAGGACGTGTATATGCACATGAAGTCTCCATGAAAGACACTAGTTGGTCTAATTAGTAGACACTCCTCTATTTGGTGGAGTTTGTGCTCATTGCCAGGCCAGCTTCCTTGTGGGGGAAGAGACTGTGAAGATCAGATCTGGGTTGGTTGGACATGTGTTAGGGTCAGTTGGCAGCTGTATCACTAGGATTAGGTTTGGCTCTTACTACCAGAAATCTAACTACAAGGATGATCTTAAACAAGACAGAATCTAAGGACACCTGTGCTCCATGGAGTGTTTAAAGACTCAGATTTATTCTGGCTCTTTTTTTTTTTTTTTTCCGGGACTAGAGATTAAACCAAGGCCTTTGCACTGAGTCATATCATGGCACTTTTTTATATTTACTTAGGGTCTTGCTAAATCACTGTGTTGCACAGGCTGGTCTCAGACTTACAATCCTCCTGTCTCAGCCTTCCAGAGTGCTGGAATTACAGGCATGAACCACTGATCTCAGCTTTATCTTATTCTTAGGATGTGACAAGGCTCCAGTCTCAAGATGACTCATAATTCAAGATTGTTGCTCTAGCTCCATCTTTCACATTCATATAGCAACTGGCAGGAAAGAAACGCCATGAGAAAAAAAGACAAAGGATGTTTGCAAAAATCTTATCAACAGGATCCCAAAATGTCTTAGGAAACTTTATCTTATCTGCCAAAAATTAGACACATGACCTTTACAAAAGAGTACGAGAAACATAGTGTTTACATTGGTTGGCTATTATTTTGCTGTATTATTGTGGAAGTAGAGAAAAACAAATCTGTATTTTCTGCTACTATCATAGTCTGGGATTGCTAGTTTTCCTACCTCCTGAGAAGACAACAATGAAAGTGAACATTCCATTTAAAGTCTGAAAAGAGCTGGAAAAGCCCCTCAATGATTATTATTGTAGTATTAGTAACTTTCATGTTTCAAGCCTACAGCTAATCTTGCTATCCTTCTGTTATAAAATCTTTGTTCTTATCACATAACCCATGTTGGTGTACACAGCAAAGACTTCAAAATGAGGCTTGTGTCCACCTATGATAAAAAATTTAAAGTTGAAATGTAGTTGTAAAATCCTTTAATTTCATGAACTAATATAACTATTTTGAAACTTCATATTACTCTTAGGCCCTTGTACAATCACTAGCTTGTCTACAAATAAAATTCAATAAAATAAAAATAAAATAATTTTTCTGATGAATGACTAGCAGTTATTTTTATGTTCAAAAAAATAGAAAAAACTGGCTTGATTTTTTTAACGGATCATAAAATTAACATTGCTTTTACTGTCTAAAGCCTGATTCAGACTTCCAATTGTAGTAATAGATATTTATCATTTTTTAATGGCGTGACACCAGTGATCTTAGTAACTGAACCCCAAATTTGAGGGAGAGCTCATCTATTCTCTCCTTGTATTCAGTGTAGTTCAACAATTACCCAGGGTGCGCTGGCCCTACTAACTAAGGACTAAGCTAGGCTCATGGGACTTTTCTCCCTGGGATTTTAATATTGGTTTGAGTGACACAGAGATAGAAAATGTCTGGAGCTCATTCTTTTGAGAAGAGACTATGGACGTTTTCTGCTTCCTGCACTATAAACATGTCTGGTTTCTGCAACTTCCTAAACTTGATTTTTCTAGCTTTTTCTATGATTTTGGGAGGCCGCTGATATACTTTTAATTGCTTACCTAGTGTTCTTAATGTAACCAGAGTTCATTTCTTTGCTTACTCCAAAACAATGATATCTACAATTCTGAGCAGTGTAGCTACACTTGCCCTGTCTTCCACAACCTGGAGAAGAGCCTCTGTGCTGAATTTATAAATCTAGCCTGAGGGGAAAGCCATATCTTATACTCTTCTACTAGTATCACCTTTCTCACTGCGAACTATGAAATTCTTTAGGTGCTAAAGAAGGGAAGAATATACCACTCCATTTCTGTATGCTGATTTGGGAAGTGTTACTTGATCTCTTTCTCAATTTTCATAAATTTTTGTTTGGAATTTCACTATCAGTTCCAGCGCAGTGCTTTCCCCTGCCTTTCTGTTTTAATCACGATATAGAGAGGATAATTTATGTTACCATTATAGAAATGTGATGAGAAATACTTAATGAGTCACCACTTCCTCAGGCTCAAATGATTCAGAAAGAGTCAGTCAGTCTACTCTCCCTTCCCTTGTTAAATTTAATTCATTATTGCCTTTATTTAATTTTTTTTCTCATTTAGGTATAATTTATGATCGATGGCATTGCCTTTCTATTCTGTTTTTCTCATGCATCTTTACTACTGGCCAGTAATAATTGAAAAATAGAAAAAAGAAAAAAATAAGTTACTGGCCATTATAAGACAAGTTTATTTTAGTATTTTCTCTATTGAAAGCCATTCAGCAAGTAATTTCATATGAGAGATGTGAAACTTAGCACCGCAGGGAAGGTAGGGAGAAGGTGTTTAAGTGTACAACTGTGGTATTTATCCTCCTGGAAACTTTACGTCTTATTACAGAGTAAGAATTAAGTCTCGCTAAGTTTTAACTATGCTCCCACCTGACTTGAATGAGAGAGGGCTTAGTAGAGTTGAGCCAGACATTTTACCTTCTTTTCACTTTTCCTTTTTGTTATGGCTTGTATCTAGATGTTCCCACAAAGCCTCATATAGTCATAGGTGGAGCTTTTTGGAGGTGACTGGACTAGAGTGTGTGATGCAGGGGTTAAGGATGCGATGCTAGGATTGACTCAGGTGGTATGCTAGAATTAAGGGTGCTCCACCCTTGGTGTGAGTGGTAATCCAAATAAAGCATAAGGGACAGAAAGAAGGCTGCTGCTTTGCTGTCTTCTGCCCACCATGAACTGTTTCTCCTCTGTGATGCCCCTCTGCCATGCCACCCTGCCTTGGAGCCAGTCAGATATGGACTGAAACCTCTGCAAACAGTGAGCTGAAATAAACCTTTCCTTGTTGAACTTTGGGTATTAGGTATTTTGTCTCAACAACGAGAAAAGTAACTAAGACATTTTTCTTTTGCTTTTTCTTTTCTCACTTCCCTTCTCCTCTTCGCTCTTTGGCCCAGGATTCTATAGTTATTATTATAGTTATTATAGTTATAGTTGTTATTACTTGTTATTTATTTAGTTGTAACCTTTGATTGATACTAATTGGCTTAAAAACATATTCATTATGCCCTCTCAGTATGCCACAGATAGCAGACATGCCCTCCTTGGCACTGGACATCACACTGCTGAATTGCTATCTAACTTAAAATCTTAGAAGGTTCTACTGACTTTGGGATGCATGTTGGCTTCATGAGGGTATGTGATAACATTTTAAAGTGTAACTCAAGGAGGAAACTCTCAAGGGTTTATTCGGCTATATCCATCTGCATGTCATATGAGATCTTTCCTAATAATCTGTATATAGTCTAACTCACAGTGAGCATTCTCATAGCAGCTATTGTAAGTGGTGAAGTTTCTGGCATAGAAAATAAGACAAGTCCAGGAATAAGTCAATAATGAAAATTGTGTCCTTATTTCAGTTATTTGTCTTTGGGACTCTTTTCTAGTCATCTATAATTCCTCCATGGGCCCTTCCAATACTAAGGAACATAAGCCAGGCAGGTTTGATCATCCCATGTCAATTAATGCAGCCCCGTTAGTATGCCACTCAGAGGACTGCAATCCTTTCTATTTTCCAGGTGCATTTGATAAAGCCGATGAAGAAACTATTAACCAATATGAATTTTCTTACTAGCAATTGAAAGCTCAACTCAAACCAGCTTAGTTATAAGCAATGTAATAAATATTTCATACACCCAGATGTTTTATAAATGACATAGGTTTGAATAGAAATGTATAGTCATCCTCAGGGCTCTGACCATTTCTTGATGGAGAGAGAGAGAACTTCCCTTGTCTGAGCCATTGAAAAGTTCCTAAGATTCAGTGTGATTTGATTAATTTATTTTATGTGCTCGCTCCTTATTTAATGACTGTAGGGAGAGAGATTGGATTACCTCTCTGGAACTTAGGTGAAGATTCTCTGTTCTTAAAAGGGTTTTATCTTTATGGGTGAAACATTCTTTTCTGATAGGGTTGAAGAATCCCCTCTTACGTGCAGTAGAAAATAAGATCTTACGACTTTATTATTAACATATCTGCAAAGTTTTGAATCTTGAAACAGAGATGCAGATTTTCTTCTCTGTCCATTTCTTCACTTTATGATGGTTTATGTTCTGTAAATTACAGGGTTCTCCCAAACCCATCTCCTATCCTCTTTCTCTAAATATTCATCTTGTGCAGGTTGGGATCTGTTCCTCTGGTCCAATAAAGTAGAATAGAGAGAAGACATCCTCAAGACACTTTATTCTCTAACAAGAAGATCAGCAAGCACACAGGGACACAGGCTTCCATGTACCTCCATCAGAATGTCCACTGGGACATGTGTCAGGACATCGTCCCTCAGGATATCCACCAGTAACTCCTCCTCAGGAATCCAGCAGAAGAGGTTCCATCCTCTTATACCTGCACTTGTGGTATTTTGTGATCTTTCCTGGAGAAATCTTTCATACAACAAATGGTCTCTTGGCAGGAGGACTACATGACCCTGTGTTGATTTATGCCACTTTCTGTTAGTTCCTGTTAATTCATTAATCATTTATAATTGGCACTCATCGGAGTGAGGTGTTTCTTTTCCTTCAGCAAACCCACAGAGGCCCCTAACTTCTTTTACGAAACCTTTTCTAGTTAGTGTCAAACTGAACAGTGAACAATTTATTTTGGTTTAGGAAAAGATAAGCTTTGTTTTCTGGCTTTGAGGATGATGAAGAAATGTTTCCCCTCAGTCAGTGACAGAGGTGGCAGCAGGTATGCTTCTCCTTATGGACTTCGAGGATTTCTCTGGAGAGGCCTTTGTAAAGAAAAGGAAAGGGAGGGCATCTGGTAATCACTTTTATCAGACTAAGTGAATAAAGCATGAGGCTTTGTAAACAACTGCTGCTTTAAAAAAAGAATAAACAAGAGCTTGTTGATTTTCTCTCACGGATTGTTAAGGCATTTGTTAGAGAACGGTCGAGTTTACAATTTACTATTCTTCCTTGGCTCCGATGCTAAGTGCTGATTTCTGTCATCTGGAAGGTAATAATAAAAATTCTATGTAGATAAATCAGTACGGTGCTTCGCGAGGTTTGAAATAACAAAATTAACTAATACTTGGAAAGTAATAATTTTTCAAAATCGGCATCCTCAGAGTGATGTTGCGGAAGAAATATATGCGATTTTTAGATGGTGATGAGATTTGTATTTATGAACAAAAATGCCTATCACTGTAAAAATGCCTGTTGAAACATTTCATTTTATGTCTGGGCTTTTGCACTTTAAGCATCCATAGCTTTTGATGTATGCAAAATATGAAAAGTAAATTTGCTGAGAAAGAAATTACAATTGATTACAAGTAATGTTTTTGCAAGCTCAGTATGTAGTTTTCCTTATTGATTTTAGTACTTGCAAAATTAAGTTATACTGAATTACTACTGTAATTATTAATAATAATTGTCAGTGTAATTATAAAATCTTTCAACCAGGCAATCAAAATATTCTACTGATTAATTCTATTAATTAAATATGTGGAAAGTTACAGAATTAGGTGTAAATCCAGAGGAACAGAGCAACCATAGAAAGCATGGTTATTTATTGTACGTCTGTAAAAACAATTTATTTTCTGAAGATTCTTCAAGCCTATGCTATCTAGAAAATTATTTAAGTATCTGTTTCTTGGAAAAAGTAAAATTAACAGTTTTGGATTATAGTAATGGCATTAAAAAGAAGTATGGTCAATACTTATGATTAAACTTTTAGAAAATGTTTGCTATTCCAGGAATGAAATCTGAACTGCAAATAGACCCAATGAATCTCCATGGGTGAGAGATTTTCTCTTCCTCTTCTTCTCTCAACTCCTTCCTTCTCCTTTCAAACCACCCATCTCCATCATTTTCTTCATCTTCACTAAAGAAATCCTTTTCACCTCTGTGTGCCTTGGTGTTTTGAGAGTCTGGGAAGAAATGAAGCAAAACTCCTGAAAACACTGAAGAGAATCCAATCCAGACATAGAAACTATTACAGATCTCCTAATGAGACAACCTGCTGGGTACATAGCCCTATTTCGTGCTCCTGCCAGATCTTTTTGTAGAGAAGAGTGCATGATTTCACAGCTGACTCGCTGAACTTAATGGGAGTGGTATGTACCTTCGACTCTTTGCAAGAGTCAAGAGTGTTTGTATGAAAATGTTCTCCTATCTGACAGTCCCCCATTAACAGGTACGTAAAGAATTCTCTCTGGGCCCAGCTTTGTTACTAGCTATGAGAATGCAGATCCATGATTCCTTACCTACAGCCCTGAAATCCCAAGTCTCAGAAAACTAAAAGCTTTCTTTTAAGTCATTTGGATGTAAAACTTGACCTCACCTGAGCTGAGGTGACTTACAATCTTTCCAAAGCTACATTTTAATTTGAATATTCATGCATTTCACTATAAAATATTAATGTGCTTGATTATTGGGTGTTGCTTTATATCTCACTGGAGGAATAAAATGTGTGGCTTTTGCTGTGTATGGTCTGAGATCTGGATAATTCTGAATCCTGAAATTCATGTGGTCTAAGAATTTTAGTTAAAGGACCACAGGCCTGTGCTACTACCTTTGGAAATCATTTGGCTAAATGTTTTGTAATCAGTTCTTCAGCATATTTGTTTGTGTGAGGCTGGGGATTAACCTAAGGTCCTTTGCACTGAGCTGCATCTCCACCACTTTTTATATTTATTTATTTTATTTTTGAGACAGAGTCAGTTGCTAAGTTGCCCAGGCTGGGCTCTAAATTGTAATCTTCCTGCCTCAGCCTCCCAGAATGACAAGATAACAGCTATATGCCAGCACACCTACCTGTTTTTTAAAACAGCATACTGATTTCATATTATGATCAATTATTTGTTTGTAAGAGTTTAAAATATACTTTGTGAAATATCTTTCTGTTGGCTATTTACTATGTACACGACTCTACTAAGTGCTTTTTTATATCTGTGTATTACACAGAAGACAGATTAAGTAAGGCGCCCAAGATATATAATGTTAGGGTTTGTGTCTAGATGTCCCCCCAGAGTCTCATGCAGTCACAGGTGGGGCTTTTTCATAGGTGGCTGGATCTAGAGTGTGTGACCGATTCATGGTGCAATGCTAGGATTAAGGGTGCTAGGATTAAGGGTGGGTAATTACTAAATCAATCCACTGACTAGTTTTGCACCGCCCTAATCCTGGTATCCTGGATACAGTGTAAGGGACAGAAAGAGGCTTGTCTTGCCCCCCTTGCTTGTTTTGCTACATTTTACCCTCCATGAACTGTTTCTCCTCTGCCACCCTGCCTTGGAGCTAGATGACTATGCACCGAAACCTCTACAAATTGTGAGCTAAATAAATCTTTCCCCCTTTAACTTTGGGTGTCTGGTGTTTTGTATCAGCACCGAGAGAATAGTAACTAAGATGGATAGTAAGGATCACAGCCAGATTTTAGAGCCCGGTATTTCTAAATCTAGTTTTAGACCCTCAAAAGTACATTATATTATTTCTGCTATTTTTTTCTCTTCCTGCTTTTGTTCTGTTAACTGTATTGTTTTTGTGGTTAAAAATTTAAAGGGAATGTATGAAAAAGTAACCAGGTTTATGGAGCTCAACTCATATATACATAACATCCCTATGAGGTATGATATTCCCATTATGCAGGTGAAAGAACTGAGCCTCATTAAGAGCAAGAAATTAGTCCAAAGACTACACAACTATAAGTGATTGAAGCAGATTTTGAAACCAGAAAGTTTGATTTCATGCTGTTAACCACTGGATGAAATATAAACCTCTCAGAATTGCTTCCGTATTGACCTAAAAAATGTTCAGTTCACCGGTCATGATCTCTCATTTTTTTAAAGTAAATTCCTACTGTAAGTTAAATCCATAGCTTTCCACTGGCCTTAGTACCAGAGAATTGTTGCTGTCACTCTTCTCTGTATACATGATTCCCGACAGTAAAAATGTGTCAAAACTGGTAGATTATGATCACAAGTTCCACTTCAATGTCTTAAAAACACACACACATATTTTTAAAATGAGAATTTAAAACTAATCAATTTAAAACTAATCATTTTTATTGAACTATGCTATGGGAAGATTCAATTTTTAAGTTCTATTTCAGAGTCATTTTTTACACATCTAAAAATATGTGTGTCCCATACCCCATACACTTCTGTTTTAAGCCCAAAAGTTAGCATGCTATTCACATCTTGTGAGTCATTTCCTTTTTAAAATTTTGAATTTATTTTCCTATTACTATCATGAAAGTTTGTCTCATTTAAAATATAATGAGTAATTTCACATGTATGAAATGTAGATATAATAGAAAAGATATAAAGAACTCCCAGGAAATCACCCATCTTCAACACTTGATATTTCATAATTTTTTTTCCATACTGGTAAATTGGCTACTAGTGCAACACTTCCTCAGTGCATGATCATTTTAAAAGTCAACCTTCTCATCTTACCATTGCTAATTGCCAATAATTAGAGCAAGTGACAGCTACACTGCTGCTCTAGAACTCTTCGTATGGGTATCCAAAACCTGCATTTACTACCAGCAATATAAATGGCCAACTAAATTTTTAATGAAGCTGATCGTTTCTACATAATCAAACTGATGATGAGATAGAAAGATGAGTTAAGTCATCACGTGGACAAAACTGAGTTTTCATGGATATATATTAGGACTCAATGCCTTTCACTTTGATTAAATTATCTATTTTTCAGAGAATGAGCATTTTGTGACTTTAGAAATTGTGATGGAAATAGCTACAAAGTCAGGGGAGCGCTACAGATTATTATAAAGAAGATAGAACAGTTAGCTGAAAACATCCGTGCTGATGATTTTGCTTATTTCAGGTAAATAATGTTTATAAAGAAATAGAACTTATGGAATCTCCCTACTTCCAGAATTCATCTATCAATTTTAGAAATATCCATTAAAGTCAATTTGTCAATACTTCTGAGACAGACAATGATAATTTGAACACAAGTTAAAGATCCTTAGGCTAGAGGAATTCATTTAAGAAAGAGGTACCTGGTAAAAAGACAATTTTTTAATTCTCTCTTTGTTACACTGCTGCATATAATAGTATTTTTCAATATTTAGTATTTTAAAATGTTTTAAATTCAATATACAACTTATACTATTGAAGTGATAATATAAAAAAAAAACTTTTTTGAATAAATACCAGGGTAAAATTGCTGGGTGATATAGTAAGAAGGCTTAGTTTTGTAAGAAAATGCCAAGCAGTCTTTCAAATGCCAAGCTACACTATTTTGCTTCCTTGCCAAAATTTGGTATTATCAGTGTTTGGATTTTGGCCATTGTAATAACTGTACAGTGGTATATCATTATTGCTTCAGTTTGCCATTCCATAACAACATATGTTATTAAGCATCTTTTCAATCTGTATATTTGTCACTTGTGAACTTTTTTAGTGAAAGCTCTATTCAGGTCTTTTTCCTATTTTTGAGTTGATTTGTTCCTTACTGTTAAGGTTTAAGAGTTTTAGTATATTGTGAATAACAGTCCTTTCTAGATAGGTCTTTTGCAAATTTATTTTGCATGACTGTGGCTTTGTTTTCTCATTTTCTTGACATTGTCTTTCACAGAGGTATTGAGTTTTAATGAAGTCCAAATTAACAGTACTTTCTTTCATAGATCATGCCTTCCATGCTATCAAAAAGTCATTGGTCATTTAGGTTTTCATGTATGTTATCTTCCAGGAGTTTTATGGTTTTATATTATACATGTAGGTTTTTAATCCATTTTGAGTTAAATTTTTTGAAGAGTATAAGATCTGTGTCTAGATTCACCTTTTGCATGTGGATGTCTAATTGTTAGAGCAACTTTCGTTGAAAGACTATCTTCTCTCCATTGTATTGCTTTGCTCTTTTGCCAAAGATTAGGTGGCTGTGTTCATGTGGGTTTATTTGTATGTCCTCTGGTCTGTTGCACTGATAGATTTGTCTCTGTTTCCATCAATACCAAACTGTCTTGACTACTGTAGCTTATAGTAAGCCTTGAAATTGGGTAGGTTCTTCTGACTTTGTTCTCCTTCAATATTATTTTGGCAGTTTGGGGTCTTTTGCTTTTCTTATAAACTTTTGAATGAGTTTGCCAGTATCCACAAAATAACCTGCTGGAATTCTGGGTGGGAATTTATTGAATATATAGATCAAGTTGGGGAAAAAATGACATCTTTACAATGAGCCTTCTCATCTGCGAACACAGAATATCTTTCCACTTACTTAATATGATTTCTTCCACCAGGGCTTTGCAGTCTTCCTCATATAACATTTATACATATTTTCTTAGATTTATGCCTGAGGACTTTAGTTTAACATAAATGATATTATGATATTAACAGTTTAATATAAATGATATTCTACTTATGGCTGTTGTATAAGAAAGCGAGTTTTGTACCTTCATCTTGTAACTTGCAGTCTCGTTACTTATTCCATCCAGGAGTTTTTTGACAATTCTTTTGCGTTTTCTACAAAGATATTCATTTTATCTGTGAAAAATTTAGTTTTATTTCTTCCTTCTCAATCTGTATGTCTTTTGTTTTGCTTTCTTTTTGTATGAGCTATGCCTTCCCATTACTGAAAATGAATGGTAAGATGGGATACCGCTGTTCTCCATGTTTCTGATGGTAGGGGGAAACTCAGAGTGTCTTGGCTACTCTGTGATCTGGGCAACTTCATGTTTTTTTTTTTCCTGAAGGCTTGAACTCAAGCAAGGGCCTTGACCATTCTCGGGCAGTTGTAAGCTTGTTGAGGTGATTAACTGAGACACTGCAAGATCAAACATATTGCTTAATATTTAGAAACTAGTATAAGCCCTGTGCTCAGATTCCATTAATCACCATATAACCTCCATAACCTGTCTCCCTTTTTGTGAACATACAGAGGTAGGACATCTATGGTCTTACTGTCCATCATGAGGAAGCTGAAGTCCTTTCAGTATGCAAGTTCCCCTAATAGATGCTTTGGGTTTGTGCTCCAGGTATTTAGTGCTCCTGCCTTTGGAATGCCAACCAGGGCAATTTTGAGAGTTAGGGAAAATCCCTGCAGGAACTCCCCTGCTACTGCTTTTGGAACAATGTCTTGATTCTGATGGAAAAGAAACCTCACCATTAAATATGCTGGTAGCTGTGTACTTTTTACAGATGTTCAGTTGAGGAAGATCCCTTCTATTCCTAGTTTGCTGAAGAGTTTTGTTTTGTTTTTGTTTTTATTTTTTGGTATAAATAGGTGTTGGATTTAGTCCAATGTGTTTCCTTCCTCTATTGATATAATCATTTGATTTTTCTTCAACTTGTTGATGTGATGATTTTCATTAATCCAATTCATGTTCTCCTAACCTTGCATATCTTGCATAAGTTGGAAAGATCTAACACGGTTATATGTATGAGTATTCATACATTATTGAATACAGTTTGTAAATACTTTACTGAACATTTTTGCTTTTATGTTTGTGAGAGAAATTGGTCTATAATTTTTTTCTTGCAGTGTCTTTATCTGGATTGGTATTAGGGTAATACTTGTCTCAAAAATTAGTTGGAAAGTATTTTCTCTGCTTTTACCTTCTATCAGACATTACAGGAATTGGTATAATTTCATACTTTCCTACTAGTTTTACCTTTGGATCTGCAATTCAAAGTATTAAATCTTCAGCATCAGTTATTTTATTAAAGATTCCTGAGTACTATTGTGAAGAGGCTCATTCTCTGGTAGATAACTCAAAAGGCTCATAGATCCAAATTGCTTGAATTCTTGCTTATGTAAATTGGCTTATTTTTAATCTTTGTGGTTGATGAATTGGATTGCTTGGCTGAATTAAGGAACCTTCTGGTTCATATCTATTTCCTTTGTATGCTTGTGTTTGAAAGGAGGTCTCTGTATTAGTCAGTTTTCCTGTTGCTAGTACACAGTACCTTACAGCTACAACTCAAAGAGGAGAGGTTTAATTTGGCTCATGTTTTAAGGGGATTCAGTCCATCATCACCTAGCTCCACGGCAGAAACATCATGGCAGAAGGGTGTGATGGAGCAGAGCTGCTTAGGTCATGGTGGCCCTGGGGGCATAACACGGGTACAGTATCAGGAAGAAAGGGACCAGGGACCAGATATGGTACTGAGATAGCTACCAGATTCAGATCAGGTCTTTTATTTCCAGAATATTTTCTTTGAGTAAGATTTTAAAATATTGTTCTATTTATTGTTTTTGGCTTTATTATTTGGCAACTCAAATTATAAAAATGTTGGATCACATCTTCCTTTAAAACTATTTTCTTTTCTTTATCTCATTTTCATCTCCTACTTGTGTTTCCTCAATGCTAATTATTAAATTTACAACTTTACACATGTATGTTTCTTTGATGACTTTGTAATTTTAGTTTCCTTTCTAATATGATTGTGTCCTGCTCTTCTGTCTTTCTCGAAGTCAATTAACTCTCATTGTATTTCTTCTTGTATCCTTTTTATTTCCTGTTTAAAATTTTCAATATTGTTTATCCAATGTGTTGTTCACATCATACAATGATCATTTGAAGATGTGTTGTGTTGTATGTAATTTCCTTAAAAAAATATTCTCATACTAGATCATTTTCAAACATATTGTCCCAAACCACTTTTTCCCTTGTGTAGGTTGTCTGTTCAATTTCTTGATAAGTGTCGTAGAATACACAGAAGTTTAATTTTAAGAAACCCATTTTATTTTGTTTCTTGTGATTTTGGTGTTTTATTTGAGAACCCATTACCAAATCTGAGATCAAGAATGTTTATCCCTAGGATTTCTTCTAATAGGTTTATTTTAGCACTCATGTTTAATTCACTGCCCCATATTGAATTAATTTTGGCATATGATGGGATGTAACCCCATTTTTTGGCATGTGGATATCAGTTGCTACAGCATCATTTGTTAAAATGACCCTTCTTGCTTCATTGAATAGTCTTGGTACATTTGCCAATAATCATTTTGGCATAGATGTGTAGTTTTATTTTTGGATTCTCAGTCCTATTTCATTGATCTTCATGCTACTTGTATCACAGTATCACATGATCTTGATTAGCATGGCTTCGTAATAAGCTTTGAGACAGAGAAGTGTGTTTCAAATTTGTTCCTCTTTTTCAGTATTGTTTCACCTTAAAAAGCACACAAATCTTTCTTAAATTCTTCCAAAAAGAAGAAAAAAGGAAGGAATGTAGAACTCTCCCAATCTTTGAAGATTGCCTTTTGAAGGAGTGGCCAGGCCATTTATAACTCTGTTTTGGCTTTAACTTAGTGCTCACCTTTTAGTCTAGAGAACAGCAGAGGGGAAAATGTTAGGGAATTTTCAATGTCTGAAAATTCCAACTGCCCTGTATATGCACATAGCTTTCTAAATCCCCCAATGTACAAAGCACTTTTGAATTCCCTATCCAAAGAAAGTCTCAGCTTTTCCACACTGTTTTTTGGCTAAATTGTTCACTTTCTTTGTAGTTTTTTTTTTTTTTTCCAAGAATGCCCTCTGAATATGGCCCTGAGCACATTCTAAGTTAGACAAAACCAAATGCCCTGAATCTGTTTCTCGGGGACCCCCAGAGAAGCTAGAACAACCAAGCCTTATTCTTTAATTAGAAGTGTCCAGAGCGCCACCCTGTTGAACTATAGCTACAATGTCAAGATGACCCCAGAGTTGGGAAGATAGATGTGGTGAGAGAAAGGAAAAGTGCTGATCAAGCTTTTTTACAATTTCTAAGTTACTTTTTTCTTGATTTGGGGCTTACTTGGTTCCTGTAAACATTTCATTTTTTTGTACAAAATTGGTCGTTATAGCTGTGCTTACTTTTTCAGTAAGTCTGTTGTAGTGTGGGCCCTTAGAGCTACCTACTCTTCCATTTTGGTAATGCCATTCTCCATGTGGCTTTTAAATCATCTCTATAGTCAATGCTCTGATGTACCAGAATCATTTTAGTTTTTCTTTCATATCTTTTTGATATATTGTTTTTTTCTTAGTGTTAGGTTTTCTATTTGTGGTTTTACATTTTACTTCAATCTCTTATTTATACAGTTTGTACAAATCCCACAAAGGATCTGCAAAAGGTTCTTTCTGGAGCACAAGAAATTGTTCTGATGGAAACTGGGATTTCTTTTTGAATGTCTAAAGTTTGCTATGTTTCCTGTCTTTAAGTTTTGCTGAAAAGATAAAATTTTGTCTCTTTGATGGTCTGTGCAATTATTGAAAAATGCACAGAGAGAGATTTGGGTTTGGGCATCCATGATTATTTTGGCTGGCTGGAAGTCCTTTACATATTTAACTGGCTTGATTATGAGGGTATTGTCATTTTTATGCAAATTTATTTTTAGAGATTGCTTATAAGTATTGGTATTAATTGAGTATGTCTTAAGTGTTAAACTCTGTGTTGTTTTTAGTTTTGGAAATGATAGAAACTGTGACATTACCAGTATTTTCGGAGACACTTGTATTCTAAGAGATAAAAAGTAAATTAAATATAATATAATGTGGTGATTGTTCTCATCACTTACCATTCTGTTTAAAGTGTCACTGTGTGTGTGTGTGTGTGCATGTGTGTGTCTCACCCTCATATTTCTCAGAGATATATTCTGTTGGCAAATGAGAACCTGGAAAGGTATTCCATATAACTCAACAGCAAGATGATAATCTAGTAAATTTCTCGAGTGGCAACTGCATATTTCAATTCATTTATAAACACTGTTGAGTATTTAGGCTGATATGAAGCATTGGTTCTCTATCAATAAGTAATAAGAGAAATAAGACAAAGTCATTACCATCCAGTGTGAAATACAGTCATTGGAGACAAATGCATAAATTATTTAAAAACAAGGCAAAACTTATGATGTGTGCTATGAGAATTCTATATTTGAAGCATGAACAAAACAATATAGGAAAAGAGCTATGTGAAAATGTTAGGTGTTGGAGCTTTAGAAGCAAGGAGTTTTTTTTTTAGAAACCGGAAAAAGTTGCAATTGGAAACATTTTAATTCCTTTGCATATTGAAATTTTTATTTAAATTTAC
Source organism: Erethizon dorsatum (assembly GCA_028451465.1). Classification (NCBI taxonomy): domain Eukaryota; kingdom Metazoa; phylum Chordata; class Mammalia; order Rodentia; family Erethizontidae; genus Erethizon; species Erethizon dorsatum. The sequence continues at coordinate 25,765,119 of CM051835.1, read as the reverse complement.
TCAACAGTCATGCAAGCTTTCCTACTAAAGTAGACTTTTTTTTCTAGAGGGTAACAGTAAATATCAGAGATCATAGACTGCATGCAGGATATGTAAATAAACAATAAATAAAGCTGATTGTATTAGCCAAACCCCTAGGTGTTCCTAACTTAAGAAGCTGACACACTTTGATTACATTGCATTCTATAATTATTGCACTTATGAAATAATTAAGTAATGTTTTTGTTGTCTTTCTAAAAGGGATGTAGGTGCATGCAAGTGTAGAAGCTATAACTTATGGGTATGTCAAACCAAGATTTATCTGTAGATAAAAAATAGCTGTTCTGGCAGCACGAATTTTAACTGTTGATTCTGTTTGATTCCGGATTTAATTAGTTGTGTATTGCTTATTTAAAACAGATTAATGATGTTGATTTGAAACAGTTTGTGATCATGACAAGATTGCTTATGCAGGATTTTTTTCTGATATTTTTCTTCCTAGAACATGTTCTGCCTGTCAGAGCACTGTGTGTTTGTCTAATTAAAATGAGCCCACCCTGTTGCGTGGATATGGTAACACTGCCATAAGTCTGCATAGTTTCACAACAGGAATTAAGTTTATTTTCTTTATTGGTTTACATGAACTAAACCATAGCTCATAATTTTTTTTTTTTTTGTGGGTACCAGGGATCGACCTCAGGACCTCGCGCGCCAGCAGGTGCTTGTGCCACTGAGCGATATCACGGGCCCTTTTTTTATATGTGGGTTCCGGGAGTTGAACTTGGGCCCTCGCGCTTGACAGGCAGGCGCTTACGCCGCTGAACCATCTCACTGGCCCCATAGCTCACAATTTATTAGCTGAACATCTGAGTTTTTCAGGACTCTATTCCTATTGGTTAAGGAAGGTTGTATGATATGAAATTATTTGTGTGTATCATTTGAACTAGAAATTGCAAGCTGATGACCATGGGTCTAAAGATATGGCAAATCCAAGTTTTCATCACTCACCCCTCCTGCCATACTCCCATCACTTTTAATATTAAAAAGCTTATTATTGACATTTAAAATACCACGAAATTTGAATTTTTGGCTTCTCTTAAAAAGTCAAAGTATCTGGCAATGAATGGGCCCAAGTTCTCACACAGAAAATCTCAACAAAATATAGGGATTTTGTCCCCCTCCACATTGATCATATTCTTTAATTTAATATTTCTACCTTCTATGTTATGTTTCCTTTCTTACTTCACTGTTTGGTCCCTGTAGACATTTGGGCTTTAATAAAACTATATACTCAACCCATATTTCAAATACTCAAATTTCCACATTTAAAACTCCCTTCTCTTTTATTTTTTGAGGAAATACACACAACAATAGTGGTAACTCTCATTATGTTTCATGCAGGTCAGGTAAAATTTTAAGATATAATTTGGATGTTTAAACAAGACCCTAGTTGTAGCTCTGTGTGTTTATGTCTTAGTTCCTGCTACCACAACAAATTGTTATAGTCTGGATGGCTGAAATAATAGAAATTTATTTTCCATAGTTCTGGAGGTGTGGACGTCCAAGAGCAAGAGGCCAACGGATCCAGGGTCTGGTGGCAGCTCTCCTTTTCTTGCAATCAGCAGTCTTTTAGTTTGAAATGAGAGCTCCCTGTCTCTTTTTATAAGGGTACTAACCTCTTTCATAGTAGTTAATTATCTACCAAATGCCTCACCTCTTTTTACTATGTCATCGATGTTTATAATTTTATTACATGAATGTTAAGAGGACACTGATATTAATTTCATAGTAGTTCCTGGAAAATACCAGAAATACAATGAAAAAATGAGATTTAAGAGAGCACGCATAATTCTATTCACTCTTCTGAAAATTACAGGTGGCTTTTTACAGCATGAGAAAAATATTTAATTTTATTATATAAATATTTGATAATACATATTTAGGACAGAAACAATAAGGAAATAGTAAAGTTTCAGAATAGGAGGAAAACTATAAATTAATATTTTATTTATCTTGAATTTAGAGACATTGTCTGAAGATTCTGGTACATTGTTGTTGCCTCTGTGTTTTACACACTAGCAATTATGTGTTTGTCAATATAGAATTACTTTGTAGTCAGGAAAATATAGATTGCCTATCTATTTAGGCTTTGTATAAATAAAGATCTTACCTGTAATTTAATGTGACTCAGTCACTTTTCATTGTCATTGTTCTAACAGAATTTAATGATGAAAAGTAATTGAGTCAAAGTAAATTACGGGGAAGATCTTTATAAAATTTAATTATTTTTATTAGTGCATCTTTTCAGTACATGATTACATTCCTTGTGGTGAGCTAGCACATGCACATAACACATTTTAATTCTTTTGCATCCCTTTCTCTTACCCTTCCTCTCCCATTCTTTAAACTTCCTTTGTGATCACTGCAGCTTCCTTTTGCCTCCTTCTGTCTCCAACTGTCTAGTCTACAAAATCAGTTTTATTAGTAACTTTAAAGATATGTTTTTGATGATTTCTATTTATTAAGATGTTATCAGTAATTAACATCTTGGACACTTACTACTCTGCCACAAGCTAGAGCTTAGTGCACAAGAATCTGGATTTGTTTCCAGATCAAGGTTAAAAATCTCAAGTGTACAGAATTCCTTAGTGAATGAACTTGGAAAAGTTACTTAAATTCCCTGACTCTCAGTTTCTCTGTTTATAAAACAAAGATAATATATACTATCTTAGAGCAGCATAATCCTATAACAGTCAGGGAATTGACTGAGGGTCCACAACTCTCTCTTTGTAATTTAAGTTAGACTTTTGTTCATTTGACCTAGAACTCTTCTACTTATACTAATGGAATAAGAATTTAGTAGCCCCACTATTTTATTTCTAGGAACATTTTCATGAACTAGCCATAGATATCTGCAATTCAGATTATTTTGCTTATTGTTTTGATTCTCATTATAGGAACTGTACCCACCTTGTTTTTTTTTTTTTTGTGGGTACCGGGGGGTCGACCTCAGGACCTCGCGCGTCAGCAGGCGCCCGTGCCGCTGAGCGATATCACCGGCCCCTTTTTCGTATGTGGGTTCCGGGAGTCGAACTTGGGCCCTCGCGCTTGCCAGGCAGGCGCTTAAGCCACTGAGTCATCTCACCGGCCCCAACCCACCTTCTTTTTAACAGTTAAGTGCTTCGCTTGGCCCCTGCTGCCCTAAGATCTAATGATTCTCCCTTGCACTTACCTTTACAATTAGGGGGAAGAAGTTCTCACTGTATTTCCTGACCTATAGAGAATAGGAATCATAAAACTCTGCAAGGTTGCTGGGATTCCCCCCACAAATTTGTTTTTCACAGTTTTGTTGATCACATAGTTGGAGATACGAGTCCTCCAAACATTTTTGAAATGGTGTCAACAGTTCTAAAAAGAAATCTGACATTTTAACATCCCTAAGCTTTCATGTACCTTTTCTATTACACTATGACAGATTTCACATTTCAACTTTATTTATTATGGGCTACCTTTTGGCCCATGTTTCAGCCAACAAAATAATTAGAAACCTTTCTGACCCACCAACCTGCAACATTAAATCCATAATTCCTGCTTAGCTTTTTCATATCAATAAATTTTGCCTGATCCAATTTTATGTTCCTGGTATAATTTCTCACCCTTAAGATACATTCCCCCACATGTCCCCTGGATTTCTGACTGAATAAAATAAGTTGTAAAAACTATGTAGCTCTTTTGGAATGTGGATCCCTCATAAGTCCACACTTCATACATGAACATATTTTGGGAGTGGGCTGCTCAGAATGGAGTCTAATTCTAGGTCTAGAAGGGTAGAGCGATGGCTGTGGTGAGGAGTAAGGAGAGTGAGTGTCTTATAAGGCAACTACCTCAGGGAAGCCATTACAGTTTCCTCAGGTAAAGCAAAGTTAGTCTCCTCAGATGATGCTGGAACACCTATTTCTGATGAGGAAGACTCAACAGAATTTAGGGGATCTCCCATTTTACCAGGATCTCCACATTTTTCTGCATTTCTATTTTCAGGATCCCATTCTTTCTCAGTCAGATTCCTTACTTCAGCGGGAGTCACCGTGTAAGACTGGGAATTCATTTGATGTTGTAATTCAGATGAGATTCTGGGCTTAATACTTGGCATTCTCAATCCTACAGCTCTAGTAGAAAGGGTTTCTTTTAGGACAGACAGAGATTTTTAGGTCTTGTATATGGCACTTAATCTGCAAATTTGAATCCTAAACTCATCATTTTCATTCTCAACTTTTTCCAGTGAAATTAGGAGCAACCAACCAATCTTTTTATACCCATTAGTTTTCAAAAATATTCTAAAGTATCCAATACATGGTTACCTAGAACCCTTCCTCTTATTAGTATTTGATTCAGAATATCTAGTGTTATTTTGCATATATTTATTGCCACAATACTCTCTGGACTTTCAGTGATCTCTTTACTACTAGAAATAATAAGTTATCTGTGACTTTAAATGTAATTAGATTGCAGAATCAATTCCATAAAGGCCCAGAACAATTTAGAAAACTCATCCTTAAAATTCTGTTTCTCTAGACATGCTCTGGATACCAAGATCTATTAGCCACTTCATATTAGCCATGATTCTCAAAAAGGAAGTGTATCTGTGTGTACTCCTACAAATTGTGGTGGCAACTGAAAAGTAACAAATGCACAGGGCAGCCTGGAAATTTTAGTAAGAGTTGATGATGAAGTCTTGAGTTTAATGGCAGCCTGGGCACGATTCTTTCCTCCTTTGGGGACTTCAATCTCTTCGGAACTTCAACTGTTTAGTTGATGCTTATTTACATTATGAAAGAAAATATGCTTTGAAAAGTCTACTGATTTAAACATTAATCTCACAGAAATATATAGATTGGTATGTGAGAAAATACAGGCACCGTGGCCTACATAAATTTAACAATCATAGCATTAATAAGAATATAATGTAAGCATGGTGTCTCCTATATGAAGATTTACTTGGCCCATAGCAGGTATTCATCAAAAGTTAACTATAGAGCCAGACATGGTGGGCACTTGCCTGTAATCCCAGTATCAAGAGGCTGAGCCAGGAGGATTGCAAGTTATAGGTGGGTCTGGGCTACATAATAAGTTCAAGACTTGAAAAAAAGATGGCGGATGTGTAAGAAGCAGGCAGCGAAACTCTCCAAAAGTTGCCATTGGACCACGGGAATATAGTGACCGGGAGAGCGCAGGAGGGAGGGAGATGCCTCCCTTGGACCCAGGAAAGTTCTGAAGCGCAGCTTGGGACACCTGGCGCCAGTGAAGGGGACTTTCAACAAAGAAGGAGACTGCACGCACCTTCTCCCTGTCCCAGGAATCGCGGCGAGACAGAAACTCAAATCTGCGGACACGCGGTGACAGCCGGTGTCCCCAGGAGCCCCCGCGGAGGACCGTAAGACAGCGGCGGGGCAGGGGAGCGGCGGAGGACTGCGGTTACAGGCGGTGAGTGTCTCTCAGCCACAGCTGTCCCGCTCTGGAGAGTGACTGGCCGGGCGCCATTGTGGGGGGTGCGGCGAAAATCAGCATGGCGCGAAAACACAGGGCTCGGGACTTGCACTCGGGACAGCGCAGCACCGCGCCTGGCTCTCAGGCCCAGGGAAAGTGCGCTGATGGCGGCAGGTGAAGGAGACCGGTCTCCACCTGAAAGTCCACGCTTCTGCTCACTACTCCACCAAAGGGCCTCCTGGCTTACTGGGATGGACCTTCACGGAACAGGTCTCTGTCACCACACGGGGCCTGCCTACAGCAGAGTCAACACCTGGACCTGATTCTTTTTATTTTTTTTATTTTTTTATTTTTTAATATTTTTTCTCTCTCTCATTTGTTTTTTTGTTCTGGTGAAGGGTTTTTTTCTTTTTTTTGGTGGGGTTTTATTTTTGTTTTGTCTGTTTGTTTTGTTGTTTTTATCTTCATTTTTGTTTCTGTTTGTCCGTTTGCTCTTCCCTTCATTATTCTCTCTGGTTTTTATATGAGTGTAAACAGTGCCTCTAACCTCTTTGTGACTGTGGTTGTGATCTGTTCTTCCTTTTATCCCTTCCTTTTCTTTTTCCCACCAGTCCTCTGTACCAGTTTCTCAATGTTAGTGGGATCCCTCTTGGTCCTCTAACCTTACATCTAATTCCTTCCTCTTCTCCCAATACTCTATTTCCTCCTTAACTAATTTTAAATTTAAACTCCTGCGGGGAAAAATTGACATATTAAGGACTTGTATACTGCATATAATTTTTCTGCTGTGTTTTAGATTTTGTTATATAACCGCAACTCTACTTTATGCAGTTAAAAGTGGCAAATAACTGGTTAGCTCAGTCTGTCATTTTCTAGGCTGTGTTTGATGCTTTAGGTACCATTATAGCCAAATGTGAAATAATTGTTCTAAACAGCTTTCCTTCCTGATATTTCATGACTGAAATTGACTAAGGGACACCGAAAATACAGTGGCACAGTACCAAAGAACCAAGGACTGGGCCAAACAGGTAGCAACTTCTCATATCCAAAAAATTGAAGAGGTAGGATCTGGCAGAAAGCTCAAAACCCAAAAACAAGCTTCACTTGGAAGATACTGCAGAGAAGTAGTCATCTCCTAAGGATCTTGAACACTAGCAATAAAGTAACCTACCATAGGTAATTTACAAACATCACCCCAGGAATTAAACTTAAGAAAGGAAAGAAAATGAGATGACACTTAAACAAGATGCAACCCCACACATCCAATTCACCAAAGGCAAACCTAGGGGGCAATGAGGTGGGAAAATCTGAAAGCCACCCACCTGGCCTATCTAAAGTGGTAACAACAAAGCAACTGAATGAGGCTCTGGAAAAAATTAAAACAGAAATAATTTCACAGATAACTGCAGAGATAATGTCCACAATGAAGACCATGCTTAAGGACACTATAGCTGATACAGACAAAAAAATAGATGAGCTTAAGAAAATTATAGAAAACGTGAATGCTCAGCATAGGAAAGAAATGGAATCCATAAGGCAGATTCAAGCAGATATCCAGGAGAACAAAAATTCCATTGAAAGTATTTGTAGCAGATTAAGCCAATGTGAGGACAGGATCTCAGATATAGAAGACAGGCTTGCAATTAGTGATCATGAAAAGGAAGAAATCTTAAAAACAGCAAGGGACCATGAAAAATCAATTCAGCAGCTGCTAGATGACTCAAAGATAAACAACTTAAGAATAATTGGAATAAATGAAAAAGCAGGAGATAGCATCAATGACATTAGAACATTGTTCACAGACATTATCAGGGAGAACTTCCCTGGAAGGGAAAAGGAACTTTTTTTTTTTTTTTTTTTGTGGGTACTGGGGGGTCGACCTCAGGACCTCGCGCGCCAACAGGCACCCGTGCCGCTGAGCGATATCACTGGCCCCTTTTTCGTATGTGGGATCCGGGAGTCGAACTCGGGCCGTCGCGCTTGCAAGGCAGGCGCTTACGCTGCTGAGCCATCTCACCGGCCCAGGGAAAAGGAACTTGACCCCCATATAAATGAAGCTTTTAGAACTCCAACTAGACATGATCAAAAAAAAACTTCACCCAGACATATCATAGTCAAGATCCCAGAAATTCAACAGAAGGGCAGAATCTTAAAAGCTGTTAGGGAGAAGAGACAAATAAAGAAAAACCCATCAGAATCACAGCTGACTTTTCAGCACAAACCCTCAAGGCAAGAAGAGCTTGGAATGACGCATTTCAAGCTCTAAAGGAAAATAATTTCCAACCCAGATTGATGTACCCCGCAAAACTATCTTTCAAAATTGATAGAGAAATAAAATACTTTCATGACAAAGAACATCTGAGAAAATTTATGACCACCAAACCAGCACTCCAAAATGTTCTGAAGAACATTCTAGAAAGAGACAACAAGGATTACAACTCCAGGAACCCCAACAGAAGGAATCCACCAGGCAGGGCAGATAATTAAATAGAGGGAAAGGGGAAAAACAAACAAAGAGTGGGAATCAACAACAGGAAAATATCATGACAAGTATAAGTCAATACATATCAGTTTTAACCATCAATGTTAATGGTCTCAATTCACCAATCAAAAGACACAGACTAGCAAAATGGATTAAGAAGCAAGATCCAACAATATGCTGCATACAAGAAACACATTTAATTCAGAAAGAAATTCAGAGACTGAAAGTCAAAGGATGGAAAACAATACTCCATGCAACAGGAACCCAGAAAAAAGCAGGGGTAGCTATTCTTTTTACAGACAAAGTGAATTTCAAGCCAAGAATGATTCAGAGAGATAAAGACAGTCATTACATCTTGTAAAGGGAACAATCCAAGACAAAGAGATAAAGATCATAAATATATATGCGTCAAATACCAGTGCACCCAGCTATATAAAACAAGTACTAAAGGACATGAAAAATCAAATAAGCACTAATACAATTATGTTGGGGGATCTCAATACTCCACTGTCACAAAAAGACAGATCAACTAGACAAAAAATCAGTAATGAAATAGTAGAACTGAACCAAACTTTGGAACAAATGGACTTAGTAGATGTCTACAGAGTGTTCCACCCCACAACATCAGAATACACATTCTTCTCAGCTGCACATGGCACGTTCTCCAAAATAGACCACATACTAGTTCATAAAACCTGCTTAAGTAAATGCAAAGGAATTGAAATTATCCCATGCAAATTATCAGACCATAGTGCAATGAAATTGGAAATCAATGGCAAAAGAAATCACAAAAACTCCCTAAACACATGGAAATTAAATAGCACCCTCCTGAACAACCAATGGGTCACAGATGAAATTAAAGAAGAAATTAGACACTTTCTACAACTGAATGATAATGACAGTACAACATACCAGAACTTATGGGATATAATGAAAGCAGTTCTAAGAGCGAAATTTATAGCATTAAATACCTATATCAGAAAAATAGAGCAAGCACAAAGAAACAACTTAATGGCAAACCTTGAACTTCTAGAAAAAGAAGAGCAGGCTAAGCTAAAAGCCCGTACAAGGGAGGAAATTATAAAGATCAGAGCAGAAATTAACATATTGGAGACTAAAAAAACAATACAAAGATTCAACGAAGCAAAGAGTTGGTTCTTTGAAAGAATAAATAAGATTGACAAACCCTTATCCAACCTTATTAAAAAAAGAAAAGAAAAGACTCAAATCCATGCAATTGAAAATGAAAAGGGTGACATTAAGCCGGACCCTGCAGAAATCCAGAAGATCATCTATACCTATTTTGAAAACTTATATTCTACTAAGATGGAAAATGCAGAAGAAATGGACAGATTCCTAGATACATATGAATTATCAAAGCTGAATCAAGAAGATTTAAAAATCCTAAATAAACAATATCAACCAATGAAATCGAAGATGTAATTAAAAACCTCCCAACAAAGAAAAGCCTAGGCCCTGATGGATTCACTGCCAAATTCTACAAGAAATTTAGAGAAGACCTAACACCACTACCTCTCAAACTTTTTAATGAAATTGAAAGGGAAGCAATACTCCCAAATTCATTCCTGGAAGCAAGCATTACCCTGATACCAAAACCAGAGAAGGACCCAACTAAGAAAGAGAACTACAGGCTACAGGCCAATCTCCCTAATGAACATAGATGCAAAAATCCTCAATAAGATACTGGCAAACAGAATCCAACAAATCATCAAGAAGGTTATACACCATGACCAAGTTGGATTCATCCCAGGGATTCAGGGATGGTTCAACATATGTAAATCAATAAATGTAATACACCATATTAACAGAACCAAAGACAAAAATCACATGATTATCTCAATAGATGCAGAAAAAGCTTTTGACAAAGTCCAGCACCTTTTCATGATAAAAATCCTACAGAAAATTGGAATAGATGGTCTTTATCTCAATCTGGTAAAAGCTATCTATGACAAACCAACAGCCAATATTATACTAAATGGCCAAAAACTGAAAGCCTTCCCTCTAAAATCAGGAACAAGACAAGGATGTCCACTGTCCCCACTCTTATTCAACATAGTTCTGGAAACTTTAGCCAGAGCAATTAGACAAGAGAAAGAAATAAAAGGAATAATGATTGGAAAGGAAGAAGTTAAATTATCATTATTTGCAAATGACATGATACTCTACACAGAAGACCCCAAAAACTCCACTAAAAAACTGCTAGATTTAATAAGCAAATTCAGTAGTGTAGCTGGATACCAAGTCAATACTCAAAAATCAATAGCCTTTCTGTACACAAATAACAAACTTACTGAAAGAGAAATTAGGGAAACAATACCTTTCACAATAACATCCAAAAAAATGAAATACCTAGGAATCAACCTCACAAAGGATGTAAAAGACCTCTATACTGAAAACTACAGTACTCTGAAAAAGGAGATTGAAGAGGATATCAGAAAATGGAAAGATATCCCTTGCTCCTGGATAGGAAGATACTTCCAAAATTGTTATACAGATTTAATGCAATTCCAATCAAAATTCCAACAGCATATCTCACAGAATTAGAGAAAACAATCCTAAAATTCATTTGGAATCAGAAGAGAGCTAGAATAGCAAAGGTAATTCTGGGCAACAAAGGCAAGGCAGGGGGCATCACAATCCCCGACTTGAAATTATACTATAAAGCTACTGTGATAAAAACAGTGTGCTACTGGCAAAAAAATAGACCTGAAGATCAATGGAACAGATTAGAAGATGCTGAAACAACCCCAGACATACTAAGCCACCTTATCTTTGACAAAGGTGCTAAACACATTCACTGGAAGAAAGATAGCCTCTTTAATAAATGGTGCTGGAAAAACTGGCTCTACACATGCCGAAGATTAAAACTAGACCCATATCTTTCACCATGCACTAAACTAAATTCAAAATGGATCAGAGATCTAAATATTAAAACAGAAACATTAAATCTGCTAGAAGGTAAGATAGGTAAAACCCTTGAAGACATTGGTGTAGGCAAAGACTTTATGAATAAAACCTCAACCGCACAAGAACTATCACAAAGAATCAACAACTGGGATCTCATCTTATTAAAAAGCTTTTGCACAGCAAGAGAAACCACCAACAGAGTGAAGAGACAACCCACAATGTGGGAAAAAATGTTTGCCAGCTGTTCCTCAGACAAAGGATTACTATCAGGAACATATAAAGAACTCAAAAAAATCAGACCTCCCAAATTTAAAGACCCATTCCAAAAATGGGCATCTGAGATGAATACACATTTCTCAGATGAAGAAATACAAATGGCAAAGAAATATAAAAAAAAATGTGCAACATCACTAGTCATTCGAGAGATGCTAATTAAAACAACACTGAGATACCATCTCACCCCAGAAAGAATGGCTACTATTAAGAAATCAACTAATAACAAATGCTGGAGGGGCTGTGGGGAAAAAGGAACCCTTCTTCACTGTTGGTGGGAGTGTCAACTGGTACAGCCACTGTGGAAATCAGTGTGGAGATACCTCAAAAAACTAGGGTTGGAGGTCCCATTTGACCCAGCTATCCCCCTTCTGGGTATCTTCCCAGAAGAATTAAAAACATCGTACCACAGCGATACATGTGCACCCATGTTTATAGCAGCACAATTTGTAATAGCCAGATCTTGGAAACAACCCAAATGCCCATCAACTGAGGAATGGATAAGAAAGATGTGGTATTTTTATACAATGGAGTACTATTCAGCCATAAAGAAGGATAAACTGGAGACTTTTATAGGTAAATGGATGCAACTCGAGAAAATATTCATAAGTGAAATAAACCGGACGCACATGTGTAAGCATCATATTGTCTCTCTAGTATGAGAAACTGAAAGAGTAAATAAGATACAAAATGTACAATAGACATGGTGAATCAAAAAGAAACTGGTCAAAAGGAAAGAGAGACTGGAATAGGGGAATACGGAAAAGAAAGAACGGAAACAGAAAAAAAATTGTATATATATATAAGATGGTTAAGATAGATACACTACCAATTTTACTTAGTTCATTGAAGAGTAAGGTTTGTGCCAATAATGTTTGGACAATTGAATGCTAATATCTGGTATCCTGAATAACTAACTTAAAGATAATAATACGTAATGCATTAACCATTGTTACCCTCCTATTACGTTGTTTTGAAAATTTGTTCTTTTTTGATTTGTTTTGTTTTTTCTTCTCTTTAAAATAAAAAAAGAAAAAAAATAAGTTCAAGACCACCCTAAATCCTGTCTCAAAACTAATAAAAAATTAGTGATATCAATTGCTTTATTTAACATATGCTAGGAGCTATGTTTTTGCTCTTCTTAGATAGAGAGACAGAGAAATAACTGTCTATTCCTATTTGACATTTACCACATGCTGTGAGGTACGTATTACTAGTCCCATTTTACAGGAATGCTCAAAGCCTGGCACAGGGTAGCTACAACCATTGTTCAGTGGCTCCTCCTTGCTGGTAATCAAGCACTGTCTCTCACTTCCATTTATGGTGGGACCGCAGATCATTGATTCTCACCTCAGAGGGCAAAGTCATCAGCCGTGCAGTCATTGTATTTGCAGGGCCTCAGTAACTGGTTTAGTGACATGATCCAGCAGTTACAGGGACATGGAGGCAAAACACATTCTTTTGACTGGGCCTTCCGAGAGAGCATGAAGAAGGCCAGGGGCTACAGGCAGATACATTTGTACCTGGAAAGGTGGGCTTTCCTGTCAATCGGCTTCACAGAGGAAGAAACACATTGAGAGATACAGCGTAGAAAGCTGTTGGTAATGTCTCCATGTCTCTCATGACAGCACAGTTCTCAGTGTTCCCAAGAGTCTCAAGCCAGTATGCCAATAACTATTTTTTTTTAAACCTCAGCTCATTATATTTATGTCCTATATAATACTGGCATTAACATCTCCTTTCACTCCACTGCCAGGGCATTTGTTTTCTGGCATAACCTCCCAAGACACAGAATTGGAAGAGGAGTGATCTGCCCTGGGAGAGTTGTCTATAGAGAGTATAAAAACAATAATAGGGGCCAGGGATATAGCTTAGTGGTACAGTGCCTGCCTGGCAACCGTGAGGTCATGGGTTCAATTCCCGGTACCAGAAAGGAAAAAAAAAAAAAAAGCAATAATAGCACAGACAAAAGCTCAGTCTACTTTTTATTATCACCATGAGCTGGCAATTCTAAACAATGGCAATGATAAAATATTTCTTCCTAAAAATCTTTTGTAGCTCTGAATTTTAAAACATTGCAACACAAGGGACACAGATTCTAATATATATGCTCATTTCAAGAATAAACTACAGGGCCAGTGATATGGCTCAGCAGCATAAGCGCCTGCCTGGCAAGTGCGAGGTCCTGAGTTCGACTTCTAGTACCTACATAAAGGAAAAAAAGGGCCAGTGATATCACTCAGTGGCACAAGTGCCTGCTGGCAAGCGTGAGGTCCTGAGGTCGACTCCCGGTACCCACATTAAAAAAAAAAAAAAGAATGAACTACAGAGGTTACCTCTAGAGTCAGTTTCAATTGGATCTGATCTTTAAATGCTTACTCTAGCCAGTCTATTTCACTGCTTTAAAGGTGGAACACAAGTAAAATCTATAGAATGACAGATTAGAAGTAACTCAAGTCCTGTTTTGTTTTGTCTGTACAGTCATTGTGCTTTGACAGTTTAGTTCAAATTTATTTTTTTTAATGCAGGCATAAGCTGTACTGTGTGCAAAGGCAATAACTGTGCTCAATACAAACTTTGATATTTTTAACCCATTACAAATATATCAAGAGATCTTCAAATTATGATGCTTATTAAGTAAGCTTACTACTAAGCAGGAAATATATAATGATTAGTAAGTGATTTGGTATTATAAAGCAGCTAATTTGAAGTTTGCTACATAAAATAATTTTGTTTTTTGAGACTGGGTCTCGCTGTGTAGCCCAGGCTGGCCTGGAACTTGCAGTGATCCTAATACCTCAGCCTCCTGAGTGCTGGGATTACAGGTGTGGACCATCACACCTGGCAAGAGAACACAATGTAAAATAATTTTGTTATAGAAAGGAGTGATGAGTTGAAGACTGGTCTGCCTCTGGTGTCACGTACCCCAGGAATAGTACTCCTATATGACCACCCAATTGACACTTATCGCCTACTTTATTATTGCAATGAATGGTAAGGTCCTTGAATACAGGAAGGAGGCTAATGTTTGCCTTTATGCCTTTAGTTGTCCACTGCAAGGGGAGAATTTGTAGACATATGTAAGAATATGTTAAGCATATATGTGAGACTAATGGAGAGGAACATTTTATGCAAGCTTTGATTTTTAATGAGTATCAATTATACATAGATGCTTTACAGATTAAGCACAAAATAAATACTGATCTGTTTTGGTACTATATTAATCAGTTTTCCCATTGTTGGGACAAAATACCCAGCACCCACAGTTTTAAGGAGGGGAGGTCTAATTTGGCTTACAATTTTGGGGATTTCAGGCCATGGTCTGGTGGAATGGCATGGTGGAGGAAAGCTGCTCACCTCATGGCAGCCAGGACACAGAAAGAAAGAAGTCAGAGAGGGGGATACATGCTTGTGAGGTTCCTTGCAACACCAAATGGGTCAATGTCTTTTTGGGTTGACTTGGGAGGCAGAAGACTGCTAACTCCAAGGAGCTGGAACATCTTGAACACAGGATGTTTTGCCAGCTCCAGCAGAGATGGACCTCATGGGGAATACGAGGAAGCTCCTGAGGGCCCAATCAGATAAAGGCTAATTATTCAGCCAAACTGTCACCATGCCTTGCTTGCCTGACCTGCTACCTAAAACAAACATCTGCACTCAGTAGAACTCCATTTCCTTTGTTGTTCCTCAATAAATCTGGGTTTTAGTCAGTTCGGAGCTTCACTCCATTCTGGTGAAGTCCCCTGGCCCCTGACAAAGATATCTCTGTCTCTTGCATCTTTAATTGTCTGTCTAATAGGGTTTGCTGGCCTGAACCTGGCACATGCTCCAAAGACATGGCCCTAGTAACATATTCCTCCAACCAGACTCCACCTCCTAACAGCACATTTGGCTATGAGCTCATCAATGAATCAGTCTGATGAATTTAGTGCCCCCGTGATCTAATAACCTTGCAAAAGCCCCACCTTGAACATGATGAAAATTTGGAAGACATTCTAGATCTAAACCATAATAGGCACTCAGTCACGGACTGCTGGGATAGGTTGGTGGGCTTGAGCTGTCAGCCTGCACTATGTAAACATCCCTGGACATGCCCAATTGCCCTGTTCAAAAGGAGAGGCCCAACTGGACAGGCTTATATTAGATGAAGTTAGTTTTTCCTGAAGCAGGAATGGATTTCAGTTTCAAGCTAAGAATATCAATTACTTTTCTCTAAAGAACCGAGTATTCTTAAGAGAAACAGATGTTGAGTTAAGTTTTGCTAGGCTTGCAGACATGTCAGTTTAGAGAATTGGGGATTAGGTATCAGTATCATGGCAGGCCACAGCAGTCCTAAGCCAATGTTTGTAGGAGCAAAAATTGTAAGTCTACTGGACACAGCAGAAGGGCAGAATAAAGAGAGACAGGAGCTTAAGAAAGAGCATCTCACTTCCTGTGACACCTGGCCATATTTCTGGAATTAGGAGTATAATTCTCCCAATTTTTAAAATAAATTTCCTTTTACTTAATTCATTAAGATTGGGTATGTTCTTGTTGAAATCACTTCCTTGCCTTTTCACTGAGTTGATTAACATAGATTTTATTTATCTTTTAGGGAAGAACATAAGTTTTAGAAGCATTAGGACATGCCTTAGGTTCTTTGTCAATATGACAGTACTCGGCATTTAGAAGTCTCTAGAAAAGGCTTTCAGAATAAATAGTAAAATATTTGTTTGTACTCTTACTTTTCTTGTGACTGCAACTATTTTTTCATACTGACTGTATTATGCTTCTTAACTTTATTGAGTAAAGACTCTCTCTGAAATGCTGGGAGAATCTCTAGCCACATTTTTTTGGAAAAATTCATGTATGTGTTCATACACATATGCCTACCTGCACATATGCACATAATATTTTGAATATAACTTCAGAAATTTTACAGACTCCAGGAAACCTAATCATAAATCCTAGAACCATAGGTTAGAATCTTCAATACAAGTCATTATTATATTCCTATAAATACATTGACATTAATATTAATAATTCACTCAATCATTTTTATTTCATGAGAACCTATAGTGATTCAATTTATAGATTAAAGAAGTCCCCTTGAAACACAAAGAGGTTTTCAATGTTTTCTTTATAATTCTGAATTTTAAGATACATGATTTATTTGATCCTAATATGTTAGAATTCTAAATATGTGCCAGATTTAACTTGCTTGCATTTTCTTGGTTATGAAACCACCTCAGTGGCATATCTAGTTCAGAGAGTCAACCCTTCTTATGGGAAAACATCCACTTATTAGAGAAGGGTTTTTAAGTTTAATATTAAATAATTAAAATCTATCCTCACATACACATCTTAAATTAAAATTGTTTACATGCTCTTTAATTAGATGCAATTAAGAAGCTCTCTCAAATCATTTATGCCCAGAGGGAATCTTGACTGTGTTGATGGAATGACTCTTAACACACAGGAAGTTGTCTTGGCATTTGTAGAAGAGTTTCCCTCTGGAAGACGTGATAGGTACATTTTTGGTTTTGTCACAGGAGGAAACAGATGCTGAGAGATTTCTTCAGAGAAAGAAAGATGCAAAGTTCTGTCTGAATGTACCAGACAACAAGAAGTCTCTTCTGCTGTGTCGCTGTGATTCCAAACTCCTTATACGCCAAAGCATCTATAAGGAAACCTAAATCAGATCATGATGTTCTTTTGCCTAGGGCCCATCAAGGTCACCCCACCTCATGGAGAGTAACCTGGAGGACCTACTGTGGTGGGCTCAGCCCTCTGCTCCTGCAGGGATCACACTCGTGTCCCTGACCCAAGAGCAATCAGTTTGTTGTTCTTGCCCCACTTCTATCCTCTGATCTGCTTGTCTGGCTTGCTGGCTCCAAATACGTGTTTGTCCTCTCATCTGGAATATTCCCTGAACAGTCACGGCAGTTAAGCATGCGCTTTCATGCCACTCTCCAGTGGACATTTTTTTAATCTTAAAATCTTTTAGTTCCTTACCTTCCTTGACTCTCTATTCACTACTCACTTCTCTGCTTTGTTTTCCTGCCATTGTGTTAATTGCTATCTGGTATATATTTGATATATTAGTCAAAATATTAGTTAATTAATTTTGTCTTTTTCTTCTATGATATAAATTCCAAAAAAAAAAAAAAACACAGGTTGTTACTGCTTTATATTGTTTGTTTTCTGTGTTCCCAACACCTGTAAGACAGTCAAAAAACGGGCACTTGAAATACATAGACAGTTCTCAGATGAAGAAATACATTTGGCCAATAAAACGTGAAAAAATGTTCATCATCACTAACCATTTGAGAAATGCAAATTAAAACAACATTAGAAATCAACCAATAACAAATGCTGGCAAGGCTGTGGGGAAAAAGAAACTCTTCTTCATTGTTGGTAGGACGGTAAACTGATGCAACCACTCAAAAAACTAAAAATAGAAATTCCATTTGCTCCAGCTATTTTGCTTTTAGGCATGTTCCCAAAAGAGTTAAAAACATCATACCATAGTGATGTATGCACACTCACGTTTTAGCAGCATAATTCTTAATGGTTAAATCTTCGAAGCAGCCTATATGTCCATCCATAGATGAATGGATAAAGAAAACGTGGTATTTATACACAATGGGGTACTACTCTGATGTAAATGATAAACTTGTGTCATTTGGAGGAAAATGAACGCACCTCTAGACCACAATGTTAAAATACAATAAATAAATCAGACATACAAGTTTAAACACTGCACGGTTTCACTTACATGAAAAATTTCATATATAAAGTATGAAGTAAAACAAGAAAATAGGAAAAAAGAGAGAAAAGTTATTGTATAATTCTAAGTTTGTTTCTGCTGCTGGTTTTTGGTTTCACTCCAATATAGTGTGACAGCTTACTTTGCAGTATTTCCATTTCTTTGTCAATGTTAAGATCTTTATTGTTGGGCCGGTGAGATGGCTCAGCGGCTTAAGCGCCTGCCCGGCAAGCGCGAGGCTCCCGAAACCCACATATGAAAAAAGGGGCCGGTGATATCGCTCAGCGGCACGGGCGCCTGCTGACGCGCGAGGTCCTGAGGTCGACCCCCCGGTACCCACAAAAAAAAAAAAAAACTTTATTGTTGCTATGAACAAAGTCTATTTGGGTGAATATTTCTTGTGATTTTGAAAGAACTGTGCACTCTGCAGTGAGGCATGATGTTGATTTTAACCGTTCCCTTACAGATTTTTCTACTTTCTCTAGCTGTCAGTTACTGTGAGGTATTTTAAAATTTTCAGTAATATTTATGGATCTATGATTTTTCCTTTAATTTCATGTTTTTGCCTTATGTAGTTAGGTGCTTTGTTTAGTGAAATATATATTAAGAACTATTAGTTCTTGTTAGAGAGCTACCTTTTATATCATTACATGATAACTGTAATCTTTGTTTACATTGAAGTACAAATTGAATGGTGTCAAATTAATATACTTTCAGAATGTTTTGTTGAGTTAATGCTAGAGTATCTATGCTCAACTTTCTATTTAATCTGTTTATATGTTTACCTTATATTTAAAAAATATTTGTATACCTTTCAATTGATAAATAAAAAGTATTACAAAATTTCTTACCTTCCATCATAAAACCATATATCAACTGTTAAGCTGTCACTCAACCCCTCAAAAAAGGTAGGTTCTCAGTCAGGATTTGTTGAATGCATGAGTTATTAAATAAATGAATGAGTTAAAATGGACTTAGAGGGATTTGTCTTAATTAAATTGATTGAATATTTCTTTGTTTAATTTTTATGTAATTAAAAAAAATTTCTTCTGTATCCCTTAATTGTAAGAGAAACATACTTTCTGCCTGTACACTGGTCATTTTAACATTATCTCATTTATTTGTAGCTAAAATTCTGTAAGCTAAAGAGAGAAAATCATTGAATTTAATAAAAATCTTTGAAAACTGAAAAATAAGACCCTTTACTGTGTCCCCACTGTTCACCAGCGCGTGAACACTTCACAGAGAAACTGATCCATTTGAAGAAGTGGATAAGAATCTTGAGACAAAGTATAGAGTTTGAGAATGACTTTGGCAAAGAAAATAGGCAGTGGGTCAGAATTACTTTTTTTTTTTTTTAGTCTTACTACTGTTCTTTAAAATCTAAAAGAGTGGATGAGCTAGTAAGTAAAAATAAATTTTGAAATTCATTTTAGGCTTAGCAAGATTCTCAGAAGATCTCTATAAGGAAGGGCTGTAACATGTTCTGATTTCTGCTGATGGGTTCTTTAATCAAGAGAAAAAGAGATTCTGCTTTGTGGTCAGGAACTGTTGTGTTAGAACAATATAAGAAGTGTAAGATGATCAGGCGTTCAGAAGTGGATCCTTTTTTGCTGTAAAATTACTCTTGACTAATCCTTCCTCTTAAATACAGCCTTCAGTGGGCCGGTGAGATGGCTCAGCGGCTTAAGCGCCTGCCTTGCAAGCGCGAGGGCCCGAGTTCGACTCCCGGATCCCACATATGAAAAAGGGGCCGGTGATATCGCTCAGCGGCACGGGCGCCTCCTGGCGCGCGAGGTCCTGAGGTCGACCCCCTGGTACCCACAAAAAAAAAAAAAAAAAAAAAAAATACAGCCTTCAGTGAATGATGGCAGGAACACAGCTCTAACTTTGAAGCCCGAGATCTTTTGTATTAAGCACATATATCTTTTTTCTAAGAGTCCGAAATAGGAGACATCTAGACTTGTATTGCATTCATTGAAGTTCTTTTGGTTATAACAATTCTGTTTTTATAAACCATATGTAGACGTGAGGTTTGACATGCATATGAGAGGTTAAGATTGAAGGCTATTAGGAATGTGAAATCAGCCACTTCTTCAACAGGAACCGATATGAGTTGCCTTTCTTCCACAATGGGACTGTCCCGGTGGGCTTCTCTGCCATTTTGTGAAGGGACCGTGTTAACTGGGGGTCCAGGAAGGGCAACGGCAACAGTTTGGGTTAAAAAGTCAGGAAACTTAGTAGCCAATGCTCAGATAATCCTGGCAACCTCAGCCTAAGTCAAATGACCTTGTGAATCCCGTGAGAAGAGAGATTTGCTTAGTTTGATTTGAGCTATCGTGATTTATTTAATTTCTCTGTTTAGTCTTACATTCCAGGGATTTGGGAAGCTACATCATAGTCATAATCTGTTAGCGATTATTCATATAAATGAGTTGATTGATCCGACAAGGACAAGCTTTATATTTGTTTTCTATGAGCAAATATTATCAAAATATTATCAAAATTACTGGCATATAAAAGAATCAAGATCAGTGGGTAAACTGGTGAAACATTAAATTAAATTCTTTTTTCATTTTGTAAAATACAAATGAAAGATTATCAGGTCATTTAAATAAAGTGGATATACTGATTTGTCAACTTTTAACTATTCAGAATATTTAACAATGAATGTATGATATACCAAATTTTAAGCAAACGTGAAAAAGAAATAATTCTTTCAGTTATAAAAGTTGTGTGTTTGTCGTGTGTATATTATTTAGCCTGTTTGAATTTATTTCCCAAAGTAGTGAAAAATAAAATAGTAGGTATTTCAGTGGAATACATAATTTTTGTGTTTAGATATTATTTCAGATTTACACTGTACTAGCTGTCCTTTTGTCATTGCTAGTAATCATTTGTCTATTGTTAAATAAATAAATCCCTGTAAATATTCACTTTGAGTCTATATATAGTTGCCCATCTGAGAAACATCTAGATAGAAAATTAACACCTGCCTTTAAAACATCTATTCTTGACACTTTAGTTTTACAGTTTGTATTTGAACTCATTTGTCCCTTTTGGAATCTTAACACATATAATGTAATACAAAGAGAAGTTTACATGACTCTTTTGTGTAACCCCATTTTCCACTTCTCTGGTGTGCTAGTTTTTCTGAAGAGACTTCAATTCATGCCGTACAGGGAACTTTGAGAATGCATGGAACCCTATATCTTCAGTTACACTGTACACCACTGATGATGAGCCTTGTAGAGACTGAGCACCCAAACTACAACCCCAAAGCCACTTATTTATCGCAAAGTGCAACACTGCAATTAAACCTGAGTATCTATGCTTGATACTCGGCTGCTGGGGCAATGCTGGGATGACTTGGCTTGTGTGCTGACAGAGAGGGGTCTGCATGCCTGCTGTAGCATGTGTACCACTTCTGTATGCTATAAACCCGTGCAAATCCATTTGCTTGTTTTTTGAATAAAATAATAAAAACTCCAACAGAAACTTAGCTTCTTATAAAATTTACTAAGTAAAAAAAACATGAACAAAGAATTTTGAGAGAATACAAATTTACTCATAAAATATACAGAATGACATAATGTTATTTGTCAAAAGCTTAGTTCTCGTTTTATAGTTGCGGGTAAGCACATAATGAAGATTTCAAATTTACTGTTTTTATTACCTTACTCAGAATATGCTTAATAGCTAGACCTTGCATTATTGCAAACGTACATTGAAAATTTATGCTAGTGTAAATTTTTGCCAAAAATATTTCTTTAAAATTCTTTATTAATAAAATTCTTTATTAGAAATACTCAGTATTTCTAGGGGACCCACATGGAGCTTGGAACATGAGGATAACACATACGTCATTTAGGGAGAATTATTCTAAAGAAAAAGGGTTTATAATGTTTAGTTCCTGTGGTTTGACTTATGGGCAATAACTGCGTGGGTGAATTTCCAGTGTTGAAGTAGTAGGGTCAGGCTTCAGGGATGATTTTCTTTTCTAAGGAATCATCAGCTAATACCTTATTAGATGGCTGGTTTAATAAGTAAACAGTCTGTCAGTTAGCATAATTTGTTCCAAGGAAAGACCTTATTTAAGAGTCAAACAATAGTAATCAAATACCATGCAGCAAACCAAACTCATTTGGGAACTCAATTTGCTGGCACAATACCAGCGTGTCTCCTCTTTAAAATGGAGCAAGGACTCCGAGAGCAAGAGGGTAGGGCTATTTTCTCAAGTACTAACTATCAGTACTGTTCAGAAGTCTTACTCCAATACATGCCTTTGGAATGTGCAACCAGAGCAAATACTAGAAATGTTGTTGTTCAACCACTGCAAAATTGCCATCTAGTCCTTAGGAATTATATTACTAAACATCTACTAACACTGTGCGGTGATTTATACCATCACTCAGACTGTAAGATTCAGTTGGATGATAATCTTACTAGTAACCCAGAACAATTCCATAAATTTCTATCTTCTTTAATATTCTTTTTTTTTTTTTTTTTTTTTTTTTTGTGGGTACCGGGGGGACGACCTCAGGACCTCACGCGCCAACAGGCACCCGTGCCGCTGAGCGATATCACCGGCCCCTTTTTCGTATGTGGGTTCCGGGAGTCGAACTCGGGCCTTCGCGCTTGCAAGGCAGGCGCTTAAGCCGCTGAGCCATCTCACCGGCCTTCTTTAATATTCTTAAAAGAGACATTTTTTTTTTTTTTTTTTTAAAGAGAAGAAAAAAAACAAAACAAATCAAAAGAAGAACAAATTTTCAAACCAACATAATAGGAGGGTAACAATGGTTAATACATTACGTATTACTATCTTTAAGTTAGTTATTCAGGACACCAGACATTAGCATTCAATTGTCCAAACGTTATTGGCACAAACCTTACTCTTCAATGAACTAAGTAAAAATGGTAGTGTATCTATCTTAACCATCTTATATATATATATATATATATATATATATATATATATATATATATATACAATTGTTTTTTTCCCTTTCCCTTCTTTCTTTTCCCTATTCCAGTCTCTCTTTCCTTTTGACCAGTTTCTTTTTGATTCACCATATCTATTGTACATTTTGGATCTTATTTACTCTTTCAGTTTCTCATACTAGAGAGATAATACGATGCTTACACATGTGCTTCTGGTTTATTTCACTTATGAGTATTTTCTCGAGTTGCATCCATTTACCTATAAAAGTCTCCAGTTTATCCTTCTTTAAAGAGACAATTATTTTGATGGGTTAGATTGTAATAGGAAATGAAAGCAAAGATAGAATTGGTAAAACCTGTGAATATTATACAGTATGGTGAAAGAGTTATCACGAAGTTAGCTTAGAAGAAGCATTTGATCTCACTATGATTACTGGAGAAGGATGGATGCAAGAAGAACATCTTAGGAGATGTACTGACATTTTAGAAGGATAGGATTCATTTCCCAGATGATTCAGGCAAGGCAATATTAAAGGCACAGGTCTATGAAAGACAAGGTACCTTAGCGAACCTGAAAAGAATTTTGATGCAATTTACTGTGAATGATAAAAATGCTTTCAAAATTTACAATTATTGCCCACCCCAAGGAGAAATATCTAATTATAAGAAAGAGAAACATGAATAGTTTGGTGATAAATGCAGTGACAATTTTCTTTTCTTGTTACCCATGGTATAGGAAAATAAAAATTCTCAGGGCCTTCTAATCATGAACTTGGAAAAAGTAACGAGTCATTGCTAGCAAAAGTATGATTCATCCCTGAAAGTGAGGAGGTGGAGCAGGGAAAGAGCAACCTCAAGTAGGTGACAGAGCAGGGGGAAGGATTCTCTCTCTCTGATTGGACAGTGGCTTGTGTTGCTCAGATGCCCAAGTGAGAAGAAAAAGGCAGCCTGTGTTAAGAGCAATCAACCTAGTACTTCAGTGGAAATTCATCTGTTTATTTATTTTTTTAAATGGGTAAGTGAGGTTTTCTTCATCCTAGTGGACTGATGTTAATAACACAAGAGTTTATTAATAGTTCTCAGTTTATTTTTTAGAAATATCAAAATATTTTTAGATGTGCATTTTAAGCACATTTAAAAGATATCATATCTGCAATTGTTTCTTGCTTTAATGAAAAGAGCTGGCAGCTGGGTCCTTCTAGCAGAGATTCAGCTGTCCTCTCTGCAAATGCAGAATCAAGGATAGGGATTACTTTTGCAAATATGTAATTATGATTTTTTCAGATTCTGATTAATAATTCATTCCCAACTCCTGTAACCTTATGTTTGGAATGTTAAGCAACTGGATGAGTCAAAATTTGATATTTAAAGAGATTAATAGGAATATTGAACATAAATTTTGGTTTTCATAGCTGCCTTATAGAATATCAGTAGAGCACAATTTTAAATAGATTTGTTTTTCTTACTGAAGCCACATTTCCCTATATTTCACTGAGGAAATGTATAGTTATCTATAGTTTTTATAATCATGTGGACTATATGATACGGTTCTGAATCAAAGCAGCAAAGTTGCTTTAAAGCAGAAAGTAGAATTGTATAGAATATATACCTCTCTCTCCACTTTTTACATTAAAATCTGATGCCTACTTAAAAGATTTCTACAGCATAGTGTAGCAGTTAAAGAAGTTAGACTCCATTGGTTCAAATCTTAGTTTAGTCTTTTGAAAAATAGGTAAATTACTTTATCTCCTCCTGCCTCACTTGTCAATAAGAATAATAAAAATCTTCTAGCTGGAGTGTTATTATAAAAATGGAATGAGATGATGTGTATAAAGTGATAAGTACACTGCTAAGGCTAGGTCTATTGAGCTTTAGATATTGAACTTCAGCTATTATTCAAGAAGGAATGCGATGCAGTAAAAGTGTGTGTATGCATGTTATGTGTGAGTTCGCACATGGAATGGATGTGTATGTGCGTGTTGCTAAAGAAAAATTATTCTGATTTTTTAAATATGCAGGGAGAATTTCACTTAATGCATAGAACAGAGATTGGACTCTGAATATTGGCTTGATAATATCCTAAGAAACAGATAAATTACTTAATTTTTTTCAGTGACAATCCCACTGAAAAGCTTATGGTGTTCAGAAAACTGATAACTAGTGAAGGGTTTGTCTGTTACAGAAGCAGGCTCTATCCTAACTGGTAAGGTTTTACATGGTAAGACAGGTAGAACAGAAGAAGGAGGTCAGCAAATGGAAAATTACTGAGAGGAGATATCAAGGTTGGGCATTCTTGCAAAACTGGTCTAAGATTCTTGCTAAAGATACATCAAGGACTTTGACATCAAAGGTGGAGAATTCTCTTTAAATTTGCAGCATTCTTTCTGAAGAATAGGCTGGGAAGGTGAAAAGTAGGATGGCAGCTCTATTAGTCTGTTTTCTGTTACTATAACGAAATACCTGAGGCTAGGTATTTTCTAAAGAATAAAGACTTTGCTCCCAGTTCTGGAGGTTCAAGGACATGATGGACTGGCAGTGGCTTGTCTCTAATGAGAACTTCATGGCAAAGGCCATCACAGAGTAGGATCTGTCCATGGTAAGAGAGGAAGCCAGAGCAGACAGGGCTGATTTACAAGTTTCTTTTGGAATTAATTCAGGATCCCACAAAAAATACCTCAGACCCTTCTCAGGGCTACATATCTAATGACCCAGCCAACTTTGACTAGGATCCACCTCTTACAGACCCACATTTTCTCACATTGCCACACTGGGACCAGGCTGTCAAGACATGAGCCCATGGGGGACATGCTTAAGCCATATCCAGCCCATATTGTCAGGGGCCAAGAGCAGGGCTCAGCTAGAGGGCTCAGAGGCCCTGGCTAAAGTAGGCCAGGGGGAAAGCACCCTCTCTCTGTCTCTGTCTCCGTCTCATCTCTGTCTCTATGATCATTTTATGTGAATTTGGCCCTTTAAAATGCACTACTCTGTGTATTAGAGCACCGTTTTTAGTCAGAATCTGTTTGTTGGGGCTTGAAATGTTTTGTGAGTGTGTGAGCGAAGTTATGAAGACTGTTTACATTATTCATTTGTTCTTTTACCCTCCTATGTCCTCTCCCCAGTACATGCACAGTAGCATCCAGTATACTAGTTAAGAGAGAGACAGCTGCTATAACAGAGAGGCCCTCCAGTGGGGAACACTATTAGTTTTCTGGTTACCATAAGCATTTTACTGGAATTATCACTGAAAAAAATAAGAAATTTATCTGTTCTAGGAAATTATCAAGTTAGTATTCAAGAAACTCTTTTTTTTTTTTTTTTGTGGGTACCAGGGGTTGACCTCAGGACCTCGCGCGCCAGCAGGTGCCCGTGCCGCTGAGCGATATCACCGGCCCCTTTTTCGTATGTGGGTTCCGGGAGATGAACTTGGGCCCTCGCGCTTGCCGGGCAGGCGCTTAAGCCACTGAGCTATCTCACCGGCCCTCAAGAAACTCTTTTAAGAATTTGCTTGTATATCTCAGCTAACCAAAACTTTGGTTATTTATTAATTTTAGTTATCCTGGTCTCTTCTTTTATATTCTCAGCTTATTAGGGTTTATTTGCTCACTTCACTTCAGGTAGGATTTGACCCAGAGTGTACTGCACCATAGCAAAATCAACTGTAGCAATTGCAGGTGGCTCAGCCTCACAACCCTGTCCATGGGGGAGTAAGGGCTTCTTCCTGGAGTCTTCTCAGATCAAGAAAGATGCATTTCTAAGAGCTCACTACAAATATCTCCTTATATTTACTGAGCCGTGTGGACCTGTTGATATCTCAGATCCAATCACCGTGGCTAGACAGGTGTGTACACTTTTGCTCAAGTAAGCAAGACTCTCCTCTATCTCCTCCCACAAGAAGCATCCCTGAAGTACATTGGCTTGAGGGGAGAGGCGGGAGAGACCCATAGGACAGGCCACTGGAAGTGGAAAACAGAGAATGAAGGATAACTGCTAGGTGCATGGAGGAAGAGCTGGAAGTGCAGAACCAGGTCCAAATTAGAAAAAGCCAGTGTGTTGGAAGCTTTCCTACTGTATGCAATGATGAGAGAAATGGAAAGACCAGCACCAGTAGTGTTTTGGGAAGTGTCAGTGAACCAGGGCCTTATATTTCAAGAGATGAAAATGAGTAATGCTCCTCCATTAGGAGTTGTGGGTTACTGTGATGAGGTGGTGTGGGGTGCTGTATGCAGATGGTGTGGGAATGGAGGAGCAACTTGCAGAGCAAAGCAAAAGGACTGCTCTCAAAGAAGAGTCATTTCTATTAGAATAACCAGGCAAAGGGAATTTAGAGGTTCATTTGCATGTGAATGTTCATGCATTTCAGAGGCCTCTGCTGCTAACTCCTTGTCTTTATTCCAGGCTGACTACAGTCCACTAATTCTCTCAGAACATGTGGGCCTGCTGCACACCTCCACTCAACACATACACATATGCATACACACAAGCATACTCACACAAGCACACACAAACTCACACAAGCACATACAAACACACACAATCACACACACACGCACACACACAGAGGCATGGGTCGCTGTTTTGCTGCATAGTCTTCTGCAAAGTGCATGGCTCAATGTGCTGTGTACAGACACCTGTTTAACCACAGCTACTTTTTGCAGAGCACATGGCGCCATATTGGATTCATCACCATACCCAAATGATGGCTTCCCTAAGATATAGAGTGCCCCCCATTATTTGTGTTCAGAGTAGAGGGGGACCTAGGCTCTGTGTTCTTGAATTCCTCCAAACCTCCCCGTGCAGGAAATGCCTGTATAACTTCTTCCTCTATCAGCCTCTCTGACTATACTTTCAGCTTAAGAAAGGGAGTGCGAACATTCATATCTCACCACTTTATCTGACCACATTTTTTTTCTTCATTATCCATCATCCTTTCCCTGTATTCTGTCTCATGGAAGTTTTTTGCCTACTTTTTATTCCTTTGGGATGGATGACTTTCTATAATATACCTTCTTTCTTCCCTTTTCTAGGTTATAAGTCCTTTGGACAACACTTAATGGTGCAAAGACTTATGGAGAAGGAGAAATTTGTATTAAAAAGAGATAAAATATCTGGAGGGTTTTAAAACATCAACCTACCACACACCTTTTTTAGAAATCATATACACACATTAAATGAAATGTACTTGTTGCTTGAAAGTTAATCCAGAAGTATGTTTAGAAGGAGCCACAATTTATTAGCTGTATTTTTTCATTTATTTAAAATACAAAAAGTATATAAGAATTGTTTTCATCCACATGGAGTGGTTCTCAGGTTTTATAGTATCTTTACATTTATTTCTTTTTCTAGTTAATTTTCCCTTTATCATCTATAGATAAATATTTTTACTACTACAGTGATTCCAACTTTTTATCTGCATCAGTGGTCTGAAAAACATGAAAAGAAAATACATAAGCTTGGGACTCCAGAAACCCTCTTGTTTCCTACTAGATTCCTGTATAATTTTGGACCAACCCATTCATTTGCTCATTCAGGAAGTATGTTCACAGTGTCTTACTGCATGGAATATGAGCTCTTCCAGCCACTAACTTCTCAGAACTCTCATTTGCCTTATCGGTAAGTAGAGAAGATTAATGAAGACAATCTCTGGGGTTCATTTCAGCTCTTTATTCTATAACGATGTTCACCTTAAATTTTTACTTCCAAATGTTCATAAACCATGATTTTGTGAAAACCTTATTCCAAATTAAGTTATTGCTGCTATAGAAATCATGGGCTTTATTTACATAAGCCAGTGAAGTATGGTTTTGCTTCTTTTACTTCTTTCTTTTTCTCTCTTCTTTTAATTTTGGAGGATCACTATATAATTCCCATTTTTTTTTCTTTAGTAGAAAACTTACCAACAGCAAGCATTCAATGAATATTTGTTAATTGCATAGCATTGATGTGCCTCCTTGTGCTTGTCTAAGCTGGGGGGAAAGGCAGACCTTTCTGCTGGATGCCCGTGGAGGAGCACACCGAGGGAAGCTGGAGGCTCTCGCCCTTTCTAAGTTGGGCCAGATGCCTTCAAAGTGTCTTTCTGAGCTGTATATATACTGGGGATTGTTTCTCCCTTGTTCTTGTAAGATTTATACTCCCGGTACCCACATTAAAAAAAAAAAAAAGATTTATTTACTTGCAAGACTGGAAAACACCAATATTCTAAAGGTTAATAGACTGATGTGACTTATGGAAACCGCCCTTGCACCTCACGATATCTGTGAATTGGAAAAAGAGCACAGAATAAAACACACTGTATGTATGGCGGGGGCCTCTGAACACTGTTCTCAGAGTAGCCGGGGAAAGAGCGAGGTGGTACCAAGAGAAAAGCAAGACTGACAAGGCTGAGGTTTGCCACAGGACCATTCATGACTGTCACATTCCTTGCTACTGGAGAGCATCTTGCTGCCTGCCTTTGGGTTTTCTTTAATGATATGTAAATGACAGTAACACTCTTATTCCCTTTGGGTTTCAGTGACTCGCCCACTTTAAGGTCTCCCGTTCTTGCAGCAGTTAAACACTGTGGACAAATGACGCGGCAGGCAGCTGCTTCCCCTGTGGGAAGTCCCAGAAGACTGCTCTAGGAAGGATGGATCATTAAGGAAACTCCCGAATCAGGATTCACTGGGAGTGAAGAGGACTCCTGGTAGAGCTAGAGCAGCTTTTCAGGGCTCCAGGCGAATTCTACGGCTGTTCTTGACAGAAGCTCTGGGCCACCTTGATAGTGATTATGTGATGAAAATTTCAAAGGCTGTCAGTGACCTTTGTGCCTGAATGGCCCTGCTGAGGGGTAATGGTGTTTAATTGCTCTTTGGAGGGAGGGTGCTTGAGGGTGTAAGATGGAGGGTATTTGAGGAAGAGGAATTGGGTAGACAAGGTAGAAACCAAAGTAGATAATCATTTATTAGAGTGGGATGGTACTGCTTAAAATAACAGCCTGAAGTTTCCAAAAATATTTTAAACTGAAACTTGGAAGGTTCACAGTGGATTTCCTTTCTCGTTTGCTTTGTGTTTGTGGGCATTGGTGAGGATTTCTCCCTGGTAAGAGAAGGAAAGATGCCTGGCTCCACTGTTACCCTCTGATTTAACTAAGAAGGAAAACTGAGCAGTTCAATAACCACTTCTTTGTGCAATCCCTACCCCCCAACTTTGGCATTTCAATCTGTTTTAGCTCAGGAGTGGAATGAGTGTGACAGTCTCATTTGTGTCTCTAGTGAATTTCTGTCTCTGTCAGGAGAACAAATCATGTCCACCAAAGCACAAAATGAATTTAGCTTTTGATACTGTCAGCAATCCCTGTGCAGTCGGGCATTAGGTGTGGGGAAGTCCTTTGCTGTTGGATTCCTACATCGGTCTCCATGTTGGATAAGTGCAGGTAAATGTAATTTTTCTAAACCATGTGCCATAGCATTGCTTTACCAATGGGACAAGGCCAAGTTAACTTTTTCTTTTTGTTCTCCTTCCCTGCTTCTTTGACTGGTGATGCAAGCTCTGGCAAGTCCAATTTGTTTGTTCATTTTTCATTCTTAACTATGTAGTTGAAACCTTAGCAGGTATTACAGAAAATGAGTTATACTTTCTGAATACCCATCCCCTTAGGATTAAGCATAAGCCTGTGGTACCGAGGGGTGAGAAATCTAGATGGAAACTTGAACTTTAATTTCCAGTATTTAAAATTGTTCCTAAGCTTATTACATAAGAAATTTCCTAAATTTCAAGCAGAAATCCCAAGTTAGTTCAGAATTTAGAAATACCAATTTAACAAAACAACCAATATTTATTTCACATTTGTCAACAATTACACATAATCATTAGAAACTCAAATTCAAAGAATATGTATGGGCTATAAAAGGTGTCTGGTATTTATCTAATAATGTTCAAGCACACCTCTGAATCTTTTAACTCCAACAAACATGGTAAATTCTTTGAACTATTTTTAATATAATAATTTTGTTATTTGTCAAAAGACTTCATAAATTAAAAAATGAAAGTCCTGGAGGGATGTAATGACAATGATGTGAATAATTAAATCTCTGCCTTAAGACATAAAACCCTATATGGAGACGCTCCAAGGTGGTCCCCTAATCCCTGTTAATATAAGACTCCATGGCTGTACACCTGCCAGATGATGTAGAGATTAAGTTGGAATTCACTCCTCTGAGACCAAGTAGGAATATTGTCTAGAGTCTGCTGTCATAGTTCAAGAAATGTTTATTTGCATTTAGGAGTTCAGTTATATGAAAAAAGAGAAATATCTGAAATATAAGTTTAAACCTTTCTGAATACAACACTCATGCTCTGGCTTTGTGAAACTTTCATTGTTGTCATCTTTGTCTTCATCATTTTCACTCTGAGAATTTTTAAACAATGAATTTGGAGTTAATCTCATACTTTGAATTTATTTTCCAAAGTGTTGCTATAATCTGAGTGGCATGAAAGCCACATATATTATGTGTATTCGTATAGGTCTGCTTTAAACCTATGGGCAGGCAAAGATTTAGATATTTTGAAACAGGATCCCAGGAGCATTTTGCTGACTTGATCCTACACACTGATCAGGCTCAATTGATTCCTATAAGGAAATGTGTGAGTGTGAGTGTGTGTGTGTGTGTGTGTGTGTGTCTTTATATGTGCAACTTTATAATTGTAATGAAATACAGCTGTCTTCTAATTATTCTAGAAAAATCTTGTCTTACAACAATATTTAATTTTTTATTTTATAGCACATACAACTTGCAGTTGAATTGAATATAGGTTATATGTTTATTACTTATCAAGCATAGTAAAATAATTATCTATGATCTCAGTTTAAGAACTATAATTTCTTTCTGCTCTCAACTAACTCTGGTGACTCTTCAGGTTTCAGATCAAATGTCACTTCCCTACTGATTTATTCCCTTACCTACCAATGTAAATCAGTTCCTTCTGCTATTTATTATTATATCACCTCTTTTTTTCATAACACCTCCCACATTTTGTAATTTTAGATGTATAATATATGTCTTTTCTTCTAGAATATAGTTCCCTGTCTGTGAAGTTCTTGTATGTTTTGTTCACTGTTCTTGTTTATCTAATGTGTGTGCTTTACAGGTTATTCATAAATAGTTGGAAATATCTTGGTAATTATTTCATTGAGAATATTTAACTACTCTGAAAGTTAATGATGAAACAGAGTAAGTTATTGGCAAGTGCTGAGATAGAGTGAACTGGGTAATAGGAATGTTAGATCACTTTACTTTTTGAGGCTGAATGCCTTACCTAAGGATCATTTTTAATTGCAAAACATGAACATTAGTAGGAGGAGCTATCTTAAGATTTATTCAATGTAAGGAAAAACAATGAATTTCCTACCTGTGCTCATTGAGAATACACATGAATGTGTATGCACACTTGTGTGCACATGTGTATATCATATATTATGTATGTGTGATTACATATACATATGTATATGTAACATACATGTATATGAGTAATATACTATATGTGTAATTATGTGTGTGTGTGGATACTGTGAGAGAGGGATGAAAGAGAGAAACAGTATATTCAACATGACATCTTTGTGCAAAGAAAAATCAGTTATGAAAAAAAAGTAAAAACAAAAAAGAAACCAGAGAAGTGGGAGGAAAAATAGAAGCTTATATTAGAAGTTATGGAGGCAAGAGTTTCGAGAACAAGATATTGTGACAGTCTTGGTGGGATACCCTTCTTCTATGCCTAGGTTTTGAGCAAATTAATAAAGAAAAGGAAGAAAAATTCAAAACACAAAAATTACAATTTTGCTTTGCTTTGCCAGGAGACACATGAGAGCCAAAGAAGGATGATAACAGAATCTTCAAGTGGGGGCAATTTACTGATCTGATCGCAGCCAATATTGCATCCAGCAGGCTGGCACGGGCACCGGAATGGCTGAGATGTAGATACAGGAAAGTGGAGAATATTCTGCAGGTGTCTATGCTCCAGAGAAGGAGCTGAAGATGGGCTTGACAAGCGTAGTTTTCATCCAACATAACTGAGCCCTTTTATTGCAAGAAGATGTCAGGAGTTGGCACAAAATGATTTCCACCTAACAAGCAGTAATAGAGTTAAATAAAGAAAACATATTAACATTGTAAGAACTTGGGAAAAGGCAATCAGATATAATTGGTAAACATGGAGGATATTTTAATATAGTGGCAATGAGGGGTACAAAAGCCAGGTTAAGTATATTAAAAAGCACAACCATTGGTGAAAAGTGGCAAGAGCTATTATAAGCTGCTTGACACAATTGAAGGGAAGGGAAAAACTATTATAATAACATATTATCAGTAATAGTTTTTTCTTTCAAGACAATTTTCAGGTTGGAAACCATAGGGAAAGTAGATGTTAGAAATGAAAGATTGAGGATGGTGCAGAGACAGAATAATTGAAGTAGAAAGGGCTCAAAGAAATTGGGAGGCAATAAGGTCATGGATACTTCCCCATCCATTTCTTGTTCTGTCTATTGCAGATTTAAGATTTCACTCAAGCAGAACCTTTTGTTGGGCCAATAGTTTTTGGGAAATCTCAACTTATTCTCTGCTGTAATACATGAATATCCTACCAAGCAGATGGCTTTTAGAAATAATAACACACTGACCTTTGATTAGTTTACATTTGTTCTATTGTTATGTTATCCTGAAGAACACCTTCACTTTTTCTAGAGGAGCTTATCTTCTCTGATGTATTTTTACATCAAGTAAGGGCTTCCTTATTTTAAAATATCGTGAATGTAAATGAACTCTTTTTCTTTGTACATACAGTACACCATGGACTTCTAAACAACAACACCAATTTCGTGAGTGATCCTATAGTGATGGAATTGTAAGAATTTTCTGTGGTTTCACTTTATTTTCAGTTTACTTGAAACTGGTACAGGGGAGCCAGCACCTCATAAATTTACTTGGCACATAGGGCAAGTCATTTAGCATTGTTAGCTTCATTCACAGGCATTTAAGGTCCTTGAAGCAAGGTGTCAACTAGCTAATATATTGTAGCTGCTTCTTGTTAAAATTAAAAAAGAAAAAAAAAGGTCTTTTACCTTCGTCCTTCATTGGTCAGGCTGAACTGTGTCCTTTGAAATTTCCTGTATTTCCTATTTCAAGACTGACTATTCAGTGTCTTCAAGAATTCAAGTGAAGTGAAAAGAAATACTATGAATGGTTGTGTATGTGTAGGCAGGACCATGTAGAGTTACCTTTAAATAGACTGAGAGCTTTTGAAATAAATAGACCCATGGGTTTCCCCCAGTTGCTGTGGAAAACACGTATAGGCAGGGCATTTTCCATTGTAGCTAAATTCTATTCTTGCTCACAAAAAACATGTCTATTAGTCTCTTGAATAAGCTCTGGTATTTTACAAAGAAATGCATCCTCTGGCTTGGGTCATAAAAGACTTTCTTGGTGTGTCCTGAAAGGTACATTTACCAAGGTGTTTTATTATCCCACAGTTGGAATTAATCTCTCCTTGCTTTATGCTTTCTTTGCACGTTGTAAGTACCTCTCTTACAGTACTTATCACTGGCTGCCTCCATTCAGAATGTTAATGTATATTTTTAGATTATGAGCTCCTGAAGGGCAAGGGCCATACCTTTTTCATTTTATATCTCCCCTAAGGCTATATGCAGGGACTTGCATTTAGTTGGTGCTAAATAAATGCTTATTAAATTGACTTGAGTAGGTGGCATATACTTAGAAATAGACTACTATTTTCTGGAAAGCATGTTATGTTTAATCTTCGTTGCCAGGAAAATTTTGGAAACTCAAATAAGCTGAAGTGCTATAGCAGACTTTTATAGGGAGAATGTACTCCCTTGGATGGCTTCTTGCATTTCACAGTTGAGTGAACACTGACATACATTACTTACGCGTATTATGGCATAAAGATGTTGAGTTGGAATTCAGGCAAATTTGAAACTTAATATCCTTCACTTCCTTCCTAATTCCATGTGATTTACCTAAATTCTCTCATCCAAAATCTCCCAGCTGTACAGTGGAAACAATAATATCTGTGTCATAGAATTCCGGTGAGGCTCAAATGAGATATATATGGGCATTGGCGATTTCCTTATGTACTTATTTAGGTCCAAGAGTGGACCTAAATAAACAGGAAGCTACTATTTTCTTCCCCTTCCCCTTTTCCCTTTAAGCTGAAGTTTGGTCTCCATATGTAGAAGATTTCATTCAGTAACCATTGAGCACTAACTGTCATTCATTGCCTGTGCTACATAGGCGCTAGAGGCACAGAGATGATTAAGGCATTACTTAGAACACTCCCAGTTGGATCTGGGATAGGGAATTGTAATAATGGTAACCCAGCATTGTGCCATGATAGGGGCAATGTAATGTAAGAATGGAGAGGATGAAAATTTACTCCATCTTGGAGTCTTAGAAATGGCTTTCTGTAGGAAGTGATATGACGTTTTGTATGACACTTAGGCAAGGAGAAGTGGGAGAGACATTCCACTCAGAGGGAATAGTGTGGAGCTATGCACAGATAGCATCGCCAACATGATCTGGGGTGTGCACTGCTGAAATGTAAGGGTAGAAGGGGTAGCTGGAGAAAGGCCTCCAGAATTAGACAAGGGACGGTTAATGGAAGCCTGGGCTAGTTATTCTAAGAAGCTTTGCCATCATCATGTAGGCCAGTGATTTCAACTTACCTTTAATGAAATCTTTTTGTGTTGTTTTTTGCAAATCAGAATCACAGGGAATCTCGTATATTGAGAGTAGAGTAATAGAGCGGTGGTGCATGCCTGTAACCCTGGCACTCTAGGAGACTGAGACAGGACAATTGCAAGTTCAAGCCCAGTCTGGGCAATATGGAGACTTAGTGACATTGTTCATCAAAGTAAAAGTGAAAGAGGTCTGAATATGTAGCTCAGCAGAGAGCTCTGGGTTCAATCCTTAGCACCACAAGAAACAAGAAGATAGGACCTCACATTCTTCCATTCAGGATTTATTAGCTCTCTTCTCTCCTCAGGGACCACTGAGGTAATTCCAAGAAAATCTTGGGATTTCAGGAACCTAGTTTGGGTACCACTGATAAAACATTGAGATGTACCAGGGATTTTAAGCAGGCTGAAGAATGAGATGAAAGTTGGATCAGCAGCCAAAGAAACTTGAGTTTCAAAATCTGCCTAAACTATTTACCATCAGTGATCACTTCTGAGTTAGTGTGGGGTGTTTTGTGGTGAAAATCTTTGAAGATAAACATGGCTTTTTCATGTATTTGAATTCCAGACAATTTGGTTGGCTAGAATTGTTTGTAATGTGGCTACTATTTTAGATTTAATTTATAAGCTCTGTGCCAATATTTGAAGGTACAGACTAAACATTGTACATACATTTGGTGATCTCACATCCTATGGAAGGTGCTAGATAAATATGTTCTGGGAGATAAATTACTAATTATGATATGTTAGGGTAATTTATAAAATAATGTTGAGGGCTTGAGATCAGTAAGCAGTGCATAGTGGGGAAATCCTACTGGTAGACATGATAATAAAAATTAGTAAAAGAATCTTGAGGAGAGCAGGACTAGTGTGGGCAAAATATAGCAGTCCAAGGGAACAGCATGAACACAACATGTATGATATGAACAAAGGACCTCAAGTATATCAGTATTACATCAAGACTGCATCAAGTATCAAGTCAGGGTTTCTTTGGGAAGAATCAGAAATTAGGAATTTACCCAAAGAATTAGACCTTCATAATTGTAGGAGGTGGTGGCTAATACAGGTTCAGAGAAATGTCACTAACTGTTATGAAGCTGGTAAAAAAGTCTTGGTAGTGGTGAAGACATCTGGAGTACAGCCTCAAGGGAGGGCTGGGGTAAAAGTCTGTAGACATTTGGTAGCTTTTGTGGCTACCACCAAGAATCAGAACTGGACATGGAACAGAAACCACTTTCTCTCACTTCTTTCTCAGTCTTACATAGTTTCTAACTGTTAATGACATTCAAAGATGTAATGGT
Organism: Erethizon dorsatum; assembly: GCA_028451465.1. Taxonomy (NCBI): domain Eukaryota; kingdom Metazoa; phylum Chordata; class Mammalia; order Rodentia; family Erethizontidae; genus Erethizon; species Erethizon dorsatum. The sequence goes on along the minus strand of CM051835.1, from coordinate 25,728,262 downwards.
GGTTGCTTCATTTTTGCCTCCCTAATCTCTTGTAATCGCACTTTTGTTCCTAACCTGTAACTATCTGAGGAAAGGGATTCTAGAAAATGTTGTTCCTAGTGCAGTAAAGTTGACAGCAGGACATCCAGTACCCTGGAGCTTGGTGATGTATAACTCCAAGAGGAAATGGTGATATGGCCCTAAAATAATAGTCCTTACTTCCTAAGTGCAAGAATTTGACTTTTACGTTGAAGACATTTAATTGTCATGTATAACTTTTAATTAAGAAAGCAACATGGTCAGTTTTGCATATGGACTGTGAAAGATAAATTGCTAAGTCCTGAGATGGAAGACGAGAAGTTGTATCTCAAAGCAGCAGGCTGTTATGAGACTGTGGTGCTCGTCCAAATGAGACAAGACAAAAACCTGAACTGACTAGTGACAGTCAGGAAAATAGGAGACTGGGGTGGTATCCACATTTCTGATCTGGGAGATTGTGTGGATGATAATAAAGTAGGTTACACTGGGAGTCTGGTAGGAGGAGATCATTCATAGGAAGGAAAGTTAAGGGGGTTCATTTTGGAGATAGAGAACCAGCAGTAGAGTAAGTAGTAGGCACTTAGAAATTGCATTTGGGAGCTGAGAAGGGAGTTATGCACTGAAGTGATAGAATTACTAGTTGTCACCATAGAGGTGGTGGTTAAGGTCACAGATGAGACTGGCCATTGGGACAGCATAGCATGGGAACACAGCAGGCTCAGGATGAAGCGTCAGGCAACACTAACATGTAACAAGACGACAGAGGCAAAGCACCCAGCAAAGGAGACAGAAAAATGTGGGCAAGGAACTGGGAAGAGAAGCAAGAGTCAGGTAGGTGGAAAGGCAAGATAGCAGAATATTTTCAAACAGAGGGAAAGCTCACTGTTCAACTCAGCATAAATACAATTTAAGAAAAAATAGGGGCTGGTGAGATGGCTCAGCGGCGTAAGCGCCTGCCTTGCAAGCGCAAGGGCCCGAGTTCAACTCCCGGAACCCACATACGAAAAAGGGGCCGGTGATATCGCTCAGCGGCACGGGTGCCTGTTGGCGCGCAAGGTCCTGAGGTCGACCCCCCGGTACCCACAAAAAAAAAAAGAAAAAATATTGCTTTTCAGTGAAGTGATGAAACCATAGCATGTGAGAATGGGTGAGTGATGAGGAATCAAGGTAGATTACTCCATCAAGAGTTTTGGCTACGAATTAGAGAGAGGTAAAGAGAGTTAAAGATATGCAGGTTGGGTGTGTGTTTATGCTTTTTTAACAAATTCTAAATGGGAAGATTTAATGTGTATAAATGTAATGGGAAAAAGGATATCTGAAGCTGTTTTTTTAATGACTTAAAATTTTGTCTTATCACTATACTAATGCTTCTTAATTTTTTGTGTTATTTATTTATTTATTTGTGGTACTGGAGATTGAACATCGGTTCCTGTGCATGCCTGGCAAGTGCTTTACCAATGAACTACATCTCCAGGCCATGTATTATTTATTCTATGCATAATATCTGTAATTGAACAAGCTTGTGGGGCATACAGCCAAGATACCTATAAACTTAAGTGATGAAAATTTGTTACCAATAACAACCTTTTTCTATACTAATAAATATTGATAAAATGTTACCTTTAAGAGTGTAAATGTCATATCAACAGCTAGTCTAACTCTGTCTGTGGAATGGAATGATAGTAGAGTGCCAAAGTGATTTACAAGTTTTTATTTGGTAGGTATATTGGGATCACATTTTTGGCCCCTTAAAGATGAACGTACTTTTTGAATTCATTCTTCATTACGGATGATTATCAAAGGTAATTTTAAAAAACAAAACAAAACAACAACAAAAACAAAACAAAACATAAAAGGTAATTTTACTTGCCTATTACTAACATGAAAATGAGCAAGAATCCAAATGTTTTTCCCATGTATGTCTCACAGGACATGAATTATTTACCATCTTATAATTACAGATTAAAATCTCTTGTCCATATTATCAATGCTCAATAAATTGGCATTGATGCAATATCTGAACTTTTCAAATTTGAACGGAAGTGTATCATATTGATGATTCCATAATCACACGTGACCAAAGTTCTCTTTAATGAAGCTTGACTTTTATTGCCTCTAAGCCTATGCTGAATGAAATCCTACCCATGGCATATCAAATTAGAGGTTCATCTTCTATCTTGTCATAGAGAGCTCCTATGTAAAGAAGAACTATCATGAGGCCAAATTCTTCCATCACTTATATTTTTCCATGAAGGAGCAACTCAAATCCTATTACACAGCCAATTGCAAGGGGACAAATTTTTTGTTATGTTAGAACTAGGTTTAAAATTTTTTCTTCAAATGAACTCGGCTGGAGTTGAGGCATACTGAGATTTTAGCTGAATTTGTTATTTGCTAGGATAGGATTTGACTTGGTATTATGTAAACAGATTTTGGCTCATGTTATTATATTGGAAGTGAACCCAGAAACCTAGAGATGGAAAAAATCTCAGAGAATATGTTTTAAAAGCCACATCTAATAAGCTATTTCTTCCTCAATGACCTACACAGAATTTCTTAATCTTCCTCAGCCTGTCCTGTCAAGAAGCTCGCCCGGTAGAAATGTGCTTTCTTTTACCTGAATCCCAAATATAACGTTTATGTTTGGCCAGATGTTAGTTAATTGAAACTAATTACATTTTCCAAGTAATCTTAGCATCTGGAACCAGCCAGGCTGAAAAGTAAAGCTGTACTGAAGCATGGTGTTGTCCTTGCCTTTTCCAGCTGTTGCTGGAATAGAAAAACTTAAGCACTTTTATGTCGAAAAATCCAATTCAGCCCATTTGTTCTACTTTATTTATTTTTTGGTAAGTAGGCAGCAACATCCTGCTTAGTTTTTGTTTATTATTAAACAGGAATACCTTTTGTAGGCTCATGAAAAAAATCGTGAAATCCTTAATGAAAAGGAGAGTAGACATCATGCATTATCTTTACTATGTCAAAGGTTTTGCTGAATCTCTGTTTATATGCTTCTCACTGCCTTCATATGGCTGTAGTTCTAAGCCATAGCCAGCACAGTTTGCACTCTAAAAGGGAAATTTAAGATTTGTAATGCTGAGTTTTGATTAACAGTATTTTAATGAAGAATCCCCCAAAGAGTTTTTAAAACAGCCTGCTTTAAATCACATATTATTTAAATTAACTTCCAAAAGGCTGCAGACCTTAGTCGTTGATCACTAAGGGTCACTAAGGCTCACTAAGGAATTTATTGTTTGCTAGAATGAGACAAGACTTTCACACTTCTCATTTTTTATCACTTCTGACTTTAGGGTTGGGATAATTTCTTGTGCGTTTGGAGGTGGAACTTTTGGAAGCTGATTGAATCTTGGCAGTGATACAGCTGATTTGCTGACCAGAAGTGGGCAGGGTCTTGTTGGAAGAGGCAGTTCCCTGGGGGTGTGGCCTGCAACGGTGTATCTCCCTGCCTAGGTCTTTGCTTCTTTCTCTGCTTCCTGGCCACTAGGATGTGAGTCGCTTTCCACCACCCAGACCCTTCCACCATGCACCTTGGAACCAGCCAACCAAAAACTGTAACCATGATCCCAAATGAACCTGTTTCTTCCTTCTGAGTGTGAGGCCACAGCAGACGCCATGCCTATCACACTACGAAGACCCATGGCAAGAAGCCTCTCTCGTGTCAGGAATTGTGAGCCTATGGTTTTTAAGGGCATTTTCCATGTCCAAATTCTGTAAATCACAAATGTCTGTTACAGTTTAGGTCTAAAATGTCCCCCAACAGCCTCATGTATTCAGAGGTGGGCCCATGTAATCAGAGGTGACTGGATCAGGGGGTCTCTGTAGTCACTGGTGAATTAATCCACTGATGAGTTTATAGCTGAATGTGTTGTTGGGAGGTAAGGCCTGGTTGGAGGAAGTGGGTAACTGGGATTGGGAGTGTAACCAGGAAGGCTATATTTTTGTTCTAGGCCCTTCCCTCCATCTTGCTGTCTCTGCTTCCTGGCTGCCACGTGGTGAACAGCTTTCCTCCACCACATTGTTTTGCTATGCCCTTTCTGTCTTGGAATTGGCTGACCATGAACTAAACCCACTAAAACTGTCAGCCAAAATAAACCTCCCTTTTTTTATTTTGCAGGTGTTGGGTATTTTGTCCCAAAGAAGGGAAAGTATCTAATAAAGTCTGTAATGTCGCCTCTTTTATAAATAGTTCTTGATACAGCAACTCTTAAAATTACATTTTACTCACTAGATCTGATATCTTTCATCAGTTGTTAAAAGCCAGAGTAAACCTACAGTATTTTCAGTTATTTTCTATGAATAGTTCTCTGTTGTCTTAGACTTCAAACCTTGAGCAGTAGCATTATGTGTGTGTATACATATACACTTATCTACATGCAAATGTGCACACACAGATCCACATATATACAGCAGTCTCCGTCATTTTGGGAAAAATTGTGATGTGGGTACTGATAACAATGAAATATAACATGCCTGTACTCTGCTGTGTGAAACATGTCTATGTTACAGGGCACTGTCCAGATCGGTTTGGTCAATTATTTTCTGAAGTCATAAAATTATTTGATTATATTTAACATGGCTTCGTTGTTTTTGGTTATTAGTAGTCAGAGAGAACTCTTACCTTTCCTAATTAAGGCATATGAATACTACTTCTGCTTGTATTCCAATGAAAATTTACATTCAAATTATTGATTTTCAAAGGATGCTCAGCTGAGCTTCCCCAGGTTAATTCTGGAGGATTTTTAAGGGGAAATGTTGAATTTCTTCACTTGCATCTCTACTTACAGATTTTCTGAGATACCAAACTTCCCAACTCACATTTCTATTCAGTTCATCATTTACTTAAAAAAGCAAAGCAGAACAAAAAAATCTCTACTCTCCTTCTAGAGGCACATGAGGGTTGTGAAAGCTAATTTTATTTTAAATTCATTCATCCATTTCTTAAGCATTAGTGGAATGTCTCTTATGTTGGAGACACTCAGCTGCACAGTATCTTCTGCCTGGTGGAGGCACCGGTCATCAGAGGCAAATCCCAGATGAAGGCCTCTAACTATGAACATCTACTTTACTGCTCCATTTAATGCTAATAGTCCTCAGCCCCATCGAACCAACATTCCTTTACCTCAAATATTTCCACAAAATCCTTTGTTACCATGATATAAAATCATAAATAAAACTCATCTAGATACCTAATTCTACAAAACTCCATGTAATATCCTTAGTGTAATATAAAAGAGAAGTAATTGGAAATAAAATAGGTATATCAATATTTTAAAACCCTTAATGAAGGAAATGATGCAGACTTAACTAAGAGAATATAATATAGAAAATAGGTTACAGGTAAATAAGATTTACTATTCCCTAACTGCAGCCTAAACCCTTCTTTTAGAAATTCTGTTTTTACCATTATTAGTTTACTCAACTTATCAGCTTACATTTTTGTATTTGAGAAACCTATTTTCAGTGGACAAAATAACTAAGTAAACACTTTGAATTATTTTTGACACGTTCAGGAAACACCACAATGGAACAAATAATAAAATAGGTGCATGCACATACTTACAGTAAATATGTTTCTAAGTCTTTAAAAAACTTTTCTTATAAGTTGAGAATTTGAAGGTAATGATTTGTAAGTGAATTTCTGTGTATAAATACAGTCCTTATAAATGTCACAACTATTCATGCAAAATAAGTTAGGTAGAGTATATTAGCAATAGAAATGACTCTCTCTGCTTTGCCAGGAAGGTGGTAATATTTTGGGGAGATAAAGGAGTCTTGGAGAAGGTATAAACAAATTCTCATGATTTGTATGACATAAAACTCACTGTATATTAAAACTATGCAAAATTACTTTGTGTTTATATAACAGGACTCTATAAATTGGGTTATCATTCAATGTCAATATCTAATGGAACACTATAGATTAGTGCAGAGCATAGAATGATCCTTTATTAAGCTTGAATGTTTGACATCTGAAGAGTATCTAAAATCCTTGCTCAATAACCCAATAAAGCAACACAATAACAAAAGTATCTCTATAAATTTCCAAGATGCCCCGCTGTGGGATATGGCTCCCACTGAGCTCCCACAGAGAAGTGCTGCTGTCTGCAGATCTCATTCTTCTCTTAGCATCCCGTGGGTCAATAGTTCCAACAGAATGCTTCTCAGCCCTTTGTCACCACTGACTTGCTAAATGCGGGTTTCAAATATCCCCTCTTAGGTATCTTCCTGAAAGAGGTAAAGACATTGTATTACAACAATATATGCCTACCTGTGTTTATAGCAGCACAGCTCATAATAGCTAAATGTCGGAAACAGACTAAATGTCTATCAACAGACAAATGGATAAAGAAAATGTGGTACTTATATACAATGGAGTACCACTCTGCCATAAAGAAAGATAAACTGGAGTCATTTGTAGGAAAATAGATGCATCGTGAGAACATAATGTTAAGTGAAGTAAGTCAAACACACAAGTTTAAATATCACATGGTCTCTCTTACATGAGAACCCAGATATATAAATAAAATGCAAAATAAAGAACAGATAGTAGGAAATATTAAGATGGATCTTTGGCTTATGGGAAGGGAATTGAGAGATGGAGGGATGGGGGAGGGAGAAGAGGGAAAGAGATTAATTAAAAAAGGGGGAGAGGGATTACAAAGTGTTGTGTACATACACCAACTCCCTATGAGGAATTTGATCATGTATTACAAACATACATATATACATATATATGTATAGCAAGAGGTCCAGGGAGGGCGAGTGAGAGGAGGGCATTAAAAAAAGGAATTGAGAAGTGTCAGGTACATGCACTAACTCCCCATGATGGATGTAATCATGATGTACTATAAACATGTACAATAAAAATTAAAAAAATAAAAATTTAAAAATAATACCAAATATCCTACTTCTGGTAGTTTTTCATAGTAACTCCCTGAGGCTTCCCCAGGGAGTTACTCAACTTCTCTCCAGGAAGGCTGAATCATTTGCCCACTGAGTGGTCCAGTATCCTTACCACTGAAATGCAGATCTGTGGAGAGCAACTTTCCTAAGAATTCTCTCTGTAATTTTGTGATAGCCTAAGGAAGTCAACCATGGGTTGTCTTATCATGTCACATATCTGATTCTTCAGGGTTTTCTTTCTGAGCCCTAAAGCAAGAAGTGCATTAATATTCTTTTATCTCCAGGTGAATTTAATGTTCTGTATATAGGTAGAGAGGTTCCTTGTGTGGTTGTGAGAATATCTAAACTCACATCTGTAGAATACATCATTAACCTTTCTTTTAAAATCTTCCTCCAACAAGCCAAACTCAAGATTTGTAGAGGCTGAAGCTTATAAAATACTGGGATCTTTTTAAGAAAAATAATATGAAATTATCAAAACTAAATAAATTTTACTTAAAATTAAAAAAAATACAAGAAAGTATAAATATTGAAAATGTGGCAAACACTACAAAGTCTAGAGAAATAACACTAATTTTATTGGCTAAATGCCTAACATACCTCTATAATATATTGTTACCTACATCTTGGCTGCATGATCATTGACAACAATTTTGTGATAATCATTCTCAACAGAGAGAAGAAACATATGATTGAGTTTGTTTCTTCACTAGCATTGATAAAAATATTTTATTGTTGATGCATTATAAAATTTCTTTCATCTTCAGACTCACTATTGATATTAGGGTCTGATATCTTCCACTTACTACCTGGACAATCTTTTTAGCAATCATCAAACTATACAGTACATGTCTGCACTCTACACAAATATATCCCATTAAGCCCAAATTAGTTTCTTTAGTTTAATTCACCTTTAGCTAGTTCTGCAAAGTGCCAGTAGACACAAAGAAAAATGTAATGAAAGACTAATATTACTATGTGCAGATAATACTAGAACTCTTACCAGGGTAAGAGAAGGGCCCATGCATATGAGAAGCCCTAAAGCTTAAGTTTTTTGTTTGTTTGTTTGTTTTAATTTCAAGTTGATTCTGCTTTCCTCAGAGGACACAGAAACACAAGTGCAAACTGAATCCCAGAAACAGCACAGGTATCCCAGAGCTCCCCAAACTATGCAAAGCATCTCTAATTACAACCTCAGGCTACCTATAAATACTGAAATTCTCCTTGTACAGTTCAGGGCTGACCTAGAAAGCCACAAATAGACTATCTCTGATGGGTGTGCCAACTGGATGTCAAAGATGATTAGTGAGAAGGGACACAGGCTCTTCTTCCCCCACTGACTTCAGGGACATAGAGAGCAGAGTGTGACAGAGGTCTAGAAAGCAGCTGCCACATGGTCTGGAGGGTGTGCATCCCTGCAGAATTACAATTATCTCTTTCATTTGGAAAGATAGTCCACCTATGCAATTACATACATCTTTACCTTCTGTACAGTTTTCCAATTTTTACTACATATAGATTTGTCTCACTGGAGGGCTTGTTTCTAAGAGATTAAGTCTTGTTCTGCAGTATTTCATTTTACTAATTCATTTGGTGGCTAAAGCACTTGTACAGCAATCATGAGTGCCAGATATGATAGGTATCTTTGTCTCTGGTTAGTATTTGTTTTTAATTACCTAAGATGATAACTCTGTGAAATATACTTGACCTCAAGTGGTAGATAGAAAGCAAGTGTCTCAGGAGGAGGAGTATGGGAAAAGTCAAACTTTTACTAGCTAGTGTACTTTGGGCAAGTCAGCCTCTCTGATCCTCTGTCTCTTTTTCTGGATAATGAGAAAATAATGATTTTCTTCTCTACAAAACAATTATGAAGATGAAATATGGTGGTGTGTATAAAGTACTTCACAAAATATAACTGCTTCTGGGCATGGTGGCACATGCCTGTAATCCCAGCACTCAGAAGGCTGAAGCAGGATAGCTGTGAGTTCAAGACTAGCCTGGGCTACATAGTGATTGCAAGGCCAGCCTCAACTACATAGCGAAGCCCTATCTCAAAAACAAAAACAAAAACAAAACAAAACAAAACAAAAAAACAAAAATGCAAAAACAGAATGTAACTACTCACATAAGTCTAATGATTCCACTCTCTTGCTTTGATATTGTCTTAGCCACTTTTCTCATAGCTGGGATAAAATACCCAAAATCCACAAGTTAAAAGAGGAAAGGATTATTTCAGCTTACAGTTAGTAGCTCCTGCTGGGCATGGTGGCACATGCCTGTAATTATAGAGATTTTAGTCCATAGTCAGGTGGTTCCAGGGCAGGGTGGCATGGCAGAGGGGCATCACAGAGGAGAAACATCCATGGTGTGGCAGGCAGAAGGCAGAAAACAGCAAAACAGCTTCTTTCTGCCTCTTTATAGTCCATCCAGGCTACAAACCTATTGATTGGTGCCACCCATAGCCAGGGTAGGGCTTTCATTATCCACACCCTTAATGCCAGTATCACACTCTTAATCCACATTCACACAATTTACTCCGGTCACCTTCAAAAACCCCCGCCTATGACTACATGAGACTTTGCAGGGGGACATCTTAACACAAGCCACAACGTTCTGCTCATGACCCCCAAAAGACGCATGCACATCCTTTTATGCAAAAGGGATTTGTCCGTCTCTAAGAGTTGCCAAAGTCTTAACAGTTTCATCATCACTGAAAAGTCAAAAGTCTTCTCTGAGATTTAAGATAAACCTAATTTTGAGCCCCTATATAAATAAAAAGAAAGTCAAACTCTTCCAACATAAAATGGCACAAGATGAATATTTCCATTCCAAAAAGTACAAATAGGGGAATAGAAAAGAATGAGAATAAAGCAAGACCAAAATCCTGCAAGGCAAACATTAAGTCCCATAGTTCCCTGTTTAGCATCTGGTGTAATCTGTGGCAAGATGTGATCTCCAAAGGGCTTGGGTTGCTCTGCCTGTACGGCTCTTAGGTGGTTCTAACTCACTTCTCTCTTGGGCTAGCTCTTCTCACTCCTTGTGACTTTTCTCAGATGATCCTTATTCCTGGATCTTCCAACCTTCTAGGGTCTCTGCTGCACCTTTAGCTTCACATTCATAGCTTCACACACTGCCCTCTCAGGAGCACACTGCCAGGCCTCCTTCTGAAATGTGAATGGAACACTTCCTGACCCCACAACTCTTGCAATCTGCATGCACTTAAAACCATTACCACATGGATGACACCAATGTCTGCTGTCAGCTGGAGCAGTAGCCAAGCTTTAGTCTCTCTTGGCTGTAGGGTTCAAGTCCTGGATTGCTTGGTGCTATTAATCCAGTCCTAAGGAATAAATTCTATAGGCCACTGCCATTATGGAACATGGTGCTCTGGGAATTTCTTCTCAAGTCTTTCACCTTTGCAGTTTTGAGGCTGCAAAGGGTGGAGTTCTGCTGGTTCTTGTGATGTCCTTAGGCCATCTTTTTTCTTGTCTAGTTTCTTCTCAGCAACCAAGTTCTCCTCTGCTCTATCTTTGCAGGCCATGACTTTACCTGAGCTTTGTTTCTGGTCAAACTCAAAGTTTTAAAAATCATTCCGTTGGGCTCTTGCTCTTGATTCTCACAATAAATCTGGCTAAAAGCCCCGAAAACTAGCCATGCCTCCACCTCAACATTAGCCTGCCTTGACATTTCTTCTGCCAGATTAATTAGTCCACTGACCTTAATCTCAGTCTCCTGAAAAGTCTCTGAACACAAGCAAAATGCAGACAACTTTTCTGCCCAAGCGTAACATACACAGTCTGGAGTCCAACAACCAATGTGTTCTTTGTTCTAAACTGAAACCTCCTGAACCTGGTCTTTACTGGCTGCATTTCTATTAGCATTATGGTCTTCTGAGCTCTGATCAGGATCTCTAACAAGTTCAATTTATACCTTCCAGGACTGCTTCAGCTGGCAGCCTTTACAAACTTTTCCTGCAAACCAATTCCAAATGCTCATGAACCACACGGCCAGGTAAAGTTACAGCAATGACCCCACATCCTTACTGCCTTAGATGGATATTTAGAGTTAGTGTTATCTTTTTGTTCTGTCACTCAATGTTGTAGCCTTACAATGTGTCACTCTTGAACATCCAAATAAAAATAACTAAGAGTCTAATAAATGACTAAATGTCTCCACTTTGTTTCTTGATCCATTCTTGCAGTCCGTTTCTTTTGATTGGTGAATTGAGGCCATTTACATTGATGGTAACTGATACATATTGTCTTTGTCATGTTATTTTCCCGCTATTGGTTCCCTGCTTTTTCTCTCTGTTTAATTGGTTGCCCTGCCTGGTAGTTTCTTTCTGATGTTCTTGGAATTGTGGTCATTTTTGTCTCTGTCTAGAATATCTTTCAGTACCCTTTGTAGTGTTGGTTTGGTGGTCATGAATTTCTTCAGTTGTTCTTTGTCATGGAAACATCTTATTTCTCCATTAATTTTGAAAGATAGTTTTGCAGGGTACATCAATCTAGGTTGGAAGTTGTTTTCTTTCAGGACTTGAAATATTTCACTCTAAGCTCTTCTTGGCTTGAGGCTTTGTGTTGAGAAGTCTGCCATGATTCTGATGGACTTTCCTGTACAGGTGATCTGTTTCTTTTCTCTAACACCTTTTAATATTTTGTTCTTGTGCTGAATTTCTGGGATCTTGATTATTATATGTCCAGGTATAGATTTATTTTGGTTATAGCTAATCAGAGTACTACATGCCTCACTTATCTGTATGTCACATTCTTTTCCGATGCTTGGGAAATTTTCTGCTATTACTTCTGCAAATAGTTTTTTTATGTCATTTGTGTTGACTCCTGCTTTTTCATTGGCACCAATTATTCTTATATTATTTTTCTTTGTATCATCTTGCAGCTGTTGAATTATTTCCTGATCTTTTGTTATTTTCAAGAGATCTTTCCTTTAATGATCGCTAGCTGAGATCCTCTCTTCAAGGTCTGAGAGTCTGTCTTCAGTTTTGTTCAAGAAGTTTTGCCAGCTTTCAGTGGAGTTTTTAATTTCCTGGATATCTGTTTGAATCTATTTCATGCATTCTATTTCTTTCCTACATTGATCATTCACAGTTTCCATCCTCTTTCTATCACCATCTATTTTTTTAAACTAGCTTTTGAATGAGGAAATTATAATTTGGAAAATAAGGTATCAAACAACAAGGAATATATAGAGATTGAGACTCACACAGTGACACAAAGCATCAGAGGCTACAGTGTGTGTAAACGAGGTAGATAGAATAGGAACAAATGCAACAGATTGCGGCTCAGGGTCTATTATATGTTGGACATTGTTCTGGGTACTTGGGACAGATAGCTGAACAAAGCATTCAAAGATTCCTGTCTTTGTGGATCTTATGCTTTAATAAATTAGAGTAACCAAGAAAGGTAATCCTGTGGCTGTCTTCTAAAAAATTTTGGAAATTTTAACAAACATATTTGACAGGAAAATGAAATGAGGAAAAAATTATGCATCTGTCTTAGTTTATGATTCAATTCGATTCTAAGATTTCACAGTAAGACAAGTTTGAGGGTGAAAGTACTCTTCTTGGGAGAGTTACCTTGAAGCAAGATTTACACAGAAAGAAAGAATTTTAGCCTGGATTGCACAATTGTTTTCAATGACTTTGGGGAAGAGGTAATAGAAATATGGATTCTAAAGCTCCTTCTTCCCTATTTTAAATTATATCTTTTTTTTTTTTTTGTGGGTACCGGGGGGTCGACCTCAGGACCTCACGCGCCAACAGGCACCTGTGCCGCTGAGCGATATCACCGGCCCCTTTTTCATATGTGGGATCAGGGAGTCGAACTCGGGCCCTCGCGCTTGCAAGGCAGGCGCTTATGCCGCTGAGCCATCTCACCGGCCCTTAAGTTATATCTTGCTTTCCCTACTTGGCTAATTAATTCAGGCCAAAGTAAGTTCACTGAGTCACTAATTTCCTTATATAATTAATTCCTTTGCTCATTTACTTATTATTCACTCAAAAACTCACAAGCATCTATGATATAGAAATTATTATGCCTGATAGCAGTGACACAGGATAAAGTTTAGAAAAAGGACTAAATTTCTGCTCTTAGAGAACTTATAGTTAATTTTTATACATTGGGGCTCCATATGACCCTGGTTGTAGGTGAAAATCATTATTAGTAGAGGAACATATTTTGTCTTACTGAGATGTGAGTAAAATATAAATTGTTTTAGTTGCTATTAACAAGATAACTATTTCTCTATACATATGATTCACACCTACAGTGTTTAGATTGCACCTTCTATATGACTTGGCAAATGTATTATGATATTATAATGTATAGACAATTTCATCTATCACAAGATAAATGGTAAAAAATTCCCAGCATGTCAGCATAAGCCACACATCTATGAATAAGATCTCTACAGATAGAAGGTGATAGAGGAAATGGAAAGAATGAATAAGAAAGAGTAATGGCTTGCTGAAAGTCTCATAAAACGTATGCTATGTGCCAGAAGATCAGCAAATTTAGTGTTTAGAACTAGCTGTCACATAAAGAAATAATGAGAAAAATACCAAAGTGCTAATTAGAGAGCAGCATGAATAAGTACTCTTTCAGGAGAATGCTGTCATTGTTTGAAGGTAGATAGATTTCAGGGAACCTAGAATAAGCTTTAGTAGTGCTAGATTTCTTCTGTAGTTTGAAAGTCTACAAACATTTTTGTAGCTGAAACATTTTTTTTTTTTCTATCCATTTGGATGCTTATCAGGTTTACTGTTTTCTTGGTGGAATGCTTCTCATCTCTTTGAATGAGAGCATCTTATGTGACTATCAACAATTCTCCTAGTCCCTCCTCATCTTGCTATCAGTTTAACTTTTAGTATGAATTAATAGCAAAAAATAGGCAACAATGAGTATATACTATGCTTTCAGAAGTAATTTAAATAATTGGCATGTTTGTTAGTCTCTGCATACATTTTGAAAATATGTCGATGTGCAAGAGATGTTTATTCATCTTACTAACAATGCTTTCTTTGCATGTGGATATGACAATGCTTGATTACTTCACAGATGCCTCCAGGGATTCACAGTTCCCAAGGTAGGCAACAGCTCTGTGGTTCCTGATAGAAGATTTTAGAACAACACCATATTGCTCACAAATAAGTACAAGAATATGGCCATGGGTGTCTTGTGTCCTGATTTCTGTGACAAAGTACCTTTCAATTGTTCGGTAGTTCATAGAGAACATTTGGTGAGGTATCACAATTCACTTCCTATTCTAGCCCTGGGGGCTCCTTAGACCTGAGAGTTCTAGGAGGTTCTGTGATTTCACAGTGAAGACTAAAAGGAAAGCTGTAGATTGGCTCCAGTGGAAATTGCGCAGATCTACTGTCATGACCTGACAAAGAAAATTCTGAGATTTTCCTAAACCCAGTCTCTAAATCACTTTCTGATCTCTGGTAACTTGTAAACTGAATAAGTACATTTGAAAATCTTGAATTATTCTAGGGATTGGTTGGGACAGCAGCCAGAAAAATGGACCAAGAAACTGCTATTATATACCACATATAAAAGACAGTGGTCAGAACAGAGACCTCTACTTATTTTTGTGACATTTTGCAATGATTAAATCAGTGAGCCTCTGAGAAAATTCACGGACAGCTCAGGTTTTGGTGCAGTTCAGAGAGAGGCAGTGGAGTAGTCTGCAAATGCAAACGTGTTTTCTAACCCCCCAATTGCTAAGTGACTGACTCCGTGTAGAGACAACTTGCTCTAAAAGTAGACTGTACATGTCCTCTGCCCTTAGCCAAGTGTCATTTAATTAGAGGCGTTTTGTTTAGTTACTCTGCTGTTCAGAAACCTTTCTGTCTTCCTGGTCATGAAATTGCTCAGCTGAACTAAGAGGCAAAGTGACAATAATTGGAAACAAAATGTCTTTGTTTCTTTTCCCTCTGAGCAGCAGACTGCTCCTTCCAAGCACCGTATTGGTGAAGGCGGCTTCTTCATCGAGCCTGCTGACAGAGGCGTGCGGCATATTTATAACAGCTGAGGAGAGCATGCCCTGAGGAGTGAACTTACTTCTTAGACTGCCAGGTAGTCTTCTGTGAACGACAGTGATTTGTCCCTTGCGATTCTTTTTCTTCCTCACTGACTATTCATAAAGCAATGTTTGACAGCCTAATTTTATACCACTAATAACACTAAGGAGCACTGTGAATTTACAGTGTCCATTAGATTTTTCCGTATTAAACTATTTTTAATGTATAGATTTTTATTATCCCTCTGTTCTATGAGATTTGATTGCAATTTTTATGCTTTTCACTAAATAAGCTTTCAGAGATTCAAAGCAGAGATTATGTAAACTCTCCTTGATTCTGTCATGAAGTAATACATGAATTTGGGTGTATAATAGCAAAATTTTATACAATTCAGTAGTTACATTCAGGAAATAACTTACTGTATACATACTCAACAGATATTTTGAATGTTCCAGACACAATTAGGCATTGTGTATATAATGAAATATACTCTGAACACTAGAAAAACTCACAGTTAAGGAAGGAGAGGAACATATTTCTTCATCCTGTTCCCATGATATAGGTATTAATGCTATTTCCATTTTGCAGATTGGGAAAACTGAGGAGGACATAAGTTAAATGATTTGCCTGCAGGCACATTGTTATTATGTGGTGGAGTAGAATTCAATCCTAGACAGTGTGATCCTAGTGCCTAGGCTCTTCATGTCAATAATACGTTTCCTCTCCTAGTTTGGTATCTACAGACACATCATATTTATATCCACCTTCATTATGTATCTGCATATAATTCAATTATGTTCTTCCAAACAATTAAACATTTCTGTTGAATTTCACTGTCCATAGGTGTTGTTTACACTTACAGGTAGTGAGAATGGAAGTAAGGGAGAGAAAATCATTTGCTGTTCTTTTTTATCTCAAGCTAATAAAATGTTTCCTCAGACTGCAGTCATGCCTGAGGGCCACAGGTCATCTTTTCATCACTTCTAGCTCTCAGCTACGTTTTACTTTTATGTGCTGTTGGATTCCCACAGGCACCCTTTAAGGAATTTGATTCCATTATAGGACATGGTCTCTGCACACTTTGCCACTCAACGGCCAACCTTCCGTGCTTGATAAATAACCTTACTTTGTCATTTTGATTTTTTTCAAAATTCTATTTTGCTGTCATGGATTTGTTTCTAGAATCAAATCCTCCCTTCCATCTATTTAACTCATGCTGTCGACATTAATAAGGAGAAGTGTTACCTTGGGCACCAAGATCTTTTCAGGACTGGATTCCTCTAGAGATGTGTGCTACATGAAGGGAGGGTACTCAGTAGGGTCACAGTGGAGGACTCCATTGCTCCTTCTAGAGTGGTGGAACGTGGATGTCACTTTTTCAAGAGGAGTTATGAACATCCAGAGAAATGGAGTTGCCTTTTTCCTTGGATTTTTTAACCCCAGCAGTAAAATGTTCGTGAAGATGAGAGGGCTGATTCATTCCACAGCAGGGCATGCCTTTCAAAAACAGCATCTCCACGTCAGTGTGAGTACCTGCATTATGAGTATACACAACTCCAATCAAGTCATCTTATCATCCAGCTGCAGAACTCAAGGATGTTTCCATTCCACAATCTCTATAATATAAATTGGTAAATTATTTTTGTTCTTTCCTAGGTTTCAGGTGTCACTCTTGGCTAAATCTTGTCTGGCTCTCATCCCCTTTGGAAGCCAAATACTTCTCTGCCCCATAAGACTACCCCTGGGATCATTCTGTTGGGAACATCCTTGGAGACAAGATTTTCTTAGCATTACCTTTTGTGTGTTTTAACCATAAAATCTCTAGAAAAAAAGGATTTCACAGCTACGATTTTCCTCTTTTATGTCACTCAGTTACAAGATAAGAGAGTGATTGATAATAATGATACAAATGATTACAAGGATCAAGATATACTATCTACAGTAAACTAGGAATTTACATTGTGAGAGGCACTGTGATGAGTATTTTGCATATATTATATTGTGCATCAGGGAGAAAGGATTCAGATGTCCATTTGTCACAGGAGGACATTGGGCATTAACAGGATTAATAACTTGACAAAGATCATAAAACACAGACAATCTGATTCTAAAACTTGCACTCACATCTTCTGTATACTGCAGTATTTGAAGAATTTTCTGCTTTCTATGCTATTTTTCTACACATATTCTATTGCCACTCAATTTCTCCAGCCAGAGTAGTTTTTAAATTGCACTCACAGACCTATTTTCTTCTTTTATACAGTATTTATAGCAGCTGATTTTGAAAGCTGAGAATAGTACCATATAAGTCATGATGTAAGACCTCAGGCAAATCACTTAACCCCTCTGAACTTCAGTTTCCTCATTTGGAGGATGATGAAATAATAATGCTTGCCTCACAGGGTTGTTCGAAGATCAAATGCAATAATGCAAGCAAAGTGCTCTCAATGAATAAATGTTAGCTCAAAATCCCTCCTTTTCTATCCTTTTCCCTACTAGTGCCAGTATAAGGAAAATGTGGAAAGACTTGGGGTAAGTTTGGTTACTATCGAATTCCTTCCTGAGTAAATAATTTTTTATTTTATTTTAAAGAGGAGTAAATAATTTCTCATCCTCAAAAATATTTGAAGTATCTTGATGAATATAAAAATAATGTAATCATTATAGACTTTTGCAGAGTTTTTCTAATTTCACCCTACCTATTAGGCTATTTTCCTTACTAGTTTCATTCATTCATTCTGGTATTCATTCATTTGCTCTTCCAAGAAATATTGATTTCTGGAGGATTGCAAGTTTGAGCCCAGCCTGGGCATCTTAGTGACTTAGTGTCTCAAAATAAAAAAATAAAAAAGATCTGGGATTGTAGTTCAGTGTGAAGGACCTGTTTTCAGTCTTCATTATGGAAAAAATATGTTTTGTCAGACATTATTTTGTATGCAAGATTGCTTGGCCTACGAATCTTCTACTGTCCAACTATTTTTTCTAACTCCTGCCCTTCTAGTAGTAGTCACATGTTCCTTTTAACTTTCCATTTACTTGTCAACCACTGTAGCCCAAATTCTTGCTTTCTCATTGTGGTTGCCAGGTGACTTACTATTTTCCAAACTTGATGGATGCTCTTCCCTTTTTATCTTTTTGACCTCTTGGTCCATTTCACATTGTTGATGGCTTCTTCTTTCTTAAAACTTTCTGGTGATTTGTTTGGTAGGACATTCTCCTTGTTCTTTTTCTCATACACATTATCTTCTTTGACTCTATTGTGTGCCTCTTTTCATTATCCATCCTTAAATGTTGTCGGTCCAAGAATTTCAAAGCTAAATAAAATATTCTTTCTTGTCCACTGCATTGCTACAGTTGTAGTCACCCTAAATATGAATGTCTAGACTAGAACTGTCTTTCAAGACTCAGACATGTATAGATGATTGCGGATTCCATTAGTCAGATTCATATTCCTATAACAAAAGGCCAGAGGTGATGAACTTATAAAGAGAAGATTTCTTTTGGCTCATGATTTTGGAGGTTCTGTTCTAAGTTCAGGTGACCCCACTTGTTTCTGGCCATGGAAAAGGCAGCACGTCACTGCAGGATCATGTAGCAAAGTGAACCACTCACATCATGAGCCACAAAACAAGAGAGGAAGAGCCTGGTGTCCCACACTCCTCTAGGAAGTGCAGCTCTTGACCTAAACACCTCCTTGGAAATCCTGTCGACTGAAAGTTCCACCATGTCCCATGAGTTCTAACCCAGAGAGCAAACATTTAACTCATGGGGGAAATATTCACCCAAACAACAGCAGTGACACAATACCTCAAGGGGTCTAACCTGAAAACAGCTAAAAGTAAATTTATTCCCCCAACTCCCAAGTATTCTTCTCAGAGTCCCTCTATTTTCACCTAGTTAGGATGCTTGAAACTAACTTAGGCCATACCTGATTCATACTTACACTTGAATTTTCCATATCTAATTGATAACCTAAGTATTCTCAAATCATCTCCCAACTATGTCTCTACTCCATTCGGATGCCCTCTGGCCTACCTAGGGCTTCTAGCCTTCTTTTTTTTGTGGGTACATGGGGTTGACCTCAGGACCTTGCGCGCCAGCAGGCGCTGGTGCCGCGGAGTGATATCACCGCCCCTTTTTTCGTATGTGGGTTCCGGGAGTCGAACTCGGGCCCTTGCCAGGCAGGCGCTTACACCGCTGAGCCATCTCACCGGCCCTAGCTTTCTTTTTTCCTGACAATTGCAGCAGTTTTCTAACTCATTCCTGCTCTCGAGCTCACAAGCTAAAATCCGTCCTCATTCCCTGTCTTAGACTGATGTTTGGCATCTGACTCATAATCTGGACATGCTCATCTTTTGCCTAAAGCTTTCAAGTCCTCTTTTTTAGCTATGTAAGTAGTGTTCACAATGGTGCTCAGGAAGCCTTGAGGGTCACTGGAAGTATCTCAAATTGCTGTGTCAGGACTTGGAGGAGGAATGTGACCAATTTCTGGCTTTTCACTGCACTCTTAATCTGTACTTCACTGCTTAAAAAGAATAGTTCTACTTTTATCCTTTTATATACTTCAGTTCTACAGATGCATTTTATTTTGAGTAAAAGGATGGAGGAGGTAGAAAGCAAGGAGAGCACTGAATGTATTTTCAAGTCTAAAAGCCACCCGCCTAAGTGCCAATTTACTGGCCTCATCTCTTAAAATTCAGTACCTTTTAATTTATGCTCCATCATACTCATTTAGGCACTCACTTGATAAAAGAAAGATGGGTCTTATTGTTCTCTTGACCTCAAAAGAATATTAAATTTGAATTAGGCCAATTCTACTTGTTTTCCTTGGACTCATGCATCTGCTTTATGTTGCACAGTTGCTGCATAGAATTGAGATACAGAATTCTAATCTTTTTTGCTTTTCGTGTTCATTTCCAGGAGGTTGGCTATTTTCCCCTTGCTATTCAAAGCGATCCCATCCTTTTCATCAGTGTGGCAGGTGGCCTTGTAAAACTGAGCATCTGCAAGTCTTTCTAAGAGACCCTTTTGGGGGAGAGTGAGAGCTGGCATTTTGACCTGTTTGTTTGGCTATTTTTTTTTTTTTTCAAATTATCTTTCCGGATTACTTTTAACATGAACTACACAACTCTACATGTTAATTAACAAATATTTTCAAGTTAAGAAACTCGGCTGAATGGGAAACTGAATCTAAGACTAAGATAGTTTCCATTTGACTAAGTGCTATTCTAGATATAATATGCTTTTTCAAGAAGCATTCATTAATATGCATTTTAAGACTTAATTTGGAAACAGAGTCTGCCATTGATCGCCTCGCTGTTTACATTTTAGCAGTCTGCTGAGAGCACACTGGTAGACTCTTTTATAAGTTGCTTTTCCTTCTCTCTTCCTTCTTCATTAGCCTCAACACCTTCCTCTGGGATCTTTATTAAAAAGATCAAGAGTACAGGTTTTAGATTTCATAAATATTGCAGCAGCTCCATGCTCTTTGGAGAGTGGCTTCTTTAGACTGAAAGGTTTCCTAGGGGGCAGAGAGTGTTTCAAAGCCAACAAAGCAGAAAGAGTGAAACAAGAAGTTCTCTTCAGTAAATACACAAGCATGTTAGTGCATAGGTCAAATAAATAATTGTAATTATATAATAGATGCACAGTTCTTTTAAAAAATGTTTTTGCAAAATTATGAAGTGAAACATGCTGAAGTCTCTGGCCTACACAACTTGTGATGAGTGGGATAATTTAATCAGAATGCTAAAGGAGTTCCGTTAACCTTTTAAGAAATTGATCCCAACTATCATAAGTCTTTGGTGAGGAAATATTTCATTGTGCTGAAATCTGTATGTTTGGAAAAGCTGATAAGTGTTCTTATTTTTCTAATCTCACTGAGCCTCAAATATATAATATATAGAGATAGATATAGATATAGATATAGATAGATACAGACATGTGTTTAGGTGCTTGATGGGGAATGGGAAAAAAGTGGAAACAAGAAATTGTGTAATATTAAATGGTCAACAAAACAATATTATATATATATATATATATATATATATATATATATATATATATACATACATATATTTCATGACTGAACTTCTTTAGCTAACTTTTAGCATGTACGGTAGTTGGAAAATTGGTTAGAGAAGGCCTGATTAAACCATTTAGAAGTTTAGATAGCTCCTCTACAAGTAACTGAAACAAATAACTTAACTTTTCATTGTTTAATATGATAGCGTGGGTTAAATCCACAGTTTAAATTGGTGGCTGGTGAGAAGAAATACAGAGAAAGATTTACATGGCTCTGCTTTTCACCTTACAGTGTAGAGCACTGATTTTGTGTAGTATGATGTTTTGAAAACAAAAATAGAGAAAAGAACACAAGTGCCCAACATATCCTGTTCTTGCTCTGATGTTGGGGCAAAAATTAAGAATGGGAAATAAAACGTCCACTTCCCCTTCATCATTCCCACTCCAACTCCTAAGTAAAGGAAGCAGAAGCTTCTTGGTACCATTAGACCTGAAAAGGTGTTATGTGTCATGCTCATGCCTGGCATTCTCCAGGACCAAATCCTCTGATTTCCCAGGTACCTCAGAGCTTGTTGCAATTTAGAATAATTAAAATCATCTTCTTACCTCTAAAATTGCACACACACACCCAGACCTGCTGTTTATACCAGCGATAAGGGGAGGGAGCTCCAGCATCATTTAAAAACTCCTCTTTGGATTTTAATGCACAGCCACAGTTGAGAACCACTGCCCTGAAAACTATTTTATAACTGGTAGAGTAAGACATTTTTCTTAATCACAAGTTGTATTGCTAACTCTTAGTCTTTTCTTACTTTTTGTTGGTCTTAGAATGAGATCTAAGTTTTATCCAGTTTTCAAGCATATCCATTACCTCATGATTTTGTAACAATTCACCACTCACTTTATTTGTTCCAAGTATAAAGATTTTACTACAAACAACTTACTCTACTCACCCCAGCCTGTCTTACCTTTACTAATGTAGTTTTCCTTATCTGCATATATAGCTTTCACTTGTCTACACCATGTCATAAAATCCTATCCAATATCAATCACAACTCTTTTGTTCCCAATAAATTCCCACTTGTAATTTTTGCTGCACACTCTAGCACCTGATATCAGACTGCTTTGAGGGATTTAGTATTCAAAGAATTTCTTTGCAGTAAAGATTTATCGAGTATTCACAATGTTTCCCCACACCCGACCATTTCTGTCCTGCAAGAAAAGCCATACTCATGCCGTAGTGACAAACTGAAATTCCCAGTACAGTAGCTGAACAAACAGGAAGTTGTTTCTCACCCATGAAAACTTTATTGTGGAGCCCTCTGTGAAGTAGATGTGCTCATCTCATTGCTTGGGGATCCCAGGGAGTCAAACTCCGCTTCTTAAATGTCAAATGCATTGACACACTCATGATGCTTCTGAAAGATCACTGGCAAGAAATTGTCCCATGGCCCTGCCTAATTGGGTGGGTTCCTGGGATATATGGGGGACATGATATTTAGGGGGAAGGCAAATATCGCTGGTGTCTTTCAAATTCACAAACTCATTATCCTTTGCTACAGTTCTACAGCATTGAAAGAGGAATAGGTTGTATGTCTGTGGTTGTGATTATCATTATTATTATATATCTGTAGATGAAGACAGGTGAAGTTAGTTTAATGTCATCCAACTACTAGCATGGGGACTCCGACTTAAAATTTCATTCTCTTTAGACCATAAGCTTCTTTATGGCAGAGACTGTGTATTACCTTCATTTATTGGTAGAGGAAATAGCTGTTTAAAAAAAAAAAGGGCCGGTGAAATGGCTCAGTGGCATAAGCACCTGCCTGGCAAGCACGAAGGCCCGAGTTCGACTCCCGGAACCCACATACGAAAAAAGGGCCGGTGATATCGCTCAGTGGCACGGGTGCCTGCTGGCGCACAAGGTCCTGAGGTCGACCTCCGGTACCCACACACACACACAAAAAAACGGTTTGTTAAAATAGATAGATTCTACTTAAAATGCAATGTTGTCTTGCCTTTTATTTTTATTGTACGTCACATATTCCTAGGCAGGTAAGAAGTGAGGAGCACGTGAGTGAATGATCACTTATTTTTAATTAGGGTAATATCACTCCTTGTGTCTGAGTTCTACCTGTGCCGTTTGAGGTGCAGGGGAGGTATGAAGAGGAGAGGATGAAAAAATTAAAGACATGGCACAAAATGCTGACATGAACCCTTGGGTACAGGCTCCTATGTAGAGTACTGGTGGCTCTTATTATTGTCTTAAAATGTTAATTTACATTCTGTCAGACTATTGTTAATTTGAAACAAAATAAAATAAGTGAAGAGAATATTTTCCAGGGAGGGCTGAATCCACAAAGCTATGTTACAGTTCAAAGGTTTGGTCCCCCACACTTCTTAGACTGTGTTCCATGGGTGGTTTTAAGGGTTTTCCTCTCAGTAATTGCACTGAATAATGTGCCTGAAAGGCCGGAGTTCTGAAGGGACAGGATCAAGAAGGCATTTACTTGATGATCTGGGGATGGCAACACTCACAGTCTGATATCAGTAAAGGGGTCTGGGAGTTTTCAAGATTTTTCTCCACAATCCCCAAATTCTCTCTTGTTGCTGTCTTGAGGCCGAATTGCCGGTCAGACTGACTACCTGTAGCAGCATCTGTCGTCTGATGCAGCAGGACAAACAATCACGTGTAAGAGGGACATCTTGATCTACAGATAGGACGTTGGTCTTAGAGCCAGATGACTTTGACTTGCATCCAGGCACTTTGATATTTTCATTGTGTGAGTTTGGAGAATTTAAATAACTTCTCTGAATTTTTTCCCTCAATGGTATCTATTTTATAATAATTACAGAAGACCCAGGGATAATGCACACATCTTAGTTTTTGGTTTATAGATTATTTCAGTCGATAGGGTTGGTGAACAAACAAAGAAGGGCATATAATACAAGCAAAGGATGAGTAGCCTAATCCAATTTGGCATTGTTCTATTATGACAAAATTACAAATATATTTTTCTTCAAATCAATAATTTCAACTTTTAAAATAATTTTACTCTTTGTCTTGCAAGTGAATGATCCCAATATTTAAGTTGAGATTGGTGGTATAAGGAATCACTAATGGATATGATTATCTTAGTATGATTATATCATCAAATTCTGAGGTGTTCGGAGCTGCAAGTCTCTGTAAAACACATATTGACAATGCCCGCTGCTATCTTTTGATGCCACAGCACCTACTTTATATGTTTGTGTATGTGTTAATGTTCATATATGTCATGAGCTTATAGTTTTTTCACTTGAACACAAGAATTCCCATGTATTAAGAGCAGATAAGACATTTAGTATGCAATCAAATATTCAGGGACTCAAATGGGTGAATACTTATTTGAATCTATCTTTTTCATTCATTAATTCAGTCATGCAGTAAATGAATATATAATTAGTATCAGACACTCTTCTAGGCACTTGAGATACCTGTTCTTCAGTGAATTTTGGTAGTGCTTCCTGAGTATGTAAAGATTACATTCCATTTGGGGAAAATATCAGAAAATACAAGGCAGAAATAAAAAAACTATAATATTATATAATGTGTTTGAAAATGGTGAATGTTGTGTGAGGGGAAAAAAAGGACAAGAAGTGCAGGGAAAAGAGAATTTGGAATGACCTGAGGGATGGCATTGAGGAAAAAGCTTGTTGCATACAGTTGCCTGGGAACAACACAAGAGAAGGTAAGAATTCAGCAAATTGCTGAAAGAAATAGAGGTTCAGCTATGCAAATATATGGGAAAGAGAGTTCCAGGCAGAAGGAAAAGCCAAAATTGGCATATTCTAGGAATAGCAAAGAGCCTAATATGAGTAGAGAGAAATGAGGGGGTAAAGGGCAGTAGGGGGACACTAAAGTAAGGCGGGCAAGGGACAGATGGTGTAGGTAGGGTTCTGTTTAGTTTGTAAGGCATTTTTCCCCCATCTATCTATAAAATAATGAAAATAGATCACAAACATATGCAATATGATAACAATGAAATAGTAAGGAGAATAATGCACCCTCAAAGTTTGATAATTAAGTATTTATATGATTTTTCATTGTAAATTGCAACATTTTATGTTATAGAAAAAACTGGCATTAGAGTGAATTCTGTGTTGGCCATAAAGAGTAATAACGTTGGACTTTGTTTTTTTCCTGATCTATGAGTATAACGCATCTCTTGAGAAAAGAAGCCTCATAAGTTTCATAATTACAGTTTTAAATGGTAAGAATTATTCTTCACTTTTAAAAGAATCTCCTAAAATTCTGTTGTTTTTTAAAAAATCTGCTGTGGGGCCGGTGAGATGGCTCAGCGGCTTAAGCGCCTGCCCGGCAAGTGCGAGGGCCCGAGTTCGACTCCCGGAACCCACATACGAAAAAGGGGCCAGTGATATCGCTCAGCGGCACGGGCGCCTGCTGGCGAGCGAGGTCCTGAGGTCGACCCCTGGTACCCACAAAAAAAAAAAAAAAATCTGCTGTGTTTAAAATATATTTCTTCATAGTCAGGACTTAGTGGAAATGAGGAACATCTGGCCAACATCTTGCATCTCATAATCTATGATGCATGTAATAATTATTATTAATTTACATGGAGAATGTTCTGCTTCCCACATAAAATATATGTCCCTTCAGTCTTCTTTCTGAGGTCCTCTTTCATCTAATTTTAGTTCCTTGGGTTTTAAGTTGCTATCTACATTTAATGTCATCTACCTAGTTAGTACTTAATTTTTCTAATTTGAATTGATTCATTTTAAAATTATTCTTGTAAAGATTAATCTGATAAATCATCTGTATAACTCATGCTAGAATTACCAGTTACTTCTTAGAAAAATTTGAATGTCAAAGTGTTACAATAGATATGTTAATTCCTACAGCTTGTCTCATTTTAGTAATAAAGATACATGAAATATGTTGGTTATTCATTCTTGGTTAGCTGTGTTATCAACTAACAAGAAAATTTACAAATTTTAAAAAAGAGTATGTTCAGCTATAAATTCATAAAACCCTCATCTAATTTTGGGCACAAAGAAGATGATAGAAGAAAAAATTATAATTGCTACAGTACTGTTTAGGGTACAAGCACTTGCAGAAAAAGGATTCAGAAGATATAAATGTATCATTCCACCTATCATCATGGAAAAGAATTGGCTAATTTTAAGAATGGAGTTAAGTATTTAAAGGTATCAATATAGCATTTGTTTTAGTTATTTGTTGGTGTGTGACAAACCTCTCCAAATTTGGAAGGCCCAAAAGAAAAATAATCACTCATTTACTTTCAAGTTTTTAATCTGAAGGAGGTTCTGTTGCATGCCCAGAACTGTCCAACTTTGCTTGTATGGTTGTTATACTTAAGAGAATTAACTGTAAGAGCATAAAAAGGCTGATCATAACACTTTTTTTTTTATCTAAAATGGGATATATTTTTTGCATTTTAGATCTAAACCATCATATTCTGTCCCTGGCTCCCAAAGGGTCATACATTAGGGAAAATGTATTTAGTCTATTCCTCAGAGTTTTTAAAATCTTAACAGTTTGAGTATTGCTGAAAACTCCAAAGCCTCCCCTGAGACTCAAGGCAAACTCAAACTGTGGTCTTCTGTGAAAATCAAAAAGAAAGTTAAATACTTTCAGCATACTATAGCACGGAGTAAACACTCCCATTCTGAGAGAGAGGAACAGGAGGATAGAAGGGAATCAGAAAAAAGCAAGAATGAAACCCAGCAGGGTAAACATAAAATACTGTATATCCATGTCTGGCATCCAGGACACAGTGGTGAGATGTGATCTCCAAAGGGCTTGGACAGCCTTTCTCCTATGTCTTTGCTGGTTCTAGCCCCATGGCCTCTCATGTGGGCTTGTTCTTCTCACTGCCTATGGCTTTTCTCAGAAGATGGTCCATGTTCCTATTATCTCCAACTTCCTAGAGTTCATGAACTTAATTGTTCCATCATCCTGGAAAAAATGGCCACGTTTGCGTTCATGCGAGAAAGATGGCCATGGTTGTGTTTGTCACCAGATGTAGAATTCACAAACAAAAACAAAATTTTGCTAAATGCTTCTCTTTGAGAACTAAATTGTTTGCAAACAAAAGTACCACTGTAATTTCTTTATAATCATAGCATTGCATAACTTAAGCATTAATTTTCTTATATGATGCCCAAAATGTTTCAAGAATCCATCTCACATAATTGAAACCGATAATCTTATTTCCAAACACAGAACAATGTAGGTACTTGTTATGAAGGAGATTTATATAGGAATTTTGGAAAGGTGGAGATGGAATGGAGAAAAAAGCTTCAGTTTATGGGTTAATCTATGCCAATTGTTTGTAATTCATATGCAGGATTAAATTCAAAGCTTTTATTAAAGCAATAATAACACAGAGCTTCTAATATCATTACATATGTGTGTGTACCTATCTTTGCATTCCTACCTTTGAACAGAATTTTAAAAATTGTGCCTTTACTCTGACAAGGAGCAGACCTTCACTAGATAAATGTTAACATCTTAATTGACAACAGCATCAACTTTTCTGCTATTTCCTGTCTGCAGCAGCACACTCTCATTTCTTTACTCTCTAGGTGGTACCACTCAGTTTGGGATGGTTCAAATTTCTTTTTAATATGTTCACAAATATTCTTCATCTTATGTAATTCTTTTTCAGATAAAAGAGAAAATTATTTACTTCTTTTTGCCCATTTGATCACCAGAAATTTGCCCTCAAAATCTGCCTCTTCATATCCTTCATGATGTAAGAGATATAAAATTAATAATTCCTGGAAGTATATATTGAATTCTTAATGCTAGACACCATGTCACTTGCCTTTCATAGTTAACTATAGAATAGGTATCATGATTCCAGTTTTTCTAATAAAGTAACATGGGTAGACATAGAAGAGATGTAGCTTACTATGTCATTTACATCTTGTTTTAATATGATGGGGCTGTGATTTGTCTTTTCAAATAAACAGCTTTAGGTTTTATTGATTTCTTATATTCTATTTTCATTTCATTTATTTCTGCTTAAATGTTTATTTCTTTTCTTCTGTGTGTTTTAGGTTGAAATTTTTTTCTGTAGTTTTCTGAGTTATTATTGATTTACATTCTTTCTTCTTCTCCAGTATATGTACTTAATGTATAAATATCCCTCTAACTCTATCCTGTAACTTTTATCTGTCTTCTCATTCTGTAATTTTGACAGATTACATCTCATTTTCATTTGTTTCAAATATTTTTAAATTTTTATTAGTCCATGTTTGCAGTATGTAATGATTACATTTACTTTAGGGGATTGGTACATGTACATAACACATTTCAATTCCATTCTTTTTACCCCTCCACTTATGCCCTTTTATTTTTCCAGCATCAGATTTATTTATTTATCTTATAAGACCTTATAATTTTAATTATCATAATATATATTATATATATGTATATATTATATATATATATATATATATATATATATTATATATATATAACCTCCAGACTAATAGGTCAAAGAACATATAAAACATGTAATACAATGTACTAAGTCAACATATACTTTTAGATGCATTGTCCACACTGGATTACCTTTTTTCCTTTCTCTTTTTTCCTATTATCCATCTTTTATTTAAGACTTTATATATACATGAGTTTTTCATATAAGAGAAACCATGTGACATTTAAGTTTGTGTGTCTGAGTTACTTCCTTAAATTTATGCTGTCAGGTGCATACATTTCCCCACAAATGATTTAAGTTTATCCTTTTTGTGGCAGGGTAGTACTCCATGGTGTATAAATACCATATTTTTAATCCATTCATCAGTTGGTGGACGTATAGGCTGTTTCCAAGATTTAGTGATTATGAATTGTGCTGCTATAAACATGGGTATGCATACATCACTGTAATAGGATGTCTTTAACTCTTTTGGGAAGATACCTAGAAGGGGAATAGCTGGGTCAAATGAGATTTCTACTTTTAGTTTTTTGAGAACTCTCCATACTGATTTCCATAGTGGTTATATCAGTTTACACTTTGACCAACAGTGGAGAAGGGTTCCTTCCTCCCCACTGCCTCACCAGCATTTGTTATCAGTTGATTTCATAAAGGGAGCCATTCTTTCTGGAGTGAGATGGAATCTCAGTGTTGTTTAAATTTGCATTTCTCAAATGGCCAGCGATATTGAACTTTTTTTTATGTAATTATAGGGCGTTTATATTTCTTCATCTAAGAAATATCTATTCATTTTGGATGTTCATTTCTAAATTGAGTCTTTAAATTTGGGAGGTCTAATTGTTTTGAATTCTTCATACATTCTACATATTGGTCCGTTGTCTGAGGAGTATTTGGCAGAAGTTTATCCCATCCCGTATGTTGTCTCTTCACTCCGTTAGTGGTTTCCTTTGCTGTGCAGAGCTTTTTAATTTGATGTGATCCTATTTGTTGATTCTTGGTATTATTTCTTGTGCAACAGGGGTTTTGTTAAGAAAGTATTTGCCTATCCTTATGTCTTCAAGAGTTTCGCCTATTTTGTCTTCAACCAGATTGTTTTTGTTCTAATGTTTAGATATTTCATTTTAGTTTAGTGCATGGTGTGGGATGTGGGTCTATGTTCAATCTTTGGTATGTGTATAGCCAGTTTTCCAGCACCATTTTTAAAAGAGGCTATCTTTCCTCCAGTGAAGAGATTTGGCCCCTTTGTCAAAAATAACATAGCTGAGTGTGCCTGCAGTTGTTTCTTTTCCAGCATGAAAAGTTGAAGAAACAAGTCTTATTTCTATTGGGAATGGCAGTAGCAAAAGATGATCTTGTTCAAGCACAGTGGAGATTTTCAAATGCAGTCATTTTCAAATCACTTCTGCCTTCTCCTCTCATTTCCTTCAGGCTGCAAGCCTACTGAATGCTACCATCAACACTCAGGGTAGGATTTCCTCCCTCGTCTGGCCCGCCTTCCAATCATCTCTGGCAACACCTACAGATACACCCAAAAATATGCTTTAGTAAATTCCTAGGTGTTTCTTAAACCAGTCGACGTCTCATGATTAACAATCACAGATAATCACATATAATTCCTTATGACACTACAATAATTTATTTTACTGCCTGTATAATATAAGCACCCAATACATTACTATTATTATTGCAAACTAAGTGTTCTTTTAGGTCAACAAAGAATAAACATAATAAAATATTTCGTTCTATTTTTGTTTGTTCTTTCTGTGGTATACTTTCTTCTCTAAAATGGTCCCTTTTTTCATTTAGACCTGAGTTTGTAATCAAAATCATGCTGCTTTTCCTTAACAACTCCATCTAACATTTCTTGCAGTGTAGTTCTGTGGACAATGAGTTTTCTCAGTTTTTTTTTTTGTTTTTGTTTTTGTATGAGAAAGTATTTCTCTTTCCTGTTCTACAAATAATTTTACTGGATATAGAATTTTAGAATTTTTTCTTTAACATTTTAAAATTTCACTCCTTTCTTTTTTCTTGCATATTTTCTAATGTGAAATTCATTGTTAATTCTTATCCTTTTCTTTCTGTATAGTGAAGGCATTTTTTTTCTCTTTAACTTCTTTCAGAATTTCCTTTTTGTTTTTCTGAGGTTTGACTTTTCATTTTTTAATCATTATCACTTAATTTGCTTGGTGTCCTTGGAAATTCCTGAATTTGTGGTTTGGTGCCTGTCATTAAAGTTAAATGGTTCACAGCAATTGTAACTTTGAATAATTCTTCTGCTTTCTTTCTTTCTTTTATAATCCAATTACACTTGTTTCATAACTTTTGGAATATTTTTAGTTTTTGATGTACTGCTCTTTTTTCTTCCTTTCATTTTTCTCTCAGCATTTCAATTTTGGATGTCTCTAGTAGTATTTATTCCAGCTCCCTAATTCTGTCCCAGTTGTTTTAGTCTACTAGTGCGACTTCCAAAGGGATTATTTACTTCTATTATAATATTTTGATTTTTATTATTTCTTTTAGATTGTTTCTTAAAATTTCCTTCTTTGCTTATATTACCCATCTGTTTTTACATGTTGTCTACTTTTCTATGACAGCCCTTGGCTTATTAATCATAGTTATTTAAAATTCCTTGTCTAACACAGTAATATATCACTTAACAATGAGGATTTGTTCTGAAACATGTTATTAGAAAATTTTTGTCATTGTGTGAACATCATAGAGTATACTTACACAAACCTAGCTGGTATAGCCTACTATCTACGCTAGATTGTAAAGTATAATCTATTACTCCTGGACTACAAACTTGTGTAACATGCTACTATACAGAATACTATAGGGAGTTGTAACAAAACAGTATTTGTGTATCTAAATATATATAAGGTATCATAAAAATGCTAGACAATAGGTATTTTTCTATTCCATTATAATCTTACGGGACCACAATTATATATGCAGTCCATCTTTTACCAAAATACCTTTAGGTGGTCCATAAGTGTAATTTCAATATGTGTTACAGCTTAATTAAGTTCTGATATCTGCTTTGGTTCTTCAGCTTGCACTGCATTTTTTTCTTGCCTTTTTGGATACTTAGTGATATTTTCCTGAAAACTGGCCATGTTGTAGTGGATAAAAAGAAGTGAAGTAAATATGGCTTTAGTGTGAAGTTTTATGTTACTATAGATACGAGTTGATTGAGATTAAATATTTTTCTATACATGTAAGTGTCTTTGTTTTTGTTTCTTTTTTAATGACAAAATTGCACTAAATTCTTCTCAAAGAGAGTCTGTGTTTCACAGCTCTTTTAGCTATAATCTACTGTTGTTATACTTGACTCTTGTTGGTATGGTAGTAAAGTTTAAGGAAGGAAAAAAATCTCTCATCTTATGATTTTAGAGAAACTATGTTTCTGGGTGAGGATCTTCAGTAGTTTATATAGTATAGATTTTTCCCTTAGATGAATCAAGAAGGCTAGGATGAGAAGACTGGCAATGGGAAAAATGGAATGGGAAAAATGCTCTTCCCATAGCTAAAGTAAGGTTTTGGTCATCTTTTTCCTTGGAAATTAGATGTGTGTTATGGAAATATTTTGGCTTATTTTACTGTGACTACACCTACTGTCCTCTTCCAAGACCCATAGGCAATCCCGCTGAAATTTTCAACGTGAAAATTTTGTGAATTCCCTCTTTATAAGGGTTGTTCCCAATAGTTTCTCACTTTCATGATAGTCCACTCTCAGCCACCAAGAATTCATCAAAATAATTATTTAACTGTTTCCATAGGTTGTTGTCTAAGTAAAAATATCTTGTATGTCTGTCTTAGTCACTTCTTTGTCATTGAGACACAATACCCCAAATCCACAATTTAAAGAAGAAATGGTTTGGGGCCGGTGAGATGGCTCAGCGGCGTAAGCGCCTGCCTGGCAAGCGCGAGGGCCCGAGTTCGACTCCCGGATCCCACATACGAAAAAAGGGCCGGTGATATTGCTCAGTGGCACGGGTGCCGGCTGGCGCGCCAGGCCCTGAGGTCGACCCCCCGGTACCCACAAAAAAAAAAAATAAAGAAGAAATGGTTTATTTGGACTCATAGTTTCAGAACTTTAAATCTGTGGTCAGCTGGCTCCAAGCAGAAAATACATGATGGCAGGGCCTGGTGGAGGAAAGCTACTTACATGATGGCAACCTGTCAGCAGAGAGAGAAGGGAAGAGCCGGCGAGGAAGATATACCCTTCAGGTCACACCCCAGTGGCCCACCTATAATTAGGCCCTACCTCCTAACAAGCTGGCTATGAACTCATTAAGGAATAAATTCACTGATGAGTATGGCACCGCTATGACCTAATCAACTTTCAAACATGTGAGGCTAAGGGGGGATGCCCTAGATCTAAAGCCATAATTCTGCCTGAGACCTCATATTAATCAACTTCCCCCTTATCAGAACACACATTGTGACACCCATGATTTAAAAGAATGAGAGGTTTAATTCAGCTCACAGTGTCAGATTTTGTCCGTGGTCAGCAGGCTCCAAGTCAGGAACATTATGGTAGAAGGGCATAATAGAGCAAAGCTGCTCAGTTCATGGTGGCCAGAAGCAGAGTGTGGGAACAGTGTCAGAGAGCAAGAGGCCAGTGGCCAGATATAGTACCCAAGTTCACATCTCCATGGCCCACTAAGGCAAACCCACCAATTACCTGCATAGTACCCAGTCCAGTCAAGTTGATACAGTCAAGCTTAACCATCATACCCCCCATTATCAAGCTGACACCTAAACACATCTCTTTAAATCAAGCTTACTCTCCAAATAAATACAAGTTGTTTATAATTCCACTTAACATGATACAACTATCTTGAGTACAACAAAAATGCAATAATCCCTTTCCCAAAGTTCAACAATTCCAACATTTCTACAAAGTCCAAATCTTTTCTGAGACTCAATGAAACCTCTTAGTTATAAACTTCTGTAAAAATCAAAAACAAGTTACATAATCCCAAGGTACAATGGCACAGGGTAAACATTCCCACTTCAAAAGAGAGGAATAAGAGGATAGAAAATAATTGGACCAAAAAGGACCGGTATCCAGCAGGGCAAACGTTAAGCCTTACCACTCTATATCCAGCATAGAGACGGAGGTGTGAATTCTAGAGGGCTTAGGCAATCTCAACCCTATGGCTTTGCCTATTGGAGCCCACAAGACCCATCTCTCTTGGGCTGGCTCCGCCCACTGCCTGTGGCTTTCCTTAGCAGATGTTCCCTGTTCTTGTATTTTTATGTTCCTGGAGTCTCTACTGCACATTTGCCTTCATTCTCACAGCTTCATTCACTGCCCTGTCACAGGTTCCTTGGTGGCCTCCCACACCTTTTTTGAATTCTGAGTGAAAATCTCCACGATCACGCAACTCTTACATCCTGCATGCCAGTAAAACCTGTACCACACGGATAATGGGAAAGCTGCTGTCAGTGCAGGCGGCAGACAGGCACCTTTGGACCACACCTTAATGACTCTAATCCATTCGGCAGCCACAAATCCTTTGATGCCACTTTACATGTGGTTCCTTTGGGCCACACTAAGTATTTCGGTTTTTTTCTGTTCTGCCTGACTGCAGTGAGAAAATGTGGCTTATCTTAATATTACATCAAAGTTATTTTATTTGCAAACCTGATACACTCTAGAGTCTCCTTGCTTTGAATTCAAATTGCTCTAATAAACATATCTGAGATGGGTGAATAGTCAAGTACGTAAAAGAGAAAGGTGAATTATGTCAAAAGAAGAAAAGAGAAGACAGGTAGGACAAAGCTGTCCATTTAAATGGGTCATTAAAAGAAGGCACAGTGTGACTGTATGACTCCAAGACAGCATCTGGGGGTGGGTTTATAAACTCTGGCAGAACGGCCAAGTTAGGCCTACTTATATTTAGATTAACTTTGCAATTCTAATGCCTAACCTTTTCCTTCTCTGTCTCTCTCTCTTTCAGATTCTGGAGTGAGCTCAGAGGTCTACATTCTTGTTCCTTTTTATTAGAGGAGTGCTTTAATCAGGGTTAATTCTTTCTTCTTAAAAATTAAATATGAGATCATAATTTTCACCCATCAGCTAAACATTTGGTATGAATAATACAATTTTCATAAGTATGTTGCAACAAATACACACCTGTCACTATTTCTGCTTGTTTGTTGCTTCTGAGTTTGAGGTAACTAATTTCCTTTTAGTTATTAATACAGAAAAATCTGAAAATATTATAGTTTGTCCTCTAATAATAATAGTTGTTGAGGGAAAGATTTTCTCTTCTATGACTATTTATTCCTGAACGACTACAGTCTTATTTACTTTCTTGTTGCTGGAACAAAATGCTCAACACCCAGAAGTTAAAGGAGGAAAGGTTTATTTCAGCTCACAGCTTGTAGAGGTTTTTTTTTTTTTTTTTTTGTGGTACCGGGGGTCGACCTCAGGACCTCATGCTTGGAAACAGGTGCTTGTGCCGCTGAGCGATATCACTGGCCCTTTTTGCATATGTGGGTTCCAGGAGTCGAACTCGGGCCCTTGCACTTGCCAGGCAGGCGCTTACGCCACTGAGCCATCTCACCGGCCCGCTTGTAGAGGTTTTGGTCCACAGTCGGCTGGCTCCAAGGAAGGGTGGTATTTCAGAGGGGCATTGCAGAGGAAAAATAGTTCATGGCATGGCAGGCAGGAGGCAGGGAGACTTCTTTCTTCTTTCTCTCTTTATTCCATCCAGGCTGCAAGCCTACTGGTTAGTGCCACTCACACCCAGGGTGGGTCTTCTCTCTTTAGTAAGTCTGCCATCCACACCTAGAGCTGTGCTGAACCAATCAGTAGTCTAAGCCAGTATCACATGCCCATGATCCATATCACACACCCATGACCAGCCATCTCCCAAAAGCTCCACCTCTGAGTGCATGAGGCTTTGGAGGGACGTCTAGATAGAAGCCATAACAATTACTCTTTTTTTGTTTTTTGCTTTCTTTCCCAAATGAGTACTTGTTTACCATGTTGTTTTGTTTTGTTTTTCCTTTTTCATGATGGCAAGGAAGAGATCCTTCGGTTTTCAGGACTGCCTTTAAAAGTGGCACAGACATACTTTTCTTAGGTGTCATACTGCAGTAGTTATTAACCTTTCTTGGGGGTCCACAGATGCCTCTCACAACTCGATGCAAGCTGAGAGATTCATTACAAAAAATGCATAGACCGTACATTTTGCATACACAGTAATTTCAAGAGATTTCACTCTTTTAAAGACAGCAAAGTCTTCTGATCTTCAGATGAAAAACGCTTAACATATGTTTACATCTCATAAGTGACTATTGCTTTACAAGAAGTGCACTGGGTTGGTCCACTTTGTAATGGAGTATGTTTCGCTTGATTCAACTCTCTTTATCGGTACATGGCAATGTTCTTGTGGACTTTATAGGGAAGCTAGTAGGATCTGTTGAAAATAACTGGACTCACTGTGTGCAATAAGAATGGTACTCAATTTACCATATGTATGTATCTATATGATTTATAAAGGGCATTCTAGGCTCCTTTGCTAAGGATCTAGTCATAATCATTAATTAATGTAACTAAGGAAATGAATTATCTGGTTACAATTGGAATCCTTTGTTTCTCTCTGTGTGATCCTATATGCACTGGGAGGTTGACGTTTGGCCAGATTTTGCTCAAAATACAGGGGTGGACAGCTGATAATTGATTTTTTGAAGAAGGCTTTTCTTCCCCCTAATATGCTTAACAGTGTTGTGACTATGGCAGGGTGAAAATGCAGCTCTGTATCTTTTTAACTTGAGTTCACTATTTTGATGTCTGTGCTCCTCAAGATAACTATTTAGGGCTCGACACAGTGGTATGTTTCTATAATACAAGCTTTCTGGGAGGCTGAGGCAGGAGGATTGCAAATTAGAGCCTAGCTTGGGCAACTTAGTGACTTAGTGAGACTCTGTCTCAGAATAAATAATGTTAAAGAAGGAGGGGTGGAGCCAAAGACTGCTGTGAAGCTTGATCCCTGAGCACTGCCAAAACAAACAAACAAACAAACGCATCCATAAAATAACCCTTTACCTCTAGAAAAAGGTATCCAGAAGACACATGGCTATCCCGAGCAGGGAAGAAGTGATTCTCCATGTGCCTGTATGACAGTGGTCAAGAAGCAGCAATTTCATTTCAGCAGACAAACACCAAGATGATGCTATCGATCCTAGTGAGCTAAGGGTAAACTAAGTTTTTATGAATCAATTCTTTGAGTATACGCACATGCATCTATCCTAGTAGTTTGAATGTACCAATGTAGTCAGCATCTATCTAGTTAGCTCTCTCCTGCTTATGCAAATTAGGCTGTTATTTGAAAAAGTGTTTGATGAAGACATCTACAATTTGTGAAGGGGGAGATAATATGCATGTGATTGGTATGAACTAATTAAATTGCAATGTCTCAGCTATTGTTTGCCAGTTATTTAATGAGTAAGAGGAATGCCATCATGCTACTTTATCATGTGACAGGTTTTCATCAACATAAAGAAGACATGTTACAATTCTCTGTGTTTCATCATGCCCATTGTGTAATTCCTCTGTATCAGGAGACGATAAAGTGATTACATAGTGCTAAGAATACATGATTTGGAATTAAAAAACAAAAGAGAAAAAAATCTATGATTGGAGTCCTCTGTCAGACACTAATTCGCTGTGAGATCTTTGTTGACCCCAGTATCTAATCCTGTGAAAAGGGATAATAACAAGATTTACTTCATTCAGTTGCTAGAAATTAACCAAGAGAATACATGTGAGGGGCTTTGCTGAGTGCGTGGTTTAGGACCTGTTTAATAAAGGAAAGGGATGCTCATGGCTGCTGCATTGCCTTCTGAGTTAGTACTTCTCACCTAGAGCTAATTACGGATTTGAAGATCTTTAGTGTTAAGGGACAGTCACTCTTACAATTTAAACCTAGCTTTACAAAGCCTTCAAAGAAAGTATCTTCATTTCTTGTTTGTTTCTATAAACAGACTAAAACCAGCATCATTTTCTCTTTGGAATCTTACTTGCTAGCATTCTCATCCATGTCTGGAATGGTCTCCACTATTTTAGTAGAACCTTCTTTGTTTAGCTTGTTCATTTAAGCAGCCTACTTAGTGAGGCATATTTTGCCTTGAGTGTTAATTTCTTCCTCCATTCTCTCTGAAATGGATCCAATTTGCAGAGATCCTTGTCTCAATGACTCAATAGTTGCTTTCTTGACATAATTCCAGGCACAGGTTAGAGCTTCCATATGTTTTTTTTTCCTTCTTTTTTAAATAAACCCAGTGTGTTGACACTTCCTGTAGATATTTTGTCCATTTTATTATAGATATTTGTATAAATATTCTAAATAATTTTAAATCAAAGTAGGGACCAAGATTAAGCCTACTTTGTAAGCACAAATATTAACAACATCTGTGAGGTGTGCTTATGCAAACCCAGTGAAGTAACCAATGAAGGCCATGCTATTTTTGATTCCCGTAGCATCTAGCTTTTAAGGTCAACAAAATGTTCTTAACTATTCTCTTAGGCCATGAGCTTCTTTATTTCCTTAGGATAATTTCATTTTGCTTTGATATTTTCCCATATACCTTTTTAAAATAAATGGCATTCTATGAGTATGTATTGACAATTCCAGCCAGAAAAATAATTTTCTTATCAATTCAGTAATTTTTCCAAATCCCACATACCAAATCTCATTTGAATCTCCTTTTCTTTGCTCCATGGAATGTTAAACATTTCCCTGTGATATGAATGGGCTGTGCTTTTGTATTATACTTTCAGCTTAGCTTATTATATCTATAGACAGTTTAAATGTTATTTTAAGAAATATAATACTTGATGCTTACTAATCTTTCATAAATGATATCATGTGCAGATTTTATTCTGTTCAATATTCACATCTTTCATAGTTTGTCCTTTCTTGCATATTAACTAGTTAATTCTTCTACCATTTCAAGAAAATGTTATTTTTTAAATGAAGAAATTAAAGAACCAAAAAGTGCAATAGTTCCCCATAGTCTTAGATGGACTAAATATTTAGAACAGAGGTTTATAGTCAGGACTCCTGATTTGAAAGCCTTTCCTCTTTCTACTACACAACACTAAACTCATAAGAATGAAATTTATGTGGCTAGGACTAGTCTGCAGAATCGCAGATGACTGAGTGACTTTGAACAGGCACTTCTATTAAAATCTGCCCCTCCTATCACTGTCACTAATCTGGTAAGAATGCCATATCTATATCTATCTATCTCTATCTCTATCTATCTATCATCTATCTATCTATCTATCTATCTATCTATCTATCTATCTATCATCTATCTATCTATCTATCTATCTATCTATCTATCTATCTATATCTATCATTGTCATTTCTTCATGATAGTAATGTTAAAAATAACATTTCCAGCAGTGTTGTTCTAATAATCTATGGCGTAACAGCTATCTTTATTTTAATGCTTTCTGTGCTCTGAAGAAAAAGCGCAGGCTTTTATATATCATGATATCTCTGTTATTGTTTTCAACTCTTGGTTTAGTGCTTATAAATTACCTATATCATGTGTCTGTAGGGTTGTATATTATGAGTATATGTGTATGTATATGTGAGAGAAAAGAGACACACAGAGAGATTTTATTTAAGGCATTAACTTCATGTGATTATGGGAGTTCAAGGGCAAAATCTGTGGTGCAGACTGGTAGACCAGAAAGCAGGGAAATGGTGAGGTTGCAGTCTCCAGTTTGAAGTCAGAATCCCTTCTTTCAAGGGACTTCATTCTTTTTCTCTTAAAGCCATCAACTAATTGGATGAGCCCCACCCTTTCATATGGAGGATAATCTCCAAGTCTGTTGATTTAAATTTAGTTATACCTAACTAAATTTAAATTTAAAAATTTAATTATAGGCTTCTCAAGATGGCGGATGAGTAAGAAGCAGGTAACGAAACTCTCTCTAAAAGTTACCATTGGAACACGAGAATATAGCGACCCGGAAAGCGCAGGGGGGGGGGAGATGCCTCCCCGAAACCCAGAGAAGTTCTGAAGCGCAATCTGGGACCCCCGGCACCAGTGACGGGTGACTTCCAACAAAGAAGACGGAAAGAAGGAGCAGACCGCGCGCGCGCACCTTCTAATATCCCGGGAGTTGGAGCGCCGGCGGAGGCTCAATTCTACGGACACACGGTGGCAGTGGGCGCCCAGGGAGCCCCCACGGAGGATCCTGAGACAGCGGCGGGGCAGGGGAGCGGCGGAGAACGGCGCTGACCGGCGGTGAGTGTCTCTCAGCCACAGCTGCCCCGCGCCAGAGAGCGACCGGCCGGGCGCCATTGTGGGGGGTGCGGCGAAAATCAGAGTGGCTCGGAAACAGCTCTGGGAACTTGTGCTCCGGACAGGACAGCACGGGGCCTCTCAGTTGAGCCCACGAAAGTGTGCTGAGGTCAGCAGGTGAACGAGACTGGACTCTCAGCCACACCTGTCCCGTGCCAGAGAGCGACCGGCCGGGCGCCATTGTGGGGGGTGTGGCGAAACTCAGAGCGGCTCGGAAACTGCTCTGGGAACTTGTGCTCCGGACAGGGCAGCACAGGGCCTCTCAATTGAGCCCACGAAAGTGTGCTGAGGTCAACAGGCGAACGAGACTGGACTCACAGCCACACCTGTCCCGCGCCAGAGAGCGACTGGCCCGGCGCCATTGTGGGGGGCGTGGCGAAAAACCAGAGCGGCGGGAACCAGTGCAGGGAATCCGTGCTCGGACAGCGCGCTGAGCCTCTCAGGCCCAGGGATCGTGAAAGGGCGCTGAGAGCGGAGGCGAGCTAGACTGGTCTCTACCTGAAAGTACGCGCCTCTGCTCACCGCCCGCCAGAGGGCGCTCCTGGCTTACTGGGACTGACCTGCACAGAACAGGACTCTGTCACAAGGTACCTGCCTACAACAGAGTCAACACCTGGAACTGATTCTTTTTATTTATTTATTTTTTTTTCTTATTTTTATTTTTTTTTTATTATTTTTTTTCTTCTCACTGATTTGTTTTTTGTTCTGGCGAAGGGTTTTTTTGTTTTTGTTTTGTTTTGTTTTGTTTTTTGGTGGGGTTTTATTTTTGATCTGTCTGTTTTATTGCTTTTATCTTCGTTATTGTTTCTGTATGTGTATTTGCTCTTTCCTTCATTATTCTCTCTGGTTTTTTATATGAGTGTAAACAGCGCCTCTAACTTCTTTGTGATTGTGGTCATGATCTGTTCTTCCTTTTATCCCTTCCTTCTCTTTTTACCACCTGTTCTCTGCACTAGTGTCCCAATTTTAGTGGGATCCCTCTTGGTCCTCTAACCTTACATCTAATTCCTTCCTCTTCTCCCAATACTCTATTTCCTCCTTAACTCATTTTAAATTTAAACTCCTCAGGGAAAAATTGACATACATAGGACTTGTATACTGCATATAATTTTTCTGGTGTGTTTTA
Organism: Erethizon dorsatum; assembly: GCA_028451465.1. Classification (NCBI taxonomy): domain Eukaryota; kingdom Metazoa; phylum Chordata; class Mammalia; order Rodentia; family Erethizontidae; genus Erethizon; species Erethizon dorsatum. The sequence goes on along the minus strand of CM051835.1, from coordinate 25,687,320 downwards.
GATTTTGTTATATAACCGCAACTCTATACAGCTAAAAGTGGTAAATAACTGGTTAGCTCAGTCTGTCATTTTCTAGGCTGTGTTTGATGCTTTAGTTAACATTATAGCCAAATGTGAAATAATTGTTCTAAACATCTTTCCTTCCTGATATTTCATGATTGAGATTGACTAAGGGACACAGAAAATACAGTGGCACAGTACCAAAGAATCAAGGACTGGGCCAAACAGGTAGCAACTTCGCATACCCAACGAATTGAAGAGGTAGGATCTGGCAGAAAGCTTAAAACATAAAAGCAAGCTCCACTTGGAAGATACTGCAGAGAAGTAGTCATCTTCTAAAGATCTTAAACACTAGCAATAAAGTAACCTACTATAGGTAATTTGCAAACATCACCCCAGGAATTAAAGAAAGAAAAAATGAGACGACACTTAAACAAGATGCAACCCCACACATCCAATTCACCAAAGGCAAACCTAGGGAGCAACGAGGTGGGACAATCCGAAAGCCACCCACCTGGCCTATCTGAAGTGGTAACAACAAAGCAACTGAATGAGGTTCTGGAAAAAATTAAAACAGAAATAATCTCACAGATAACTGCAGAGATAATGTCTACAACGAAGACCATGCTTAAGGACACTATAGCTGATACAGACAAAAAAATAGATGAACTTAAGAAAACTATAGAAACCATGAATGCTCAGCATAGGAAAGAAATGGAATCCATAAGGCAGATTCAAGCAGATATCCAAGAGATAAAAAATTCCATTGAAAGTATTTGTAGCAGAATAAGCCAATGCGAGGACAGGATCTCAGATATAGAAGATAGGCTTGCAATTAGTGATCATGAAATGGAAAAATTCTTAAAAATAGCAAGGGACCATGAAAAATCAATTCAGCAGCTGCTAGATGACTCAAAGATAAACAACTTAAGAATAATTGGAATAAATGAAAAAGCAGGAGATAACATCAACGACATTAAAACCTTGTTCAAAGACATAATCAGGGAGAACTTTCCTGGAAGAGAAAAGGAATTTGACACCTCTATAAGTGAAGCTTTCAGAACACCAACTAGACATGATCAAAAAAAAAACTTCAGCCAGACATATTATAGTCAAGATCCCAGAAATTCAACAGAAGGGCAAAATCTTAAAAGCTGTTAGGGAGAAGAGACAAATCACCTATGAAGGAAAACCCATCAGAATCACAGCTGACTTTTCAGCACAAACCCTCAATTCAAGAAGAGCTTGGAATGATGTATTGCAAGCTCTAAAGGAAAATAATTTTCAGCCCAGATTGATGTACCCTGCAAAACTATCTTTCAAAATTGATGGAGAAATAAAATACTTTCATGACAAAGAACATCTGAGAAAATTTATGACCACCAAACCATCACTCCAAAACGTTCTGAAGGACATTCTAGAAAGAGATAGGAACCCCAACAGAAGGAATCCACCAGGCAGGGCAAATAATTAAATAGCCGGAAAGCGGAAAAACTAAGAGTGGGAACCAACAACAGGAAAATATCATGACAAGTCAATACATATCAGTTTTAACCATCAATGTTAACGGTCTCAATTCACCAATCAAAAGGCACAGACTGGCGAAATGGATCAAGAAGCAAGATCCAACAATATGCTGTATACAAGAAACACATTTAATCCAGAAAGAAATTCATAGACTGAAAGTCAAAGGATGGAAAACAATACTCCATGCCACAGGAACCCAGAAAAAAGCAGGGGTAGCTATTCTTTTTGCAGACAAAGTGAACTTCAAGCCAAGAAGGATTCAGAGAGATAAAGACGGTCATTACATCCTGGTAAAGGGAACAATCCAAGAGGAAGAGATAATGATCATAAATATATATGCGTCAAATACCAATGCACCCAGCTATATAAAACAAGTACTAAAGGACATGAAAAATCAAATAAGCACTAATACAATTATATTGGGAGATCTCAATACTCCACTGTCACAAAAAGATAGATCAACTGGACAGAAAATCAATAATGAAATAGTAGAACTGAACCAAACTTTTGAACAAATGGACTCAGTAGATGTCTACAGAGTGTTCCACCCCACAACATCAGAATACACATTCTTCTCAGCTGCACATGGGACGTTCTCCAAAATAGACCACATACTAGCTCATAAAACCTGCTTAAATAAATGCAAAGGAATTGAAATTATCCCATGCATATTATCAGACCATAGTGCAATGAAATTGGAAATCAATGGCAAAAGATCCCACAAAAACTCCCTAAACACATGGAAATTAAACAGCATCCTCCTGAACAACCAATGGGTCACAGATGAAATTAAAGAAGAAATTAGTCACTTTCTACAACTGAATGATAATGACAGTACAACATACCGGAACTTATGGGATACAATGAAAGCAGTCCTAAGAGGGAAATTTATAGCATTAAATACTTATATCAGGAAAATAGAGCAAGCGCAAATAAACAACTTAAGGGTGAACCTCGAGCTTCTAGAAAAAGAAGAGCAGGTTAAGCCAAAAGCCCGTACAAGGGAGGAAATTATAAAGATCAGAGCAGAAATTAACGTATTGGAGAATAAAAAAACAATACAAAGAATCAATGAAGCAAAAAGTTGGTTCTTTGAAAGAATAAATAAGATTGACAAACCCTTATCCAACATTATTAAAAAAAGAAAAGAAAAGACTCAAATCCATGCAATTGAAAATGAAAAGGGTGATATCACGACAGACCCTGCAGAAATCCAGAAGATCATCTATACCTATTTTGAAAATTTATATTCTACTAAGATGGAAAATGCAGAAGAAATGGACAGATTCCTAGATTCGTATGAATTACCAAAGCTAAATCAAGAAGATTTAAAAATCCTAAATAAACCAATATCAACCAGTGAAATTGAAGATGTAATTAAAAACCTCCCAACAAAGAAAAGTCCAGGCCCTGATGGATTCACTGCCGAATTCTACAAGAAATTTAGAGAAGACCTAACGCCCCTACTTCTCAAACTTTTTAATGAAATTGAAAGGGAAGCAATACTCCCAAATTCATTCCTGGAAGCAAGCATTACCCTGATACCAAAACCAGAGAAGGACCCAACTAAGAAAGAGAACTACAGGCCAATCTCCCTAATGAACATAGATGCAAAAATCCTTAATAAGATACTGGCAAACAGAATCCAACAAATCATCAAGAAGATTATACACCATGACCAAGTTGGATTCATCCCAGGGATGCAGGGATGGTTCAACATACGTAAATCAATAAATGTAATACAGCATATTAACAGAACCAAAGACAAAAATCACATGATCATCTCAATAGATGCAGAAAAAGCTTTTGACAAAGTCCAGCACCTTTTCATGATAAAAACCCTACAGAAAATTGGAATAGAGGGTCTTTATCTCAATCTGGTAAAAGCTATCTATGACAAACCAACAGCCAATATCATACTAAATGGCCAAAAACTGAAAGCCTTCCCTCTAAAATCAGGAACAAGACAAGGATGTCCACTGTCCCCACTCTTATTCAACATAGTTCTGGAAACATTAGCCAGAGCGATTAGACAAGAGAAAGAAATAAAAGGAATAATGATTGGAAAGGAAGAAGTTAAATTATCATTATTTGCAGATGACATGATACTCTACACAGAAGACCCCAAAAACTCCACTAAAAAACTGCTAGATTTGATAAGCAAATTCAGTAGTGTAGCTGGATACAAAGTCAATACTCAAAAGTCAATAGCCTTCCTGTACACAAATAACAAACTTACTGAAAGAGAAATTAGGGAAACAATACCTTTCACAATAACATCCAAAAAAATGAAATACCTAGGAATCAACCTCACGAAGGATGTAAAAGACCTCTATACTGAAAACTACAGTACTCTGAAAAAGGAGATTGAAGAGGATATCAGAAAATGGAAAGATATCCCTTGCTCCTGGATAGGAAGAACCAGTATAGTGAAAATGGCCATACTTCCAAAATTGTTATACAGATTTAATGAATTCCAATCAAAATTCCAACAGCATATCTCACAGAATTAGAGAAAACAATCCTAAAATTCATTTGGAATCAGAAGAGACCTAGAATACCAAAGGCAATTCTGGGCAACAAAGGCAAGGCAGGGGGCATCACAATCCCCGACTTGAAATTATACTATAAAGCTACTGTGATAAAAACAGTGTGGTACTGGCAAAAAAACAGACCTGAAGATCAATGGAACAGATTAGAAGATGCTGAAACAACCCCAGACATACTAAGCCACCTTATCTTTGACAAAGGTGCCAAACACATTCGCTGGAAGAAAGATAGCCTCTTTAATAAATGGTGCTGGAAAAACTGGCTCTACACATGCCAAAGATTAAAACTAGACCCATATCTTTCACCATGCACTAAACTAAATTCAAAATGGATCAGAGATCTAAATATTAAAACAGAAACATTAAATCTGCTGGAAGGTAGGATAGGTAAAACCCTTGGAGACATTGGTGTAGGCAAAGACTTTATGAATAAAAACTCAACCACACGGGAACTATCCCAAAGAATCAATAACTGGGATCTCATCTTATTAAAAAGCTTTTGCACAGCAAGAGAAACCACCAACAGAGTGAAGAGACAACCCACAATGTGGGAAAAAATGTTTGCCAGCTGTTCCTCAGACAAAGGATTACTATCGAGAACATATAAAGAACTCAAAAAAATCAGACCTCCCAAATTTAAAGACCCACTCCAAAAATGGGCATCTGAGATGAATACACATTTCTCAGATGAAGAAATACTAATGGCAAATAAATATACAAAAAAATGTGCAACATCACTAGTCATTCGAGAGATGCAAATTAAAACAACACTGAGATACCATCTCACCCCAGAAAGAATGGCTACTATAAAGAAATCAACTAATAACAAATGCTGGAGGGGCTGTGGGGAAAAAGGAACCCTTCTCCACTGTTGGTGGGAGTGTCGACTGGTACAGCCACTGTGGAAGTCAGTGTGGAGATTCCTCAAAAAGCTAGGGTTGGAGGTCCCATTTGACCCAGCTATTCCCCTTCTGGGCATCTTCCCAGAAGAATTAAAAACATCATACCACAGCGATATATGTGCACCCATGTTTATAGCAGCACAATTTGTAATAGCCAGATCTTGGAAACAACACAAATGCCCATCAACTGAGGAATGGATAAGAAAGATGTGGTATTTTTATACAATGGAGTACTATTCAGCCATTAAGAAGGATAAACTGGAGACTTTTATAGGTAAATGGATGCAACTTGAGAAAATACTCATAAGTGAAATAAACCAGAAGCACATGTGTAAGCATCGTATTGTCTCTCTAGTATGAGAAACTGAAAGAGTAAATAAGATCCAAAATGTACAATAGACATGGTGAATCAAAAAGAAACTGGTCAAAAGGAAAGAGAGACTGGAATAGGGAAAAGAAAGAAGGGAAAGGGAAAAAAAATTGTATATATATATATAAGATGGTTAAGATAGATACACTACGATTTTTACTTAGTTCATTGAAGAGTAAGGTTTGTGCCAATAATGTTTGGATAATTAAATGCTAATGTCTGGTGTCCTGAATAACTAACTTAAAGATAGTAATACGCAATGTATTAACCATTGTTACCCTCCTATTATGTTGTTTTGAAAATTTGTTATTCTTTTGATTTGTTTTGTTTTTTCTTCTCTTTAAAAAAAAATTTAATTATAACTACATTTAAATTGCATCACACCAACATCTAGACTCGTGTTTGATCAAACATCTAAGTATCCTAGCCCTAGTTTATGCAAGGTTTTAGCCACTGGGGCTGTATGCAGGTTAATGTGCTCCACCCCAGTAATTCAGATTTTGTGCTGGGCTACTTCTGTGAGAAGACAGTTTTCTAAAACACTCAAAAGGGACCAAATTAAACTTTCCATGGTTAACTGAAATAGTTGGTGACATAGTGACTGTATCATACACTCCTTTAAGTAGCATAAGCTCATTTCATTGTTTTAACCAGATCTTCTCAAACTTAAATGTTTGTGGGGGCAGAAGAGTGGGAGGGCTGGGATTTTGCATGATAATACAACTGGTCATAGGACCACAGATGGGGCAACAACTATGAAAACTGAACTTGACATCTAAAACTCAGTGAGTGTGTTTCAACCAGTATATTTCTGACATGGCCCAGTGTGTGTATGTATTTGTGTAACGTTACTTTATAAGCACAGCCTCATTGCACCAGAGAGTATTACAAATGTAGACCTTTGTCACCTGTCTAATAAACCACAATGTATATACAGATGAGAGTTAAAGTTTATTTGAAATAATTAAATGTTTATTTGAACACATTTCTATCTTGCCATATAATAAAAGGAATCATATATTTGTAAGACACAAGCCCAAGGCTGAGCTTCAGCTGGAGCACCATCCTGGCAGGGTGACTTATGACTGACATCCACGCATATTGGGCAAGGCTAGTGCCTGATACAGAGATGCCTGTGCCAATCCCTGTCCAGTAGTTTTCCTGCCCTCTTGAAGTGTTTCCTAAGTGAAGTGCAACAGCACATCTTCCTTTCCATTGTACTACTGAGCTAGCACTCTTCTCAGTTGATTCTATTAGAATTATCAGGAATACATAGGAACCACATTATTTAGATACATTGCACTTAGCTATAGCCCAGGGGTCTCCTTGAGAGTGGATAGCTCTGATGTTTCCATGAACCATGGCTCAGGAATCCAGCATCTCTAGTTATACATTATGTCCCTTTCCCCCAGAGTTAAGCCACCTTCTCAGGACACTGAGAAGGAATGAGAAACAATATATTTCCTCCCTTTTCAGATTGTGAAAACTCTCCCTTTCCCCATTTCTCTGTCTTTCTCCCTCTTCTCTGGAACACCAAACATAATCTCTTTAATGAGTTGGGATTTCCCTAAAATAGAAGAATGAGATATTTCAGGGAAGTCTGCTTTTGCCTTTAATACAAACCTCTATTGAAAATGAAAACACAGATGAGGCTCAATGTTGCAGAACGGGGAGGAACAAAACATGGTTTAATATCACAGTAAAGTGTCTGGCTCTATCACTTTGGTGTTGCTCTTTGACAAGCACCTGTGACTTCTGGCTGATAGCTTCCTTTTCACATTTTCTCCAGTTTCTCAGATCTTACAGTATCATTAGTGTCCAAAATGTCAAAAAGTAAGTTTCTATACCTGCCCATCATTCTAAGGGGTTGCTGCATTCATTTATGTGTTTCATGCTGGTTCCTTCTTTTTTGTGGTACTGAGGATTGAATTCAGGGATGTTGCACTGAGCTAAACCTGCAGTCTTTATTAAAATAATTTTTTGTTTTGAAACAGAGTCTTGCTAAATTGCCCAAGCTGGACTCTAACTTGCAGCCCTCCTGCCTCAGCCTCCTAGAGCACTGGGATTACAGGTTTCTTAATTGAATCTTTGACTCTCTGTGACTATATATATATATATATATATATATATATATATATATATTTATAATTTTGTCTCAAAACTAGAATTTTTTTCATCCCTTTCTTATTTAGGGTAAAAGATTTTGATATTTGTCTTCTTGGTATTTTATATACCTAATAACTGATTTTAAAATGCATGAGTCCTGTATTAGAGCTGACACAGCCTGGATCCTCCATCTGCACATCACCTAGAGGATGGTGCCCTGATACTCTCTAACTTGCTTATATTTTTAACATTCTTTTTCTGCTATACTTCTTTATTTTGTTTAATCTGTGATTCAAACGCCTCCTCTCCTGACACCTGTCTAGCCCTATTAGAAGTCCTGTTATATTATTACGGTAACATGTAGCATCCCACAATGGCTGCATTTCTTTTTCTAACTTTTTCATCAACCCTGAGACAAGGACCACAATGTCGACTACGGCTTTTTGGGTTTTCATGCCTCTCAGCTCTTTTATCTTGACTGTGAATCTTCCCCGTCTTCCAGAAAGTATTACAATTTTTTTTTTCAAATTCTGTTACAAGTGATGTAGCCACATCCATTGCCCTTATGGGATTTTCTGTTCTTGGAACCTATATTGAGAAATCTGCAGAAATCCTTGTTACATACTTCTATACCAAGGCATGATACCAGTAGTCTGGCAGGAATCTCCCTACTTTCAATGGCGCACGTTTCCAGAAACTCCAGTGCCAAGAACACCACTGTCTCCAACATGTCCTTCTTCTGTGAGGGGATTCTAAGCACAAGTTACTGTTCATTTGTTCCTTGACTCAGTTTTGTGGCTTACTTTGATTCAGGCAGAGCTATACCTTTTTCCACAGCAGTACCTTCTGCAACTCCAATGCCATTAGTACAGTCCTTGTTCAGTGTTTTAACTAGTATTTGGGAAGGTCTTTACAGTGCCTTATTGAACACTGTTATACGCCAGGCAACTGCCTACACAGGTTCCAAGAAACCCATTATTTTGCACTCAAGTTTTATCTACCAACCCATGCATATCCATAAGAAGTGTTTGTTGTAGAGAACTCTCCCCACTGTATTCCAGAAAATCTGGAGATATTCAACTGGCCCAGCCCTTTTCTTGCAGGTCTTAAAAGTCTGGGTCTGTGATCACTTATGAACTCAAAAAGATCTATCTTTGAATTGACACATTTTCCTTTTTAAAAACTTCCTCCCTGATTCTTTTCTTACATGCCTAGTTCTGTTCATTCTTCAGTTTAGTTATCAATCACTATATTGGCCAGTTTTTCTGTTGCTGGACAAAATGTCCTACAACTACAGCTTAAAGAAATGAGAAAAGGTTTATTTGGCTCATGGTTTTAGCAGACTCAGGCCATGGTTGGCTGGCTCCAACATGGCTGAAGGACATGGCTGAGCAAAGGTGCTTAGTTTATTGTGGCTAGGAAGTGGAGCAGAGATCAGCATCAGAAGGAAGAGGCCAGGGGCCAGGAACCAGATTTAGTGCATGGTTGACCCAGCTACACTCAGAAGTGTGCTAATACATTTAATTAGCTTCCGTAACAATCAAGTCAACAAGTGTAATATAACATACTACTCCTTGTCAACTACACAACCAAATTCATCTCCATAAAGCCACACTTAATCTTCAAATAAACACAAGTTAATGATTCAATTTAACATGATACAACTATCTTGGCTACAACCAAAAATGCAATAATCCCTTCAAAATATCTCAACAGTTTTAATATTTCTTAAAAATCAAGGTGAAATTCTCTTCTTAGATTTCAGGAAAACTCTTAGTTGTGAACTTCTGTAAAAATAAAAGTTACATAATCCCGAGGTACAATGGCACAAGGTAAATATTCCCATTCAAAACAGAGGATTAGGAGGATAGAAAATAATTGGGCCAAAACAAGATTGTAACTCAGCAGGGCAAACATTAAGTCCTACAGCTCCATGTGCGGAATTTGGGGCACACAGTGATGAGGCATGAGTTCCAGAGGGCTTTTTTGGCCCCATCTCTATATCCTTGGCTTTGCAAGAAATACGGCTTCTCTCTTGAACTGACTTTACTCATTGCCTGTGGTTTTCCTCAGCAAATATTCTACATTCCTGGCATCTTTGACTTCCTATGGTCTCCATTGCATTTTTGGGATCCTTCTCACAGCTTCATGGACTTTCCTCTCAGGGGCTCCTTGGCTGACCTCACAGACCTTGTTTTAAAATGTGGGTGGAAACCTCCATGATCCCAGAACTCTTACATTCTGCATACCAGTAAAAACAACATCACAAGGAGTATGCCAAGGTCTGCTTTCTGTGGGAGCAGTATCCGGGCCTACTTGGACCGTGGTTGCAGCAGCCTCTGGATGACTGGATGGCTGAGCATAGTGAAATGAATCCTGGGATACAAATTCCCTACAAGGCCCTTCTTGAGCAGGGCTCCAGGGCACTTCTGAGCCTGTGATGGGTAAGTTCTTGAGACTCCCTCAGGCCATCTTTCTTATCCTTGTAGAAAGTACTTGGTTTCTTTTTAATGGTGCTAATCTCACTGCTTAATAGACTTCTTTGGCAAAGTAAGGTAGTTCTCTTTTATATCTGCTTTATAAAAACTTCCTTTGTTCCTTAAACAGACGTTCAGTTTTTCAGATGCATTTCTTCTGAATTTATTGGACTAATCATATGATTTCCTGTTATTTTGTTAATGTTATAACATCCATTGATTGATTTTATACTGGTAAACCAACTTTGCATGTGTCAAATATGTTGTGACATATTCTTATTTTTATGTGTCATTGTACTTAGTTTGCTGAAATTTTGTTTGTAAATATTATGCCTCTGTTTATGAAAGTGGGATATACTATTCTTATTTTTTGATATTCATATATTATTTTTCAAGAGAAGCATTCTACTGACTTCATTAGGTGAACTACAAAATATTCCCTCTTTTCCTGTTCTCTGGAAGTATTTGTGTAAGCTTTGTATGATATTAGACTAGATTTTCCTATTGGAGAATATTTACTAGAAATAAATTGATTTTACTTCTGTACCTTTGTAATGATAACTATTTAATTATTTATTTGGCCAATTTTCATTTGTTATGTTTTTCTAATATGTGCTTAATTTATCAAGTTTTACTTTTTAATCTTTCTCTGAGCTTAATTTTCTCTTCATTAAACTTCAAGAGATAGCTAATGAAATTATTAATTTTCAACCTTCTATTTCTAATATATTTATTTACATCTATGAATTTTCCACCAATCATTGCTTTAGAATAATCCCACAGATTTTGATATTTGTGTATTTCTTATTCAATTCCAAACATTTTACTGCCATTAAAATCTTTTCTTTGATCTTTGTTTGTTTATAAATTCATTGTTTGCTTTTCAAAGTATTGGAGATTTTTTGTTTATATTTTGCTATTTATTTCCAACTTAGTTTTATAACTGCCAGAAAGTATATTCTAACTTTTTTTTAGTGTTCCAAAATTCCCTGGAAAGTATATATGTTCTACAGTTGATGCAATAATCATTTCTATTACACACATTTTGTTGTTAAATTCATCCATGGAATATTTAATGTCAGTTTTACATACATTTTCGGTTCTCAGATTTCAATTTGTTATCTTGTGTAGATTTTGGTTATGTAGTGAAATTCTCCTATTCTCTATTTTATTAAAACAATCTATCATAATTATTTTAAAGTATACATCTGCTAATTTTGATGTCTGAATCCTTGGTACTGTTGCTGCTTTTCTCTTGCTTTTGGCTTTTCATTGCTGTCCTCTAGCATCCCTAATAATTTTACTGAATGCCAGAACTTTTGTATGAAAATTTTACAAATGATATGAGGTTGATTCATGCTCTCTTCTTTTCAGGATTTTAATTCATAGTCTGAATTATGTTTCATGGGTTCTCTTCCTTGGTTGGTTTCCAATTTAAATTTTGCGTTCACTGCTCCATGAGATTATAGAAAACTCTTCTCAATAGCTGCTGATTCTGAGGTTTCACCTCATTTGACTTTCTTTTGGTTTTGTGTCTTGGCCTCTAGTCTGTGTTGTTTTGGGAAGCTCCAAACTCCAATTTTTCCTCTTCACTTCTTTAAGACTGTGGAAGACTTGTATCAGATTTCCAAGCTTTCATCTACAAATCTCTACTTAATATTTTCACTTCTTTGTCTTATGCCATTTGGCAATCAGTAAATGCTACGAGACAAAAAGCACCACCAAATACAAGAGTCACCTCAGTGTGCTTTCCTTTTCCTTTTCTTGGAAAGCCTGGAGTCTTGAGGTCTGGCTGTATTGGTAGAGCTTATTGATGTTTTCAACATTTTTTTAAAAATTTAATTTTGTGTAGAACCCAGGCATGGTGGCACACAGCTGTAATTCCAGCACTCAGGAGGCCGAGGCAGGAGGATCACCATGAGATCGAGGTCAGCCTGAGCTACATAGTGAGTTCAAGGCCATCCTGTACTACATGGCAAGAGAGACCCTGTGTCAAAAAACCAATACTACTACTACTACTACTGCTACTACTAGTAATAATAACAGTAATAATAATAATAATTTTGCATAGCTTTGCAACTTGTTCCCGTAAGATATTATCAGAAAGAAAAGGCATTCAATAAATTTAAATTTCTTTCTTGCATTTCTCTTTTGTAAAATAAGGTCATGGTACCTGCTCACCCTACCTCAAACTATGTGATGTATTTTGCATATTAGAAAACAACATGAAAATTCAAAATCACTATCTCCTTGACTTAATGTTCTTTTTTATTTTAAAACTTTTTTGTTCATGTTAAACTCTTATAGGAGCCAAATTTTCTAAATTTAGTGCAAGGTTTTAAAATGACATTTCCTGCGTTGATATCTTAAATAGTGTATTATAATTTTTTTCTAAAAAGAAAGATATGAGGGAGTTCGTAGTGTTCCTCATGTCTGGTTTATATTTCATTGAACAAATACCTTTAAATCATGGGAAATGAGAACTTCCTTTATTTCCTTTTCATTTCTGTTTTCCCCCTTGAATACAAAAGGCTTTTTCTGATTTCTCTTGTCATTTGCTTTCTGTGTAAAGGAATATATTTTTCCAGTGAAGCCCACTGCATTCACACCATTTAGAGGACCTGAGAACATATTCTCTGCTCCCTAAAAATAACAATTCCCTCACTGTTTTCCAGACCTGGCATGTTTAATGAAATTGCTTGTACAGAAGCTAGTGCATTACCTTGCTTCATGCCTTTCATGACATTGATGCTTTTCTGCTCTACTTTCTAGGTCATCCCATGTGATTAACACATTTTTCTCCTTTGTATTTTTTTTTATTTCTGTACTTCCCTCTGTGTAAATTATTGTGAACATTCACTTAATCATCTTTTGCTAGTCAGTAATCTGTGACATTCGAAGTGCAAAGAACCTATGAGTGATATCATTTTGAACAATAGCCATGGATCAAGTGCCCGCTGGCTGTGTGGCACATTGTCTGTTACCTGCAACAAGGAACATTCCACCTTCCACCCGCATTTAGATCATATAGTCTAGATTTTGTTATCTGAACTTTTTTGACAGTGTGACTGGCACTGCATGTAACTGTGAGCCAGAGAAAGGAAGTTAAGCATGAGAACTTCCCTGCTTTAGTGTATTGGTGTTATATGTTTCCTCCTTGTATATTTTTTATTTAAAAATAAGATTTTTTATGATGATTATGATGATTATGGTATTTCTTATTTAGTATAACTATGCCTTATTGTGATGCTGTACTGATCCGGTGATTCCCATGGGTTTTACCATTGTTATTTTCTTGTCATTGCTTTTGTTTTAATTCTGGAAGGCAGATGGTCTGCATATCAGGAAATATCTTTTAAGTTTGTCGATTATAATAATTATAATAATTTACCTATTATTATAACTGTTACTTTATTTTACTTTTAAAAACTGCTGACTGAACATGAAAATTAAAATGCATATACAGATAAATATTATTGTGCTAAGAAGTAGGGTTTAATTTTAATTGGGAAGATAAAAAAAAATTTTAAATCACATACATAATAAAGCAAAAATTCATAGAGCTGGGCCGGTGAGATGGCTCAGCAGCATAAGTGCCTGCCTGGCAAGCACGAGGGCCCGAGTTCGACTCCCGGAACCCACATACAAAAAAAGGGCCGGTGTTATCACTCAGTGGCTCGGGCGCCTGCTGGTGCGCGAGGTCCTGAGGTCGATCCCCGATACCCACAAAAAAAAAAAAAAAATTCATAGAGCTAATAAATGATATTTTATTAATAGTGATTCTTCAAAGCATGTAACTGGGTAGTATATGCCTTTTTGTTTTGTGCATTATTTTAGTTATACTTTATAATAAAGAAAAATAAGATTACTGGAATTAAGAGGCAATGGAGTATACTTGAAAACATGCACATAAAATTGTAAAAAATCATATCTTGAAGGTTTAGCCTTGATATTCATCAAATGTGTGTCCCTAGGTAAGTCACCTGTTTGGGCCTCTGTATTGTCAACTGTTCAAAGAGCTAAATATAATATTCAAGAATTTGTTCTTTTGATTTTTTAGGCTAAAATTAGGAGTGGTACTCTTATCTTTAACAGTTAAGTACCTCTCTTATACTCTTAGTTCCTGTTGTTTTGTGACTTCTGACTTGTCTATATCAGCGTACAATTGATCAATGAGCCAATTATGATGGTGATATTGACAATATAGCACCATTAATCGGGTGTTATTATGCAACACAATATATCTCAATACCTCTTATGTCTTTCAAAGTAACTGTCGATGTTTTCTGGAAACTAATAATTAATTAGTTCTACCTCCTTTTCAAACACTAAACCAAATGAAGAGCAGGTATAAGTGTCAGAGGAATTAAAAGTATCAGCTCTTCATTTGGAGAGCGGGACTGGATAATGTAACTACAAGTAAGATTCTTGGCATAGTATTTTTCCCCTAAATTTAGACATTTAGATAAAGTACTCAGGCAAGACACCTTGCCATTTGCATGAGATAACTTCAGACCTTTCTATGCATAGCTTTGTGTTGAGAGAACTTTCCGATTCTGAATGTCTTGGGACTTCAAACCTTCTAGAGGGGCATCTATCAATGGAAAGGAGCACCAGCTCACGCGGGACAAAGCTTCAGTCCTGCTTACCAGATGTCACAGATGAGAGATGGGAATGGCCACTGTAACCTTTCCCTCTGGAAGGATGTGCCCTGGTGATTAATTTTCCCGTGTCTCTGGTTTCTATCTTCTGCGGAGAAACGTGCATACAGGGTAGGGACAGAGAGTCTGGCGTTGCTGTTCCAAAACTGTTCCTCTCTGGAGAGTGGTGTGCATGGTACCTTTATGGAACCCTGGGCAGAAGAATGCGGCTCTTTTTAATAGAAGTTATCGTTCTGTCCAGTTCACAGATGCACTCACTAGGCCTCATTGCGCTTACATTATTTGCACAAACTCATGAGGACTGAATGATAGAGCAGTGTTCCAATCCAAATTTTTCCATCCCCTAATCATCAATATTCGTTCTTTCTCTGTCTCTCTCTCTCTCTGTTTCTCTCTGTTTCTTTTTCTGTTTCGATCTCTATCTCTCTATATCTCTCTGTCTCTCTGTCTCTGCCTCTCTTTCTCTGTCTCGGTTTTTGAGACAAGGTCTCTCTATGTAGCTCAGGCTGGCTTCAAGCTTGCAGTAATTCTCTGTTTCAGCCTCCCCATAACTGGGATTATATATTCATTAAAAATAGGTAAGGAAGCAGTTATGCAACACAACTGATATGACCAAAACATTTTGGGAGATGATCACTACATGTCTTAGTTACTTTTCTCTCATTGCTGAGATAAAATGCCCAAAGTTAAGGGAAGAAAGTTTTATTTAGCTCACAGTTTGCAGATGTTTCAGTCCATAATCAGCTGGCTCCAAGGCAGGGTGGTGTGGCAGAAGGGCAACTGTTCATGGTGGCAGAAGACAGCAAAAGTAACAAGAGCAAAAGTGGGGAAGGGCAAGCTGCTTTTCCTCCCTTATATTGTATGCAGGCTACCCACCCTAGGGCAGGTGTAGCACTCACACCCCCAATCCCAGCACTAGACAATAAACCAATCACAAACTCTAGATTCAGCCTTCTCCAAAAAGCCTGCCCCCATGACCACATGAGGCTTTGGGTGGACATCCAGATACAAACCATAACACTACATATGACCAATAAGTAGCACAGATATTTATCTATTTTTGCTGGTTTTTATGCAAATAAAATCAACTAATATGCACATTACCGTAATTTATAAATTGAAATTTATGAACATATTGCCAATTATTATATAAGTAATGTTTCCCTAAATCAATTTCTTCTTCTATTCTATAGGGCTAATGATTCTCGCCTTGGCTACATCTTGGATTGCTGCGAGGATTAAATGTAATAATGTACATGAAAGTTCTTCGTAAACTGTAAGGCACTGTACAAATGAAGGTTACCTTTATTGATTTGTACATTAATTGTTAGTCCTCAAGCACAAGTTAGTTAATGCTTTAATAATGAAAATTTGAACTACAAAATCTGTTAGAAAAAGCTCTTGTAAAGTAAATAGAGGTTGAGACTGTAACTTCAGATGAACAAAATGTAGTTGCGAGACTGATTAGACTAATTGAACATCGCGTTTTATTGATTTGTGGTTTCTTTCTACTTTCCAGCTCAGTATGCAGAGAAGCTAAAAGTTGTGGACATTGGAAAACAATTATGGGAATCTAATTAATCTAGCTGAAGTCTCTCTTGCTGTTCAAAAAATGTGATTCTTGAGCCAGAAACTTGGGAATCGCCTGGAAGGTTGTTAAAAATATAGAATATCAGATCCTACCCTGCACCTAGTACACCACATTCTGAAGTTTCATTCTTCAAAATTTCTGCTTTATAGGAAGCTAAAAAGTATGTGCATTGGGCCGGTGAGATGGCTCAGCGGCATAAGCGCCTGCCTTGCAAGCGCGAAGGCCCGAGTTCGACTCCCGGATCCCACATACGAAAAAGGGGCCGGTGATATCGCTCAGTGGCACGGGTGCCTGTTGGCGCGCGAGGTCCTGAGGTCGTCCCCCCGGTACCCACAAAAAAAAAAAAAAAAAAAAAAAAAAAAAAAAAAAAAAAAAAGTATGTGCAATTACTGGATTTCTATAACAAACTACAAAATTTTCCTCTGATAGCCTTTACGATATACTTAATAACTTTAGTGCTATAATTACTATGCTGTGAAATTATTATTTAGAAAAAAAATGCTAGACATCCATGAAGGTTTTTTTGTTTCATTTCATGTTTGTACATTTTTTCTTACTATATTTAGTTTTCTATTCACCTTGAGTGTCTTCTCTGGATTTATTAGTTTACTCAGTGATCATTTGTCAATAGTGTTAATCTACTGAACCCTCTGCCGAAGTCTGAGTATGTACTAGACATGGAGGTAGTATGTGTTCTTTACATCGTGGTGCTTATAGTTTAATGGGAGGACACAGGAACAAACAATAAACAGGTAGAAATGGAGAAAAGAGTTGCACAGATAATAGGATGACGGGTAGGAATTACCAAGGAGCAGTTAATTACTTGGGGGGCCACCTGCGGTGGTCGCATCTCATCAGTTATAGAGAGATAAAAAGACAGAATCACAAATAATTTAGGCTTGGCTGGTGGAAGAAGAACCTATGATAAAGCATGAGAAAGAACTGAGACTTTTCTGGATTCAAATTATTGAAAAATAGAATATAAATAGAAAATATCCACCACGTGGCTCTCACATTGTACAAATTATGCAGTATTGGCATGTGACTGGCAACACAAGTCCAATAAAAGTAATTGTAAGCCCTAAAAAATACATGAAACAACACAAGACAAGACGGATTCTGTCTTAATTATCAACCAATTTGTCAGTCCTGATTCTAACGTGCAGTTTGATTTATGTGCCCTGGGATAAGAGTGGGGCTGTAGCCTGGAACTGGTCAGACTGGGGGAGAGGACCACCCCAGGGTCTAGTGCAGCTGAAATCCAGCCTCTCCTCTCCCAATCAAACTGTGCATCCTGGCACGTGGGGTGAACCTGTGCTTGAGGAGGGGACTGCCCCTACCCAGTAGAAGTTCCTCCCTAACACGTACGTGCTAGCTTTCTTTCTTTCTTTCTTTCTTTCTTTTTTTTTTTTGTGGGTACCGGGGGTCGAATTCAGGACCTCGCTCTTGCCAGGCAGGCGCTTATGCCGCTGAGCTATCTCACCGGCCCACGTGCTAGCTTTCTATCACTATAGCAAAATAATCAACTGAGATAATCAACTTACAAGGAAAAAAGTTTTATTTTGGTTTATTTGGAAGTTTCAGTCAGTTCATGGTCAGTTGGAACCATTACATCATGGCAGGAGTGCGTGGCAGAACAAACCCACCTACCTCCTCATCTGGGAAGAAAAAAAGAGGACGAGGAAGGGGCCTGGGTCCTATAGTCTCATTTTGAGAGCATGCTTCCAACAACCTAAGGACCTTTCAAAGCCTGCACCTACTGATGATTCCAAAACCTCCCAACAGCACCACCTTGGTGACCTAGTCTTTAATGTATGGACCTCTGAGGGGCATTCAACTTCCAACCCATAATAATATGGAAAGACATGTGCCGTAAAAAATAGCTTAGCTTTGGGAACGTCGGGGCAAAGGGTGCTGAGCTACCAACCCCAGTTACAGGTTGCACCATCCATGCTGTCAACTTGGGCAAAATCTAGACCGTACTGCTGAGAAGAGATTTTGAGAACAGGTTTTCTACATATTGGAGGTTTCTAGATTGTCTATTTCAGAAACCCTTTTGAAGGTGCATTCTGGGCCTTTCCATTAAAACTCAGGAATTCAAAGCCATTGAATAAAGGTTCAGGGTTACAACCTTTTATAGGTACAGCAGGAGATTCTTATGCACATTAAAAATATAAAATAACTAATGTAGGGACATCAGTTTGTTCAAATGATATAGACCAAATCTTGTAATCTCTCTTACAAAGAATGAAGACACAAATTGCATTGGTTCTGTAACTTTCCTAAGAAGAGAAGGGACTATAAACCTGTAAAGGGCCCTAAAATACTCCCTCACATTCCTGTTATCCTCTGAGATCTTTCCTCAAAGTTTTCTTGAGACTTGGTAAGAAAGTGAACTAATTAATCCATGCACACTTACAGGTGAATGGAATCTACACAATTTAAAAGCGTTTGCAGTAAAATATCCAATAGCATAACTTATTTACTCCAAAATGCCCTGAGTCCTCACGTTTTCCTCCTGGACAGCCCCCTGTCCCAACCTACAGTTCATCAACGAGGCCTTGTCCTTGGCGCAGCCTTGACTGACCCACTGTGTCCCTGCTGCTCCTCTCCATCCCAGTCAGGGGACACTGTTCATGTCTTCCAGGGACCCAACGCCAGTCTGCTTTTACTTTGGTCATGTATTTGTTTACTCTTGTTTTCTGTCCATCCCGCTGGGATGCGCACAATACCAGAACCTCAGCCTCAACTCAACCTTTTTTGCAGTGGCAGATCCAGGGTCTGGCCTGGAGGAGGCTGTCAATGTATATTTGTTTTATAAATAAACGCAGGGAACTGGGCTTCTGCATAAGCTTAGTGTTGAGAGATCTACTTGCCGTCTTTCAACTTTGTGTTGGAAATGATGATTCTTGATTATAGCGATGTTAGTTAAGATTGCTTTAGTATTAAGGGAAAGTCTTGGAGTCTTTCAGAAGTAAATCTTAGAGCAGTATTCTTAGGCACCTCTGGAAAGCGCATCTAAAGAATTCAGCATTGAGAGCCACAGAAATTGCTGGAATGAATCCTTTCCTAGCATTTTAATTGCTAATTTGTAATGAAGACCCACGGAAGCAACCTGATGTTTGCTTAGTTTCTCTGCACTGTTTAGGGAGCGTACTCCCCCGGCTTTCCTAAAAAAGATGCATGTCTGGAGGGAGGCGAAACAGTTATTAATCCTGGAAGATATTTGTCCTCCTTTCTTTTGACATTTTATTGCCCTTTATCTCATTTGTGAAAGATATCAAAGTAGAATCAGACGAGGGAATAAAAGGCCTTTTCATTAAAATGGCTGATCTGCATTAGATCTCTTTGTTCTTTCCTGCAGAAAGTCTTTTATGGATACATGGGGAAAGAATTTATGAAGAAAGAAAATTAGGTAATTTTTAAATCAATAAAGTACCACAGCAAAACCGTTGGGATTTAATTTAGGAAGATGAAGTTATATCCAAGCTGATAGTATATAATTGTTCCTAGCCCAAAACATTACAATTAAAAAAAATAGTTCCATCAGTGGTACAGTCTATTATTTAGAATATAGGAAAAACAAAGGTAAATTCTACCCCTCAGATTAGGGCAAATGATAGCTGCTCTTTTTTTCTATTAGTTCTTGAGTTTTTTCTTTTTACACTACTCCTTTCTGCTAAGGACTTGGCGGACATACATATAGGGGGCCTGTGCTTGTGAATCAGGGATCAGGGCTTCTGATGTCAGGATATTTTGAAATGGGATATTTATGAGAATGATGTGCTATCTACTTGAGCATTTTTATCTAATTCCTTTTATTAGGATGCATTTCTATGTATTTTTAATTGTATTCCTTTTAGTAGTTTTAATTTTAATTAGCTAAAAATTACAAATACAGAAAATTTAAAAATGGAGAACATAATCATTTGAGCCAGGGATAATTATTGAGTTTTTAGTATATTCTCTCATATTCTCTTTCTTTCTTTTCTGTGTAGGATGTGTACAGCTGTAGTCACATATTGTATTAAGCCAAGTGTCTAAAGTTCTCCTAGCACACGAGTGTAAAATGAGTTCACTTTCACGCATTCAAAAAACAGGTGTAGGATCTACCAAATGCTCCCTCAGACAGAAGGACCTTAACAGTAATTAAATACCAAAAGCCTCTGCCCTCTTAGAATTTATCAAGAAGTGAGGGCCGGGGATATAGCTCAGCGGCACAGCGCCTGCCTGGCAAGCGTGAGGTCGTGAGTTCGATTCCCGGTACCAAAAATAGAAAAAAGACGTGAAGCCATAAATTCCAATACCCAATTTTAGTCTCTCTTCAAAGGCCCTACCAATTTTCTTGAGGATTTCTCAAGTCTGTCCTGTGCCCAGGAGTATGATTGTTATCCTTCCCAAGTTCTAGCCTTTCCTTCGTCCTCTCACACCCCTGCCAGAGTAGGGAGGTTTCTCTTTGATGGTTGCTTCTGTGCTGGTCATAGCCCTCCTTGGGGCCCAGTGTGGCTCCCAGAGCCAGACTCATATGTCACTACCTGGGGCAGTCTTAGGATTGACTACAATATTTTTTTTTGTCGTGTTGAGGATTGAACCCAGGGCCTGATGCATGCAAACCAAGAGTTCTACCACTGAGCCAAATCCCCAGTCCCTGGATTAACCACAGTAAACAGCCTCGGTGACTTGGTGCCAGCAGATGATTTCTAAATATTTTCTTTTCATAGAGAAAAGGTTGAACACTGCTCTGGAAGGTGACAATCTCTACATATCATCCACGTAATTTAGCTCTGGGCCCAGTCTTACGTACCCTCTTCTGCACTACAAACTCTTTTTTTTTTTTTTTTGTGGGTACCGGGGGGTCGACCTCAGGACCTCGGCGCCAGCAGGTGTCCGTGCCGCTGAGCGATATCACCGGCCCTTTTTTCGTATGTGTGTTCCAGGAGTTGAACTCGGGCGCTCGCGCTTGCCAGGCAAGCGCTTATGCCACTGAGCCATCTCACCGGCCCTACAAACTCTTGAAGTTAACTGGAACATCGTCTTTACGAGATGGCTTAGCATTCCACAATTACACACAAGTGTTCTTGGAGATTTTAAACTTAACACTAGAAGCTTGTCAAAATATTCTTTTTAAGCATATGTAATATTTTACTTGAAAAGGTGTCTGATTAATTACATTTTCTCTATCTCATTACATTTTTTGTGGTATTGTAGCTGTTCTGTTAAATCAGAATCCTGAATAGCTGCTTGAAATTCCATCTTTTAATCTGGCTTTTCAGCTGCCAATCACTGTCCTAGAAGGAGGGAGAATATTTATTCCTTGTCTCTCCAGACCAAGAGCAGGAAAGACCATTTCCTTAATTCTATACAAGGCTGTGATGGCTTCAAACTTATAACGAGACTCTGCTATGTTTCAGAAATCCATGCTATAATAAAGTTTTATTAGATTTGGTTACTGTGGGGGCCCTTAGGCTCGTGACAAAGGAAATCCTAATCAAGCTTTTCTATCCAGCTCTTATGTTGGCACTCAATTGCCAACTGCAGTTCTCCTTTGAGTGAGTTTGTCCTTGTCTTTTGAAGTTTCTGAAAAAATTTCCCAAAAAGGAAGGAACTACAGTACTTTCCTACTACCTAAGGCTTATCTTCACAATTCTAATTTCCTCTACTAGAATTTACTGTATTCTAAGATAATATGTGCTGTGTAAATAAAATCCGCTTTTATGTGGAACTCTTCCTGCATACATAGGTGGGTCTCAGTTGTTTAGACATAGAGGATAATTATACCCTCCATCCAACACTTGTGAAGTCTTAGGATCACATATATGAAGTCTCCGGACTTCAGTGAGAATCCTTCAGTCAGGCTTATTCCCTGAATGAGACGGTCATGCTGCACTCTGTGTTCTTCATCTGATTTTCAACTCCAGGTTTTCTGTGAGCAAATGTTTAAACAATGACATATATGTGTGTGTGCATAAATACCCAAGCGCATATGCATCTCTAGGAGAATAAGCAGAACACACAGGCATAAGTTACGCTAAATTTTTAAACAGCAAAGAACACTTTTACTACAGAAGCAAAAGAAAAGTTTAGAGATAAAACTGCTAAAAATGTGCATAATTTATATTACCTTCTCAGCATAAATATTACCATTCAGCAGTTAGGTAAATATTGGCTTCACACATTTCCCCAAGGTAATGAATGTAGGCTTGTTGCACATTCATGAAAGTGAGCTCATACAAGTGGATTTCACATTTTTAGAAATGTTAAGCTTTTATTTCACATACTTCACACGTACTTGTTTTATAAAATTAATGTTTTACTCTTTATTGAGTTTGGTATAATGAAATTTCACTTAATTTTGTGTGTATTTTCCCATGTGATTAACCTTTTTAAAAAATCTCATTTAGTGGCTGCATTCATAATGTAGATGCATAGTGGCTTATTTTATCACATTTCCTTTGGAGGCAATGTGTACATTTTCCTTGTTTCTACTCTGAACATTGAGATAGTCATCCATGTATCAGATGCTTTGCCTGCTTTGTTAATGTTTTTCTTTAAGATGTGTGCTTATGAGTAGAATTGCTGTAATAAAAGATGTTAGGATTGATGATGAGGAAAAAGGATGCCTGGCCTTGGTACATAATCATGTGTGCTTTTCTGTGGAGCTAATGGGGTTAATAATTTAGGATTACTGTTAATGAACAAGGTTGGTCAAGGCTGCCATAGCTGCACTGTGGGAAACTCGATAATATCTTAAATCCTATTGTTAAAAGGCCCTCTTTAAGTAAGCAGTATTTACTTTAAGCAATTGGTATTTACCAATGACATAAAACTTTCATTATAAAAGGTTATCCAATAATCACGGTAACATTATTTCCAAGCACATAGCTGCCGGTGACTGGAAATATTGGAAGAAGCAGCAGGCTCTGCTAGAGGTGCCTGTGCCCAGCCCTTGCGAGGCCTCCAGGAGCCTCCTCCTTCTGAGGATGAAGCGACATCAGCAGCAAGGGAGACGGGGTGTGGGCCCAGCGAGAATGCGTTTCCTCAGCAGATGACAGAACGGTCACCGCTCACACCTGGGACTTGTGTTTGATTAGGTTGAGTTGCGCGCTTCTTCTTTCCAATCATTCTTTCCTCAGTCTTCTTTTCATTGTCATCAAATTTCATGTGTCTGCAGTCAAATTGAGGGCTTCTCTAAAGTTTCATTAAAATTTTGATTTCTCTCAGTTCTTGCCCAGCTTCTGTTTTTGCCCTTTCTCAATTGTTTGAACCCTCGATGGAGTGAATAAGCATTCAAGACTTCAAATGATTCTATGCCGCTCTCTGTCACCAGTCAGTGACACTGCTATGAATGGTGTGATTTTAATGTCATCTCTGAATGTTTACTCCTTCGTTCGATTAACTGAAGTGATTAGGGGCAAACTGAAACCTGTGGGGAACACACTTAAGTGTGCTCTCTCTTGTTCTTTCTCTATATAACATTACACACAGGATGAATATCAGGTATATAGGAATTCCTTTTTCTTCTGACATTCTTACAGTTTCATTCAGTAATGTGTATTTAATATTTAGCTTAGATGTATAAGTTAAAGGCCATAAAACTATAGGCTTAGAAAAAGGTCTCAGAAAAGGTTAAATAAATTTTTTATGCTACAAGACACTGTGTGCATCAGTATCTTCATTTTACATGTTTAAGCACAAAGAATGCAGATCGAACTTAATATTGATTATCAAATGTTCTGTGTTTGCATGTGGCACGTGATTTACACTATACATTTCCTACCCCAGGAAGGAGGCCTGATGAAGGCTAACAATTAGGAATTGTCGCCATCACACCAAAATATTAACTGGGCATAGTCTTTTGGTTTATGACAGGACCCTTATTTTTCTATGTAACAAATGTCAATACAGTTTCACCCTTACAGTATAAACATGACAAGGGTTCATAGTGTTAAACACAGGTAGGTTACACTGTTATGTGCTTAATAGTTGAAATTTTACAGAATTTTAATGTATTTTTTGAGATTCCACTTACAATTTAATTCATAGTACAGACTTGGAGTGATAATTGTAGGTTTGAGAGGAATAACAAATTAGCACAAGCAACCAGTCATCTGTCTTTCATTCAACAATTATGCAATAAATATCTCTTGAAAACCATTACTTGCCAGTTATTATCTCAGGCACTTGAGCCAAATCTGTAAATAAAATATTAAAATTCCCTCTCTGATATAACTGTTATATAAAAAGCAAATTTTACTAAGTGCTCTCCAGTTAAAGGAATGGCTTATTCCTTCCGGTTTGTACACATGACGGTGGTCCTGTCATAAAGGTTGTGAACTAGATGAGTTACAGGGAAAATATTTGTACTAAAAGAGCATTGTTAATCACATAATCCACCATGTTACACCTGACCAATGAAAAGCAGCAATTGCAAAAATGGCAAACTATTATTATTGTTATGGTTTTATGCTGTATTAAGAAATTACTAATATGAGCACAGGACATTTGATTTGCCCAAGAATATATAGAATTACAAGTTTTGGTTAGGAATGAAATCAACATAATTGCTTTTGTTGGGGGAGGTTGTCACGTGATTTTCATTATATCCTAGTGTTTACCCTCATACTAAGCCAAAGACCATCACTATTAACCTGAGAGTTGTTAGTTTTGTTTAAATTTGGAATTGTGATCATCCTGGGCAATGGAAACGAAGTAAAATTTGTAAGTGTGTGCGTGCATCTATGATATGATTAATTTAAATGAAATAATGATAAAGCTTATGGATTGTAATGCTATTTTCCTACTTTAAAGAATAAAAATTTCTCAGTGTGGGAAAGAGCTATACTATGATAATTTGTGCTACTGTAAAGAATAAACAACAGCACAATAACAACAAAAACTATTTATTGAATTCAATCCTGTCAAGTAAACAGGAGGGACATTTTTTTTTCAAAAGGATGGCACTTCTAGAAAAATTATATTTTTAAAAGGAAACATGATTTAAAGTAGAGCCCAATGTTTTTATTAAAATAATTGGTTTTAGGGACAGTGAGATGGCTCAGCAGCATAAGTGCCCGCCTGGCAAGCGCGAGGGCCCGAGTTCAACTCCCAGAACCCACATACGAAAAAAGGGCCGGTGATATCGCTCAGCGGCACGGGCGCCCGCTGGCGCGTTTGGTCCTCAGTTCGACCCCCGGTACCCACAAAAAAAAAATAATAATAAATAAATAAAATGATTGGTTTTAAATGGTTTAGGCTTGATTCTAAGTTAAAAATTACCTGTTTTTCTCTGTCACCACCATTGTTTAGTATGCTGACTTTAGTAGTAATGAAACATCTCATTAGATTGTACAGTGTTACAGTATTTTGAGAAATAACTACTTGATTTATGAATCTTTTCAAAGAGAGCGCACAGCTTTTTTCTTCAAAAACGTGTGTATGAAAACAAAAATGTATGCACGTACACATACATCGTTTAGCTTCCCTGATTCCTCACCAACACTTTTCCCAGAAGAAAATTAATAACAAGCATAATATCTACCTCAAACTTGTTTGAACTACTTCAAAATCTTGTGGACTGACTTGGATACAAAAAAGTAAAAAAATAAGTAAGATGTCATCTTTGCTTCTTCAGTGCTCACAAAATTCAAAATTCAAGAAGACAGCCTAATAAACGCTTTTTTGCATTTTTGTAAAGGCTTCAATTTAAAAAGCCAAAACACAACAAAACAAAACAAAGCAAAAGTTGTCAGATTTTTGATCAATAATATCCAATAGTGCACTTTGCCACATAACTTTCATCTTAGTTTCTGCACCAAAAATCCTATCTGAAAGTTCTTTCCAAACTCCTTATTATATGCCTGTATCTCTGTCCCATTTTTGAACCTTCTCTTGTGTGAGGATTGCTTTTATTATTCCAGCTTGCTTGGTGTCTCCCATTTTCTTCAAAGCACCTTTTAAACCTCGCTCCTTATCTATCTGTAACATTCTGTCATTATTTTTCTTGTTGCCCAGTCCAAATTCAAAGATCATTATTCCAACTATTTTCATGCCAGCAAACTCTACTTTTGTTTGTGTTTTTGATGACTCTGGTCTACGTCTATGCCCACTTGCCAGACTGTGGTAGCTTCAGGACCCCAGCTATTAAGCTTGCTCACCCAGCTGGGTGTCTGCACAAAGCTGTCCCATGATACGGCAGCTGGCTCCCCTCAAAGTGAGCAGCACAAAAGTGAGTAAGAGACCACTCCAAGACAGAGCATGGCTTCTGCCAGGACTACTCATTAGGAGACAATCAAGGGGAAGTAGTTACACACAGAGATGAGTATTAAAGGGCAGATCATTGTG
This sequence comes from Erethizon dorsatum, assembly GCA_028451465.1. Lineage (NCBI taxonomy): Eukaryota > Metazoa > Chordata > Mammalia > Rodentia > Erethizontidae > Erethizon > Erethizon dorsatum. The sequence goes on along the minus strand of CM051835.1, from coordinate 25,660,796 downwards.
GGCCATCTTAGAGTCTACCGATTAGAGTCTCCCTACCACAAAGAGAGAGAAAAAAATGATCTAAGAAAACCTAAAGTGAGATAACAGAAATAATCCCAATACAACAATGAGATAAGCAAGCAGTGAGCTATTAAATACAGGAACTATTACCATATTATATTCAAATATAAAAATGTAGTTGGTAAAAAAGAGTTATAATGGCTCTCATTTGTAGATAATATGATTATTTACCTAGAATATCCAGTAAGTTTTCATATTGTTCGAAATTATTTGAAAGTTGTACTTTATAGGAAGTTTCTAGGATTCATATTTTAGGTTTTAGGATAAAAATTAAATATATAAATGTCTCAAATTTATCCTTCTTCATAGCTGAGTAGTATTCCATTCTGTATAGATAACATATTTTCTTAATCCATTGATGGACATACAGGCTGCTTTCAAGAACTTAGCTATTATAAATTTAGGTGAAATAAATCAGACACATGATCTTAAATATTGTATGATATCTCTCATTTGAGTGACACAAATATAAATAAAGAGCAAAACAAAGAAGTGATAGAAGGAAATAGAGAGACAGATCTTTTGCAAAAGGGAAGGGATTCAGGGCCGGTGAGATGGCTCAGAGGCTTAAGCGCCTGCCCGGCAAGCGCGAGGGCCCAAGTTCGACTCCTGGATCCCACGTACGAAAAAGGGGCCGGTGATATCGCTCAGCAGCACGGGCGCCTGCTGGTGCACGAGGTCCTGAGGTTGACCCCCCGGTACCCACAAAAAAAAAAAAAAGGGAAGGGATCCAGAGGACAGTGGGCTAGGGGAAAGGGGGAGAGTAAGTAAAAAGATTTAAATGTGTCAGATACTCATACCAATTATACACAATGAATGTACACATTAAATGTCCTAAACATGAACTAAAAATAATTAACAACAGTAAGAAAAATGGGGACAGGGGATTTAGAGATACAGCGAGGGAGTAGGAAGGAGAGTGGAAGGGTAATAAAAAGGCATCAGGAGGTGTTCTGACATGTACCTACTCCCTAAGATGAATGTAAACTTCAGGTACAGACAACATGTACTAATAAAAGTATCAAAAAATTAAATGTACAAAAAACCTAACATGACCATGACAAAACTATACATCAATGACAAAACTAATTAGAGAATATAGTTGATAAAATCTTTCTCTTACAATAGCAACAAAATCTATAAATTTTCTTGGAATAAATATGACAAGAAATATTCAGACCTTTGAGGATAAAATTCAAAATAATGATGGATGATATAAAAAGTCTTAAATATGGAAAAAGCTGTACTTGCTCATGGATTGGAAAATATTGGTATTATCACAATGTGCAAATGCCAATTTTCTTCAAATTAACGTATAAATAGGATGTCACTGCATTTACCAATGGGATTTTTTTATAGAATTAGAAAATATTACCCTAAAATTAATATGAAAGAAGAAATAGAACAGGTACAGAAATATTGGTTAGTAAAGTAAGGATACTACTTAGATTTAGAGATTTAGTTCATAAAAATTAGAACTGAGAAACTGATAAAACTTATACCAAGTCACAAAATAAATAATCATATACAAACCTGCACAAATAGAATTTGATACTTAGCACAGTTGGCAATATAAAGAAATGGAAAATGTTATATCATTTTACACATATTGATAGAAAAGTTAAAAATAAAAATAAGATAAATCAGATGTCTTTTTCACAGCACCCACCAATAGGATTTTCAGGTAAATTAAGGTTCTGAATGTGGAGATAAATGTGATTGAAAACTTATAGGTAAGACGAACTTTCTTAAATAAGATTAAGAAAAGTGCAAGCAATAAACTGTATATACACTTAACCACATTTACTTTACATGCTCAACAAAAAATACCATTAAGACTGAAGGGAAAGCACTTTGGAATGTGTGTAGTTTTTCTAATATACGTGAAGCACAGATTAGCTATTAAGGATCCCTACAAGTCTTTACAAAGACAAACAGCACAATACAAATATATAGAAATATATTAATAATTTTAAAAGCAGGAAACCCAATAAAGAAACTATGACCTATAACCTTGTGATAATGGAAACAAAAGCAAAACTTGCAATTGATAGTCATTTAGTGTCTATTAGGTTAGCAAAAATTGACAGAACCGGGTATTGGCATAGATATCAAGATGCAATGCAGCTGTTGCAAACAAAAACCATTGTTAATAATCAGTAATAAATGTGAAGATGCTTTTACTGTATAATCAATAAGCTGTACTTCTTGAGCTATGCATAGGGAAAGTAATAGGGTTTAGTGCATAAGAGATCCAAGGATGTTTGTTGAGACATTGCTTTTAATAACTAAAGCTAAAACATTCCAAATACCCGTCATTGAAAAATTCTCACCTAAATCACATTATACAGTAGTTATAACAAAACTACACAGTATTTAAAACGAACAAATATCTTTTGGCATATCTAAATGCTAGATATACTGAGTTAAGTGAAATGGATGTTATAGAATAAATGTTTGCTAACATTTATATAAAGTAAAACAACCAGCAAAATGATAATTTATAAGGCTTGAATTTAAATATGTAGTCCATTAATAAGCATGGAATTAATAAGCATTTAATTCACAATGTGAATGACCTCACACTACAGTTTGTATGTGTAGTCCCCAAAGGCTTATGTGTGGAACCTTGGCTTCCACTGTGGCAATGTCAGAGGTGCGACCTCATAGCAGGTCATTCGGGGCACTGTCCTTAGAAGGGATTGATGTAGTTCTCGTGGGTTCCCAGTTACTTCCCTGTAGAGTGGTTTGTTATAGAGAACAAAGCAGACCACTTCCCACTCTCCGGCTTCCTGTCTCTCGGTCTGATCTCCCCTCTTGCGTGTGATCCTGTCACGATGCCACCTGCCACCCACTGTCTGATGCAACCAGAGGGCCCCTCACAAGCACTGGCCCAATGCTGCTGGAAGCATCTGCCTTCAGATCTGTGAACTTAAGAGACATCTTCTTTTATAAAGTACAAAGCCTCAAGTATTTTGTTACAGCAACATAAAATACACTAATAACCCTCTTTAGAAGGCCAACAGGGAATGCCAGTAATAAATATTTTGGGAAAAAAAAAGATCTGATGCAAAAAAAAAACATATTAGTAAGAGTTGATAAAGATGGGTAATTGGTGAATGTATGTTCATTACCTTGATTCTGTATTTATTCAGGTTATTTAAAGTAATTCAAAATATATTTTAAAAATTAACAGGGGCCAGTGATATGGCTCAGTGGCACAAGCGCCTGCCTGGCAAGTTCGAGGTCCTGAGTTCGACTCCCGGTACCCAAGTAAAGGAAAAAAAGGGCTGGTGATATCGCTCAGTGGCACAAGCACCTGCTGGTAAGCGCGAGGTCCTGAGGTCGACTCCCGGTACCCACATAAAAAAAAAAAAATTTTTTTTTACTTTCTTCCTGAGGAACCAAAATATTGACTGCAGTATCATTTAATATTTAACAAAATAAAAGCAAACACAATCTTACACTTGATTCTATTGAACCGGGCACCCCTACCTAGCCCTTTCTTTAATATTTTCTTTAACTGTTTGCCCTGTTTGCATCTGAGCTTTTGGTGTTACTTTATTCCCAAGCGATGTTTGGAAACAATAACACAAACCCACGCTCAAAACGGAAAAGGAAAGAAAGAAAGGACAATCTACATTTGACACTCTGCCACGATCCAGCTGCTCTAGGTGATCAGTGACAAAGGCCATTTGCCCAAAATATAGACTTGGTTCCCAAATGGGTTTGGGAAACAACTCTATGATAAATGTGAAAGACATTCTTCTTCTATGGTATATACCTCTTTTACACATAAAATAGAAGGCATTCTTAAATTCTATTTATGCATAATAATGCATGAAACTACAGCTTCTGTAATGGTGTGTATTGAAAAGAAGTGGATAGATTTGGTCAACCAAAGACCACAGGCTATTTTCTTCAGGACTGTGAGAACGAGGTTTATTGATACCTTATAACTTGCAGGTACTCGAATAACTATTAGGAAGACAATAATATGCAATGTATCAACTATTGTAACTGGCCTACTAACCTATTTTGAAACTCGGTTTCATTGTTATGTTTATCCTTTTTTCTCTTTAAAATAAAAATGTGTAACTTGCAGGTTTTTTATTTAAAAAATTATATTTTACACAATGGTGGTTTATTTCATGGTGATTATACTTGATATGAAAGAAAGAAATTTGAAATTTCTTTCCTGATAGAACCTACTTATTTATATAAAGTTTATAGGGATGAGTTTTAGACCAAAAATGTTGACTGGATCCAAAGGGAAATTATCAGTGAAGAATTGGGTCTCTCTGGGAGTGATACATTTCTAAACTCCTTTAAATTGTGTTTTAACTTCGCTTGGTGGAGAAAAAGCTCCACATGACCTATTTTGTATATGATAAAATGTTCCAGGCCTTCACTGAGGTAACGGTGGAAAGTCAGTTCCCAATATTTGATATGCATCTGCTTGTTCCTCTAATAAACTAAATGTAATTAAAAATAGAACAGGGCCATTGCATTTTAATAGTTCGGAGTCTTCCCTGTGGAAGAGTCAGCAAACAGTGAAAGAATATGAAGATTCAGCTCCCCAGCACCTGCCAGGCAGGCTCTGTCAAGATTAACAGCATCACACCAGGTTATTAGAGGAAACATAAATACTTTGGAGGCTTTGTGGGTAGTTACGATATCACGTTTTATTATCTTCTCCTAAAATGGAATTACTCATTGTAATTGCTTGCCAGTCACAGGCCAGCAAACATGACAGAAAAAACCATACATATCGAGGAGAGAGAGTTATAAAGAAAAGACAACTGACCTAGAGAATGTTTTTAAGGACACATTATTACGTATTTGGAATTATCATAACTGAAGTTTTATGGCACTTTACATCTTCTAGAAGAGGGATATATTTGCACCTTGCAATTTGAAGTGGGTGTAGCAGGTATTTAGATTCCTACTTGAGGAAGGAAATAGGGGAGTGAAAAGCTGAATGATTTGCCCAAGAAATCCTGCTGCAAGTGAGTGCAGCGTTCAGGCCGAGTCCCAACCTCCTAACGTGATAGTCTGTGTTGCTTTGACCTTCCTGTGTGGCCCCACTGAAGTTCAGTATCAAACATAGAGTATTTGCTGCTCCCTTCAAATCACAACATCTTGGTGAGAGTAGCTTGGAAGAAATTAAAATTTCCTTACAGGAACAATGCAAAGGGATTGCACTTCAATAACTGGCCTTCCGGAGGTGGGGGGTTTGATGTCAGGCCTGGACTGGGGTAACTGAGAAATGTGGAAAGTCTTTGTGAGCGAGATGGGAAAATAATGCATTAGGAAATCCTTCTTGATTTTATTGTTATTGATTCTATTTCCAAACTATACTTTGCTATCAAAAAGTCGGTTAGGAGGGTTGGGAGTGTGGCTCAGAGGACGACAGCTTACCCAGCATGCATATGGCCCTATGTCGATGAAACCTGGTACCCAGAACCAGTGTCACAGCTCTGGGAGGGGTGGAGGGGATGGAGGGAAACCACTGCACTCAACAACCTGATGTGTGCCCAGAAAGGAGGGAGTCAGTGATAATTGCTTCAATATCTGTTTGAGATCAGCAGGAAATATGAGAATTGTGAACCAAGATTCCTGGCACCACATCTAACTCTAGTTGAATGAATATCGGCTGAAGTTCTTATGGTACAGATGATAGCACATAAAAACTCATTCCGTTCATTAGTGTACAAGCCTTCGCCGCCTAGGACACCTGAATCTTAGACTATCTGGAAGGAAATTGTTCATTATGGTTCAGTTAATCCAACAGAACTACATCTGGCAAAATATAGATATAAGATTTTGGCAAAAATATAAGATAGAAGTTTTCTGGCAAAAAAGCCGTCCCTGCTATAATTCAAAGAAATGAAAATTTTTGTGTGCTCAAACCCCTCACTTTTTGCTATATGCTGAATCTCTAGTAGCATTTTCTACATATAATCCCATTACTTTATTGAAATTTATCTGGGATTTAAGAAAATTTTGATTTTATTTCTTTGTTATTTAACATATTTTTAAATTGGAAGTTTTCATCAATAATATTTAAATCAGATAGATTACTGAGTTCTCAATATTTTAGTGATTTAATTTCTCTGATACTCTCTTACCAGAATGATATCATTTAAGGTAGAAGCACCCCTACCTTGGGCTATTCTCCTTTCAAACCACAATCCAAAACATTCTTATTACTGGCATTAGCCCTTAGATTTTCTTTTTTGTTGTACTGCTTAATCCCTGTTTCCAAGCTTTTCTTTAATGGTAATAAATGTGCCACCAGTTTTTACCTCAATTTGCCATCTTCGATGACAGGTTCTTCTTAATGTCTCATCCTGTTACTTCCAGGAGTCCTCGGACGTATCCTTGGGAATATCTCTTTTGAGTTTGCGAAATTTTTCTATTGATCTTGAAGCCCATGTTGTTCTTTGTTGGCATTTTAATTAATGATCTTATTCAGCAAAATCATTTGAGGCCCTTCGATTACTACCACTTCAAGGAGTATTCTTATGAAGTCATCAATATTTGTGCCAAGGGTGTGACACCTCCTGATACTCCCTTCTATGCTGTACATCTTATAAGCTCCAAGGCCAGGCATTCTTCTACACTCAGGCCACATATTTACTTGAGCAACTGAACCATGCATCACAGGGTAAAGAATTCAGATGGGACTCTTTTGACTTGAGCCAACATATCACCTTTCAGTCAGTACCATTTTGTGCCTATTCTTGCCTCCTCATTCATCTCACAGCACTTCTCTGTAGTAAATGTCACTGCTGAATTTCACTAGTAAACAAAGCCCAGCTAGTGATCATACTCCTACTGTACCTGTCACTTTCTTGGCCTGAGTATATTTTATACCAAAAGATTTCCTTTCCAAATATATTTTATACCTAAAGACTTCCTTTCTTCAGTAAAATAGATTTTGCACTTTGAATGATTTTCTAAACACGTGTGAGCTGAAGACAGACATTGAAAGAGAAATGTTTTAGAAGAAGAAAAAAAGTGGCAAAAAATAACAGTCGTACTGGTGCTGTCTTTGGATAATCCTTTTAGAAAAGCATATTCTAGATTAGTGGAGGGAAGGTGTGGAAATTCTCATTTAGATCAGTGTTTGGCTTCTGACTCTTCTAATCCATACCAAGTGGACCTCAGCCATCTGTTTGAAATCAGGTATCAAACAGTAAGTCAGTGCCCGTAGATACGGCTACATTGTTCAGGGCATGTAGAAATGTACTAGTTTCTTAATCTGCTATGCTATGATTTATTCATCATCATAATGAACATCATGGGTTTAATCATACAGTTTCTGGCTAAGATCACTAGTCCAACACACATTCAGGGAGAAAGTTTGAAGAATTGTGCAGGACACAGAAAATTCAAGACCTCGCTATCTAGAATGGAAGCATATTGCCTTTGACTTTTATCTTAATATTTATTCTTGTTAGTAAAAATAAGTGCACACATATTTTTGGAAATTTACTTTCATCTTTCAAAATAAAGATTTTGTTGCATAACCCTATTTTGAATGAGACCCTGAGCTGACCCACCGAGTTAGAGTCACACATCTAATTCTTCTTGTTTACTAGAGACTGCCTTAATAACCTCAGATGCCATTTCCAAGATATTTGGGCTACAGGCTTGCTAAAAGTTTTATTATAAACACCGTAGCTTTCAAGCTGAAATTCACAAATATTCTGGACTTCAGTTCTAATCTAAATATAAAATGCAGGAACAAACAACTGCTCAATATTTGCCCCCAAAACATAGGACTTATTATTCTGGGTAGGTTTTTGTTTGTTTTTGCTTACTAGGCTAAGTAGATTAGAGTTTAATATATTTCTTATTTTCCTTTCCTATATTCTGCCCTTGAATTCTTCTAATAGGTATACTGACTGTATACTTTTATAAATAATATGTGTGTGTGTCAGTCAAGTCTTGTACCTGTGAAATAGTGGAGCATAAGCCCGACCCGAGGCCCTCACCAAAGCAAGTCGGCAAACAGATGGAGCGCACAGTATGAAATTAAAGAATAACTGGCAGATTTTTTTTAATGATCCATCTGGAATCCAAGGGTCAAGATCATCAATTCAGACACTTACACAGGACCACAACCTCACTTTACATTTATATCTAAGGTGACTTTCTTTCAAATAAACAAGCCAGTCATTATACATACACTTAAAAAGTAAACAGTAAGAAAAAGTTACATATTAACACAGGGTAAGTGCTGTGTTTTTATAGGTTAATGGCTTATCCATAAAGAATCACATATTAAGAATTTCTGTTAATAATATATTAACAATTTTATTTTTTTAATTCCATGCTGTGGTTCACAAAACTGCAAGAGGGATGTATTAGGGTAAGGTCAGGGTGACCTACAAAGTAACCAACACACTGTTACCAAATTCACTGCTTTACAGAACAAAGAAACATGCCTTTTCCTCAGTGCCTTCAGTGACAAGATGAGCCTTACACTGTGAGTGGCTCTGCTGTAGAGAGCATTAAGGGCTTAGGCTACTGGCTGCTCTGGCAGGTCAGACAATGCCCTCCTGCAAGGATGTTCACATCTGACTCCCTAGAGCCCAGTAATATGATACTTGGCATGGCAAAAGGAATTTTGCAGACATAGTGAGGATCTTAAGATGAGATTACCTTCAATTATTCAGTTGGGCTTAATGTAAGTAGCAGACTCTTTATAAGCAGGAAAGAAAGGGGAAGGTAAGAGTCAGAGATGAGGCAGCAGTACAACGGCAGAAGCAGTGGTCAGTGACTGAGAAAGACATTGGAAGATGATACGTAGAGCGAAGGACCGCACACCAAGAAAAGGAAGTTGCCTCTGCAGCCGGAGGAAGGCAAGGAAATGGATTCTCCGTGGAGAGGGCAGGAGGCACCACTCTGCAGGTGGCCTGACTTTAGCTCAGTGAGACTGGTTTTAGATTTTTAACCTTGGCCCTGTGAAGTGATAAATTTGTGTTGTTTAAGTCACTAAATTGGGATAGTCAGTTGCTGCAACAATAAAAACTGATCCATTGGTTTCCCTTGGGTTCCGTTATTGCTGTGTCCATCGGCATTTCAGCTAATGGGAGGGGGTGAAAGTAACCAATGGGTCGACATGCCTTGCATCACTTTCCATCATACAAGATGAAGAGAATTTAGGTTCATAGACACTAGAAAACTAGAAATTGAGAGTGTCTTCTAGCAATTTGAGCAAAGTATTTTACCAATGTGGAAGAAGGGACAGATAGATTTTGTGAAACAACCAGGAGTCTGACATAATGGGGTTTGTAGTTCCTAATATTTATTTAATTTATCTTGCAATGTGAATAAACATGTAAAGTAGGAAAGAAATAAAGCAACATTTACAATAATAACAGCTGATGATTAGTTATTCATTTTATGAAAAAATAACTTATAAAATGCTTCTTTTATAAAATCTTTTATCCATGATTCTTCTACCTATGATCTTAACTGGTTTTCTAAGATAAATACAATTTTATGGATTATAGTATTGATCACACACTTCAAATTCATTGCATGATCTTTTTTCTATTTTGTCCAATAATTTTTATTTCAACACACATTTTGGAATTGAGATATTAAGTAGTTTAGCTAGCAGGCTTCCAGTCTTTATAGTTTATACTTTTTGTACTTCTTTAATTCCATTATTTGTTTCTTTCTTTCAAAAATATTTGCTAAGCAACTACTATGTACCATTGCTGAGAATACTTTGGTAAGCAAGACGGACTTGGTTTTGTCTTCAGAGAATTTAAAATCTAGCCATTGTTCCAGCATTAGGAGCACATAACAATAGATTTGTCCTTATCTAGTACATTTTAGTCATTACTCAAAGTGTATATTTAAGTAGGCATTTTGTAAAAAGCTCACAACTGTGTTTTAGCACAGCTTTTTTTTCTCTCTGCTGACAATTTTTTTTAAATGAAAGAAATTTGGTCATGGTTGTATAATCCAATTTATTCTAGCTTAAGAGGAAGTTCATTGCCCTCAATTCTCTTCCAATTACCATCTCACTTATTTGCCCTCCACTACTTTGCAACACAACTTTGAAAAAATTATTTATAAAAAATAGAATGTTTAGGGCCGGTGAGATGGCTCAGCGGCTTAAGCGCCTGCCCGGCAAGCGCAAGGGCCCGAGTTCGACTCCCGGATCCCACATACGAAAAAGGGGCCGGTGATATCGCTCAGCGGCACGGGCGCCTGATGGCGCACAAGGTCCTGAGGTCGACCCCCGGTACCCACAAAAAAAAAAAAAAAAAAAAAATAGAATGTTTAAACTTTGTTTATATTTTTATATAATGTATAAAAGTATATTATGTAAATATACAATCTATTCCATAAATGTAAAAAAATATATAGATAAAATTATAAATAATATATATTATATGCATTATATAATATATAATATACATTTATATATTATATTAATATATTATATAATAATATATAAATAATAAAATATATAGATAAATATTATGTATGTGTGTATGTTTAATTTATGTTGGTTAACCCTTGAGTAAAAGAGACAATCCTGAGAAAAGTAAGGGGTTGTACACATATAGAAGGACTTACAAAATGATATGCCAGGACCCAAGGTGACATTGCTATCCGGCTTCTGACTCAAAAATGTTCTCTTCACTTCTTCCTCTGTGCAAATATTTTAGTAAATGGCAAAAACATTGTTTGGTCCTTACTTCTTAACACTATAAGAAATGTCTCCAATTTCTCTTGTGCCCTTCTCTCTTTAAGGCTTCCTAATCAGGCCTTTGCCACTACTCTGCTGCAACTGCATTCGCTCCGGGGTCACCAGTGACTCCCAAGATGATGCTGATGCACACCCAGGGTGGGAACCACTACTTTCAGACATAGATATTACTGCCCAGCATCCTGTATGCAAAGAGGTTTTCAGAAAGTAGTATTATAACAACACAGTATAGCTTGTGAAGACACAATACCAGGTGGCCTCTAAGGCTTTTCTTTCAGTCACAAAAATCATCTCTGAGAAAATGCCTTCATCAAGAATATAGTCAAATATCTCTGTTTGGAGGGAAGCCACGTGTTCCCTTTCCGCAAAGCCAAAAAGCGAAGTGAATGGAATTTCTTCCACTGAGATGTTTTCTTGACAGCAGCAACGCCATTAATGTTGCGAAAATTATTCAGTCTTTTACACCAGGAGTGTTAGAGCAAGGACGGTGTTCTTGGTAGGTATAGCACTGCCTTTAATATACAAAGAAAAAGCACTATACAGACATAAACTAGCTCATTATTTTAAGCTCCCCTTGACTTGAAGGGAAATGAATCCACATAGCTCACATGCAGGAGCAGAGAGAGGACACAAAAATGGTGTGTGTGCATGTGTGTGAGTGTTGGACATCTTAAAATTTTAGAGAATAGGTGGATAAATTATAGACAATAAGAAAAATCTGGAGTTTAACAGCACCATGATGAATATACTCAGTATTTATTCCTGTATTAGTTCATTTCAGCAGCTGTAATAAAAACACCATAGTTTGGGTGGCTTATAAAGAGCTAGTACGATGTCTAATAAACACACCTGAGTTCCTATGTATTCAGTGTCTCTGGTGGCTAATACCATGCTCATTCTCCAAGCCCTTGTCACTGCACACAACCCAGTAACTCTGCTTCTGTTATGACATTGTCCAGGATGGCTATCCACGTAGGTGTCAAGAGCCTTGGGACCAACTCTAGCTTACAAAGATTGCTCGTAAGCATCTCCTTTTTCTGGCCTTGAGTCTGCCTCTGAGTGGTCCCCAGTAGTGTGAGATGCCTCCATTTCTGGAAGCCCACTGCATCCCTTCCTCATGAGAGTATCTTTCTCAGTTCCTTCACATTATCTCTTCTTTTCCTCCCTTTTTCTACTTTCTGCCCTCCCTACCTGCCGTGACCCACCAACCCAAAACTCTCTGATGAGCTATCATGTACAGACTTTTCCAAGAGAGACCACACTCTCTTATTGGAGACAGAAAGGATAATGGGTACAGTAGAAACAAAAAACAAATCAATATCTCAATAAATTATTCTTTCATGAATATGTAGCCAAAACATTATTGGGAAGGGAACTCTTTAAATTATCTTAAATCATTCCCTGCAATTTTTCTTCATTTCTTCTGAACAAAAATTGCTGAACTTTCAAATCTTTCAAGTTGTTAGTAAAATAAAGAAATTATCAAGAATTTGTTTTCTAGTTATTTTCATCTAGGGCAGGGCTCTCACACATCTGTTCATTGAGCTCTGTATGCAGCATTGTGATAATTTATTTCTAATACTTTTCTAAAACATACTCAGAGGGAGAAATAGCCTTCAGGTAGAATAAAAAGACTATATTCAATTAACTTTTTTTTTCCTGACTGAAATATTACTGAATATCTTATAGGCACATGGGTAAATTGTCATACCTGAAATGAGGAATATCAGAAGTATTTTTAACATTATTTTGTTGTAAATAGACCCTTAATGGAAGAAGGTAGCAAAGTAGTCATAGTAGAAAATTATCAACCAAATGAATCAAAGACAATTTTTTGGTAAAATGGTTAGCGATTGTTTAGATTTTTTAAAAGTTTACAGTATTTGTTTTCCCTTATGCAACAGCTTTTTGAATATCAGCATATTTGCATAACCAAATTTTATAGTGTATTTTAAGATTGTTCCATTTGGCATGTGGCTAATACTAAGCATTATTATGTGGCTCATATATTAAAACTGAGCCTCAAGGAAAGTCTTTATGATGCATTATAAGAATTTTTCCGAGTTGGAAAAACCAATTAGAGTAATAATAAAACATACAGATAAATTCATAAAGATGCATTTCTGGAAAGAGGAGGATAAGCTTAGCTCAAGAAGAAAGAGCACTGTTAGTAAAATGACATCCAAACTGAAGGACAGTTCGTGGCAATGGAAATATGTTTTCTCCAGGAAGACTTTGACCCCTCTCAGGCAGTTTCTCAGAAGTGTATCCAAGATTCCACAAGAAAATAAGCGATCACATAGAATGAGGGTCAATGTTTAAATGGATAAGTAGGAATTAAATCTATTTTTAATCTATAAATATATCGCCATAGCTTCTTCAATCTAATAAGCGAGGGAATTCTGGTGATATAAAATCTTGAGACTATGTAGCCAGAGGCAACCTATGACAGTGCAGTATTCTGTGGAACACTGTTTATATTTTCCGTATGTACACATGGAGTTTGGGGCATCCGGAAGAATGCCTTCTTTAATTTTTGCTTCCTTCCTGCCTCCTATTCTTTAATTTCAGCACACACACACACACCTTCAGGCAGGCCATCTAATTCATTCAAATGCTATGTTTTGTTTTCACAAAAAGAAGTACAGACTAAATGCTTATTAAACACTAGATCTCTCTAATACTTAATCTTGTATAATATTCATATAAAATCTCTGATAACAGTGAGATCAAGTTATTCCCATTTTATGGACTCAAATTGATTTAATTTCATATAAGAACAGTTTTTTCAATTAAATGCTCTTGTCTCCTAACTGCTCTCTTCTCCTCATATTAAAGGTACATTCAGAGCCAAATTTTCCAATTTTAAGACTGCTTCTCTTCTCATGACATCATGCCAGGGAACACTTGATATTAACATGACTTAAAACTGGTGATGACAAAAGAGATGTGGCCAAATTTCTTCACTGTAAAATTATAATTTTTACCTTTGTGTTAGAAGGGAATCATTAAATTCAGTCCACACTGAAGGGGAAATGCATTAAACTTTACCATTAGGAGGTGAGAATATAAAAATTTTTGTGGCCTTAAGTTAAGATCAGCACAGCAATTAATGTATTTGGGGAAAAGATACTCTCAAACTATGCAAATATCCAATTCTCCTCAAGTTTTACCTGCTACTTTCAGCATTCATCAGTGGTGTTTATCACAATGGCATTTTAATGGTGATTTTCTGTTTTCTTTATTCTTTCATAATTACTGACCATAATTCCCAAAAGGGAGATTTATCTTTTTTTCCTTCTTGTGAAGCCGGTTCACTGAGCCCTGGTTTGCAACTTGTGAATCAGAACACACTCATACACAACCGGTTACACGAAGCAGACTTATTACCCACAGACTGGCAATGCAGGATAGACGAAGCCAGGACGGGTTGTGAGCTGATCTTCCAAGGTTTAAGAGAGCTCCCTGGAGCGGATGGAGCCTTGACTATACATGGTGCCCCATTTGCCGCTATAGCCAAGGGACCCAGAAATCAACCCATTCTTGGTTACATAACCTAGGACACATGACTTGGAGGGGAAATAGGACATCCTACTTCCTGGGGAGAGGGGAACGAAGCCTAGGTTTTCCCTAACTCAAAATGGTACATTACCCATGGGGACGGGAACACGTCCTGCGCTACTTCGGAAAATTTCTCCCTATCTCAGGATCCCTATCCCAGTATTTCAACACTTATTCTTGAAAATTACAAGGAAGAGAAGGAGGAGAGTTGGGTGGGAACAAGGCCACCTGGGGTACTGAGTTGAACCGCTATTTGTTTACCTACTCTTTATTTATGCTGAGGTGAACTCATGGACGTTTATTTTACATTTTTTGGTTATAATCCAATCATATGGTTATTTATCCAAGTGTTCAATTTTTCCAGCTCTGTCCACTAGAACGACAGCAGGTGACTCCTTCATCCTTTTGTTAGACCCTAATTTGCCCCTACTTTTGAGCCCTTTCTACCTCCTGCACAGCAAGATTCTCATCTTGTATTGTTCCTTGTTCCAGTACTAGAACCAGTTATTTCCTCAAGGAACCCTGATATCTTAAATGAAAATGCTATTTAGAAATCAAGATTTGGATATTTTGGAATTTTTAATAAATTGAGTTTTTAATGAAAATGTTTGATTTTTATATAGTGAAATGTATTAACTTCTTTATTTGTACCTGTGGTTTAATTCTTTAATAGAAATTACTTAACCCGGGATTCATGAATCATGACCCATATATTTTAGAGGTTGTGATACAAGGACTCTGCCCTTTCACTTTGGTTATATGATTTGGCAGATCCAATGCTGCCATAAGTGTCCATGGAAGAAGGTTGAACTGATACAGTAAGGACCCCTATAATCCTAATGCAGAGCCATACATTCAGATAATCACTTACTATGTGAAAAGCAGCCTCTGATACGCTTCCGGGAAGAGCAAAGACTGAGCCCCTGACCACATACCTTCAACTGACATTTCAAGCAGAGCCATTGGTAATGGGCTTGAAACTCCCATATATCCATGAACTTATAAAATATTGCAAAACACAGTGACAATCATATAGTAAAATGGTATGTTTGGAATCAAGCCTAACATGGACCAGAAGATATGCACAATAGATGTCCCAGTTTCCTACATCACCTATTTGAATTTCTCTGAGAACTCTCTCTGTACACCTAAAGATTCAGGAAGAGTTCTGTATGACCAGCTGATGGAAGAAGACAAAATCAACCTTGCTTTAATGTAAGTTCCTGGATGTATTAGAACTGGCTGAAAATGGGCAGTTGCTGCATGATAGTTCACTGAGGTATGGTCACAGATGTCACTGGGAGCTGACAGCCTTCCAGGAATAGACATGCTAGCAGCATGCTTGCCCATCTTTGTTCGGAAGGAGAGAGGTCAGTAGTAAGTGTGTATGTGGGGTAACAGACAGTGGTCAGTGGTTAGGTTGTTCACAGAAGCCTGAAAAGAGCTGGGAAGAAATGTGTACATGAGCTTCTGTGACTGTGTTCCAGTTGTATATACCTTTGTTTCTAATCACAAAGAAAACATCCTCCACAGATAAAGCACTGAGCAGCCAGGCAGATAGAAGGGCTCCTCCAGCGAAGCTCGGTCAGATCTGACTTGAGCTTTTGCTTGCATTGTCTGTACCTAAACGGCGTATCAGCACTGCCAGAAATGGAAGGTACTCAAGAGCCCTGGAGCATGGAGTCCTTCTTGTGAAAGCTGATGTAGTTGTAGCTCGGAGATCCATTAGGGTGGCTTTCACTGTTTCCATACCTGATAATAACACTCAGTGGGGTTTGCATCAGCCATGTCCCTCCTGATGAGCTTATTTATGCAAGGACTGTGACTCCTTAAAAATAAAGCTTCGTTCACCTCACCTGTCAAGATAATCTGGACCAGTGGATGTACAAGGTAAGGCTGAGGGGACTCACACTGGGTCCTGTTATGCTCACAGGATGAGCTGCAGCTGTCAGAAATGTAATCAACTTCACTAACCCTTACTTGGCTTTTTTTTATCATGAGATTTGTTTTACTGAGCAGCACCATGCTGATCAAAAGCAACAGGAGGATTTCACATGAGGCCTGAGCTGACTGAAGAAGGAAAGGAATATTCTGGAGCACATGTTATCCCATATTCCCTCACCTCACTCAAGCTCCCTGCAAAGCTTTGGTGCACAGCACGCTGACAGCTTCTTACTTTCAGTGCTGACCATCACTTCTTCCCCGGGTGAAAGCTTTCTCAAACTTTTCAACAGTTTGGTTCTCTGTATTAGGGTTTGTGTATGTGCGGGTTGAGGTAGAAAATTTAACCATCCTGGGGACAGTGCTCAATCGAGGGATTACTGAATAAATGACTCTGTCTGCCTTAATCAGGTGAGAACAATGATGCCTATTATGCCTGGATTCTTGGATGGTCCCTGTCGAATTTCACAGCAGTGGCCTAAAATATCAGATTGTTCATGAACACACCGTTTTCTGTTTTGCTCTCTTTCCTATCACATCCCTGGTGTTCAATTGCTTTCCCAAGTCCTTGTGCCAGGGTGTGATTTTTAAGGTTACCATAACAAGGCAGTGAAATGCTCCATATTCTTTAAACATATTAAAATGCATATATACATGCGGGGAAGGGTCTACATATGGCTACCAGGATAAAAGCTTCTTGGGTTTTCACTTAAGAGACACTGCAGGGAGATAGTTATTACTCTGGTGAATGTACTGTGGTAAAAGCTCTGGCCCTTAGCCCTTCAAGCATTGAAAACTCATTTCTCAATGTATCATAAACAAAGTGCACCCAAGGCATTGTATTTCTGCACTACCTTCAGATTTGACTGCCTTCAATATCTATCGCTTTCCATGTTCTCACCCTGGACATTGCCATTTATCTAAATTACATCATTTTGGATTATCCTAAATGCCTATAGCTACTCCCAACCCCAGTAGTTCATCCTTCCAGCATGCTTGATCAAATTCTTTCGAAAACTATAGTTCATACTGAGATCTCCAATTCACTGATGCTTCCCTTCCACCTTCTAACATATCTTTTAGTTGCATTAGATTTGTCCTATGAAAGTCCCATCATTCTTCTATTTTGGAGGATAGCTTAGCTTCACAGTCCATTATGAGTAGTACTTTAAAAATCTATTGAGTTACTCTTGCTCCTGATTACCTGTTAGGAATTCAGTTTGAAAACCTCAAACTTGGATGAATCCATGGTATGTGGTGTACATGCGTGTGTGTGTGTGTGCATGTGTGCATACACATTTGTAGGCACTGGTATGATCAATGCATTTTCTTTCTATAGAAGGCAGTACCTTAATATGTAGTTTGGTGTGTATTAATTTATTAAGGAAAGAGAACACATGAGTTTACAATATTAGTGTATTGTATCATCTTGGGCAAATCTATATGTCAAGCTCTATCAGATGGTTAGAAATGAAATCAAACAGGGGGCAAGAAGAGAATTGTGTACTCAGTGTCACTGCATAAATCAGCCAGTTTTTAAAGGGACTAGCATTCATAAGTGAAAAATTATAATCCCTTTGAATTGGTGAAGCTGGTCTGGTCACTCAGCTAGAAAGTGTTATTTCTATCAGATTTTTCTTTTCTATCGCTCCTTTAATCTACATTTCCAGGGCAGACTAACATTGCCCTCCTTCTTTCTGCATACTAATAATTTAAAATGAACGCAGACATTCAGCTGCGTTCAGCTGAGCTAGCTATGTTTCCCTGTATCTTTTGCCTATATATGGCCCTTGAATGCTAGAGTTTAACTCTTTAAGGGCAAATTTCTTTCCTCTTCTAAATTCTCTCAAGGCCCCCACATGGCAGTCTCTGAGCAACCACCTCGTTTTCTTAAGCTTCCCTGATCTGGACCATGTTATTGTTATCAAATATTTTCTTTTTCCTTCTGCTTCATTGGCTCAGTCATTAGTTGGAAGCATGTTTTGGGAATCTTCTTTGATCATCAAGTTTTTAAATCTCCTTTCCTGTATCTGGTATATACTTCCATTATAAGAATAATCACATTTAATTGCAGTTTTCCATGGGAAAGCCCTTGAGGCCAGAAATTATATCTTACTCATTTTTGTACCCACGTGACAAAATAAAAGCTCATTGTATATTTGTGGAATTAATGACTACATGGATTGCAAGAAAAAACACTGGTGCATAATAGGCACAGGCCTAGCAGGACTGTGAGGTTTAACTATAGTTTAAACCATTTTGAGATGTCTACACAATGTAGAAGTAATATTCCTAAAATCAGGATGGGTTCTTGGTGGTGACTGTTAAAGTTTATAAAGAAAGAAAAATATCAGAAGGGTCCATTACTTCACACATAGCATTTCATTGTTGCTCAAATTTTCAATAGCATAATTGCTCAGGCCATTAGATAAGCTTCTAGGTGACTCTTTCATTAAAATAATTCTTTATTTTCTGCATATGGAATAGCCAATACAAAAATATGTTTAACATTTTTGGTAATAACAAAAGTGTTATAATTTAAAAAATATTTTTACACAGATAACACAAATTTATATCATATAAATTAAATTTCAGAGCTTCTTATTTTCCCAAGTGTAGTCTACATTGAGATATGGACTACTATGCTGTTTTGTTCTCACCGCAGAAACTTCCTTGAGAAGATGGATGATACACTAAAATATATGATATAGGTAGCACATGACCCAGGGTAGCTCAATTAGATATTACTGTCTTACATGTAATTAGTGGTACATATTTCGGGAAGAAGAATACTGTACAAAAAATAAAAAGGACACAATGTGGTAATGTAATTCTCTAATATTTTTCTCAGGAGAGTATACAAACACAAATTTCCATTATTATATAACTAAAAATACATATTGAAAGATTAAATAGCTTTTAATGAGCACTTACTATGAAGAAAGTGAGAGAATCCAGATAAAACAACGGGAAGTAAAACACCATTACTCGTAGATAACCTCTTTCTCAGATGTGTGCGTATATTAAAACATCTTCAAAAATGAAATCCATTTGCTTATTGCAATTGATATGATGTAGTTATATTTATTTTAAAAAACAATTTTCTTGTGTTGTTTAAAGGATAATTTACTATGAATGATGCAACCATATATACTGATATGCACAGCAGGTATGACACAACCTAGTGGTTGGTACCTGCCTAATAATAAATTTCATTTCTCCTTTTCAGAAAAACCTTTTTTAGAGTTGGTAGTGGGTCCTTCCTTAGTCCTAGGAGTTAAATTTTAGTTAATAAAGGCAATCATGGCCTTCCCATTTCCCTAACTAGTGCTTGAACTATGGATGGAAAAGTGATTTCAATACAATATATTAAACAAAGAAAAATTTTAGGAAATTTTGAGAAAGATTTTGTTATGTTCACCAGCATGAGGCATGAAGATGTTATATGCCTTCTGCATGGAGGCTCTTACATTCCTTTACTCATTACTTTTGTTTTTAATTTCAAGCTCTTTTATGGAGTTTGTATAGTGAACAGCCTTCAAAGACAGAGATAGTTTTAGAGCAAGGGGCAAGTTTGTTTGCTGTTCAAAATAACAAATATCAAAGACAGACACACGTTTGGAGCAAGGGATGGGTTTGCTTACTCTTCAGAATAATAAATATCTCCTCCAGTTCAAGCATCAAGTGGATTTTCCTAAGTCCCATTATAAAAGATTACAACAGCTAACTATCAGGATTCTTCTATAAAACAATCCACCAATCGTGCAGGCATCACCTGGTCATGTTTCTTTGAGGGAACAGTGACTCAGGGAAATAGTTTTAAAATGATGACACTATGACCACAGCTCCTGTTATGTGTGATAAAATTCCATCTCTGGCTCTTTCAGGGGTTTCATTGTTCTGTCAGCATCTATGGAACCATGGCAGGCTAATTTGCTAGCTTACAAACAGAGTCATTTCTCTGACCATTTTTACTCCCTGTCACTCTCTTTCCCACCTTAGGCCACTGGACAGTGTCTGGTAACAACACGGAAGCAGATCCATGGTGGTCATCTTATGATCGAAGGGTACAAGTCTGAGGACAAATGGCAGCTCTGTGCATGGCAGAACAAAGGATATGGAGAGAAACAGAAGCACTGGGGCCGGTGAGATGGCTCAGCAGCATAAGCGCCTGCCTGGCAAGCGCGAGGGCCCGAGTTCGACTCCTGGAACCCACATACGATAAAAGGGCCGGTGATATCGCTCAGCGGCACGGGCACCTGCTGGCACGCGAGGTCCTGAGGTCGACCCCGGTACCCACACACACACACACAAAAGAAACAGAAGCACTGAAGATGTTGCTAAATTCGTAATAATACCTTTTGGAATTACTCCACCTCTAGATTCATTTTAGTTGAGATGATATATTTTCTCTATTTTTAAAAACATTTGAATCAGGTTTTGGTTAACTGGCAAAAAAATTTCATCTAAATTAGCAAGGAATGTCAAAAACTTTATTGAAAACTTGATTTTGCTACAAAATATAATAACATCGAACAATTATTTGGTGTTTACACAAAGGTAGTAATAAACATTTTAGGTTTGATTTAAGGTTTAACTCTTAAGAGGAACCACTGCATACGACTAGAATTGTTATTTTAACTACAGAAATAGCTGAGCCTGAAGAGGTTAAGGAACCTGAGATAATTCAGCTAATAAGTGACAGAGCAGGGATTCAAATCCAGGTACACCTAACAATAAAACCGATGGTCCTACCTCTGATGTAGTGTCTATGGAAGAATTAGGACATCCACCATGTGCTGGGGCTTGCTTTTGGTCCTGACTACGGGGTAATCACTGAATGATTACCACACAGTCTTCTACCACACAGTCTTAGCTTCTCCTTACATAAATTATGGGATGGATTTGGGTTAGTCGTATAAGTCTCCATGCAAATGAATGCCAAGAAACATCCTTCCTGAAAATGGTCTCTAATAAGTCCCCAAACAGCAATTTAAAATTCGAAGTCAGCTTCAGTTTTCAGACCAGTACTAAAAATTAGGTACTTACTAGCTATTGGTAAACATTAATTTAAACAATTTCTTGTAGATTAATTTCATTAACGTATTATCCCTTTGATTTGAAAGGATGCTTTGTTATACCGATAAGGCAGAAAATATAAACTTACCTGGAATCGATCCTTTATTTAATAGTCTTTTATTTTGCGAAAACTACTGCAATCACCTCTTAAATCAGAAACCACATTTAGAAACAACTCCTAGGACTGTTAGAGTACAAGGTTTGTGCTCTCAGGGTCTGGCTTTGATTAACTCAGTGGGAGATTCCTATCACCTAGGCTGTGTCTAGCCTTCCCAAGAGATTCAACTACTCTCACAAATTAATGATTGAAATCCAAGGAATTTAAAAATGAACCTTTATTTTGATTTATAATGTTTCCTGGGTACACTACAACAGAGATTCTTCGTGGGGAAAAAAAAAAACAAAAAAAAAACAAGCAAGCAAACCTTCATAAAATGGAACTAGGTCTCAGTATCCAACTTGTTTATTAAATTTCAGTTGCTTATACTTGGCTACTCAGTACAATCTTTGGAAAATGTAAGTCATGAGTATGACAGACCGATAACCTGTCTTGCTTCTTGGGGTAGACAAAAAGTGTGGATATACAGTAAATAAAGAAGGTGAAGTGTTAAAAACTATTTGAAATGAAAAAAAAAGTTAAATATACTGTTTCTTTCTTTGTCTATAGTGCTAGGAGTGACCTTAGAAAATAACCTACTTCTCAACTGTAATATAATTTTTAATATAAAAGTTATTTGTTATCACTCACTACCATGCCCCAGAAGTGAAACATAATCCAAATACATTATCCATTGCAATATAGGTTTGATGTATATTTCCCTAGTGCCATTGTTTTCCATAGAACTTAGTCCTAATTATTTAATACTTTCAAAGTTAATAAATTACTGGAAGAGAGCAAAGGCTTGTTGGTAGGTGAAATTTCTCTGTGAAATGAAATTCATCTCATCTAGAAGTTGCAACAAGGTATCATTTACTAATAGCATGTAATATTTTAAAATTACTGTTTAGAAATGTATTGCCTGATACTAAAATGACTTTATATAAATGCTGTGCCCTTAATTTAAAAGGACATTGGTAAACCCCCTAGGAGTGAACAGGCCTTTTCTCAACCTAATTAAATAAAGTGCAGCATACAGTGCCTCTCTGCAAAGATTAACAGAATGCATTCCTTGTCAGTTTAAGTGTTGCCTGTGGTGGTATTTTTTTCAAATTTAATTAAAAGCTGTACTTTTATGAAGAACAAGCTTACAGCATAATTCCTCTTATGTTTACATTTCTAAATCCTGTTTGGGAGAAGGTGGAGAGAAACGAGAAAGAAGAAAAAAGAAAAAGAGAGGAGAGGGAATAAAGTTCTAGGTATACAAGAGGAATTTATGGACACTTCCTGGTTATTGGAAAAATGTATTTCAGAAATGAGGATGAGTGACTATGAGCCAGTTCTCAGGGAAAGAAACAGTTTCTGTTGTAATGTGTTAGGACAGATCTCTATCTTATGCCCAGTTAGAATCCTTGATAAATATATTGGACATTTGTCTGAGAAGTACTTGCATTGCAAATCCTCACATACTCAAATACTTGTGCTATTAGGTCCTTCAAAATGTGTGAATTGTTTTAGAGGATGAAGTAGGGTTTTCATGTGGCCACATATACAAGAGCGGGTATGAGTCAGCAGTGCCATATTGGAAACCCATTTGATGCCCAGTACAAGTACAAAGTCTATTCAGTAATATCCTGGATTTATATGAGGGCCTTGAAAGCCAATTTAGTACCCTTTCAATCTCCTAAATGGTGATGGTTTCTTGGTTGAGATTAAACAATACACAGTACATTGAACTACTCATAGTTTTGCTATAAATTAAGAATATCCATTTGAATTGTTAAATATGTATCATCTGAGTATTAGAAACTTATGTATTGTTTATGTAACTTAAGCAAGGCAGAGAGAAGGTAACATAGAAGGTAAAGGAAGTTCTGATAAAAATTTTAAAAATAGTAAAGACAGAGAAAATTAGAATTAATCTGGGAGGACAGAGAAGAATTAGGACCACTCTACAATGAGACACAGTATGGCATTGGAGGCAGAGTGGTGTTGTTTGAAAATGGACTGAAATTACTTAAAAATGTATATTAGAAATTCTAGGGCAATCACTGAAACAAGTTTTTAATGGAAGTATAATTTATAAACTGGGAGGGGCGAAAAATAAAATTATAAAAAATGTCAGAAAATATAGGAAAAGGGGAATGAGAATAAAATTCAAAGAGCAAATGTAATAAACAGAAAAATGTTTTTATTCTTTTCAGACCTTTGACTGATTGCGTGAGACCCATCCACATCATGGAAGGCAATCTTTTGTTTTACACAAAAGTCCATTAATTTTAATATGAAATCTCCTCCAAAACCAATGTCACAGATAAATGTTTTGTCGAATATTTGGTCACAGTGGATCAGAAAAGCTGACACATAAAACTAACCATTACAACCTCTAACAGGACTAATGAAAACAGAGAAATGAGAAAAAGAGAGAGAGAAAGAGAGAAAAAGAGAGACAGACAGAGACAGAGAGACAGAGAAAATATAATATCAATAAAAGAAATGAAAGGATGTATTAGTGCTCTATATTCATGGACCTCAAAATGATCACAAAGAAATACCTGTATGGCAAACAACCTTATACCCACTATTTGATAACTAGGTGAAATAAACCAATTCTATTAGAGACAAACAGCCACAGCCCATAAAAGGAGAAAAATAATCTGAATAGAACTATATCTGTTAAACTAATCAACAATTTATAGCCTGAAAAAACAAAACAAAACAAAACAAAAAAACAGGCCTGGGTGGTTTCACTAAAAAATTCTACCAAATACCTAGTAACAAACAAACAAAAAAACCATAAAAACCAACCAACCAAACAAACAAACAAAACTATCAATTCCTCACATTGGCTTCCTGAAAAGAGAAAAAGAGGAATATTTCCAAACCATTCTAACAAGCCAATAATACCCCAAGATAAATGATCAACAAATAGATTGCAAGAAAGAAAAGCTGGAGACTGTCTTTCATGAACATACAATGTGTGTTAGCTTTCTTGTTGCTAAGACATAATACTCAACATCCACAACTTAAGGAAGAAAGGTTTAATGTGGCTCATGGAGTTTTGGTCCATGGTCAATTGGCTCAAGGCAGAAACAGATGGTGGAAGGGAATGGGAGAATAAAGTTGCTTACTTCATGGTCTTCTGGAAGCTGCACAGGGAAACAGTGCCAGAGGGATATGACTGAAGAAATCACACATAGCACCCAAGACCATGTCTCCATGACCCACCAAGACACACTCATGAGTATGCTTTACTAATCTGCTAGGCATTTTTTAATCCAGTGTAGTTGGCTTAACAGGATTGAGAGTCACAATCTACCCCTTGTCAAATCTACACCCAAGCATATCTCCTTAAAACACACTGAATCTCCAAATAAAGACAATGGCAAACTCATAATTCCATCTAACACAACCCAACTATACTGAATAAAGCCTGAAAGAATCTCTTCTCAAGAGTTCTAGTATTTTTCTAATGTCTAAGTCCAAGTGTCTTATGAGACTCAAGGCAAACTCTTACCTGTGAAACCCTGTAAACATAAAAAACAAGTTAAATAACCCCAAAGTACAATAGCACAGAGTAAACATTCCCATTCTAAAAGAGAGAAAGGGAAGAAATATAAAAATGTTGAGCAAAGCTACACTGAAACCCAGCAGGACAAACATTAAGTTTCATTACTCTATATTTGGCATTCATGCACACAGTGCTAAAATGTGCATTCCAAAGGGCTTATGAAACCCCAATGCTATGAACCTACTGGTTGAAGCCCATACTGCTTCTCTCTTGAGCTGGCTGCATTCAAGGCATGCAGCTTTCCTCAGAATACATTCCACATCCCTGGCATTTTCAACTTCCTGGGGTTTCCGGTGCACCTTTGGTTCCATTCCCACAGCTTCCTTCACTATCTTGTGAGGGTCTCCTTGGCCAGCCTTTCAGGCCTTTCTCTAAAGTCTGGCTAGAAGCCTCCCTGACACCACAACTCTTGCATTCTCCACGCCAGTAAAACCAGCATCAAATGGGTGACCACAAGGTCCACTGTCAGTGAAAGTAGGAGACAGAACCCCTGGGACCATGGCTCCAGTGACCTCTGAGTGCCTGAATGGCTGAGGATAGTGAAATGAATCCCAGGAGAACCTATTGTGGAACGAGTCTGTGGCCTGTCAGGAACTGGGCTGCACAGTAGAATATGAGTGGCAGGAAAGCGAGGGAAACTTCATCTGTGTGAACAACCACTCCCTATTGCTCACATCACTCCACCTCCTTTCAAATTAGTGGATGCATTAGATTCTTATAGGAAACTAACCCTACTGTGAACTATGCAAGAGAGTAATCTAGGTGTGTCCTCTTTATGAAAAGCTAAAGCCAGATGATCTAAGCTACAGCTGAGGTGGTGATACTAGAACCGAGGTGTGACTGCAAATACAGATTAACATTAGTAAACAAATTTGACTGAAGAGATTACAATAAATCAATTACCCACAGATTCATATTGAACTCCTATCAAAGTGGCAAGTGACAAATGAGCTGCATCTGGTGGCAGGCTTTATGTCAGAATCTGACACATTTTAGTCTGCCTGTTGCCAACCTATTATTGTATTAACTACTTCCATCTGTAACTCTTTCCCACACCATCTACTAATCTCAGTCACAGTTTTGGTAAGCCCACACACTAATCCTACCCAAAATGAGTAAAAAACAAATTCACTGGAGAACTTCATTGAAAAGGATAAAAGTCCTATGGATGAGACAGCAAAATATTTAAAGAATGCAAACAATGGGGCCGGTGAGATGGCTCAGCAGCGTAAGCACCTGCCTGGCAAGCTTGAGGTCCCGAGTTCAACTCCCGGAACCCACCTACGAAAAAAGGGCCGGTGACATCACTCAGCAGCACGGGCGCCTGCTGGTGCGCGAGGTCCTGGGGTCGACCCCTGGTACCCACAAAAAAAAAAAAAAAAAAAGAATGCCAGCAAAAAAGTTGCATTTAAAAGAAAATATCACGAGTCCTACTGAAATTACAAGGTCGTTGCAACAGATGAGACATTCTTCACATATGCCTTGTATATTATGCGGTGACTGGATAGACTATGAAAACACAAAGCCTTCAAAACTGCTTTGCTCAATGGAAACCAAGCACCATGTATTAAAAACCAAGCATTTGAGTTTTTCAAAAGAAAAAAAACATGTAAACAAGAAGAACAGAAGCAATTATTGAAAGCCAGACAGATCTAATGGGTCTGTATTGATAGCATCATTCTTTTTTTTTTTTTCTTTTTGTGGGTACCAGGGGTCGAACTCAGGACCTCATGCTTGCCAGCAAGCGCTTGTGCCACTGAGCAATACCACCAGTCCTTTTTTCCTTCGTATGTGGGTACCGGGAATCAAACTCAGGACCTTGTGCTTGCCAGGCAGGCACTTATGCTGCTGAGCTATCTCACCGGCTCGATAGCATCATTCTTAGAAGCTAACTTTATTGCTAAAGCTAAGAAGCCCTTGAGTATTGGTGAACAACTGATCTTGCCTGCTGCTATGGACATATTCTGTGAACTTTTAAAAGACATTGCAGTTCAAAAAGTAGGACATGTTCCACTTTTGGCTAGCAGCATAACTAGACAAACTCATGAGATAGCAGAGAATATTGAGGCACTATGTTAGAGTGGATTAATGAGTCCACCAAGGTATACGATCTAGGTGGATGAGTCTACTAATGTTGACAACAAGGCAACAATGTTGTTTCTGTGTGATATATTTTTCAGGATCACATGCATGTGGATATGTTGTATATGTTGTATGCACTTTTGTTGCCAACCAACATCACAGCAGCCTACCCATTCAAGTCTTTGAATGGTTACATACAAAGAAAATGGAATTGGTTGTTTTGTGTCAGTCTATGCATAGATGGAGTGGCTGCCATGACTGGACAGCTTTCTGGTTTCACTACTTGTTCAAAGAAGTCACTTCTGATTGTGAGTCACCCATACAGAAATCCTGGCTACCTGAAAAATGTTACCTGAGTTTTACAGTGATCTACAGGATGTGATTAAAATTATTAACCACATTAATTATATCCCCTTAACATACGTCTGTTTGTGCAGCTCTGTGAGGAAATGGATTAAGAGCACACAACTGTTCTCTAGTACAGATGATATCTTAAAGATACATCACTGACCAAAGATTTCGAGTTGAAAACTGCTCCAGAGACCTCATTTAAAAAAAACAGTTACCCATGGAAACACATTTCAGTGACACCAAATGGGTCACAAATCTTGGTTACTCATGTGACATATTCATCCTGCTCAGTGAGCTCAATGAGTCACTTGAGGGGAGAATGACAACTGCATTTAAGTCAGTAGATATACTGGGTGCATCCAAAGCCAAATTAGAATTATAGGGATAATGAATGAACATTGGGATTTTTGACCTGTTTCAAACATTAGCAAAGATTTTGAAAGAGATTAAGCCAAGTGCGCTCTTTACCCCAGCTGAGGCATGACATTATATCTCAGCTTTCAAAAACATTTGAACATTACTTCCTAACCACAAAGGACCCCAAAACTGGGAAGGAATGGATCTGGGACCTATGTGTGAATAAACCAAGTAAATCGACTTTATCCATGCTGTAAGAGGATCGACTGCTTGAGATTACAAATGATGGTGGTCTTGAAAATATGTTTGACACAGCTTTAAGTCTCCTTATATTCTGGATTAAAGTCAAAACAAAATATCTTGAGATTGCTATGGAAGCACTGATTCCCCCGTTTCCATTTCCAAAATCTTATCTTGGTGAAGCAGGGCTTTCTGAAGTACAGCGATTAAAATGAGATTATGGAGTAAATGGACATCAGCAGCGCTCTTTGGGTGTCACTGGCTCCCATCACCCCCAGATGGAGCCATCTTAGTTTCAGAAGAACAAACTCACAGCTCCTGCTGATTCTGCATAATGGCAAGTAGTATACTTATTTCATCATATCGTGCAATGTAATAATAATAGGGATGAATTGCACAACAAATATAATGCATTTAAATGATCCCCAAATCATCCACCCTCCCAGGTCTATGGAAAAATTGCCTTCCATGAAACCAGATACTGGTGCCAAAATGGTTTGGAGAATACTTTAGGAGGCCCTTCTTGAGCACCAGTCTCAGAGACTCTTTTCTCAAGTTTGGCACTATTGTACCCTTGATCCTGCAATGGTTGGGGTCTGATGCCTGAGATACCCGCAAGACATAAGACATACTTGGTTTCTTTTTATTGATCCTAAGCTCTTTAGCAGCCAAATTTACTCTTGGTTCTTTTTGAGCCAACATTAATTTTTTCAAAATTTTCTGCTTTAACTTTTGGCCCTGATTCTCATTATAAATCTGGCTAAAATCAGCTAGCAGTACCCATTCTGAATGTTGGGCTGTCTTGAAATTTTCAGAGCTGGGGATATAGCTCAGTGGCATAAGCACCTGCCTAGCAAGCTCAAGGTCCTGAATTCAATTCCTGGGGCAAAAAAAAATATTTTCTCCATCAGATTAATTAGTCCAACACCCTTAATCTCAGGCTTCTGTAGTGTCAAGCCATGGGAAAATTGTGGACAAGTTTTCTGCTAAAGTGTAATATATATGGTTATCCTTCCATTTTTTTCTCTTTTCCTTTCTTTCCGTTTTCCCTCCTGCTTCCCTTGTTCCCCTTCCCATTTGAACATGTTCTTCCTACTTCCCAACATCTATCCTCCATTATGCTCCTCGGGGTCTCTCGCATGAGAGGAAGAAAATGGAAACAAAGCTCTTGCAAATGGGGCAGTGAAGAAGGGAGGGGAGGATAATGGGAAACAATGAAGAAGATATGTTATGTACAGGTACAAATTCTCATGATGAATGTGATCAATATGTATGACAAGTATGTACTAATAAAAAATAAAGTTAAAAAATTACAAAACTATATACATGGTTATATCTTAGTTACTTCCTTGTTTGCTGAGATGCAGTACCTAACACCCACAATCCTAAAGGAAGAAAGGTTTATTTTGGCTCACAGTTTATAGAGGTTTCAGTCCATAGTCAGGTGGGTCCAAGGCAGGGCAGCAAGGCTGAGGAGAAACAGTTCATGGCATGGCCACAAGGAGCAGAGAGGGAGATCAAGAGAATAGGTAGGGAGATATAATCTTCCAGGCCATACCCTTAGTGACTCACCTCCTCCACCAGGCTTCCCTCCCAATATCACCTTTAGTTATTAACTCATCAGTGGATCCAGTCATGAATATCATGCCCCCATGATCCAATCACCTCCAAGGAGCCCCAAGTATGTGTGCATGAGGCTTGGGGGGACATCTAAATATAAACCATAACATTCTGACCGCCAGCAGAGTCCTTGTTGCAGTTGATACCTTTTGAACCCCGCCTTTACTCTTTGAATTCCTATCCACATTCTAGTATTTTGATCACTGACTAGAATCACCCATCAAATTCTGCTCACAGCATTTCAAGTTTTCTATAATCCACAAAATCAATGCTCTCCAAAGTCCTTTTAAATCAAAGACTTCTAAACCATGGACAGATACAATCACAGCAATGACCTCATGCCTCTGATTACAATTTTCTGTATTAGTCAGCTGTTGCATCACTGAGATACAATACCTGACATTCACAATTTCAATAGGAGAGGTTTAATTGGTTCATTGTTTTGAATACTCAATCCATGATCATTGAGCTTTAAGGCAGAAACGTCATGGCAAAAGATCTTCAAGAACAAATACGCTTAGAAACCAGAGCAGGGGAGCAGTATCAGAGAGGAGTACGTGAGGGACCAGATATCATACTCAAGGCCACACCTCCCTGACATCTGGAAGTGTGCTTTATTCAACTGGTCGCTATTTTTTAATCTGATTATGTTGACATTCAGGATTAAGGGTCACAGGATAAAAAAATACTAAAGAAATATTAACATGCTCAGTTTAACAATGTATAAAAAAATTATATGCTAGATCTATGTAGGATTTATTCCAGATGTATAAATATGATTAAACATTCAAGAATCAGTATAAAACTCAACCATTAAAAAACCTAATGAAAAGACACATCACCGAAGATATGCAAATGGAAAATAGGTGTATGAAAAGATGTTTAACATCAAAAGTGATTAGTGAATAGCAAATTAAATTAAAAATGTGGTAACAATATACACCTATTAAGATGGCCTAAATCTAAACCCTAAATACTTCAAATACTGGTGAAGATGTGCAGTAGCTGGAAATCTCATTGTTGGTGGAAATACAAAGCCTTGCAGTCACTTTGGAAGACAGTTTCACAATTTCTTATAGAATTGAGTATTTCATACTATATAATCCAATGATGGTCCTTGGAACTTACAGAAATGGGTGGAAAATTTATGTCCACAGGAATACTTTGAACAATTACATCTAACAATCTACTCACTAATACAGTAGCACCTCAGATAGTGAATGCTTTAGTCTGTGAACAATTTGGTTTGCAAACAAAAGTGTTTGGCAAAATTTTGTTTTTGTTTGCAAATTCTACATCAGGTGACAAATATGGCTGTGGCTATCTTTCCCACACAAACACAAATGTGGCCATCTTTTCCAGAATTGTGAAGAAAATTAAGTTCATGAACTGTATTTATAGCAGTTTTTTCACCATTATCAAAAACTGGAAGCAACCAAGATATCCTTCATTGTGCTACAGGCACATCACAGATATTATTGAGCAATTGCTAATATGTGACTGTCTGCATCCTCCCTAAACTTGTACACCAAAATACTAGCTCCAAAGATGATGGTATTAGATGGTGGGGCATTTGGGAACAATTTGGTTATGAAGTCAGAGCCCTTATGGATGGAATAAATGCCTTTATAGAAAGGAGAGCTTCTTGCTTCTTCTATAATATGAGGATGTATCTAAAAATGGCTGCTTATAAATTATATCAGTTAGCTTTCCTGTTGCTGGGACCAAATATCCAACATCCACAACTTAAAGGAGGAAATGATTTGTTTGGGTCATGGTTTCAGAGGGTGCAGTTCAGGTTGGCTGGCTACAGGACAGGAACATTGTGGCAGAAGGGTGTGGCAGAGCAAAATTGCTCAGTTCCTGATGGCTGCAAAGCAGAACAACAGACGAGTGCTAGAAGAAGGGACAAGGGACCAGATACAGTGCCCATGGTCACACCTCCATGACCTACCTCAAAAGTATGCTTTACCAATTCCGTAGGTGGCTCACAAGCCAATCAAGTTGACAGTTAAGCTTAACTGTGGTCACATGGTTCAAGAAGCAGCCTTCACTAAACACTGAAACTGCCAGTGTCTTCACCTTGGATGTCCCAGAACTAAAAAGTAAATTTTTGTGGTTTATAAGCCATCCATCTATGGTATTTTGTTATAGCAGAGAGAAGACTTAAACCCCTTCAAAAAGAAATGAGTATTAAGCCCCACAAAACATGGATAAACCATAAACATATATTGCTAAGTGAAAAGAACCTGGTCAAAAATCTAAATACGCTATGATTGTGTTCCTGTGGTATTCTGAGTAAGGCAAAGCTATGAGATGAAAAAATAGTTGTTATTGGCAAGGATGAGGGTAGTGGATAGAAGGTGAGACACAAGGGATTTTCAGGGGCAGTGAGTCTATTTTGTATGATATTGTAATGGTGGATACATGACACTATGCATATGTCAAAGATGATAACAAAGTGAATCATAATATATCTGTATTGATCAGTTCACTGTATGAACAAATGTCAGTGAAAAATAATTTAGAGAAGGAAGAGTTTATTTTGGCTCATAGTTTCAGTGATTTCATTCCATGGTCAGCTGCCTTCAAGGCAGGAACATTGGCAGAAGGGCATGGTAGAGGTCCAAGAGGTCCCAGAAGCCCCAGAATGGTTATACCCTGCAAAGTCACAATGCCCAGCCACCTACTTCCTCTTAGGCTCCGCCCACCAACCCTTTGATAAGGTTATTGCCCTCACAACCCAGGCCCTCCTCAGTTGTCTCTTAATCTAGTCATGGTGATGCTCAAGATTGACTGTCACTATATCAATGTGACAAAATCATTTAAGAATTTGGGAGCTCCTAGGATGGAATGCAACTTGGAACAACATAATATAACCATGTTTAAAATACATAAAATGGCCTTACTGAAGAAGGGATAGAAAAGTTTCTGATGCCAGTAATTATAAAAATAAGTTGAGTTTATAAAACAAAATACAAAAGAAACCTCATGGAAGTACTCTATTATAATTAGTTAATAACCATCATAGCATTGATTAGAATTCTGATATCATTATTCTTATATGCTGGAATTGTACAAATAAATAAATGGATGGCAGATGTAGGGGACCAGGTTTTTTACATTTGATTACAGATAAGCTAGAAAAGCAACTTAGAATGATCTACGTGGTTAAAGATTAGAGTCACATCTTAGGAATTCATATTTAGTTTATTTAGATAAGGACAATTACATATGGAAATCTTTATAGATACATACTGCAGATATTTCCTTATTCCATCAGCTGAGAGGCCTGGAAGCATTCAGATTTTGTTTTCTGATAACACTCTCCAGAGACAAAAGCCAAGAATATTTCAAAAAATGGCGTATTCTAGAAATGGGGCTGGAAATATACAATATGAGCTTTGAGTGTGTAATATTGCCAAATGATAAGTATGAAATGGAAACAGGAAAAAGAAAGGAAGGAAGGCAGGCAAGCAGGCAGGTAGGCAGAAAGGGCAAATGGAAGGAAGGAGAAATGAAAAGAAGAAAAAGAAAAAAAACTGAACAAATAATAATGGGTGATGTCAAAAGACCACAACTGAGAAAGCTTCCCATGGCCAAATTCAGAGCAATTTAGGCAACAAAATCAATAGTTGTATTGCATTATGTATCAAAGTAAAAATGCAAATTTCTATGAGCCCATGCTGAAATTAATGATTGAATAATAAATGGAAAGAATTCTCATGTATTCCCCATGCAAACAAGTTCCAAATTCAAGAAATTTAAATAAAAATAATAATTATGTTGACATTCTTCCGTCACGAAGGTGGAACATAATCCTTCACCTTTGAGGTGTGGGTTATATACGTGACTTATTTTCAAAGAAAGTGGTATAGAAAAGGGAGAAAGTACCTTTACTGCGGAGAAACTCAACAAGCGACCAAGGTTAATGCCTCAGTCCTGACACGCTGCTGGTACGTACTCTTGATACAACGTGAGACATAAGGAAAATTGCACTTTACCTTTGAGGTCTTTCATGAAAACGAGCAACCTCAGTTGAATCACTTGAAACACAGTATGCAAACACGAATTTTGAGAGACATTCTACATATTGCATGACCGAAACACCTTACAACTGTCCATGTCTGAGAAGAAAGGGCCCAAGGTGCCCTGGCTACTCAAAATAATGCGGTATACTGGTTGAAATCCTCGATTGGAAAATAAGTAAAAACTAATGAAATCTAAACTATTGTGGGCTTCAATTAAAATAGTCACCCATATGGGTTCATTAATTGTAACAAATCCATCATACTCGTGTATGATATTAATATAAGTGGAAACAGGGCATGAGGTGGATGGAATATCTTTGTACTAACTTCACAGTGTTTTGGTAAACATGAAATTGTCACAAAATAAAAATTTATTTTAAAAAGAAAAGTTAAAGTAGAAAAGCAATGTTGGTTAAAGATTCAAAGAGAATTTTTGGCAGGTACATTCTCGCTAGTGCATGCGGCTAAGACATTTTCTAACATTTGGTAGGTAGTCAAAACAACTACTTGTTGGGAAGATGGAAGAGGTGTCCAGAAAAGATGAGAAAATGTTTTAACAACTCGCTTTTCCTAATCCCGTTCTTCTGATCTAGCTTCTGGCTCAGCAGCATAAATGAGTAACAGATGTGAGACTTGGGCGTCGTCCAGTTTTACGGAGCATGTGGTTTTCCACATGCATTTCTGGAAGTAGTTCCTTCAGTGGGCCAACACAGCCAGCAGGAGCGGCCCTCAAATGAGGAGGCATTTTCAGTACCTGTCGAAAGGGGGCAGTATAGACAAATGAAAGCCAGTTCAATGTTCACACCAAAGGGAAAAAATTCCCTCCTTTTTGGAGCCTAGAGAAAGCACAGAAGGGTCTTTCTTTTTCTTAAATGGATTGATAGTGTGAATCATATTTCGAACCTCACAGGTCTGTGTAAATTACTTTATTAAGGCAGTCAGAGCTACAGATAAGGTTTTTGAGTGAAAAAAAAAATTCTTTTTCTGAAATAAAAAAATAGTATCCAGGAAAGAAACATTTATGTTTTTTCTTAAAGATGTTATAATGCATGTCTGTCCAACCTTCCAGTTTCATAATGATAACATTTTATACTGTTTTGGTTCCATCGTTGCCTGCCATAATTTAAGAAGATTAATCAAGTGTACTTTTACAGCAATAAAAGCCACCTTGTGGAAGGTCAATTCACTACTTGCCTCTTTTTTCTCAACAAAATATCCTTCCAGAAACAAGAATATAACTGTTGAAGAAGTTATGTGGACACAGTAGTCAGATAAAAAATCACATTCTGCTAGTTACTGGGTATGGTCATGTACACAGAACTTCAGTAGCTCTGTTGAAATAGTTACTGCGGGCACATTGCTTCCTAAGATTCATATGCGATGAGTTCTTTGTCCTATCTTGACCAAAAATACACAGCTATGAAATGCGAACAGTTTGTGAGACCCCAAGATTACTAAAATATTTTCTCTACCATAAGACATTTTATTTAAGTTGTGAAATTAATTGAAGTATTTTTGTTATCATCACTGGAGTCATCTCCAAAAGAGTTTTAAATTTTACCTTTAGAATTAATACTGATGATCTTCTTGTCTCTGGAGACTGTCACTCTGGCAAAATGGTAATTTTCAACAAGAGTGCTAGAGTTTATTAAGCATTCTCTGTGTGACTGGCACTTGATGTTATTTCACTTAATTCTCACAAAAACTTTATGGAACAGTCTTAGTTACAATTTACAAATGAGGACACTAAAGTCAAGAGTGATTAGCATCTTCTCAAGATCACTCAGCTATAAGGATATGGTTCCGTGTCGAACTTGAGTCCAAAGCCAGAAATAAATTGTAAATATCTATGTAATGTCCATATAAATATAAGATATATATATATATATATATATATATATATATATATATGTTAACACCCTCCTGGTGACTCCATCATAAATTAAGAATACTGTAAGTAACAGATGAACTAAACGCACCTCCCCTACTGAACATCGCAGCTTAATGCAGAACACCTGTCGTTTACCTTGTGATCATGCGGCTGACTGGCAGCTGCTGCTTGCTCTTGTTGCCAGCATCTCAAGAGAATGTCACACTGCATACCTGCATGTCTTTAGCCCAGGAAAAAATTAAATTCAAAATTTGAAGTTTGATTTCCATTGAATATGTACTGCTTTCACACCACGTAAAATTAAAAAAAAAATCAAAAGTTGAACTAGTTTAATTTGGAGACTGTCTGCATGTACACCTGATTTAAGAGGCAAGTTTAAATTTCAAACTTAGTTCAAATGAGAAGTGTTTGTGGTCAGCCTTGACTGAGTGAATAAAAGCAGAATTTTTGAACCTCTGAGTGAAAAGCAGCCTGATTGGCATATAATTTGAGAAATAAAATCTTATCTTGCAGCACTATCAGTACAATGTATATTATGTACGTTATTTCTAACATCCAAAATTGAACAGTTTTATATTACTATTAATTTTTTATTATCTACCTGATATTAAAAAAGATTTTCACTGATGATGTTGTTGATGATCTACTAACAGAGACCATTGCATTAAAACTGGTGGGCAGTTTAACATTTTAAGACATATATCTCACAAAGTTTCTATCATAATTTAGAGATGGTCTTTTCAAAGAAGAAAATATGATCATATACCTATATTGTTTTTCCTTTTGCCATAGGAGCTTCCCTTGTCCAAACTAGGAAACTAGATTGGGTACCCAGATTGTAGATACATAATGAATTATATTTTCAGTGTCTGGTTGTATCTGTGTGTATTGCTTTGTCCAAATTTTGTTTCATCTTTTGTCAAAGATGTAATATATATGCATATATATATATATATATGATTGAGAGTATTATAAGATCAGCAAGAATAAGTTGCAAACCTTCTCTCATAGAAGCCCTATGTGATTTCTGTGTCTTTTCACCTCTTCTATCTTCTGAAGAACACAAACAAGTATAAAATGATATTCCAAATTTTTGAAGGAAATCTTTCATTTTAAGGATTTATTCTGAGGTATAAGACTGAAAACTTCTCATTTTGAGAAAATGAATAAATGAGAGAGGATCTAGGTTACTGCAAAGAAGTACAAATACATTGTACTTGTACATGTAACTTGTGTTGAAACTACAAAAACAAATAATATATGGTTTTCCATTCTTGAGTTTTGTGTCTTTGTGGTATGAAAATGAATAATATATGGTTTTCCATTCTTGAGTTTTGTGTTTTTGTGGTATGACAAATTAAAGCATATTTTAATGTTTTGAGCCTCAATTCAGTTCTGCATTTTAGAAACCCTTTCTAAAATATCTCTGTTACTGTTTGCAATCAAATACAATAGTTATTTGTTCCTTGATGACTTATTGTTGTCTATGGAGCGTAAGGGGAAAGGAACAGTTAGTTCTATGCTACTTCTGTCACCCGTCAGCAGGGGAACCCAGCCAGTCAGCTGACTTCTCTGAGTTTCAGTTAAAAGTCTCACTAGAGTCTCTCCTGCTAAATTGAGGGTTTGTTCCTAGTGACATGTGAGATCGCTCCTGTGTAAACCAGAAGATTTGCATGAAAGCCTGTAGGGCAGATGATGCTCTTAGCAAGGTCCTTCACACATAAAGAAAATATCTGTACATTTTGATTTAATTAACCCTGGTGGCCATGAGAAGCCATCTCTTTTCTTAAGAGTATAGTTTATTGGGCCCCATGTAGAAGAATAAGATTGGTTTAAAAAGTGGGGGGCTTGAGGTGAAGAATGAGTAGCGCCATTACTACTGAGGTCAATGGCTTTGTACATATTTTTTTCAATGGGAGTCGTACAACCTACCTACATAGTAATAGTAATAATAATAATAATAATGACATTTTTAATAATATCAAATCCATCTTTCTAATGTAAATAGCCCTTAAACATCATTTTAAAGCCTTCTTTTGCAGACATGTTTTCTTTCATAGATTTTCACAATAATCATTGCATTTTTGTGTGATGAATAAAACCAGCGCTGTCCTGGAGGCAACCGTTGGTTCTCAGGTATTTTGCACAATGTTAGTCTCTGTGTGTTTCTTCTCCTCCTTTTTCTCAAATGCGTTACCTTTCTAAGATTTATGCAACACTGCACTGCGAATTTATGCAACATTAATGAGCAACTATATAAGTGGAAAGATGTTTAAAAAAGAGTTCATTTCACAATCTTAATTTGAAGTTGTAATAAAGACTATTCATTAATACTAGACTGAAATTTCCTCAGTGATACAAATATGCCAGTAATATTTTCCAAAACACAGCCAGATTTGTCTGCTTTTAAAATATCGTAACTATTTAAATTTTAGGACATTCTTCAATGTCCTAAAATGACCCTATGACATTTTTCTTTTCTCAGCATAGCGCTGCTGTTGCTCCGCTAGCGACAATGGAGATTTGAAAATACAAGAAATAGTTTTATTTGTTTAAGAAATAGCTTTGAAAAGACTGGCTAACATCCACCTTTCTTTTGACATTGCAGAGATCACAACAGGCTCTTGTCTGTTAGCGTAGGTTGTAGTATCTTAGCTCAGGGACACTTGAGTATCCTGTTGTGGCTTAGCATTAAAACACATTCACCGATGTTCTTCCGTGGGACTGCAGGCTGGCCTTTTGTTTCTTATTGTTATATTTTATTTGTATAGATATCCCGCCATGCTCAGTGCTATAAATAGTGGTGGTTTTATTGTTAGTACCATACACTTAATAAAGCTGCAGTTTTCCTGGCAATTAATTGTGCTGACAATCAATGCAAGGCTGCAGGCAGTGTGTTTATGCGCTGAGCTTTTGATGAGTGAAGCCCCGAGAAGTCAGGCCATTGGAATTAAACGTGCAGTTCAGACATAAACCACATTGTGTTCGTGGTTTGACCAAATAACAGTTGATTACAGGCAGAGCCTAGACTTTGGTTTGCTTGTAAGGTAGAGAATATTTGGTTACCTTTAAGCTATAAGTTTAGGCATTTATTTGGTATAAAATAACATGAAAAAATTACTTATGTCTGATTTTTCTGAGGGTATAGACTATTTTTGATGAAATTTCCAATTTTCTTCCTTTAATGTATTTTAGCAGCTTTTGGAAAGCTTTTGCTTCCCTCCAGATGTTATGGGATATAATTTTTTGGTAAATGCTTGCAATTTACTCATATGTCCTTGGGCTAAATGTGGCTGATGACTTTGTATTTTTCAGTCCATTTTTATTTTCTTATTCTGTGTACTAAACAATATCCTTCTATAATATTTGACTTTTAACTTTACATCCTGACTTATTAGATATTTAATGTCTCTAGAGTAATCTTGGCAATAACAAATCAAAGGCCTTTGATGACTGCAGTGGGGACAGATTCATTCAGTAGATAACTTCGACCAAATATTTTGTTATTGTTATAGGGTATCAAAACTGTTTTCAAAATGTAAATGCCAGTTATTATTTTAGCAAGCCTCAATTATTCAGAAGCTCTTTTTGGTACTTTCGTGAAGCATTATTTAGATAATAGTTTGTAAATTTCAGATTCTGCTTCTTAGCAGGTTTTAGAATGGATGTTATACATTTAATTTATACTAATTTCTACAGTTCTGTTAATCAAACATGGATTTGAATCAAATGTATCATTTAGGATATATAAGACCATGTTTTAGTAATGCAAATATTTTGAAGCTTTTATTTTTCTATTTTAGTTATAACTCCTCAAATATTTTCATATATGTCATCCCAGATTTAAAGAGAAGATATTTCTATGCCCTCATACTTTATTGAGAACAAATAAATTCTGCACTCAGAATAGGCACTAAACAAATATTTGGTAACTGATGTAAAAAACAAGTTAACAATGACCTTATAATAATGAAGCCTATTGGTATATACTGCTTTATAACCTTTCCTTCATAGAGTTTGAAGTGAGAAAAATAATCTATATGGACTTCCTTCTGGTTTCCATTTAGAAGGGTTGATAGTTGGAAAAAGGATTTCTCCCAAACATACAACAAAATATAAATTGACAAATATCAAGTTCATAAATTACCTTGAACCAATGGAAGTGTTGAAGTCACTTAAAGAGTGTTTTCTTCACTCTAAAGAAATATGAGCCTTTGGTAATCATACCTTTCTCACTCCCAGTTTTTTCACATTTCTATTCCTAGTTAATATTGGATATGGCAGTATCAGGAGACACCCACATGGAGCACATCAGTTTTATGTGTACTCCTCCTCTCCCCCATAGGATAAAAAAACAAACCTAGCTCCTCTTGTTACTTAATTTACCATACCAAGATGGTGAATATTTCCTGTCTCCTGCTTCCTGGTAATAAGGAGTCCAAAGTTCTCTGGTAGCAATTGTAGCTTGTAATTAAATAAAACTCTTGCCATGCCATCTGGAGTGTACTCTTCTTGGAGACTAGGATTTCTAACCTTGCAAAACCTAGAGCTGTAGGGGCAGGAATTTTAAAGCACCTAGATGATCACTGGGAGTGCAAGGATTGGTGTTGCTCTTTCCTTCACCCTAGTCCTGGAACCGCATTTATTTTTTTCCTTTTGAGCCCTTCGAAAAGAAAATTCTGGGACTGCACTATAGTAATGGGAGAGATTCACAGAGTAAACGCTTGTGGAGAATAAAGAGAGCAGGAACAGGAGATTGTACATCTCAACTGCAAGGGAGGAAAGGAAGAATTGGATACAAGGACTCCGAATGAAACTATTAACACGGTTTCAGCTAGGCCAAATGGGAAGTTCTGTAGCCAAAAGTTCCCCTTAGGGGAATCCCATATGAGGTAGGAATGGATAGCAAGGGATTCATGGGTGTCAGAGATTCTAATACTCTCTGCTACTCCCTGCTATGTAGTCAGTCATCGTCGGAGCGACAGACTGGAAATGGCGTGGTGTACACTCTTTGGAGGGTCCAAAGTTTCAAGCCGAGGTAGTTCTTCTTAAAGAGAAAGCTGAGAAGTATGCCTCACCTCCATCACTATTAGTACAAAAAAATTTAGATTAATCCTAGCAAAAAAATATAATTTGAATAATAGAGGGAAAAGATCTATTTTAGACCTATTCATATTGTGTGAAAGAGTCTAAATTTGAAAATTTGAATTCCTACACTGTGATGAAGGTTGTGCTTTGATGTATATTTGACAAGCAAAGGGTATTAATGCCCTTATGTCAGACATATATATATATATATATATACACAAAAATGTGAAATAGCCTGAGGGTACTAAAGTTATCTATGTTGATGGTTGTATTTTTTTGTATAAAATATTTTATTATCAAAATTCATATTCAAATAGAAATACTTAGAACAATATTTTATTCTTCTTTATAGATTGTATTCAGTTTTTAAATATTTGGAGATATTTATGGATATTCTTTAGCATTTTTATTTTTTGTTAACAGTGAACATCTACCACATTACCAACAACCACATCTGCCAATGTTTTTACCATCATTTTCATTTCTTTCTCGGTAGAGAAATTACATGGAAATTGCATGGGGGCTTGACATATGATATATATTGACTGATTGATATTTACATTTGAATTTATTTATATGTGGTGAGGTCAAGAATGTTTGAATATGAGAATGCTGACACAAAACTACAGAGCCACGTGTAATAGAATTCTTATAGACTGATCATCCTTAGAAATTTCACTCACTCCCAACCTTGATGAACTGTCATAATAATTGATTGTATTACTGGAAATAAATAGCCCAAATTTAGCTCATGCTTGCAATGACCCTGCTTCATCTGACACAGATGAGGAATAAGGTTGTTTCACACTGCCCCAGCCAGGTCAGGGTTCAGGGAAAACTTTGGCTTGTGTCTTTAATTCAATCTTGTAGACAAGAGGATGAATCGGCTTTGTCACTCTCTTTTTCTTTGGCATGGATACCAATAACCTTGTTTCACTCTTTTGTTTCTCCTAGAGGGAAGAATTTTGGCAGAATACTGCTTACTTGTACAGTTACAGAAGTTACACAGTTTAAGGAGGGAACAGTAATTACAAGCCATTAAACTCAGAAGGCCATTGGCATAGATGAACATTTGAAAGAGGACACAACCTTCAAGTTCAGTAAAGGATGATTACCAGAGCATTTTAGGAGACAGCTAGTGAAGGAGAGGAAGAAATAACTCTGGAAATGTGCTAAGGCAGCAAACTTATGAAAATGCATTTAGACACGGCAGCGACTACATTGATTATGCCAGGAATGATTTAGCAGGGGTGCCTCACAACTTGCTGTTAAAGTGCCATTATGGGGTTTAAAACGTACTCAGATTCTGCTTGCTATATCCAGGTTAAACCAGAGAGATGTCACTTACAATTACTATTTCATACTGGTTTGTGAGAAAGGCCCCAATCCTTTGTGACAGTACTGCTCTTCCTTTTGGTTCTGGATTCAAAGGTTGCAGAAATTTCTCTTTTATTGTGGAAATCAGTGTGGAGATTCCCCATAAAACTAAGACTAGAAGTTCCATTCTACCCAGCTATTTCCCTTCTTGGTATGTTCCCAAAGGAGTGAAAAGCATCCTACCACAGTGATGTATGCACACCCATGTTTATAGCAGCATAGTTTGTAATAGCAAAATCTTGGAAACAGCCCAAATGCCCACCAACCAATGAATGGATAAAGAAGATGTATTTTTTTATACAATGAAGTACTACTCAGCCATAAAGAAGGATACACTTGAGACATTTCTAGGTAAATGGATGCACCTTGAGACCATGCTCTTAAGTGAAATAAATTGGACACAAGTGTAAAAATCTCATGGTTTTTCTGCTGTGAGAAACTGAAAGTGAAAATAAGGAGCAAAATGTGTAATGGATAGTTGGGAAATAGGGAGAAAATGTTCAAATGAGAAAGGGAATGGTGGGGGGGAGAAAGGACAAGGAAAAAAAGAATAGGAGGAAAACATGGAAAAAAACAAGCAAAAGCAATTTCTGTTTTGCTCTGCCAATCTATGACTCTCCTTCCTTTAAAAAACATCTTTAAACTTAGCACTTCCAGGAATCTTTTCGATTAATTGTATTCAATTACTTCTATTCAACATCTTCCTTTAGTACACACTGCATTAAATTATACTTCTGCCATATTGATTTGAAGGAAGGTCTAATATAATTATAAAAATATATATGTATATAATCTTAAACCTCTAAAGCAATGTAATTAGATTCTAAAGTAATACATTTAGATTATAAGGGCACAATCACCCTTATAAGTAGATCATTAGCTCTCACTAGGGTAGGATTCTTTTATTTCTTTTATATACCTCCATAAACATTATGCTACTCATTTGAATGCAGTACACATTTCAGGTGAAAAATCCTTTTGACAGTAGGGGGTACTTATTTCTGACACAAATGAAAAGAAAAAATCTGAAAATCCTATGTGGATAAGTTGTTTATATACTCCATGGAAGGGAAGAATGCTACCACATTTCCTTTTTGTTCTCCTATTATAAGAGATTTTTCTCCATGCATAGTATTTTCTAGGAAAAAAGATTAAATTGCCATTTTGCAATCAAGTCAGACATTGCTTACTTTATTGAGATTATGTGACACACGGTGGTAATGTTTTATTATCACATAAGTAAGGTAAACGAAAGTAAGAAATTGTGATAAAAATGTGGTACATTCAATTGTCCCTCACCCAAGCTTCTATTTTCTTTGATAAGCAGCCTTCTTTTTGACTTTAGACTAAAACTTTACCTGTTATCCATGTTGCTATGCTGCTTCCTAATATCATTCCTAATCAGAATGCAGGGATAAGCGGGATTCAAATGACTGAACAGTCCATATCGTCACTAACTAGTTTCCTACCACGGTTATGATGTTACCATACATATATTGGCTTAAAATACAAACAAAAGATGTCTCTAGTGAAACTAGATAAGATGTGATCTTTGCCTTCCCCAGGTACTAGAACTGTATTTCTTGCATTCCTTGGTTCCTGGCCCTGCTTAGACTTCAAAGTCACACATTTTCATCTTGCTTTAATTATCACCTTGGCTTCTTCTGCCATCTGTAGTTTAATCTCCCTCTACCTCCTTTCCATAAGGACACTGTGATTACAATTTGAAGCAACTCAGATAAAACAGGAGAATTTCCAAGGATTAAAGGATTTCCCTAAATTAGGGAATTTCCCTAAATTATGTATTAAGACTAAGAATTCCGGGCCGGTGGGATGGCTCAGCGGCGTAAGCGCCTGCCTTGCAAGAGCAAGGGCCCGAGTTCGACTCCCGGATCCCACATACGAAAAAGGGGCTGGTGATATCGCTCAGCGGCACGGGCGCCTGTTGGTGCACAAGGTCCTGAGGTCGACCCCCCCGGAACCCACAAAAAAAAAAAAAAAGACTAAGAATTCCACTAAATTAAGGATTTCAAGATACATTATTTTAACACCTTTGCAATGTTTATTTTGACAAGCATGAAAGTATTCGCAGGTCCCACCCAAGATTTAGGAACTTGGGGGTCATCATTCGGACTACCATTCTAACTAATATTTGTTATGGTTTAATTTTTGAATGTCCCCCACAGACATCATACACTCCTAAGCAGGGCTCCGGGAAGGTGGCTGAATTATTGGGGCACCATAGCTGACTTGCTGTTAGCAGGTGGGGCTTGGGTGGAGAAGGTTGGTCACTGGGGGTGTGACTTAGAAAGGTGTAGTTCGCCCCTCAGCTCCTCCTTTCCTCTCGATTCCTGGCCACCATCACGTGAGCAGCTTTCCTCTGCTATGTCCCTCCGTCATGCCAATTCTGCTTCGGAGTCAGCTACGAACTGAGACCTATGAACACCACGAGCCAAAATAAACAACTACTTCTTTAAATTGTGGATGTTGGATATTTAGTCCCAGTGATAAGGAAAGTAAGTAGGACAGATTTTGGTACCAAGAG
The DNA here is from genome assembly GCA_028451465.1 of Erethizon dorsatum. Taxonomy (NCBI): domain Eukaryota; kingdom Metazoa; phylum Chordata; class Mammalia; order Rodentia; family Erethizontidae; genus Erethizon; species Erethizon dorsatum. The sequence continues at coordinate 25,616,164 of CM051835.1, read as the reverse complement.
TAAAATCATTGCTGTTCGTTTCCTGACCTTGTTTAAAAGCCCTTGGAATGGCTTGGAATAGGAGTTTGGAAAGATAAGGAGGTGCTGTTTAAATAAGCCCAATAATGCTGTAAACTGAGCTGGATGTGTGGTACTGGTCAGAGCTCAGAAGATCAGAATGCTGATAGAAATGCAGGCAGGAAGGATTGTGTTCAGAAGGTTTCCGTTTGGAATAAGGATTCCATTGCCAGTTTGACTTGTGGTCATTTACACTATGCTCTGGCAGAAAATTTGTCTATATTTTGCTTGTATCCTAAAAATTTATGGGGCACTGAAATAAAGGGCAGTGGACTAATTAAACTGGATGAGGAAATTTCAAGGCATCCCAACATCCAGTTCTACATGGAGAATCAAGACAAAACAACACAGTTGAGTGATTTTTTTAAAGTTTCAGTTTCATCAGAAAGGAAATGCCTGTACAGTGTGGGCCTATAAAGTTTTGGCTGAGGATAACTTGGTCGCTAAAAACATCAGCATTAAAAAGAATCTAAGTGCTTTACATCAGGACAATAGAAAATATACTTTGAGGGCATGTGAGGAATCGGCAAGACCCTGGCTTACACATGCTGAAGAATCCAAAAATGAAAGATTTTCCTTTCAGAATGGAGCCCCAGGGAACCCTGGTCATGAATTGGTCTTTGGGATTTGTTTCACAGTATTTAGCCATCCAGGTAGTCAAAGGGCTCTGCAGCCATAATCCAAAGCGTCTGGCTATTACCTGAATGCATGGCAGACCTTGACATCATTCATACAATCCTGGTTTTACAGTCATGTAAAATGCAAGAGCTGTGAGGGGAGGCTTCTATCCAGATTTCAGAAGACCTGGAAGGACAGTTGGTGTGCCCATGAGAGGTCAGCATATGAAGCTATGACAGTGAGGCCAAATGTACAGTGGAGACCCCAGGAATATAGAAAAGTCAGAATGTGGAATATCTGAGGAAAGCCACAAGCAGTAATTGGGCTACCCCAATTGAGAAGCCATGAGGGCTACAACAAGTAATGCCATAGGGCCAGAGCCACCCATGTCCTTTAGACCTCACATCTTTGCCTCTGGTGCTAGATATGGAGCTACAGGATTTAATATTTGCCCTGCTGGGTTTCAGTACTGCTTTGGTCCCATTCCATTCTATCCCCCGTTTCTCCTTTTTGTAATGAGATTATTTACCTTGTGTCATTGAATGTTAGAACTGTCTGACTTTCTTATTGACTTTTACATGGGCTCACAGCTAAAGGTTTGAGTCTCAGAGGAGAATTTGGACTTGTACTTTTCAGTAATGCCAATGTTAAAACTTTGCCAACTCTCAGAGATGGATTGAATGAATTTTGCATAGGAGATGCACATGAGTCTTTTGGGGGCCCAGGGGCAGAAGCTATGGTTTAAATTGTGAATGTCTTCCACAGGCCTCATGCCCTCATACTCAGTGCATCTGGGAGTTCATTGAATTACAGGGTAGCTATAGCTGATTTGCTTTTGAGAAATGTGGTCTGGGAGGAGGCAAGTCAACAGGGATGTGACCTGGAAAGGTATATTGCTCTCCGATCTCCTCCCCTCACTCTGATTCCTGGCTGCCATGGTAGCTTTCCTCCTCTATGTCTCTCTGTTATACCACTTCCACTTTGGAGTCAGCTTTCCATGGACTGAAACTTCTAAAATCCTTGAGCCCAAATAAACCTCTGCCCCAGTAAGTTGTGGGTGTAGGGTATTTTGTCCCAGTGATCAGGAAAGTTACCATGATATATTATATTTTAAAGATTCCTCCTTAATTGGTAAGTAATTACAAGTGCCAGACATTTGAAGCATTATAGAAGGATGGGGGAGATACGTTTTTGTTTAGAGGGATGGGACTACCTTTCAGCACCACTGAAATCACAGCACTTAAGTAGCTACATTAACTGCCCATGTAAAAGACTTACTGTTGCTTGACTATAGCAATAGGGCTTTCAGTTGGCCTTCCACTTTAACCTTTCAAGTGTTGTTATACGAAGGGTACGTATTTATTATATCAATAGCACTGTAAAATTTGGTATAGTCAACTCAATTTCTCATCCAGCTTCTAATCTGCCTTGCCTTGTGTAAGGTTTGCATTTTGCTGTAAATTTTCTTAGCTTTCAAGTCCTTCAGAATACTCAGCCAACTACTCTTTTAGAGCAAAATGATAGCAAAACTCTATGTAAGCATTTTGCATAATGTGTTACCTAAAATGTTCTTTTTAATTTTCTTACAAAAAAAAGAGGGCTTAAGCTGTGCTCCTCACATTTTGTGGCATTTGTCATAGGTCTTTAAACAAACTATTGTCTATTATTCTGATCATATTGCCAGATAAACTTATCATGAGATTTGTATAATTTAACATCTGTCAGCATAGCCAGTCTTATTAAACCACATAATATAAACATTAAACAATGATTTTTTAATGGTTGGAATGGAGATTAGCTCTTCCTTAGTGTGCATCGGTGCGCACACACACACACACACACACCATACACACACATATGTCACAAATTTTACCTTTTTTTCCCTTGGGTAGCAAGAGCCCTAAAATGATTTCTTAAAATGCATATAAAAAACACCATATTTTCCAACTATTATTAAAATAGCAGCAAATAACAAGAACTCAGCTATACTGGTAAATGGAGATTTTGAAATTTGAAAGGATATAAAGCATTTAATTAGTACTAAGAACCATAAAGAAAATATTTACCCCTTTTCATATGAAAAGAGTGATGAAAAAAAGTCACATCTGTGATAGAATAAAATACACAAATCATTGCTTTAAAATTTACAATATTTGGGAGCCAAATTAAAAGATAAAGAGTAAGGGTTGATTCAAACACACAGGGCATCCCTCAACTTTTCAGTTAGGATTATAATATAGTCCTTCTGTTTGTATCATTTAAACACATAAAGCAAAATCAAAGTTGACTGGCATGGAAGGTTTAAGTATAAATTTGTCCAAGGTAAAGGCCTGGGGCTGTAACTCCACAGGCTGAATTCTGATGCCTGCTCACATCAGGAGTCTATTTATCAAAAGAGAAAAATGATGGTAAAATAAGAAATTAACATATATGTAGCTAAAACCTAGAAGGCAGCCATTTTCAATTTGGCTTCCCAAATTTAGAGGGATCATTCACATAGAACAAAACCCAGGAAACATGCATATGTGCATTGAGACAGGTTGTGGGGCTGAGAGCTGAGAAGTATTTTGTAAACCTGGTTTAGGAGTTCTGTTGTCACCAAGCCTGGAGAAGGGAAAGCATGGAATTTCCTCTCCTTTCTGAGAATGAGATGATTGTCCATAAGAAGCTGGGACTAAAAAGAAAGTTAAGATTTCTTTAAATTCCTAATTTTTTTTTTTGGTATAAATTCCTAATTTTAAGGAAGCTCTTTCATAAGTCCATTGAATTGTTGAGAAACCTTCTGTTTTTGAGTCATTATTTCTAGACTTACATGCAAATTACTGGACATTAGGTTATATTCACAGGAACACTTGAATTACTTTAATAAACAATATCTGAGTCTATTGATGTGTACATTCAAACTGAGAGCTTGAAGCATAGTCCTTGACTATTTAATGAACTTCAATTGCTGAAAGCAAGAGTTGTTTATTAAATCCTCAGAATCTAAGTCAAGCAAGTAAAAGGCATTTGAGCTAACATTATTTTACAACTTTTAGTATATACAAATATATATATATATATATGATATAATATGGACTAATTTATCAGTGATAAATGACTTGATTAAAATATTGGACATTTCTTTTCAACAGTAATTATTAGAATTCAAGTCCTCTCTCTTCATTAAAGTAATTAGCTCCTTTCAGTTAATGTTAAAGTGCTTGGATTTCTATAACTATTTTGGCATGTGAAAGGATTTTCCCATATAATAAAGGTCAGTTTTAATCAAATTTTACATAATATTTTTATGAATAAGAGTTACAACCTCTAATTGATAGATAGCTCTCCTAATATCATAAAGCGTTTTATAAATCATACGTTTGCCACATTCTTTCATGTAGTTAGATACTGTCTAGTAGAACCACAAATTTATACAAATACTCACACCACTTGCTTGTTTCTCACAAGCACACTGGAAAACTAGAAGAGTTTTTGCTTTGGTGATATTAATATTGAGTGGAGAACATTGGTTCAGAAATGGTAAACATTGGTTCACATTATGCAAACAAATTCATTACTTTTTATCATTGGACTTTTGATGTTATGGTTTCTTTTATCAAATATTGGTGCCAAACTACATCTTTTGTATCAAGAAATGGTAACATTTAATGATTCTCTTTTCATTTCCAATAATAAACGTATTTATTATTGGATGCAAACTATCATTTATAATGAGAGGTCATTCTGTATGTTTATAGTTCAAGAACCAGTTTTTTAAAAAATTTGTCCTTCACTCTATGTGTCCCTAGATTCATCAGTATTACTCTGCATGGACTCTTATCTTCCACTACCCACATTTAACACTGCTCTGTGGATGATCTTACACGACCACGTTTGATAGACTGAGTATTACTGTGGGACAGATAACACATGTACTAAGTACAGTTTTTCTCCGTTTGAACAAATATCATTATATTTTAAAAATTACATCGCAAAGTTTTAAAGACGTACTATATTCCCAACCTAAAAATTCAAATAACATAGAAGAAGATATAAAAGGAAGTCCAAAATATATTATCCAGACATACAATGATTCATCAAAAGAATAAATAGTCAAGAGAAGGATGAATTGTTAATATTGCAACAATGGGATCATTCTGTATGTTCTATTTTAAAAAATGTTTCAATGAATCTGGATATCAACAAAAGAATAAATATTCAAGAGAAGAACGAGTGGGTAATACTGAAAGAATGGGATTGTGCTATCTGTCCTATTTAATAAAGTATTGCATTTCAAACTAATGGATTTCAACTGAATTAAAATGCAATGGTACAATCGATGAACAGTTTTAAAAGAACATGATTTTGAAACCATAATTGCATAAATTGCTTTTAAATGCTATATAAAAATGAATCATTTACTCATAACCACATATTCTGCACAGAAAACTATATTTCATTATGAGATAGTTTTATTTTAGGAAAGATTTCTAGGAAAGTTTTCTTGTCTGTTTCACCTAACCAGAAAGAAAAAGTTGACCTGGTATTGTTTTTTGAATATTATGCTATTTTTCTTTCAACTTGATATGGTTCACTGTGTTACAGTACTGAATACTGCTATATAAACGCATGATGCCAGAAAAGTTCATTTTCCTTCCACATAATTTATATTTTTCCTTAGGTGTATATAAAACTCTTTCTTAAGTCTTATAGTTCAATAAAGTCCTAAGGATAGATTGTAGTGTTGATAGGTGAGAATCAATTTTCTGTACATGGCATGTTATTTTGCTGTATATATTTGTCCCCTTTTAAAGAGGACAGCTGTTATTTTTTATTATATATTTAGATGCTTATATTTTTCAAAAACATAAATTTTATATGTCTTTATTTTTAACCACTTTATTGAAGTATGGATGACCTGTAAAATGTTACATATATTTAAGGTGCATAAATCAATGGGCTTAAAGACAGGACACACTGATGAAGCCATTGTCATTTACCAGTAGGACATGAAGGTTCCCTTTTTTTGTATCCTCACAGAAATTTTCTATCTTTTTTTTTTTATATTGCTATCATAGCAGACATGAAGTAATATCTCATTGTGGTTTTCATTTATGTCTCCCTGATGACTGAGGGAAATTTTTTGAATTTCCCTCATGGAGCATATTTTTATATAACTATTGGTCATTTGTATGTTTTCTTTAGAGAAATATTTATTCCATTCATATGTTCATTTTCCATTTGGGTTATTTGCTTTTGGCTATTGAGTTGGAGGAATTCCGGATATATTTTGGAGTTACATCTGCTATCATATATGTTGTTTGTAAATATTTGCCCCACTTTTATAGTTAGCATTTGATTATTTTCTTTGATGTGCAGAAACTTTTTAGTTTGATGCAACTGCACTTGCTTAGTTGTGCTTTTGCTGTCTATGTTTTTCTGATAAAAAAAAAAATCATTGCCAAGTTAAACATCAGGGAACAATTTTCCTATGTTTTCTTCCAGGGGTTTTATGATGTCAGGTCTTACGTTTAAGGCTTCAAAGTTTAAGGCTTTGAGGTTTTTGTGCATGGTGTGAGTTTTGGCTCCGATTCCAGCCATTTGCAGTTTTCCCCAACACCATTTATTTAAGAGAGGGTCCTTTCTCCATTATTTATTCTGGGTATCCTCGTCAAACATTACTTGACTGTGTATACATGAGTTTTTCTCTACTTTCTACTCCGATCCATTGTTATTTATGTTTGTTTTTACATCAGCACCACAGTATTTTGATTACTACAGCTTTGGTCAAAAATTTGAAATCATGAAATGTATTGCCACCAGTTTCATTCATGAATTTCAAGATTGCTTTGGGTAGTTGGGGTCTTCTGTGACTCTTTATTTTTTTAATTTGGTACAATGCTAGTCTTGATTTTTAAAATTTATTTTTATTAATATATGTTTGTGATACCTAATTGTATTTGTTTTGGGGAATTGGTGCACATATATAACACATTTTGAACACTTTTTACTTCTCTTTTCTCCTGCCTTATCTTCCACGCCCTTTCCCAGTCCCTTTCCATTTTCAAAAAACATACTTTCCTGTTTCCTACTGTCTTTCTTTTACTTTGCTCTCTAAATTATTTATATTTTGGGCTTCTCATGTAAGAGAAATCATGTGATATTTAAACTTTTGTGTCTGATTTATTTCATCTAGCATTATTTTTCTATTTCTGTGAAAACTGCCATTGACAGAGATTGTATCGAATCCTCAGGTTGCTTTGAGCAACATGAAATTTTAATAATATTAATTTTTCCAATCTATGGAGATGAGTTACCTTTCCATCTGTTTGTTTCTTAATTTCTTTCATCATTATTTTTTAGTTTTCAGCTTATAGAACTCTCACCACATTGACTAAGTTTATTTGCTGCTATGACAAATGGGGTTGTTTTCTTAGTTTTTTTCAGATAGTTCATTGTTAGTATATAGAAACAACTGAATTTGCATATTGATTTTGTATTCTACATTTTTAATGAGCTCATCTATTAGTTGAACATTTTCCTGGTAGAGATTTTAAGGTTTTCTGTAGGTGCAACCATGTCATCTACAATCCTCTATGGATTCTGATTGGAAATTGTACTGTAAATTTTACAAAGCCATTTAGAAAGGAAAAGCAAAGAGTAAGATATAGTAACAATAAAAAATGTAATCATAAAATACTCAATGTGAAAAATGCGGAAAATAATGTGAAAGAGGACAAAGAATAGGACAAACAGAAAACAAATGTCAAAGTTGTAGATATAAAATGGCCGTATCAATAAAATTATTTAAAATATAAATGTTACTAACCTAAATCAAAAGATAATGATTGTTGGATTAGCCAAAAAGTAAGATCTAATTATATGGAGAAATGGCCTTTTAATATAAAGGCACAAAAACTTCAAAAACAGAATGATGGTTAAAGGATAACAACAAACAACCGCTAATCAAAAGAAAGCTGTAATGTCTATGTTAATTTGACAAGTTTCCCAGCAAATGATTAAGAAGCCATAACAATTTTCAGCATTTATATATTGAGTAAGATAGCTTCAACATTGGTGAAGCAAAACTTGACAAAACTGAAGTTTAAAAATGGAGAAATACCAAATTATATGTTTAATACGTCTATTTCAATAATTGAAAGGATAAGAAAACAGAAAATGAGTAAGAATTTTAAAAACAATGCAACAAAATTACTTGATAATCTTTGAACACTCCACCCCAAAATAAGAGAATATACAGTCTTTGTTGTAAGCACACGCAGACTATTCACCAAGGTAGGACATATTCCAGAATATAAGATGGTCTTAATAAACTTAAAAGAAGTAAACCATAACAAATATGGGGAGGAATTAAGATTGTAAAACTCCAACTTGAAAGTCTTATTTGTTTCCAAAAATTCCCTGAATTCCCTCCAATGTCTCAGAAATCCTCCCCTCATTTTCCCAAAATAATAACACACTGAAAAATATATTTGTACAAAACCACTTATTATCCCCCCACACACAAATTTGGGTGACTGGATTATAGGATTGAAACCAGATTAAAGACACAAAAAGAAAAAGTCATCATATACTAAAACATAACAGTATTGAATTCAGGTATTTTATAGATTACCAGCACAGTAAAATATTTCCACCTGGATATTTTAAATTTGAAAGTGATCACATTAAAGTTCTGTTTTCTGTATCTGAATTCATATTACATTCCTTTTGGAAATGTCTGCATCAATTTCAAAGGATGTAATAATTAAATATATGACAAGATTAAATAAAACATGGATACCAATATTTCAACTCTGATTATATAGTAAAATTTGATACTATATTCTAAGTTTAGTAGCATTGTATTTTCCCTAGAAACTGAAACTTCTATGTGAAATTCAGCCAGAAAGTAAGATGAGCTATAAGTATGATTTATTTTCTGGAGTAGGTATAGTTAACTGAAGTCGGTATAGGAATAAATAGTTGAAAGTTAGAAAGACAATAAAATATGACTCTATTCTTTGTTTTCTGACTGGCCATTAAAAGCTCTATTCTAAACATGTGGACCATACCACAGAGAGATAGAATTTTATATCTGGAAATCCTCAAATAAAAAATTGATGTAAACTCTCCATTTTCTTTTGTCATTTAAACTTCAAGGAAAATATGAACAAAATATAAGGCCATTTTCAGAATCCTATTTTACTTAGTGCTTTGTACAGTGTGGTCAAGGATTTCTAATGCATTTGGTGTGGAAAATAAGACCGGACAATTTTAGCATGCAGAAGCAGGCTGACTCCAGAGAAGCGACCCTGAAACTTTTCTCCATACTTAAAGGATTTTAAAGGACTTTGGATTCTCTCAGTATCACAAAGCTTTCTTCTCTTGAGCGGTTTGACTTGACTCTCTAAGCTGTGTGTCAAACAAACTGAGACAAAACTGTGTATGGGGGGAAACGTCTTTTATTTAGAGTGCCGCACAATGTACTGCTAATTCTCCAGCCACTGCAATCTCCTTTATTCTCAGTGAACGTGCCTTACATCTTTCTAACTATGATGAGGTTCTTCGTTCTCGCCTCTCTTTCAGGAATTCTTTACACCAGCCCAATTGAAACTAACTTACTGGTCTCAAAAGTGCCAAATATGTTCCCTTTCTGCATCCTGGGTTCTTTACTTAACCCTGCTTGTGAATGTACGAATTCAAAACAAAGAAAAAAAATGGTTAGGTAGATTAACAATGCAAACATAATTTCTCAGAGAGCTTCAACTTCATAAATGTTTAATGTCAGTAATACAAACAAAATAAACTTTTTAAGTCCTTTAGGTATTTCAGAAGTATTCATTTTTAAACAAAAAATAATTGTGATCTAAGCATGATTTACTAGTCTTTATTCATCAAACCAAAATCCCTATAGAATAAAAAAAATTTATTTTCCTCCTGCCAATGCCTGTCAGAGTTACAGTTGTACGTTTAATAAATATTTTAAGTTCTGTCATCAATTTACTAATTCAGAGTTTTCCATAGATAACCAGGATTTCATTTTATTGATAACATCAAGTTCGTTCTCCTTTCTTATTAAGTAATAAGCTCCTTGAAGGTAACTTTCTTTAAAGGTTAACATAGTTGATCCACAAAAATATAATTAACTCTAGAGGAAGGGAATTTCTCTTTGTTTTATACAGTACCATTTATAAGAGAGAGAAAAAGAAACAAGATCAAAAGGAAAAAGAAACATGTGTTAAAGAATTATGATGATCCTTTAAATTTTTTTTTCCTGAACAGCAATAGAACTAGGAATCCATTATTACCTGACCAAAAAATACAAGTTTAAAGGTTAGAACTGAGGAAAATTGGGTTCCTCAGAGTCCTAGTTGTATGTTTACAACAACTCAGACTTTGTGGTGGTTGCTAATGTGCACAGTCTCCTGACTGTGGCTGTTTTTCCTGAAATATGTACATTTCATCTCATAATTAAATGGTGCTTTGGGTCCTACATGTGGAGCAAATGACTGCATTTCTCATGTGGTCTCCATCTCTTGTGTCTTATATTATCCACTCGAGGCATGCAATAATCATCCAGAATATGGAGCTGAATGATCACATCAGCTGTGTTTTATATCTATAAATACCACAGGATAAACTTTCTCACACATTTGAAGCTCAACGTGGCAAATTTAATTCAGAATAGTCTCATAAATCATAGCTGGGATGCGTGCATTTCCAAAATCGAAAATGAAAAGAAGTGATGGTACTGATCCCCATTTTTCTTGAAATTTATTTAGGTAAGGACAACAAATAGTTTTCTGCCTTAGTTTATTTCTGAAAGCTTTTAAGATGAAAAAGATTTATTTTTTGGCTACTTTCTGAAAAGGTATGGTTATGGTTATTTCAGATACCTATTTGAAAAGAAGAGTCAATCTCAAATTGATGGAAACGTTTAATGATTGATATAAGTGATTTGCTGCAATTAAATTGTAACCAATCTTCATGTTAATAGAAATGACAGAATTTACATATAAAACAATGGCAACTTGGCCCAGCATTTCACTTTTTTTTTTCTTTTTTTTTTATATGCGGGTACCAGGAGTCTAACTCAGGACCTTGCACTTGCCAGGCAGGGGCTTATGCTGCTGAGCTATATCACCAGCCCTTGCATTTCACATTTGACCAATAAATAAAATGTTATATTATATGCCTAATCCATATATCACATTAGAATTTCTTTCTCCCCTGCATGTTTCTCATGTTTGTTTAATAAATCTCTCTTCTCAGGATTTAGGCTTTGAGTATTTGTTTTAATTACTTGCTTTGTAATATATTTGCTATACTTTTGTTCCCTTTGCCATCAATTAAACATACAAAGTCTTTTCAATTTCTGAAATATGGTACCTGGGACATCCTCTTCTGTTTCTTTAATCACATAAGAAAAGAATTCACCTGGTTTTCTCTGCAAACCAATATTGAATGCTGGGACTTGATGTATTGTTTTGTTCTGCTCTGTTGTCTAATAATATGATAAACTTCTCCGAGCCTTGAGATAAGATGGAAGAAAAATGAAAGCTCTGGAAACACAGCAACACTTGAGAATATAAAAAGCCACATCAGAATTGGGATTTTAAAGCATAGATTGAAAAAGCCTGGCTCTATTTACCATGAATTGCTCAAAGGAAATACAAAAATACTATGTGAAATATATATCTCATTTTATATTGATCACGTTTTCTAAATTTGAAGAACTTGACAGGTTTTACACTCTTTTCTTGTTAGTACCATCAGCCTGGTCAATTGTTACTATAGAGAAACATCCTATCTTTGTTTTCCCTGACTTTTTTAATCTCTTCAGTCGGCACAATCCAGATGAAACAATTATTAATACTTGACAGAGGAGACTGCCTATCAATCAACACCTTTATTGATCAACTTCTAAATAACCAATGTCTGCCTAGTAGAGACAACTTTGCCCATTCCTGAAGAGGTAGCATACAGAAATCTTACCATTCACTTCAACCATATTTGCATTTTTCCACTTAAAATAATCCAACTATTGGATTTTGCTCATGTACCAATGTAATCCTAAATTTGCAACAATAATTATAAAATTAAAAACATTTTTTTTCTTTCTCATACATTATCTCAATCTTACATTTATTGCTTTTGCTTTACACCTTTGTCACTACTGGACACTTGCTTTTTGAATTCCATGATATTCGCTTATAGATTCCATTTTCATCATCTGTCTCTTGGATATTCTTTCACTTTTCTCATAACATTTGCTCAAGAATATATAGACAGCTCCTGATATATTATGGTTTGATTTATAACTTTTCAAATGTAAGTGTGAAAAAGATACACATTCAATAGGAACCACATATCAAATTTTGAACTTTGATCTTTTCTTTGGCTAGAAATATGCTATTCTATATTCTTGCCAATGCTACTTCTCAGTCACTAGGTAAAAAAAACGATATACTGTGTTGCTAAGCTATGTTCATAGGATAGCATAGTGAATACATATGCAAGTTATCATATTTTTCACTTATGACAGGCATCCTCTATAATAAAGCTAATTTGGTCATAGCTGAGTGAAAATGGTTTGATTATCAGCCAAGTCATTTTTGTTGTCAGTTGAGTTTGCAATATTTTCTAGACTCATGTTTATATTCCTAAAAATATTTGAACAAGGATGGGGAAGACATGCTACCTTCTTTCAACACCTCAAAATACATTAGATGAGATAAATGTGTGTTCATGTAATTAGAAGAGTTGATGGCTAAAAACATGGAGACCTCACAGTGTACCTAGTTATTTATTAAAGTTTTGTAGGATAATTTGGAGAGGAGGGAAGAAGTCATTTCCATATAGTAAAGGAGCACACAGGAAAGGTATAAGGGCCTCTTTTTCTCTTATCTTTCTTCCTCTGCATTTCAGCTCGTAGCCCTCTAAATTCTTTAAGACATAATTTGGCAAATTATGCCCACAGGCTAACCCTGGCTCACCAACTGTATATTTCAAATAATGTTTTATTGGAACACGCCCATATTTACATTCTAGAAATGTGCTGCAATAAAGCTGGTCAACGTTTTCACTTATATTTTCAATCTGTGCTGATTTAATCCTCACATAAATACTATTTTAATGGTTATTTTGTTTATTTCCTGTCTTTTAATGTATAATTAGTGTTTGCACCACCCTAAAAAAATTCTTCCAGATATTCATCTACTTGTAAAGATGTGGCTCTTTCCTTCACTCTAAATGATCTTAAAAAGGAGAAATACAAAGTTTCCAAGTGCTTTCTAATTTACTCATTAACCTCCTCTATTGTTGGTTTTGTCACACTGGATTTTCAAAAATTACCAATGACCTAAATTTTAAAACTTTTTAAAGATTCCCCTACTTCTTGAATTCTTAGGTATATATAATGTTGAAAAGATAGACTTCTTTGCCTTTAATGTAACTTTGTTCTGCGCTAGTTTGCATGACAGTGCTAGAATTTTATTTTCAATCTATTCATCATCAATTTCTTCCTGCATTTTTCTGTATTCCAATTTAAGGGTTCCTTAAAATTTTGTCATCAAAATTTTCTTTCCTTCTATTTCTTTGTTCTTGCCTATTTACGCCAACTCTTTCAACATCTCCTTACAGAGAAGTGTACAACTTAACACGTTATCTCTGAGGGTTTTATTTCTGCTTAGGATCTAAAAAGGCAAGAGTATGTCCTGCCAACAATAAAACCAAACCAAACCAAACCAAAAAGAACAAAACTAACGAATGCTGTAATTTGGGCATGGCTTAAGTATGGCCCCCAGAAATTCATGTGCTGGGTTGGATCTCAGTGTGGCAATGTTGAGAAGTTGCAGAACTTTTAAGAAATGGGACCTAGTGGAAAACAATCAGGTCAGCGAAGATGGTGCCCTTTGAATGGATTCATATAGTCCTTGTGGGATCTCAGTTAGTTCCTTAGAAAGTGGATTGTTATAAAAAGAACTAGCCCAATCCCTAAATCTCTCTGTCTTCCTGTCCCACCAGGTGATCTCTCCCTGCATGTGTCTGTCACTATGATGCTCTTCACCATGAGTCCTTCACCAGAAGCCAAATATATAGGGATGCCTATGCCTACACTTTCACCCTCCAAACATGTAAGCTTAATAACCTTTTTCTTTATAAATACCCAGCCTCAGGTATTTTTATTGCAATAGAAGATGGACTAATACAGAAAGTTAATGCTGAGAAGTGGCATAGTTGCTATCATGCTACCTGAAAATGTGGAAGTATCATTAGAACTGGGTAATGGATAAAGATAGGAAGAGTCTGAAGGAGAAATATGTAAAAAATGAGTACTAGAAAGGCCTATATTATTGTAAAAGTGTTGGTCCACATGATTATGGTGAAGTTTCAGAAGGCAGGAATCTAGGGAAGTGATCTCAAATGGAAATTAGGGTCCTGTTGGAAATTGGAACAAAGTCTGATCTTGTCACACCTACAACAATAACTTGGTTGCAGTGTCTGTGCCTTAAGGCTTTGTGGAAGGCTGAATTTAACAATAATGTAAAGGAAGTGGAAGAAGTTTTCTGAACAGCAAAGCATTTAGGCTGCTACGTGGTTATGTTTAGCTGGTTATGTTTAGATTCAGGAGCAGAAGGAAACAGAGTAAAAGATTTTGCAAAGTCAGTTTACCCTTGCACAGAAGTTAAAAAAAAAAAAAAAAGAAAAGCAAAAAGGAAGACAAAGATTCAGACAAGCAACTGTTTACTAAAAGATTATCCATTAACACAATAATCTACTCAATCATATTTCTTAACCCATCACACATTTTAAAGAGTTCCTGAAGAGAAACTGCTAAATTTAAAAACTGTTTCATGTTTGACAAAGCATTGGATTAAGGGGCAAATGCCATAAAACCAGCTAAAATTTTAACATATTTTTGAAGAGGAAATGCGAGCTCATGTGAGAGTTTTGCACACTGACAACACAGTTCATGACATAGTCAGGGACCACCATAGAGGCAGCGAACAGGCGGGATCCTGGGCCCTACCTGCTACTCATTAAAAGCATGATCTGTGTTTTCTTTGGGACAGTGGGGAATTGCAGGACTCTCCACTTGTACTACAGATGCCCAGTAGGTATCTAAAAGCAGAACAAAGCTTGACCTCTACTACATATCTTTTGTTACTATGTATTTTTTGTTGAATCTCCTTTTAGCTCTACTTAGGGGCATGCTGATCACTTAGGGAATGATTTAGAACAGTGATGGTGAACTTTTTAGTGACAAGTGCCCAAACTGCAACCCAAAACCCACGTATTTATTGCAAAATGCCAACACTGCAATTAAACCTCAATATTGAGATTTTAGTTTAAAAAAAAATTCATACATTAACATCTTTTGTCTTAAAATTAAAAACAAATAACACACGTGCCATTGGTTCGCCACCACTGCTCTAGGAGCTGGCAGGACAGGGTGGATTAGCCCTAAATTTCTGTGATCTCATCCCTAGTCAAGATTAAGGACACCAAGATAAGAGGTTTACAGGGACATTCAGCTACAGCTAAGAGCCTCCAGCCATTGTCCTAAACCTGTGATCACTTGAATCCCAGGAAAAGTGAGCCCCACATTACTGAGATGACCACAGAGAGAGATCATCCTTTCCTGGAAGGAAACCATCCCTCAGCCATAAAGATTCCAGAAAATTACATGAGGATCTCGATAAGGACCAGCTGGCTCCCCAGTCCAACAGCTAATCCTTCAAAACCGGCTCTCTGAACCTCTGGATCAGAGCTTGCCCACTCCAGCTACTTAAGCTGGAGTCTTTTCCTATCTTCGCTCCAATTTTCCAAGTAAAGCTCTATTTTCTATAAATTTGTACTTTGGTTTTAATTTCCATTCCTATTAAAGCAAGGACTCACACTGGCCCCTGACACAGGAAGTCCCAGACATACAAACACACAGATAAAAATCTATATTCACTCACAGACCGTTTTAATGCTGTTTATGAAAAAATGTGGGTGTCAGGGAAGGAGACTTGATAGTCCCCCTCTCTAATCCTATGCCGCCTCCTCTATTCCCTTCCTTGTTCCTAGGGGATGCAGGTGTGCAGGTCTACATAGTTGCCCACTTTCCAGAACTGTTCCCTCCTTCATACAATGAAAAATCTTAATCTTCTGGGGATGGGCAGGAAATCTCATTCAGAAACCAGATAAAGACACAATGCTTTTGGGGAAGTAAAGGCAAAACCCAGCTGCCCTTCTGAAAGTGGGAGGAATACTTCTGGATATCACAAGTAATGATCTTCTGCTTCTCAAGGAATTGCAGAAGCAACACGGGTCATCCTGGGGAAGGGGTAGGGTTTTATGGGTCCAGAATATTGAGTTGTTATAAAATACAGGTCTTCTACTAATGGAGGATGAATAAGAAACACCCTCCCTTAAGGGAGCCACCTTTCCTTTCTAGTCTCACATATGGCTAAGGGGCAAGAACAAGAAGAAAGTCCCACCCCGAAAGTCCAGATGCAAGAGCTGCCTAAGCCTGAAGCTGGAGCAGGGGAACAGAAAGACGCTTTGCTTCTGCCACAGAGTAACACAGGTTAAATAGCAATAGTGGTCTGCTGCAAGAACCTCCCCTGGGGCACTGAACTTGCAGCTCGGCATAAAGGGAAGTTTGGAGTAAGAGCATTAAAGAAAAGCTCCTATTGTCACAGATTGTTTACTAAACACAAGGAAATTCGAAGCCTGTAGGGCACTGAAGGTATGATACCACATTGGTATCAAAACATAAACTCCTCTCAGCTACTGACTAGATGATTTCAATGCCTCTCCTCACAGCTCCCGGCTAGAAAATTCTGCATATTTGCAAGTGTGTTTTCTATCTACTTAGGTGTTTGCAGCATCCCATATTCATTAAATGTCAGAAAATACAAAAAAGCAGTAGTAATAATTGCTTTAAAAACAATGGGAGAAAAAAGAACCTTTGACAAGAGATAAATTAACAAAATCAAGGGACAAAGCTGATATTAGAACCATCAGTCAAAGTATTTTGGACTTGTATTATCATGCAAAATTGGAAAAGTAAATAAATTGAAATAAAAGCATCATTTTTTAATACCGTAGAAATCCATGAACTACTTAAGGATAAATCTGAAAAAGCAGGTAAGATGTTTAAGATGAAATAAGGAAATATCGATGAAAGCAACAATGAAATTATGCTGTGTGTATGTGCCAGAAATCTCAGTAGTAAAATGTCATTTCTTCTCAGACTGCTCTATAGATTCAATCTGTATCCAAACACGAGTATAGATTATAAAACATACAATGACAAATTAATTCTAAAATCTATATGTAAATGCAAAGAGCCTAAAATTGTCAAAGAAACTTCGAAAAGAAAAAAAGGATGTTGGAAGACTTAGAGTATCAGAAATTAAGTACTAAAAGTCAACAGTAATCATGGTAATAATATAGTCAACATAAAGATAAACATATAAACAATGGAACAAAATGCCGCGTGTATACATATGCACACACACATACATATGTCACTATATTTTCACCTATACCAAGGTGTTGCAATGGAGAATAGATATTCTTTTTAGCAAATGGTGGTTCCAAAAATCTAATATTCCAAAGCCCTCCAAAAAAGGAAAGGAAAAGAAAGAACAATTTTATTCTTACCTCAGACCATACACAGGAATTAACTCAAAGTAAATAGAACTAAATGTAAAAGCTGAAATTATTAAATTTTTCAAGAAAATGTAGTAGAAAATCTTTTTGATCTTAGGTTGGGCTTAGATTTTGTATATATTAACAAAATGATGAAAAATATTTTTATAAATTTGATCAAACTGGATTTCATTAGAATTTAAAGCTTCTTTGAAAAACTTTAAGAAATGGAAAAAGCAAGCCATGTTTGGGAAAAATATTTGCAAGATATATATCTGATGAAAAGATGCATACAGAATGTATTAAAGAACTCTTGTAACTGTACAATAAAAATATAAAATATTTAAGTAGGTACTTAACTAAAGAAGATACACATAGAGCCAACCAGCACTTAAAAAGATATACTCATTAATCATTAGGGAGATACAAATTAAAACTAAATGAAATATTATAATTTACTGGAATATCTAAAATAAAAATATGTTACTAAATCTTGATAGGATGTAGAGAAAATTGAACTTTTGATATATTATTGGTGGCAACTTATCATGGCATAATAAATTTAGAAATGTTTGCCATTTTCTCAGAACATTAAGCTTTATTTCCCATATATCCTAGCAATCCTACTCATATATTTACCTAAGAGAAGTGAAAACACATATCTACTCATATATCTACTGATGTTTATAAAAATTCTTATTGACAATAGCTTCTAACTAAAATACTTCTTAATAAATTGTGATACAAACATATTATTATATAGTCCTTGCTATTAAAAATAAAAATACATGCAACAACATGGGTGAATTATAGGAGTATTATAGTAAGTTAAACAACCTAGAAATAAAAAGCTATATATCATTGTATATGAACTTATGAAAAAGGTAAAAATTCTAGGACCAAAGATCCGATTTATGCTCACATTCTCTTTTGTGCACCAGAACTGTAACCATCTCCACCTGGATGACCTACCAGCTAGTTAAACACATCGCTCTCCTGACACCCACTTGTGTGTCTCCTACATCTAAGATTGGTGCTGATTTATCTGATGAAACTAGTATCATTATTCTCAATGCAGCTGGAAGTCTTTGAATTAACATTGTCTCCTACATCATCTTCACATTCAGTAAGTTGACAATTACGATCATTAATTGTGCTATGTTAACTTGACTTTAATATAAATCACCAAGCAGATGACGTATTAAATTCTTGGTGTGTCTGTGGATGATTGACATGCGGGCCAACAAACTGAGAGGGTAACACCCACCCTGGATGTGGGAGGCACCAACTAATAAGCTTGTAAGATTGGACAGAATAAAAAGGGAAAGAAGAGGAAAACATTTGATATTTTTGGATGAGCTCTGGTCTTTCTCATTGCTTCAGGACACTGGCTTCCAGTTTTTTCAGTCTTGCACCACAGATTCTTCAGCCTTCTAATGCGGACTCTGACCCTTGCACACAGGCTCTGGTAATTCCTACTCACCTAACTCTGGTGAGTTCCTGCGCCTTTGAGCCTCAGGTGCTGCGGCGTCCTCCTCCTCTCCAGCATGCAGAGGGCCATTTTCGAGTCTTTAGTCTCTCATCCAGCACATGATAATTGGGACGCTTCACTTCTGATCCTGTAAGCCTATCTAAAACTCCTCTGGGTAACCATACACATGTGCTACATTGAATCTGTTTCTCTAGAGAACCCTAACTAATACAACAATTCTTTTACGGTCTGCTCTCCTGTGGACCTTGTGCTCACTCCAACTTCCCTCTCTTTTTTGCTTCATTTGATCCTAGGCATCACTGAATTTTTTCGCTGCTGTCAAAACCTCTTAGGACATGTTTGAGATTCCACCTATCTCCATTCCAATCAAGTATTTTTACCAGATCAATATTTTTATGCAAGCACTCTAGGTAATGCCCTGGTTCAGCTATTTATTAAATATTCTGTTTAGAAAAATTTTAATTTTATTTTTTCTTCATACAATACATTCATCCACTCAGTGAACAGCTGTTTATTAAACATTTATTGATTTATTTATTGTTCTAGGTCTTGCAGTGTTGGGAGTAAGTCTTTGCCTTTGCAGAACATGTTTTCCAGTTCAGAAGGTAAATAACAAGTACAAAATAAAATAAACACAATAATTTTAGATCCTTATAAATTAAGATATAATGGTACAACATATTTAAGTAGCTTGGGAAATGAGGAGCTAAGTTCTTTAGATTCAATAGTCTTCTGATATTTTGTGCAGGATCCGAATACAGTGAAGGAACCTGCCACAAGTAGATCTGGGGTAGTCATCAGAGGAGGAAGAACAGTGAGTACAAATATCTTAAGTAGCATTGAGTTTGATAAGAACAAGAAAGGTCAGTATGACTGGAAAAAACTAAGTGGAGTGAGAAAAGGAAAGATGGAAAGGAGCTTTGAGTTAGCCTCAAAAAAGCCCTGGCCTTATTATGGATCATATACGGTGCTTGAGATTTTTTCACGCAATAGAAAAAAAGAATGAAAAGGTTTAAGCAAGGAAGTTAGTTAATCAAATTTCTATATATTGAAAACCAGCTTATTTAAAAAGAAGAGATTAAAAGAACAAAGAGACAATGTAGAGATACTAGTATGAGAGCAAACAGTGGATAAGGCTAGAATACAATACAGGAATAAAATATAGGAATACGGGTAGGATGGTGGTGGACATGGTGAGAAGTGAATGGAGTAAAATAGTTTTTTAGGTTGATCTTTGAAGACCTGCTGTTACACTATACAAAGGAAAGAGTATGAAAAAAGAATCGTATATCATTTCCAGGTTACTGTTCTAAGCAGCTAGGCAGATAGTGAAATAATTTTTTTAATTGAAAAAATTCCAAAAATAGTTTTAAGAGAGAATTCAAGAGTTTGATTCTGAGCACATTAAATATGAAATATTCACATGGATGATTGAGCAGGAACATATGCTAAGCAGGAAAATACATACAGTACTCTAGAGCTCAAGAGAATGGAGAGAGAGTTGACATCCTTTGGAGTCACTAGAAAATATATAGAATTAGAATACATGGGTATTACTTGGGAACAGACAAGACAGTAGGATATCGAATTGAGCCCTTGGAATTTCAAGATATAAAATTTCTCTGGGAGAATGGCTGGAGAGATTGAATACCACTAGTACAGATAGCACAGTTGGGGCTGGGAGACCACTCTCCCCTACCCACTTTAAGTTAGGAAACACCTCAGAGCCAATCCTTTCTCCATTGCTCTGAGAGAAGAAGAAAATAAAATTACGAAGACCCAAGAAATCTCCAAAGCTCCAGACCAGAGCACATGTGTGTTAGATCTCGTGTCCTGATCTTCAGTGACATTTTCCCCACTCGAACTTAGTTAAAGGTTCATACTTGGACTGCGTCTCATGTTTAATCAGAGCAAAACTCCAGGAAACACCTTGCGATGATGCAGCACCCTGTGAACCATTCCTGTCAGTCTAATCCAGAGAACCCTGAGAGACACCCTGTGCACATCTTTTAAAATCTGAAAGCCTGATTTATCTGTGTGCTGTGTTTTTTATTTCACTGTTGCCCCAAACACCACTTCGTTTGTACCACCCTCTCTGTTTCTGCTGGTGTGGACCAGCTCTGAACACTTCTTGTTATCATCAATAAATGTAGCTGCTTTTTCTTTTAGCATTCGATGTACACTTCCAATTCTTCACCCATCAAACACAGCCTGGAATCTGTGGATGATGTGTAACACAGATGTGAAAAGAAGAGTCTAGAAGAAATAATAATAAATTTTGCAGAAAATTACCAAGACAATAGTTATGACGAAGAAAAGGACATTGACTTGGATGGTTTTCAGTGACACTGACAAAAGCAGATTCAATGGAGTGTGAGATGGAAGCTAAATAATTTGCCAAGATATAACCGAATGTTTCACATGACTAAGAGAATCCAGAATAGAGTGAAAATTTCCTGAGCAAAGCATCAGGTAGAAAAATATTCTTTAGAATCCCAATAATTAACTTTTGACTAATGTATTTACCGGGCTAGGGTTTAGTAATAAAAGTTTTAGGAAAGAATGTTGAAATATTATATTTGGGAATCTTTTTTTTAATCTAAATAGGTATCTTAGTTACTTTCTTGTTGCTGAGTCAAAATACCCGACACCCAAAGTTAAAGAAGGAAAGATTTATTCAGCTCACAGTTTGTAAACGTTTCTGTATATAGTTGGTGGGCTCCAAGGCAGGTTGGCATTGCAGAGAGGCATCACAGAGGAGAAACAGTTCATGGCAAGCAGAAAGCAGAAGGCAGCAAGAAAGCAAGCAGCAAGCTACAAGCAACAAGCAGTGACCCTCTTTCTGTCCCTTATATCCTACCCAGGCTAATGACCCTTAGAGTGAGTAGCTTTCCCACGCTGTGTGGGGCAGCCTTAATCCTAGCTTTGCACCATGAATCAATCCCAGCATCACATCCTTGATCCCAGGATCACACACTCTAGATCCAGCCACCTCTGAAAAAGCCCTACTCTTGACTGCATCAGGGCTTTGCGGGGGATTTCTAGATACAAGCTACTTCTAGATACAAGCCATAACAATGGGAATCAGAAACAGAATAAGAGCTTCCTGAAGAAACTTAGGTTTCAGAAACTAAAAGGTAGCATTAACCATTGTTGTGGAGATTAATAAACAAAAATTTTAGGCATGTGGATGCATCCGGGCAGAAAGTACACTCTGGTTATCAAAAAACAAAATTGCTGCAAATTTGGTTGTAGGTTAGTTGGCCTTTTTTTGAGACATATGAATATGGACAGCCTCCATCACACAAAGCAGATGACAGCTTCCACTGGACAGCAGCAGAAAAGAAGGAAGAAAAGGGAGAAAAACAGGAGGGAAAGGCCGATTAGACAACATCATTATACATTGGGTTACTTATTTTCTGTAAGTTTGAAGGAGAGAGAGCTTCCTTATATCAAGTAGACTGGAATCTTCTGTTTTTATGAAAACCTAGTGTGTTTTGAGATCTGTGTGTTTCGTTACTATTTCAGCCTATTTGACATTTAGCATGAGTGACTCCATTTTGGCTTGGTCTGGTCTATTGATGCCTAGTTCAGGAAGTCAGTTCAAAACAATGGACTCCCGTAATTTTTGTTTAACATCGTTAATATGGGATAGATTTGTGCAATTATAATGATGGCATGCATAGAATTCATTCTATTTAATACTTTTCATTTGTTCATGGAGGTATGTAGATAGAAAAAAAGGCATTTTAAATTCCGGAATGCTAATAGTGTGCTTAGAATAGCTCCAAATTCTTATATACATTCCATGTCCAAGGATGTAACTCATCTACTTGAAACATTTTCAATAAAGGAATTCATGTCAGGTTAAAATCTGTTACAGTTTAAAAGGGTATTGAAAAAAATTTCAGTCCCAAACTCATCTATTTCTATTTGCTATGTGCTAACTTTACTGTGACATTTGTGTAATCTTCACTTGTATGCAAATTTATGTTAATGACATAATTGATGCTTGGAATCTAAATTGACATAGGTGAATACAATGTATTATAATTAAAGCTTTGTGAATATTGGCCTTTCATAAAGAATCAAGAAATATCAGTGGAACTCAGTTGTAGATCCAATGTTTAAGTCCATGTGGACTGAGTATTTGAGGATTTCATTATATTGTATATTCTTTTGCTACCATCAAGCTTATAATGGAAAGAGGGGTTTCTTTACGAATATACTTTAATAATGAATGGACTATCCATTCCTGAGATTGTTGCCTTCAAAACATTTCTACACTTTTCTCCTTAAGATGTTAAAAAATAATATAATTTGATTTTTTTATCAATAGTACATTAGCTTTTGACTTCCAACAGTGTGTTCGTATAATTAACTTTAAATTGTAAATGAAAACAAGCTATAAGAATATTTATTCTAAAGAACTTGTAATTCATATATCTTTGTTGTATATAGTAAAATTGATAATTTCCTTTAAGGACAAAGTCAATTGGGAAATGAGCAAAATTTTAAGAGGATTTTGATTGGGAAGCTCTTGTATTATAGAACAGCTATAATGATTCTGGACTAATTGGATCCCCAAGCAAATGACAGATTTTATTTCTTATCATTTTGTTTTCTTTCTGAATACTTTTCTTATTTCTCATATATTTTCATGTCCATGTTTCCTAGCTAGGACTTTATTTGCCTCACTTCCTCTTGTATTTCATTGCAGAGGATGTATTTTTTTCCAATGATGGTACTGTTTTATCATTTTAACTGGCCTACCCCATTGCATTGCTTTGAGCACCTAGGGTTGTTCTTTATTTAATTTTCTTTTCTGTTTTTAATGTTTAGGACACATAAGTCATTGCTGAGCAAGTAACACTTTACATATATTTGCCGTCAGATTTCTTTTTAGCATAAATCTTAAATGGATGTATGCTTCTATATATTTGTGCATTAGAAAAGTCAATCCTTGGTAGGATCCTCTTTGTATATTTTTATCATCAACACTTATATGTAAGCTGTTTATTATTCCCATTCTGATACTTCTGGGAATGTGAATAGATAAGCAGATGCTAGATTACACATATTTGTATGGAACTTTCCTAATGCACCAGCTAGATATTACTATTGCCAGGGTAGTGCTATGAAAAACACACACATAAACAAAACTAAAACCAAAATATACACAAAGAATAGCAACAAAATTGGCTTCCGCTTAATCTTGTATTGAACTAACTCTCATGTCAAAAGCAATTATATATGTGGGGAAAATATATAAATGATGTTCATATACATGTGTACAAACACACACACAGCTATTTGGAAGCACCAGGGAGTAACCAAAATCAAGCAGAAAATGGAAAGGAATTTACTCTTTAAAAGAAAGAGATAGTGCTTACTGAAAGTCAAAATTGATATGATATGCTGTAATTAGAGCTGGGACACAGAGCTGCACTTTTATTACCTGAGTAGTCAGAGAGAGCTGCCAAGAGGGGAGTCTTCAAATCTGCATGTATCATCCCTCCATTCTTTGGCAGACCTCTAATCAATGCATAAATGGGACACACTCCAAGTAGTCCAGGGGAAAACAACAGTTAAATGAATGAATGTCCTGAGCAGAAATTTCAGCAGATGCTCTCTGTAGGGGAAAGAAAGTTTGCCTCGGATCTTATTGAGTTAGACAGATTCTAAGACTAAGGGAAAAGTTAAAATAGACCATTCATTACACAGCATAAAACTGTGCTTTCACAAGATCAAGATAACTATTAGTAATATAATTGGCTGATGGAAAAAATTCCATAAATTGTGAGGCAAAGATGAGAGAATCAAAGTCTCTACATACACCAAAAAAGAAAAAAGGAAATAAAAAATGATCAAGAGAATAATGAGTCAAAAAACAGAACGACGGACTATTTCAGTGTTAGACTTGTCCATCAAGGATATTAAAGTAACTATGATAAGCACATAATAAAAATATATATGACATAGATGCTTTAGGAGATGCATAATTTAAAGAAATATGTGAAAATTACTATAAAGAACTTTACAGAAAGTCAACAATTGAAAAACTCAGTATATGAAATTTAAAAACATAAAGAATCTAATTATAGGCTAAATGAAGGAACAGAACAAATAGTGAATTTGAAGAGCAGTAAATAAAAATCAGCCAAACCATAGCTTAGAGAGAAAGAATATTTTAAAAATGATATTCAATTATCTTAAGTATTGTATCCAACATCTAAGAAACATTTAGTTAGAGTTCACATAAAGAAGGAAACAATAGTAAATATAAAGTGTGGAAAAATGCTCACTAAAATTAACTCTAGATTTTGCTTCTTCACAATCACTCTCTTAGTTTTCTTGTTGCTGAGACAAAATACCAGATACACACAAGTTAAAGAAAGAGAGGCTTATTTCAGCTCATAGTTTGCAGAGGTTTCAGTCCACAGCCAGCTGGCTCTAAGGCAGAAATTCATGACAGAGGGACATCACAGAGGAGAAACGTTCATGGTGTGGCAGGCAGAAGGCAGCAAGCAGCAAGCCTCCCATTCCTTTTATCCCATCCAGGATACCAGTTTTTTGGGTGATGCCACCAACAACCACGGTTGGCCTTTCCATTATCCACACACAGAACTAAGCTAAACCAATCAGTGAACTAATTTAGTACCACATG
The DNA here is from genome assembly GCA_028451465.1 of Erethizon dorsatum. Classification (NCBI taxonomy): domain Eukaryota; kingdom Metazoa; phylum Chordata; class Mammalia; order Rodentia; family Erethizontidae; genus Erethizon; species Erethizon dorsatum. Next base: position 25,590,698 of record CM051835.1, on the reverse strand, counting down.
CCCTTAATCCCACTATATACACCCTAGATCCAGCCAGCTCCAAAAATCCCCACCTATGAGCACATGAGGCTTTGGATGACATCTAGATACAATCCATAACAACCACTGACAGCACTGAGTTCAACTAGCCCTGAGCTCACCTACCAAAGCAAATCAAATTTAAGTACATCATAGTTAATAAGGCATGATAAGGATATTTTCAAGTGGGAACAGAGAAAAAAATGACACCATAAATTCTGTTGGTTAAAGACAAGGGATGCCAGAAGCCATTAATCAATCCTCAAATTAAGATTTAAAGGAATGGGAAGCATAGGATCAAGTAGCAGAAGAGACAAGGATAAAACAAATAGCAATATTGCAATATGGTCCAAGTATGTCTATCATAACATTAGGATTATATGGATAAAAATACTGCAGTTAAATGCCAGAGTTTATCAGATGGAGTAAAAAATTAAAGACAGATTGAGGTTAAAAAAAAAATACTATATAGGGGCATAAGACTGGGTTCAGTGGACCCATTCCTTACTTTTCTGCTATAAATTTATAATTTAGTGTTATTGTAGCTGGCTGTGCATCTCAGTACCTTTCCCAGAGGGATACAGGAAGCAATCTATGTGTTTACCCACTTGGTATGATGAATGGAAAGGAGAGTGCACGTGTGCAAAAGTAGCAAAATGGGATTTGTACCCACCTTATGTTCCGTTAACTGGTTTTGTATACTTTTACCCGAGCGTCACAGAGAGTCCACTAGACCCACGTGACTCCAGGGTTTGTTAAAAAAAAAGTTTTCTTTCAATTTTTCTGGTAGAAGGATCCTAATTTAATACAATGGCACATGAAAAACCAGATTTGCAAGTTTTGGAGGTGGTCAAAAGTGAATCATCAGATTACTCATGTATGGATAATGACAATGACCCATTATGGTAAAATACATGCTTTTGTAACAGAAGAGTGGTGTGGATAGATGATGATGATGATGATGATGATGATGACTTTGACATTGGGCATGTGAACTAAAGTTCCTGTGACAGTGAAATGGAGCAAGAATCGACTGATACAGACACAGGGGATGCAGACCTCCTTGATTCAGATGGCGAAGAGAACAATAATGTGAGCACATACTTGATTAGTTGAAATGTTGTGAAATGGCCACACAACTAAATGGAACAATCCAGTGTTAGAACTAGGGGTGAAACCTATTGGACAGAATGCCAGCACTGCCATTCAAGGTTGGAAATTGTAACAGATGAAGGACTGCAAGATGCTGTGAAATACACAAACGCTGAAATGCAAGTAAAATGTTCTGGATACACCAATAGCCATAATCAAAAATGTATTTATTATGCCACCTCACTAGCTTAACTGAAAGCATGCATAAGTCTGCTGAACATAGCACAGATTTCTTACGGTGATCACAGGAATGTAAAAGACCTATGGAAAAGCAACGGGTCAAAATATGGCATAAAAATTTATACCCTTGTAGATGCAAAGACTTATTATGCTTTCAATTTTAACATTTATCCTGGAACTCAGCCATCAGGTACTTATTCGTATAGTAATAAACCAAATGATGTTGTGAACGGACTTATTGCTCCCATCTCCCAAACTAACCAAAATATGACATTTATTCTCAGACCACAATAGGTATTTAAAATTACAAGAAAAATTCAGAAATATCTTTGCTGGAATGATAATCAAAGTTTTTACAATGTATCAAAATCTGTGAGACGTAACTAATGAAGTCCTCAAAACTTTGTGACTGTAAACACCATTAACACTGCACCAAAAGCTACAAAACATTGCTGAGAAAACTTTTGAAAAACTTAAACAAATTGAGAAGTATATCATCAAGACTTGCAAAACAATATTATTAAGATATAAATATTCTCCAAATTAATCTCAGATTAAATGTCACTGCAGTAAATATCTCAACAAGCGTTTTGTGGCATTTGATAATCTTTTTAAAAAGTATATGAATATATAAAATATTTATTAAAATCAAAGCTATTTTGAAAACAACAAAGTTGGAAGATTTATACTCCTGCAGTATGATGGCAGCCTAGAAAGCAGTTCTGACAAAAAAATAGACGAGTAAATCATGGAAAAGAACAAATTTACGCTGCAATTGAGCCATTTCATTCTTAGATATTACCTGTCATGGTTTGTGTCTAGATGTCCCCCCAAAGCCTCATGCAGTCTTGGGGGGCGGGCTTCTAAAGTTTGTGATTGATTCATTGTCTAGTGCTGGGATTAGGGGTGTGAGTGCTACACCCACCCTGGGGTAGCCTACATACAATATAAGGGAGGGAAAGAGTCTTCTCTCGCACTCCTCCCTTTTTGCTCTTGCTGCTTTTGCTGTCTTCCGCCGCCATGAACTATTGCCCTCTGCCATGTGCCACTCTGCCTTGGAGCCAGCCGAGTATGGACTGAAACCTCCACAAACTGTGAGCCAAATAAACCTTTCCTTCCTTAATTTTGGGCATCAGGTGTTTTTGTCTCAGCAATGGGAGAAAAATAACCAAGACATTATCCAAGAGAAGAATAACATGTGTTCACCAAAGACTTGACAAAAATATTCATGGTAGCTTGTGTTTACAGTAGCCAAAGCCTGAAAAGATCTCAGATGCCAATCCACTGGATAACAGAAAAGGCACAAAATACTAGATACATAACAAGAAATCTTGAAATATTGAACAAAAGAGGTCATTCGTAAAGGAGTGCAAAGGATATAAATCTGTTTATAACAAGTCCTACAACAGATTGATAAAGCAATACAAACAAGGACGCTCCCTGCCACCGTGGAAGCACTGAGTAGCATGTAGTTTGAAAATCTTTCTGAGGTAAAAGAAATATTTTATGTCTTCATTTAAGTGGCTATTACATGAATGTATACACTCTCCCAATACACAAATTGTACACTTAAAAGTCTGTAGATTTTCAAATTGGAAATGATACTATAAAAATTATATTGTATAGAAAAGTTATGGAGGTGTTTAAATTTTCTACTCATTAACTTAGTCATGTGTTTTCAAGATTTTGGACAAAGAGACATTTGTTGTAAACTAAATAAGATGTGCTAGGCTATGTGTTTTGAATATGAATATGGAGTCTTAGACTCCGTAAGAAAGAAACCATGAAAATATGCTATCTATTCTTTACTTAGTCTATAATGGAGAAAGAATTTTGTGAATTTCATACTTTCAAGTTTAGAAAATTAAACTGGACCATCTTCAGATGTAGTTTCTAATTATTTTCTGATTTTTCTCAAGAATTGAAGAGTGGCAAAGACCAAGAAAAATAAAAAGAATAAGGGTTTTTATTCTATTTGTAAGAAAAACATTAGTAGAGATGTCAGTGGTCTTTCTGTATTGCTTGGACATTTTAGTGTATCTCAACCACATTCCACTGGACAAAAACTACACACCTAAGTTTAATGGATCATTTTCCAAGGGAGCTGCATAAAGCTGTACCACCTCTGTGTGTGGCCAAGTTGGAAGTGCCAAAGGATTTACACCTTCTCTCAACAATCCTTTTTGAATGGATTTTGGGAGCTGGTGTGCAAACTTTACAGCTCCCTTGCACCTTGGATGGGGAAAATCTGAGGCATATGTTCTGTACCTTTTCCTAGGATTTCCTTGTGGGGTTAAATTTTATTCATTATGGATGGTGTCTGGTTTAATTACCACACTTTTTGGGATGCTTTCTCATTTATTCCACTTTCAGGAGTTACCTTCAATAAACATTTGGGGATGTCTTGTAGGGATAAATGTCTTGTAGTGATTGTGAGATAACATTTCTCTATTATCTTTGTGTGCATTAAAAATATAACTTCAAACAACCTAGAAGCAAAATCAAGATGTATAAAATATACAGGGGAAAGGAACCTCAGAGATTCTCCACAATGTATAAATTAGTACGAGAGTCAGTATTCATAGATGCTGTTGTTACATTAATGGTATTATTTGATCTTATATATTTTTCCATGATTCTGAAGTTCTCAATAGCAAATAAAAAATACAGAAGATGAAATTTGGACCAGAATTATCATTATATCAATTGTATATTGTGTATCAAATCTTAAAAACTGATTTCTTGAAGGTCCAAATTCTAGGACTCAGGGTGGCTTGTACACATTCGTGTTAATAAAATAAAATGAGGTATTAAATAATAATAATAATCATAAATATGGCAATAAAATAAAAGATAATGCCAAAAGAATCACTTTTCTCAGGGCTGAAATACCAATAATAACCTTTTTTTCCCACTATAATAAACATTCTTGGGATTTTCTGAGAAGGTTTTGTTTTTAATTTTATTTTAGTTGTTGTCAAGGTATGTGGTGATATACCCAAGGAAATATGCCACTTTCTCACTATTTGTGTTCATGAGAAATATCCATATAGCTTGACTATGTATTTATAGTATGAATATGTTTCTATAACACAGGGTATCTGTTCCACGCATTGATGTTACTATGTGAATGTGTACTTGTACATGATAGCTTTTTTTAAAGTTCTAAGACATAGAAATAGATTTTAATGTCAAAGAAAATTTTCATTATATAGACTGCTCAAAAGAATGGATGTTTTTAAAGTATCTTTTTGTCACAAAACTATTCTGAAACTGGAATTCTCTTTTTGATTTGATCATTGGAAAAAATAAATTTTTATTTTTTAAAAAAGTGAAATACCAGACTATGATATTCCCCTTCCACGGTTCTTGATACCTCAATCACATACCAGTGTTTTACTTTATTTCTTCTTGATATCTGATTTAGTCTTTTTTTGGAGTGTAGAGTTGTTTCATGAGATTTTTATTGCTAAACCAGTGTAGCAACAACTCACAATTAAAGAAAACATGTTTACATTTGTAAGATTAACTGCTGTACCACCTCTCTGAAAAGCGGAGTGTTTAACTGCATAAAATTTATTTTACAGAATAAAATAAAAAGCACACCATTCTAATGTTAATGACTCTAAATATTTTTATTAGGTGTGATCTATCTCTCCCACCTGTTCTCTCACCCTCACTGACGGCTAGTGTGCATCTAATTCTTTCAAGCAGTATTTAATATTGTGTGTGTGTTTGTGTGTGTGTGTGTGTGTGTGTGTATTTAAGTCATTCTGCCAGAAGAGGAAGAGCATCTGTCACTTACTTTTTACTGTAGCACTGCCTGGATTTGATGTTCATGTGATCAACAGCATTGTATGTAGATGCTCTATAGCATTACGGTTTGGAGACCCATCTTCTGACATGGTGCCAAGGCAGTCTAATTTGGGATCTGAGGATGATAGACAAGAAAATTACAAATAGAAAAAAATGTACATTGAATTCTAATCCAAAAGGTGAGGCTTTGGGTGTTATGCTTTTATTGTGCATTTTGTCGCTTGGGGAATTTTAAAACCTCAGGTTCTGTTACAAAAAATAACAAAACACAGGTGCAAAATTGTATATTTATTTCAATTTTATGGAAAACAGCCTAAAATACACTGATGGTCTTTGTCAACATAATTGTAATCTAGCATTCACTGAAAATACTGCTTCATTTCCATGTGTTATGTGTGAATAAATCTACTTTAGCTAACAATTATTGGTGGAATAACTAAAAACATTTAAAAAATTTATCATTTGCCTGTTTCATTCTGAGTGAAGTCTGAAGTCATTCACTTTGAGAGGTTCAACTCTTATCCCTTTGTGAAAACACATGACTCCTGGATATCTTTTGCTACCTCAAATTTAACATGCTTAAGGTTAAATTTGACTGCCTCTTCTTTTTCTTCAAATTGTCTTTTCTGTGGTTATGGTAATTACCCAAATTTGTGTCAGAAATTTTAGGGTTATTTAATTTCACATACATTTATAAGAACTATATTTATAATTCCTTTTTCATTAGTGCATGTTTCTGGCATATATTGAATGCATTCACTGTGGGCAGTTGGTATATGTACATATCCCATATTGATTCTTTTTACTTCTACTTCTTCTCCCCTCCTTCACTTCTCCCTCCATCTCTAGATCCCTTCCTGACTGCAAAATAACTACCTCCTTGTTTCCTTTTATCTAACTTTTATTTTGCTCTTTGAATTTTTAGGTCTTGCCACTTCTTAAGAAATGACAGAGGAGTCCCTCACTCTTTTTTATTTCTACCATTCTGTTTCTAGTCAAATCTTACTTTAACTGTCATTCACTCTTAATATTTCTGGCCAGGTTCCAATCTATTCACCTTATTTTCCTAGAACCACCTCCTTCATCACTCAAGAATATGCAGTGCCTCAGTACTGTCTACCTCCTAAAGCAAATCTTAATTTCTGCCAGGAAATTTTGAAAATTCCTTATAAATATCCTCAGACTACCTAACCTCCATGCACATTTTATTTCTTTATTGCTAAACATCCAGGGCCATTATGGTAACTCATAGGCTTGACTTGTACTTTAATGTCTTTGTACAATAAATATTCAAGCATCTTTATCCTTTATTTTAAGGAACAGTAGTGTAATTCAGTAAGGTTCTAATTGTTAGGCAATCCCTTATTTTGTACACAGACTGATAATTTAGCACCTTACTCTTAGGAATTAATCCCCAATATGTGCCTCATCTATTATGTCAGCTTCTGTATTATTCTCTGTATGAGTTGTTCTTTTTATATGCACACAATGCACAATATAGTAAATTTTACATTACCCTCATCCTTCTGGGATCCTGCCTCACTTTTGTTTGTTATGTAGTTGGTTTCCATTTAATACCTCAGAAATTACAATCATGTCCTCGAATTAGGGATCCTATGAAATTTCATTCCAGTAGAAAACCTACTGTGTAAGACAGAAGAAGTTATTAAAACTCTCTAAAATTCACAGTACTAGTATTGGCCACTCTCCATTGTTAGAACAAAACTCCTGACACCCAGAACTTAAAGGAGAAGAGATTTATTTTGGTTCACATTTTCAGTCTAGGGTTGGCTGGCTCCAAGGCAGAAACATCATGGCAGAAAGGCATGAAAGAGAAAATCTGCTCAATCCATGACATTTGAGAAGCAGAAAGCAGAGGAAACACCAGAAGGAAAGGGGCCAGGGAGCAGATATGGCCCCTAAGATTACAGCCCCATGACCCACTTCCTCTAACTGGGCCCAATGTCCTAACAACCTCATTCAGCTATGAACTCATCAGTGTGTTCTCTTAGTCACCTTACAATCCAATCACCACTCCAGGAGTTGCTTAATCCAGTCAAGTTGACAATCAAGATTAATCAGCACATTCATATATAAGACAAGATGTAGAGTAAAAGAACCATTTTACTCTAAAGTCACCTAGCACACAATAGACTCGCTATCTAGATTTCTCAAACTGAGTGTCATGACATACCTTTGAGTTAAAAATGTTCAGATATAGCACAAGAGTGATCAAATATCTAGAAAAATGTTTGGCCAAAGTGTGTGGGTGTATTTACTTTAGGACATATCATAATTTTAACATGCCAATAAACCCAAGTCAAGGTGGAAAATCATGTAGGGTTTCCTTAGTGTGTTATCAGTGAAATATTTTCTTTGATGTAACAGTTTATTGGCCTTAGTTTTGAGGGAATAATCTGAAAAGTACTGCCCTAACTGACAACTAATTTTTTTCTCTCTCTTGCGTCCTGCTGCCACACTTGCTTGACCAGAGTGGCCTGTTTGGTCCCTCATATCTCTAGAACTCCTGTTCGTCTGTGTCTCTTGTACAGCTTTTTAGAGGCCTCCTCTTTTGCCTGTGGAGCTCGTTACATACTAACACAGCCCTGTTATTAAATGCATTATATCTAACAATCATGTTTTGTACTTTTAAGAAATATTTTATAATTTAGGTATATAGGTCATATGGTAGGTTGTGAATAAGCATTATTTTATATAAAATATGTACAGACATCATGTGCTTTATAAGATAGAGCCTACCTTTTATCTACTTAATACACTCGGACAGAAAATATAAGGATAGCCTGCTGTTACCAGCCTGTTGTTCACTATTTGTACATAACTTGCATAGATTTCTGATTTTAACTACCTAGCAGAATGTACAGTGCAACAATTCGTATTGAGACAGAAATCATGAAGTGTCTCTTGCAAGTCCCACCTTCTGATTTGGTGCCAAAGTATAATGGACAGGCACTCCTGTGCGTTGTTCAGCATCGTAAGTGAGATCACACCAATTTCCAAGATTATAACTGTTTTCTTTGATATTCCTTGGGTTCTCTATTTATCTAGCATCTCTTTCTGAGCCACATACCAAGTCTAAGAGTGTTTCCACATTTATTTATTTCCTTAAGCAATAATATATTTCTTTCACTGGTCTAGATGTATTGTAAAAGAATCATTAGTTTTTTTTTTAATATTTTTATAGAACATGTTTCCTCCATTATTATTAAATATGTGATTATCTGAGACAAACAGCTATCCTCTTCTTTCCAATATTAGGCAAGAAAGGAAGAAAAGTATACTTATCCGTCATGGAGCACAATTTATCAGGGAACCTCTGCACTGGGGGACATTAAGTCTACCAGATTTTCTTTCCCACTTGACATAACCCTGAATAACTAAGTATAAAGAAATAGAAAAATATACAAAAAGTGTAAAATTTGCACATACTTAGGTAATTCCCAACATTAACACTCAGAATTTCAGAATTACACATATCATTGAATTATTATAAATACAGAATTTGAATTCATATATATATATATATATATATTCTTTTGTGAATCCTAAAAGCCAGGCTGTAAAATTATCAACCCCTTAACAGGTGATATAGTGGGTTATTACTTGACATCTATTTTTATATAAAATTGTATTTTGTGTTTGTTTAAGATTTTTAACAGTGTCTAAATATGCAAGAACTTGCAAGAAACAAATTTTCTGTCAATGTATTTTATATTGGGAGTAGGAACCATGTTTTTATTGGTATCAATTTAGAATAGTGTTTAACTAACACTACCAGTGCCTTACTCTGTGAGAGATATAGTTAGGCATTTAGATGATAAATATCTAGAGACCAATTTAATATTATTAAGGAAGAGCTGAACTCAATATATTCATTTTTGTGTACTTTATTGATATAGTATACATTTATTTCTGGGTATAGTAATTTTCTGATCTCAACAAACTTTCCTTCTTAAAATACATAAAACTGAACCAAGCCAGCAGTTTTATCATGTGTACAATTCAAATACACTGACCCAATAATAATAATAATAATAATAACTAGGATCCCTAATGCAGCTTAGCATGTTCTCAAACTTTTAATGGATACAGATATACCTGAAATGAAGAAGGAGCCTTTCCAGGATATGTTTTGATCAGCTTTTCAATCCACAACTTACAATCACAGCAGTTCCTTTTAGAGAGAAATCTATGGAATAATGTGCACATTGCTGAACTGAGAATTCTGATACTTATTATCAAGGTGTCTTTGAGAAAAATAATATTCTCTTAAAGAGGGGCATTCAAAATTCTTCATGTGTTTGCAATAGTAATTAGGTAACAATTGGTATTCTCAATGTTAATGTTGAGAATAATTACACAAATGTGAATTTTACATTTTTTTCTCCTTTTCTTTATCCCTTTATATTTAATCATACTGGGTAAAGAGATGCATGTATGAGTTTCCCCTGTTGCAGGGAGACATCAGAAACACACTGAATTAAGAATAAGGCTCATTTTGTCAATTCTGCTCCTGTGTGGAGCCCATGTGAAACTGCTCTGACTCACAGACCTTGTTTCATGGCCAAGTAGCAGGACCAGCAACCTTGACATGATATTTCCTTACTCACAGACGCTCAGTGACAGAAACCGATCATGATTTCTTCATGGCTTCTCTCAGCGTCCCCATTTGTCTGGGTTTCAGGAAGCTGGGTATCTTGTTAGAGAGCATTTTCCCCGCCTGACCGAGGAAATCTGTTCACCTGGCACTGGCCCACTGACCTTTTCTTCCACTGCCGGATTTAATAGGCCCTAGTGAGCTCACAATCTATAAGCCATTAGCTAAAGCTACACCAAACCAATCCCAGCATATGTGGGATTTCAGTTTTATTGCCCAAGAGTCAATAATGAATATTATCCTTCAATGTGACAAGAGTAGAAGGCTCTAACATCTTCGACCTTCCAACTGGATTATTTTGAAGTATTTACTTTCTCTCCAGCAAACCTCAAGCTTTAACAAAGGCAATACTAAGCCATTTTTTTAAGACATAACCTGATTGATTTGTTTAGAATGATTCAACTGAGTTTTCTTTCTGTTTGCTTTGTATTTTGATTTAATTTTTCATTCTCTTTTGCTAAGAGACTTTGCTAATCTATCTTTCTTTTCACATCTGGGAAAGCAATTGGATAGTTAAACTGATATTTCTCATACAGTAAATTTGTCTTCCTTAATAGGTGAAAAGGTTGTCTCTATAGAAAGAGGCCTGGAAGATTCCTGGATATGGGAGCACTCACAGAAGCAGCGTTGTATAAGGTTATTTATTTATTTATTCTTTTGTGGGTACCGGGGGGTCGACCTCAGGACCTCACACGCCAGCAGGCGCCCGTGCTGCTGAGCGATATCACCGGCCCTTTTTTCGTATGTGGGTTCCGGGAGTCAAACTTGGGCCCTCGTGCTTGCCAGGCAGGCGCTTACGCCGCTGAGTCATCTCACCGGCCCTGTACGAGGTTATTGAAGCACGTTTTCCATTATATTTAATTCCTTATCGTATTCTTCCCTACACTACTCTAAAAGAGAGAAAAGTTCCCTAATTTGGTGACAGATAGCTCTTCTAATCTTCTACTTTCATTATTGTCTTTGAAATATATCAACTGATCCAAATGTAAGAAATACATATATAAGTTTATCTAAAGAAATAAGGATTTTTGTTCTGCTATCTTGGACATTATATATCTTATCTCACTTCAGATACAGTGGGAAATAGTAATACTTTCCTAATTTTTAGAACTGAGTAAAAGACAGTGGTTTTCATAAATTTCCATCTTCTTCCACTGATTTCCCTGCTTATACTTTGGTCTGTCCTTGCCTTCAGTTCTGAGCAGTAAGCTGTTGGCCTGATAGCTTTCTCCCTTCTGTTCCTGAGAACAAGGGGATTTTATGTCCCAATGGCAGAAGCACAAACTAAAGCAATGCAATCTGGATTCTTGTATCACTGCATAGAAGAGTTACCCTGGAGGGTTGCCTAACCCCATACTGAGTTTTGCATGTGTGAGAAGTATTAAGTATTAAGCTTTGACACTGTGAACTTTGATACCGACACATTGCCTAGCCTCTCCCCAACTCCAATGAATATTTAGTAATATCCGAAGAACATTTTTAAATATTATTTCATTTGCTTCCTGAGATTCACTGAACTGATGAAGAACTTGAGGCTGAGGGAAGGGCTTACTTAGTGTCTAGTTTACACTCGTAACAAATGGCAGTGACAAGTATCACGTGCAATAGATAGATGTTCCTTCACAAAAGTTACTGGCACACCACTTACACCAATTCCTTTCTCTCAAAGTGTGATCTACTTTGGCCACATACAGTAACAAGATCTGATCTTGAAATATCATCTGGTCTAATTTTTTCTTCTTTGGCAGAGTGGCACCTAAGTCACGGTAATCAAGAAAGTGTCTCTTCTGTATATGAATACATATTTTAGTGTTCAGAATTATAAATACATATAAACACATACCCTTATTCAGTAGATATTACCACAGGGAATTATATTGTGTCTTGAAGACATAAAAGCATTCAAAATTATTCTGAGAATTATATTTTAAAAATGAATTGTGTGCATGGAGGAAGTGACATTGAGAAGTGCAAGAATACAAAATCTTCCAGAAGATTGATTTTGTCAACTAAAACCTCATTGCCCATAATAAAAACACCTACTGGATAATGGATTATGCTGAAATCAAGGTCCTTGGTTTTCTCCACAAAAATTTTCGAATGAAACTGAAGTGAGTATAAATAAAATTAATATAGGATTGAGTCCCTGCCTTTTAAGTTGGCTATGTTATTCTTCTGTCTGCAATGTATTTTCCTGTTGTGTTTTTGTTTAACCGCTCTTGATTTCTGAGCCTCATTTCTACTCTTGCTATTATAACCCTCTCAATAATTATTTATGCTATTGTGACTAGAGTGCTGCCTTTGGGAAATATTTGAAAATCATTCGGAAGCAGGATCCAAAGTAGTAAGTAGATAGATTATATATGGTTACTTTTAAGCTAATATGCCTTCCTATTTCCTCCAATTTGAAATAAAACACTATGTTTCACTAGAAAAATTGGGCAGAAAAAATGTAGATGTGATTAAGTCTTCTGCATAGCAAAGGAATATCTTTATTCTGTTCTCAGAAATTAACAACTAGTGTAGTTATATAGGTCATGGGTGTATTCTTACATCAATAAAATATAGTGGAAATGCACACTTTTGGGTGCAATAAAGGCCTATAAAATCCTTTGCCATAAATAACTTGTTCCTATGAAAATAAAGCAGAACATGATAAAGTTATAGAAACATAAATGTTAAAGAATCCCACTTAAATCATAGAAATTAAACACAGGCGTCTGTCTTAGCTACTTTCTGTTCACCAAGATACAATGCCCAGGACCCACACTTAGAAGAGGAGACATTTATTTTGGCTCATATTTTTAGTCCATAGTTGGCTGGCTCCAAGGTAGGAAGGCATAGTGGAAGGGTGCGGTGAAGGGAAGCTGCTCACATCATGGTAGCCAGAAAGGTGAGAGAGGGAAGAGATGAGCTGGGGAGGGACATATGCCCTTCCAAGTCACCCCTGCCCCAGTGACCTCTCTCTCCTGACCAGTCTCCACCTACCAACAAGAAGTCAGCTATAGCACCCGCATGGTCCAGTCCTCTTCCAAGAGCCTCGCCTATGTGCATACAAAGCTCTTGAAGGATGTGTAGACATAAACCATAGCAGCAGGCAATGCGCTTCTAGTCTCTCCCATCAAGGAAGGCCACTGGAAGACACAGTTCTGTCAAGAATTTGTGATTTTACATCATAGAAGACTGGAGATCTATTTGATACTCTGAAAGTGAACACACATTAATTCCATGGGGTGTCCAAGACTAACAAATATTTTGAAAGTCTAGTTTGCACGCTTGTGAGCACACCCATATAAATTGCCACACAGCTTCACCTTACTTATTCTTTTTGACACTTAGAATTGTGTGCCTATATCTATATGTTACATCCTTATTTAAAAAATAAAAAAACATTGAGATTGGTATCTGCCTCTGCAGTAGTATCCTGGGGTTGCAGGGATAACAGTGAAAGTATTTCTAGGGTCAGCAACATATGGACGCTGAATGGCCCTGGCCAAGTATTTGTATCATGCTCAGATTAGTTAATCAAAGTGGTCTTGACCTGCCATCCTCCAGATTTTATACTCTTTCTCCATTTCTTCATTTACTAATTTCTCCCTTTTGACTCTTGCTGTCCAACAGAAAGATGCTATGCCATGGAATTTGGTCATGAAATCTTTTAAGCTGCTGATTACTGACTGACTCCAGACTAACACAGCCTGAGTGATTATGGAATATAACTTTAGCACCGTGACTTGAAGTTTAAATGAAAAAATGTGCATTAGGCATCTTCAGGCACTGAAGTTGTTTTTTTACTGTGTTCATTTGTGAGATTATTTGCTTTTGTGTTTGAGATGTCTCTTCATAAATGCCATGTATTGCTGTAAGTATTACACTGTTCTGCTTAGTTACACTAAAAGATACTACATTGTCTATATTTGTACTTTAAGCACAAAAGAATGAAACATTTTCCTTTAAAGATTTATTTAGGGCAGCAGAAAACTATGACAAAGTCAGAACTATAAATCGAATAAGAACATTATTATTACTAAATACTGCCATTAATGTACACTATTGAAAAGGAAAAGAAGAAACCTCACAGTTTGTCATTCTGTAAACTTAATTCATGTACTCAGTAAAGTAAATCACTCATCACATCAAAAAAAATAGAATAAATACAAAGTTTGCTTTCAGATATAATGTCATAACCTCCAACAGGGAAGAATAGACCAAATGAAAAATGGGCAGGTGTGCTGATGAAATTTCAATGCTATACAGATGGTCTAAACATTTTGAATGGTTCCTTAGAGTGGTAGGAATTTTACAACTTTCATTGTGATGAGGTATCTAACACACATAAGTAAATAAAGATAGGATTGTAACTAGTACAAAGACTAAAATGAATATCCAGATGTCCACTACCTAGTTAATAGGGTAGAATGGCATTATATGTCTACCTGTGTGCCCAATGCTGATTCCATCCTTCTCATTTCCTCCCAAGTATTCCAGATTTCTGAAACTCTTCTTTATTAATTCCTTCATTGTTATAATCTGCTACAATTGGATAGACCCTTATCAATCTATTATTTATATTTATATTATTTTGGTTTTATATATAAATGGAACTATAGTCTACATATTCCTTCACCTGCTTTCCTCGCTCATTATTATATCTCCAAGCAATCATTTGTAGTGAGGTTTTTTTTTTGTGTGTGGGTACCGGGGGTCGACCTCAGGACCTCAAGCGCCAGCAGGCGCCCATGCTGCTGAGCGATATCACCGGCCCTTTTTTCGTATGTGGGTTCTGGGAGTCGAACTCAGGGCCTCGCACTTGCCAGGCAGGCGCTTACGCCACTGAGCCATCTCACCGGCCCCTATAGTGAGTTTTATAATATTTTTTTTTATGTTTGCTGTATGTACTTCATCTTCTAAACTATGTTCTTGTATGGATCTCATTTTAGTATTTAATTATTTTATTCATTGATATTTAGATAGATATATGTTTCTCCTTAAAATAATGATGCCATGAACATGTGCATAGTTTGCTCTGCAGGACTTACCTTACAGTGTAAATGAGAATTTTAAAATACGTGCAACCTGAAATTTACCAAAATTTAATTACAAATTGCCTGAGTGGTTATGACAATTTATACTTTTAATTTTGTACGTGAGAAGAGCATATTCTGTCACAATATTTGGGAATGTCAAACATTTTTATGATTAGTTATGAGTTTGAACACCTTTCTACTTACTTTCTTTCTTTCTTTCTTTTCCCCTCTTTCTGTCTTTCACGTTCTATTTTAGTTTTTGTCTATGAAATATTTGTATTTTCATTTCTAGAAGGCTATTAGTGTTTTTATTATTGATTCAAAATGTGTAATTTCTTTTTGTTTGTACATGTCACAGACCTTCACTCAGTTTGCAACATGTCTTTCTACTCTATTCATGGTATCTTTTAGTAAAGAGATATTTCCTCTTTTTCCTTTATGTATTTGAGCTTTTATTTTTTAATGAACTTTATGTAAGTCATTCCTCTTATGTTTCTATAAACATTCTCCTAAAGTTTTAAAAGATTTGCTTTTCCAGTTAAACCTTTAAGAGCGTGCATAATTTGAGATACAGGTTCATTTTTGTTTCCTAAGTGGAAAACCAATTGTCTTAATAGCATTCATTATCTATTATTTCTCCTGCAATCTGCAACTGCAAGGCTGTCATAATGTCAAGTTTCACACATATTGGTCCGTTTCTGAGTTCTCTGTTCTCTTCATAACTCCGGTTATTCAGCTCTGCACAAATAGGACCCTGTGTTAATTATCTTCATTTTATGATACCTGTTTTAACCAGTTCCTCCATAACGCTTCTCCCCTTTGAACAGCTTTCTTTATGTTTGGCCCTTTGATGTTTCGTATAATATTGAGGAACAGCTTGCCAAATTCTACAAAAACTCCCACTGGAATTTTAAGTGAAATTGCAATGAATCTATAGGTACATCTGTAGAGGAATCACCTGTGAGATTTTCTATGCAGTAATAAATATATTTCTTCACTTACTTATACTTCCTCTAAACATCTTGTGTTATTCAGCTTTCCTGTAGCTAAGACACAATATCCAACACCTACAACTTAAATGAGGAAAGATTTTATTTAGCTCATGGTTTGGAGAAAATCAGTCCATAGACACCTGGCTCCAAAGCAGGAAAATTGTGGCAGAGAGACATGATGGAACTAAGCTGCTTAGTTCATGGCTGCTAGGGACAGTCCCAGAGAGGAACAGGTGAAGGAAGGACCATATTCTATGTAGCACTCAGGCCACGCCTGCACGATCCACACAGTCACATCCAGGACTATGTTTCACTAATCTGCAAAGTGTTTCTTAATCTAATGAAGTTGATATATCTGGATTCACGACTGGTCATATCCCTTAATATTTCTAATTTATATGATTAAAGATCTTTCATATGGTTTGTGGATATAATTTTAGGTACAACTTTTCACTAAGCTAACTAAGACTTCTACTTCAATATTGAATAGCAACAGGGATGGTAATAACATTGTTAGATATAATCTTATTGTTGAGTTGCTACACAGAGAAAGACTTGCAGAGAAATGGAAATAGTCATCTCAACGATGTCACCTAAAACAAAAGCACTCCTAGCGTTATGTTTTCCACTAGCTTTTCCCTCTATCTAAAACTTCAGCATATAGAGATTGGGTGGGGGGTGTTTAACTGTACTAGTGAGTATGGATAGAGTAGCTGTTTACGCACATTATTAGTGATTCACACCATAACAAAGATTAGATAATATCAAACAATAGAAGGTTGATGATTAATTTCGATTGAGAGGGAAAATGAGCAAAAAGAAAACGGCATCCTTTGTCATCCAGGGGCAAAACACCTAGGTACTAATCAGTATCCTTCATCTTATCCCCAGAAAACAGTGAGGAGGATTTTTGTTGTTCTTCAGATTTGGAGTATAAATAATAGGTATTTGCAAGAACTCCATTTTCCAAGCTGCTGAGCCAAGTTCGTAATATAATCTGTCTTTCAAGGGGCTTTCTTTGAGCAATGGAAATAGATGTCTGCCTGGACTTCATTATGAAGAATATGTCAACAAAACATCTTTTACCAGGGAAAAGTACAGGATGAAGCAATGTGTACATTTGAATACAGGGATGATGGCAGCCTGGTGATAGATAGATAGATAGATAGATAGATAGATAGATAGATATAGAGAGATAGATATATGATAGATTTGTGGTTACACTATTTATGCCACTTCTTCTCCATCTGTTAGCATACTGTGCTTAATTCATAATAATGACTTTTGTTTGCAATTTATTGATTGTGTCATATAATTTATTAATTGGATGGAATTTAAATATTTTAAGACATAAACATTTAAATTGCATATATGCAATTTGCATATATAAATTGCATATATGTTTAGTATCTGTGTTTTATATAAACATGGATATCTATTTACATCAATCAAAGTAAGCTATCGCTATGAATTTCCATGAATAAGCTCCTGTTAATGGATTCCTTTATCATGTGAAATATATGAATAAATATAAAGCAGTAAATGCATTGAGGTTAAGGTGAGGAAAAATTATGGCATCTGAATCTCTCATATTTCAGTCACATATTAGCAGTTATTGATAATGAAATTGAGAGTCGAGTTTGCAAATTATTTTTTCATAATACCCAATCAAATGCCATCTTACAGGGCAAAAGATTCCCTTAACGAGAAAAATAACTGCCTAGAAAATACTGAGTGATAATAACAAATGCCTGTTTTACTAAAATGTAATGGTTATTTCATATCAGTTGTTCCATCATGAAAAAGGCCTGGTCTTACAGTGTGATGTGTCCAAACAATGACTCTAAAATGACTCTGGAACAGTAGCAGCTGGAGGAGTTCATAGAGCTCGTTATCAACTAGGGCATATTTGTAAATATGAGAACGTTCTTCAGCCTTCCTGTCGATCATCACAAAACAAAGTGAGAAAGAAAGCTAGGGCACCTCAGAAATCAACTATAGTACAAGCTGACAGAAGTTTATAGCTTCTTTCTGTCCTAATCACTTTCAGAGATGAGAAAAGGAGAGAGGAAGTAAAAGAGCAAATTATTTTCTAGTACTTAAATTTTTTTTGTAATAAAGATAGTAAATAGCATTGCAGACCTTTTCAAATATGTTTCAAGAACAGTTCTGCCACAGAATAACTGCGTGTTATGAATAGACCATTTCACAATGCATTTGTTCTCGTCATGGGTTATATTAATAGGCCAAGGCTCTCTGTGAATCTCAGGTGCATAAAACATCAGTAGAAAAAGCACATCGCCAATGCTCACCGGAGAATATAATCAAAGAGCGAGGGTGCGCAATTTCACACCGTTTATTTTTTGACCCTTCTGGCTCCATGTAATAATTTAGAATACGATGTTAAATGATGAATAAAAATTAACTGAGATTATTGGAGCTGCTTGCTGTGCCAGACATGTGCAAATCATTTATATAATTTGACTCTCTCAAGCATCCCTTAAGGTCATATAATTTGACTTATTTATCAGACCAAAAAGTTCATGTCTCCTCACATGATTATCTGGTATTATCGTGTATAGTAGGACTCGGATAAAAACCTGAAGTTTGCATTCCAATATGAATGCTCTTTCCACTGGGGATTATTTTGTTGACTATGCAATTTGAATTTTAGATCAAAGGTAGAAAAAAATCTGTTTATATTCTTGTATTAGGAACTATTGATAATGAAATTGAGAAGTAAATTTGCGAATTGTTTTTCTGTTAATTCCCAATTCATCCTCTAGAGGTAGAGGGATGATGGTTTAAATATATGACCAAGTACTGAATGCATAGCAGCCATCCTTCTCATTGTAGCATCTCGTTTCCATATTTATTTAGGACACAAGCTGTTATAGTATTAAAAAATAGTATGCCTTCCAGAGCATAAAGTACAGGGTCATGAATAAAGAATTCCATTTCTGTCTTCCTAACAGGATATTTGCTGAAGTGGAAACTCAGGATACAACTATACATCTGCTAGACTATTTGAGAGAAGATGTGGGAAATTTTGTAATCAACGGCATTTTTCTATCAGTGCCCCACATAGGCTGCTGAGGAATGGATTTCCAATCACCCACATTGTTCCACTTGGGCACAAGTCCATGAGTCTAGAAAATTCTATAAAGTCAAGTTCTACTGTGTTACATTTAGCATCAAACGTCTAGTGGACTAGAAAGAGGTTGAGTGTGACATCACAACATGACTGTTTCTAAACTTATGAGTAGGCTTCTCTAGTTATTTTTCAATAAAATCTCCTATCACCTGAATATTTTTAGGGGGATTGGCAAATAAAATTCATACTAGAATTCATGGGCCACGTTTGCTACTAGAGGGAATTTTCATGAGGTTTATGGCATTTACTATGACCAATAAGACTATAAGCATATTGATAGTACTAAGAAAATTGAGAACTTTGTTAGACTGGCCTGACTCCCTCTCCTCTCCTCTCCTCTCCTCTCCTCTCCTCTCCTCTCCTCTCCTCTCCTCTCTTTTCTCCTCTCTTTTTTCCTTCCTTCCTTCCTTCCCTCCTTCCTTCCATCCTTCTATGTCACCCTCTTCTTTCCTTCCCTCTTTCCTTCCTCATTCCTGCCTTCTGGCCCTTCCTGGTCTCCCTCCTCCCTTCCCCTCTTCCTTTCCTGCCTCCCTTCCTTTTCTACATTTCAAAAATTACTTACTGAGTCCCAACATAGTAACAGTCACTATTACAGATACTAGAGGTATAAATAGCATTGAACAAAAGAGATAAATTTAGGGCTGTCGAATCACTTTCAGTTCTATGAGGCAAAAGAAGACATTAACAAAATAAATAGATATTATGTTATGTGATAAGTGCAGGTAAGAATAAAACAAGGGAAGACATCGGAAGTGGTAGAGAAGAGGGGGAGGATATTCCTCCTAGTAAGGAAATACACAAGCAGAAATCTGAATGCATTTTACAGGAGAAGCCATGAAGCTGTTTTGGAAAAAAACATTTAAAGACGAGGCAACAGCAATGCAAATGTCATCTGAATTGCTTTATGTGTGTTTTTAAAAGAGTTGTTAAGTATGAAGGTAGAATTTTAGGAAATAAGGTTAGAGAGGCAACCTAGGGTCATGTAGGCTATCTTCGCAATTTTCCCTGAGAAAGATAGGAAGGAAGATTGAAAGAAGGGCCCATGAAATGATGTATTTAAAAGACACCTTTGCTCTCTGGGGAGAATGCATGCGGCCAAGGGATACATCAGAGCGACCGGGGCAATATTTGCCAGACACTGGGAAGTTCTTCTGCACTGACCAGTGGAGAGCTGTGTTCGGCTTCCCAGTCCCTACCCCTACTTGGGAGAGAAGCAAGTTTCAAAACACAAACTTCTTGATCTTTCTTTCTTGAACACCTAATTTTAAAGGGCAAGGGTGGCGGAGATGGGATATGAAGACCTGAGCGTGTCTTACAGCTAGAGCTCAAGCACCTCCGCATGTGATTCAGTGTGAGCAGTCTTGTATCCTGGGCTCCATTTTCCTTCCTCACAGCTTCTTATTTGGTGCCCTGCACAGAAGGTGATGGGGTGAGAGCATGGTGGCCACAGACAGCTACTGGGCGAAGCCACAGTGACTCACGGAATCAATCCGAGTGAAGTCCAGGCACCAGGTGAGGAGACACACTCTTGGGCAATCTGTGGGAACCCTCTGTGGCTCTTCAGTTAACTCATGAAACCTCTGTTAATTTTTTTTTTTTTTTTTTTTTGTGGGTACCGGGGGGTCGACCTCAGGACCTCGCGCGCCAACAGGCACCCATGCCACTGAGCGATATCACCGGCCCCTTTTTCGTATGTGGGATCTGGGAGTCGAACTCGGGCCCTCGCGCTTGCAAGGCAGGCGCTTACGCCGCTGAGCCATCTCACCGGCCCTGTTAATTCTTCAGAATCACGAGACACCATTCAATTTAATGTCTCTTTGTGCTACCAAGATAAAGTAAAGCCAAATTCACCCCATTGTCAAGATATCCACATTTATATTGATTTTGAAAATAATTTCTGGCTGGATATAAGCAAAGAAAGAACTTGAAAAATAGGGCTATTTTAAATTATAAATTACAGCTTAATTTTAATTTCAAAATTGTTCTTGTCAAGTGCCAGTTTGCAGACCTTCTTTGTGATGTTAGAATAAAAACTGTATTTCGAGGGGATCTTGTCTAATCATCTCTCTTCTTAATACTTTTCTTTCCCTGAGACACACAGACATTTGTGATTTTTCTTGTGTTTTAGTTTTCATAGTGAGGGTCAAAGTGACCTAAATATATTCTATTATAGGGGAGCTATTTACCAGTAAGGATAAAATGCTTTGCGAATGATACACAATGACTTTCCAGCTGAAGTACTTTGCTTATTGACTAATAGTTTTGACATTTATTTTTATTATGTTATTTTCAGATAGCAGAATATTCACAGACGGTCATGTTGATACCCAAGTTACTATTTTAAAACTCTTATGGTCGTTTCAGGTTGCTTTACGTTAGAGAAATTTTTAGCATAAAGAATGCATTCGAAAATTGTAGATGAGAATCATGGAGAGGGTTTATCAGCAGACTTTGAAGGCAAAATTGATTAGATGACATCAGTAAAATGTGAAAACGATAAAGAACATTTTATGTCACTTAAAATATATGTAGTCAGAAAATGGGGATAGTTATACTTCAAAGGAAGTTCAAATTTATATTGCAAAATCTGTAGTTTTCTATATATCATAGAAGAGATGTATCAGTGTTAGTGATTCTATCAGGGTTGTTTAAAAAAGGGTTAGAATTGGTGTTATTTTATACATTTTTCAAAGATATAGGAGAACTTGTGAATAAAATGATACATGTTATAAAAAGTGATACATTATTATGGAATTAATAAGAGCCTTTTTCAACCTCCACAAGTCTAAATTAGTTTCCCTCGTATACCCTCTCATAGCATCCAGAATTTGATAATTATTGTGGCACATGTCCCATTACATTGTAGTTTCTTTTTATTTGTTCCTTTTGTGCACCAGACTGTAAACCACTCAGTGACAAAAACTGTATTTTGTTTATCTTTATATTTTAGCGCTTATCACAATGTCTGTGATATAAGCTGAATTTTTACTGAAATGATTATTCTCTGCATGAGAGTATAGTGTGGAGGATTAAGAAGAATAATTGCATAAGAGAGGTCACATATTGAAGTATAGGGTGCAATCTTGGCCCACCTTTTGTTCCCCCTATGAATGAGACACATTTCTATCTCTATTTTTTTTTTTTTTTTTTGGTAGAACCTTCAATCTCTATTTTCCTCCCCCAGACCTTACCAGCCATTGCATCCCCATCTCCTGGGGATGCCCAGGAGACCATACCTAACACCCTTGCACAGTCTAGAAGGGGCAGGTGTTCATCTTCCATAGGGCAATTACTGATCTATGGGTACCAAAGTCAGTGGATAAACATGCACTTCTTTTGTTCTTTAGGTGAACATGTCTGTCATGTATTCCCTATCATTCCCTGGAGAGCCCTAATGGGATGGTGCCAAGTTTCCCACAGTGGAGACCAGTTAGAGAAGGTGCCTTTCCATTGATTTTCTCCTCCTTTCTGTTTCATTCTTATCAGTGTTTACTACTGTGGCCTGAATTCACCCCACAGATAAATTGGTTTCACACATCTTGTTGCAGGTTCTTTTTCAAAGGGGGTCTGATGCTGACGTCACCTAAATGAATCACTGAAATTTATATAAGTCACTTTTATCTCACTTTCCTTGTTATGCAGTCTAACAGATAAAGAAAATAGACTCGATACCAATAAAATTGCACTTCTTCACTTAGGTAGGGAAGATATTCTATGCTTGCTATAGTTTGGTACCACATTCTTTTAATATCAATTTGGCACTTTTCTTTCACTTGCTATATAACTACCCAGAGAAAACTTTTAGGCTAAATATGGTAGAAGGAAGAGAACAGGAGGGCACATTTTCTATATTCTTTTGTTAAGGGCTGTAAAGAGAACTACAGATATAACAATATGGGACCTTATATAACGACATGAGAGGGTTATCTCACTTGTGCCACCCTGTCCAAAAAATTATACACTAAGCATAAAATAAACATATATTTAGCCTTTTTGATTTGCTTACATTTAATATTTTAGCCTTTATATTTATAATAAAAAGCATTATGACGAAGACCTCTTTTCAGACTTTGTAAGTATAATTATGGTAGTTTCCTAAAATAAAATTATAATATTTGTTGTTATCTGATATTTGGGAACAAGTTATGTAATATGGACATAAACAAGTTTAAAAAAAAAAACCCATTAGTAAAACTAGAGCTAATTTCAGATAATACCATTAAATAAGGTTTCCATGCCTTGCTACCTGTGACCTCAGGTAAGTTACTCTGCGCTTTGAAGTTCTATCTGTGATGTGGATAAATAGTAGTAGTCTAACCATATGGACTATTGTGAGAATTCAGTGAATTAATACATATAAATATTAAGATATAAAGTACATGTAATAGTGCCTGGGAAATAATAGCCACAAAATAAATTCTAGTAATAGAGTTCAGAGAAATCACTGCAAAAAAGTGTCTATGGACAATCTCTGTGGCTGCTGCTGTAAGAGTTATTGAGAAGTTTGCTAGAAAACTTACTCCAAGTTATGAACCAGGAAATCATTTTAGATTGCCATTGTTGGCCTTTACTTTACTTAAATATATTTGAAGCTCAAATCTAGAAATCTACTGGACTGGCTGCTCTCTGGATCAACACTGAGTTTGTTCTAACCGTTAATCCTTGTCGTTCTTTTCATGGAAATGGAGAAAAAGATGAATGGAAATGCCTCTTACTAAATACCTGACTGATCAGACCACAGAGAGGCTTAACTTTGGTGGACTCCCACCTGCAACACCAACTTTTGAAGTGCAACTGACTACCAACAGTTCACTGGTCTGACTTAACTGTGAAAAACTGAGACTGACAGACTGAGACTGTGTCAGTGGTTTGTGAGACAATTTACGAACCACCCCCCTTTATGGATTGTGGGTCTTCTTGGGGAAGTTGGAGGGAGAATGATGGAGTTCAGGACACTCCTCCCCAAAATATGCCACCGTGGTGCTTTGAGAAAGTAACACAAGGATGAGGGTCTTCTCGACCTTTTCCTCACCATCTCCTCTGAAGGCGGTCATAACATGATTCTATTGCCTTCCCCTAATTTGGATTATAAAACCATCATTCCACAGAAGAAAGAAAGGTCACACAGGAACACATAGGAATCAGAGAAAAAATAAGCCTCAGTCTCTATCCTTCAATTTACCAGCTCTTTGTCCTCCAATCATGCTGCAAAATTGTCCATAAAAAGACAGTTTTTTCTGTTCCTTTGAATCTTTCTTTGTGAAGGTTTCTGTGTCCTATATAACTTAAATAAAGTCACATGTTTTCATTTACTCTTCATCTATCTTTCTTAAGGAGCCCCAGCCATGAACCTAGCCCTGGGAGAGGAAAGACACCGCTCTTCTTCACAACGTTTTAGTTTCAGAGTATAACAAAAATTATAACCTAACTAACTAGAGGGATCGGCAGATGAGTTATGGTCATCTGTATGACAAAATATCACATGATCACAGCTAACGTGTTTTTAAGGAATGTATAATAGGATGCCCTGTGACAATAACATACAATTATCTCCCTTCTTTTTACAGGAAGCAGAAATAATAAACTGTGGGTTTTTCTATTCTTCTTAGGCAGTGAGTTAAATTTCTCTAACTTTTAAAATAATGATAAAGTACATAGTGGAGAAGGAGAATTTGTAACAACTGCCTCATGCTCCATTGTTTAGAAATCTTTCTTGCTTACTCTTTTCATTTTTTTTTAAATTTTTTTTGTGGGTACCGGGGGTCGAACTCAGGACCTCGCGTGCCAGCAGGCGCCCGTGCCGCTGAGCGATATCACCGGCCCTCTCTTCTCATTTTTTCATAGATAAGTTGGTTCCATTGTATTTCAGTAACTTAAAAGAAAAAATGGTGGATGTCCAGAGATCCACAGATCCGCAATTTCTTCAATAGAAAAAGTAATAAAGCTTGGCCATTGGCCTAGTTGTCCTTGAAGGGGCTTGTTTTAGGGAAGGGGACAAGTTCTTATAGTTCCAGCTTTTGGGATAGCCAAGCATTTTCATTTCTGGCAGACTATTACAGATGTAATCAAGAGACTCAGAGGTCCGACGCATCACTTGATTTGTCTCTGTCCCTTGGCCTTCTGCAGTTCCCCTTTCAGTGATATTTAAAATATGAAGAAAAATTAAACCAAGATATGTCCTCTGAATGGGAGTAATAGGTAAATTAGGCACTACTCAAAATGGTAATATTAATAAAAATATTAAGTGGAAAGTATTAGATAACAACGCTATAGTGATTACATGCCTGTTGTATAATATGGTGCTGTGCTTGTAGAAAAAGAAAATAGAAATTACCAAAACGTTAGTAGTGTTTTTCTGTGAGATTGAGGTTATTTCCTTTCTTCTTTATTATGTATTCCTAAATGAACATGTGCTCTTTTTATTACTTTTAATTTTTTTATTATTTAAGTAGTTATAATTGGCATATAAAAGTTTTATATATTTGTGGTGTACAACACAATGTTTTGATCTATGCATACATCGTGGAAGGACTAACCCAGATTATTCAGTGTATCCTCCTTTCACATGCTTACCATTTTTGTAGCGAGAACCCTTAAAATGTACTCTATATTATTGTTATTTGTAGCTATTATAAGTTCAATAGGTCTCTTGAATGAATTCCTCTTCCCTAAGTGAAATGTACTTCTTTTTTCTGTAAAAAATTAGCAGCGGGCACACTGGCAATCCTGGTATCGTGGAGTCATTTGGTATAAAACATAATGGCTACAGAATAATGCATTCTAGCATATAGCAAGAAAAAGCAACAACAATAAATCAGATATTTGAAATATCGTTCAAGAAGGATTAGCCCACTTGTTAGTAGCAGTCATGGCATAGGCAAGCAGTGGATAAAATGGTCTTAATTTTATGTTTTCTAGATGAATACCTTGTCATTCTATCTGGTCCCTATTGTTACAGCACAAGTCCAGCTGGCATCATCGGGAAACTCTTTAGACTCCCTTTCTTCCTCTCTATGTAAAATGCATTAAGAAGGACTTGAGGAGGAGGAGAAAAAATATGAAATGATACTTTCTTCTTTTGAGTCCAACTGAAGTCATTTTCTTGTATCATTTTGAACTGGCTTTATAATTCCTAATTTTATTCTAACTAGAAGTCATATATACATTCAATGTAGAAAACAGAAATGAAAGAAAAATAGCCCTTATTTTCATTACCCAGGATGATCATTTTTAATGTTTAGAGATACATATGATGAAGGGATGAAGACATGAATCAAAGTTAAAATAAAATTAAGTTTAACTCTTGATAGCATGAGTAGCTCTTTCATGATTTTGGGAATTACTTTTTTAAAAATACTCAGTGTGCTACTAGCACAAAATTCTCTGTATTTATGGAAAAGCAGAGTTCTTCTGGCTAAACTAGAACCCCTGAGGGCAGCCAGAATACTGATTGATGGAACTGTGACCTCATCAAATGCTAGTTCAGAGATCATATTGCTGGACTACAAGAATAGAAATATTTTAATAGTTTTGGTAGATATTGTCTTCTGGGAATGTTGGATCAATTTATGGTTCCATTAGGTGAGAATTTACTTCCTGGCTTTTAAACTAATTCTTCATTTTCTGATTTTTTTCCTGTTTTTGGATTTTTTGGTAGTTACAAGTGGCACTTCCCTATTTTAATTAACATTTTTTGTTATCATTGAAGATAAATCTTACAATATATTATTGATGTTTTTCTCCTCTTATGAATTGTCTGTTAATTCCCTTTACACAAGATTTCTACTTTAGTATCCATTTATTTCTTATAAATTTTAAAATAAAAAGCACAATTTAGAATATTTATGCAGCAAACTTACAATTCTTTTAGACTCATGGTTTAATTTTGCTTTATATTTTACATATTATAATGTTTTGAGAGTCATGTTAAAAATGTAAATGACCAATATCATGAAACTTTTTCTTTACTTTCTACTTCTGATCTCTCCTCTAAGAGACTCTATTACATCAAATATGATGTACATATTAATTTCCTCTAATAGCTTAATTTATTTGTAAGAATTTATTTAAAATTTTCATTTATCTAAAATTTAGTTTGGATTAAGTTGCAAGATAGGGATCCATTCGGTTTTCGTTGTGAGTGGATTGTTCGGGTTTACCCACTTGTTGTTCTTTCACTTATGATGTAAATAAGGTTTAACTGTGTAGTATGCTACAAGTATTATTTTATGTGCTGAATAAAACAATGATAAAAACGGTAGTTCTCCTGCCTCATAGAATTTATGTTCCATTGAGCAGACAACCAATGTGCGCCTAGATATGAATAGGGGAAAAAGGAGTGATCCATTTCTCTTCCCATCATAAGGGGGTGGAAACCCCTGTAGCAAAAGAAAGGTTTAAAAGAGAAAATCATGATGATTTCATGAATCATTTTAATTAATTGATTTGATGGTATTTATTTAAGCTAAGTTTTATGTGACAACAGAGGCTTCAGAATGAAGACCCAGGGAAAATTGTGTATTTCACACTTTGAAGAAAAATAAACAGCATGTTGAAATGTGATTGAGCAAAAAGATGTGATCTGATGTAAAAGGCTGAAGTGGGGAAACTAAGCAAGCCATGTTCAGTTTCTTCCTTGCCTCTCTTGCAGCATTTGTTCTTGCTTGGTGTGAGGCAGGAATCCTTCTGGAATGAGAGACTTAAATTTACTCTCACACAAAGTAGGTCAGAGAAATTATTTATGGCCTGCTCTTACACAGAAAGGTGGGGAAAGTTAAAGTCATATTTTTAGTTTTATTGTTGGCTTTGGGGGAAAGAGGTTCCAATTTTTATGACTCAATTTGGGAAAAAGAATTAGTTTCTATAGCTTGTACTGGGAAAGAAAGGAGATCAGGAGAAAGAAAGAAAGGAAAAAGTCTGAGAGAGACTTTGCCTCTCAGACCTTTCCAGTGTCTCTCAGTTTAAATAACAGCAGGCCAATGTGCCGTACTTTGGAGTATCAGTTTCTGGGCCCCAATAGTGTCATTTTCTAAGAGATGACTAGGGACATCCATGTGGTGATTTTTGAGCGAAGAGTGGAGTAGAAGTGCCAGTCACGTACTTTACTGGGAGAAGACCATTCTTGCTAGGGCAACTACAAGTGCAAAGGCCTGATGCAGACACCTTCTTAACTAGAGCAATGGGTGAACGGGGTGTGGCAGGTCAGGCGAGATGCTAAGGGCATTGTGAAGATGTTGGCACTGACCCAGAATGATCTGGGAAGGCATTAGAATGTTCTGAGCAGAGTACTGTCATGTTCTGACTAAGATTTATCTTATTTTATTTTCTTTTTTCAAAAAAAAAAGAGTAGGAAAATTTATTGGAGAAAAAGAATGGGAATAGGAGTCACTCCTGAGAGACAGGAGGGGGCCCGAGTGGGTCTCCCCCGACTAAGATTTAAAAGCTCCATGTTGACTATTGAAAATAGTCACTTCATCCTGTCGCCAAAGTTGCATTCTTCCTGTAGATGACGTCTATTTCCATACTCACGGCTTAATAATGAGTGATTATGATATCGTCTTTAGTAGAACAAGTCTTCCTTCAGTAGACTTTTAAAAAATTGTATTGCCTGGGTTTGTGTGCTGTTCTGAGGTGACTTTTGCTTCTCTCAATAATATTAGCATTTTGTTTGGGATCAAGTTAAATCTATTGATACTTCTTAAAGGTCTCTTTAAAGTACAATTTATTCTCATGAAGACTATGCTAGTTCTTTTTCATTACTCAATTCTTATTTTTGCTTTCTTGGAAAAGTGGTATTTCTTCCTTTGTATAAGTTCTCTGCACTTATTAGTAAGTTTAGTTCTAGAATATTAACATGTACTTTGCTTCTATGGAATAGTGTCTTTTTGTATTATACTTTCTCACTGATTTTCTGGTATACAGGAAACCTGTGAGAACCTAAGTGTGCATAGATGAGTAGATAAACATACCTAACCTCTTCACAAAACTCGTATGTTCTAAAATTTTTAATTTGTTTTTCTTCTAGTTTTAGATGATGCTATCTTATTCCAAAAACATTAAATTTAAATCCTTCTTTCCAATACCTGTACTTCTCATTTTTTGTATTGCATTAGCTATGATATTAGGAGAATATTAATTACTCATGATGATCCTTGTCTTGTTTCTAAGCACCCTTTTCTTGTATCTGATCATTTATGCAAATCCCTCTGATATTGAGAGAGAAAGTCAATTCTTATCTCATGTATTAACTTCAGCCATAGCAGGGACCAGTGTTCTGAAGGTCTAAACTGAGAAAACTCGTTTTCAGTGTTGACAGCGCTATGATCTATTAACTTTTTATACCATGGACTTGAAAGCAGATAGTCACAGCTCTAGAATTTAACAAAATGCTAGATATTAATTTGAGATGGTTTTTCTCATGGAGTGCCCAGATATAAAGAAGGTGTTAACAAAATACATTCTGTGGGGTAATCTCACACTTACGCTTTCATTCAGGATCAGCTTCTCATTTGTTTGTTCATTTGTACTGAAAATTAGAGAAATATGTGACACTGAAAAAGAAGACTCTAAGAGTGGAGGTGCAGCCTTGCGATCCCAGCACTCTTGGAGGCAAAGGCAGTAGGATCACAAGTTTAACACCAACCTACACAATTTAGCCACTTGCCTAGGAGAGTTTGTCTCAAAAAAAAAAAAAAAAAAAGGGCTGGGGATGTAGCTCAGTGTGAACACCTGAGGCTGGGTTCATTCCACAGAACCAAAAGAAAACAACGACAACAACAACAACAAAAGTAGAAAGCCTGTGTGAGGAGCTCCCCATTTATTGAGGTAGAAGATCTTCAAAATATTCAGAGAGGAGCAAATTGTCAAATGGCCACACTTCCAAAACTGTTACACAGATTTAACCCGATGCCCGTCAAAATACCAATAGCATTCCTTAAGTACCTAGAAAAAAATCTTCCCTAAAATTCAAATGGAACCACAGGAGATCCATAATAACAAGAGCAATTCTGTGCAACAAGGGGAAGAGAGGGGGCATCTTAACTCCAGATTCGAAGTTATACTACAAAGCTATAGTGATAGAAACAGCATGACACTGGCAAAGAAAGCAGACGTGTGGATCAGTGGCACAAAACAGAGGCACACTCAGCTACCTTCTCTTTGACAAATGGGACAGACATCTTTGCTGGAGGAAAGACAGCCTCTTGAACAAATGGTGCTGGGAAAACTGGCTCTCCACACACCAGAGATTGAACATAGACCCATATTTCTCACCAGGCACAAAACTAAAATCAAAAGGAAAGTTCTAAATATTGAAATAGTGACACACAATCTGCTGGAAGATAGAATAGGTAAAACTGTTAAGTACAGAGGTGTAGGCAAAGACTTTCTGAACAAAACCTTGGTTGCACAAGAAATACTACAAAGAATTAACAAATGGGATCATATCAAATAAAAAAAACTTCTGTACAGCAAATGAAACCACCAGCAGAGTGAAGAGACAACCTATAGAATGGGAAAAAAGTTTTGCCAGCTTCTCCTCAGAGAGAGCACTAATATGTAGAATATATAAAGAACTAAAAAATTTAGACCCTCCAGATTTAAAGATGCAATTTATAAATGGGCATCTGAAAAGAATAGACACTTCTCAGATGAAAAAGTACAAGCAGGAAATAATACATGAAAAATGTTCAACATCATTGCCCATTTGAGAAACGCAAATTAAAACAACACTCAGATTCTACTTTATTCCAGATAGAAAGGCTACCACAAAAAAATCAACGAATAACAAATGCTGGGGGGCTGCTGGGGAAAAAGGAATCGTTCTCCATTGTTGGTAGAAGTGTAAGTTGGTATAACCACTATGGAAATCCTTATAGAGATTCCTCAAAAAACTAAAAGTAGAGGTTCAGTCTGACCCAGCTATGCCCCTTCTAGGTTTCTTTCTGAAAGAGTTAAAGTCATCATACCAAAGTGGTACATGCGTACCCATGTTTATAGCAGCACAATTAGTAACAGCCGAATCTTGGCAACAGCCTATATGCCCATCAACAGATAAATAGATAAAGAAAATGTGGTATTTATATGCAATGGAGTACTACTCTGACATTAAGAAGGATAAGCTTGAGACATTTTTATGTAAATGGATGCAACTTGAGACCACAATCTTCAGTGAAATAAATCAGATACAGAAGTTTAAATATCACGTTGTTTCTCTTGTGTGAGAAATCCAAAGTATAAATAAGAAGCAAAAGAGAGCCTAGATATTAGTAAGTAGGAAGAACTTTTTCAAATGAGAAGGGGAATAAGAGATGAGGGGAGGAGGAAGAGAAGGGAGGGAAAGGGAATTTAAAGGAAAAAAGAACTGAAGTAAAAAAACCAAATAGAGCTTTTGCAAATAGGAAAGGAAGAAGGGTTGGAGGGAGGGGAAGGGAAAGGGACAAAAAAAAAAAAGAAAGAAAAAAAGAAAATGTGATATGTGCATGTACAAATTCCCCACGATGAATGTGAGGATAATGTACTGCAAACTTGTACTAATAAAAAATGTAAAGTTCTTTTCTTACAAAGAAAAAAGATGTAAGGTTTAATTCTCCATCCATATGAAACCTAACCATCTGCCAGGCACATTTAATTCACACTACACAGAAACTTAACCATGGATATTTTGATTTCCAGCACCCATTAGATCAGAGGCTCAGACTCTCAAAACAAAACAAAAACAAAACAAACAAACAACAACAACAAAAAAAACAGAGCAAGGGTTTTAGCATAAACTACAACTTCACACATTCTTTCAGTGAGGGTGCTAGTGCAAGGCGTGGAGAAATTTGAGAACCTTGTCCTAGTGCTTTGGCCTCCCAAATGTCCTCAGAGTCTTTTAGACTAGGGAGAAAGTAACTCAGTAGTAGTAGCTGTTTAAGAAAAACAAGATTTTTACTGGGTACCTGTATGAACCCATTGCCTTGTATATTCTCCAGTAAAGGGACAATTTTTAAGGCATTAGTGCATTAAAGTTTGACTTGTCCCTTGAAACACATGTCTCAGCTAGAATCTACAGAGGGAGTAAATTATTTCCTATTTCAAAACTCTATTCCCTACAACTAGTTGAATATGTAAAGCATATTTCCATTTGAAAAGGGGAATAGAACCTTAATTACAAAATCTCTGAGCTGTAGTTGCACACTAGAATATTTTAAAAATAATGACATTATGTAGGACTTGAGCCCCAGAAAGCCTGAATTCATTAGTAATGGTCGAGACCTTGAAATTTGTATGCTTTTAAAGCATTCTACATGATTCTAATTGGAGGAAATATTGGTAACTACTACATCATTGTTCCGTTGCAAATATGTTGCTTTTCCAAAGTCATTACCCAAGCCAAAATGTAAATTTAACAAGCACTTAGGAGTTAACAACTCCACTAAAATAACCTCCAAGATTAACCACCTGGAGAAGTATGATAAAACTTTTTTTACAGAATAATTGGACCTAAAATAATAAAAGCGAAGAATCCCTCAGTATCAACCCAACGCATATGTGAGATAATGTTTTCATCTATCAGACTTCTCTTTAAATTTCATATTTTTAATTGAATAAATCTATAAGAAAATTGTGCTTGTGTATGGACTACTGGGAATTGTTATGGTTTAGATCTTAAATTGCCCCTAAAGCCTTCGGTGCTTGGAAGGTGACTAGTTATTGATATGATAATCTGTGACCAATTTTAACCTCATTGAAAGTCCTGCATCCCAGGAAATCCTTCTGTCTCAGCAAAAAGACGTGCTTAGTAGCCCGTCTCGATTATGGCACCACAGCAGAATTCTGTTCCTTTTTAAATCAAAAATCATGAGTTTTTGACATTCACGCACTCCACTCTAGCTGTCACTCGGCTTTCATCCTAAATACTCTACTGGAAAAGCTTTTATCAAAGTCACTAATGATGTCTATCATGCTAAACACAGTGGTCAATTTTCAGTCATCTTATCTGATCGGTCAGTAGCATCTGATGTAGTTTAATCATTTTTCCTTTTGGAGCACCTTCTTCCTGTGGCTTCCAGACAACTAATTTCTTGTGGTCCTTTGGTCATTTCTTTTCATTTTTCTTTTATGTTTCCTTATATTTTAGATTTCTAAAATTAGAAGGCTCCAAGACTCAGTTCTGAGGCAACTTCTTTTTTTCGTGATCAATAAAAAAATTAGCGTGTGCATTTGAGGGAAATAATGAGATGCAGAAGAGGTAACAGGGTATCGAACTTTGTTGAATTAAGATCAGTTTTTAATTTATTCAGTGTGATTGTTGACATAGTTGAGATTGAAGAAACCATATTTCTACTTTTTCTATCTCTCTTCTGTTCTTTGCTCTCCTTTTCTTTGTTTTCTGCTTACTTTTGGAATGAATATACTTTATGATTCCATTTTACCTCGTGTGTATGCTTATTGCTCTGTGTATTTTCATTCTTTCTTAGTTTTGGCTTTCAGTTATTAATTTCAGGTATATGTTGTACACAATTAATTTATCAAAGTCTCCCCCCTCAAATAATATAATTCCACATACAGCATCAAAATGTCCCTACTTAAGTTTCCTCTAGAATTGTCATATATTTCACTTCTAAATATTATAAATACATTATCATAGCTGAGGATATAGCTCAATGGCACAGTGCCTGCCTGGCAAGCGCAAGGTCCTGAGTTCAATTCCCAGTACCAATAAATAAATAAATAAATAAATAAATAAATAAATAAATAAATACATTATCACTTTTGAATGAGCTGCAAATTATCATTTAAGGACATTTTATAAATAAGAAAACTACCTTGTGTATTTATTCACATATGTGTATTGGTCAGAAACATAATATCACCGAATAAGTATGTGCTTCAGTTGATATTTCTGCCTTTGTAGGCATACATTATGAAAGTTTTGAAATCAAAGTTCATCAGTCACCTTCCTTCGCCCAAGAGGGAGGAAGTATAGTGTTAGGATCACCATATACACTTAATAAATGCTAGTTGAATTATTTTAGAGACATGAATAAAGACACACACACACACATTTTGTTTCTGTTTTTAAATTGAAGTCCTCCAGAAAGCAGAGTAGTCTTCAATTTCCCTAAAGATATCACAATTATAAATAATACAATAATTGTTTAAAAATAATTGAAATGAAAATCACATATGAGGAGGATATGTTAAAATAATGGATATAAAGTAACTGTTTCATATTGTGTGTTGGTGTGTCCACATATTGGTGTGTGCACTCTATGTTGATGTCAGTGGGAGTGGGAGTGTGTGTGTGTGTGTGTGTGACAGAGTGTGTGTGTTGGCAGGGGCAAGGAACAAAACCTGATTAGCAGAAGTAGGAGAGAGCAGAAGTCAGGCAAACGGACTCTATAAAAAGCAATTTTCCTTCATGAAGAATATAAGAAAATATATGTGAGATCAGTTTATATTTATAAATTGTATGGAAATCAAAGCTGTCATTATTTCATGTACAGAGACACACATTTTAAAAATAATTGAAATTATAGTCCCATTACTAGAGAATCCTGATTGAATAGTTTCTAGGAAACTGGGAGATGATCCTTGGAGGATTTGATTACCTCACTGATTTCAAACTTGATACTTTTGATTATAATGTATTTATATACCCACTATAACATTTCTGATTTTAATCCTAAATGACTAAGTCTCACGACAAAAATCTCTAAAACTTTTCACTACAAAAGATTATTTTGATATCTTTGCTATCTTTTGACACTGTTTCCTCCGTTTCCCATCTTTTCCATTTTAAGGTTAATCTTTGAACTTGAGTTTGTCCTTTATAAAGGAAAAAAATCCATCTAGAAAATGAGGTGACCTTAATGTTTATTCTATTGTTAAGAACCATTTTATGACAGTGAAAAACAATGCCATCCTAGGATTTAAGTTTTGGCTTCATTAATTTTTCTTTGCTTCATACATTAAAATACAGTATATCGGAAGACAATGGTGGTGGGAGGAGTAGAAAATGAAGTTAGTTATTTGGAGTGAATGTCTAAAAATTGTTTATACTTCATAATTCTATAGTATTTCTCTGTATTGTACTGATTTTATAATAATCATTTGATGACTTATGAAAAGATATACACATATCTTAAAATAATTTTTTAGCATAGATATTATCATAGAAGTTTTCAGATGTTTCTACCTAAATCAGCCAGATTTTAAGTTCTTATAGGAGGAAATATACCTGTAGTGTGTATGTGTGTGTGTTTTAGTGCCTCTAAAAGTAGCCAAATATCTTATTTAGAGCAGTGTTCACCAAATGAATATAGAAGATTTTCAAAGTGTTATCTTTTGACATTTTTAATGTGTCAAAACTTACTTTACTTGTTTTCACATAAATACATCTCTGTGGTTTGAACATGCCCTCCAAAACTCATGATGAAATTCAGTTACCATTATAACTATGTTCAGAAATGGGACCTTAAAGAGGCAGTTGGGTGATGGGTCACCACTGTCATGAATGGATTAATAACATTACATCAGGACTGAGCTCCTCATTAAAAGCACAAGTTTGGCTCCCGTTTCCTTTCTCTGGCTTACATATACTGGCTTCAGTTTTCTCATGTGATGGTCCAGGATGAAGGCCCTCGCCAGATATTCATACTGTGTTCTTTAACTGTTCAGCCTCTAGAACGGTGGGCCGAATAAACTTCTACTGTTTGTAAATTATCTAGTCTGGTATTTGTTACAGCAGTGGAAAATGGACTAAGATGCAATGTAGTTCTTATTCAATTCAATTACTCACTTTCTTCCTTGCATATTTTTCTTATGTCCTGCCTTTTTCCATTTCTTCTTTTTATTAGTGTCCTGGATATTTAGAGCAATTTTATATTCACAGCAAAATTAAACAGAAAATAGAGTTCCCGTATGTTCCACTCTGTGCCATATCCTGTGTTACCACCAACATCCCTCGTCAGAGTGGTACATTTGTTATAATCAATAAACCTACATTGATCTAGCATCACCCACAATCCATCATTTGCATTATGATTTGCTTCTGGTATACATTCAATAATACAATTTAAAAACTTATAGCACTATGTATCAACCATGATGGTATCATACAGAATAGTTTAAAAATTCTCTCATCTGTCCCTCCCTCCAACCCTGATAACCACTGACCTTTTTAATATCTC